>CM044306.1:62532487-63782487 GCA_024291935.2 Okapia johnstoni | reverse complement strand
GGGGACAAGTCTTGAGAAACAGGTTCCCAAGCAAGATTTGTTACAATTATAATTGTTAACATAGAGTCTAAGAAAAGCTTTTCCATGAGTAAGACATTGTGCTGTGTGATCTAAGGAAGGACTAGTTCTCAGGCAAGATACATGGTTGCACAAGGCTTAAGGGAAGTCCAAGCTAGAATGTTCACCTCCTCCTTAAAGGGGCCTGGACTGCCTAAGCTTTAACTCTCTCTCTATCATGTGTAAAATAGACAGCTTGTGATAAGTTGCTATACGGGACAGGGAGCCTAGTCTGGCTCTGGGCTAGAGGAATGGGATGGGAGGCGAGGAGGGAGGCACAAGAGAAAGGGGATTATTATGTAAGATACTCTTTTGTTCCCTTTACCTGATTGGAGGTAAAGGGAGGTCTGCCAGTTTCCAGACTTGACAACTGTCAGGACACTGGCTTTGGCTTTTGATTTATCATTCTATTTCTGGCCCATGAAAATTTTTAGCTTGTTTTGAACTAGAGCTAATTTTAAAATATATTTATCTTATACTTTATCTATCATTGCTATGCTGGAGGAGGATAATTTTAAAACCTGAAACTATTGGGATGGGAATTCTGAAGTTTATTTTAATCTAAACTTTGACTTTTGGATATTTTTATATAAATAATGATGTCTATAAATCACATTTAGTCCCTGTTATACTCTGAATTTCTGTGGTGAATACAATTATCTCTTTGAACTTTATAATGAGAAGACATTTTTTAATAATCTGATCAAAGAGAACTTCTTCCATCCCTGTAAGAGATTATCGTACCATATTGCCTTACAAACTATCTTAAAATTGCTGTATGACTAGATGTAGAACTTCTAAATTTTATAATATCTGCAAGTTTTCCCATGACATTTAGAATTATGAAAGTGCAAAAAATGTTAGCTGTATTGACCATTAAATGCTGGATATGGCTTCCCTGTTGGCTCCGATGGTAAAAAATCTGCCAGTAATGCAGGAGACCTAGATTCAATCCCTGGGTTGGTAAGATCCCTTGCAGAAGAGAATGGATATCCATTCCAGTATTCTTGCCTGGAGAATTCCATGGACAGAGGAGCCTGGTGGGCTATGGTCCATGGGGTCACAAAGAGCCTGACATGACTGAGTGATGAACACTTTCACTTCCAGAGAGAATTTATTATGTGTCAATCCCTTCTGAAAATGAAGGACCTCAAAATAACCATGTTTACAATATGTTTAAATGATACTTGTAGGTTAGACACTAATATGAAGAAAATAAATAAACTCTATAGCAGTTTTCAAATCTTTTGGACTTAGGTTATAAGTGGTTAGGAAATATACAGCAGCTTTGGTCCCAGTGTAAAATTACCCTAGAGTTATGAGTCTTTGAATATCTAGCAATTTTTCAATTTCCAAGCTAGTGTACGTATCTTCATTTCTGGATTCACAGGCCAGCGCATGGGATGGGAGGAGCTGAACTTGAAAGCTTTGAAAGCTGTTTTTAAAAATAATTTTTCTATATGTACTTTCACAAGAAAATAAAATATGATAATAGTTAAAATGATCATGCACTTAACATAATGGTACTTACAGAGTGTCTTTTCCTTAAATGTGAATTATAACCAAAAGAAATGGTTGCTTTACCTTACAGATAGGAAATCTTAGAAATGGAAATGTTTCATTTGGATGCTCTGGTGACAGACCCGAAATGAGTGTTGAAGCTCATATAAGGGCCTGAGACTTTGACAAGAATTCTGCCCCTTTCCATTCGAGGTCAGTTTCTGCCTCTAAAAGCTGACTAAACCTTCTTGGTTCTCCTGGGATTACTGGTCTGTAACTTCCACCTCATGTGTCTTCTGCCCTGAGTGATGCTTTAGCCATCACTAAAATGACTTTAGTCATTTAGTGGAAAATTCACTAAAGAAAAAAAGAAGAAAACGAGACAAGCATTTTATTTCAGTCCTTTGACCCTCTAAACTATCCAGTGGATTTCTGCCCTGGATAAGTTGAGAAGCATAGAAAGTAATGTTCCTGTTAGATAGTAAACTCCATGTGGGGATGCATGGTCCTGCCTCCTTGCTGTCTTCCCTTGTTGCGCTAGGAGCTGCTCAACAGTTAAGGATAGCAGATTTGAATTCCACCTGAAAATTAAGCTTAAGGAGTCATCTTTTGGGTAACTGATGTCAGCGTGGCTATTTCAGTGACCAGAAGAGGACAAAGGAATTTGCTCTTTTGCCAAAGATCTTTGTTCCAGCACGAGAAGGCCAGAGGAGAAGGACACTTTGCTCCTTAAGTGCCTGCCTTTTTAGCACAAGGCAAACTGATGTTATTATTTTCTCTGAAATCCACTTTGGTAAAGATACATAATAGACATTATATATAATGTATGCAAAAACTCAGAAAACCAGAAAGTTCTCTGACAGCAACACCTTATAACTTGATGCTAAAAAAAAATATTCTTGTGAGATGAACAGTACCTTTCATAGAAATTGCTCCTCCAGTTCCCTAAGTTTAACTGACAGGCATAGCATTTCATTCCATCTCATATAGCGACTTTTTATAAGTGATTGCTTGGGGCATCATATTTCTTTAAAAGTCATGCCTTTACTGCGTTTTGGTAATTGCATTCTGTGTGTGCAATGATCTGAAAGCAATTTGAGGGAAAGGAGTATAACATTACATACATGTCAGGGTGAGGTGTCAGACCTCTGCCCCACTTCCTGATATTTGATGATGCTAATGATGTAGATTCAATAATAAGTTAGCCGCATTGTTAATTTGTATTCTGGTTTACAATTTCTTCTTTTGTAAAAAGAAAAATAAACCTATTCAAATCTTTCATTTATAGATAAGTGATTGAAAGGGTAAGTCCATGATTTACCAAATAAATTTCTAAACTGCTGCAGCATTTCTTGCAAAACATCCAGAAGTCAATAAATGAATTAAAGGAGAAGATATTTAATGCTGAACAGAGTGTGCATTGAAATATAACAATTCAGGGGAAATGTATACATGAGGAGCAAACTGGCAGTTTACTAGAGCCCGGGGTTAAAAGTCCAAAGGAAAGAGTAGCAGCAGAAGGACAAAAAGGCCGTATCAACAGGAGTATAGATTCAATTAATTTATTGACATAATTAGCATATAGTTATTAATAACATTACAGAAGCAGTTGGCAAGTGAGAGTACATATACACCAACTGAACAAATTCGAAAGAACCCTGTACTTACCATAATTAAATTATTAGTTCTGAGAAAGCCACATGGATGGTGGAGGCCATTGCAGCAGGCCAAAAGTCATGCATCCAATTTATTTTCTCACTGAAATAAAATGTCTAGAATTTTCCTGTCTTATCAAGCTGAATCTATAGAGCAGAAATTATTATGGCTATCAGGATTGCGTGACCCACTTGTGATTTCAGCATTTGTGAAACATGGAGCAGATTGCCTCATGGTTTATAAAAAAGAGAAATGTACAAATAAATTTTGTAAATAAAACAAGTCTCTGGGCTTAACAAATTCTTCACTTCTGTATCTTGGCCCCCTGGATAAATGTGTAAAGATAAGAGCTAAATAATTAAGTTTCAGATTGTCTAAAGATTATACAGAATTAAACACAAAGTCCAGAGAATAATCCCAACTCTGGTTAAAATATAGATATAAAAAAATACCTTCCCCTCTCTTTCCTTTAATTATGTTTTTAATGCTATTTGGTTTAATCCTGCACTGCTTTTGTTCACCTGGTGAGAAGAATACAGAGTTTTCTTTAATCAGTGAGATAGATTTTCCTTCTAACATGTATTGGACTTGCTAAAGTCAATGAAACTTGTAAGCAGACACACCCAAAAATTAAGAAAAAGGTGTTTTTTAGACAAAAATTCAGACTTAAGAAATTTTAACCAAAAAACACATATATTAAAAGAGATGTTCTTTAGTATATGCTTTCTGCAGAGGGAAGTACATCTTGAAATGTTTTGAAAGGTATGAATTTGCATATAACTGGGTAACACTGAGTGCTAATGGGGGTCTTGATATGAGCAGGGGATTTTCTATTTTTAATTTTTTTAAAAAATACTTGTATTTGGCCACATCAAGTCTTAGTTGCAGCATGCAGAATCTATTTCCTTAATCTGGAATCAAGCCCAGGTCCCCGGCATTAGGAGCTCAGAGTCTTAGCCACTGGACCACCAGGGAAGAAGTCCTGAGCAGGGGATTTTCAAGTCATGACTGTTTTTGTCTGGAAATCCGACCTAGGTGTTTGGACTGCTTTTAGTTTTAGCAGCCTATCTATAGGATCGGGTCTTCTTTGGTGGCTAGGTGGTAAAGAATCCACCTGTGAATGCAGGAGACTTGAGTCAGCGGGTTTGATTCCTGGGTTTGGAACATCCCCTGGAGTAGGAAATGGCAACCCACTCCAGTATTCTTGCCTGGGAAATCCCATGGACAAAGAAGCCTGGACGGCTACGGTCCCTGAGGTTACAAGAGTCAGACATGACTTAGCAACTAAAACCGCCGCCACTTATGGGATCAGGAAATTAAGAAAAAATTACTTTCCCAAAGTGGGTCCTCCTTGGTTCTTAGTCTCTCTGGATTTCTGAATATCTGATAAAATCAATCTATCTGGTAGCAGAATAATTGATACATTTGTGTATAATGTGTATGAACAAGAAGACAAGCTTTAATAATAATAACTAAAATTTATTTTTTGATGATCATTTGCCTAACATTTTTGTGAGCACTCTACCCATTTAGTTAACCCATTCAATTTTCCCAACAACCCTATATATAAACATCTCCATTTTTACAGATGAGAAAACTGAAGGAGAGATTAATTGTCCAAGTTCAAACAACTAGAAAAGGTGAAGCTGAGATTGAAGTATTCTGGCTCTAGTCTGTGCTCTTAGCTGCTTTGCTTCACTGCTTCTCCATCAGACTGGAGAGGAGATACCTCTTTTTAGTCTGGATGTAGGACTTGGCATTACCTCTCTGCCCCTCCTCCTAACAAGTGGTTAAGTTGCATAAAGGGCCAGAGGCATGAGACCATTGTAACTACCATTACAATGGAATTAGCCATGGAGTGAGTAGGGACCCTCAGGACAGTGAAACCTCTACAGCCACACAATGTTCTTCTGCTAAAGAAAGCTGAGCACTGAAGAATTTTGAACTATGGTGTTGGAGGAGACTCTTGAGAGTCCCTTGGACTGCAAGGAGATCCAACCAGTCCATCTAAAGGAAATCAGTCCTGAATATTCATTGGAAGGACTGATGCTGAAGCTGAAACTCCAATACTTTGGTCACCTGATGCAAAGAACCGAAAAGACCCTGATGCTGGGAGAGACTGAAGGTGGGAGGAGAAGGGAACAACAGAGGATGAGATGGTTGGATGGCATCACCGACTCAATGGACGTGAGTTTGAGTGAACTCTTGGAGTTGGTGATGGACAGGGAGGCTTGGTGTGCTGCAGTCCATGGGGTCACAAAACAACTGAACAACTGAACGGAACTGAACTGACAGCTTCAGCTCTGTCTGGCCCACTGTCTCACTCTCTGAAATCTAAATATTTACATAATTTGTCAGCCTGAAGTCACCAGTGCATTCCTAATGGCCTCACTAGTGTTTGCCTCTGTCCAACCCCATTCTGTAAATTTTTCTCCTTGTTGCTTGAGATCCTGTGAATAGTGGTAGAAAGCTCAGGAACCAATATACCACCTTGGGTCTTCAAGAGAAAAGTTCTGTAGGCCAACTCTTCTCAAGGGTAGAGTGGATGGGAGAAAGTAATGCCTGTTTTCATTGGGGGCATAAAACCCTATGAACATTCCAGGTCTTCACTGGGTACCCAGGTCATCTGAGCCCTACACCAATGCCAGTCTGAATTTTGGGGAGCAATAAGGTACGACTGGATCCTGAGAGCTGAGCATCAGTGAGAAACACTTTCCTCTCTTTCATTCAGTTTAAGGTACTTGGGTCACAGTTGCCGGGAAACCTTGCAATAAACATCCTATTCTATACACATAACTCTTGCTGGACCTATAAGGAAATTTCTGTTTTATTCAAAAATCTGTATGCATCTCTAGTGTAGGAAATTCACATGGGATTTTCATTCATTCAGTGATGTTTTTATTGAGATATAATTTTCCTGCAGTGAAGTACAGATATTATAAGTGTGCAAGTTACTTGGTTTTAACAGGTGCATACACCTGTGTAGCCCACACCATCTATCAATATATTGGACATTTAAATTATCTTGTGTAAGAGATTGAACATTTAAATTCCTTGCCCAGACAGTCCTCAACCCCTTCGCATGGAAGGAAACCTGTGATTACTTTCACCTTAGTGTATCCTGTTCTAGAACTTCATATAAATAAAATCATACATGGCTTCTTTCATTCACTACAACATAATGTTTTTCTTTTGAGATTACCACATGTTGTTGTCTTTATCAGTGGTCTGTCCCCTCTCATGGCTGAGTGGTATTTCATTGTGTGTCTATACCACAGTTTGTAGACAAATGGGTTATTTCCAGGTTTTAGCTATTATGAATCAAGCTGCTATAAACATTGTTGTGCAAGGCTTTTGTGGACATACTTTTTCATTTCCATGAGTGAAATTGCCAAGTCTTTTACAGCAGTTGTTTGTGAAGGGTAAATAGGAGTTGTGAAAGTTGTAGAGGTGGAAAGAGTAAGGTAAGGACTGGACGATGATTTGAGTCATGTACACAGTGGCATCAGAAGTAGGACGAGTCAGAGAGTAGGAGGCAGAACTGCCTGGATGTGACTGAATGCCCCTCTTGGGTCTGTTTGCTTGAATAAACTCTTACTTTTGCTACTTATTTCATTAATGACCTTCAATCCCACAGGCATTCTAATGGCCCTGGCAAGACCACTGTGATTATCTTCATTATACAATCCTGTGGAAACAATCATGCTCAGAATGGTGCCTGATCTTGACAGGCTCCTACCGATGTAATTATGGCTCACTCTGGGACACACCCCTGAATAGCTTGGGATTTCTCTTACTTCTGGTAGGCCAATGACGTGAGATGGTGGCCCTGCGTGACTGCTCCTGTCCCCAGGAAGATGTGGCCTTACCATTATTTGCCAGCGTGGCATGTCTTGATCTCTTGAAGGCGGCTGCAAGGAAGAGCACTGTCCAGTGGATTGAATACATGTTTATGGTGGGACCAAATGAGTGAGGCCCTCAGATGTGCTGGAGCACTGGGCAGTCTGCACACACTGCAGAGAGCACTGGGGATGGAGCAGGGCGATGAAGTTGCGTTTTGGTGATGAGACATCTATGCTTGCTTTAAAGACTGTGGGCACACATTATCAGGTGGTGTTCCAGAAAGCTAAACTAGTTTCTAATCCCATGGGCAGCAAAAAGGGGATGCTCTTTTCATCCAAACCTCGCAAACACTGAGTAATGTTTACTGCTCACCTCCTACAGAGATTACTCAAACTCTCACTCGGTGTTTTTCTTCGGTGGGTCTGTTTGCTTTGTTTTGCTTTTCGTGGGTAACTGGATGCAATTTTTCATTATCTTTCTTTCCCTGTGAGAGCGGATCACTACACCCTCTGTGGTGTCTAGGATACTTTATTGATTTCAGATTCATCTCAAAAGTCATTTAATGTCATATCTTACTCCTCGACCATTCATGATTCTGCTCTGAACTTCATATTTTACAGAAGCTCAGCCTTGATGGCTGTTGGTTGGAGCTAAAGGTTCTGAAGAGTCCCTTCAGTATTCAAATCTCAGTTCTCAAAGAACAAGTTCTTAGTATTATTCTATTGACTAACCCTCTGCTCTTTAGGGAATTACTCCTGATGTCACAGAAACATGTAACAAAACTGGGGAGAGGATTAGCTTTCTTCCCCAAAGCTGGAAAACAGCTGAATTCAGTGTTCAAAATTAGAAGCTTAGGATGCACAAAAAACATCATGGTCAGTAGTTAGAGCCTGTATGCACTTTCCCACAGCTGCTGGGACAAAGTACCATTACCTGAATGACTTAAAACTGTAGACATTTACTGTCTCACAATTCTGGAGACTCACAGTCTGAAATCAAGGTGTCCACAGGCCATGCCTCCTTTGAAACCTATAAGCAAATCATTTTATGCTTCTTGCTATTTTCTGGTCATTGGCCAGAAATCCCTGGTGTTCCTCAGCTTGTAGCTGCCTAACTTCAACCTCTGTCTTTACGATCACATGCCATTTTCCTTGTGTTTCCGTGTTTTCACACGGCCGTCTTCTTATATGGACACCAGTCATACTGGATTTAGTCCCAGTATGACCTTATCTGAACTCAACACCTGCATTGACCCTATTTTCAAATAAGGTGACATTTTGAGGTGCTGGGGCTTAGGACTTGAGCTATCTTTTTTGTTTTTTTTTTTTTTTGAAGGATACCATTTAACCCACAGCATTGAAACATTATGATGGGCAATTTCTTAGACAGTCTTTACAAACAAGAATGCTAATGTTGATAAGGAGAGTTCCTGAGAAGAAAATGGAACATTCCATGTGGAGATGGCAACCCACTCCAGTATTCTTGCCTGGAAAATCCCAGGGAGAACAGAGCCTGGCAGCCTACAGTCCAAGGGGTCACAAAGAGTCATGACACAACTCAGTGACTGAGCACATGTTTTGGGAGACCGACTCTGTAGCTCCCTAGATAGTGCAGACCTGAAATTAATTCCTGACTATCAACCATGAATCTGTTATCATTTTTTGCTCTAAACACTAGCTTCTAATTATGCCCCTTTGATGTTTGCACCTCTCAAATATCTTCAAACTAAATTCATTTCCATTTGTCACACTTTCAACATTGTTAACACAAGCTGAACAAAATTCCGTTTTTTTCGGTCTTTTTGGTTAGTCAGATCGTACAGTAGCTTAATAATTTTAAGTTGCTCTTTTCTTCAGCCTTCTCAGATGGCAGCTTTCCTAGCACTAAAAATCTCACCTTGTACCTCACTGAGTGGGAGCAAAGATGTGGCCACCTATGTGGTTTGTGAAGGAACTTCTGACACATTTAGTTTCATCTGGAAGCTGAGTGTCCGTGTCAGCAACTTGGTTCAGAATGGCTCCAGGGAAACCTGATTTTTGTCTTTATAGCTTTTCCTTGTATTGTTCAGTTTGTTTTTCCATTTCTTTCACAAAACACAACGTGGAAAGAAGCCCACAGTTTTTGCACCTTTTATATAAGCTTTTTGGTGATTAAAACCCTAGGGTGTTGAGTTAGTGGAAATGTTAAAAATATGTACCTAGAGTACAGTAAGAGCTTTCTCTCGGTGCATTTTTCAAAAGAGTTGTGAGTAATGCTGGACTGAACTCTGGGAAGCCAGGGTCCTCTGATTATAGCCCATGGGGTGACATTGTACGTTTTCCCAAACTTCGCTGCATTAATGCCTCCATAGCATTTCTGAGTAAGAGAAGAAGAAAGCTCAGCTCTCCTACAGGCCTCAGGAGTATTGGAAATACAGAAAACAGTAGCTATTAAAATGTAGGTATATATTAAGCATCTCTTTTTAAGCATCTCTTTTTATTATAATGCTTTGACATCTTCTGGTCTCCCTGACACTGGAAGGAACTTGCCTCCCAAAGTTAGCTAATTCCTAGAGAAAGCAGATTACTTTCCCACCAGGATGTGTGCCTTTCATAAGCAAACTAACCAATCTAGAGTCCTTGCCTCCTCTATCCTTCTCTCACCCTGAAAGCCACTGTCCCTGGCCTTGATCATCCCAAGACCAGGTATTTGATAAGTAGGGGCAGCCCTTCCAGTGGGAGATGGAACCTGCTGAAATTATTTAAACTGAACAATCCTAAACTCCTCTGGGCTAGCCAGGTGGTACAATGGTAAAGAATCTGCCTGCCAAGCAGGAGCCGCAGGTTCCATCCCTGGGTCGAGAAGATCCCCTGGAGAAGGAAATGGCAATCCACTCCAGTATCCTTGCCTGGGAAGTCCCATGGAGAGAGGAGCCATTCCATGGGGTCACAAAGAGTCAGACACAACTTAGCGACTAAACCATCACCACCAAACTCCTCTAAACTGCTTACCCTGCCTTGACCTTTTCTTTCAGCTGAAAACCACAGTAAAGGCTCGTGCTCCGGTTTTCCCCCCCCCCCTCCTCCTGACTAAACTCGGTACTTCCTTGTATGATCCTGCCTGGTGTGCTGCACCTCCTGTTCTGGGATCTCTGAGCATAAAATCTTCTTCCTTCCATGAAGTGCCTGTGTGTGTTTCTATACCTGACTAGAACAATTCTCAAGTACATTTTCAAATAAATGACATTAAGAGTCCCTCAAAAATTGCTCTAATCACTTTGGGGTGTCTTTCACTGCTTACAGCCAACTCCATGACTGGGTCAAGGATGATTTTGACCAGCCTTCCTCAAAAGAAGAAAGAAGTTGCCTCCATATCTTCTGGAAGATATGGCTATTGTAAATAATGGTGCGGTGAACAAAGGGGTGCACGGATCTTTTTGAATTAGTGTTCTCTTTTCCTTCGAACACATGCCCAGGAGTGCAATTGCTGCATCACATGAGAGTTCTATTTTTAACTTTTTAAATTATTTTTAAATTTTTAATTATTTTAAAATATTTTACATTTTTACTCAGCCATAAAAAAAAGTCTTATCACTTGTGACAAAACAGATGGAGCATAGAGGATATTATACCAAATGAAATAAGGCAAATGAAGAAAGACAAATACTGTATGTTATCTTTTATACGTGTAATCTAAAATTCAAAACAATTGAACTGACATAACAAAATAGGAATAGAGTCATAGATACAGAGAACAAATGATGGTTGCCCAAGGGGAGGAGAGAGGGAGAGGAGAAAAATAGGTGAGGGAGGTTAAGAGGTACAAAAATTCCAGTTGCAAAATGAACAAGTCGCAAGAATGAAGGGTACAGTGTGGGGAATATAGTCACTAGTTATGTAATGTCTCTCTGCATGGTGGCATGTCATAACTAAACTTATCCTGATGACCATTTTGGAAAGTATAGAAATATAAAATCACTATATTATGTATGAGGAACTTAATGTTGCAGGCCAATTACAGTTCAAAACCGAACAAACTGGTAGAAAAATGATCAGATTTGTGGTTACCAGAGGCAGTGGGTTGGGGTCAGGGGAAATCGGGGAAGGTAGTTAAATGGTACAAACTTCAGTTGTAAGATAAATAAGAACTAGGAAGCAACATGATGAATAGAGTCAACACTGCTGTATGTTGTATATGAAACTTGTTAAGAGAGAGTAAATATCAAGTGTTCTCATCACAAGGAAAAATTTTTTTTCTCTAATTTTGTATCTATATGAGATGATGAATATTCACTAAACTTATTGTGGTCATCATTTCATGATGTATATAAGTCGAATTATTACACTGTATAACCTTACACTTATATAGGGCTGTATGTCAATTATCTTTCAATCAAACCTGAAGAAAAAGAAGTAAAAGAGTGAATATGTATTCTGAGCCTTGTGCCTGCAGCAGGAAATCACTGAATCTTATCTTAGGGCTATTCTACAGTGTGTAGTGTGGCACAGAGAAAGGCCATTCTGAAATGGAGAGCCTGTGTCCATTTCTCTGGCTGCTGTAGACTTCTTTTGACAGCATTTCCTCCTATTAAAAAAAATATTGTAGTATAGTTCCTTTAATGTTGTGTTACTTTCTACTGTATAGCAAATAAACTATATGTACTAATGCTGGGTAGGATTGGGGGCGGGAGGAGAAGGGGAGGACAGAGGATGAGATGGTTGGATGGCATCACTGACTCGATGGACATGGGTTTGGGTGGACTCCGGGAGTTGGTGATGAACAGGGAGGCCTGGGGTGCTGCAATTCATGGGGTTGCAAAGAGTCAGACACGACTGAGCGACTGAACTGAACTGATACATATATCCCCTTTTTTGAAATTTCCTTCCCATTCAAGTCACTAGAGAGTACTGAGTAGTGTTTCCTGTGCTATACAGGTTCTCCTTAGCTATTTTACTGGAATATTACTCAGCCATAAAAAAGGAACAAACTGTGCCATTTGCAGAGATGTGGATGGACACAGAGACTGTTATACAGAGTGAAATAAGTCATAGAAAAACAAATATTGCTTATATGTGGAATCTATAAAATTGGTACAGATGAACCTATTTGCAAAGCAGAAATAGAGAGACAGATGTAGGGAACACATGTAGGAACACAAAGGGTGAGAGGGAGGTTGGAAAGAGTTAGGAGATTGGGCTTGACATACATTCCCTTCTGTTTTGCTCTCCCTTTAAACTATCCACTGAGGGCTGAGACTAGGGTGAAGCCTGGTGGGTACCTGGGGCACACATTTTAAGGAGGTTCTCACTTTCAGGATGAGTCAAAGAAGGGTGAGTACCTCTTTAAATGTTGTACCCTGGCTGCCTTGTTTGCCTCCTTCTGTTCTCCACCCTGACTCTCACTCCTAGAAGAGTCTTAAGTGTTTAAAGTCTAGGCTTTGATTTGCTATGTGCTTTTATACTTATATGAATCATCATGTCTAATGTTATCAGAATTATTTAGAAATTATATTAAAACTGGGCATGATTCTTACCTTTTAAGACACATTAGGCTAAAATTAATAGACAGATACTGGATATATTTCTCATCCAAATATAGTCAGTGAGGTTACATCTTTAATATGGATTTTGTGATCATGGCGGTCAAAGCTAGAAAGATGTGTCTTGGCGTCTGTCTTTGTGGAAGATACTTTCTGAGTAATAAAATCATACATGGGAAAAGAGAGAGAGAGTCACCCTTTGTTTATGTTACTAAGCATATGGTTCATCCCCGTTATATGTGGCTTTTTGTGGTACTTAAACTTTTATGTGACGTCTCTTTTACTTGATAGGCTGCTCAAGGGCAGAAAACATTCTTCACCTTCTCTGTTTCTCCAGTATCTAGGACATACCAGAAACCAAACCAAAACAAAAAATACATGCAGGGAAAATTCTTTATTGAATGAAGTTATTTTTAAAGCATTTTAGAAGAATGTATTTGTCCTCTAAGTATACAATTCTGTGAAACTAAGGAGACCATGCACTCTTCTCTATTTCTCAATATAGGGCCACTACTTACAGGTCCACAGTGTAAGACTCATTTTTTCAATAAAATCCTTGAAGCAAAATACATATATTTCCTTCTTTGAGTATATCTTTCCAATAATCTAACAAAGTGTGAATTTATTGATTTTTACCTTACCTTGGTAAGGAAAAAAAGAATAATCTATAAAACTACCATTTTGTGAATATTTAATCCAAAATTATTATGCGTTCCACATCTCATGGTGGATATCAACTCTACACATTGGATACCTCCCAATTTCCATTGTTAAACTAAATTTCAATCTTTATGAGTGGTTGATGTGCTATTATGCATATATTTTGTGTTGTATTTTTCAATTGAGAAGAAAAAAAATATATGGTAGGGTAAATGACACCATCCTAGGATTTCAATGTGATATTTGAACAAAAGGTATGATATTCACAAGATGCAGTGGAGCGTGTATCTGCTTATTTGTGTGAACCTATGAGCCTGATGACAGTGGTAATGAAGCACTTTTTGCATGAGCGATTCTTCAAGGGTTCTTCTCATAGCCATGGTAGGAGACTTGCTCTTGGAGATCAGAGTGTTTATGCTGAATAAAACTGCATCCTTTTAGCTTCCCTAATGATCTGAATTCTGGCCTGAAGACTTCTCCCAGTATCCATCTTGGACTAGCCTCTGAATCTTATTCTTTCTTCATTATATGACCCACCCTTTCTTCACTCACCTGTCCATATGCATTTGTATTAAATTTCTTTGACTCTGTCCAAATGATTACTTTTTAAAAGATAAAATAGCACAGAGACATCTGCCTTTAACTACATAGACAATGTATTTATATTCATGACTTTCTTGCCTTTATGCCTCCTGGTGATTTTTGAAATGTGTCTGCATCTTTCATTTACAACCATTTATCCATTTGATATATCTTTAGGGGTCCTGTCAACCCCTTTCTTCAAAAGATGTTCCTTCCAGAATCAGAAACTCCTTATCCAGGCATCCCAAACCGATTATAATCTGCAGTCCTATGAGAGCATCTCCCTTCTTCCCTCAGTGTTTCAGCCAGAACAATGATTCCTGCACATGTCCAGCCACAAGCTCTCTGATGGATCTTTGACTTCTCTCAGGCACTTTACCTGACTACTCTTTCACCCACTGTAAATCCTCTGGACCTTTCCCGCTTTCCTCTGAGCATTGGACCCATTACTTTGTACAGAAGTGCTTCTGAGTTTCCTCCAATGCTCTGAGATGCCAAGTGTATCCTGCTTCAAGGGCTGAGTCTCACATTTATTTTCCCAGGAGTAGGCAACAAAATGCCAAGGCATAGGAGTATGTGTTTGTTGAATTGAAAAGTGTTGCTTTATTTAATTGTGTTGAGTTTACCCTGAACCAAATACAGTGCTTTGGCCCCAGTCACAGTTTGTGGACTGGATTTGGCTGGCATTTCGCCCACCTGCTTCACATAAAAGGCAGCACATTGTAGACGTTGAAAGGATAAACTCTGAAATTGTGCTGCCCAAGCACATTTGGGGCTCTGCCACTTCTTAGCTGAGGGCCTTTGGATAGGTTACTTAACCTCTCTGAACTTCAGTTTCCTGACCAGAATGTGGAGAACAATAGTGTGTATCCACTATCATTCCTTATTTTATTTCCTTAGTATTTAAACTGAAAAAAGATACTAATTACAAGATCTATTACAGTCACACTGTTTCTCCTTTGCATCTGAAATAAAGACATCACCGTTTCTCAATCTGGGGATCCGTTCTATGTTTTTCAGGATGCAAGTCAATTTATTTCTGGATTCAGAGTATCATGACTCCACTTTTTTTCTTTATACATTCTTTCCTTTGCAGACTTCATAACCAGGCAGGGTCCTCCATTTTCCCTCCAGGCCTCTTTGCCTATCTCTTTCACACGTGTTTCAGAATCTCCTCTTTCTTGAAGCCAGGATCAATCTGAATAAGGAGATCCTATTAGAATGGATGAATCTTATGACCCATGCTGGGATCAACTAAAATATAAAAGAAAAACACAGAGATCACAAGGTTTAACCTGGATGAGAAGCCAATGGTGCAGCCCTAGGCAGAAGGACAGCAAGGAGAAGAAATTTTCAGGGCAGTATCCCTCAAGCCATTCTCCATAGTTAAGACTAACTTCTGTCTACTTTCATTTCCTTCTGGCAGATTTTTGGACCTCTCACTTTGTTAGCTTTCACTATCGCCGATACATTTCTCATGATTTGCAAAGAAGACAGACAAGCCTTCCTAATTTGCATCTTGAGCAAATTTACTTAACCACTTTCTACCATAATTTTCTAATCTGTAGAATGAGGATGACAGTCAGAGTACCTCCTTTATAGGATATGAGAATTATATTAGTTAAAGCTCATAAAGCATTTAAAATAGTACCTGAGATGTAACAAGTGTCACTTTATCATCATTATCACTCGAGCTCACATGTCTAGCCAAGCAAGGTACCAAGTGAATGGGAAGATCCATTTTCTGCTCTTCAGAATTTAGCTTTGAGCCTGACTACCTTTCCCTGGAATTAAGTCAGATCGTCCCAAGCATCTGTCCTGAAGTCTGTCTTTCATTTAATTACATGTCTTGTTGATTCCCCTCAATTGATTTCTTGACTCCCATTCATGGACCTCTTGCCCTTGGCTCACAGCACCTTCCATTCAAATACCAGCTAATTAAGCCCAGATATTCCTGAGCCTCTCCTTACCTCTCAGCCTAGATCATCCTGTGATGAGGAAAGAGGGTTGATGCAAATTGCAACTGACAATGTGTACCAAAATGGACATTTATCGACTCCTACTAACTATGTACACTCATTCAGATAATTACCATTCACGGTCGACACACCCTGGTGACCTCATCTCACAGGTGATGTGATGAGGGGAGGGCTTCAGTTGATGGGGAGCTATTCCTCTAAAATATTCTACCGTCGCTGTCCTTCTGTATTAATTATCTTAGTCTCATGACAGCAGCCATTCATTTCCCCAAGTATAGAGTATGTATGGCTCAAAGCACACCTTTAAACATTTAATCTGGGTCAAGCCTAGTTGCCTCTAGTGGGACAGTATTCAGTGTATGCATCCTTGCCCAGAGGATGTACGAGGATTGTAGGAGCAGAGACTGGGTGCAGGAAAGGTGTGGGCATGCTTTGTAGACTGGAGAAATTTGTCCAAATGCAATCCGCTAGCAGTATCCAGGAGGGATGTCAGAGTTGACAATAAGCTAGTACAAAGTGACCAGGAAAAGAGGGGCAGATTGAGTGTGGCCAGATTAAAAACCAGCCAGGATTCCCTTAGGTTCTGGAACCTGCTAAGTGTTTTGATAGCCTCACCCATGATGGGAAGAAAGTTGGCAAGGATACGGAGCTATTTCATTGTCTTCTCTTGGTCTTACCCATGAGTCTTCATGTAATAATGCAAACAACTTCACCAAACACAGTATTAGATTCTTTGATAAAAATGAGTAAACATTTTTCTAAACTTTTGATAAGTTGAATCACTGCTTTGCCCATCTGATGAACTTATATATACTCTCTCGCTCACAGAACACACACACATGATAGAATATACTGGTAGAATATATTCATTTCTGTGGTTGACTATGGCCAGGCCTTTTACAGGAATTGCCTTATATTAGGACCACTTTAAGCCCGTATTTAGAGCATCTTTGTATACCTTAGAAAAAGAGTGGACCTAACCTGAACCAGGGTAAGCCTGGCTTGTGGAGAAGAGCACAGACTGGACACCAGCCTATTCAGCCATCATCTGGATGCACTGGGCAGGGCCTAGCCCACACAGCCATGGTAGATGCCCTGATTACCAGGTACAATTGCAAGCTCACTCCTCCCCAGCCCAATGGAATAAGAATCAGCCAATTAGCTGCTCTGGGTTCCACACTGGATGGATTACTCCAGGTGGAGCTTGTCTATCTTTATGGGTTGGAAAGTATATTGAATTTGGAAAAAAAAAATCAGAATCTGAATAATTATCTCTGCCCATTTTCCTCAAACCTAGATCAGTTCTTTGTTCTCCCTTAGCTCTGGGAACCATCGTCAGTCTCTCTGAAACAGTTTGTCTCTGTCCTGTCTTGCCTCGCATGGTTGACTCCCAGACTAATAGCTCCTTCTGTGCTGAAGGGTGCCTAGGCCCAAGCTCTAATCTGGCTCTACCTCTAAAACACAATTGATTTGCGGGATAAATGCTTTGCCATCTCTGAACTTTATTTTTCTTATTTGTAAAATGGGATAGTATAAAGATCCAAAGAGATTTAGTGTGAAAATACTGCTGCAACTGAAAGAACAATGCAAACAAATACTGAACCATGAAGAGTTAATTTAGCCTAAAGTTAAAATAGAACAATTTACTCACTCACTTTTCTCTCATTCCTCCACACAGTTTGGACATCTATTAAGTACTGAAGAAATATATCATTTTCAACTGTCTGAATCCATATGCAGTTGATTTCAAAGCTTAATTGTATTTGAATGAGGAATCAATACATATAACTGCACCAACATTACTGTGCTGAAAATCTGTGCATGTCTCTGATGCTTTCGTAATATATTTCAATTTTCCCATTACTTTTCTGTTATTATCCCATATTTTTGAAAGGATTCTGTGAACACTGCAAAGTATAGCAAATCCCAAATGAATGGTAAGGACTATTGGTGTCGATTTCAAGCTGAATTTGTTACAATATTCTTCAGCTGCTCCTGGTTCTAGCCTGTCTCTATAACAGAGACACCAACAATTCTTCCTGAAACATCTGTTTCATCATGTTCCTTCCTGGATAAAAGGGCGTTCCTCTCCCTCAGCTTGTATTATTACGAATGACAGCCAGAGCTCTTCACGGTTTGGCTACAGCCTTTCTTTCGATACTTGTCGCTTTCTGTTTTAGAATATACCTTTTTCCAGCCAGGCTGAGCATCTAAAAATCCCATACAGAAGGAGATTCTTTTCTTTTATTTTAACTGGAGGATAATTGCTTTACAGTGTTATGTTGGTTTCTGCCATACAACGAGTGAAAGTGAAAGTCACTCAGTGGAGTCTGACTCTTTGCAAGCAGATTCTTTACCAGTTGAGCCACCAGGGTAGCCCATCCCTTCTCCAGTGGATCTTCACAACCCAGGAATTGAACTGGTGTCTCTTGAATTGCAGACAGATTTTTTACCAGCTGAGCTACCAGGGAAGCCCTAATGACAATGAGATTCAGCCATAAATATATATATCTCCCCTCTTTCTTAAGCCTTCCTCCTGTGCCTCTACCCCACCCATCCAGGTCATCACAGAGCACCAGGCTGGGCTCCCTGTGTTATACAGCAACTTCCCACTAGCTGACAATTTTACACATGGTACTGTATGTATGTCATTGTTACTTTCTCAATTCTCCCTACCCTTTCCTCCCCTCACAGGTCTGTCTTCTACGTCTGTGTCTCCATTGCTTCCCTGCAAATAAGTTCATCAGTACTAATTTTCTAGATTCCATATATATGCATTAATATATGACATTTGTTTTTCTCTTTCTAACTTACTTCACTCTACAACAGGCTCTAGGTTCATCTATTAGTACCTCTCTACAACTGACTCAAATTCATTCTTTTTTTATGACAGTAATATTTTGTTGTATATATGTGCCACATCTTATTTATCCATTCATCTGTCAATGGACATATAGGTTGCTTCCATGTCCTGGCTATTGCAAATAGTGCTGCAATGAACATTGGAGTACATGTTTTTGGAGTACATGGTTTTCTCAGGGTATATGCCCAATAGTGAAATTTCTGGGTCATGTGGTATTTTTATTGCTAGTTTTTTAAGGAAGGGGATTATTTTTAATGGAGTCTTTGATCATTCTGACTTTACTGAGAATGCCTATATTTCATTTTTTTCCACAACCAGTCTGACCCACTGCATAGAGTCCAACTCAACTCCAAACTCCTTCTCAAGACTTGAGGTTGCTCAAGTTGTAGTGACCTCTGTCCTTGGTAAAACTTGATCTTTGGAACACACTGCCTAGGAAACCTTTTGATTTTGGGGATGACACTGCCTTTGAGATAGTGGTGTCATCAATGCCAAGGTCAGGTCCAGATGGATCCTCAAGCCATGCTGGAGCCTCCTTCCTTCACCCTGAGTCCAATTCTCCATTTCCTAACTAGTGTAACACCACTGTGATTAGAATCTAGCCGACCAATAAAATGATAATTTATCAGCTGCTAGTTGTAAGAGATTCAAGAGCAAAAAGAAAACACTGTGCAGATATGATAGCCAAGGTCAAGGTGGCAATGAGGGTAACAAGACATGTAACCAAGTGTTGAAAAAAGAATGGTAGCAAAACTAGAGGAAACTGCAATTGTCGTGACACTAAATTGGTCTGCTGGAAAAAAAAATTCAAGGAGTACATACATTTCAAGACTGGTATATTCACTTTAAGTTATCTAATATGCAAATGAATTATATTCTAGGGGGAAACTTTGACTACTATCAGACCACATGATCTAGTCTGGTAAGATCCTTAATATTTAGAAGTTGTATCAATGTGAACCTGCTTAGTGCCTATTAATGCCAGTTTTGAGACAAGGCAAATGTTTAAGTCCTCTTTGTTGGGCAATTGATGTGAATGCCTAGCCATCATCATTTCCCCCAGTAAAAGAATGCACATTTTCTTTGCTGAGCTGTTTATCCTCACTCTCTGATCATGCTATTGAGGGAGATGACTTAGCTTCTGATTTTGGGGGTGAACTTGCGACCCAACTTAGCCAATTAGTGTCTTCCAATTCCTCTGAGCACAGTGATTGGTTGAGTGAAGGCAGGGCATCCTGCACATTGGGCCAAGGGGGCTCAGTGTCAAGAAATGTACTTGAACTTTTAAGAGATACACTTGTCCTGTATCATCAGTTAAGTTGCTACCAGTGAAATAGAACCAGTAGGATGGATAGGTAGATAGCTGTAGATGGCTTTCAATAAATTTGCCTACATGGTTGTGGGGGGCAACAAGTCCAAAATCTGTAGGACAGATGGGAGACTGGAAACTCTCAGACATGAGCTACTGCTGCAGTGCAGAGTCAGAATTTCTTCTGACTTGAGAACATCTTAATTTTGCTCTTGGGGTCCTTCAACTGCTTGGAAGAGTCCCACACACATTATTGAGGATTATGTCCTTGAAACTGTCCCTTTAAAATAAATTGACTATAGATATTAACCGTATCTTTCCTTGGACTTGCTTATTAGATATCAACTGTGTGGGCATCTTCTAAACTTCTGAAAAGAAAAGAGAATGTAGGAGCCTTTTATATAACAAGTTAGTGCCAAGATTCCTTATGATTTCAAACCAAGTGTAGATACTTTGTAGCCAGATTCTTTAAAATCTGTTAAAAAAAAAATTCTCTGCATGGAGCTTCCAGTGACTCTTTTGTGTAGAATTTTCTGTGACTAACAGGGATTTCCTGTCATCTAAATATTCTAAGGGCTTCCCTGCTGGCTCAGTGGTAAAGAACCAGTCTTGCCTGTCAATGCAGGAGATGCAGGTTCAATCCCTGGGTTGGAAAGATTGCTTGGAGAAGGAAATGGCAACCTACTCCAGTATTTTTGTCTGGAAAGCCCCATGGACAGAGGAGCCTGGTGGGCTACAGTCCATGGGTGTCAAAAAAGTTGGACAGGAAACTGAAAGGGTTAGTTGCTCAATCATGTCTAACTCTTTGAGACCTAAACAACAAATGTTCTAATGCAGAGCACCCCCTAGCATTACCATAGAGTGTGCTAAGTATATTTGTGTGTGTGAGACTCCTGTCTGTATCAACAATTTGTGTCACTCCAGTCAGCGTGTCAGCACCATTCTTGTGGGCCAGTCTCTCACAGACCTATGAAAGGAATACTGAGCCCACAAATAGGAATGGTTTCTTTGCCAAGTGACCTTTCTGGGACTAGGGTTCAATCATGGAGCCTGGAATGACCCTGTATCCTCTAACCCCTGAACACATCTGTGCAACTGGTTGACCCCGTGTGGTGAGAGGTGGGTGGGAAGAAGATGGTAGAATGATTTGAAGGGGAGACACAGAGACTGGGGCCCCTATGGGTCCGGGTCTGGACTCAGGGTACTCTACTCCAGCCCACTCCGGCTAACCCTAGGCACCAGAATGTGGCCAGAATCAAAATTAGAAAATTTCAAGAAAGGAGCTTCATGGCACCAGGTCCCTGGAGGCAAGGGCCCTGCTTGCCTAGGTCTGAGGAGAATACTGCTCTGATGTCCACCTTTTTTTCCCCCCCTTCTGTCAGTTCACATGATGGTCAGAGCCAGATCTCATTTCTTTTTTTACTTCAATTCTACTCTCTCCCAGAATAGTAAATCTATTTTTGTAAATTGTATATTTTTAAAAACCACTCTTCATTCTCCAGCACTACTCTCTCTCAACACACATGCCTGCGCACGCGCACACACACACACACACACACAACTGAATAGCATTCTTGTTAGAATAACTAAATTCAGAGATGAATAGAGAGGATTAAGTATAGTGCTCATCCTATATTCTACTCTTACAGTAATTGATATAACATCAGTGAGATTTTACTGGCAAAATTGATTCAAATCAAACCAGAAAAATTCAGCCTCAAGAACTGAAAATGAGCTAAAAGACGGTAAGCAAAGAATAATAATATGTGGCAATGTCTTCAAATTACTCATATTTTAGGTTTTATATAATTTGAAGTTGCAAAAATGTGTTTAACAAGGGTGAATTTTTTTAAATTGTAATGTCTTTATTAATGATCAGAGAGCAGCACTGAAAGCATGATAATGTCTTTTTCAGTGATGTTAAATTGGAAGGCGTTAAAAATATTTGGGAAGACATACAAATTATACAAATAGAGCTGTAGAGTTTATAAATATGAATGGAAGGGGGAAAAAAGATGTTTCAGAAATATATGAAACAGTTGTGTCTATAGGAAAATATAATTGAAAGCAAAAGGGCCCTCAGATAGGATACAGGTCCTGTGACACCCTCCTCTAGATTAATGTCCCATAAGACTTGGGGTCAGTGACATGTGGTATTCCAAGTGAATTGTCAGAAGTATCAGTCAATTAATAAAACTGTACTATAATTGCTTTTCCCATTTTTATAGTGTGGCTGTTTACTAATCTTTGGAAAATTTTCTTTTCTCACTGGATTAGGCATGTTTTAGAATCACCACATTGTACAGCTTCCAGAGTTCCATCTGCATAATCCTTTCAGCATCCATGTGAATGGCACCTCCTGGAGTTGTGCAGTGGATGCCCTGCAAGATTTTAGATAAAATGCCCTGCCTTGATTTTAGATAAAATGTGCACTGTCGTTTCAGGGTGCTCCCTAATGCCCAGTGATATTTGCATGACTCTACAGCATCTAGAATGTACAAAGTGTCCAATTGGATTATGTCAGTCATTTACTATGGATGATACAAATATTCAAATGCTTTCAGACCATAATCTGAACGATTTACATATTGACTGTCTTTCTAGAAGGACTGAACAATGTACTATATATTAGATATCTCCTGTGTTACTCCCTGCAGGTTTCATTGGCTTATAGAATTTTAAAATGTGATTTCTGCTTATATATTTAATTAGGTTTCATATTCCTTTCAACTTCGAATCAATTCACACTGATTCCCAGCCAGAAAGGAGGAGATCTCATTGTAATCTGTGCCAGGTTAGGGTCTCCCAAACCTATTGCCAGGGTTCGTACAAGGTCCCCTTGAGGGAGCTCTGGAATTTTCAAGTTTGGACAATAGCCCCATTTTAAGCAAGTATAGAATATTTATCTTTTGCTATGAGTATACTTTTATTGAATGCTTACTTTAGTGATATTTTTAAACTAGATATTCAATAATCATTCTTATGAAACTTCTGTTTTCACATGTATTAATGAAGATTATTAACTGAATATATATTCTTTTCTTCTACATTATATTTCTCCTTTCTGATAGAGTCCTGAGGTTAGTTCATGGAAAATAAGATTAAAATATGCTTAGAACTTGGAGATGTTTTTGGAGGATTCAGCTAATAACGTGCACACATAAACAGGCTTGATTCATACTATTATTATGTTTAGAGGAGGCTGAGTGAATCAACAAGGACAGACCTGCGTGAAGCTTAGAAAATTGATGTGAGAGCTAGAATTATCTGCATTCCCCTCTCATTACTCCAAAAGGGAGGCACCTGCATGCCTGTCTGGTTCCACAGGCAGCTCTTTAGGTCCAATGGAGATGGATCCATTAGACACTCAGAGGTCAATGCCATTGTCATCCAAATTAGCCACCATTTCTCTTGCCAGAAGTCTGAGCATTTTCTGACTTTCCTTGTTCCTATATATTAAAAGAACAATGAGAATATATACTGACAGGACAATGAGAACATTTGTACTTACTTGAGAGTTTTCTTTCTCATTAATTAATGATACAGCATCAGTGTTCTATATCAGTTGATTGTGATTTTAGTTAATTGACTCATGTCTTGAAGTTCAATCATCTCTAGGTCCCTAGATAAGATGAGGTATCTAGGAGGTTCTGAAAGTATAAGTATGCCCCACACTTACTCCATGCCTCTACCCTGCCTGAATATTCAGGAATCTCTTTGTTGGCCTCATCTATGACCAATTATTACTACAGAAGGGAAGATTGTGTGTGTGTGTGTGTGTGTGTGTGTTGGAGGAGGTCATCAAGAAGACACAACTGCCAGATGATCTGTGACCTAGACCCAAGCAATCAGAGGTTCCTCACCCTATTGCCTGTTCTTAGAATGTACATTCTGCCCACTGTTCTCAAACTAGGAGCTGTTTTAAGGAGGCAGCCTTGAGAAAGTAAGGTGCTGTTTGGACCATCTGGACTAAAATATGACTAAAGCCAGTTCAGGCCTATTTATAAACTTTTAAGATTCTAGTGGGCAGGTGTGGGAATTTACTCATCTTGTAGCCGCCAAAGACGAGCCTTGTATATAAGTATCCTTGAGTGTTAAGTCTGCCACCTACCAATCTGGAGTGTTCTGCCTCTTTCTTTGATCTCTCCCTGACTGTTCCTTTGGTCCCTGACAGTTGAGCTCTTCTAAAGGGATTAACCTGATGGCTTGGACAATGGGAAACTGAGTGATGGATAAATAATGAATAAGCCTTTGTGGGGCAGGATATGTGGAAGACATTTGAGTTCCTCTGCAAGAGATTGAGGCAGTCCTCACTGTTTTCACATCCTGGCTTATAAGGTTCTGATAACCCCTGACAATCAGGAAACTGATGCCCTATCCTGGGTATAAACTCTAGAAACTTACCCTTTGGTAGATACAACAGATTGGGTACATAGGTAAAATAGCTACCATAGCTCTGGGTGAGGTAATGCATAGCCAAAAATTCTGGTTGCCCTTAGAATGCAGCAATGGTTAATGCCGCTAGAGTACATCCTGTGTGTTCTAAAGAATGCCAGGGCAACTGCCTAAAGAACCTGGGACCATTCACTGGAATTCTCAGTAGCTGAGGGACTGACAAATTGCTTATACTGTCTCCCTCTCTCTGAGTGAGAGTTCTAAATATGTCTTTGCTTATATGGCCACTGTGTCTGGTCTAAACCAAGCTTTCCCCTATTGCTATGCAAGCCAGGCTGCCATCATTATGGAGATTAGAAAAGCTAAGTACTGTGTACAGATACCATCATCATAGGCAGAGATTGAGGATTATATTCCAAAGGTGTAAGACTAGACAAAAGAATATGCCATTAAGTAGAGGTTGCATGTCTTCTCTAACCCATAAGCAGCCAGATTGGAAGAAAAAAAATGAAATATTAAAATATCAGATTAAATCCCTAACAGGTAAAACCACCTTGGCCAGGTGGACTGGAGTACTGTTTCAGGCTTTAATACATTCAGAGATCAATTGGTAGGGCCGGTTGCTCCACACATTAGACTGGGAACCCATGTTGAGACATTCAGCAGTATAAAGGTATGGAAATCATGGGAGACAGCCATTGCCCAGACCCCACTGTGGATCAATGTGCTATGCTGCTGAGAATAGGAAACCCAGCCACTCCGGGGCAAGGCATTCTCCATTGGAATTTACAATGAGACATTCCACTGAGATGGATAAATTATTTCACATTCCTAGGTGCTGGGAAACTGCTTAATCTCCCCTGAGCTTCATTCCATTGTCCTGCTGCAAACTGGACCTGTTAAAATGCGCTACACTTGAAATGGAACATGTACCATTGAAAAAAGAGAAAATAGGAGCTCTGCTCTGCCATATCCTTTCCCTGGTCCATCTCTTCCCTCCTGACAGCACAGCCTCCCCTGGCCAACATGTATGATGTACGCAACCAGGTCAAGTTCCTGAAGCTGCCCATCTCCCTCTTCTCAAGGCCAGGTGGACGTGATCTGTCTTCCACCAGTGCGATCATGGGGCTGTCGTCTTTGTTCCCTCCATTATCCAACAGGATATTGTATTTCCAGACCTGATGAGTCTGCTAATGTATCATCTTTATTAAATCACATGAGGACACAAGTGAATGCCCAGAGTGTATGATCCCTAGCCTAGAGGTTTTAATAAATCAGTAGTTCGGATCATGGGGCTCTTGATGGGGGGGAAAATATATATATATATATATATATATATATATATATATATATATATATGTTACTTGTTTTGGAAATCAACATGTTAATCTGTGTTTTATGTTGCATGTACCTGTACCATTGCTGTGGTATCTGCCGCCAGTGCAGCCAGATAGCCACTGAACAAGCCACCTCCACTCTAGTGAAGCCCCAAGTCCCTTGCTGACTTCTCAGGTCACAGTGCAGAGGAGAGGGGAGCTTGTAAGATGGTAAGAGCTGCTCATGAGAGTAGAGTGTTAGAGGAGGTCATTGAGAGGACGTGACTAGAGAACTGAACCTTGGTAATCAGTGGTCCTCACTCCTCCTGTGTTCTCAGAATGTACATTTCAACCCCACATTCCCAACAGGAGCTGTTTTTAAGGACATAACCTTGAGAGACTAAGATGCTGTTGAGACCATGTGAATTCACCATGTGCTGAACCCAGTTAAGTCCTCCCTATAAACTTCCAAGATTCTGTCCTGCAGGTACTGAGGTCCACTCATTTTGCATCTGCTGAAGGCAAGCCTCTTCCAAAAGTTCTTTTGCTTATCAAACCTGCACCTACCAATCTTGGAGGGGTCTGCCTCTTTCCTTGGACTCTTCTTGCCCTCCAGGAACAAGGGCCAGTTTGCAAACCAATAGAGAGAGAGAGAGAGAGAGAGAGAGAGAGAGAGTGTGTGTGTGTGTGTGTGTGTGTGTGTGTGTGTGTGTTTTGGGTGCAAGGGGAATACATTACTTTTCAACTGAAATTTTCAATCTATTTGAGGTAGGATAATGTTTATTATTAAAACTATTTTTTTTTCTTTTCACCAACTTTGATTCAACATGTTTATATCTATGAAGTTATTTAACAACTGATCTGAAAATACTGATATTTCCATAGCTGTTTAATAAATAAGTCTTATACTGTGATTCCAGACTTTACAACAATCCCTCTGTAATGCTGGAATTACTTTAATTATGAGCTCTTTCAGACATGATGGATTGCGTATTGTGGAGGAATGGCATATGGTACCGGTGAGCTAGGCTTCTCACATACTAACTACATTTATAAAACCTGGTTCAATGTAGTTAATCTTTGAATACCCCCACCTCCCTCATCTCTATGCATACCCATATATATATACACACACGCACACACAGAAACACATACATGTCTAAATTCTTTATTGAAAAATAAGGTGAACAGAGCACCAATCATAAATATACAATTCAGAGACCTTTTAAAAAGTGAAAACATCTGTAGCCACCACTCAGATAAAAAAAATAAAATATTGTTAGCAATCTGGAGATTTTCACATGCCCCCTTCCAGTCACTACCCTCTCCAAAGTTGACCTCAATCTTAACTTAAAACACCATTAGGTAATTTTGGCCATTTTGAAATTTATAGAAGAAAAGTTGCATGTTACATATTATTTTGTATCTGCCTTCCTGCCTCCTTGTTCTTAACATTTGTCTTTGAAATTAACCCACATTGTTACAGGCCACAGTTGTTTCTTCTTACTGTGTGTTTTTCAGTTTTACAGACCTACAACAACTGATCCGTTTTTCTTGATGAAAATATGGATTGTCTTTGTATATAATGTCTAGGAATAGTGTGGCTATATTCTAGCTAGTGTCTATTAGTGCCCAAATGTATACATTTCTACTGGGTATACACCTACAGATAGGGTTGCTGTTTCTTAAGATAAACTCATACCAAGCTTTAATAAATGCTGTCAAAACACTTTCTAAAATGATTTACTTGTTTACCTTCTCACAAGCCTTGAGCAAGGGTTTTAGTTGCTTCAAATCCTCTGTGCAATTGTGCTCAGTCACTTTGGTTGTGTCCAAAATTTTGTGACCCCATGGACTGTAGCCCACCAGACTCCTCTATCCATGGGATTTTCTTGGCAGGAATTCTGAAGTGGATTGCCATGCTCTCCTCCAGGGGATCTTCCTGACCCAGGGATTGAACGCCTGTCTCCTGCATTGCAGGCAGATTCTTTACAGCTGAGTCACCAGGGAAACTCTTCTATCCTCTGTAGCACTTGGTATTTCCAGGTTTTTCAAACTGTCATCATTGTGATTTTTGCTTCAGTTCAGTTCAGTTCAGTTGCTCAGTCATGTCTGACTCTTTGTGACCCCATGAACCGCAGCACGCCAGGCCTCCCTGTCCATCACCAACTCCTGGAATCTACCCAAACCCATGTCCACTGAGTCAGTGATACCATCCAACCATCTCATAGTGGCATCTAATTGTGGTATTAATTTGCAGTTCAAGTAGTTCAGTCACTCAGTCATGTCCGACTCTTTGTGATCCCAGGGACTGCAGCACACCAGGCTTCCCTGTCCATCACCAACCCCCAGTGCTTGCTCAAACTCATGTCCATCAAGTCAGTGATGCCATCCAACCATCTCATCCTCTGTCATCCCCTTCTCCTCCTGCCTTCAATCTTTCCCAGCATCAGGGTCTTTTCCAATGAGTCAGTTCTTTGTATCAGATGACCAAAATATTGGAGCTTCAGCTTCAGCCCAGTCAATGAATATTCAGGACTGATTTCTTTAGAATTGACTGGTTTGATCTCTTTGCACTCCAAGGCACTCTCAAGAGTCTTCTCCAACACCACAGTACAAAAGCATCAATTTTTCGGCGCTCAGCATTCTTTATAGTCTGACTCTCACATCCGTAACGACTACTGGAAAAACCATAGCTTTGACTAGACGGATCTTTGTTGGCAAAGTAATGTCTCTGCTTTTTAACATGCTGTCTAGGTTGGTCATAGGTTTTATTCCAAGGAGCAAACATCTTTTAATTTCATGGCTGCAGTCACCATCTGCAGTGATTTTGGAGCCCAAGAAAATAAAGTCTGTCACTGTTTCCACTGTTTCCCCATCTCATGAAGCTTTCTGCCATTTTTTGAAGGGTGGTGTTTAAGCCAACTCTGCATTTCATCCTGAGGTTATGGTGTCATATTGAGGTTATTGATGGGCAATCTTGATTCCAGCTTGTGCTTCATCCAGCCCAGCATTTCTCATGATGTACTCTGCATATAAGTTAAATAAGCAGGGTGACAATATACAGCCTTGACATACTCCTTTTCCTATTTGGAACCATTCTGTTGTTCCATGTCCAGTTCTAACTGTTGCTTCTTGACCTGTATCCAGATTTCTCAGGAGCCAGGTAAGGTGGTCTGGTATTCCCATTTCATTCAGAATTTTCCAGTTTATTGTGATCCACACAGTCAAAAGTTTTGGCATAGTCAATAAAGCAGAAGTAGATGTTTTTCGGTAACTCTTTTGCTTTTTTGATGATCCATCGGATGTTGGCAATTTGATCTCTGGTTCCTCTGCCTTTTCTGAATCCAGCTTGGACATCTGAAAGTTCACGGTTCACGTTCTATTGAAGTCTGGCTTGGAGAATTTTGAGCATTACTTTGCCAGCATGTGAGGTCAGTGCAATTGTATGGTAGTTTGAACATTCTTTGGCATTGCCTTTCTTTGGGATTGGAATGAAAACTGACCTTTTCCAGTCCTGTGGCCACTGCTGAGCTTTCCATATTTGCTGGATATTGAGTGCAGCACTTTCACAGCATCATCTTTCAGGATTTGAAATAGCTCAACTGGAATTCCATCACCTCCACTAGCTTTGTTCATGGTGATGCTTCCTAAGGTATCACTTAGGAATGTGATGCAGATAATTTGCAGTTATCTGATGACTGTTGAAGTAAAGCACCCTTTTACTTATTTATTGGGCCATTTGAATTGTGTAATTGTGTGTGTGTGTGTGTGTATGAAATATCCATTTAAAGCTTTTGTCTATATTTCTATTTTGTTGGGTGTTGTTTATCTTATTGAATATATGAAATTCTTCATATATTCTGGAGTCAATTATTACAGCAATTCCAAACCTCTGAAATCTACTTCTTGATGATCTAAGGTAGAGCTGGTATAATACTTACAGAGATAAAGTGCACAAGAAATGTAATGCACTGGAATCATCCTGAAATCATCCCCACTCCTGGTCCGTGGGAAAATTGTCTTCCATGAAATTGGTCCCTGGTACCAAAAAGTTTGGGAACTGCTGCCTTACTGAATACATGCATTGTAACTATCTTTTCTCACTCCATTTTTTAAATGAAGAGATGTTCTTGATTTTTAAAGTAATCAAATCCTTTTTTTTATGGTTAAGACTTTTTTGTGTTCTATTTAAAGAATTTTCTTTGTGAATGATGGCATTTGAAGCATTTTATCTCTATTATAATTGTTTTCTAGAAAGACAATTGGTTTTTATGTAATAAATGTGAAACATGAACTTGTCAAATTCAGCTCTTATTTTTAATAGTTTTCATCATCCTATGTATTCTTTGTCATCTGCAAATTAATGATTGTTTTTATTGCTTTCTTTTCTAACCTCATATTTTTTATATTTTTTTGCCCCATTGGCCTGGGTATGACCTCTAGCATCATAATAAATTAAAAATAAATATAGTAGCTTCTTTCTTGGTTTATTCCCCATTTTAGAGGAAAGCACTTAGGCTTAATGCTCTAGGCTTTTGTTTGTTTGGTAGATTTTACTGTATTATGCCAATTTTTTTCTTTTGTTCTTTGTTGCCATATTTTTTCCAGTTGTATTGAGATAACATTGACATATAACATTGCATTATTTTAAGGTGTATGTATAACAATGATTTGATATATGCTTATATTGTGAAATGATTAGCATAGTGAATTTAGCTAATATCATCACCTCACATAGTTACACATTTTTTTTCTTGTGATGAGAACTTTTAAGAACAATTCTCTTAGAAACTTCCAAATATGCAATACAGGGCCTTCATGACCTAATTACTTTTCAAAGCCTCAACCAAAATAATCAGTGTAATATACAGTCTTTTATTACTTCACCATATATCACATAAATCAAACTTTTTCATGAAATAGTCAAAATAACTCTAGAGATTGTACATGAATGAACACACTCACATCATAAGATGACAGAGGACTCATTCAAGTTCTTTTCTGAAAAAAAAAAAAATTGAGCATTTACACTGTGTTAGCTAGTGCTATAAAATAAATTACCTAATATTTCCTTGGTTCTTCTGTGTTCTGGACATTTGGTACTGAAGGTGCAAAGCTGAGGAAGGCTTAATGTGGTCCCTTTTATTCACACCAATAATATAGACTAGTGAAAAGCAGAAAAAAATAATTATAGCATTTTATGTACAGGCCTTTAATAATAATAAAAATGCCAATAACATTCATGAACATTTACTGTGCACCAACATTTTTATGAGCACTTTACATACATCACTCCTCACGGTAACTCAGTAGGATCAGGTGGTGTTATCACTCCCACTTTACCAGTAAGGATCCTGACACACAGTTAGGCTGGAGAACTTTGCTGAAAGTCATACAACTAGGAAATGGCATAGAAAAATCAAGAGCTCCAGGAATGCTAGGAGATAAACAACCGGCCCCACCTAGAATAGTTGGAGAAGGCTCATGAAGCAGGAAGAGTTAGCATAACTTGGCAGACATGATTGGGCTGGCATTCAGGAAAAAGAGCCTCTGAAACATCATTCATAGGTGTGTGTGTGTGTGCTGGTGTGCTTGTACTTCAGGGTTTCAAAAGCAAGTTGTAGAAACAGAGGAAGGCTTTTGAAGAGAAAAATAACAGAATCTCAACTATTTTGATCAGAATATGTTAATCTGGCTCTCCTACCTTCCATTGTGATAGTATCTACTCCTTACAGAGGGATTACTAAGTGCTAGGCAGTGAATAAGCTCTTCACACATGTTAATTCGTTTTCACCTCAGAAAAACCCTGCAAGGTGTACACTTGAACAGAAAAAAAAAAAAAAAAGAAGAAACAGTTGAGGTACAGAGCAGTTGAGTAACTCAATCAAGATCACATCTCTAATTGGTGGCAGTGTTAGGATTCGGATCTGTAGCTTTGGTCTTAATCTCTGAACACACCAAAGTTTCTATCATCCATTGTTTTTTTACAGACTGACATTGTTAGATATATTATAATAGATATTGTGTGTACTATAGCTAAAAATGTTAGGTATATACTGTACATTAATATGTATAATACTAATATGTCTAATTTGTTAGGCATATTATATACATGAAAATATCTCCCTACCCACCTGAAATATAAACATCCCAAGAATAGAGACTTTTGTGTATATTGCACTGCTGTCCTTTCAATGATTATTAGAAAAGCAGGCCATCTGTAGTTGATACAGGATGAATGAATGATGATTTAGTGAATGGTAGATGTCTCTATGGGCAAATCAGAGTGTGTGGACATGCACACACACACACAATCCTAAGTATTTATTCATTTTTCTTTTGAATGATTTGATGTCTTTTATTGCTTAAATATGAGTACACCTTTTGGATAACTTGATTGTCAGTAAATTACAGAGTTTATTTTCTAAGATCTGGCAGAAGTTATAACAATAAAACAAAAAGAGAAAATTCTAATTTATGAATATGGTAAAATTATATATTTATTTTGTATTGCTATAAAACTCACTTGCTTCCCCCCAAATAATTTTACCATGGCCTATAGCATATGTGATGTGTGTATATGTTGTTGTTTAGCCCCTAAGCCATGTCCAACTCTTTGTGACCCCGTGGACTATAGCCCACCAGGCTCTTCTATCCATGGGAGGGTCCAGGCAAGGATACTGTAGTGGGTTGTGGGTTGCCATTTCCTTCTCCAGGGGATCTTACTGATACAGGGATCAAACCTGCATCTTTTGCTTGGCAGGTGGATTCTTTACCACTGAACCACCATACACACATGTATAGTGTAAATATATAATATATAGAAGTTGTGTGTGTGTGTATACACCTCCTGTGTTGCACCCACACTGAAGCTTGACTTTACCTGGAGGCTGGGTTGGTCAGGATAAGAGATCCTGGTTGTCATTTTGCAGGCATATGCTCTCCTCCCTGCTTTTCATGATCCTCTGTGATGCTGCCTACCTCTTATCCGGACTAACACTTCCCCTACACAGTCAGGGCTTCCTGTCCCCTATTTCACACTACTACCTCCCTGATCAGCTGTGATTGGCTATTACAAGCTGTGACAGTCATCATTTCTGAGCTTAGTATGTTCACCTTTTCTTTTTTTTTTTCCTTTCATTAGCTGAGATCTCTTGTCTTTCAATATCTCATCATTCCTTCTTTTATATTCAATGGAGTTCAATCACAAAAATCTTTAAGAATAATCTGGTAGCACACAGTTTAGCACTCAATTGTTTGCTAATTGGTTATGTAGATGAGATATGTTGGCATGTCTTTTGGGTTCCCCAGAAAAAAAATTAGACAGTGTGCCAGGGAACCCTACTTTGCTAGCTGATACACATTTTATTTGCTTACTTATTTCTATTTTTTGGCTGTGCCGTGCTGCATACAGTATCTTAGTTCCACAACCCATGTCCCCTGTAGTGGAAACACATGATCTTAACCACTGGACCACTAGGGAAGTCCCTTGATAAGTATTCTAAACCATGACATGTGCAGGGAGCTAAGAGACCTAGGTTAACACACTATTTGTGAACTTGAACAAATATTTCTTCTGCTAGGGTCTTATTTTTCTTATCTGTAAACGGAGTTGTTTACTAAATGTCATTTCACATCTCTAGCTCTTCTGAGATGGGAAATCAGTACTGCAAATTAATAGATTATTCACATTTGCCTTCTAAAAACCAGATACATTACTTTTAACAGTAATAATAATATTATTATATAGTATTCAATATTAATATTACAAAGTATTATTATGTTTTAACAGTAGGACACATCTAAGTAATTGGGCACAATTTTCTATGAGTTTAGGACCCTAAGTGGGTATGGTTGAGGGCAACATTGCAAGTTGGCCTCCTCCCGGTTCCTGTAGTCCTCTTGGTGGTAGCTGTAATTATATGCTGTGTGGATTAAATTGAAGGATTTGGTTTCAAGTTCTGTGATTCAGATTACTCAGACTGGTTGACAGTGGAGCATCCATGGGAAAGTTTGCTGGATGCTAAGATGATATAGAAAAGGGGTAGGTGTTGCTGGGAGATACTTCTCCATGTGTTTCTCATGTTTCTTCTGCAGGTCTTGTAAGAGAGAAACTTAATTGTCTATAGCTTTGGAATATCTTTGGAATATCAAGAACACTTGTGTACTCAAAATGCGTTGGAGATGGAGATTGTGTTTCCTTCTAGAACGAAGGGCAGGCATGCACACTGCCTATTCTAAGAGCTCTGTTTCCTGTGCTTGTGTGGTCTTTACTTGTAACACAAACCAGTGTTCAGTTCTCTTGAATCCCACTGTGTTGCCTGAGGGAACAGGCACTTAAATAACCAGCACAAAAAAGCTGGTATTCTGCCAACTATTATTGCTGTGAGCAATAAATTATCCTCATCTCTGACTGACGAGTCTTGTGTTTTCCCTTAGCTCCATGAAACAGTGACAAACTAACTTGCCAACATAGGATATCATCTTAGACCCTTCACAGTTCTTGAGAAGCAGAGGGACATTTTAGGATTTCTTTCTAGATCCCTTTTGCTCAGTCTTTCCTCATTCCTTTCTGGAAGTGAAACCCTAAGCATTTGAATAACAGAGCCAAGATTTCACCACTAAGGAGCAACAAACTAAAGTTTAGACCTTGTGACCACTTGGTCCTATACTTATTTCTCAAAAGTGTTTTAAATATAAATAGATACTTGAAATACCCAAGCTGTGCAACAGTTAAAACTACTAACAACTTTTATGCAGTGTACTTGCTGGATAAAAGCCCTGTGTATATGAGTAGCCTCTAACTGTGCAATTAATTAAATATGAATTTAATAGATGCTTTGCTCTGGTACTGATATTTTGAAAGAAAAACACTTTTAAAGAAAGACAAAACACTACAGTAAACCCTTCATGATCTAAGTGAAAGGCAACTTCTTGATTAAAATGGAGCTAATGTTGCAATTTGAAGAAAAGTGACAAATGCTGCAGCTAAATCTTTGCATTCATTTGTTCTTTTGGTAATTTTGCTCAGACTTGATGAATGGTTAGTAAAATGTTTATGCACACGGAATGAATAATCTCCAAGATGCTTGTAGAATTTCCCTCAATTTTGGGCTTTTGTGAGGCTTTGTATTATTTCTAATTGAAGTTCAATTTATTTTCTTATGCATAGTAAGAGAATCAGTTGAGAAGTAAACTGACAAGAAACTTCTTTTGTGATATCTGAGACTGGACAGTAAGTGGCAAACTCTTATTAGAACTGAAATGAGATAAGGGGCTGGGTCCCCTATTCCCCTGTCTGCCAGTCCCCGTTTGGTATGCCCCCAGTTGGCACAAATCACAGGAGTTTTTGGTTTGTTTTGTCTTGTGTATTTCTCTGGCGTTTTGGCCATGAGGCATGTGGGGTCTTCCCTGACCAGGGATCAAGCCCACATCTCCTGCATTGGAAGGCAAAGTCTTAACCACTGGACCACCAAGGAAGTCTCTTGTGTTTTTACTTATGTGTTGGTTTTTGGATTAGTCCATTTAGGTGATAGCTTTTCAGCAAAAGACAGATCTTCCTAACAATCCCTCCATCCTCTCTACCACAAAAATATATTTCAACATTCAGGTTTGCTGATAACTGATACTCTGCCCTTTATAGCTTCTGCTGATAGGAGTATTATCTGTAAAATCCAACTGCTTATCTTTATCTTCCAGGAAATCTTCAGTTTCTCCATCTACAACTTTTCCAAGTTTCTTCCTTTTTTATCAACTGTATTTGAATAACTTTGTTTCTAATTTAAGAATATACACATGTAAGTGTATGCTACAATTAAATTTTTTTTTCCTGATTAAATTAAGTCTGGGGGCTGATTTCACTTCTGCGTATGGTTCTGACCTCAGCTTACTTCATGTTGTGTGTAACTACTGGGTTCATATACTCAGTCCTGTGGGATTTGTCTTTAGATGTTATCTAGATAGAAAGGATGATGAAAATCTCACTGTCTTTTAGAACAAGAATATGTTATTTAAATGGTAATTGAAATGAAGTTACATAGAAGTAGATGCTATGGCTGAATTACAAGATGCTTACATTTTTAAAATTGTAAGATGAAAGCACATTAATTATTTAAAAATACAGTTGGGGCTATTACTTAATAAGGATCTAGGATCCTAGTGTTCATTGTCACTCTCTATACTCATACACACACACACAGACACACACAACCATACACCCGTCCATCCCTCCCTCCCCACCTTTCACAAACTGGAAATTGCCTCTCTTCAACTGAGTGGAGAGCTGGAGGCTTGCTCAACTGAGAGATTAAACAAACAGAAGTGATTGAGACACCAAACAAATGTGAAGGTACAACTTCAGCAAGAAACTGAATGGATTAAGAAAAATCCTACAGTAAAAAATGAGCCTTCTGAGCATCTGTTGGTGGGCCAATTTTTATGCCTATTAGATTGAGATTTTAAGTTTTTGAAATCTCCATTAATGGGAAGACCAGCTAGTAGTGTTTACTAATATAATTTATGGTTAAGTCTAAAATGATACTTGCTGCATTCTACTTAAAAAAAATACTTAGTTTTGAACTAGATTCTTGAATCAAAAACCTGGGACACCTAGTTGTGTGTGTGTGTGTATGCATGCATACATATATATATATGTATGTGTGTATATATATATATAAATTTAATACCAAGATGCACTTTACAACAAGAACTTATAGAAATGACAAAAGCATTTGGTGAACAAGGCTAAGCCTGATTCAAGATGAGAAATATGTTCTAACTACATACTTTTGGAATGTAGTACATGCACATATTTAATATATAGTATAGATAAAATAGTTGCAGGTTGAAGTCTGGAAACAGACTGGCTGAATTCAGTTCAGTTCAGTCGCTCAGTCATGTCTGACTCTGCGACCCCGTGGACTGCAGCATGCCAGGCTCCCCTGTCCATTACCACCTCCCGGTGCTTTCTCAAATCCATGCCCATCGAGTCAGTGATGCCATCCAACCATCTCATCCTCTGTCGTCCCCTTTTCCTCCTGCCTTCAATCTTTCCCAGCATCAGGGTCTTTTCCAGTGAGTCAGTTCTTCACATCAGGTAACCAAAGTATTGGAGCTTCAGCTTCAGCATCAGTCCTTCCAATGAATATTCAGGACTGATTTCCTTTAGGGTTAACTGGTTGGATCTCCTTGCAGTCCAAGGGACTCTCAAGAGTCTTCTTTAACACCACAGTACAAAAGCATCAATTCTTTGGTGCTCAGCTTTCTTTATAGTCCGACTCTCACATCCATACATGACTACTGGGAAAAAACATAGCTTTGACTAGATGGACCTTTGTTGGCAAAGTAATGTTTCTGCTTTTTAATATGCTGTCTACATTTGTCATAGCTTTTCTTCCAAGGAACAAGCTGATTTCAACTCCTTGTTCTAACATTTATTTTCCAATTTCTCTTTTGCTGTTTCCTCAGTGGGAATTGGGGGATGATAACAGTATCTATTTCAGAGTATTACTGTAAGTATCAATTAAAGTAAAATATATAAAACACTAATGACAGTGTTGGTATATATGAAATGTTCAACAGAGGTTAACTATATTTACTATATTAATAAATATACAAAGAATTATATAGTGGATTCTGAAATGCATACTTAGTCACTTTAAGAATTTATTGAAAACCACAATCAGTATGTTAGCTATTAGGATATTTTTTCCCTTTTGTCCTTGTCTGTATTCACCTTCCAAGGTAATTGATGATTGGCTCATCATGCTGGATCATAACTCTTCTTCACTGAGGTCCAGGACGTACTGAAATATGTTTCTCGTTTCAGGACTCTATTAATAAACCTTGGTTTAAGTGGGTTTTCTCAGAATACGAGTGGTAGTAATGAGTGTTGTTTAAATGCACAGACTTTATTTAGGCTTTAGAGTCAGACAATCTGGATTTAACCTCTTATAAGTTTTGTGACCATGGACATATTCCTTAAACTTTTGAGTCTCAGTCTGCTAATCCAAAAAAATAGAATTATAATAGTAGCTAATTCATACTTTTGGCTTGAAGATTAAATAGAAGAGCACATTTAATGCCCTCTAAACAGTACTGTCAAACAATGTGTCCAATAAATATTCTTTGTTCAGTAAGTTGAAGGCATGACCTCCATCATTCTTGAGAAACCATTAGCACCAATTGATTACCTGGAGACTAGCTTTTTTTTTTTTTCTTTTTTGTGGGAGGGGACAGAAATATTCCCAGAATATTTAACATTTCGACTGTACTTCAGAGGAAAACAATACTTTACTAGGCAGAAGCAGGGAGGTTAAAAATTCTTGGAAATAGCATTGTCACAAGAGATAATAAATAAAAAGCTTCGAATACTGTAAGTTGTCCAATATGGCAGGAACCACACACTGAGGCTTCATATAGAGGCTGGGTTCAAGTAGGAGCCAGAGTAGCAGAGAATGTTTTCTTTGTTTGTTCTATGGAGTATGTTTCTAAAATATAATTAGTATTATAAAGAGGAGGAAGAATAAACACTATATTGTTTGCCTTTGCTTCTTGGAGAATTACTTAGCTGATAAAACTGTGATTTTAAAATGATACCTATTTGGGAACTAAAGTTTGATTTTTTTTGGAGGGGAATGTAGATAGATTTTTTCAGTCATTGTAAGAATCATGGCACATTTAAGTTTGTAGATTTGGTAGTATTTTTTCTTTTTTATTGTATTCTTTACTTTTGGAAGCCCCAGCCTCAGGACTGCCTGACTTTTAGCATTCTCCCATTATCCCTTCAGGATCTGATTGTCTCAGACGATTTCTTTCGCTTACCTCTTTCCTTTCTCAAACTCTGCCCAAGGTCATACTCTCATCTACCTGTCACAAAGGATAGGATCCGATAAATTATTTTGCCATAAAATATAAATGATCAGTAAACTCAAAGCCATTACCACAGATCCCCCATACACACACGAAAACATAGCTGATCTTATATCATATTCAAAACTTTAATTAATGTTAGTATGACAGAGAGGTCTCATATTGCAAAAAGAAATTTCTAGCAATAACTTACCTGGGCTAATTTCACTCCTCCTGTGAGAAGCTACCACCAGGGGAGCCAACCTTCAGCTACAATGCGGTTTCCCTACAGGGACACTGTCGCAGCATTTCCAGTTACCCACTCTTAGTTCTCAGAGTACCGGTTACCTTGTTTTGTACAGAAATGATGATCAAACAAGCACGAGAGCTAAATATGAGGACTCCAATGGACACTTTTCCCTTGTTTTGAGTGATGGTCAACACCAAAGGCAGAGCACCTCTAAGCACCAATGGGGATGGAAAGATTTCTGTGGATTCAATTGAAACCTTGATCATTTTCAGTTCACTTTACCTTATATGGTTATTGGCATAAATCAACTTTCCTGGAAAAATGTGGAAACCAGGACATCTAGGAATAGTTTGTGCAGGTTTTCCAGATTGTTGCATAAATTATCAGGGGCAGTCTGGCACTGTTTCTTTACAGCAGTCACTGAATTTTACCATTGACAATAGATACCTGCCTGCTTCTTTTAAGCCATTTTAATTTTGGCTTCACTTCATAGGGTATTGATAATTAATTGCATCAGCTCTACTACTTTAATAAAACTGGTCATCCACAAAGCAAATATGTATTGCTTAATTTTCAGTTTGAGAGTTGATAACCACTGAAAATTAATCATCCATAGAAAGGGAACTAAGCAGCACTTCTAATCTCTGAAAGGATTGCCAGTCCATTAGAGTTATGTGCTATAATCAATTCACATATTACTGTATAATTTATAAGCTCCAAATTAGATCAGCTATCTATTAGACCTAATAAAAATGGAAATGTATTAATCAGATTAGAAAAATAAAGGAGAAAATTAGTAGGGAATGGGATGCAATACCCCTGGAAAAAAAAAGAACAAAGGTATGAAAATTGAATGGGTTAACCTGGTTTCCCCTGTATGCAGCAATATACTTTTATAGATAATTCTCTGTAGTTTATATATAAAAGTTTAAAAGAAGGTTCTTCTTGGAAACTATATGGAAGCTAATATGCCTAAACAAAAAGTTCTTCATATCATGTATTACTTCCAAGAGAATATAATGTTTATTGAGCACATGTTACATGCCAGGTGTGGAGTTAGGCCTGTAGGACGTAGGCATGCCTTTTGTGATTAATATTGTTATTGAGCTCCCTTTCTAAGTTATAGACATCATTAACTATCTTTTTCCTAGATATCCAGATCAAAGAAACCGTAAGTTTCAGCTAATGTTTCAAAACCATAAATATTTGACATTCAGTAAAGTTTTAATGCCCATTAAGAAATCTGGTTTCACATTTATGCTATGTCCCTTCATTACCTCATCTTGCTCCTTTACTCACTATCCTTGCTTGAGCCAAACTCCTATTGAACCACCAGAAGCAACAGTCACTGGAACCAATGATCACCAACTTCATGAAAAAGTCAGGGTAGAAATGGAATTGCTTTCTTCAAATTAAAAAAAAAAAATTCTGTAAAGAATCCCATTTTCATGTTTTCAGCATTGCTGGTTTCTCCCAAGTGAAAGAGTTTTCTACCTAAAAGAAAGAGAAACAAGAAAGTAATAAAATGTCTTAGACGATATAAGTAGTCATCACTTACATATTTGGAACTTCACCGTATCTAGGGTAATGAAAACACCCGTAGGGGTTTTAGTTAATCACGTATTTGTTGGTTTTCTCACTCAAAATTTGAATATCCCTCTCTTCTAGTTCCAAAGGGAACGGGAAATATGTCTGTAAAAGGAAATTTCATGTATACAATATCCTCTGCATAACTCAGTTAACCAGGCGTGAGTTTGTATGTGCCTGAAAGACATACAACTTAATCTAAATCTGTGCTGCAAACGACTAATGAACTCCAGCATTTCAACTTTGATAAGTCTGCCTCAGTATTAAACCGTCATTTATATAATTTCTCTGTAAAATTTAAAACACAAAAACTGCAACTTTGGGTCTTCAAAAAACAGTGTAGGAAAATGAAAACACAAACTATTGACTGAGAAAAATATTTGCCAAACAACATAACCTACTAAAGGATTTCTAGATAGAATTTATAAAGAGCATTCAAAACAGTAAGAAGAGACATGTGCAGTACAACATAAATGGTCAAAGAATATGAATAGATTACCTCGCAAAAGATGATACAGAAAGGGCAATACAGGGTGCTGAATACAAATGCTGACTATTGTTAGTCACCAGGGAATTAATTTCAAACCAGAATGAGGTATCATTACACATTGATTAAAATGGCTGGGAAGATAAAACAAGAAACAAAGCAAATAAAATCCTACTTGATACACAATAATCAGATGACCCATGATCCAGTCATCTTACTCCCAAGTTTCTAACACAAGCTAAATGAAAACTTAGGTTCATACACATATGCTTGTGTTTATGGTGGCTTTATCCATAATCAGTTTAACTGCAAACAATACAAATATTCTTCAACCGTTGAATGAATAAATACTCTGTGGTATGCCCATACGAATGGCTACTACTGATACACGCAACAAAAGTGATAATTCTCAAGCAAACTGTACTAAGTGCATGATGCACTATGCTGCATATGCTATAATTCTATTTATATAATAATATTCTACAAACCGATTATTGCATGCTTAGTACTCAGAATGAGGGGAGAGACTGACTACAACTTGTAGAAATTTTCTTAGGAGATAGTACTGTTCTATATTCTGATTCTAAGGGAGAATCTATCATTATGCTTTTGTCCAAACTCAGAACTGTACATTTTAGTTATGCCTCAATAAAATGAAATACATAATATAGAATAACTGAAATCAGAATTAATAAACTTTAAATGATAATGGATTCAAAATACGGCACATGTTCTGAATTTTTCATTTACAAATTAATAACTAATTTAAATGCATTTATTAGAGATTGAATGAATTAAATGTACAGTATTTTTTTTTTAACAAGATAGGTTATGCAAAGATTATTCTTTTATGTTGGAGTTTAGCAGCAAGATACCAAGGTTTAATTTAATTTGTATTTGTCTTATCTCATATAGAATATTGCTTTTAAATACTCTGGTATTAAATACTCTACTTTTAAATACTGTGGACCATCACATAGGCGTACAACCATTTCCTCTCCTCCAATTTACATTTCATGCTGCCATAATGAACTTCTACTCCTCTATTTCCATTAGGACTCCTCTCACATTTACCCTGGACCTCTCAAGTATTCAATGCAATAAGATTATTTCAAACTTCAGCATAAGATATCTCAAGGCATTCAATACTGTTGACTATTTCATCCTGTATAGGAAAATAAATTATGTCTTGAATTTTGACACATCTTCTACTGGATTCCCATTCTAACTCTGTGGCTACTCCTCTGTTCTCTTTTATTGCCTTTTTCTTTTGTAAATAAGTTAACATTTGCTGTCTCTCTATTCCTGCTCACTTTTCAGTTAATACATTCTTCTTAGATAAGGCCATCTCCTACCATACCTTCAACAACTCTCGATATACTTATGACTTCACCCTAATCCATAGCAGCCCCCCAGTATCAGTATCTTGAAGCGCAGGCTTACATTTACTTTAAACTCTCATCTTCATCATCCTGCAGCACAGTGAATTCCAGCCATCTTTCAGTTTACTCAATGAAGTCATCTCTGCAAACATTTTCATCAGTGTTTCTTAGCCAAAGTCGTCTGCTTTCCTCCCAAGTAAGGATGAGGTTAGCCATTTGGGCACAATTTCTGAATTATAGAGCCTTGGGAGTAATAGTGTAATTTCATCAGATAAGCTTGAACTAGAGGAACATGGGACCATTTGTACTTGAGATAACATGTCTCTCTCTCTCTCTCTCTCTCTCTCTCTATTTCTCCTGGCTAGTAAAGTAACCTAGATGTTTCCTTTTGGTTGGAAATTACCTCATATGAATTAACTTGCAATATTTGGCTTGGTATACTTAGGCCTTAGGGTGAAGGACATTTTATTCTCTTACTTTGGTTCTTGCACTATTTCTTGTTCCTTTTCTCTGGGTCTTTTACCAACATCAATGTAGGTTTGAAAGAACAAGAAATATATTGCACAAAAATATAAATATTTGAGAAACAAAGATCCATACACACAGAGAAAGATACTCATATAGATTATTATATTAATGGAAAAAGAGGGTTGGGGGTTAGGATATGTGTCTCTGGGATTTTAAGCTAACTAGAAGACCAAGGAAGGTGTTCAACTGTATAAGATTTTGGCCTTGGGACTGCCAATGTCGAGGGAATGACAAGTGAAAATAGACTAGCTGCCCTAGATTCTGTTTATCTATAGCTTGTGCTGTACTTTCTTATTCCCCCTTAATGAAACTGATAAGTTCTAAAACAATATGAAAACACACAACATAAAATATCAAACACACAAGTACCCACCAGCCAGAATGAAGAAATGTTAATATCTTATTGCTTCTGCCTCAGATTTCATTTTATTGTTTTTTCAAATGCAAGATATATGACATTATGGAAGATGGTAAAGTCCTTTTTGTTCTCCATTGAAATCACATTATCTTATCTCATTTTCCCAGAGATAAATATTGTGTATGCCTTCCTGTTCATGATTTTTATTCTTTTGTCACTAAATCCATAGGTATTGCTTGCATTGTTGTTTTAAAAATGTATATAAATGCTATTAGTGTATGTGTTATTTCAGAAGACTTTTTTTACTCAGTATTGGTTTTTTATATCGATCCATGTTTACATATATTAATATAGCTTTGTTGCTATAAGAACTGAGTGAATACACAGTAATTTATTATTCTCTTAATTAAGGACACCACTGGAATGGATATATTCATGCATATCATCTGTGGCAAATATGTACAAGAGTTTCTCTTGGGCATGTATTTAAAATTAGCATTGCTGAGTCACAAATTGTATACCTCAGTGTATCCAGATATTTACAAGTTGCCCTCTTGCATGTTTTACCATTTTATTCACCCACCAATAATGAATGATTTTCAGTTCTTTGTCCTTGTCAAATCTTAGTGGAATGAGGTTTTTGTTTTTTTCATATTTGGGGCTTCCAAGGTGGTGCTAGTGGTAAAGAATCCACCTGCTAATTCAGGAGCCTTAAGAGATGTGGGTTTGATCCCTGGTTGGGAAGATCCCCTGGAGGAGGAAATGACAACTCATTCTGGTATTCCTGACTGAAAAATCTCATGGACAGAGGACCTGGAGGGCTGCAGTATACAGGATCGCAAAAGAGCTGGACATGACTTAGCGACTAAGCAACAATATCTTTTCCTTGATAATTAAAGAAGATGAGTGTTTCTTTATGTAGTGATTTTCCTTTGGTGTTAATTCTTTTGTGATTGCTTATTATTTTGTTCTGTTTAAAATACAGAAACAAAAGTCATAAGGAAAGCGTATACTGAGATCTGTTTTTATATAACTTATAAATCATGACTAAGAACTGAGGCCACTTGTGTCAGCAGGTCTACAGGATTTATGCCATCAAATTCTTGCCCAAAAAGAAGAGGCTGTAAACCAATAAATATTTCACTATTTGCTTCAGGAAATCTTCCATATTAATACTTATAGGTACAGAGTTTGCTCATCTGTGCAATGGTTTCCCTGCAAGATATTAGATTGTTCATCTGGGTAAAAAACTAGTTTGTCAAACAACTATCATGACTCACTTCAAAATCATTATCCCTCTATGTCTACCAAAATTATGTCACAAACTTCACACAAAACTAAGCAGCTCTGTATTTTGAAAGAACAACCTTAAATCACTTGAACCCAAACTCTAAAACTTCATTTAGGTTCAGTACAGTCATTCAGTCGTGTCTGACTCTTTGCAACACCATGGACTGCAGCACGCCAGGCCTCCCTGTCCATCACCAACTCCCGGAGTTTACTCAAATTCATGTACATTGAGTCAGTGATGCCATCCAACCATCTCATCCTCTGTCGTCCCCTTCTCCTTCCGCCCTCAACTTTTTCCAACATCAGGGTCTTTTCAAATGAGTCAGTTCTTCGCATCAGGTGGCCAAAGTGTTGATTGTAGTTTCAGCTTCAACATCAGTCCTTCCAATGAACACCCAGGGCTGATTACCTCCAGGATGAACTGGTTGGATCTCCTTATAGTCCAAGGGACTTGCAAGAGTCCTCTCCAACACCACAGTTCAAAAGCATCAGTTCTTCAGTGCTCAGCTTTCTTTATAGTCCAACTCTCATATCCATACATGACTACTGGATAACCTTGACTAGATGGACTTTTGTTGGCAAAGTAATCTCTCTGCTTTTTAATATGCTGTCTAGGTTGGTCATAACTTTTCTTCCAAGGAGTAAGCGTCTTTTAATTTCATGGCTGCCATCACCATCTGCAGTGATTTTGGAGCCCAGAAAATAAAGTCAGCCACTGTTTCCCCATCTATTTGCCATGAAGTGATGGGACCGGATGCCATGATCTTAGTTTTTTAAATTTGAGCTTTAAGCCAACTTTTTCACTCTCCTCTTTCACTTTTATCAAGAGGCTCTTTAGTTCTTTTTCACTTTCTGCCATAGGGGTGGTGTCATCTGCATATCTGAGGTTATTGATATTTCTCCTGGCAATCTTGATTCCAGCTTGTGTTTCATCCAGCCTAGCATTCCTCATGATGTACTCTGCATATAAGTTAAATAAGCAGGGTGACAATATACAGCCTTGATGTACTCCTTTTCCTATTTGGAACCAGTCTGTTGTTCCGCATCCAGTTCTCTTTGTTGCTTCCTGACCTGCATTCAGATTTCTCAAGAGGCAGGTCAGGTGGTCTGGTATTCCCATCTCTTTTAGAATTTTCCACAGTTTATTGTGATCGACACAGTCAAAGGCTTTGGCATAGTCAATAAAGAAATAGATGTTTTTCTGGAACTCTCTTGCTTTTTCAATGATCCAGCAGATGTTGGCAATTTGATCTCTGGTTCCTCTGCCCTTTCTAAAACCACCTTGAACGTTTTGAAGTTCACAGTTCACGTATTGTTGAAGCCTGGCTTGGAGAATTTTAAGCATTACTTTACTATTGTGTGAGATGAGTGCCTTTGTGTGTAAGTATCCTTTCTTTTTCTTTTTTATTTTTTTTCTTAATTTTACCCTTTAAACTATGGTTGATTTAAAATATTGTGTTAGTTTCATGTGTACAGCTTTATGTTGTTTTCTATTATAGGTTATTAGAAGAGTATAGTTCGATGTGCTATAGAGTAAATCCTGATATCAATCTATTTTACATATAGTGGTATATATCTATTAATCACCTGCTCCTAATTTATCCCTCCCCTTCCCCTTTTCCCTTTGGTAACCATAAGTTTGTTTTCTGTATCTGTGAGTCTGTTTCTATTTTGTAAATAAGTTTATTTGTATTTTTATTTGGCTTCCACATACATATAAGTGATATCATATGATATTTATCTTTCTCTGCTGATTTACTACACTTAGTATAAACTATAGTTCTATCCATGTTGCTGAAATTGTTAGTAGTTCATTCTTTTTATGGCTGAGTAATATTTCACTATATATGTGTGTATATATATTATATATATATATGTTATTTATTTGGTGAAGAGTTATACCTATAGAAATTAGATTAAGCTTTTAACACTCTTTGTCAAAAGGTCTAGATTACTACAATTTTTGTTTGTGTAAAAAATCTATTTCTGGGATAGATGATTAAACTTTCTTCCTGTGTTTAATATTCTTTTTTAATTTATACTTTAATTCTATAATTTTGCTTAATTATTTTTGCATGCATAGGTCATTAAATTTCACAATTGTTTTCTTCTCAGTGAAACGTAGTTTTAGTAACACATAGTTTTTCTCTTTATAGCCATCAATACTTTTACTCTGAACTTTTTTCTGATATGGATGTTTTTCTACCAGCTTACTTTTTAGTAAAATTTCCCTTTTATATATTCTTCTGTCCCTCAATATTGAACTTTTGTGTTCATTTTCTCCTAAAATTAACACTTTAAGCAGTTTATCTGGATTACAAATATATATACACGTGTACATTTTACTGAATGCAAATGAGTAAATAGCTATATATTTCCTTTGCATTTGTAACATTTCTACTATATTTTTGCTCTTCATGACTTTATTTGATATTTTTATGATAGGACATCCTTAAAATTAGACTTGCTTTTTACAGTTAATGGTTTTCTCTTATTTTCTGCCTTCTGGGGATTGATTTTGTTTTGTTACATTTATTTCTTCCTTTTCTATTGATTGATTTTTATTATTTATTTTTCTTTTACTTGTCTGGAAAGCATAGATTTTATTTCTGCTATTTTAGTGCCTAACATTCGTGCTAAGCTTGTAAAGTTCTTTGTATGTCTTATAGTTAAGGAAATAAAACAATAAAATGGCATGGAAAAGGATATTGTTAATGTTAAAAAACCAAATTGGGGTCCAAAGAAACTCCATTTCAGAACCAATAAATAAATATAAACCACAACACAAAGAATAGACACAATTGAAAAGTGAGTCTATATTTTGAATAAAAAGAATGCAGAACACAAAAGCGAAGTACTCAAGGTAATTAGAAATAAAATAACAGCTAGAGAGGACAGAAATTTGTAATTAAATACAAAGACAATTGATTTATTTTAATTAGAGAACACAATAAATGCAAACAAAACAAAAAAAATAAAATTGGATATAATTTCATGACATGAATAAGGAATTGAATACAGGCATAAAAGACATTGTTCTTATGTTCATAGGATGCATTGTTGAAAGACAAGAGAAGATTAATAGAATCATAATTAACTAAGCTTGTAATTATAAGAGGACAAATTTCTGTAAATAAGATATAAGGATATGTATATAATGGGAAGACTCAGTCAACATTGATATTTAGGGAAAAACTTGCTGAGATCTGAAGAATGAATAAATGGTAACTTATTGAAGCAAAGAGGAAAAACACCCCAAAGTATTAATAACATGTGTGAAGACTCCAATTGAGAAAAAAACATGGTATGTTTCAGGAAATGAAAAGAATTGCATTATTATGGGCTAAATTGTGTCTCCTTCTCCAAGCTCAAATTTTGACGCCCTGATGTCCACTATCTCAGTATGTTGACTGCATTTGGAGATAAGGTCTTCAAAGAGATAATTAAGTTAAAATGAAACCATTAGGTTAGGCCATAATCTAATTAATCTCATGTTCTTATAATGAAGAGAAAATTTGCACTCACAAAGATACATCAGGGATCTATAGGCATGAGAAGAAAGACTGTGAAGACACCATGAGAGTCCAAAAGAAAGGCCTTGGGAGTAATCAAACCTGCCAACACTTTGATCTTGGACTTCTAGCCTCCAGAGCTATGATAAAAGACATACCTGTATTTTAAGCCATCCAGTCTGAGGTATTTTGCATCACAGTGCTGGTTAACTAATGCATGCATGAAGGTGGAGCTGAGAGAGTTAAAAGGGGGGAGAATGCAGCAACATGAAATGGACATGAAACAAGGCTTGACCCTGCAGGTTTTATAAACTATGTGAAGGGTGGTTTTCTGTAAGTAGAATGGGAAGCACAAAGGAGTTTAGAGAAGGGCTATGACATAATCAAATCTACATTTACAAGAGCAGTCTAGCTACTTTATAGGAAATAAATATGGAAACAGGCCAGACTGGAGGGAAACACAGTGAGAAGTGCTTTGCAGTGGTCTAGGGAAGAGATGAAAGTTGCATTGGACCAAATGTTTGAACCCCTTCCTTCCCACAGTTCTTGGGTTGAAACCTAATCTCTAACGCAATAGTATTTGGAGATGGGGCCTTTAGAAGGTAATTGGGTTGTGATGGTGAGGCCCTCATGATTGGATTAATATAAAAAGAGATAGGAGAGAACTTGCTGCTTCTGTCTCTCTCCATCATGTTTGGATACAGCAAGAAGGTGGCAGTCTATAAATCAGAAAGATTGTCCTCACCAGCACCTAGTTGGCTGGCACCTTGACCTTGAGGTTTTCAGCCTCCAGGACTGTGAGAAATGCATTTCTGTTGTTTAAGCTAACTTAATGTCTGGTATTCATTAGAGTAGGCCAACATGGATAAACCAAAGGCAATTTACACTGTAATTTAATCTCCTAATCTGCCACATACCATACTTAATATTTTACACTTCTGTCTTCTCATGGAAGTATCCCTGCTTCCATTATGACACTGAAACACAGAACAAAAGTTTAATTCTTTACATGTATGTTTATTAGCATCAAACACTGTGTGTTCTTGTGGTAACAATGTTATCTGATTTATCTTGGTTTTTTTTGAGAAGTGTATGGCATCTGATGTACTCAACAAAGATTTGCTGCATAAATGAATAAGTAAAGGAGTCGATGAGTTATCTTTCCAGAACATTCTGTAATGTGGCTATTGTATTTTTCTGAGCTCCTCTTGTCTCCGTTGTCATCCTCGTGGTCTGCCTGGGGATGACCTAAAGAAATGTAGGAATGTCATCCATCTGCCTGCCATAGACAAGTCAGATCTGTCACCTTCTTTATTTGATTCTCCAAAAAATCCTCCTACATTTTGCTTTGATTTATCCATTTAATCTGCTCTTTCTATCTTTCTAGGTACTATGAATCATGTGTTTTCTTACTTCTGGCTTGGCTTGGAAAATTGGTTAGCCTCTTTGCTGATGCCTTGTATTTCGGGCTTTGGACCATGGGTTATGATCGATTTACCACATATGAGTATTTGCATTTTGCATTCATCCTTTGATGTTTCTTTGTTTTTCTTTGTAGCTGGGTTTGCTCTAATGTAAGTAGGGTTAGCATTCAAATACTTCTATCTGAATTCTCATGAGGTCTTCCTGATTCTTTACTTGAAACTTGCCTCACTGAGGCACTCTTGCCTTGCATGCAGAAAAGGAGGTGGGCTAAAGAAAGTTGTTATTATGGAGACTCTGATTGTTGATTTTAGGTATCTTTGTCATTGATATCCTCAGATAGGATGAAGAGTCATGTGGTCATCCTGTGAACATTTGGGTGTTTGTAGCTTGTAAAAGTTGAGGCAGAAATAAATCCTGTGAGCCATTTAGCTTTGGTGGAAATGTTTTATTGTATCCTGAAGATTGGAAAAAAAAAAAAAGATATTATTTCTAAACTACATATCTGGATTCATTGTGTTTCCTGAAAAGGATTTAGGAAAAGGAGCTAGGGAAACTTTGACTATGCAAATTTCAGTCATTCATTTATATACTGCACTTATTATGGACATACTCTGTGCTAAAGCTATCCTAGTCACTTGACATAATAGCATGAATGAGACACAATATCTGTTTGCATGGGTATATTCAGTCTAATGGGAGATACAGGAGCATTAAAATCACTGTAATGTATTGTGTCACTTCCATGATGGAGGTATGCAGATGGAGCTGTCAACGTGCCCCCAGGCTCTACTTATTTCCTTATGCTGAACTGGCCTGGAGCATGTCAGAAGTCTGATCATTCTTGGCCCTTTGGACTTGGAAACAAAAGATTTTTGACCTGACCTAACATTAATCATTTTGAAAGGTAATGAGTAAAAGTTTAGGTTTCACACTCAGAATAATGAACAGAAGTGGAGAAGGAATTATAAAATAGAAGTGTCTCACTGTTAATTTTATCACCCACCCACCTGTCCACCCCCAAGAGAAGTGAATATTTCAAAACTGGAAGACGAGAGCTATACCCAAAGGTCGTAGTGGGAAACCTAGTGATTCTCGTTTTAGCATTAAAGACTAACTGGCATATGTTCCTGGCAATCTCATTGCATAAATTAGGTTTTAAATAAATGAAGTAGGAAATATGTTCAGAAAATGAGGACATTCAAATTTAGAATTTCAAAACTGAGCATCATTTTTTTTGACCCCTAAACAAGTTGCCTTTCTGTTTATAGAGTATGCTTTAATGTGTCAGTGTACAGATTGAGAGATAAATGATTGGGGAAAGTATCTCAGGTTGTACCGTGGAAAGAGAGAAAGAGGAGGACATATTTGGAAGAGTCAATGGAGAGATAAACACTGGGGGAATTTTGATGTAATGAACTTTCTACTTTCTATGGAACTTAAGCACAAAACAATGTCAGTATAGTTTCCATGGCTTGCAGGAGGAGACACAATAAACCCAGAAAGGGTTGATGAGAAAAATACTTGAACCTGTGAGTAAATATAATTAGAAGACTGGCTCCCAGACTTCTGTTCTTTCCAGAGAGGTAAGGGACCTACTTCATAGGTGCTCCATCAACAATACTATTAAATGTTACTGTTTATTGAGCTCTGACAATGAGCTAGGGATTATCCTGAGCTCTCGCACATATTAAGTGATTTAATTTTTCCAACAACTCTAGGAGTGGGGCTAATCTTTCTCCCTTTTGGATGAGGAGACAGAATAAACAACTATGTTGAAGTCACATGAGCTTTCCAGGTGGCACTAGTGGTACAGAATGCTCCTGCCAGTGCAGGAGATGCAAGAGATGAGGGTTTGATACCTGGGTCGGCAAGATCCCTTGGAGAAGGGAATGGTAACCAACTCTAGTATTCTTGCCTGTAAAATCTCATGGACAGAGGAGCCAGGTGAGCTACAGTTCGTGGGGCTGCAAAGAGTCAGACATGACTGGGAGCACAAAGTCACATAGTTGAAAAGTGGACAGCCAGGATTTAGTCCAAGGAAGCCCAGCTGCAGAGCTCAGTATGAGAGTCTTGACCATGACATGCAAGATCTGTGATACTTGGATGAAAAGTGTGCTCATGGAACTCAAGATGCCATGGAAATCACAAAGTTAGATCTTGGCTCACTTTTGGGAGACTCTGTCTACGCGTGAAATTCAGAAATTTCACACAACTAGCCACAACTGGATGTTTTGTCTCTCAGCTCCAGATTCATCCTTCAGTACTTACTCTGTATAATGGATTAAACCTTTCTCCTTAATGGAGAGTGCGATGTGAAGCTTCGTCAGGAGAGAGCAGTGAGGGGCATTTTGTGAGAAGGGGACTTCTCTTCCGGGTTCTGGGGGCTGTGTTTGCTTCTGCCTGCTCTGGCTGCACAACGGGTCTGTGGTGTGAGCGTGCCTGGGAATCCTACCTCTGCCCCAGCCAACACACCCAGAGCACAGGACCTCAGAAACCCCACGGCCCAGCCCAGGCCAGGCACTCACTTTCTCACAGTTCCCTGGCTCTATTCCCTGTCTGTCGGCTCACTGATGTTGGCTCACATATGACTTAGAGGTTATTGTTTGTACTTGCTCAGCAATTGTGATCAGTTGTGCCAATTAGTTAACTTATCGACAACTAGGTAGTCTGCAGCTCGTAATAGACGACTCGTTCTTCAGTGGGGTCTGAACCTCGATCTTGGAGATGCATCTCCCTTCCAATTTTACCTTTCCTTGCGCACCTACCATCAGTCCTAGGATACCTTTTCTCATTACATTTTTACAGTTACTTGCTAATCAGAGCTTAATATTCTTTATATCAAGCTACCCCTGTTTAAAATTACAATGAGGTTTCTCTTTCCCGATTGGACCTGAACTGATACAGAAGCTGAGCCACCTGAGTACTGTGGAGTACCGTGACAGCCAGGGAAGGCACATGAAACAGCATATTTCTCAGTCAGTGGAGGAAATGGTAGATAAAATGATGGAAGAAGATCTGTCAGATTGTGTATGTGTGAGTGTGTCTGCGCGTGCCTAAGGTTTAAAGTTGAGAGTAGAATTTATACTTAGATATTCTAATGATGAATTTTTGTCCTGGGAGGAGGAGAATGAGGAACCAATTTCCCATGTGTTAGACAATATTTCCTATCTAAATGCCAGATTGAGCAACTCAAGGACACAAAGTGAATCTGAATCCCTCCTTTGAAAGATTCAAGTCTGTAAATCAGTGACTAGATTACACTTTGTGATGCCTTTTTAAATTTACAAGAAAGATAATGTGTGTAACAGTCTTCAGAAATTGACTAATTCAAGTATAATTCAGAACAATTTACTAATGTGCTGTGATTTATAAAGAGGCTTCGTTTTGCTCAAGAATTTCCAAATGGAATGCATGAGAGAGAATAGCTGAATAGAAATGGCTCTTGAAACAGATGGGCTATCTTATGAAAAATTCTGTGACCAGGGCATTCAGAGTTGACACACACTGATCTTTCCAGGTGACAACGTCCAGGCTGTGTGAAGCATGTTTGGTTCTTGTGCAGCATCCTCTTTCTGGGATCTGAAATGTGTCCCTTTGCACAGGCAACAGGGGTGATGTGACAGGCGGAGCAAACAGCACAGCTTTTATATCATGAAAATGGTCATGAGGCAAATGGTGTATTCAAATACAGCAATCATCTCAGCATTTTTGTTTTCTTTTCCCCTATGTATACATTTCATATTCCATACTACTGAACTATAATGAGGAAAATTCCAGATATTACATTAGGTTGAATTGTGAAATTGCTAATATTTGACAGTTTCTTGACCAAAAAAGAGATCCATTTTATATGATTCAATTTGACACCAGTTTACCTAGGAATATTTCAGTACATCTTTCAAAAGATAGTTATTTTAAAATGATTGAAATACCATTGTCACATCAAAACATACAGCAATTTCTTAGATAAATTCAAATACTTAATTGGTGTTCAAATTACCTTGAATTTCTACCTTTTCTAGTTGTTTTATCTGTAATTTTCCTTTCTTGTCTGGTCCTAGTCAAGTTTTGATAGCAGGGTCAGCTTGGCCTCATGAAGTGAGTTCTGAAGTGTTCTCTCAACTTCTATTTTATAAAAGAGTTTGCATAAGCTTAGTGTCATTTGTAATTTAAATGCTTGATAGATTTTCCTAGTAAAGCCATCTGGGCCTGGAGTTTTCTTTTTGGGAAAGTTTTAGGTTACAAATGCAATTTCAAAAGATGCAGGGTACTCATATTTTCTGTTTCTGAAACGTGAAATGTGCTGCCGTCAGTCATGTCCGACTCTTTGCGACCCCATGTGCTTCCTGTTTCTATCTGTGGCCAATTTCATGAACTCTTGTTTTTTTGAGGAGTTTTTCCATTGTAGGTGGTTGATTTCATTGGTATGAATCTATTCATGATATTCATTTTTTTCACTTTTAGATAAATTTGTAAGATCAGAACTGATTATTATTATAGACTGTAGTTTAATTCTATTGTCAGAAAATAAACTCTGAGTTATTTCAATCTTTTACAAGTAAAGAGACTTGTTTTCTAGCCTGGCACACGATCTTTTTTTGGTGTACTATCCACATCCACTTTAACAGAATGTGTTTAAAATTGTCAGATGCAATATTGCATAAATGTTAATTAAATCAAGATAACTTTCTATTGCTATTCAAATATTCTTTTTGTCATTGAATTTTTTGTCTACTTGTCTATCAATTACTAACAAAAGGAGTGTTGAAATCTCTAGCTTTGTTTATTTCTCCCTTTAGGATTTTTACCTTTATGTATTTTAAAGATCTGTCATTAGATATATATTTATTTTTATTCAGTATTCTAATGTGTCTTGACAAAATTAGCCTTCTATGCTTATGAAATGCCTCTCTCTACTTCAAGTGATACTTTTTGTCTTAAAAGGCTGATATTATTAGGGCTACTCCACTTTCTTAAGCTTGATAGTTTAAACTGTTTTTCCCATCCTTTAACGTCCAGTTGTATTTACCTTTATATTTACTGTATTTAGATATAGTTAATCTGGCATTTAAGTCCAGTTTAACTGAATAAGATATTCTCTTAATTGAGGGAGTATATTTATATGATTGGTTTTAAATCTAGCACCTTGGTTTTTTTGTTTTTTCCTTGCCCTTTCTCTTTTTTTTCTCCATTTTGCCTGCATGTAGTTTAATCAGAAAATGTTTTCTAGTACTTTATTATATTTTTCTCTAATGGAATTATTGCTTTCATTTTGTATTAACTTTTTAGCAGTTGCTTGAGGAATTGTAACATGCATCCTGATCTTTTTGGTACTTCACCTCTAATATAAAAATTTTGTAAAATTATAAGTCAATGTACCTTCCCTTCTCTGGTGTTAATTTAGTCATGCACTCTTATATCTACATGTAATTTGAACCCCAATATAAAGTGCTAATGACCATGTTCCTTTAGACAAAGGTGGGGGAGGAACAAATTGGAAGATTGGGATTGATAAATGCACACTACTATATGTAAAACTGCTAACTAATACTCTGTGTAACACAGGGATGTGTATTCAGTGCTCTGTAATGACCTAATGACCTGTGTTTAATCAGCAGGTAAGGTCCTTGTCTGGACACATTCTTCCTTTTGTGGAATTGTCCTTCAGAGATTTTAAAAGTAACTCAGTAACTCTGAGTTTATCAGTTCCCTCTCACATGGTGGGAATTGAACGCTGAAGTTTTCCCACCCAGCACTGAGCTGCAATTGCTCAAGTCTTTTAGCTTTCCTACTCTTCTAATTCTTCCCATTCAAAATCTGGTTTCTATTCTTGCTCTGTGTATATCCAGATCAGAAATGAATCGAGATTTAAATGGTTTATGCATGGAGATTTTGGGGATCTCTGTTTTTGTTTCCTTTCTGGGGGATTCCTTTCTTCAATTTCTCACCTCCTTGGCAGCTCAGAACTTTTCTCTTAATCCTCATCTGAAAAGCTCTCATTTTTCTTTTTGGCTTGAGCTCTATCCACCATATAATGTGAACATGAGCATGTCCTCAGGGAAAGAACTGATTTAGTGTGGATCTCACCTAGTTTGTTTCAGGGTCATATCCCCGCTAATTTATACCTGCTTTTGATTGGTCTCCAATGACTTCAGTATGATTTTCTTTTACTTGATACAAGCTGGGCCATCATTATGGAAAGCGGTACTCCTTAACCACCTACTTTAGTCTTTCATCTCATTCATGGTAACATCCTCCTAGTTCATGTCCCAGCTTATAGACTTTCAACCCACTCCTCCCCACATACCTTGGCATATGGGATATTCAAAGTGGTTTCCTTAAAAAAAAAAAAAAATCAATTCTGCTTCTTTCCCCAGTGTAAACTATTCTAAGGCTTCATTTGCCTCCAATTTGAAGTTCATACCACTTACTAGGGTACATGCACAAAAATAATACTTAAAATATGTAGTAATTTATAAGTGCTGCAGACTGAGTGTACTGGGTGAATATCATCTCTGATGTATACTTCTGACTTTTTAAAATCTTCTATATCAAGTTGACATTTCCAGTCAAATTTCCCAACAATGCCTCCACTTAAATCTATTTCTGGCTTCCTGAAAAAGTCATTTTCTTCAAATTTGGCAAGGTTTGAAATCAATTTTTTTCTCATTATTATGCATACCTAGATTGGTTTCCAAGAGTTGCCAAAACAAAACAAACTGGGAGGCAAAAAAAATGAAAAAAATTGAAAGCTATTGTCACTCAGTTCTTGAGACTAGAAATTCAAAATCAAGGTGTCAACAGGGGCAAGTTCTTTCTGAAGACTCCAAGGGAGGAAAGCTTTTCGACATGACCTAGGGTCTGGTGGTTTCCAGAGATCCTGGGTGGTCCTTGGTTTCTAGATGCATCAATTCAGTGTTTGCCTCCATCAAGGGATGACATTCTCCCTGCATGTCTCTGTCCAAATTTTTTAAGGACATCATATTTTTAAAAATTAGGAGCAACCCTAATCCAGAATGACCTCATCTTAATTCCATCACTTCATTTCCAAATGAAGTCACAATTATAGGTTGTTCATAGAGATGGTTTTTCGGGGGGAGGGGAATTATTCAACTCAGTAGATTATCTAAATCCTATCATTTCCCAATCAAATGATTCTCCTCTTTGAGTGCTTTATTATTCTTTCATAAAATGTTTCTCTCCATTGAGAAGTGCTATGTCCCATGCAGCATGCATTTCTTTTCTTGGCTGCCTCTCCCAACAATTTTGAGTCTTTGAAAGAAGACTGGTTTTTATTTATCTTTACATCTCTAGAGCCTCTTCAGTGCCTACCTTAGAGTAAATGCTTAATAAATATTTGATAAATGAATGATCTCAAAGGGAACAGAGGGCTGCCTTCTTCCTCATTCCTTAAAGCCCTCAAGCACCATTAACTTTCATACCACCATCTCATTCCTGTTGCCCACAGTTTTATTTTCACCAAGATGAAAAGAAATTGAAACTATATTCTTGGAGAATTAGAAACATAAACTGTGGTATCAGAATGGACTCTCCAAGTCAGAAAAAGTTAAAGATAGAAACATAATGTAAATCTTAAAATGTTACTGAGAATGTTAGTAATGATATTGACTTAATTTTTCTTGCTAGGGGAGGACCATGACTAAACTCAATGTGTTGAAAAGTTCAGAGACATTAATCTTCTTATCTGTGCCCCAGAATTCCCCCTGCAAAGACAAATGAGCAAGCATTGATGAATGCTGCTTCATTAGGAGAATTTAAAAATGCAATTTGTCTTCATGAAAAGGAAGTATTTTTACATTTTCCATTTTACAATGAATCAGTGAAAAGAGTTTTTCAACCATTACCCTTTGACTTAGAATGGCCTTTATGAACAGCATATCAGTGCAGTAATAGACTTGCTTTAGGGGAAATGTTGACAAAAAAATACTTTCTGGCAAAGCAATATCTATAATCCACAGGACTCGTCAAGACTCTTTTATAGTAATATTTTAGGGTGTTAAATATCCCTTTTTGTTTACCTTCTAAGAAACAAGAAAAGTGAAAACTAAAAATAATAATAAAAAAAAAAAGCAAATACACACAAAACAGCATGCCTTTAAAAGGAAGTTTTTAGGTTTGACCTGACATAGGTGTATAGCTGTCCTAATTTTTACTCTGTCTCTATCCACATAATAAGATGTTAAACCATTTTACTCCCAGTGATTAGCGTGAAAATATGCAAGGTCCCCAGTGACCCAAGCATAAGTATACCATGATTACTCTGCTCTTAGAGGGATATAAAATTTAAACAATCAAAGCCTTAGTATCAGAAAGTGTTTTCTGGTTAACTATCAAATAAATAGAAAATAAAATTATTCACAAATCCCCATTAAATGGTCCATCTAATTAGTGAAGCTTTTGTAGCCCCTTTACATGATAGTATCCATTCAAGTAATTCTCCGTGGCGTTTGACTTTTGCTCCTATTGTTTAGTATATTTTAGTGTCCTTCAAAATCAGCCACAAGTTGGGAGATGAGGCACCAGGAACATTCCCTTATGTATTTGGATCTATCTGTAGTATATTTGTTATCAGCAATATTTTCATGACCATAAATATTGCCTGATGAACTTTGAGAAATTCTCCCCAACAAAAGGCTTCTTTTTTTTTTTTTTTCCCAGTGGTACATGGATTGAGGCCTGGGATTCTGTTTCTTGAAGAACAACTTTAGGTGATTCTAATGCAGGTAGTTTAGGGACCACATTTTTAAAAATACTGAGTGTCCTTTCTGCTATTTAAGTAGGCTTTCTATAGGTAGATCACCCATTCTTCATTCCGGAAGAACACATGGAATTTTTGTTGTTATATCAGTGAGTTTCCCTTGTATCCTTTTAATTTTACAAATACGGATACATTTTTTGGATACCACCAGCTGGTTCCTCATTTCACCTCCTTCACCTAGACTCTCAGGTACAACTGAATACTTCATTTCCTTTGACCTTGAGATTCAATTCTGTAAGGCTTTGAACTCCTTTTTCCCTGAGACCTTGGCCTCTACAAAATTCATCTCCTCAACTCAAGTGCACACCATCTGGAAAAAACATCCTGCTTACATTTCTCCACCTCATCTGCTCTCCATATGGCTTTGAAACTCAGTTAAAACACATCTCCTCCTTCTCTGCTAAGGACCTCTTGATTTTTCACCTTTGAGTTATAACTTATCTTTATCCCAAAGTCTGCTAACCTTGAAGACCATCTCTTAAAGAGGGTTTAACTCTTGATTGGTAGCAAAAACTTTAAGGTTGAGTGCAAGGATGAAAATACTGATCATGCTAGAGAAAGACAAACCCTCTCTCGTTTGCAGATTAACTGCACATATGCACTCCTGTTTATTTTCATCACTGACCAAAATCTTCACCTTTACTTTTGGTCAGTATAGCATCTTCTAGAGTCAATTAGGTGTATAAACTGGCTTTATGAAGGTAACACATCATTTTTCTTCCTCTCCTTCTTTTCATGGGAGATTTTTCTGGAAAAGAATCTCCAGTCAGTGTCTTGAGGAGTGTGAAATGTGGTGTTATTGGAAAGGAAATGGAAATAAATTGCAAATTTGCATGAAAAATGAGTATCATGAAATATTGCACCAAAAGGTGATTCAAGGCCTAGGAAGCAAAAGATGTAAGAAAAAGACATAGGGAGCAATGATGCATGAAATGTCGGAAACCACAGAGGAAATGCCTGACAAGATAGGTAGTAACAAGGTGAACAACATATCAAAGACTGGAAGGAACAGCCCTTAAGAAAAGACAAGATGGATGAAGAGAAGGAGTTACTGTGCATCTGGGAAGGAGTTTAATATACTCAGCTCAGTAACACCCTTAAGGGAAAAGATCCCAGAATTTATCTGAAAATACACTGTCATTATGAACAAATGTTACCATCAGAGAAGGGTTGGTGGAATTAGAGAGTTTTTTTCTCTCTGAGTCACAACTTTTTTTTTTTTTAAACCAGGATATTGATCAGGTACCCCTAAGGAATTGAACTAAAGCCAATGATGTAATAATCATTTGGGGAATGCATATTCTCTGGACCATAGCTGTTGAATTATTTTTCTGTAAATTTCAATTCTTAAGGACTCAGGGGGAAAGGTAAGGTTACCAGCATAGATGCTGGTGGTATTCCCTCTGAACCAGGTGGAAAGAAGCTGGTAAATTCTAAAGTGACTCTCATTTATAGGGAGACCCTATTGCAACAGGCTGCCTGAAGCCTTTAATTTCAGTGAATGTTTGAGTTCTGCCTGCTTCCAAATTTCCCAGTCAGTGAGGCTCCAGCCCTCCACTGTGTCTGCCAGTGTTCTCCCTAATGGATATAGCCATGTGGTTGTAGGGAGAGCAGCTCTTCCACTGGGGCGGATGTGTGTTTCCATCACACTGTGTAGCACTTCCCGCCCTACCACTTAGCCTGCCTGCCTGTGTGTGAAGGCGGTCCTTCCTACATGGCAGCTCCTGATGGAAATTAAATCATCTCACCTACTTTACAAGGAGAGAATGAGGAGAGACAGTGTGCATCCCAGGCAGGGATGAGCAGCTAGGATGATGGAGAACATGGAGACTCATTTAAGCTCCTCTGGTGTCAACAGTTTCTTATAGAACCTACCACTATTTCCTTGAAACATCCATAGTAGAACTCTGATTTTGAAAGCTAGAATCCTTTGACCTGTGGCTCTGGTTAATTTTTTTTTTTACTTCTGTTTCCTTTAAATCAAAATTGACAGGAAGAAGAATAGGTTAAAAGAGTTATTTCCCTTTGCTACTTAATGGGATATGAAGCCTCAGCTTATGACTGAAAATAAAACTTTCCACTTGGGTAAACATAATTTTCTCTTTTTTCCCCCCAGAAATAATCCCATTCATTTATAAGGATATAGTAATTTAGTATAAAATAATTCCCTTTCAACATCTTCTGTTGTAATTACTTGGCTATCTCCTTACTTCCCTTCTGTGAATTCTGGACCATTCAGAGACTGAGCTGGCAATACAAACTGTGCTGGAGGCTGAAGGGCTAGGCATGAAGCTCTCCAATGTGCAATGAAGCCAGAGACTCCTTTTTTAATTTTATATTGGAGTATAGTTGATTAACAATGTTGTGTTAGTTTCAGGTAATTTACCAATCACAGACTCTTAATCCACCCCGCTCAGACATCGAGTTGGTATCAGACCCAAAGGTGGAGCAGTCCTCACACATCACTTTTCAAGCCAAAGGGATTTGTTTTTTCTTGAGGGGAGTTCAGGAATGCCTCTCTGATGCTCAGATATCCACCTGATGTGGGTATCCAGGTGGAACTTCTGCTGGTTCAATGAAGAGCAAATGCATTCTATGCTGTTGTAATGGAGCTTCCAGTCAGATGACTTTGGGGAAACATTTTATCTCTAGCTCATCTTTTTTTCTTTCTCCATGTGCACTAGCTTTCCTTCAAGTAATAAGGTGAGGAGGCAGAGAATTTATCCTTTAAAATTATCTGCAAGTCCCTTATGGGGTTCAATTAGTCTTGATTTAGTCATTCTTAACACTAAGCCACAGTTTTTCTTTTGCAATCTTCTTTTGCATATATTAATATGCATTAAAATGCAGCAAACAGTTTGGGGTAGGGTTGAAAACACCACATATTTATAGGTATATCAAGATTTCATTTCTCTTTTGTGGAAGAAACTCCAAAGTTTCCTACAGCTTGTTTAATATTGAAACTTAATGAGTCCACCTAGTGCTATTACTGAGAAAGTAATGGTAGCGTCTGCCAAGGAAGGGCCCCAGCCCCAGGGCATTGGGAGAAAGCAGCTAACCAGACTTTAATATAGAAAAATAGATAAATAGGGTGATAATTTAATAGGAAGGCACTGTACCTATTGTGCACCAGGAGAAAGCGCAGCTGGAGGATTTGAAAGTGATTTGGAAGCAAAACCTCTCATTGAATTACAGATAAAAAAATTAAGTTAAGGGTTGGCAGTGGAGTGAAACCTGGTTGTGAGGTTGTAGAGAAGGGATTGCTAGCTCTTCTATTGCAAACTAGAATTCCTCAGAGTGTCCAGCCTGCCTTAAAAGTTTGCTTTGGGTTAAATCCAAGTAAACATTCTCCCCAGCCACACAACACACACATACACACACACAAATAAACATAATAAGACAAATTTTTCCTTTGGGCTTCCCTCATAGCTCAGTTGGTAAAGAATCCGCCTGCAATGCAGGAGACCCTGGTTCAATTCCTGGGTCAGGAAGATCCTCTAGAGAAGGAAGGGATAGGCTACCCACTCCAGTATTCTTGGGCTTCCCTTGTGGCTCAGCTGGTGAGGAGTCCACCTGCAATGTGGGAGACCTGGGTTCTATCCCTGAGTTGGGAAGATCACCTGGAAATGGGAAAGGCTACCCACTCCAGTATTCTGGCCTGAAGAATTCCTTGGACTGTATAGTCCATGGGATCGCAAAGAGTCGGACACGACTGAGCAACTTTCGCTTTTCTTTTTCACTTAGTTGCCACATCTCTGTAGACGTGGTTTGCATTGTGTTCTTACCAGCATAGGTTAAGGGCTTCCCAGGTGGCACTAGTTGTAAAGAATCCACCTGCCAATGCAGGAGATGCAAGAGACGCATGTTTGATCCTTGGGTCAGGAATAGCCCCTGGAGGAGAACCTGGCACCTCACTTAGGGAAAAATAAATGTTTATAGGATACTTTAGCCTGTTTGGAGGCCTATTTGGGGTTTTGGCAGAAGACCTTTGTGTTCCCTATATGGTACCAACTGATTTCTTGGTCTCATATTGTAGCTCAAATGAGCACTTATCTTGTGCTCATGTTATAGGAAGATAAATAAATTGAGATGGACCGAGGTCTTTCATTCAAGAAGCTCACAATATAGAAGTAGGGAAAGAGCCCAATGCCAGTATAAGACCCAATTTAGCCAGACCAAGATCACTGTTGAAAGAGGCAATGACAAATGCTATGAGGGTTTGGGAGAGTGAGATGTTGATTTTTGTTGCTGAAAAAGGTCAGACTCTTCAATAGCATTGTTTGTACTCTATACTCTGTAGGTATTAAACTACAGACTTTTGGAAAGTTGTTTTTAAAGGACTTTAAAAACATTTTTTTACTAAACTATACATAGCCTATTTTTCTAGCATCTTCAAAGGCACTTCCTTCTCCTCTTTCTGCTGTTAGAGCACCCTCCTCACCTTCCATTGCTGATCATTGGAGGGTTGTGTGTAAGAAAATGTACAGCCCTCACACTTCCTGAGATGGAGAAAGGTTGGGTCTGGCTTTTGGTTTCCCAGTCCTCAGTCAGTGACTGGTAATGCAGAACTGGTCCAGTTGGTCTTTGCTCTCCAAAGACTTTGGTTTTGTGACACGAGTAGTAAAGATCCTACCTGGTGATGCAGGAGACATAAGAGATGTGGGTTCAATCCATGGGTCAGGAAGATCCCTTGGAGAAGGAAATGTCAACCCACTCCAGTATTATTGCTTGGAGAATCCCATGGGCAGAGGAGCCGGGCAAGTTACAGTCCATCAAGTCACAAAAAGTCAGACACAAATGAAGCTAGAGATTTGGGAATACTGGAAAGAGATTCCTCTCCTATTCTGTGTTTAACCAGCAGTGTGATGGTCCTGGAGATCAATTCACAGCTGGGTGTTCTATAAAAGTTTAAAGCCAGATTCCCGTAAGCTTCTCTGAAGCCATCAGGCACTGTTTCTGTATTCACATTTCTGTTTTTTATGTACTTTCTTGAATTATACTCCTTGTGTACAGGTTCTGTCTTTTTGTAGTTCCTTAAGGGTAGGATATATTTCTAAATTATTACTGTATCTCTCTTGTATATATTTCTTGGAGCAAAAAGAGGCTTAGTTGTGTCTGGAATGGATGGATAGGGAGTTTTATTCATGGGTCTTTAGACCTTTACTTAGACTTTGAACCTAAAATAACCATTTTTGACAATTAAGGTCACTATTTCAACTCCCTAGGGCTCAGTTTTCTTATCTGCAAGTGGAAGACTGAGACTTCAGACATGGAGATGTTTTCCTTGTTTCCAATATTGACGTTTCTGGACTTTGTAAGTCTCCATGAACTAAACAGTTTAAATGACTGTTGGAATATGGATTGCTTTTCCACACACTGGGGAAAGGTGATGTCAAGTGGTATTCTTCCACCTGGAATCAGCATTTGCTTGGTCACACGCACAAACTGGCCAGAGCTCTGTGGGAGTGTATACTTGAAGGAAATCAGTTTTCAGATTCATTTATCTTTTTTCCTAAAATTGATACTCTAGAAAGTTCTTTGCACTACCATCCTTCTTTCCCATTCACAATTTCCCTGTTTCCACTTTATAAAGAAAACTCCATTTTCGACCTATAGTGATTCTTACTCTGGTTTATTGCCCTGGGAGGTAAAAACTTCTGAGCCATAAACAAGGGGCCAGAGGGAAAGATCTTGCTTCAGAGAGAAGTCCTGAGAAAGCAAAGCAAGAATTGTGGGGCCCTGCTGTAGCCAGGTGACAAGCCCTTGGCAATGCTTTATGCTTTTTCTAGCTGTCAATCTATATTTGAATTAGAACTTGGAAGATAGATGCTGGACATTAAGTCATTTTTAACAAGTTTATTTGAACTCTGAGTTGAAATCAGTCTTTGTTTTTGACAAAAAAATACAGCAATTCTTATTTGATTGAGTGGATGCAAAAATTTATTTTGCCAATTAGCTCAAGTGGAAACTATGTGTGTCGTGTGTGTGTGTGTGTGTGTCTCTCTCTCTCTCTCTATATATATATATATATGTATGTATGTATGTGTGTGTGTGTATCTGTGTGTATCTGTGTATATCCCATGTAACTCAGTGGTAAAAAATCCACCTGCCATTGTAGGAGACACATGAGACACGAGTTCCATTTCTGGGTTGGGAAGATCCCCTGGAGAAGGAAATGGCAATCAACTCCAGTATTCTTTCCTCCAGAATCCCATGGACAGAGGAGCCTGGTGGGCTACAGTCCATGGGATCACAAAGGGTCGGACATGCATGACTAAGCATGCATGCATTATGCACTATATACATATGTATACACACACACATCTCAAAGATATTGGTTCAGTTCTAGACCACTGCAATAAAGCAAATATTGCAATAAAGAGGATCACACAAATTTCTTGATTTCTAATTGAATATAAAATTATGTTTATACTATTCTATAGTTCTTTAAGTGTGCAATAGCACTGTGTCTATATAAACAGTGTATTTAGTTAAATTTTCTAAACTTCTTTTTACTAAAAATCATTAGCCATTGTCTGAGCCTGCGGGTTGAGATCTTTTGTTGGTAAAATGTCTTGTCTTGATGTTGATGGTTGCTGACTGATGAGGGTGATGGTTGCTAAAGGTTGGGGTGACTGTGGCAGTTTTTGTGTTTGGCCATGTCATGAGACTGTGGGATTTTATTTCCCCAACAAGGGATTAAACCTGAATGCTGGCAGTGAAAGCTCAGAGTCCTTAACCACTGGACTGCCGGGGAATCCCTGGCAATTTTTAAAAAATATTTAATTTATTTATTTATTATTTATTTTTGGCTCTGCTGGGTCATTTTTGCTGTCTGAGCTTATCTCTAGTTCAGATGAGTGAAGGCCACTCTCTAGTGGTGTATGGGCTTCTCATTGCGGTGGCTTCCCTGCTGCAGAGCATGGACTCTAGAGCACAAGCTCAATAGTTGTGGTACACGGGCTTAGTTGCTCTGTTGCATGTGGGACCTTCCTGGATAAGGGATCGGGATCAAACCTGTGTCTCCTGAATTGGCAGGCGGATCCTTTACCACTGAGCCACCAGCGAAACCCCTGGCAATTTCTTTAAGACAGAGATGAATTTTCCTCATCGATTGACTCTTCCTTTCACAAGCTATTATCTCTGTAGCATGCAGTATTTTTTGATAGCCTTCTACCCATAGTAGAACTTCTTTCAAAATTGGAGCCAATCCTTTCAACCCTCTCCATTGCTTTTTCAACTAATTTTATGTAATATTCTAAATCCTTTGTTGTCATTTTAACAGTCTTCATAGCATCTTCACCATAAGTAGATTCCATCTCAAGAAACTTTCTTTGCTCATCCATAAGAAGCAACTCCTCATCCATTTAAGTTTTATCAGAAAGTTGCAACAATTCAGTCACATTTTCAGCTCTCACTTTTTTAAAAGAAGATTTTTGTTTTAATATGAACCCTTGTAAAAATCTTTGTTGAAATTTTTATGATATTGTTCTGTTTTATGTTTTGGTTTTTTGGCTGCAAGGCATGTAGGATCTTAGCTCCCTGACCAGAGATCAAGCCCACACTCCCTGCATTGGAAGAAGTTCCAACTGCTGGACAGACAGGAAGTCCCCAGCCTCCAATTTTAATTCTAATTCTCATCCTATTTCCACCACATTTGAATTACTTCCTCCACTGAAGTCTTGATCCCCTCAAAGTCATCCTTGAGAGCTGGAATCAACTTCTTCCAAATTCTCATTAATGTTGACATTTTTACCTCTTACATTGTGAGTCCTAAGTGTTTTTAATGATATGGGCTAGTTGATCTTTTCCAGAAGGTTCTCAACTTACTTTGCTCAGGTTCAAAAGTAAAATCACTCTCCATAGCAGCTATAACCTTACAAAATATGTTTCTTAAAGAATACAACTTGAAAATTGAAATTACTCCTTGATTCATGGGCTTCAAAATGGATGTAGTTAGCAGGCATGAAAACAATACAAATCTCCTTGTCCATCCTCATCAGTGCTCTTAGATGACTAAGTGCTTTGTCAGTGAGCAATATCTTGAAAGAAATCTTTCTTTCTGATCAGTAGGTCCTAACAGTGGGCTTAAACTATTCAATAAACCATATTGTAAACAGATATGCTGTCATTCAGGCTTTATTATTTCATTTATAGAGCACTGACAGATTCTTAGTGCCCCTAAGATTTTCAGAATGACAAAAGTGCATTGGCTTCAGCTGCTGTACTAGCCCCTAACAAGAGAATCAGCTTGTCCTTTAAAGCTTTGTTCCCAGGCATTGACTTCTCCTCTCTAGCTGTGATTGAATTTTCTTCCACAATAAGGCTGTTTTGTCTACACTGAAAATTGGTTGTTTAGTGAAGCCACCTTCATTAATTATTTTAGCTAGATATTCTGGATAACTTGCTGTAGCTTCTACATCAGCACTTGCAGCTTCACCATGCATTTTTATTTTATAGAAATGCTTTCTTCCTTAGACCTCAGGAACCAACCTCTGCTGGCTTCAGACTTTCCTTCTGCAGCTTCCTCGTCTCTCTCAGCCTTCGTAGAACTGATGAGAGTGAGGGCCTTGCTCTGGATTAGGCTTTGGCTTCAGGGAATGTTGTGGCTGTTTCCGTCTTCTATCCAGATCACCAAAACCCTCTCAGTAATAAGGCTGTTTCACTTTCTCATCATTCCTGTGATCCCTGGAGGAGCACTTTTAATTTCCTTAAAGAACTTTTCCTTTGCATTTACAGCTTGGCTCACTGGTGCAAGAGGCCTAGCTTCTGGCTTATCTTGGTATTTGACATCCCTTCCTTACTAAGCTTATTCGTTTCTAGCTTTTGATTTAAAGGGAGAGACATGTGACTCTTCCTTTCACTTGAACCCTTAGAGGTCACTGTAGGTTGTTAATTGGTCTAATTTCAATATAGTTCTGTCTCAAGGAATAGGGAGGCCTGAAGAAAGGGAGAGGGATGGTGGAATGACTTGTTCATGGAGCAGAAACACACAGAACACATATTTATTGTTTGCTGTTTTATATAGGTACAGTTCATGGTGTCCCCCAACAAATAAGATAGTAACATCAGAGATCCCTGATAACAGTTCACCATAACAAATATAATAATAATGAAAAATGTATAAATATTTCAAGAATAACCAAAAATGTGACAGAGAAGAAAAATGTCACTGATAGACTTGCCCAACACAAAGTTGCCACAGACATTTAATTTATAAATGAGCTATAAGAGAAGCACCACAGTATCTTTAAAGTACAGTAAAGCAAAGCATAATAAAAGGAGCTATATCTGAATATTGAGGTACATCTTCAGCTCCAAAGTTGTGACAAATGGCACATATTTAAAGTATATCCAGAACACATAATACACTGAAATTATACCCTTTGCAATCCTATCATCTTATGATGGAAAATATGTAGATATGTGCTGAACACTATGGAAGAGGGTACATATATTTCCTAAAACTCTAGTACAGGTCCTAGAGACAAATGTTTGAAGATTCCTGAATGAATGTAAGATACTACATGCTCAGTCATGTGTCCGAATCTTTGTGATCCCATGGACTTTAGCCCGCCAGGCTCCTCTGTCCATGAAATTTCCCAGGCAAGAATACCGAAGTGGATTGCCATTTCCTTCTCCAGGGGATCTACCTGATCCAGGGATCGAACCTGGGTCTCCTGCATTGCAGGCAGATTCCTTACTGTCTGAGCCACCAGGGAAGCCCTATACAGTAGCATTAGTTCTGTTTCTTGTAGATAATGATATAAAGATGGGAAAGGCATGGTGTATATGGATTTACCTATTGGGGAGACTTCAGATTAAACCATCTGGGAAATAGGTGATACCAACATCCAGATTACCTGCTGTCTACACTAGCAATTGCACATTCCTGCAGGAAAATCTGGAGAAGGCAATGGCAACACACTCTAGTACTCCTGCCTGGAAAGTCCCATGGACGGAGGAGCCTGGTAGGCTGCAGTCCATGGGGTCGCAAAGAGTTGGACATGACTGAGCAACTTCACTTTCACTTTTCACTTTCACTCATTGGAGAACGAAATGGCAACGCACTCCAGTGTTCTTGCCTGGAGAATCCCAGGGACAGTGGAGTGTGGTGGGCTGCCATCTATGGGGTCACACAGAGTCGGACATGACTGAGGCAACTGAACAGTGGCAGCAGCCGCAGGAAAATCATTCAACAGATAGTTTGGGTCCACTCTACATTTGTGATCTGAAATCCTAAGTCAGCCTTCTTTACTTACAGCAATTCTACTACATTTTAAACATTTCCTGTTCTCTATACTCATATTTTAAACCATTTTGACTCCTTCCAAACCTAGTTTCACCTCCTCTTCCCTTCAGTCTCAACGAATGAATTTGCTTCTTACTTCACAAAGAAAATGAAGATAACACAGGTGATATATCCCTTACATTCTGCTAGCTACCCTGTACACATATGTAAACCTGCAGTGATTCTGCCTTCGATTCTTGTTTTCCTCCAGTCATAGCTATAAAGGAGCCTTTCTCTTTTTGAATATTTATTTTTATTTATTTATTTGGCTGCACCGGGTCTTAGCTGTGGACATGTGGGATCTTCAATCTTTGTTGTGGCACACGAGCTCTTAATTGTGGCATGTGGGATCTAGTTCCCTGACCAGGGATCAAACCTGGGTCCCCTACATTGGGAGCCTGGAGTCTTAGCCACTGGACCACCAGGAATGTCCCATAGCCTTCCTCTTGTGTAAGACCCAGCTTCACTTGTGGCTGTATTCCCATTCCCATATGACTTTGCTCTTTCTCTCATCTTCATCTCCACCCACTCTACTCTTTCCCATCACCATTGAAACACTGAAGTGTCCCCTGTCTTTAATAAAAAATAATGAACAGTAACTATTTTTATATATTATAGCATCTCTCAAATGGCACTTAACTTTTCAGACATTATTTTTTGTCTCTCATTCCTAATCCTCTAAAGTATTGTTAACCTTCACCTTTCATATAGTGTCAACTTCATTAAATTCTTAGCTCACTCTACTCTGGCTCCCACCCTAGGTGACCATTGACTGACTTACATGATATTAAATTCAATGAGAATGTTTCAGTCCTTAACCTACTATCTCATAAGTACTTGGTTCTATTAACAAGTCTCCTTTTCTTTTATTCATTTATTTCATCTTAACTTCCATGATGTCACACACCAACTTTCCTTCTATCTCCCTCTTTTGCTACATAGGCCTCCCTGTAGCTGCCTGGCTTAAGTTGCAAACATTTGCCCACAACGTGGCCTCCATTTCTCTACCTTCTAAACTATCTTCCTAAATAATCTCATTCATTTTCATGATTTCAGTTGTTATTTATGTGGAACTGGCTTCCAAATTTTAACCTCTAGGCTTTGAACCCATATATCTGCTTGCTGATGTGGCATCTTCTATCATATATTCTGAAGATATCTCAAACTCATGTTCAAGACTAAATTTATCTTCTTTCCCCTGAATCTAGCTATCTTTCAGTGAATGACACAAACATATATCCAATTATAAGAGGGAGAAATCTACTTTTTTGGTTCTTGATTTTCTTTCAACCTTCAGATATAAGCCATCTGGGAGATTTGAACTACTAAAATTCTTTTGTGTCCCTCTCTTTCCGTTTGGCTTACTTCCACCACCCTGCTTTAAGACACCAATATGTTTTCTGTGGGGTCACTAAATAACACTTATTCTGTATACAGACACAAATTCTGGTGCATTTTCCTTTATAGCCAGAGTGTTCTTTCAGGGAAAGAAAAACAAAACCAAGCCTAACAATATTGTTTTCTTGGTGAAATCTTTCATGTTTCCCATTATTCTTAATATAGACAACAGTAGCCTTACTGTGGGTCTTGCATGATTGGTTTTGACAATTCCATTCATATCTCGTGTCTTTGCTATGGCAATTTTAGCCTGATTATTTTCCAGTCTTAAAGCACTCCAAGCTTTCTCCTAAACCAATTCCTTTGTACCTGATCTTTCTTCTTTCTAACATGCTCCTATTAAAAATCTTTGCACAGTAAATTTTCATTAATTCTACAGCATGGTCCCAAAGTCTTTTCCTAATCAACCTCAAGATATACTGAATGACAGTTTGCAGTTTTACTTTAGGACTTGTTACAATTTTTTGTACTATAATATCTTGGTAATTTTTAGGTTGATGTTTCTACCCTTGCTAGAATGAAAGCTCCATAAGGGTAGAATTGTGTTTATTTTGTTCACAACTATTTGTCTAGTGTCTAACAGACTGAAGCACTCATTGTAGGGACTCAGTATATTCTAACTGAATTAATTAACTATAAGGGTATCAACAACTACCATGGCAATATTCTATAGGTTATGCACTTATGCTTTCTATACATCCACCCAATCTTTTAATATATGCAGTACAGTGCATTCAAGAGTCAAATAAACCTTCATGTCAAACAACTGGCCCTCAGAAACTGTCCAATATAACAAAACAGCCTAGTGGAACAGTATGGATCAGGAAGTTCTATCAGCCAACCCTCTTGCAATAAACAAGTATAAACTCTGGTTAAAATGTAAACAACAATTACTTAGAGACCCTGGAATGTGAACAAGAACAGGAGTATTTTAGAGGAGAGTTGACATTTGGAAGAAGGAAAAGGCACAGAGTGAATTATCTGCTTTTACAACCTTTAAACTGAGCCAGGCCACAGTTGGTGCTACATGGAGTGACTAAAACTCTAATACAAAATCTATGTCTTTCTGGCCCCCCAGAAGACAAACTTTGGGCAATCATAGCCACTGGGAAATAAGAGGGAGGATCCCAGAAAGCCAGTGTCCAGAGAGGGGCAGTTCTAAATAGCATGTATAAACTCCGCTCAAAAATCTGCCTCATCCCTAAAACTTGCATACGCAGAATAGATTTAATATAGGCCAAGAACAAAATAACTGAATCAATATTTTAGATGCAACCTAAGAGACAAAATCAGTGACGGCAGGCCATTTAAACTCTGCTAGGAGAAAATGACACTATACACTTTACATGAATATAGCAGAATCCAGAGACTTTATAACATTGCTCCCATGATGTCCAGGATACATGCTTACACTACACAACTTACAATCAGAAAAGAGTATGACTCATTCTCAAGAAAAATGACAACAGCAGATGACAAAATCAGCAGATAAGAATTTTAAAACAGATTTTACAACTATGCCCAATGATTCAAGGAAAAATGTATATAATGAATGAAAAGGTAATATATTTAATCAGAGAAAGAGAAACTGTAAGAAAATCAAATTTTAGAACTTTCAATAGAATGCCTGGAATTAAAACGTTCATTGAATATATTTAACAGCAGAATGGAAGTGACAAAAGACAGAAGCAGTGAACGTGAAAATAGAGAATCAATAATTATCTGATATGAACAATACAGATAAAATATTGAGAAAAAATTGACAAAACCTCAGGGATCTGTGGGACAATTACACATTGTCTAACATAAGTCAGTTATCTAACATATGGACAGGTGGGACAATGGGGGTTAAAGTTTATTTGAAGAAATAATTGCCATAAATTGATAGATTCAAGAAGCTCAGCAAACTCAAGAAATATAACTATAAGAAAATCACTCCCAGGGGTATCAAACTCAACTAATGAAGACTAAGGCAAAATGTATGAAAGCAACTGGCAAAAACTGGCATTACCTATAAGGGGAGGGGTCAGTGATCCAAATGGTGACTAATTTCTCATCAGAAACTATGCAGGCCAAAGACCAGTACTGGAAGAAAGTAAACTGTCCAGCTAGAATTCTGTTTCCAGTGGAAATATCCTTCAAGAACGATGGTGGAAATAAAGACATTTTCAGATTAAAGAGAAATCATGGGATCTACCATTAGTGGATGTATATGGCAAGAAATCATAAAGGAAGTTCATTGTTATTATGGGCTAAGACACCTGATTGAAACTCAGATCTTCAGGAAAGAACAAGAGAATGGAAGTGATACATATAAATATTTGTAAATATAAATGACTTATTTTTCTCAATTTTCTATCTGATGCTTAGTTCTGTGTAGAGTGTATAGTAAGATGCACAAAAACACATTAGCTACCATTATCATTACTAACGTTATTGTCATCATTGTTGCCATTTGCCTGGAGTGCCAGCTGTGTAATAAATGTCATAGGTATAACTTGGGAATCTATGATGATTTTGGAAAATTGTTAAGTGATTTGGGGATTCTACATCCTCGCTGGGGACTTGACAGCACTTCACAGTTGACTCTGCTGTGTGATATGCCTTTGGTGCCTTTGCCTGCAGTGTTTATGGGAAGCAAGGCACTGACAGCACAGCACAATGGCTTCATGGAGCAGATTGTTAAATACTATCTAATGTGGTGGTTTATCCTGTTTCTTTACACATTTCTTCTTGAAGTGAGTTGGGATTTTCTTTAAAGAATTCTTGGTGTAAGTGGGAAATAGAAACTAATGGTGGAAGAAATAGCACTGGCTCTCAAATGGGTCGTATTTCTGATCTTTGCTTTGTGACCCACATGGAGAATAGGAGGCCCAGCAGAAATGATGTACTGTGTACAACAGTGCATGATGCCAATGAGCCACTGTGATACTTTTGTGCCAAAGCAAGACACCTTGCTGACCTTGCTGCATGAATATAGAAGCAGCTAAAATGGTTTAGAACAATAAAACACTTAGCTTGGGGATCTAGCTACTCTAGGGAGGCAATGCTTTTTGAAATGGAAAGCTGTGAGCGGCCAGCAGAAAGCAGCAATATCTTCAGCTTCTCAAAAGAGAGGTGGGAGAGTGTGTGTGTGTGTGTGTGTTTATGTGTGTATGTGTTTGGAAGGGGAGGCTTCAATTCAGGACCCAGACACTGATAGCTTTATTAAATATTGATTTTTGAAATAAATATATATATTCACTAAGCCATGAGCCAAAGAAGATCAGAGTTGTGATAAAAATAATTATTAGTAGTGTTTCAGTTTTATTGCAAACAAAATGAATTGGTGTAATCTATGTAGATAACTATATAAAAAAATAGCTCTCATCTGTATCCCACTTGGAAAGTGGTGTCACTCTTTTCTCTGTGACAACGAGGTCTACTTCAGAGTGCACTAATAGTTTGGGGTTTTTTTTTTGTTTCAGAGGCCAGAAAAGCCAGAATTTCTGGCCTTCTAACAGATTTTCAAAGACTAGTAACCCAGGCTCAGAGACAAAGTGGGAGAATTTGTGGCAAGCAGGACCTGGGAAAATATTCTGTTCAATGAAACAAGACAGGAAACAGCCACTTGAACAAAGACCAGGAGTAAACAGTGGCCTTGCTAACTTAATGCAGTGTTTATTTGGCATCAAGAGTCCATCAGACTCTGGGGAGCCAGGGAGCCTTCAACATCAGTCACCTCTGTAGAGTTTAACGAGGAGAAACTACTGATTCATGCAAGAAATGTTTCCCAAACTCAAAGATGCAAACGTCAGCACAGGGAGGGCCTGCTTCTGGTTCAAGAGCATCGCCTTTGGAAGGGGCTGCATTGAGAATGATGAGCTGCTCATCACTTCAAGTGTTGAGCCAGGGGCTATATGAGCTGCCTCTTGGGGCTATGCTATGTCTAGGGTATTGCGTTAGGTCAGATGTCTCTGCAGCATTAAGAATCCTATACTTCTTCTATGGGTACAGATCTTCTGTATTTACTATGTGCTTTTAGGAATGTATTGAGACCCATGCTCATATTGATGATGATGATGATGATGATACTAGCTGCCATTCACTGAAATAGAGTATATTCTGGGCACTGTAACAGGTATTCAGTTCAGTTCAGTCTCTCAGTCATGTCCAACTCTGCAGCCCCATGGTCTGCAGCACACCAGGCTTTCCTGTCCATCACCAACTCCTGAAGCTTACTCAAATCCATGTATTCACTGAAATAGAGTATAGACCAGGCACTCTAGCAGGTATTAGGCTATCCAAACATATAATCCCTACCACTACCCTAAGATACTGGTATTACGTCCATTTTATGGATGTGTAAACTGAGGCTTAGAAGAATAAAATGTTTCCTGCTCTTAAATAGTTCAGAGTGAGATAAGACTTACAAAGTTACCAAAATACCTAAGATGTTCCTGCTGACACATGACAGTGTGAGGACTGTTACAAAACAGTATACATGATGCACGTGACAAGTATTCATCAAATAGAGACATAATTAGGGGCGAAGAAGCAGCTTTATGGTGGAGGTGGGAGCTGCATTACTTAAGAGGATGGTCTATCTGGCCAAGTACGTGAAAGGTTTATGCTTTATTTGAAATAAAATCTTTTAAAAATGAATGTGCTAGCTGGAGTTTTACTATGGTGTCAATAACTTCCCATGCCATAGCTATCAAATTGGCTTTGCCCTCTGGATAAATATCTTTCCCATTTTATTTGGCTTTAAACCTGAGTTACAGGAGACACAAATCACTCTAAGCAGGAATACCCAAATTAAATGAGAGTTTGATTTTGAGTCTACCTGCTTCAGTGTTCTTAAGCCACACATTTTAAAATCCCTTTAGATTATGTTGGGGGATTCTGAGTAAATCCAGATAAAGAAAATAGATATTTCTTATACCTTTCTGAACTCTTCACCTTGCTAAACTCTTCTGAGGGAGAGCAGATACTGACTAAAGTCTGAAATCAGCTGAAACTTGTGTGTACACATACAATTGTATATAGAGAGACTTTCTTTGTCTTTTCCTGAGATAATGTGAATTGTGAGTTGGGAGATGTGGATTTTGGTGAAGGCTTTGCCACTGTGACCTTCTGTTTAATCTTAACATTTCAATCTGGGAAATGTAACCTTTAGACAGGACATGATAATGGACTCATCCCGTTAGGAAGTCCTTGATTTTGTGGGTTTGACACAGGAAAAGAGTAGAAGAAACTGAACATCATCCTTGAATACAATCTGTCTTCTACTATATTACCTTATGGAGCAATCTCCGAGATCATGTCAAATATTCATTTAAGGAAGAAACAATTTTAATGCAAATTAAATGAAATAACCAGTCACTGGTATCTTCAAGGAGAAGAAAGTTTAGATAACCTCAATTAAAAACAGGTATCACTATAAATCGTTTTTTTGCTTATTGAACTTCATAAAAGTGCTCATACACTAAGTCCTCTGTTGTCCTAACTTCTTTTGCTTAATATAATTTCTTTGTTTATCCATGCTTTTGCATGTATCAGCAATTAAGACTTTGCATTTTGCTATACAGAAACTATACATCACTGAAAAAAAAAAGGAATGAAATGATTATTTAGAAATAAGCAAATAAATAGATGTTATTTCCAAAATCATCACCTCCTAGGTCTTGATATAGGCTGAAATTAGGAGAGATGATATTATGGAATAGGAGAGATTAATTGGGGAATATTTTTCTACATCAGAAGTCAGTCTTCTTTATGTTGAGCCCTTCCTTTTGCATAATCAGAAGGGAATCTATTTTAGACTTGCTATATATCAGTTTTCTCCATCCTGATCCACTTAGACAATGTTAAACACCCCTATCTCCGGCCACATGAAGATGGCTTCTCACCTCCAGTAGTAAGGTACCCGCGTGGGTCAGCTCTTCTAATGTGAGGTGGGGGTGGGACTGACGGCAAGGGTGAAGTCTAGACTTGAAGCCTGGAATTTCCAGCTGTTCAGAGTTGGGCCCTGATTCAGACTGATGTATTCTCACTCCATTGTGATTCTGGGGGATTTGCAGAGGAGTCCACAGCTCCTCACAGTGGCACCGCAGGGCTAAATTTAAGGTGGCCGATTTTCCAGAGTGGTAGCTCATTCAAGTCAGCTAGCATTTATTTAGTGGTTACTGCCTGCTGATCTGTTTTTAGGTAGAAATAAATCATGGTGCGATATTTTAGAATCTTTACTTTGTGTTCCCTTAGTCCCTATCAACACTGCTGATACGAGCACCATGTGATACATTACAGACTTAGAGATAACAAATCTTCTCTCTGACGAATGAGTGAATCTTCCAGTTTTAACTTTATCCTTGACAGACTCTTCCCCTGGGATGGCTTTACTTACATACTCACTCTCTCACTCACTCACTCACTCATTAAGGAAATGTTTTGCTCATGGTGATGAGGATACGTCATAAAACAGAAACACATAGCTTCTTTATTTTCCACGACTGTACCTGCTACCCATGGTTCAAGAATCAGCATAATCCCCTCCTCCTCCAACAATCCTTCCCTCTTCTGAGCTTCTGCAGGCCTGACCATCAGCATTGTCCTTGAGTGCTTCTTGCATACACCTACCTTGTGACTTTTCCTATACAAGGTTAGATTATCTCATTCCTGGTATATTTTCATCTCTCATCAGCATCATCATCTCCAAGAGATCATGCATTATATACTGCTTGACTCCTGACCATTTCTGTCTCAATACATCGTACATAATAGGTCTCAAGTGGACCAGGGAACAGACCTTTGCTCTCTAGTAATTGTATGAAGGAGTGGACCTTGATGTCCAGAGGTATCCTGTATTTCAGGCTGAACACCCCCATCTCTAAAAACTTGCTGCTGCTGCTGCTGCTAAGTCGCTTCAGTCGTGTCCGACTCTGTGCAACCCCATAGACGGCAGCCCACCAGGCTCCGCTGTCCCTGGGATTCTCCAGGCAAGAATACTGCAGTGGGTTGCCATTTCCTTCTCCAGTGCATGAAAGGGAAAAGTGAAAGTGAAGTTGCTCAGTCGTATCTGACTCTTAGCGACCCCATGGACTGTAGCCTACCAGGCTCCTCTGTCCATGGGATTTTCTAGGCAAGAGTACTGGAGTGGGGTGCCATTGCCTTCTCCGCTAAAAACTTGAAGTGATTCTAAATGCAATTCCATTTAAACCAGTCTATTAATTTGAAACTGAAGATGCCTTAGCACTTCCTCATAGCTTGGCATATCTCTGTCACTCAAAAGATGTTTTCTGACTTCATCATGAAGATCCCATTCATATTGCATATGTAAAGAACTAGAAGCCTGCTACAGAGTTTCTGAAGCTCACAGACAGGGGCAGAGTTGAGGAAGGGCTCCTTATAGAATTGGGAGCATTCAAACCATAGAGAATATTGAGCTGCCTGCAGTGGTTCTTCCTGGAACCAGTGTCGTAAGCATGATCTTATTCCCAGTTCTCCCTGTCTTTCTCCCAAAAAGCAACCTGAAAGGCAGAGAATAGTTTGGCAGCAGTAATGTGAACGACTATTCTCTGGATAAGTCTATTTAGCACTGGAGAGTTGAAGAGAACTCATGAATTATGAAAGTTGCCTTGGTTCCTGAGTTCTACCCAATTTTCCCTCAGTCAACTAGTCTTTAATAGAGTCTCTGCCCTCATTCTTCTGCTCACAGCAGGTCAACTTCAGAAGAAACTGCCACAGGAGTGTCAGCTTCTTCTGAGCCCAGGTATTTGGTGGGGTAGTGGTAAACAACCTGCTTGCCAATGCAGGAGACATAAGAAAGATAGGTTCGATCCCTGGGTCGGGAAGATCCCCTGGAGGAGAGCATGGCAACCTACTCCAGTATTCTTGTCTGGAGAATATCACAGACAGAGGAGCCTGGTGGGCTATAGTTTTTAGGGTTGCAAAGAGCCAGACAGGACTGAACCAACATAGCATGCACACAAATGCATTCACACAGAGGCTGTATAAGCACCTCTTGTGGGGTGGGGGTTGCTATACAGTGGGTGAGGCATTGAGTTAGATCAGACACCCCTCTCTCTAGGATTTTTCAGTGTACACACATTTTCTCTGGATGTTGTGTGAGATGAAGGGTCCCTGGAAGGGGGGAGGAGGGGAAGGCTGCAGCGAGGGGCTGCAGGTGGTCTTCTCAAGCTCCATTGCTGCACAGTGGGAATCCCGGGTGAGCTGTCCAAGGATAACCAGTGCACCCAAGTGCAACGCTTTGACTTACAGCCTTGAGTATTTCCACTTAACTCTTCCCTCTCCATTGTCATTTCCTGAAAAGGGAACTCTAACTGCTTCCCACCCACACACCCACAGGCTTCTGTGAACTTGAATGTGTTAATGGTTGTAAAGTGCTTTGACCTTCTCTCCTGGAGAGTGCTGCAAGAGTACACAATATTATTATTATCATTTCACGAACATTTTGCAGTTCCCAGTGGTTAGTTTCATTCTCCCCTTTAATCTTGAATGCATTAAAATGGCTAAATAAAAAAGTATTTTGAGTAAATAAAGATACCCATGATTTTTAAAAGTTCTTTATTATATATTTTGATATGCATCATCACCTTCTCCTGACTTTCCACATAAGCTGCTATGGCTAAACAGCCCCGTAATGATATTGCTACTTGGCTATAATTTAGAAGGCTATAAAAATTATTTAGCACAAAGAAGTATTTCCTGTTAAAATTTAGCAACTCCTTTCAAATAGATTTACATTAAATCTTAGACTGAATTTTAGAAACATTGAGCAGAGCAAAAATAAAATCTAGTTCATGTTCTCATAAAATATCTGCTCCTTCACTGGCTCTTTACCCTCTGTTTTTCTTTGTGGCAGATGCTTCGATAGTTGGAACCAACCTACCTCTCTTTTTTTCCCCTCCCTCCTGCTTTTCCCCTCTCTCCCTAACTCCTTTCCTACACCTCCTTCATGCTTTCCAAAAACAAAACAAAATAAACCCACAAAGGAACAACACTCTTCCTTAGTGTCTGGCATCCTAGATAAATATTCAGTGTTGATGTTTTATAGCAGACACTGTTTAAGTTCTTGAGAAGACTAAAGAGAATGAGTTCTTGCCCTTAAGAATTACACAATCTTGGGAACTTGAGACGTAGATAGTGGATGTGCATAAGTAACAGTGCATTGTAATAGTGCTAATAAAAGGGCTACCTTGGTGGCTCAGATGGTAAAGAATCCACCTGGAATGCAGGAGACCTGGCTTCAGTCCTAGGTTGGGAAGATTCCCTGGGGAAGGGAATGGCTACCCATTCCAAACATTCTTGCCTGGAGAATCCCATGGACACAGGAGACTGGCAGGGTACAGTCCAGGGGGTTGCAAAGAGTTGGACGCGACTGACACTTTCATTTTTCACTTTCAGAGAGTATAAAAACTGTTGTGAGACTTAACAATTTTGGGGGGAGCCACTAAATCATAACAGTTAATTGCAGAGACTTTGAAGCCAGACCACCTGAGATACAACGTTTGTTTTTCGACTTACTTTCTTTGTGACCTGAAGTAAGTGGACCACCTCTCTGTGCTTCATTTTTTCTTCTGTAAAAAGAGGATAATAATGCCTTCCTCATACGGTTGCTTTGTCCTAAAGGAGTTAATATGTGAGGAGAACATGGAACTGTACCTGGGATGCAGGAAACATTCAATAAATGTTAGATATTGTTTTTTTTCCTGGGACTATGAAGAATCACACACACATATCCTTCACTGGGACTTCTTTTCTTTTTAAATTACCATCCTATGCCTTCCATATCTTTTATGGCTAACTTTTGTGAATGGATTTTTACATTTTCTTCTCTGGACCCTCCTTTTACCCCACTAAATCCTACTTTTTCAGTTAATTTCAGAAGCATAGTATTTCATCAAAGAACTTGGGTCCTTCTGAATTTTGTAGTTACATAGAAGATTCCAGGCATCCTTAGACAGTAGTGAGTGAAGACTAGCTCAAGGTCTTCGGCTACTTCCTGATCACTGGGCATCATTTTACTAGGAGAATGGAATGTCCCATTCTTACTTCATTCCATTTGGGCTTTCATTCTTATTACTTAACAAGATTGCCAACTACCTTCATCTTGTTAAATCCAGTGTCTAGCTCTCCGCTGTCTCGGTTTTTGTGAAACGTCAAGCTTTAGGGAAGATGGAACAGTGTCTTTTTGATGTGTCCCCCTTTCCCACTGTGTGTCCTTCTGGGTTCACATTAAACCTTTTAGTAGCAGCTGTCTCTCCCCTTTCCTCCTCCCATCGTGAGTGCTTTTAGTCACTGAGGCAAGACTCCAATAAACCTATCCACATTGATTTAGTGCACTGACCTTTCCAAGGGCACTAGGAATTTAAAAGTTCAGAGAGACAATTCATACACAAAGGGATAAACCTATAATTGCTAAAATTTCAGGTTCTGAATTAGGCATCAAGAGAAATGTCCACGCATGGAAGCTCTCGCGTGTCCCTTAAAGCAGATGCTATGGACCACCAAGAGGTGCCTTTCAACTCCTGCCAACCTACAACAGCAGCAAAGTTGCTTCAGTCGTGTCCGACTCTCTTCGACCCCATGGACTGTGGCCCACCAGGCTCCTCTGACCATAGGATTTTCCAGGCAAGAATACTGGAGTGGGTTGCCATTTCCTCCTCCAGGGGATCTTCCTGACCCAGGGGTTGAACCCACATCTCTTGTGTCTCCTGTATTGGCAGGAGGGTTCTTTACAGTGCCACCTGGGAAGCCTAAAAACCTGTCTGGAGACTTATGTCCACTTTGAGTTTACCTGTTCAGAAAGAATAAGACAGGGAATTTAAGGGACTGAAGGAATAACCAGATAAGGAGATGCACACCAGATAATAAGGGGAGAGCAGGAGCTCTTACTCACTTCTACATCCCAGTATCTCCTTTTGAATTTTGTTGTTGGTCTTATCTCCTAAATGTCAAATTCTTTTCGAAAAGTCTTTAGCATGGATCAACGAACAGTATGTGACCAGTTCATTCTTATTGATCTAAGAAAATAACATGAACAATTAAGAGATTTGCAGGGAGGAAATCCTTAGCATGGGCTTAAATGTTGCCCAAGAAAGAACAAGCATACATCTGAATTTATTCACAGAGTTAACTGATAGACTCAAAGTAAAGTGTTTTTAAAATATTACATACTACATATTTAAACATGAGAATTAATCGAGCTTGTATAATGATGGGGAAGGTGTGTATATGTTTGGCATGGCTCCCCACGATGCAAAGTTCTCTGGAGTCTTTTATATGATCCGTCACCATGGGCAGTGCCAAGTTTTATTATAAAAGATATGTAACTCCCCAATCAGTGGCTGGAATAGTCAAAGCTTACTGAGAATCTATTGTGATATGGTTACAACAAGCATTTTCAACCCTGACATATTCTGAAAAGAAAATTATGGTGATGTGGTGCTCCTGCCAATTATCTGAATACTACTGACAGTCAAAGCAACCAAGGATATAGTCAAGCTCGTGATTTCCCTTAGACTGCTGATTTTTTAACTCCAGGGGGTTGAGTTCCCAATCAGATTTTCTTGTTTCCCCGACTCATCTTGGGCGAAGCTGCATTTTCCTTACTCTACTTTTGTCATCATATGAATGCAGGGCCTGTTTTAAAAAGCCCATAGACAGAAGACTTTCTTTCTGACTTTGTTAACTACCAGGAGGCAGAGAATTATAGGTGAACCATCTCCCATGGTGTTGGATGGATTTGCCTTGTGGCTTACCCGCCTTTGAGGCCCATATGTACTGAAGGATGCTAAATTAGGCTCTTCAGATATGCCTTGTTACTTAACACACAACCCAGTATCTTGGTCATTCCATGATCCCAAGTGCTGGCAGGATCACATTTTCTGGGATTACTCTGGTCCTTGCTGTCCCCTTTGCCAAGCATTTATCTTCTGGAGCCAGGCATGGAGAGAACTTTACTCTTTGGAATGCCATTTCAACCCATCAACAAATCCTGTTAGCTATGCCTATGGAACATATATGAGCAAGCTGAACTTTCACCATCTCTCTCACTACCATGGGAGTCCAAACCACCATCATCTCTGCCTTGGTATGTTGAAATAGCTGCCTGAATCCATATTCCTCTTAGATGCTTACCTCCTTGAAATCCATCCTCTATAAAACATCCAGGGCAATATTTCTAAAACTTTAGCTGGAACATGGTGGTGGTCGGTTTAGTTGCTAAGTCGTGTCCAACTCTTGTGATCCCATAGACTGTAGCATGCCAGGCTCCTCTGTCTGTGGGATTTCCCAGGCAAGGATACTGGAGTGGGTTACCATTTCCTGTTCTAGGGGATCTTCCCAACCCAGGGATCAAACCCATGTCCCCTGCATCAGAGCCAGATTCTTCACTGCTGAGCCACCAGGGAAGCCTCTCTAAGTTATAACATGTTACTTGTCTATTAAAAGTCTTATAATGATTTCCCACTTGACTCAGAACATGACCCATCGCCCTTACCAGTAGTGGAGCCACCCACATTGTCCTGTGTAAGCTGGGCACCTGCTCTGCCCACCTTCCTCCCCTTGTTGACCTGCCACCTTCCTGAGCCATGCTGCTTTCCTCACATTTCCCCAAACTCACCAGGCACATTCAAGTCCAGGGCCTAATCTGCACTTTCTGATTTTCCAGGCTGGAATGATTTTTCTCTGTTATCCACATGGCTGCTTACTCATTTCTTGCAGATCTCTGCTCAAATATCACCTCCTCAGAGAGGCCTATGCCAACCAGCCCAAGTGCTCACTGTCTCTTCCTTCAACTTAGTTTCTCTTTCTATCACTGATCCCTGCCCCACACATAAGTCATTTTTGGCTTTTTGTCTCTATCTCTTCACTAGAACTGGGCACTGTGAGCCTGGGACCTTTTCTTCATACTTTACTGAGGGATGCACTCATCTAGAATGCTTTCTGACACTGCATCAGCGAATGATGGCAGAAATAATGCCCATAGTTCTTAGCACACAGACATCCTCATTTTCCCTTTTTGTGATTGTGTGCATAAATTGTTTATAGCAGCATTATTCGTAAGAATTAAAATGTAGAAACAACCCAAATGTCCATCAACTGATGAACAGTTAAATAAAATAGCACATATCCATATCACATTTTGGGGAGCAATAAAAAAGAATGAAGAGCTGACATATACTACAACATGAATGAATCTTGAAAACGTTATATTAAGTGAAAGAAGCCAGTGAAAGACCTTATATTGTATGATTCTATTTATATGCAGTGTTCAGGAGAGACAAATCTATAAAAATGGAAAATAGTGGTTACCTAGGTCAAGGGGAGTTGAGCAAAATGAGGAATGACTGATAATGTGTTACTTTTGTGCTTGTGGACACTTGAGCTCCTCCCTCTGACAAATGAGCTGCTGGTCCTCGTTTCCTAACTGGACCTTCATCTTCCCAGGAATTTCAGTTTGGTATTTGTACAACCCAGGTTTGATAATTCTGTCATTTCAGCTTTTAAGAATGCTCACCTGGAAGCAAACTTTCTTTTCTGGGATGTTTTAGAATTAGGGGAGAGAACTGGGGAGAAGAAGTAACCTCTAGTGTCATTGTAGATAACCAAGGCATTAATTTACCCAAATCATTTGCTTCAATACCTTTCTTTTTTTTTTTTAATTTATTTTGGTTGGGGGCTAATTACTTTACAATATTGTAGTATTTTTTGCCATACATTGACATGAATCAGCCACGGGTTTACATGTGTTCCCCATCCTGAACCCCCCTCCCACCTCCCTCCCCATCCCATCCCTCTGGGTCATCCCAATGCCCCAGCCCTGAGCATTTGTCTCATGCATAGAACATGGAATGGTGTTCCGCTTCACATATGATAATATACATGTTTCAATGCTATTGTCCCAGAACGTCCCACCCTCACCTTCTCCCTCAGAGTCCATAAGACTGTTCTATACATCTGTGTCTCTTATTCTGTCTTGCATATAGGGTTACCGTTACCATCTTTCAAATTCCATATATATGCATTAGTATACTGTATTGGTGTTTTTCTTTCTGGCTTACTTCACTCTGTATAATGGGCTCCAGTTTCATCCATCTCAATAGAACCGATTCAAATGTATTCTTTTTAATGGCTGAGTAATATTCCATTGTGTATATGTACCACGGCTTCCTTATCCATTCGTCTGCTGATGGACATCTAGGTTGCTTCCATGTCCTGGCTATTGTAAACAGTGCTGCGATGAACATTGGGGTACACGCATCTCTTTCAATTCTGGTTTTCTCGGTGTGTATGCCCAACAGTGGGACTGCTGTGTCATATGGCAGTTCTATTCCCAGTTTTTTAAGGAATCTCCACACTGTTCTCCATAGTGGCTGTACTAGTTTGCATTCCCACCAACAGTGTAAGAGGGTTCCCTTTTCTCCACACCCTCTCCAGCATTTATTGCTTGTAGACTTTTGGATAGCAGCCATTCTGACTGGTGTGTAATGGTACCTCATTGTGGTTTTGATTTGCATTTCTCTGATAATGAGTGATGTTGAGCATCTTTTCATGTGTTTGTTAGCCATCTGTATGTCTTCTTTGGAGAAATGTCTGTTTAGTTCTTTGGCCCATTTTTTGATTGGGTCGTTTATTTTTCTGGAATTCAGCTGCAGGAGTTGCTTGTATATTTTTGAGATTAATTGTTTGTCTGTTGCTTCGTTTGCTATTATTTTCTCCCATTCTGATGGCTGTCTTTTCACCTTGCTCATAGTTTCCTTTGTTGTGCAAAAGCTGTTAATTTTAATTAGGTCCCATTTGTTTATTTTTGCTTTTATTTCCAATATTCTGGGAGGTGGGTCATGGAGGATCCTGCTGTGATTTATGTCGGAGAGTGTTTTGCCTATGTTTTCCTCTAGGAGTTTTATAGTTTCTGGTCTTACGTTTAGATCTTTAATCTATTTTGAGTTTATTTTTGTGTATGGTGTTAGGAAGTGTTCTAGTTTCATTCTTTTACAAGTGGTTGACCAGTTTTCCCAGCACCACTTGTTAAAGAGATGGTCTTTTCTCCATTGTATACTCTTGCCTCCTTTGTCAAAGATAAGGTGTCCATAGGTGTGTGGGTTTATCTTTGGGCTTTCTATTTTGTTCCATTGATCTATATTTCTATCTTTGTGCCAGTACCACACTGTCAATACCTTTCTTTAGCAGTTTAGTGGCCTGGAGAATGGAAGTAGTTTTCCTTTTGTTATACAGTGAGTTATATTCGGAGGTAGAATTCAAATACAGTGCTTTTCCCCTTTAATGCCTGTCCTTAGAATCAATCCCTGGGGCCGTCTGTCTATGGTCTCTTTGCATGGGAGGGTAAGAGAGGTGGCTACCCCACAGCTAGGCATTGCAATCTAAAGGGACCAAACAGGATGAGATGCATCCTCTTGTCTCTGAATCATCCCCTGGGGCCTCTAGTTTCCTCATTGTCTGTTTTGTCTCAGAAACAAGTCATTTCCCTCTTATTCTCTGGTTGTTCCGGGCATCATTTAATTCATTTATGACTTGTCCAAAGTGCACAAAAAATTCTAAATTCTGACCACTTAGGTCACGGAATTCGATGCAAAAAAAATGTAACTGTATACCTACTACATGCTACATAACCATGGTCTTTAATTCACAGACAGTTTGAATTATCAATTGTGTGTTCCTGAAGACACAAATTTCTATACTGAAACATTTTCTTCCTGGCAAAGCCAAATGTTAAACACATTCATTCTCAGCTGAAGTTTTAGAAAGCGAAATTGTATGGTTCGAGAGTGAAAAATCAAAGTATCATTTTAGGATATGTCAGGTACAATTCTAAATCTGTGTGCAAGGATTGGAGATTTGCTAAGTACAGATCCAGGCTGGTATTAAAATTAGCATTCCTGCAGAATACGGAGAAGCAGGCAAGGCCGGCTTAGCTGTGCCTCAGGGGGCTGCAGAGGCTTGCTTGTTCACCTGACTTCTGTATTTATCTGAATATTTAGCTAGGCTTTTCCAGCACACAGTTATCACCAAGCTGAGTTACCTCTCTGCATCCATAAGCTTTGTAAGTCTGATTGCACCAGGCACTTTTCACTTTATAGTTTAGAAGAACTCGTTAGCTACACACAAAAATGTACATAAAAAAAAAATTCAGAAGTCACAACCTATTTTCATAATTCACATCCAAACAGACCCTTGCAAGAACTATAATTCTCTTTCCATATTTTCTTTTACTTGGTGATCTTGTGACTCAATAATTGTTTACCCTCTGACTGAAATTTCTCAAAAAGGCATCTTAAGGCATTTGTTTCAAGACAATGATGACTGTCACAGGAGGCCACCACGCTTCCTGTGGCCTTACCTCACTTGCTGTCATGCCTGTTATTATAACATCCTCATAAACATAACACTTTTTTATGCAAAAGTGAAAAAAAAGTCAGCACAGAAAAAAATCTCTTATTAGGGTTTCAAAGGAGTGGATGTTCAGTATTTAAGAGATGTATGAAATAGATGAAAGGGGACATAATCAGAAATGAAATATCCTCATGATTAATCAAAGACAAATAATTCCATCATTGAAAAATGACTCAGTGCTTAAGGTTTTTCTCTATTCCTGAACATCAGAATTATGCAAGACTTTGAACTCTCAGTATTGGAAATGGAACTACAGAAAATGTTCACTCCATAATTTTTTCAACAAAATGGAATATTGTACTTAAAAGCATAAAATAATTACTCCTTATTGCCTATCAGTTGAAAGCCCGAACTCCTGGGCCTGGATTCAGAAGCCTTCCACAGCTGCAGCTCACTTCTCTAGGCAACCTCATCTCTAAATTCTTAGCAAGGATCTTCTGTTCTAGTCATCCTCATCTCAACCTTCTCCCTTCATCTTAAATACCTTCTCTGCACCTCTCTCTGAGCATCTTGATCATCAGAAACCTATTGATATAAATTGTTTGATGCATGAAACAGGCACTCAAAGCTGATGCACTAGGACAACCCAGAGGGATGGAACGTGGAGGGGTAGGAGGGGGGTTCGGGACGGGGGGACACATGTACACCCACGGCTGATTCATGTGAATGTATGACAAAAACCACCACAATATGGTAAAGTAATTAGCCTCCAATTATAATAAATTAATTAATTTAAAAATTAAAAAAAACCTATTGAATCCATAAACTACTGTCAGTCACTTCTTAATGCTTGTGTACCAAAATTAATATTAAATTGAAGTTTAGTCCCTATCTTCTAGGAACCTTTCCTTCCTGCTCAAGTTCAAGTTCATCTCCACCTGCCATAAGCAGCGGTAACTCCTGTTAACTCCTATAGCTGTCTCATCCAGCCCACTTGTAGAAGTATAGGCTATACTGTACTATAGTAATAGATCATATACTCCTCAAGAACTATGAACAAAGCTTATGCTGTTTTTACATCCCTCAGAGTGCCTAAGGAAGTGTGAAGCATAGGTTTCATAATTTTATATTTTTAGAGATAAATCTACATCACTTATGAAAAAGGACATGTTCTCATCTTTAGGCATGACCAGGTGAGGTTCGGATAATTACTGTTGGCATGAGTTTTCTCAGTGAAAATGTCAAGTGGCCTGGAGACACTGTATTTCCTGTTCAGCATCTCTCAACTAGCTTTTCTCACCCACAATTAATATTTGTTGTGGATACTTCTTTAGCATCTATAAAAATCCTAAAATATTTTCTTTATATGGAGTACTCAAAAACACCTGCAGTAAGAATTACAAGGGTAGGAATCTGCAGTCCCAGTGTGTGAGGACATCAGCAAAGCATCTGCCAGAAATAAAACTGATGGAGTAGTTTAACGTAGATCATTATATACCATCATTATGAAACAATCCATTTGTATAATATTTTACAGTATATTGTGCACTTCACATTTCTTTTTTTAATCTTCCAATTTTGTTGAGACATAATTGACATGCAGCCCTGTATAAGTTTAGGGCTTCTCAGGTGGTGCTAGTGGTAAAGAGACACAGGTTCGATCCCTGGGTCGAGAATGACCCCCTGGAGAAGGGCATGGCAACCCACTCCAGTATTCCTGCCTGGAGAATCCCATGGACAGAGGAGCCTGATGGGCTACTGTCCATAGGGTCACCAAGAGTCGGATGTGACTGAAGCGACTCAGCACACAGGTACTGTGTAAGTTTAAGGTGTACAGCACAATGATTTGACTTACATACATCATGCAATGATTACCACAGAACATCCATCATCTCAAAGAGATAAAAAATTAAAGAAATAGAAAAAAAAAGTCTCTTTGTGATGAGAGCTCTCAGGATTTACTCTTAATTTACTCTTCAATTATGATGTACAGCGGTGTTAGTTATGTTTATCACATTGTACATTATATCCCCAGTACTTCTTTGTCTTAAAATTGGAAGTTTGTACCTTTTTTCTGCCTTTCTCCAATTCCCTCTCTCCCCACCCTTCTACCACTGATAACCACAAACCCGATCTCCTTTTCTGTCAGTTTGCTTGTTTTTGAAGTATAATCGACCTACCACACTGTGTTAGTTCCTATTACACAACATAATAATTCTATATTTCTATAAATTTCAAAATGATCACTGCAATCAGTCTAGTTTCCGTCTGTGACAGTTATTTTGTTTTGTTTTAATATGTGATATTTCATCTCATTTAGTCCTTATATCTAGATTATCTAGATTATCAAAGATGCAGAGACTAAGGCTTAGCGTTTGTGGTGGTGGTGACCACTGAGATGAACAGAAACTGTCTATGGCAGAAACTTGATTAAGGCTACTTGTTCGTATTTCTACTAGAGCAACTTTCCTCTTCCATAAGTCCATGTACAAATCTTAGAGGGCTTTATTAGGTATAGGGGAAGCAAAGCTGAGAATTTTCCTTTTAACCGTTTTTCCCATATAGTTAAAATCAATATGAGATCAATATTGGCAGACTCTCTTTTAGCTATGATTCCCTTTTAATATACATCATTGTACCTTATGTCCCAAGAACCACACAGCAGAGAGACAATATGCGTTTGCTGAATAAGCAAATGAGAGTGTGTAAACTGAGTAAATATTGTATTGAAGCAGGGGGACTGAAGTGGATCTATATGCTTCTGACTTGTAAAGTTCCCTTCATAAAGCGTTTGTTTCTAAAAACTTGAAGAAAAATGCCCCCATCTTTTACACTGTGAATGTGGTTACTTTGTGTTCTTTGGTAGTTTGTAAGTCTGGAATGACATGGATTTTGTCTCAAGGTGCTTACTTTTTAGAGTTGTCATGAGCCTCTGTTAGAGGCTGCTATTTTAACATAGTTCAAAATCTGAAAAATTACTGTTTGTGTCAAATGTCAGACAGGTGGGGTAGTTTGCTCCAGTAGACCATATCCTCTAGTATCCATGCCCTCTGTGGTCCCTTTTCTTGAATCTGGGCCATGACCTGCTTTAATAATTAAATTATGGAAAAAAATCATGCAATACCTGTTTTCAAGCCTAAATTTTTACACTTGGATATCTCACCTTTGTGGTATGGGGGAATCTAGCTTCAGTGTAAGACATTTAACCACCCTGAGATCATCAGGCCATGAGAAGCCCACCCATGTGCCAGGTCATCAAAGACTAGAGCCTTTTTCCTTAGGATAAGGATAAGGATAAATGCCCCGTGAAAGAGAGGTGGATTGCCTTTGCTGGGCTCTGCCCAAACTGTAGATTATAGCAAATGAATAAAACTGTTGTTGCTGAGAACTACTAAGGTTTGGGGATAGTTTGTTGTGTCGTAATATATAAACAAAACAAGAAATAACCAGAAAATCAAGAGCCATCAAAAGAAGGGTATCAGATAACTCTGCTTGGAAAAAAATGCATTAAAGAAAAAAGCTGTTATTATTCACTGCTATATTCATTTAGCCTCTCTCCACATTCATTCCTCTCCCTGACTTCCCACCTTGTCCCACTTCCCTCTTTTCCTGATGACATTAGCAACTCTGCTCACACAGAACAAGATGTATATTATTACAACACGAGAAAATAATTAAAAATACCAAAATAGCAGCAACTGAAAACTAGTGTAAAGTTCTTATATACAAATGGGCAAGAGAAACAATTTCCAATTAATTCCACTAATTGTTGCCAGCATTTAAGAATAAGATTTGTTTCTATTTTATTGACTGTTTTTGTCATCCTGCTAATTAGTCTTATCTGAAGCCACCATATTTTAAATGAAACCCATTTGATCTGTATTTACTATCTACACCAGCAGTAGTTCTAGTTCTTTAGCTCATATTCTTGAAAGGATTCTAAAGTCTGTATTAATTAATGAAGTTGGCACGCAGAGCTACAAATCATGGCAAATTTTTACTTTTGACTGCCAGTCTATTTTGCTTTGTAATGTTTTTCTTTAGCTAGGAAACAAAGTTTCTAGCTTCCCAGAGTTACTTTCAGGCTTTTCCATAAAAACTCACTATTGTGAACTCTAACCAATGGCTTTTAATTTCATAGATTTATAGTAAAATGCACAAGAAAATGTTCTAAGTCACATCAACCTAATGGTTACCATCAAGGTTGTTACAAAGTGCTTATTGATCAGTATTTTAATTTTTCATAACATGAATGTTCCTGGTAATTACCCATTTATTTTTATTCTCTAATAAAATGTATTCTTTGTTGTTGTTCAGTCTCTAAGTCACGTCTGGTTCTTTGCAACCCCATGGACTGCAGCATGCCAGGCTTCTCTGTCCTCCATTATCTCCCCAAGTGTGAAAAGTGTGTTCAGATTTATATCCATTGAGTCAGTGATGCTATCTAACCATCTCATCCTCTTCTGCCCCCCTTTCCTTATGCCTTCAATCTTTCTCAGCATCACGGTCTTTTCAAATGAGTTGGCTCATTACATCAGGTGGCCAAAGTATTGGAGCTACAGCTTCAGAATCAGTCCTTCCAATGAATATTCAAGGTTGATTTCCTTTGAGATAGACTAGTTTGATCTCCTTGCAGTCTAAGGGACTCTCAAGAGTGTTCTCCAGCACCACAGTCCAAAAACATCAATTCTTCATCACTCAGCCTTCTTTATGGTCCATCTCTCTCATCCATACATGACTACTGGAATAACCATAGCTTTGACTGTACAGACCTTTGTCAGCAAAGTGATGTCTCTGCTTTTTAATATGCTGTCTTGGTTTGTCATAGCTTTTCTTCCAAGCAGCAAACATCTTTTAATTTCTTGACTATTCACTGTCCACAGTGATTTTGGAGCCCAAGAAAATGATATCTGTCACTGCTTACACTTTTTCCTCTTCTATTTGCCATGAAGTGATGGGACCAAATGCCGTGATCTTAGTTTTTTTGAATGTTGAGTTTCAAGCCAGCTTTTTTCACTCTTCATTTCCACCCACATCAAGAAGCTCTTTGGTTCTTACTCACTTTCTGCCATTAGAGTGGTATCATCTGCATATCTGAGGTTATTGATATTTCTCCTAGTAATCTTGATTTCAGCTTTTGATTCATCCAGCCCAGCATTTCATATGACATATTCTGTATATAAGTTTAAAAAGCTGGGTGACAGTATAGAGCCTTGTTGTACTCCTTTCATAATTTTGAACCAGTCAGTTGTTCCATGTAAGGTCCTAACTGTTGCTTCTTGACATTCATACAGGTTTTTCAGGAGAGAGGTAAAGTGATGTGGTATTCCCATTTCTTTAAGAATTTTCCAGTTTGTTGTGATCCATAGGGTCAAAGCTTTAGTGTAGTCAATAAAGCAGAAGGAGATGTTTTTCTGGATCAAATAAAAAACTCAGTGATAGATTTAGATGTTCAGAATGTAATGTTTAGAAGATTTGGATGTTTCGAAATTAAAATCTAAAGGTATGCCCAAGATACACTGATCTAAACATTCTCTTGTATATTATTAGACATTTCATATATATATATATATATATATATATATATATATATAAAAATTGTAAATAATAATAGCTATTAAATAAACATAAATCATGCATAATAGAAACAATAAATCCTACTATTTGAATGTGTTTCACAGATTAAGAAATCACTCAGGTGTGGTAAGAAGTGGACCTCAAGTTGGCATCTACATAATTGTCTTTATTTCTGCCATTTAATCATTATACCTCCTAATCTTTCTCAGCTTCAGTTTCCTTGTTTCTAAAATGCAGAAACTAATGCCCTATTCCATGATGTTCTTCTCTGAAGCCATCAAATGAGACTACAAGTATGAAAGTGTCCAGCACAAGCATCTTAGGCAGAATAGTCAGAAAATGTTTGTTGTCTAACTATGAATGGTTTTCAGTTCCAGTATTTATAGTCAGAGGCTTCTCTGGTAGATCAGTTAGGAAACAATCCACCTGCAATGCATGAGATCTGGGTTTGATCTTTGGGTTGGGAAGATCCCCTAGAGAAGGAAATGGCAGCCCACTAGACTATTCTTGCCTGAGAAATCCCATGGACAGAGGAGCCTGATGGGCTAAATTCCATGGACTCGCAATAGTTGGATGCAACTTAGTGACTAAACCCCACCACCATTTATAGAGTCTGTTAAGAGAATGCTATCTTGTAAAAATCAGTATCACTGAAAATATTTGGCTATTGCATTGGTTCCTGGATAATTATATTGCACCTTACCTCTGTGTGTCATCTGGATGATAAAATCATCTCTCTTTTTCTGATGCATGAGCATGCAGGTGCAGGTTATATGGACACATTAAGAGAGGTAGGAGTGTACAAGGTAGTTTGCATATGCAGCAAAGCTCCCTGATATGCTTAGTTATTGAGATGATAGATGCAATTATTTACATCCAATTTAACAAAAAGTGGGTGATTGTTATTCATGGCACTGGCAATGCAAAACTGACTCAGACACACAGTTTTCTTCCTAGAAGATCTCAGAACCTATTTAGAGAGACACACACCCAGAGCTTCTCTGGTGGCTCAGAGGGTAAAGAATCTGCCTGCAATGCAGGAGACCCGGGTTTGATCTCTGGATCAGGAAGATCCCCTGGAGAGAGAGTAATGGATACCCACTCCAGTATTTTTACCTGGAGAATTCCATGGACAGAGGAGCCTGACAGGTTAAAGTCTATGGGGTCGCAAATAGTCGGACATGACTGAGTGACTAACACATACACACCCAGCTATCTATGAAATATGTCACAATGAAGTAGGGTTAAATGTAAAGGAAAGAACATTCTTTGAATCACAAAAGTATTAACTGATCCTAAGGAGACCTGGAGAGGCTTCAGGAAAGAGGTGAACTATTAACAGAGAATCAAAGCTGAAATATCAGTCCAAAGATAATTCCTCTCTTGGGACTGATCCCAGTCTATACACCTCTGTTCTGGGTACTTAGATTGTCCTCTAGACCTGACTCCACCCTCATCTAGTGTATTCTGTGTAGAGGGTTTCTGACTCAGAGAGACTAAGTCAGTTGGCTTGTTTGCCCTCTACCTTCAGGTTGACTTTGACCATGGGGACTGGGAAGACTGTGAAGACAAGGGGTGGGTGAAGAGTGAGGTCAGGAGTACTGCAGTGCAGTTCAGTCACACAGTCATGTCTGGCTCTTTGCGACCCAGTGGACTGCAGCACACCAGGCTTCCCTGTCCATCATTGACTCCCGGAGCTCGCTCAAACTCATGTCTAACAAGTCGGTGATGCCCTCCAACCATCTCATCCTCTGTTGTCCCCTTCTCCTCCTGTCTTCAATCTTTTCCAGCATCAGTCTTTTCAAATGAGTCAGCTCTTCACATCAGATGGCCAAAGTATTGGAGTTTCAACTTTAGCATCAGTCCTTCCAATGAATATTCAGGACTAATCTCCTTTAGGATGGACAGGTTGGATCTCCTTGCAGTCCAAGGGACTCTCAAGAGTCTTCTCCAACACCACAGTTCAAAAGCATTAATTCTTTGGCGCTCAACTTTCTTTAAGTTCAACTCTTACATCCATACATGACTACTGGAAAAACCATAACTTTGACTAGATGGACCTTTGTTGGCAAAATAATGTCTCTGCTTTTTAATATGCTGTCTAGGTTGGTCATAACTTTCCTTCTAAGGAGTAAGCATCTTTTAATTTCATGGCTGAGGTCACCACCTGCAGTGATTTTGGAGCCCCCCAAAATAAAGTCTGTCACTATTTCCTTTGTTTCCCCATCTATTTGCCATGAAGTGATGGGACCAGATGCCATGATCTTAGTTTGCTGAATGTTGAGTTCTAAGCCAGCTTTTTCAGTCTTCTCTTTCACTTTCATCAAGAGGCTCTTTAGTTCTTCTTCACTTTCTGCCATAAGGGTGGTGTCATCTGCATATCTGAGGTTATTGATATTTCTCCTGGCAATCCTAATTCCATCTTGTGCTTCATCCAGCACAGTGTTTCTCATGATGCACTCTGCATATAAGTTAAATAAGTAAGGTGACCATATACAGCCTTGACGTACTCCTTTTCCTATTTGGAACCAGTCTGTTGTTCCATGTCTAGTTCTAACTGTTGCTTCTTGACCTGCGTACAGATTTCTCAGGAGGCAGGTCTGGTGGGCTGGTATTCCCATCTCTTTCAGAATTTTCCACAGTTTGTTGTGATCCACACAGTCGAAAGCTTTGGTGTAGTCAATAAAGCAGAAGTAGATGTTTTTTGGTAACTCTCTTGCTTTTTTGCTGATCCAGCAGATGTTGGCAATTTGATCTCTGGTTCCTCTGCCTTTTCTAAAACCAGCTTGAACATCTGGAAGCTCACGGTTCCCATACTATTGAAGTATGACTTGGAGAATTTTGAGCATTATTTTGCTAGCGTGTGAGACGAGTGCAATTGTGCAGTAGTTTGAGCATTCTTTGGCATTGCCTTTCTTAGGGATTAGAATGAAAACTGACCTTTTCTAGTCCTGTGGCCACTGCTGAGTTTTCCAAACTTGCTGGCATATTGAGTGCTGCACTTTCACAGCATCATCTTTCAGGATTTGAAATAGCTCAACTGAAATTCCATCACCTCCACTAGCTTTGCTTGTAGTGATGCTTCCCAAGGCCCACTTTACTTCGCATTCCAGGATATCTGGCTCTAGGTGAGTGTTCACACCATCGTGGTAATCTGGGTCATAAAGATCTTTTTTGTATAATTCTTCTGTGTATTCTTGCTACCTCTTCTTAATATCTTCTGCTTCTGTTAGGTCCATATCATTTCTGTCCTTTATTGAGCCCATCTTTGCATGAAATGTTCCCTTGGTATCTCTAATTTTCTTGAAAAGATCTCTAGTCTTTCCCATTCTATTGTTTTCCTCTATTACTTTGCATTGATCACTGAGGAAGGCTTTCTTATCTCTCCTTGCTATTCTTTGGATCTCTGGTTTCAGATGGATGTATCTTTCCTTTTCTCCTTTGCCTTTCATGTCTTTTCTTTTCTCAGCTATTTGTAGGGCCTAGTTGGACAACCATTTTGCCTTTTTGCATTTCATTTTCTTGGGATGGTCTTGATCCCTGCCTCCTGTACAATGTCACGAACCTCCATCCATAGTTCTTCAGGCACTCTGTCTATCAGATCTAATCCCTTGAATCTATTTGTCTCTTTCACTGTATAATCATAAGGGATTTGATTTAGGTCATACTTGAATTGTCTTGTGGTTTTCCCTACTTTCTTAAATCTAAGTCTGAATTTGGCAATAAGGAGTTCATGATCTGAGCCACAGTCAGCTTCCAGTCTTATTTTTTGCTGATTGTATAGAGCTTCTCCATCTTTGGCTGCAAAGAATATAATCTGTCTGATTTCGGTATTGACCATCTGGTGATGTCCATGTGTAGAGTCTTCTCTTGTATTGTTGGAAGAGGGTGTTTGCTATGACCAATCCATTCTCTTGGCAAAACTCTATTAGCCTTTGACCTGCTGAGACTGACTGAGGGGAAAACTGGGTCTTGTTCTGATGGGTGAGGCCATGCTGAGTAAATCTTTACTCCGAATTTTTGTACTTAACCTCCTGATTCCCTCCCTGTGGGCTTCCATGGGGCTAGCTGCACCCTCTGATTTAATCTCAGATCTACTGGACTCCAAGTAGCCCTTCTGCTTCTCGACTCCAGTTATTTTTTCCTCCAATTTTGCTGCCTTATCTGGGATATCTGTATCATCCCTGGTCATTCCTTAACCCCTACATTGCTGTTGCTGTTTGGTCGCTCAGTCATGCCTGACTCTTTGTGAACCCGTGGACTGTAGAACACCAGGCTTCTCTGTCCATGGACTTTCCCAGGCAAGAATACTGGAGTAGGTTGCCATTTCCTTTTCCACAACCTCTGTATTCACCTTTATAACTAAACTTTTTATTGAATTTGACTTAGGTTATTCTACTATATATTACACATTATATTATAGTATATTATATTACATATATATATATATAAAATTGTTTCACTGGTCTGTCCTGTTAAAATGTGAGTTCTTCAAAAGTAGAACATCCTTTCTTTCCCACATTCATACCTGTGGCTGATTCATGTTGAGGTCTAACAGAAAACAACAAAATTCTGTAAAACAATTATCCTTCAATAAAAAATACATTAATTGCAAAAATTGTCCCGATAATTCTTATAATGCAGCTTGTTACACTGGCCATATTTAAAGGGATAGTTTATTGTTTTATTGAGTACTCAGTAAGAAGCTTAGTTTTCCGTGTTCATTGAATTATTTTAAAATAATATTAGATTTCATATGTGCAAGTTCAAATCAGAAGATAGTTCTTTTAGATAGAAACTTTGTTCTGGGGTTAAACTAGCCTTGTAAGTGTTCTCTGAGTCTTTGTTAGTTTTACATTCAAATTTTATGATATGGATCATGAGGGTGGTTTATTCTTTGTGCTATTAAGTATCAGATATCTATGTTTTCCTTTGTAGTCCTTCCTTTAATTGAGCTTAACATGCTGTATTTTTTTCTACTAGGATTTACATGACATATATGTCACTGCATAACATACTTCATAGATAATATCACAAAGGAATGAATGTGGTTTTGCAAAATTCACTCTTTCTCATTTTCAGTAAAGCCTGTCATCTTTAAATGGAAGTGACATCATAGAGCTAAACTAGTCTTGGCCCTCTTCTAATTCATTTTACAAGGAAAATCAAAGACAGCATTTGCTACCATAGCTAGATTTGTGCTTGCTTGCTTTGGAAAAATTACGTGGGCATGTGATGTAATTATGTAAATGGGTAACCCCTTTCCAGTAACTTAGAGACTGGCTTTCCTGTTTAACTTTACTCATCTTTAAGGTCATGAAAAGACAGGAAATGTCAAACCAATTCTGTTTCTTCTGCAAATAAGTTACTAAGCAGGATATGAGAAAAAGTTACAAAATCTTTCCTTTTTCTTGATTTTACATTTTTGCTCTGCTTCATTGCCACCAAGGAAGGGGAATTTGAGGGAGAGACTGAGCACTTTGAGTGTTTGGGGTAGAAAACTTTTGCTTATTCACAGAACTGATGGTCATTGGTTCTAGGACCTCCTTGGGTTCTATACTTCAAAATTATCTTAGAAATGCTGCCTACGATTGCTTGTTCTCTGTCTCTCTGTGTTGGATATTAAGAGAGCCAAGTGACATGGTTTCTAAACCCAACATCTTTTGTAGTGAAACCACAGGTGAAAATGCCATCAATTTCTTGTTGCCTTGTTTCCAGGAACAAACTAGTTTGATGTTATTTCGTCTTCGATTTTTGCAGAACGTCACATTCAATTCTCAACTGTCCTGTTTTTGAAGAAAGATAAGACTTTGGTTTTGATTGAATTTTCCTTAAGATCAGTTATTTCCAAGTCCAGTTTATTAAAGGCCTAACACTGTATCAGTTCTGAATTCTCTGAGGTCATACTCAGGTTCATCTTTGAATTAAAGACAGTCTTTTTTTTTTTTTTAAAGCATGAATTGTGAATCTTGAGTTACGTTAAAAGCGTTTTTTTTTCTTTGCATGAGGAGAGAGGATAGGTAAGAGTAAACTTCCTCCATTTTTGTACTTAATGGTTTTTTTCTTAAATTTGCACAGATTTTTATACAAATCTATTAAATATATACTTGTTAAGCTTACTGTTGTGTTTGATTATTTGTTATTTACATGTTGCTGATTTCTGCAGTTGACTTAGAATAAATGTTTGGAGCATGAGAGTCTTAGAAGAATATATATTTTCCCCTTTATTTTAGGACTGGGAAGATGAGTCAAGAAGAAAGTGTGATTTGGTACCAAACGTAGAGGAGGCTGCATGGCTCCTTGCCTTTAGTGTCTCATGGTTCTATGGAGGAGAATTCAATATATTTTGCTTTATTGGAGAATATTCAGTGTGAGAAAATGCTGGAGAGAAAGGAGCTGCTTATGCTCCACTTATGCCACAGATTAGTTAGCTGTTGAACACCTATGTTCATGACACAACTCAGTAGGTGGCACATCTGTGCAGAGGGAACTCCTGTTCTAATGACAAACCTATGAAGATGGCACACATTTATGTGGATGGAACAAATGGATGGTACATACTTGTAGGATTTTGAGAAAACTGTATGGAAAGCATTTCTGTGTGGATGACACATGAGGGGATCCTGATGTTTGAGCTTTGGTTGGGCAATTTGTCTATTCCTTTGAGAAATGTACAGCATGTACATTTCCTAAAATCTATAACATTTAGGACTCTCAAACTTTGGAAAATATTTCCTTTGCTATTACCTCCCCTATATCTGAAAATTGTTGGGATCTTAGGGTAAGGAGTCTTGATCAGAATCACATGCAAGAGATAGAAAGATTAAAACGAACAATTAGAATGTCAAATCTCAGCTCAGAAATGTTTCATATTATCTACTTGTTTGGTTATGGGGAGCTGAAGATGTTTAACATCAAATTCAAAGTAGCCAAAGTCTAGTTTCATCATCCTACTTCATCTCTCTCCATCATCTCCAGAGGAGTGAAGCAATCTGTCAGCTGTAGTCTTTATCATTATATCTACTCTCCTTACCTTTGATTCACTTTGTGTTTTTTCTCAGGTCACTGCCCTTAGTAAGAGTTTTAATTTCCCCATCTCTCTGATATCTCACCATCCTTCTACTCCAGCTAGGAACTTCTCTCATCGCAAAAGATTTCACTAGACATCTCAAGATTCAATGATTTTTTTTTTTACCTTTATAAACTTTTAAGAATATATTTTTTGATGTGTAATTTTTCTATTCCAAACAACTCATTGTTGTTTTATGGGTGTGATTCTCTTCTCTCGCACCCAGTGATGATCATTCCTCATTCTGCCTGCCTCAGTGGTTGACTTTGCTGATTGTAGAGTTGATGCTCCCTATTTTTATACACCCAGACTTCAAGAGATGAATGCCTCTAACTAGTTGGGCTTTTCTTGTGTCTCCTTTCCAAGGAGGTCCTCCTGGCAGGTCTAAGGTCTTCTCAAACTCTGGTGTGTTTAGTCTGTCAATTTCCTAAAACTCATGCCGCTTTTCTTCTTTTTCCTCAAACTCTGAATTCTCTGTAGTACAACCTGGGTTGTCTGCTCCTCTGAACACTTCATGGAGCTCTCCATGCCTATATTAGCCTGCTCTGGCTTCTGTTTCTAAAACTCATATGCTGTCATATGGAACAGATTGTGTCAGCATAGATGGGAACTATGTGTGTTTGGGGAAATTGAGGTGCACAAGTTGTCTGGTAAACCTCATTTAAGAAATAGAGGTAGCATTGTGGCTGCTCAATTGATGCTTATTGATGGAACATTTAAGGAACAATGATTGTACTTTACTGATTATTTCATCTTGCCTCTTCAACAGGCTATTCCCAGCTATTCGGTGATTCAGCTTTCTTTTTTTTTGGTCGTGTCTCTGAGCCTCTTTTAACCTGTCTCCTTCCTTAATTGTTTATGTCCTTGAAAGTCCTCCTCTAACCTTAGCACTTCTGCCTTATACCAGTATGCTTTTCTGTCTGATGATATCTGTATTTCCTACAATTCTTCTCATTTGTCCTGAAATCCCACACCAGCACCCATGTTCAATAAGTTTAATGGAACTTTGTGATTACCTCTCCAGCCCTTCCTAGCTCCTTGTCCTAATACCTTAAATACTAATTTTCAGACTTTACTTGAGTCTATTTTGGTGACTTATTAGATTTTTCTTTTTGCCTTCCTCCAGGGGACATCAATTTCAAACCATCACAAGCACAGGTGCAACTTCTGCTCTTATAACTCCCACCCACACTCCTAACTCCACTGTATCTCCTGATAACACCATATTAAGTCACTAATGGCTAGAGTTTGAAAGACTGAATGTTAAAAGCATAATTAGAGACTTAAGGGAAACAAATTGTACCCATAAAATTTAGAATTAATTTCAGGAAAATAGGGCAATTGAAGCACCTCGTGCAATTTGAAATGACTTTTCTAAATGAGAGACTGTGCCAGAAATCAGCCCCTTCATAACTCCCCCTGTTTCCTTCTTATTTTCTTCCCAGAATAAGGGCAGGTCAGTGGGGTAGGTTTGGCAAACAGCAATGTACATTTCCTGTCAGAATATCAAAGGCAAAGAGCTCACCTTAAAGTTAAGCTTTCTCTCTTTAGTGGAAATGGAAAATGGGATGAGGTGTGTGGGTGAGACCAATCACTGCCCTCAGGCAAGCTTGAGAAATTGCAAGACCAGAACCTAGACATTCAAAGAGGCAGTATTTCTGAGTTCAGGCTAATCCCATCAGTCAGTAATTTCTCATTTCTTATATCCTGTATTGGCTCACGACGCCATCCTAGTTTACACACAGTCATGTTACATGCTTTCAGTCCCTTCTACCTTTGCCCAGGCAAACTTTCCCTTAAGGAAATAAATCCAGGACAGCCTACCTTGGTCTACCCACTCCCATCCATTCTTCTAGACATGTCTACACCTACTCGCTCACATTCAGGAAGGTTTCTTTGACTGTCATAACCCCCATCTGTCTCTCCTTACTCACATCCACACAGAGACCAAAACAAATCGTAGCAGTTCCATGAAGGGCACTGTGTTAGCCACTGTGGGTGCAAATAAGAAAACATGATTCTACTTGTTAGGAGCTCAGAGATTTCAGTGGAAGGAAGCAGCTAAGATTGTAATGATAGAGCATAGAGGTACCTGTGGATAGGATGCTTCAGGGTCCCAATAGTGAGGTTGCCTGCCACTGCCCCCTCCCTAGCTATGAGGTTCCAGAGAGGCTATTTCTCTGGTATTCAGCATTTTCCTCTTTAAAGTGATAAAGTTAATAATTTTTCTGGTAGGGTGATTTTATATGTTAAATGAGCTAATGAATGTAAAATGTATGGTAAAGGTCTTACCTATAGCACGTGCTAAATAATTGTTTCCTAGTCGATATCCAGGTTAGAAAATGGTGAAAGAGACCCCAATTACAGGTTTGGTCACAGTTTATGGCTATTTCTGACTCCAGGTCAGGCTTATCTGCCACAGAATGTTTAGTCCTCTCAAGAGAACGAGAATGAAGGTTATGGATGAATCAGAGCATCTTTAACCTTAGTCTTAAAAACTCATGGCTATGGATGGTGGCTAGGGTTTTTCTCTGGTTAGAAAAATTAGGACAACAAACCCGTGGGGTCTAAGTTAGCTTAGGCTGGTGAAGTTGGATTGGCAGTGAATGTCTGGAAAATGTGAGTAAAAACTATACAAATTTCTCTAAAAGATTAACCATACAAATTTCTGCTCTGGTGGGAGTTGCTACAAAATATTCTTCCGAAATGTCTTTTTCCCTGAGGTCCCCAGCTGTCTCATTTTTGGTGCTACTGAAGCAAAAAGAATAGAACAAAGAAAATCTCTAAAATTCAAATGAAAATACAGATTTAAAGCAAGCAAAAAGAGGTCCTTTAGCATTCCTTCTCACTGGACTGTGTAGTTACTTCAGGCACTGTGCATGAGTTTTAGTAAGACCTTGCATCTGTTGGTGAGAAATGAAACACTAAAGCTTTTGTTGGGAAAATTCTTGACTGTCCCCTTATACTGATCTCAGAGGCCATGGAGAACAGAAACTCATGTCTCTTATGCTTAGAAGTAGAAATAACTAAGGGCTAGTCACAGTGACACTAGTGGTAAAGAATTCACCTGCCAATGCAGGAGACATGGAGATGCAGATTCCATCCTGAGGTCAGGAAGATTCCCTGGAGAAGGGCATGGCAACCCACTCCAGTATTATTGCCTGGAGAATCCCATGGACAGAGGAGCCTGGTGGGTTATAGTCTAAAGGGTTGCAGAGTTGGACACGACTGAACAACTAAACATGCATGCATGCTGATGAAAATATTGCAAATATTGCCTATGTTGCATTTAACTGCAAGGAATACCTTGAGTATTTACAATAAGCACATGTTCAGAAAAACATCTATTTATGCTTTATTGACTATGCCAAAACCTTTGACTGTGTGGATCACAATAAACTGTGGAAAATTCTGAAAGAGATGGGAATACCAGACCACCTGACCCGCCTCTTGAGAAATCTATATGCAGGTCACAAAGCAGCAGTTAGAACTGGACATGGAGCAACAGACTGGTTCCAAATAGGAAAAGGAGTATGTCAAGGCTGTATATTGTCACCCTGATTATTTAACTTATATGCCGAGTATGTCATGAGAAATGCTGTGCTGTATGAAGCGTAAGCTGGAATCAAGATTGCCGGGAGAAATATCAATAACCTCAGATATGCCAATGACACCACCCTTATGGCAGAAAGTGAAGAAGAACTAAAGAGCCTCATGATGAAAGTGAAAGAGGAGAGTGAAGAAGTTGGCTTAAAGCTCAACATTCAGAAAACTAAGATCATGGCATCCAGTCCCATCACTTCATGGCAAATAGATGAAGAAACAGTGGAAACAGTGGCTGACTTTATTTTTTGGGCTCTAAAATCACTGCAGATGGTGATTGCAGCCATTATGCCAGATTGCAGCCAGAATTGCCATAAATGGCATTTCTGCAGCCATTGCAGAAACTAAAAGAGGCTTACTACTTGGAAGGAAAGTTATGACCAACCTAGACATCATATTAAAAAGCAGAGACATCACTTTGTCCACAAAGGTCCGTCTAGTCAAGGCTACGGTTTTTCCAATGGTCATGTATGGATGTGAGAGTTGGACTATAAAGAAAGCTGAGCACCGAAGAATTGATGTTTTTGAACTGTGGTGTTGGAGAAGACTCTTGAGAGTCCCTTGGACTGCAAGGAGATCCAACCAGTCCATCCTAAAGGAGATCAGTCCTGGGTGTTCATTGGAAGGACTGATGTTGAAGCTGAAGCTCTGATACTTTGGCCACCTGATGTGGAGAGCTGACTCATTGGAAAAGACCCTAATGCTGGGAAAGATTGAGGGCAGAAGGAGACGACAGAGGATGAGATGGTTGGATGGCATTACCAAATCAATGGACATGAGTTTGGGTAAACTCTGGGAGTTGGTGATGGACAGGGAGGCCTGGCGTGCTGCAGTTCATGGGGTCGCAGAGTCAGACACGACTGAGCGACTGAACTGAACTGATAAGACACTGTGGTGGGTAAAATAAGTGAACAAAAATTAAAAAGTATATGTCCCTTGCCCTCAAATAGCTACAGCCTAGAGGGGAAATTGTACTTCTGACTCTTATATCAGTGGAACGGTGACATGTACTCATTATTAAATTATGTAATAGGAATGGCTAGGCACTGTACAGCCTAAGAGTTAGTGAGGAGGGTAGCAAAAAGAGTACAACAGGCATAAAGATCATACTATGGAGGGGAATCTGAGGAGACTTTTCAGAGGAGATGGCATTTTCTGTGGAATTTGCTTAGAGGCAGAACTTAAATAAATACAGAGAGAGAAAATTTTTTTGATTGAAAAAATTGGTAAATAGTCTTTCTCTCCATGTTATCCGAATGATAATTGGATCCAGAAGAAGAAGTGTTACATTTATTGAGAGAAGCATCTAGAGGTGAGAAGAGAGGGTGCCTTAAGGGAATAGTTGAGGGTAGATTCCCAGGCACAAGTTTGGATGAGGCCTTGAGCAAGATGATGCTGAAAAGTCTGGGAGTGACCAAATCTTAGGATATGATCTATTTGTCTTCACTATTGACTATCAAGAAATAAAATTTTAAGGCCTTAAAATAGAAGAGAGGCAGAGACAAGATTTTGATTTCAGAAAGATTCCATCAGAACACGACCATATTATGAATTTCTCGAGTTTTAGGCACTTTTGCCTTAGGGCATTTTCTTCCATTAACATTTTTGCTTAAAAACTTAAAATTTTGCAATTGTTTTATGACTTCATCTGTACAAAGGCAAATATATTAATATTATATATTAAGACATTTTCTTTGACCTGAAAATTCATTTTTAAAAATTCTGATTTCAAAGGAAATTAAACCATTTCAATGGGCCCCTAAAAGTGACATGAGCCTGAAACATTTTTTCTCTGAACCTAATGAACAAGTTGGCTCTGGCTTTAAAAGCAACACCTGAATTGTTTCAAGGGGCAAATATCAGAAGCAGAGACCAAGGAAGACATTTTATCAATGGTCTAAATGTAAGTTATAACTAATGAATACAAGTTGTAATCCATGCAAAAACAAAAATTGAGATAATGTTCTGTGAATTAGTCTTTTACCAAACACACAAAGACAATCCAAAAGTAAACACATTAAAAACAAGAATGCTAAATTCTTTTTAATCACTGCAAGGCTAAAAAAATAACTGCAAAATAGCTGTATATCATCATCCTAATTAATCTGAACATTATGGCTTTTATCTTGTCCAAGATTGTTTATTATGTAAGATTTTAATGCTTTTCTATTTCTCCTACTCAGACCTCTACTACTTACAAGCATGCTGGTGTATACACACAGCCTTGTTCATTTTTCAGTTACTGGGTTATTCTAAGATGTGTAAAGATCAAGGTCATCTACTTGATCTCCCAAGGTGTTTCATTTAATTCATTGGGGTTTCAGAGCTATCATCTAAAACTGTTATTTCTTCTGATCTCTAGTAAAACCCCCTGTCTGTAATTGTAGGAAGCTCTCCTCTGAGTCAGTCTGGCTTCTTTCTTCTTGTCTTGGGGAACTTACAGTTTTGAGTAAAAATCCCATAGGCTCTGGGTATTGCAGCTACCCTGGTGGTGGGGGGCTTGGTGGGATGCTGATTTGTTTGGGGAAACTCCCTACTCATATCACAGAAGCATATTTTCTAATGCTAGTTCTTTTTAAGCCTTGACTGGGTATGCTCCACCCCACTCCAGTACTCTTGCCTGGAAAATCCCATGGACAGAGGAGCCTGGTAGGCTACAGTGCATGGGGTCGCTAAGAGTTGGACACAACTGAGCGACTTCACTTCCACATTTCCCTTTCATGCACTGGAGAAGGAAATGGCAACCCACTCCAGTATTCTTGCCTGGAGAATCCCAGGGACGGCGGAGCCTGGTGGACTGCCGTCTATGGGGTCGCAGAGAGTCAGACACGGCTGAAACGACTTAGCAGCAGCAGCAGCAGCAGGGTATGCTCAGATGAAGTGATTTATTCAGTTTATTTAACTCAAACTGTTCTTCTCCTGGACACTTATCCCAGAACTTGTAGTCAGTCAAACAACTCTTATGTTGACCTGTTTGTCCTGGGGTGATATTCTCTCTGCAAATCTTTGAGTGTCATCCCAACTTGATTGCAAGCTTCTGAGGTCTCCTGTGTTTCTTTTGTTTCTCAGAAGCTCCCTTCTGGGGTGGTTACAGAGATGAGCGATGATGGGGATAAGAACAATGTCTGGTTCAACAGATTTTGTTAATTTCAGTGTGGTGGGTGTTAGCTGCTGCTGCTGCTGCTAAGTCGCGTCAGTCGTGTCCGACTCTGCGCGACCCCACAGACAGCAGCCCACCAGGCTCCGCCATCCCTGGGATTCTCGAGGCAAGCTAGTGTTTGTTAAATCACTTAGTAGTGTTTTCCCATAAGAGTGGGTGTTAAACATTGATGTTGACAGAAAGGATGGTACTTGGGTAGGGTGCAGGAACATGGCATGGTGCAAAGATCATAGACTTAAAAATTTTACTTTTTGTTGAAGTATAGTTGATTTACAATGTTGTATTAGATTCTGGTGTACAGCAAAACAATTCAATTTTACACATATTGTTTCATATTTTCCATTATGGTTTATTATAAGATATTGAATATAATTCCCTAGGCTATATACAGTAGGGCTTCCCAGATGGCTCAATGGTAAAGAATCTGCCTGCCAATGCAGGAGCCTCGGGAGATGTGGGTTCAATCCTTGGGTCAGGAAGATTCCCTAGAGGAGGAAATGGTAACGCGTTCCAGTATTCTTGCTGGGATAATTCCAAGGACAGAAGAGCCTAGCGGGCTATAGTCCATAGGGTCGCAGGAGAGTCAGAGACAACAGAGCACACACATACATGCTATACAGTGGACTTTGTTGTTTATCTGTTTTATATACAGTAGATTGTATCTGCCAACCCCAAACTCCTAATTTATCCCCTCACTTTCTTTCTCCTTTGATAACCTTAAGTTTGTTTCCTATGTATGTGAGCCTGTTTCTATTTTGTAAATAAGATCATTTGTATCATATTTTAGATCCCACATATAAGTGATATCATATTCTTGCTCTGACTTACTTAAGAAAAAGGATATTTATAAATTTTGGAAAAGTCTCTTAAGTACTCTCAGTCTGTTTCTTTATTTGTAAAACAGAAATGGATCCAGGCACACAGTTAAGATCAGATATCATGTAAGGAAATCCTAGAGCAGGTGTTCAGTGTATGGTTGGGATGAGAATGACCTCTGCAGCACACACTAGTAGCTCAGTAAGTCCTGTCTGTTCTTTAACCATTGAGAAACTCCATGCACTGATTACTTGTCACCCCAGGGCCTCACACAGTCTCCCCGGTTCACATGATCTGACTAGTCATGCCTACTTAAGGTTTTTAAAGGATTTATAGGCTTGCCACTTACGACGAAGACCTTGCTCTCACTTATGCTCTAGCAAAAACCTCGCAAAAGGCTCTGACACATCCCCTTTAACTCAGCCACCTCCTTGCCTCTCATCCAAGGCCTTTCTTTGTGTCCTGACTTTGCCGACCAGACAGTTAATGGAGAGGAAATCTCCGATTTGTGTGTGGCTGCTCTCTGTTTTTGTGTTTTGTTTTGCTTTGTTTTTGAACTTGAAAACAAGCAGAGGGCCCTAGGTTTTCTCCAGGCAGCATGGGATGAGCAGGATTTAATTACTGCTGAAGGGCTGGTACAAAAGGTTATCCAACAGTGTGCGATCTTATTTGGCACTGAACTTTGAAGTTGAGAATTATGGATTGTGGAACAAGATACAGCCGTCTGCTGCTGTCCCAGAGCCGGGAATATAGAATTTAGAGGAAACTGGGTTAGAGCTGATGGGACCTCTCAGGGAGGTCAGGGAGAAACTAACTAGCCATCCATAAAGCTGTCGAAGCAGTTATTTGAAGGAAAAGGCCAAGGCTCCTCTTCCATGTTTCTAAAAACTTCAAATAAAAATAGACAATTCTGCATCGACATAGATAGGAAATGGACAGCAATTGAGGTCATCAAACTCAGAAATGAAACTGAGGTAACCTGTCATTGGTCTGAGGAAGGCTGTGAAATTGGTAGCCACAGTCCAGGCTGGGGAGATGATGGTAAACGAGGGAAGAATATTTCCTTCCAATTTATCTAAGGCCACTAGAAAAACAGGATGACGAGGCAGTTGAAGAAGGGAAGGGAATCAAGGGCAGACCTGGGAGCCAAGGATCCAACATTCCTTTGGTTTTACCTTGAAGAGGCAGAGCTTGAGGTCTGCTGACTTTGGAGAATTGTACCTCTCATACTTCTTTGCTGACAGCCAGATGGTTTGGCATTTTGTGATATGGTTTGTGGAAGCCTGGCTTCTCAGGTGGTGCTAGCAGATTGGGAAGATCCCCTGGAGAAGGAAGTGGCAACCCACTCCTGTATTTTTGCCTGGAAAAATTACATGGACATAGGAGCCTGGAGGGCTATAATCCATGGGCTCACACAGAGTTGGACACCACTGAGCACATAATACTTCTGGAAACCTAGGCTGGGTCTTGATAAAATTGAGAAGTGTGCATATAGGTCTTTCTTTCTACCATTCCTTGAGGAGTGTTTTTCTTTACTCTCTGCTCTTCCCAGGTAGCCAGTCTGTTTAATATTCCTGCAAGTCTGTATTGGCTGTGAGGCAAGCTGTTAATTATCTAACCGACCTAAAGTCAGCCAACTTTCATACCTCTAGGGTCTTTTCAGTGCTTAGGATGTTGGTAGATTGAGGTTGTTGAACTAGATAGAGCCTCTGACATCTAGCTGAGTTCTGCTACTGGCCAATTGACTTTGGGAAAGTTCCTCAAAGACAGAATTTATTCTCTCTTCTCCAACTGTCATCGATATCCACTGCAATGCTCCAACTGGGATTGTTGGGCTTGCCCCCACATTTTAGACAAGTTTATAAGTACTTTCCATGTCAGGAATCTCATGTTCCCTGGAGTAGCTCACATCATCTTTGGACAGGTTTGAATATTACAAAGGTTTCCCTGTTGGTCGAGTGAAAAGTTTGCAAATCTACTGATTCATCAAGCCCACACAAGGGGCTGCTGTTAGTATTCATCAAATTGTAACATTTTCTTGGATGCTTATCTTTAACAAAAACATATCCAATGGCTACAAGGATGACCTTTTCTGCCTCCTTACCCCTCCATGTTGGAAGTCTTCATTTCCTGATGCCTGCTGCTAATATAGGACACATGTTGAAATGTTTATGCTAATTAAGCTTTGATTGGAATCTCATAAACAAGTGAAAATGACAAGTTTTATTCCTTTGATGAATTAATTAATAAAATGAAGTCTCTGTTACACTGTTTGAAATCAGCCCTCTGATTTTTTGCAAGAGACAGGAGAACTTTCTATTCTAAAACCCCATCGTTTTTATGCAAAAACCTGTGGAGGAGTTATATGTCTTCAGGTCGAAGTACTGAGGGATCATTCTTTTGGTGAATAAGTGACCAGCAATGGTAGATGATGTGACATGTGCTTAGTTGCTCAGTCATGTCCGACTCTTTGTGACCCCATGGACAGTAGCCCACCATGCTCCTTGGTCCATGGGGATTTTCCAGGCAAGAATACAGGAGTGGATTGCCATGCCCTTCCAGGGGATCTTCCCAACCCAGGGATCAAACCCATGTCTCACACATTGCAGGCAGATTCTTTACAGTCTGAGCTACCAGGGAAGCCCATGGTAGATAATAAGAGGAGGGATTTGTTCATGTGACTGTGTATATGAATGAGAAGGAGGTATTGAAAGAGCAGATGTATAGAGGAATCAGTGGCCTTATGTCTGTGACTCTAATAAGCTTACATTTTCCCAACTAAACCCTGTTTGGAAACTGAGCTTTTCTTTTATGTCTCAATGTGTATTAGTCAAGGTTATCCAAAGAAGTAGTACCAAAGTGATTATCTGTCTGCCTATGTATTTATCTATCAATCCATCTATGTCTTATTGAGGAATTGGCTTATTCAATTATGAAGGTTGAGAAGTACCATAATCTGCCATATGCAAACTGGTGGTACAAGTCTGATCAGTATCTGAAGGCCTAAGAATCAGAGAAATTGATGATGTAAGTCTTGGTCTAAGGATAGGAGAAGACAGATGCCCCAGCTCAATACGCAGGTAGGAAGCAAAAGGCAAATTTCTCCTTCCTCATATTTTTGTTCTATTCAATCCCTCAAGGGGATTGAATGATGCTAATCCACACTGGTCAAAATAATCTACTTTAAGGAGCCCACTTGATTCAAATGCTCATCCCATCTGGAAACACACTTACAGACACACCAAGAAAGAAATCTTAATCTAGGTACCTTTTGGCGCAAGCAAATTGATACATGAAATGAACCATCATACAGTGTGTCCTGGAAAACAGGCCAATGAGGCCCATCATTGTACACAGCTGGTCAGGGCTCTGAAAGAAGCTCGTTTTTTTAAAAAAAGTTTAATTTTTAGCTGGGTAGGAACGTATATATTCTCAAGGAAGTAAACATGAAATAGACCATCAAGGGAATTAGTCTTTTCATTTGAATCATTTGACCTTCAGAAATTTATATCATGAGAAGCTCATCCTATGATGAACAATGGATACAACTGACACATGTTATTTCAATAACCTCAGATTCCAGAACATCCTGCAGAGGGCAAGGGGCTTGCCCCAAATCACATAGAACAATATCATTGCTGTTCTTGGTGAAATGGGACAAAATGCACATTTCATCATCTGGTGTAGGGCTTTTCTACTGTTTTGATTAAGTGAAACAAAGCATTGGAATGATGCCAGAAAAAAATAAGTCAAGGAAATTGAAGTCCAAAGACCAGACATGAATTGCCAAATCCACCCAACAACAATTTATGTCAGAGACAACCAATAAAGAAAGTCATTCACCAAGACCATTGATGAGCAAACTCAGACTTTATTTCTGTTGACCTATCTAGTCTCTGAGTTAATGTTTAAAATAAGAATTTTAAAATAAGGGTCACCAGTACACTACAGTTTGTATATTCACTTTGGTTAATGAAATACACTTTGTTATCAATGACTATGATTTAGATAGACTTTGTATGAGTAGCAATTCCTGATTTAGCAAGTTTTGAGCTTGCAAAGTCTTTAACAGATTCATTAAAATTCTTTCTTCACAGGTAAAATAACCAAAAGTTAATAGTTATGCTAGTTTAATAGTAATACAATAATAATGTATATTAGTTGAATTCTAATATACATATAATATGGGTTTGGGCTTTCTTCATGGCTCAGCTGGTAAAGAAACTGCCTGCAATGCAGGAGAATGGGTTTGATCCCTGGGTTGGGGAGATCCTATGGAGAAGGGAAAGACTACCTACTCCAGTATTCCGGCCTGGAAAATTCCGTGGACTGTAGAGTCCATGGGGTTGCAAAGAGTTGGGCACAACTGAGTGACTTTCACTTTCAGGATATATATGTTATTCAGTTCAGTTCAGTCGCTCAGTCATGTCCAACTCTTTGCAACCCCATGAATCGCAGCACGCCAGGCCTCCCTGTCCATCACCAACTCCCGGAGTTTACCCAAACCCATGTCCATCGAGTTGGTGATGCCATCCAACCATCTCATCTTCTGGCGTCCCCGTCTCCTCCTGCCCCCAATCCTTCCCAGCTTTAGGGTCTTTTCCAATGAGTCAACTCTTCACATGAGGTGGCCAAAGTATTGGAGTTTCAGCTTCAACATCAGTCCTTCCAATGAACACCCAGGACTGATCTCCTTTAGGATGGACTGGTTGGATCTCCTTGCAGTCCAAGGGACTCTCAAGAGTCTTCTCCAACACCACAGTTCAAAAGCATCAATTCTGTGGCGCTCAGCTTTCTTCACCATCCAACTCTCAAATCCATACATGACCACTGGAAAAACCATAGCCTTGACTGTACGGACCTTTGTTGGCAAAGTAATGTCTCTGCTTTTAAATATGCTATCTAGGTTGGTCATAACCTCCCTTCCAAGGAGTAAGTGTCTTTTAATTTCATGGCTGCGATAACCATCAGCAGTGATTTTGGAGCCCAAAAAACTAAAGTCTGACACTGTTTCCACTGTTTCCCCATCTATTTCCCATGAAGTGATGGGATCAGATGCATGATCTTAGTTTTCTGAATGTTCAGTTTAAGCCAACTTTTTGACTCTCCTCTTTCACTTTCATCAAGAGGCTTTTTAGTTCCTCTTCACTTTCTTCCATAAGGGTGGTGTCATCTGCATATCTGAGGTTATTGATATTTCTCCTGGCAATCTTGATTCCAGCTTGTGTTTCTTCCAGCCCAGAGTTTCTCATGATGTACACTGCATTTAAGTTAAATAAGCAGGGTGACAATATACAGCCTTGACTTACTCCTTTTTCTATTTGGAACCAGTCTGTTGTTCCATGTCCAGTTCTAACTGTTGCTTCCTGACCTGCATACAGGTTTCTCAAGAGACAGGTCAGATGGTCTGGTATTCCCATCTCTCAGAATTTTCCACAGTTTATTGTGATCCACACAGTCAAAGTTTTTGGCATAGTCAACAAAGCAGAAATAGATGTTTTTCTGGAACTCTCTTGCTTTTTCGATGATCCAGCGGATGTTGACAATTTGATCTCTGGTTCCTCTGCCTTTTCTAAAACCAGCTTGAACATCTGGAAGTTCACAGTTCACGTATTGCTGAAGCCTGGCTTGGAGAATTTTGAGCGTTACTTTACTAGCATGTGAGATGAGTGCAATTGTGCAGTAGTTATTATATGTGGCTAAAATACAAAGATGAATAAGCTTTGGACCTTACATTCCATGGACTGATTGTGTATTTATGGGAATAGATTTTTTTTTGAAGTAACTTTGATACAAAGCAGAATGAACCCTGTTCTCCAGAAGAGCAATATACAGAAGCTTATGGGAGTTTCTAATTAGGAACAATTTTTTGGACTAGGGAGTATCTAAAGAGCAGCACAAAACAACTGGTGTGTATGTTAAACTTAAAGAATTAGTGAGATTTTTTAAATGGAGGAAAGGAAACAGTAGCTCTCTCAAGCCACAGGAACAACATTGAAAAATCCAATGTATAAGAAAAGGAAAGACATGCATGGGTGAAGTACAGATAACCAGTCAAGACTATGATATTGTTTGTGAGATGCACATACATGTAAAGGCACAAAGACCCACGCATATTTATATATCTTGGACTGAGGTTTATAGTGTGCTAAAATTGCCAAGATGTACATATAGAGGCCAGAAAAAGTGGTGTGTAATGATCACCTATTACCGAGAATTGAGAATGAGCTCAGTGTGCCTTTAGTCATACATCTCCTGCTTTGTTCTAGATGACACAGTTATACCTAAGCCTGCGACACAGTGGTGGTAAATGGAGGAAAGGGTCATATTGCTTCTGCCAAGTGCTCTTAGATAGCCTTGTTATCTTCGTTATATTAAAGTGAAAGTCGCTCAGCCGTGTCCGACTCTGCAACCCCATGGACTGTATAGTCCATGGAATTCTCCAGGCCAGAATACTGGAGTGGGTAGCCTTTCCCTTCTCCAAGGGGTCTTCCCAACACAAGGATTGAACCCCGATCTCCAATGTTGCAGGCGAATTCTTTACCAGCTGAGCCACAAGGGAAGACCAAAGCACACCTTACATTAAAGGGATGGATACATTTAACATGGACCTATAATTTAAATGAATGGAGATTCACTAACTATTTAAGCACATTTGGCAGAAAGCATATTTATTTTCTGGCTTCAAACTGCAATGGAGTCTTTATAATTCACACCAGATTTGGAACTTGCTCAGAAACTCTTAATGAAATATTACCTATGTCTGTTTTCCAATAGCTGCAGTCATACCATGTAGTGCAAGTCATTTTTTTTTCCTTGTTAGATCAAAACCCAGCTCAGGGACATGTTTATCTAATTGGTAAGAATAACACAGGTTTGACTCAAGCAGTTCCTTTTAAAAACTCTGTAAAATACTGGCTATTTTTAAATTTAGGGTCATATACTTAATAGGTGCCATGGTTTTTATGTTCATTGACATCTTCTCACACTCCCTTCCTAGTCAGCTTACTTTGCAAGCTTTTCTTTTGTACATAAAATATGAGTGAAAGCTCAGCAGAGACTGGCTAAATGGGATGTTATGCTAATGAGAATAGTCATGTGATTAGTATCCAATGGTCTTTCATTGTTATGGGAAAACTGTCTTGAGTACCTTTCTCATAACATTGCAGAATATTCTCTTCCAAGCAGATTAGCAATTGTATGCCATTCAGGTACATTTTTAGCTCCAGGTAATTTAAAAGTTTGCTTCCCAAGACAGCCTTCAGTGTGAAACACAACCGTAACAGTATTCAATATTTTTATAGATATCATTCTTCCACCATTCAGAAAAAATAAATAGAATAATACAATATGGAAATATGATACTGGTTTTGCAATAGTCATTATTCACCATAAAACATTCCTCGAATTAGAAAGAAATAAATGCTAACTGTAAAGATGACATTTTAGATTAGGTTTCCCTATTCCACTTTACCTTTTAATATCAGACAGTATCTATACAAAAATTTGTCAAATTAAATCATAAATTTTTTTTCATAGCTGAAAAGCAACTCTAAGGTTGAAATAAGTCCTGAATATTCATTGGAAGGACTGATGCTGGCTGAACCTCCAAACTTTGGCCACCTGATGCAAAGAGCTGCCTCATTTGAAAAGACCCTGATGCTGGGAAAGATTGAAAGCAGGAGAAGGGGACGGCAGAGGATGAGATGGTTGGATGGCATCACCGACTCAATGGACATGAGTTTGAGTAAATTCCGGGAGTTGGTGATGGACAGGGAGGACTGGCATGCTGCAGTCCATGGGGTCGCAAAGATTTGGACGCGACTGAGCGACTGAACTGAACTGAAGGTTGAAATATGATTGAAAGAACAAGTATCATTTTATTTTTCCTTATATCTGTAATATTAGAAAAGGGCTGTTTTCCTTGGAAGCCCTTTGATGACAATAGCATGCATACTTTTACATCCTGTATGCAGCAAGAGAATATTTTATTTAAGAAGAAAGGAAAGTGGAGAAGGGGGAATACCATTTGTTGAGGGGAAAAATAATAGATTCTTATAGGAAAAGTAAAATCCTAAATCTGCCATTTTTCACTCCTCAAACCCTGTCAAAATTTTTGGCCCAGCAGCTGTCATGGAAACATCATAGGGTGTTTTTGGACTTCAAGGTCTAGACTTTTCTAGCTGCATTTCCAGCTCTGAGCATGCTGGAAGAGGGGAAGAAAGGCAATTGGGAACACAGGTTCCTCTGGATGTATTGCAAGGCCAAAAAGTTCATTTAAATTTTTCTGTATGATGCTGTGGAAAAGCCTGAATGAACTTTTTAGCCAACCCAATAATAGGAAGTAGGAACAGAACACCCAGATCCTAGTCAATGAGAAGTTCCCATGGGGTCCTGAAGGAGCAGAAAGGAATAGACAGGGCTTGTATTGGGGAGATCTTGATTTGAGATCTAGTAATAGATTCACTTTCTATATAAGACTCATTCCCCCCACCCCACTGGATTCCATAGCATGCATTTCTATTTTAAATCTAGTCCAATAAGGCAAGAAGAATTTTGTAATCATTAGGAAGGAAATTGGAATTAAGCTCTTATTCTATTTTCACTTGCTCTTAAAACCAAAATTCTGCCCAATTTGTCAATCCCACAGAAAAAAGACAACTAATCCTTCTAACAGAAATCATCAGGATTTCTTAAGCATAAAAATGAATAAGAGAGAGGGAAAAAAGGATTTCTGCATGAAAGTTAATTTTATGATATTGCAGCATAAATTGTGACCTGGCAGGTCCTTCTGCAGTTTAATAGAACTGGCAGCAAGCACCACGACTTAAGCAGACTCTGTATAATGAGAAGCAAAGACAAATCGGTGTGAAGGACAGGGAGAAGGGCATTACTGCCTCCCTCCTGGAAGATTAAAAATAGTAAAATATTGCAACCAGAATTTATCTAAAGGGAGATACTATCTCAGAAAGAGAGAGAGAAAAAAATAGATTTTAAGAGGCCGCCATAGCCCAGTCTCTGATGAACAGAGTCAGAGAGCCTAGTGCCCGCATTTGAAAGAAGTCTGTGAGGGCTGACCATTCTCCTTCCAAAGACCTGGTGGTGGGTAATTTTTGACATTATAATTTTGAAATGGGACAATTTTCTAAAGCATAATTAGGGTAGAATGAGCTTGTTACTCCTTCTGCACTGTTAAATGCAAACAAGAGACTTGGGCGTACTAAATAAATGAGAGAATTTATTATCAGAGGATAAGAGCCAGCCCGTGATGCCAAACAGGCAGGTGACTTCCTCAAAGAGTGCTGTCCTGAGGAGCCCATGCATGTGTGACGGGTCTGTTCTGAGCTCTCTATCCACAGGAGCTAGATCAGAGCAATTTCCAAAATTACACAGGGCAGGCAGCTTCTAAATCTCCTAGCAGAACAGCCATATTATCCTGAGGACTTGCAATAACAGGAATTATATGCAATTTTCTGATAATGACTCCATTAATGTGAGTCACTGCTGACAATACAATTTGTTAAACATCACTGGATTCCTAAATCTTACATTCTGTCACTCTGAAACCCGTCTCTATCACCACTGCCATCATCATAATGGTTGCCATCAACATCTTGATCATCATCATTGTTAGCAGCAGCATCAGTGGCAGCAGCATCAGAATGGCAATGGACATGTTTAGGTTCACCAATATTATCTTTTCTTAATTTCACTGACCTTTAAAAAGCAGGGGGGAACATGCCTTTACCTATTCAAGCGTCAGTTTTATATTCAATGTCTTTGATTTCTTCTTTGAGAAACTAGGACCCCAAATTAATTAAATTTGGACGAGATATAGCTTAACTTTAAATTGTCTTTTATATCAAGGGAAACTGCCTTGGCAATTAGGTGCTTCCCATGAGTGCCTGTAAATATCCATTATTGTACATTCTAATATATCTGGACATAGAACCTACAGCTCATGCTCTATCTGATTTACTAATTGGGAGCAGAAACTGTACCTAGTGTTTTGAACCTGAATTAATTAACCAAAATAGATTAAATTGTCTTTGAGCTATTCAAGGGAGTGACACCAAAGGCAGAAGTGAATGAGGAAAGGGCTATTTAACGTTTTTTAATCACAAAGGTCAGCTTTTTTACGTAGCAGATTAGAAAGTCTTCGAAGGTGGAAAGAAACTAACAAAACAGCCTTCGCTTCCCTCACAAGTATGTCATCTATTTTTCCTTCAACCAGTTTTCCTTCTGGTGGTTAGGGCTTTTCCCAGGACACATCTTTGTCTAAAGAATTGTATTTTTATCTACAAAGCTTGCTCAATTAACAAGAGTTTTTTGGTCTGTACATGAAACTCTCTCTTGATATTCTTGAAGCCACCACCAACTCCTGGTCCTTGTGGCTTTACTGCGCTTACCTCCCAAGTAGCCTCATTCTCTACCTTCTTCTTTCAGCTCAAGGTCAAAAGTAGACCAAACCGCAAGCATTTTACCGCATCATCCCCTTGCTCAGGAAAATAGAGCTCCATCATTGCCTAGTGATTCCAACTGAAAGCTTCTTCCCTTCTTGGAAACTGGATTTGGAGTCACACAGTTCACACCTCTCTTCCCTTCTGTGGTCATGTTGGCTTTTATTTGAATACACAATTTGTGTCCTCTTCTTCATCCCCTATTAATAGGGGTGAATAGGGATTCAAGACAAGAAGGATGCAAATAGAATGGAATGAATTAGGAAGTCTCCAAGGAGAGCTGGAAATTGAAGTAAATATAGTAAACCATTTTACATTAACCATTGAAGTAAATATAGTAAACCAGGTTAGGGAGCATTATTAACGCACCCTAACCTGACTTCCACTGCATCAGCGTTGAAACAGTTCTTGTAAGGTCATCGGTGACTTCCGCATTAGAGGGCTATTCCCTGGCTCCACCTTACTCAGCTTCTCATTGTTTGATCATTTCTTAAAATATTCATGTATCTTAGCTCTTTGGACAGAAGTTTCTTCTATTTTTTTTCTACTTTATCACTGGCTACTCCTTGGGGCCTCTTTTGCTCTCTCCGTACCCTCCTCTGTCTCTAAACGTTAGGTTTCTTGGGTTTTAGACCTGGATCCTCTGATCCTCACTCTCTGAACTTCATCCTTAGATTGTGGCTATGACTTTTCATATGTTTTTGAGTCGTTATTTTAATAGTAATGATTTACAATAATTAATTCAATTCCCAGCTCTCCTTGGAGACTTCATGATTCATCCCATTCTATTTGCATCCTTCTTATTTTGAATTTCTATCTCTGATTAAATTATTGCATGTGGTTTTACTGAACAAATACTCCCCAGCTACTATTCACCTCTATGTACACAGCTCTGTGATAGCAACCTGACTATATTATTTTATATACTTTTCTAAAATATCTAAAGATTCAGTATACTTCCCATTTTACAGGTACAGAACTGAGATTTTGTTCAACTAGGATGCTCATCCACAGCTTGTAGGAACATAAAAATCATACAAGCACTTTAGAAAAAATTCTCAAAAAAAGTTAAATATACATCTACCATATGATCCAGCCATTCTGACCCTAGATATTTATTGAAAGGATATGAGAATATATATATCTACACACAAATTTGTATATGAGCATCCCTACAATCTTTATTTATAATAGCCCCAAATTGGAAATAATGCAAATGTCCTTCAGTAAGTTAATGGATAAACAAATATATCTGTACAGTGGACTGCTAGTCAACAATTGAAAGAAATATGGATACACACAATAACATTTATTAATCTCAAAAATCAATATACTAACTAAAAGAAACCTGATACAAAATTAATAGCATCACCAACTCATTTGGACATAAATTTGAGCAAACTCCAGGAAATAGTAAAGGACAGGGGAACCTGGCGTGCTGCAGTCTTTGGAGTCCTAAAGTGTTGGGCATGACTTAGGAACTGAACAACAATAAAATCTGTTAAAAATTCTAGAAAGTGCAAACTAATCTATAGTTGTTGAAAGTAGATCAGTAGTTGCTTAGAGCTAGGTGCTAAAGAGCCAAGAGTAGAAGAAAGGATGGATTGAAAGAAAGCAGAAGAAAATTTAGGAGGTAGAAAGTAACATTCTGTATCTTGGTTGTGACATGGGTTTCATTGAGTATAAATTTCATTGGTTTCATGGGTGTATATATCTGTCAAAACTCATCAAAGTTTATGCCTGTAATGGGTACAGCCTACTCTATATAAATCATGTCAATAAAGTTGTTTAAAAGAAACCCTGAAGCTTTGTGAGTCTGAATAAGTTGATTAAAGTTTCATAGCTTCAAAACAGACATAGAACCACAAAGCTCATGTGCTTAGCTACTCTGGATTACTGCCTTGAATTTTTTTTATTGTATGTTATAATTATAGTTTTACTTGAAAATTTCCTTGACTATTTGACATAAGAAAATATGAACTAAACTATAAATTTATGCAAGACGGTGTGAACATAAATCACATACATATCTTAGGGCAATGTACATTATGCTAAATGTGTGGTAGATAAGTGTATGTGTGTATGATATGAATAAGCTAATTTTCTACAAAGCACATACTTGACTAATTTATTGATGAATTATTGAATTATTTTTTTCCAAATGTGGCCATAATGTTATTTCTTGCCTACATGTGACTTCTATTAAGAATTGATCTAATTTCCCTTCTTTTGAACCTGGGTGGATCTGTGATAGTTTCATCCAGAAGAGTGCAGTAGAAGTGGAGCCATGTGACTTTCAAGGTTTCATCGTAAGAGATGTTGCAACTTGTGCCTGGTATCCTGGAATACTAACAGTTAGAGATCCAAGCTGCCATGTAGGAGATCTAACGATAGTAAAGTTGCTGAGCTGTGAAGCAAGCAAGCCAGAGGGGGAGGGATAGTCACGGAGTTTGGGATGGACATGTAGATAGTGCTACATTTAAAACGGATAACCAAAAAGGTCCTGCTGTGCAGCACAGGGATTCTTCTTAATGTTAGGGGGCAGACTGTATGGGAGGGGAGTTTGGGGGAGGATTGATATTGTTCAATTGGTGAGTTTTGTCTAACTCTTTAAGACCGTATGAACTGTAGCACACCAGGCTCCCCTGTCCTTCACTGACTCCAGGAGTTTGCTCAAATTCACATACCCCACTATCTCATCCTCTGTCACTGCCTTCTCTTCCTCAGTCTTTTCCAGCATCAGGGTCTTTTCCAGTGAGTTGGTTCTTTGCATCACATGGCAAAAATATTGGAGCTTCAGCTTCAGCATCAGTCCTTGCAGTGAATATTCAGGGTTGATTTCCTTTAGGATTGACTGATTTGAGAATAGATACATGCATAAATAAATCTCATTGAGCTATGTCTGCATTCCTGTTTTCCAAAGTCTTTGACCTTAAAAAAAATTATTATTTTGAGCTGCTAAGTTAGTTGTTATAAAATTAAACTACAAATTTACTACAATAAATGGGGTTCTGCTATTGTGAACACTTAAAACATACAGTATTGGCTTTGGAATTGGGCACCGGTTAAGGAAAGGTCCTTAAGTTTAGTTATACCAGTTAGTAAATTAGTTAAAACAAGAATGAACTTTAAAGATTTTCATCATTTATTAAAGGGTCTCAGAAAGATTGGAAGTCAAGGCTGTCAGGATAGGGAGGAAATTGTTAGTGAGGGAATAGAGAGGGGAGAGAGCAGGGGCTTAAGTGAAAACTCATCACTAAGAGGTTGGTCAGTGTCAGTGTGAGCAGGTCAGATATGTCAGCTAAGCTTCCAATTACTGCAGTTAGGGTTCTGCCCTCCTGCAGAGACTGAGAGACAGATGTCCTTTCCTTCCTGATGTTCAGAGGAGCAGAGGCTTCTTTCAGGGCCTTGGGAAAGACATGGCAGTGTTGTGAGAGATGCATAGCCATCTCAAAGGAAGACAAAAGTGATGCACCATTGTGAGCCCTTTCTAGTAAACCCTGTTTATTAGGTGTTTACTGAGGTTGAGGCCTATCTTCAGATGTTGGCTAGGACAAGCATTAAATTCTCTGGAGCTTTCTCAAGCAGGCATTTTAATGGAGGGCTGGGGTCATCTCAGGGACATAGCTTTGTTCTGCTATTAATGCAGAGGTTTGAATGGAGTCATGCTGTGCCAAGAGTTCTACAGTTCTCAGGGGGTGAGTGTATTTTGTATGTGAGAGATATATAAATAATTTATGGCCAGAGGTCGGACTGGAAGTTTTAAAACATAGCCTGAAAATTCTCTGATACTCCTACTATCAAGAAAAAGGTATAATTGCCCTTCTCTTGAATTTGGGCAAGTGATTGCCTAATAGGGTATGGTGTGGCAGAAGTGGTGCCTTGGACTCCCAAGGTCAAGTCATAAAGTTTTTATCCACTGGGAGCAGTCAACGTTGGCAATCTCATCTTCCATGTTAGGTGGATGTAGACAATAATTTTCAGAAGAATGGAAGGTTAAACAGATTAGAGACTATAGGATGATAACTAGGTGTCAACTGGTAAGGGATCAGTTGACATAGAGTTCACTCAATCCAATATTGATAGAATGAATGAAACCTGATTGAATAAGTGGATTAATGAATGGATCTCTTCATGGAGGATAATAATACTATATCTGAATTGGAACAAAGTTAGAATTAAAATAAATTTAAATAATGAATGATAAGTTCCTAACTAGTACATTAATAAGAGTTTTCCTGATAGCTCAGCTGGAAAAGAATCCGCCTGCCATGCAGGAGACCCCAGTTCAATTCCTGGATCAGGAAGATCTGCTAAAGAAGGGATAGATTACCCACTCCAATATTCTTGGACTTCCCTGGTGGCTCAGCTGGTATAGAATCCACCTGCAATGTGGGAGACCTGGGTTTGATCCCTGGGTTGGGAAGATCCCCTGAAGAAGGGAATGCCTACCCACTCCAATATTCTGGCCTGGAGAATTCCATGTTCCTCCCCACCCCGTTTTTGATATTACTCCTATATTTAGTGAGTGAATACATTAAAACATGACAAGATAATGGATCTTGTTATGTAATGGTCATATTAGAAACTCTAAAGCTATTTAAAACTTTTCTACTGAAAAGGAAAATGGTCAATTTACCATGAATGGAATATAATTATTTTAATTCATGTTCATTATTATCATTCTATAAATATTTATTGTATGAATGGATAATTCACTTTTATTTAATATGCACTGTATACCAAGCCTTGTGAGGAGAGCTTTTTCATGCATCATACACCTAAATGGTAGATCTTATTTAAAAACCCATTATTCATATGAGAAAATACATGGATTTTCCTAAGAGGTTTAAGACCAATTTTAGTACCTTTATTGTGACTTTTATAAAGTGTTTTATTCCGAAATACATATTTTTGGTTTTTGCACTATAATATTTTATTTTAAAAACTAATAAAATTTACTTTGGAAATTTACATCCTGAAAAGGCAGTTAATTAAATTTAATTAGATAGTTGCACTGTACGCCCTTAACACATTCCTGTCTTTATCCAAATATCGCCTTCCCAATAGGACCTTCCTTGAACACTCCATTTTAATTGTATCCTTGTTCTAGGCAAGTCTCCCTCTGTTTTAACCTGATGTAATTTTTGCTTTCCATAGCAATAATCACCTTCAAACATACTGTATAATTGAATATGCTTGTCATATGCTTCCCCACTCTAGAACATATAGTTCACAAGGTCAAGCATTTCTATTCCATTCACTGATGTGTACCTAGAACTTCTAGAACAGACATAATAGTTTTTCAGTACTACTGAAAGAATGAGTGCTTGCATGCTATATCATGTCTTTGTCTAAAATGACACAGAGGGATAAGACCCCTGCCTGTAGGTAATTTACCTGTGGCCTGAGAAACATACACATGGGACATTTTGCCCTATGTTTCAGTAGGTTAGTTCATCTCAGCCAAGTCTTCCTCTTTTCTTTAGGGAATGGTCATTATTACTGTTTTCTTCATCCCTTCTTTGTTTATATTTTCTTCGGTGTTCCTATTTATTTGGTCCAATATTATCCCACGTCCAAGGTAAGAGAAACCCAAGTAAGACGGTAGGTGTTGCAGGAGGGCATCAGAGGGCAGACACACTGAAACTATAATCACAGAAAACTAGCCAATCTGATCACATGGACCACAACTTTGTCTAACTCAGTGAAACTAAGCCGTGCCATGTGGAGCCACCCAAGACTAATGGGTCATGGTGGAGAGGTCTGACAGGATGTGGTCCACTGGAGAAGGGCATGGCAAACCACTTCAGTATTCTTGCCTTGAGAACCCCATGAACAGTATGAAAAGGCAAAAAGATAGGACACTGAAAGAGGAACTCCCCAGGTCAGTAGGTGCCCAATATGCTACTGGAGATCAGTGGAGAAATAACTCCAGAAAGAATGAAGGGATGGAGCCAAAGCAAAAACAATAGCCAGCTGTGGATGTGACTGATGATAGAAGCAAAGTCCGATGCTGTAAAGAGCAATATTGCATAGGAACCTGGGATGTTAGGTCCATGAATCAAGGCAAATTGGAAGTGGTCAAACAGGAGATGGCAAGAGTGAACATTGACATTCTAGGAATCAGCGAACTAAGATGGACTGGAATGGGTGAATTTAACTCAGATGACCATTATATCTACTACTGTGGGAAGAAATCCCTTAGAAGAAATGGAGTAGCCATCATAGTCAACAAAAGAGTCCAAAAGGCAGTACTTGGATGCAATCTCAAAAACGATAGAATGATCTCTGTTCATTTCCAAGGCAAACCATTCAATATCATGGTAATCCAAGTCTGTGCCCTGACCAGTAATGCTGAAGAATCTGAAGTTGAACGGTTCTATGAAGACCTACAAGACCTTTTAGAACTAACACCCCAAAAAGATGTCCTTTTCATTATAGGGGACTGGAATGAAAAAGTAGGAAGTCAGGAAACACCTGGAGTAATAGTTAAATTTGGCCTTGGAGTACAGAATGAAGCAGGGCAAAGGCTAATAGAGTTCTGCCAAGAGAACGCACTGGTCATAGAAAACACCCTCTTCCAACAACACAAGAGAAGACTCGACACATGGACATCACCAGATGGTCAACACCGAAATCAGATTGATTATATTCTTTGCAGCCAAAGATGGAGAAGCTCTATACGATCAGCAGAAACAAGACCAGGAGCTGACTGTAGCTCAGATCATGAACTCCTTATTGCCAAATTCAGACTTAAATTGAAGAAAGTATGGAAAACCACTAGACCATTCAGGTATGACCTAAATCAATCCCTTATGATTATACAGTGGAAGTGACAAATAGATTTAAGGGACTAGATCTGATAGAGTGTCTAATGAACTATGGACAGAAGTCCGTGACATTGTACAGGAGACAGGAATCAAGACCATCCCCATGGAAAAGAAATGCAAAAAAGCAAAATGGCTGTCTGAGGAGGCCTTACAAATACCTGTGAAAAGAAGAGAAGTGAAAAGCAAAGGAGAAAAGGAAAGATATTCCCATCTGAATGCAGAGTTCCAAAAAATAGCAAGGAGAGATAAGAAAGCCTTCCTCAGTGATCAATGCAAAGAAATAGAGGAAAACAACAGAATGGGAAAGATTAGAGATCTCTTCAAGAAAATTAGAGATACCAACGGAACATATCATGAAAAGATGGGCTCGATAAAGGACAGAAATGGTATGGACCTAACAGAAGCAGAAGATAGTAAGAAGAGGTGGCAAGAATACACAAAGTGCTGTACCAAAAAGATCTTCATGATCCAGATAATCATGATGGTGTGATTACTCACCTAGAGCCAGACATCCTGGAATGTGAAGTCAAGTGGGCCATAGGAAGCATCACTACGAACAAAGCTAGTAGAGGTGATGGAATTTCAGTTGAGCTATTTCAAATCCTAAAAGATGATGCTGTGAATGTGTTGCACTCAATATGCCAGCAAATATGGAAAACTCAGCAGTGGCCACTGGAATGGAAAAGGTCAGTTTTCATTCCAATCCCAAAGAAAGGCAATGCCAAAGAATGCTTGAACTACCGCACAATTGCACTCATCTCACAGGCTAGTAAAGTAATGCTCAAAATTCTCCAAGCCAGGCTTCAGCAATATGTAAACCGTGAACTTCCAGATGTTCAGGCTAGATTTAGAAAAGGCAGAGGAACCAGAGATAAAATTGCCAACACCTGCTGGATCATCGAAAAAGCAAGAGAATTCCAGAAAAACATCTATTTCTGCTTTATTGACTATGCCAAAGCCTTTGACTGTGTGGATCACAATAAACTGTGGAAAATTCTGAAGGAGATGGGAATACCAGACCATCTGACCTGTCTCTTGAGAAACCTGTTTGCAGGTCAGGAAGCAACAGTTAGAACTGGACATGGAACCACAGACTGGTTCCAAATAGGAAAAGGAGTACATCAAGGCTGTATATTGTCACCCTGCTTATTTAACTTATATGCAGAGTACATCATGAGAAACCCTGGGCTGGAAGAAACACAAGCTGGAATCAAGATTGCCAGGAGAAATATCAATAACCTCAGATATGCAGATGACACCACCCTTATGGAAGAAAGTGAAGAGGAACCAAAAAGCCTCTTGATGAAAGTGAAAGAGGAGAGTCAAAAAGTTGGCTTAAACTGAACATTCAGAAAACTAATATCATGCATCTGATCCCATCACTTCCTGGCAAATAGATGGGGAAACAGTGGAAACAGTAGCTGACTTTATTTTGGGGGGCTCCAAAATCACTGCAGATGGTGACTACAGCCATGAAATTAAAAGACGCTTACTCCTTGGAAGGAAAGTTATGACCAACCTAGATAGCATATTTAAAAGCAGAGACATTACTTTGCCAACAAAGGTCCGTCTAGTCAAAGCTATGGTTTTTCCAGTAGTCATGTATGGATGTGAGAGTTGGACGGTGAAGAAAGCTGAGTGCAGAAGAATTGATGCTTTTGAACTGTGGTGTTGGAGAAGACTCTTCAGAGTCCCTAGGACTGCAAGAAGATCCAACCAGTCCATCCTAAAGGAGATCAGTCCTGGGTGTTCATTGGAAGGACTGATGTTGAAGCTGAAACTCCAATACTTTGGCCACTTCATGCGAAGGGTTGACTTATTGGAAAAGACCCTAATGCTGGGTAGGATTGGGGGCAGGAAAAGAAGGGGATGACAGAGGATGAGATGGCTGGATGGCATCACTGACTCAATGGACATGGGTTTGGGTAGACTCTGGGAGTTGGTGATAGACAGGGAGGCCTGGCATGCTGCGATTCATGGGGTCGCAAAGAGTTGGACACGACTGAGCGACTGAACTGAACTGAACTTTACTCTTAATTAAATTTGAAAAGAAAATTCTCTCAGTGAAGGAAAAGTATAGAACAGGGATAACATTCAGTGCTTCTCTCTGTACTTTTTCAAACCTTTTGTTTCTCTTGTATCATCTAGTGTGGCTTCAGTCTACAGTTACCAGAGACATCCCTTACCCTCTCAACCTCACTCACCCACCTTCAAATGTCATTAGATCTTACTGGACCTATGCTTATTCATGACTTATTTGTCTTTCCCTCCCCACCCTATTTTTGCTATCACTCTCGTATTTAGCAAGTGATATTGTTTCCCACTCTTAGATAACAAACTCAAATTGAGCAAAAATTTTAAATAATTCAGAAAACTTGGTGTGTCTGGTTACTCCAAATATATAAATGCTCATTTCCTTTAGGATCAAACTGCTAATATAAACATTTCAGAGGATGCCAAGTTAGTACAAGAGAATATCCATTGGGAAGATAAAATTGGAGATGGAGATCAGTTAGACTGAGGACATTTAAAGAACAAGAAGTAAAGCTTTCAGTATAAATTATAACCTCAATTTCTGCAAGACCTTCAGAAATATAAAAGCTGATAGGAGTAAGAAGTTTTGTTGGGCAGCCATCATGCCAGACACATGGATGGGAGATCTCTCCCTCTCTCTTTCAAATACACACACACACCCACATCCACACCCATCACAATGGAAAACACAGCACAGTGAAAAACAAGATTCTTTGTTGTTTAGAATTTTAAAAAGATAAACTAAAACCCTTTAACTAGTAAGGATAGTTCAGAACTGTCAGAGAATGAAATAGGTATCTCAGATCCTGGAGAATTTTTTGGGTTGGTAGCAGTTTCACAATTAAGTATTACTATTCTCATTCAATTGTATTTGACATTATTAATATATTTCTAACTATGTGGATTATTTATTGTACACTATCCAATTTTGATTCTAATTTCTCTGTCATATTATTTTGTATGTTATGTACCTATATTTATTTTTATGATATATTTTAGTGTGTATTTATTACACATATATCCTTGAAAGTGACTTTATCTTCCTTCATTTTTACTTTCTTATCTGATTTTCTTTTCCAAATAAAGGTAAAATTTGCTTTATCTATTCATTAAAACAAGATAAATACAAGTAAAATTACCTATAGGATTTTAATGGGACACTGCTCAATTTCTAACATACTTCAAAAACAATGTATTAGAGATATCTCTAATCTACTAATTAATAAGCTTAAAAACACTTTCCAGTGAAAAATAATATGGTAAATTTTAACTTTTTAACAACAAAAATTCATCTTAAAATATACATTAGTTATATAAGGTGATGAAGTTGATATATATTAATCTTTTTTACTTGAGTAAAACCTAAAGTATTCTTTTTGCACATAGATAAGGAAAAATTACTTCTAGTCTCATTATTCTTATTGAATACCTTTTGCAATTATAATTGTTAGATTAAAACATGGAAAGACTAATGAGAATAAATATCAAAAGAAAGATTTAAATAGCATATGTCAGATTAATATCAAAGATAAGCTAGGTTTAATATATCAAGAATTTCATAAAATACATATTCTAAAGCAACAATCTGCTAGAAAAAAAGGAAATTGATAATTCACTCACATTAGCAACAAAAATGTAAAATACATAAAAGTAGTCTTAATAAGAGATGCAGGAGAGCAATACAAATGCATAAAATGGAATTGTGAGTTACAACAGGTAAATAATTGGAGCAGTCATTTTATTTAATGTAAAAGTCAAGTATCTAATGCCTTTGTGTTTTGCCTGAAATCTTTTATGAAATTGATGCAGAGAACACTTAAATAATTAACTATAATCATCATTCCCTGGTTTTTGTTCTATCTCTTTTTTTTTTAAAAGAATTTGTATTATTCATAAGTTAGATAAATATAGTCTTTTCTCCATGACTTAATGTTTGGCATTTTCCTTTCTTTATTCTTTCTACTGTTTTTTTGTATTTCTTATTGTACTTTGTGATGCTCCCAATGATTATGCTAATTGTTCTAGCACATATTTTTATTTGTAAAAATGTATTGCCTTCTCTTGTTGAATAGTGTCAATGACTTCTTTTGTTTCCTTAAGATAGATTTTAGAGGATCTCTAAAGTCTTTTGTATATCGTGTGGAAAATCTTTCCAAGGTGAAAGTTAACTCTGGTCCATCCATTCTTGACTTGTTATTCTCTTGTGCTGCAGTGTTTTTCAAATTGTTATTTGCTTTAACTTTTACTTTACACACTTGTCTTTCAGAATACTTTGTTATTTGTTAAGGTAATCATTTGCTTTCATCTGAGATTGCTGAGACTAGTACAGTTCAATGATGGTACATGCATGTGTGCTTAGTGGCTCAGTCATGTCCAACTCTTTGTGACCCCATGGACTGTAGCCCGCCAGGTTGCTCTGTCCATGGGATTCTTCAGGCAGGAATACTGGAGTGGGTAGCTATTTCCTTCTGCAGGGGATCTTCCAAACCCAGTGATCAAATCCAGGTCTCCTCTATTACAGGTGGATTCTTTACCATCTGAACCACCAGGGAAGCCTTCAACGAATGTAGCCTACTGATAATTTAGAAATCCTTGGGCAATCTTTTCCCGATTTTCTCAAGCCTTATTCTAACCAAAATAGCAGCCCTTTAGCAGGGAATTCAAGGCCACTGCTGAGAATACCACTCAGGTTAGAGCCATAGTACCTATAAATGATAATTTCACTATAGGTTCATTAAGGGAAAGCCGGACAATCCATGAAAATGATGCTCCAGCTAAAATGTAGGCCATAAATAATTCATTAACCAGATATACTTTAAAATTTTATGCAAGTTAAAATTCAAGAATATTTGATAATACTAGCAGAGAAAATCTGATGACAATTGTTTTGTTAAAAAAATGAAATCATATAGAGGAAAAATAAGAGAGATTAAAAAATAAGATTAAAAACATACGTTTTAGCAATGCCTAACAAAACTGAGCAGAATGTACAGAATAATAGCAAAACACAAAATCAGTTATCTGATCGGATGTGAGTAAAAATAGAAATCTCAGATATAAAAACAAATATGGCTTTGAATGCAGGAATGGCGCCAGGAGAATACTAGCATGCCAATTAAGAAACAATGTGTTTCTGGAATGTGACCAAAATAAGACACCCAAACCCAAATGGCTTTAAAGAAGCGATAAGAGATGGTGATGCAGCCTGCCCATCATCATAGCATTCTGCAGATATAATTTCTGGATAATATATTTTAAAGAAAATAAGCAATAATTAGTGGGTAGTATATAAAAGTATACTGACAAAGAATCATAATTAGGACAAGCTATTTCATTTCATCAAAATCATTATCATTTTTTGTCCTAATGAATTACTGTACTCAGCCCAGATGGTTCCCTCAGAAAAATAAGGAAACAGACAAAGAGGGATAAAAGAAACTCACTCTTATACAAGTCAATTCATTAACTATATAAATAAATGAACTTGAACACATACGTAAATTAATAAGATATCAAAGACCTCTACACCGCCTGTCAGGTAAAATTGTAGGATGTATTATAATTAGATTATGTTGCCTTCAATTTATTTTAGAAAAACTATTTCATATATTTCTTCTTATGCCATCATTATCTAAACACTCATAGCACTGACAACACTATCCTTTTTGGTTCTCTCTAGGATTTTTATTTTTTAAAATAATCACTTATTCTGATCTTTATGAGGACCTTTAGTATTTGAGGCAAGAGAAAGATTTCCTAAAAATTGTGATTATGCCCAGTTGTCCTTAGCCTGTGGAAATACTTTGTCACAATCCATTTTACTCACTAATAAACTGAAACATGAAATTTCTGCCAAACAAGCAAGATAGAAAAAAAAATGCCCTTTGGTTGAGCAGCAGTATGCGTTCTGTCATGTCCTGTATGGAATTAAGGGTTTTATGGAATTTGTAGAATGTACTTTTAGTGATGGATATTTTTCTCTATGTCTAGTACATAGTTGGGCTTCTCAGGTGGTGCTAGTGATAAAAAACCCACCTGCTAATGCATATGGACACAGGAGGCCCTGGTTGGTCCCTGGGTTGGGCAGATGCCCTGAAGGTGGGCATGGCAATCCACTCTAGTATTCTTGCTTGGAGAATCCCAAGGACAGAGGAGCCTAACGGGCTATGGTCCATAGGGTTGCAAAGAGTCAGACACAACTGAAGTGACTTAGCATGCATGCAGTACATAGTTAAGAATTCTTACTCAAATGATTTAAAACATTGGTTGCTACAAACAGTACTGATTCAAATTCCTGGGCATCCTTTGAAATAACGGTGAACAAGTTCTGGCACTGATGCAGTGGGTAGTAAGTGATAGAATTTACATGTAACAGATACTGGGGTCCCTGGTGTCTGATATATCCTGTATCATGCACATATCTAATGTTTATGAACACCTTCTTAAAGTCTAACAGGGAATATAAGCAAGGACACAGGTCATGTTTATAATGTGGTGTTGCTCAAAGTCTTCTCACAGAGGGAGAAGACCAATGTAAACAGAATTTCTGGGACACACAGGCCTATTGCTTTCCGAATATCTTGTCAAACCTCTTGCTCATACTTTAAATTCCAGAGCTTCTGTAACTCTTTAATGAATTTTGTCTGAATATGGCCTGGAATTTTCATTTCTTTCACAAATTACCCCTTGGCTTCCTTTACTGTTCCTTTGGCATCCAACTCAGAACCCACTCCTAGTTCTGACTTTACTCATTTTATTTGCATATTATTCATTTATACTATATTTTCATACCTATTTATTTAGGCTACTCCATCACGTGTGGGTAGATGAATGCCATATTTTGTGCTTTTTTCACTTACAAAATTGGCCCACTATATAGAAACCTTGATTTTAATAAACTATTTAATACTTTCTAATTCTTGTAATTCTCAAAAAAACAATATACAGCCACATACTCATTTCCCCAACTACTTAGTTTAGCCCTAAGAGATTAGGTTTAATCATCTTAGGTAATAGTTTCAACATTTTATTGGGTTCTATAATTATAATTGAACTGTCTGATTTTTATTCAGTTGATATGTGTGTCTTATGTTTCACTCTAAATAGGACATGAGATTTGCAATACATTTAGGAAAAAATGAACAAATAAAGTAATTTTTAGCTTATAATTAGTTCAAAGTTTTTAGCATTTAATTTCAAAATAACATTGACTTTGTTAGGCCCTCAGTTTGGATTTTATAACTCTTATTAGACTGTTCCACAGTTTGTTGTGATCCACACAGTCAAAGGCTTTGGTGTAGTCAATAAAGCAGAAGTAGATGTTTTGCTGGAACTCTCTTGCTTTTTCTGTGATCCAACAGATGTTAGCAATTTGATCTCTGGTTCCTCTGGCTTTTCTAAATCTAGCCTGAACATCTAGAAGTTCACAGTTCACATATTGTTGAAGCCTGGCTTGGAGAATTTTGAGCATTATTTTGCTAGTGTGTGAGATGAGTGCAATTGTGAGGTAGTTTGAGCATTCTTTGGCATTGCCCTTCTTTGGAATTGGAATGAAAACTGACCTTTTCCAGTCCCGTGGCCACTGCTGAGTTTTCCAACTTTGCTGGTATACTGAATGCAGCACTCTCACTGCATCATCTTTTAAGATTTGAAATAGCTCAACTGGAATTCCATCACCTCCACTAGCTTTGTTTGTAATGATGCTGCCTAAGGCACACTTGACTTTGGACTCCAAGTTGTCTGGCTCTAGGTGAGTGATCACACCACTGCGGTTATCTGGGTCAGTAAGATATTTTTTGTTTAGTTCTTCTGTGTATTCTAGCCACATCTTCTTAATATCTTCTGCTTCTGTTAGGTCCATACCATTTCTGTCCTTTATTGAGCCCATCTTTGCATGAAATATTCCCTTGGTATCTCTAATTTTCTTGAAGAGATCTCTAGTCTTTCCCATTCTGTTGTTTTCCTCTATTTCTTTTGATCACTGATCTTTTGGTCACTGAGGAAGGCATTCCTAGCTCTCCTTGCTATTCACTAGAACTCTTTATTCAGATGGGTATATCTTTCCTTTTCTCCTTTGCCTTTCGCTTCTCTTTTCTTCTCAGCTATTTTTAAGGCATCCTCAGATAACCATTTTGCCTTTTTGCATTTCTTTTACTTGGGGATGGTCCTGATCCCTGCCTCCTGTACAATGTCACAAACCTCCTTCCATAGTTCTTCAGGCACTCTATCAGACCTAATGCCTTGAATCTATTTGTCACTTCCATTGTATAATCATAAGGGATTTGATTTAGGTTATACCTGAGTGGTCTAGTGGTTTTCCCTACTTTCTTCAACTTAAGTCTGAATTTTACAATAAGGATTTCAGGATCTGAGCCACAGTCAGCTCCTGGTCTTATTTTTGCTGACTGTATAGAGCTTCTCCATCTTTGTCTGCAAAGAATATAATCAATCTGATTTTGGTATTGACCATCTGGTGATGTCCATGTGTAGAGTCTTCTATTGTGTTGTTGGAAGAGGGTGCTTGCTATGACCAGCCCATCTCTTGGCAAAACTCTGTTAGCCTTTGCCCTGCTTTATTTTGTGAAAAATTCTTAAAGAGATATAAATGCCAGACCACCTTACCTGCTTCCTAAGAAATATGTATGTAGGTCAAGAAGCAACAGTTAGAACCGAATATGGAACACAGACTGGTTCCAAATTGGGAAAAGAGTATGTCAAGGCTGTATATTGTCACCCTGCTTATTTAACTTATATGCAGAGTACATCATGAGAAATGCTGGGCCAGATGATGCACTAGCTGGAATCAAGACTGGAGAAATATCAATAACCTCAGATATGCAGATGACACCATCCTGATGGCAGAAAGTGAAGAAGAACTAAAGAGCCTCTTGATGAAAGTGAAAGAGGAGAGTCAAAAAGCTGACTTAAAGCTCAACATTCAGAAAACTAAGATCATGGGATCTGGTCCCATCACTTCATGGCAAATCGATGGGGAAAAAATGGAAACAGTACAGAGTTTCTTTTTTTGGACTCCAAAATCACTGCAGATGGTGACTGCAGCCATGACATTAAAAGATGCTTACTCCATGGGAGAAAATCTATGACCAACCTAGACAGCATATTAAAAAGCAGAGACATTACTTTGCCAACAAAGGTCCGTCTAGTCAAAGCTCTGGTTTTTCCAGTAGTCATGTATGGATGTGAGATTTGGACCATAAAGAAAGCTGAGCACCAAAGAATTGGCGCTTTTGAACTGTGGTGCTGGAGAAGACTCTTGAGAGTCATCCCTTGGACTGTAAGACAATCAAACCAGTGAATCTTGAAGAAAATCTTTCCTAAATATTCATTGCCAAGGCTGAATGCTGAAGCTGAAGCTCCAATACTTTGGCCACCTGATGTGAAGAACTGAGTCATTTGAAAAGACCACAATTCTGGGAAAGATTTAAGGCAGGAAGAGAAAGGGATGATAGAGGATGTGATGGTTGGATGGCATCACTGACTCAATGGGCATGAGTTTGAGCAAGCTCCGGGAGTTGGTGATGGACAGGGAAGCTTGGCGTGCTACAGTCCGTGGGGTGGCAAAGAGTTGGACATGACTGAGCACCTGGACTGACTGATCAGACTGTTCCATTAAAGAGGCTCAAGTTTGTATATCATATCTGATTGAATGAGTTCAATCAGATTGTTTTCTGAAAAGGGACAGGGAGGGAGAAATCTGAGTGTACTAATTCCTGATAGGATGAGAGAGAAGTAACACATGTCATGGGCTTTCCATTGGTGTGGAGGGAGAAACAGGACACACTCACCTGAAACAACTCAAGCACTTCCTTCTCTTGAAAATTATTTTCTTTCCCTTCTTCTTGACTCAATCCTCCTCATTCTTTTTTTTTTTTACTTGTTTTTTTGGCCTCACCTTGCAGCATGTGCAATCTTAGTTTCCCAACCAGGGATGGAACTTGTGCCCCCAGCAGTGAAAGCATGGAGTCTTAACCACTGGACTGCCAGTGCAGTCCCAATCCTCCTCATTTTTAAAGAGTTGGTTTAAATGTAGCATCCTACTACAAATCCTCCTTGACTCCCCTTCCTCCTCCAAGTAGACTTAATCCTTCAACTGAATACACTGAAATGATTGAATACAGTACAATAGTGTCAGTTCTCATTGCCAGACAGAGATGTGCTTTATCAGTTGTATTTGTTTTTAGTCCTTCAACTTAAGAACGTGGGGAAAGAACAAATATGCATTGAACATTCATTATCTATCAGGCCTCATAACAGTCATATACTACTACATATGACCCTGACAAAAGTCTTGTGATTTAAGGATTCCTGTTTTGTTTTATAGCACTTTGCATGTCTTTTAGGGGACTTCCTTGATGGTTCAGTGGTAAAGAATCCACATGCCAATGCAAGAGATGCAGGTTCGATCCCTGGGTCAGGAAGATCCCCTGGAGAAGGAAATGGCAACCCTCTCCAGTATTCTTGCTTGGGAAATCCCATGGACAGAGGAGCCTAGTGGGCTATATAGTTCTTGGGGTAGTGAAGAGCTGGACATGACTTAGTGACTAAACAGCAAAGCACTTCCTTTATAATAATTTGCAAAAATATATTTATTAGGGCACTGTTTTAAATATTTTTCTTCTCTGCTAAGCTTCAAGAGAGCATGCAATGTGTTTTCTTGACACCTTTTCAGTATCCAGCACAGGGATAGTACCTAAAAACCAATCAATAAATAGCCATTGAATGAATGAATAGATCAATAAAATATGTATTTTATTAGTGTCTACTTTATAAGTGAGGAAATCCAGTCTTAGTAAAAGTAAATAAAGTCATGTAGCAAGTTTGGCAGAATTGTGACCAGACTAACAACTATTGATTCCAATGCCAGTCAGATTTCAGCCAGACCGTGTGGCATTTGACAGTCATAGAATGTCGGGTAGTCATAGAGTTCTTGAAACAGATCAGGGTCAAGTCAAATATTTGTGATTTGGAAGGCATTACTTTTTCATTCACTTCTTCATTCAGAAAGTATTTATCATGCATGTAACTGTCTACTTATTTTGTTTTGACTTGGGTTCCATCTGCTGCTGTTGCACTAATCATTCAGCATGACTTCCTAATGACAACAAATATCTCTTTAAATCTCCTGTACCTGAAATTATCAACTGCCTCTCAATATCTCTTCTCTTGATTTATCGTGAAATGTAATGTTGATTGTTCCTGGCTGCCTATGTGTCTACCCCAAACTGTATTTCCAAACCTCCGTTGAATATAGGTGTGGTCCTGAGACTAATTTTACAGACAAGATATAAGTAGAAAGGTTCTGTGGGGTGAGACCTCCCCCTTAGAAGGTAAAGAGAGATGGCATGCTTTTCTTTGTCTCTGCATCTGTCCTTCTGTGGATGTGGTCCTGAGCTCTTGCATCCATCTTGGAGGATAGAGGCCACATCCTAGTGCAACACTAGAGGTAGCCTGAGTCCGTCCAGGCATCTTTGCTAACCCTGGGTATCACTGAATGTATTTTTCTAAGGAGAACGATGATTGCTGTCTTATCTAAGCAGCTGTTTTCTGGAGTGTCTTTTTTCCCCTTTACTTGTTGCCAAATGTAATCTTAACTGATACCCATCCTAAAAGAAATAAAGATGATTAAACATTAACAAGTTTTCTGGCTTCAGGAGACATCAAAATAGAAACCATATATGCCAATAAAATGTCTTTCAATTGAGTAATTTTAAGGCAAACTTTTCTATAAATAAGGTATAATTCATAAAATAGAGTGCTCAAAATAAAAGTTTTCACCAAAACAAATTTGATACATGAGAGAATTTCATTTCCATTTAAGAGCCTTTATTCCATCTTTATTGCAGTATAAATTGTGTATTATGAATAAGATCTCATAACTAAATATGCAAAGAATAAAGAAAAATCAAATTAAAAAAAATGAAAGTATAGATAGATAATCCCATTAGATGATTCTAAGTCATTATGGAATGAAACATTTTTTAAAATATGAAAGAGAATGTGCCGTCCGAGTTTGAAGAATAATGTCATGTGATTATAAATGTTCTCCTGCACAAAGTTAGCACATTGTCTTGAAGAGCTCAAGGGGGAAGTCACAGTTAGGTCATGTTTATATTTTTCATCCTTGCTGCTTTTGAACCAAAAGACCCTAACACCTGAGCCTGCACCAGAAGAAATGACCATGCACTATTACAACTGCCTATAAGGCAGGCTTAAAGTACTGGCTCCCTGGGACAGGCTAAGGAACTCAGGGCTCATTGTCTCACTACTATCTTCTGACAGCAACTTGCATCCAAGCGAAGCCTTCAAGAGACATATTCACAATGCATCAGTTCTCCTGAGTTTGTTGCTTGCACTCTTGATCTCTCAAAACCATCTGCCTTCTCACTTTTAACTGCCCACAGGTCCCCCTTCCCCCCTTTGTGTCACTCAAATGTAACCTACCTCCTTTCTTCTTAGGTTTGTTTCAGAGAGAATAATACTCTTTTTCCAAACTCCAGGACTTATATTTGGGATGACCATAAGTCCTGCTTCTCCTCGGATAGTCTCATTTTACCTGTTATTTCAGGATAATTATTGATAAGTCCTCCCTCATTCTCAAATGATCCTTGTTTGTGAGATAAAATGTATAGTCACACACATACTGTTTAGTTCTTCTGTTCCCAGTACTTTTCCTATAACACAAAGACACTTTATTTTTCTTAATTTTTATTGGAGTATTCTTGCTTTACAATGTTAGTTTTTGCTGTACAGCAAAGAGAGTAGGCTATACATATACAGTTAAATATACATATATTTAACTTATATGCAGAGTACATCATGAGAAACGCTGGGCTGGAGGAAGCACCAGCTGGAATCAAGATTGCCGGGAGAAATATCAATAACCTCAGATAGGCAGATGACACCACCCTTATGGAAGAAAGTGAAGAAGAACTAAAGAGCCTCTTGATGAAAGTGAAAGAGGAGAGTGAAAAAGTTGGCTTAAAGCTGCTCATCATTCAGAAAACTAAGATCATGGCATCTGGTCCCATCACTTCATGGCAAATAGATGGGAAACAATGGAAAAAGTGGCAGACTTTATTTCTGGGGGCTCCAAAATCACTGCAGATGGTGACTGCAGCCATGAAATTAAAAGATGCTTACTCCTTGGAAGAAAAGTTATGACCAACCTAGACAGCATATTAAAAAGCAGAGACATTACTTTGCCAACAATGTTCTGTCTAATCAAGGCTATGGTCTTTCCAGTGGTCATGTATGGATGTGAGAGTTGAACTGTAAAGAAAGCTAAGCACCAAAGAGTTGAACTTTTGAACTGTGGTGTTGGAGAAGACTCTTGAGAGTCCCTTGGATGGCAAGGAGATCTAACCTGTCCATCCTAAAGGAGATCAGTCCTGAGTGTTCATTGGAAGGACTGATGCTGAAGCTGTAACCCCAATACTTTGGCCACCTGATGCAAAGAGCTGGCTCATTTGAAAAGACCTTGATGCTGGGAAAGATTGAAGGTGGGAGGAGAAGGGGACAACAGAGGATGAGATGGTTGGATGGCATCACCGACTCAATGGACATGAGTTTGAGTAAACTTTGGGAGTTGGTGATGGACAAGAAGGCCTGGCTTGCTGCAGTTCATGGGGTCACAAAGAGTCAGACAGGACTGAGAGACTGAACTGAGCTATACATATACATAGATCCCTTCTTTTTTGCTTTTTATTCCCATTTAGGTCACCATGGAGAAACTGAGTAGACTTTCCTCTGCTATACAGTAAGTTCTCCTTAGTTATCTATTTTATATATAATAATGTCAATCCGTGTCTCCCAGTTCATCTCATTACATTTCCTCTATTCCCTTCTTGGTGACCATACCTTTGTATCTCTATTTCTGCTTTGCAAAGAGGTTCATCTGTGCCATTTTCTGAGCTTGCCATTCACCGAAACATAGATTCCTTGACACTCTGTGTGATTCTTCTCTTTATTGTCTGACTAGAATAGTGGAGATGGGGCTCACAGATTTTGTTTGAACCTTCCTACTTAGCCAGGTCTTATATAATATAATAAAGGAGGAAGCATATTTTTTCCGTCATCTAAGAATCAGGGTATAGGAGCTTACAGTGAAGTAGGAAAAATATTAGAGTATTTTTACCAATGCAAATAAGTTATGTGTGTGTACAAAATATTTTTAATAATCATGAAATCTCAAAGGGTTAGAGAAATTATCTAATTAAATCCTCTCGTTTGCTAAGGAATAAACTGAGGCTTAGAAAATGGAAGTGATTTGACAGAGGGTATAACCTAACTTAATCCAGTTAAAGAATTCATGACCATCAATGAATTAGATATTTCTTATCCCAGGTCAGTTTTTACCATTATGATCAGTTAGTCAGTCATATCTGACCCTTTGCGATCCCATGGACTATAGCCCACCAGGCTCCTCTGTCCATGGGACTCTCCAGGGAAGAGTATTGGAGTGGGTTGCCATTTCCACCTCCAAGGGAGCTTCCTGACCCAGGGATCAAACCACCACCTCCTGTGTCTTCTGCATTGTTGATGGATTCTTTACCACTGAGACACCTGGGAAGTCTATTTAAACATAATAACTGTTTCCCTAGAACATCTTTTCTGGATTTCTTTGTTTCTTAAAATAACATATTTGTTATTCTAAATGTGAAACTAGTTTGTGTACTTCAGGAAACTTACAACCAAAAATTTAAAAAATAAATTGTAAGTCACTTCCCAGAAATAATCACAAAATTATTTCCTTCACATTTTGGCACATGTGAGTGGTGTTTGTGTGTATGTGTATGCATAAATTTATAATTCCACCTATTTATGTCATGCAAATTGAGAGAATTTCATTTTATGATGTGCATTAGCTAAATCTTTAAGCCTAAAATATATAGCTTGGAATATTTTCAGGCCCCTAAGTATTAACATATTTTATATAATGTCATTTTTTTAGTGGCTGTGTATTTTTCCACTATATGCTATGCCAACATTTATTCAACTGTCATGACATTACCATTGAAGATGTAAACAGTCTCCTTTTTTTGTTGTTGTTATATAAGTGATGTGGCCAGAAAAATCCTTTACATGGTACTTGTAAATTATTACTTATAGCTGTATCACTAGTCACCTGAAGTGGAAAGTTGCTAATCAGAAGACTGTACATTCTTAGTCTTTAAAAAATGTATTGCATATAACCACTCAAGAAGTTTGTGCCAGTATATACACCTCAGTACTATGGAAGTATTTCTGTTTTTCTCCAACCCGTGACAACAGTGGCAGTTATGTTTTGACTGGGACAGTTTGATAGAGAGAAGTGGTGTATGATTGTCTTAATTTGCATTAATTTTACTATGGTTGCAGTGGTCCAGATTTATATGTTTATAGGTCTTTTGTGAAACGCTTATTTCTATTTTGTAAACTTTTTAATCCTTTCAGATTGTTTATCTTACCTCTTAGCAATAGATCTTTATAATAATAATGTATTAACATAAAAACTCCCTGGACTGAAGATATATTATAAAACTTTAACTTGGAAAATAATATTTTTCCATTTCATTTCAATTATCTGTCTTTTTTAATTTGAAGAAATTTCTAAAGTTTTATTATGTTATTATTTTATCTTTTTTACTCCATCCTGAGTGTTGCTGCTGCTGTTGTTCAGTCACTCAGTCATATCTGACTCTTTGCAACCCCATGGACTGCAGTATACCAGGCTTCCCTGTCCTTCACCATCTCCTGGAGTTTGCTCAAACTCATGTCCATTGAGTCCAGTGATCTTATCCTCTGTTGCCCCCTTCTCCTCCTGTCCTCAATCTTTCCCAGCATCAGGGTCTTTTCTAATGAGTCAGCTCTTCACATCAGGTAGCCAATGTATTAGAGCTTCAGCATCAGTCATTTCAATCCTGAATAATACAGAAATACTAATCCTATACTAGTGAATGCATTTTTATTGACTGATTCACTCATTTTTGCATGTACATGTTACTCCATTTAGAGATTTATAATACATGTAAATAACGTGTTAGATAGGAATATTATTTTATATCTTTTGTTAAACATTAGTTATTTATGTCAATAATAATCATTGAAAAACCTCCCTTTACCTATTTAAAAAGACCCTTTGCCAATTTACTTCAGATACTATAGCCCTACCATACATTTTAATATGTTCTGTAATAAACTTCAGTGTCCTACATAAACTTTTTCTTTTAGAAGTGACTTTGGATATTTCATGCTTATTTGTGTGTATGCATCTGTGTGTATATCTTAGTATTTATTATTTAAGCACCTGGTGTCCAGAAATATTATACAGTGATTCTAATTATTTTTTCATTTGATTATCTTATGTTGTATAGGTTACCAATTGCATCTATAAACATTGAAATTTGAATTTCAGGTTTTTTTTTCTTTTATTTTTGTTTCATTTGGAAAAATCATAAGGTTACAGAATAGCAGTGGTGCTAAAAAGCACCTTTATCTCATCTTGGACTTAAATATATGTGAGGCGTCTATTGTGATATGCACTGTTAGTATCAGGTATATATTCTTTATCAAATTAATGGCATCCTGTCCTTTTTTACTAAGAGAATTTTTTTAAATTCAGAGATAAAGTTTGTCTTCTATTAAATGTCTTTTAATCCCTTTTCTCTATTTAATCTTATTTAAGATATTATAGTTCTTATTTAACCCAATTAAGGTAATAAAATACATTAAGATTTTATGATTGTGTACTATCTTTTCTTACATGGAATAAAATTTACAGTTGTGGATTATAGTCCCCCCCAGACTTTATTTGGGCTTCCCAGGTGACTCAGTAGTAAATAATCCACCTGCAATGCAGGAGACCCAGAATCAATCCCTAGGTTGGGAAGATCCCCTGGAGAAGGAAGTGGCAACCTGCTCCAGTATTCTTGCCTGGAAAATTCCATGGACAGAGGAGCCTGGTGGGCTACAGTCCATGGTGTCACAAAGAGTTGGACATGAGTTAGCGACTAAACAACAACAACAATAAATTTTATTTGTAAAATTATACTGTATCACATTTATGAGCATCTATATTAATTATATTGTTTCATTAACACTTATACGTACATTGTCAACATTTGTTAGCTTCCATAATTGATTGGGATATTTTTTTGAAAACCTAGGTAGCATTTTGATTATTATTCAGAATTATCAGTTTCTTGAGAACTTATCAGACTATGCTTATCATACCGATCAAATCAGTGTCTATTTGATTGGTAGGTCTTGTGCATATTTGTCTGTCAATCAGGGTAGGCCAATGTACTCGAAATGCTTAACACAGCAAGCATTTAATCATTGTTTAAGTCATCATGTAATGCAACGTGTCAGGGACAGGGAGGCTATGCTCCCTGGCATTCAAAGTCCCATGCTCCTTCCACTGTGTGGTTTTGTGCTTTTACCGATTCTCAGAGGCAACCTGTTAAGCTAGCTTGCGGGGAGACAGAACCATATATGGGAGGTTACTATGGGCTACATGTTGTAAGTGGTTCATACCCTTTCTGCTCAAATCCATCTGTGTGATCAGAAAGAAGAATATAGGTATCTATGAACACTGATATTCTCTGTCAAGTGAATTAATTTTAGTCACATATTTTTACTAGGAAATAATGTGATGCTTTAAAATATTTAGAAGCATTAGGAGAGAGTTGTACGGATTTTTGTTTGTTTGTTTGTCTATGGTTAAATCCTTTTCTTACCTTCCTCAGTCCCATCTCCCCTTACTTTCTGCCTGGTTTTCATCTTCTCCTCTGCTCTTTCCCCCTCCATGCTTCCTTGCTCCCTGCCTCCCCATCTGTCTCCTTTCTTTTTTCTCCCAACAGTAAGTATCATAACCTTTCTGTGACTTCGAAAAGCAGCAAAAACTGTGTTATTACTGATGCCTACACAATGTCTAGCACTGTGCCCTTCTCAAGTTAGGTATTTACTAAATGGCTGTATTGGACTTAAATTGAATCAACCATGTCCTGGGTTGCTCTGCGTGCCTCACAGCTGTTTGCTCTTCCTGCAGTAATATCCCCAACATCCGGCGCATGTGGCCAGATCCACGTTCCTGCAACACCATCCTGCTCTGCTCTAGCCGCCTGCGCACAAGTGTTCCAAAGCTCCCATCGCCTCTCAAGTTAAATAGATGTGGCCTTACTCCTCACCTGTGCAAGGGCACTCTATTCTGAGGTAATAAGCTCTATTTTTCACTACACATGCATACTTGCTTTGTGTTTTAACCATACCTAGACCATTTTATTACCTCACTTATACATGTCTATTTTTTTTTCTTTATTTTACAATATGATTTCATTTTCCTCCAGCAAACTGCTCAGGTAGGCTCTTCCTCTGAAATGTCATTATATTGATAATTGTGCCTCTTATTGGTTTACTCATTTTTTAAGGAGTTACTGTTTCCTCCCTGAAATCCACAACTCAGTGGCCTCCCTCTCCTCTTTCTCTCACAATGGCGTGTGGCACAATAGAGGAGCTTTTAACCAGAGAGAAAATTTATACTAATATCTTCTGTGACCCCTGATCATTCACAGAAGAAGCGTACATTTTGACAGCTTTCTCCAATATTAATCTGCCTTTTTTTATGTTTAGAATAAGCCTAAAGACCAAATCACAGCATCTATTTGGGGAATCCTAGTCTCAGATGAAGCTGATGGAGAGGTAGTTATGCCAGATTCGTGAACACAGCTGAGTTCTTAGAAGTGGTACTAAAAATAAAAGCATAGGCTCTCATAATTCTTTTGGGGACTTCTAACTCTTAATTCCAAATGAAAAAGGGGAGAATTTAAACCAACTTTTTGATAAAAGGTATCTACTTAACCCAGAAAGAAATGTATTGTGAGAAAGGCAGTGTGGCCGCAGACCTCCTTACTAAATTAACCAGTAATGTCCATTTCTCATAAAAAGGTTTATATTTTATTTATACTTGATATTTCAGTAGATCTAACATAATTTCCAATTTAGATATGGAAAACTCAAAATGTGCAGAAATTACAGCTTACTGCCTGGGGTAAGAAGGGAAGAAATTCACCTTTTTACAATTCAATCAAATGCAGAATAGGAACAGTTAATAATTGTAGAATATGAATAATCAGATAAGACATTTTCTAGTGAAAACTCATAAATTTTATTTTCGGCATACATTAAAATTCAGTTAAATTTTAAAATCATAGCATATCTTGAGCCACTGTTGAATAGTTGCTGTATCTATAGAAATCTATTTTAGAGATATACGACTACAAATTATAGAATGTCAGCATGCAATTTGATTTTATGTTCTTTTCTACTAATATAAATAATGAAGCATGCTGAGAGCATTCAAATACATTCAGCTGAGTATAATTAAAACACTGAGGTATAACATTTTTTTTTTTAAGAAACAAATTAAGTACTAAAATGAAGTAGGTAGAAATATCAGCAATTCCAGGCGAAAACTATGTTGTGATTACAGTATTGTGAACAGACTAAATCTAATATTTTGGTGTAAATGAAATCAGTGATAGCTGGAAAGTTAATGGAAGCAGTGCTTTTATATTTTCTGTGAATAATGGAGAGGCTTCATTTCAGGAGCACATAATTTTTTGCCATCTCTGGAATTAAGTCTCCATGGTACTCTGAATAAGCATTCTCACCCAAATGGAACAAACTCTCTGATGAAATTGGCCACTGGGGCCTACAACAAATAATTAAAATGGGATTTGGGAATCAGTTGGTTTTTTTTGTGTCCAACGCTCCCCATTGGGTTAGCTGAGTGAGGGTAAATCAGCTACTTCAGACCATGCAAAGAACACAATTCAACTTCCTGCTGGTCACCACTAATTGCACAGTGGTTGTGGCTGTCCACTACAGGCTGAAGGCAAACTTTCTTTTTGGGTTTGTTTCTGAGGCCCACTGAAAGACCAACTATTTATTTGGACTGCCAGACCCAATTTAGAGTAAGAGGTACTGATATTGTGATAACAAGGGGCATATGACTGTGTTCTATCCTGTCACATGGGTCAGTTACTTTTGTCCTTCCATGTAACAATGAATCCTGGGTTTCTGTGTCATCTGTGTTGTGATCTCTAATCTCAGCCTTCACTCTGATTCCCCAATAGTCCTTTGGGATTTATGCGAACTGATAGGTAGGAAACGGCTAAGAAGGTGACCTTATTTTATGTCTACTAACAAAACATCAAATGTTTATGGTTTTTTGAGGGGAAAGTGTTGGAGCAAATGTGTCAATCATTCCCATAGCAGAATCTACTGACTCTAAATTTGAGAGTAAAATTCTAAAGTTGGAACTAGAATCTTAGTAATGTAAATACAGGCTTCTAAATTGTTTGCTTATTTTTTGACACTAGTATTTTTAAAAAACATTTATTTGTTTATTTGGCTGTGTCGGGTCTTAGTTGTAGCATGCAGGATCTTTGCTGTGCACAGACTTCTTTAGCTGTGGCACACAGGCTCCAGAGTGCATGAGCTCAGTAGTTGTGCCACACAGGCTTTGTTGCCCCACAGCATGTGGGATCTTAGTTTCCTGACCAGGGATCAAACTCATGTCCTTCTGTGTTGCAAGGCAGATTCTTAACTCCTGGACCACCGGGGAAGTCTCAGGCCTCTACAGTGTTTGACCTTGCTGGGCCCTCTTATTCCTGGATCCAGAGTCTTCCTCCTTTTTGAGAAATCTTTATCGATTGACTCATATCCTAAGTAACTTCCTGAGAAACGGTGATTGGGAAGCAAGTTTACTTAGTCCTTACGTAGATCCCCTCTTGGAGGTAAACAGTGCCTTCTCCTCTTCATCTAAAAACACTGACTTTGTTTATGGACTGATGCTCAACTACCTCTTGTGTTTCATTTCCTTAAATATACCTCTCCTTCTTCGAACTTCCATTCCGACTTATTTATATACCAAGCAAAAGTGAAAGTGAAGTCATTCAGTCATGTCCGACCTTTGCGACTCCATGGACTGTAGCCTACCAGGTTCCTCCATCCATGGGATTTTCCAGGCAAGAATACTGGAGTAGGTTGCCATTTCCTTCTCCAGGAGATCTTCCCAACCCAGGGATTAAATCCAGGTCTCCCACATTGTAGGCAGACGCTTTACCCTCTGAGCCACCAGGGAAGTCCATATACAAAGCAAAGAATAATATAAAACATGATTTATCAAAATACCATATATAGAAGTGGAAAACATGGATTCTGCCAATTAGAAACTGTGATCTGTAAAATTTTTAATCTCTTTGAGCTTTAAGTTTCTCATCTGTGTATAGAAATAACTATAGATAATCTAGAAATTTTTTGTGACAGCTATACAAAAAGCATGTCAAGCACCCAGCACGATGCCTGGCACAGATAGCCAATATGACAGTGGATAATGTTGATATATTGATTTTTTTTTATTGGGATTTGAGATTGAGAAAAAGGGTATCAAACTTTATTATTATAAAATTTTCACTATTCTGTTATATAGCTACTTTGGTTATACAAAATCTATGTATAATTTTTAGAAAGTCCTCGAATATCTAATTTGAAATTTAAAAAAAAGTTTTTAAAAATTTGAAAAAAACTGAATACCAAAAAGTCTTGAAATAATTATCTTTAACTTTGCTTACTCATTGCTTTCTAATCACATTGACAAAGGAACACTTTTGTGTGTGTCCACTGTACCTGTTAACAAACTACATGTGTGATGTTACATTTAATGACACTTCACACATATGGAATCACTGTAGTTCACATGTAAAAGAAGTCTATTAGAAGTGATAGTGTTAGTCACTTGATTGTGTCTGACCCTTTGCGATCTTACAGACTGTAGTCCACCAGGCTCCTCTGTCCATATGATTCATCTGGCAAGAATACTGGAGTGGATTGCCATTCCCTTCTCCAGAGGATCTTCCCAAGCCAGAGATTGAACCTGGGTCTCCTGCATTGCAGGCAGATTCTTTACCATTTGAGCTACAGGGAAGACCTATAGAAGCTTAACGGTGAATGGAATAATCTGTGCTTGAAAGAAAGAGGCTTTTCTCAACTTCATCCTAGATTAGAGATACAGGATATCACCTATACTTCAACTGTCCACATTCTACCCATTCTTCTTCCCAGATGAAGTGCCATCCATAAACCTCCCTTCAGGGAAAGTAATTTCCCTTCCTCTGACTTCCAGAATATGCAGTTGGTCCCCTGCCATTTAGCATTCGATTATATTCTGTCTTGCTTTGTTTTATTATTATCTGTGTATGAATCATTACGATGGCAGGTCCATGGAGTAGAGGAGTGTTTGTTATTGATTTTTATCCCATTCTAACAAAATCTGGCACAGAACTGGGAAAAAGATGCCATCGTGGATTTGCACCTTTTATCTTCTCCTTTTATAAGCCCTGTACTTTCCTCTTACCATCCGAGGACTTATTGCCCAAAATGGTGCTCAAAGACCCCGCACATCAGCAGAAACACAAAATAGTGAAATTACCCAGTTTCTGCAGCACTCACAAACATCGGAATGTAGGTCACAGTCATTGCCTGATGTGCTGTATGTGTCATGTTCCAACAAAGCAGCTGCCACGAGTAGCCAACCCCCCGGAAAACAGCACGGCCCCCAAAAGAGCAGCCATTCGGAAACACATTTTCATTGACAATTTGGGGAAGTTGGGCATTCACTTAAGAAAAAGCCATAATTCTGTAAGAAATGAGCAATTTATGCACATTATAATCAAATTTATTTTTATATCCAGCTACTCCTACATGTGGCATAATTCAGTCTGGGAAATCATGCTAATTAGTTAGAAATCCATTACATTGTAAGTCTTGTAGCAGATGCAAATACTGTTTCAAGTGTTCTCACCTCCATAATGCATGTGCTTTTATTAGAATGCATTCCCAACATGGACAGTTTGTTGGTGAACCAGGCTCAAAAGTGCATTTGAAGGGAAAACACTCACAAAAACCATCGATAGCAGTTCTTTTCATGCATTTTTTAAAAAAATGCATTGTGCTTCAAAATACAAGGGTAGTTCCACCGGCCGGAAGATTAGTCAGAGCAGTGAACTTTCCTAGTCAAAATAATAATCATGATAGTAATTGTGCTAGGTTCTAATGACCAATGAAATATGCATCTTTGCTGAAGTCAACATCTGGGTATGTCTTTGCAGTCACTGGAGGAAACTAATTAGCCCCAGATTAGGAGCAGAAAGACTGAGCTCCAGAAGTAAGAACACCGATCTGGGTCACCCTGGCCAAGTCACTAATCTCGCAGATGCTGGACTTAATCCACTATAACTCAAAATAATATAATGCACTATCTTCCTCACAGAGCTGTTGTGAATTTAAATTAAGATAGATATATAGTTTTTGATTAAAAAAACAAAACAACAGCAACACTACAGTGTGGTTTACTTTTGGATTATTGAAAATATCCCAGTCTTTTAAAGAACTAAAACTAATTGTATTACTTCTATTAAGGATGTAATAAACTGTGAATTAATTGTGTTTTAAGATAAATGATAAATAGCAAGGTCTAATTGAGTAACTCTACTGATCAAACTGCTGTTTAGTTGGTAAGTCACATCCGACTCTTTCCCAACTCCCATGGGCTGTAGCCTGTCAGGCTCCTCTGTTAATGGGATTTCCCAGGCAAGAATACTGGAGTGGGTTGCCATTTCCTTCTCCAGGGAATCTTCCCAACCAGGGATTGAATTTGCATCTCTTGTGTTTCCTGCATTGGCAGGCAGATTCTTTACCACTGAGCCACTGATCAAATTACTACCTGATGAAAGATTTTATGCTGAGTTAGGGCTTTGGGAACCACAGGCTAATATGCAGGAAGGGTGAATTTGGTGAAATTCATGTTTTAGATCAATATTAAAAAAAAAAAAATCAAAAGACATGAACATGTTCACTCTTCTCTCCTCACTGCCCGCCCAACCACCACTACCACCAAGGTCCCGGGCAGTCAACCCCAGATTCCTATGTGCCCAGCATCAGTGATTGGCACCACTACCTCTTAGAAGCCCGCTAAAAGATTCATTGTCCCCGAGGAGCATGTCCTTGTCTCACCAGTACTTCCCCTGGCCTTTGCTTTCAATGATCCTCAGTATGTTACTTTGTATTCCCTTATCACACATCACACTTTTCTCAGTCTCCTAGGGAACTTTCAAAATCAGAGTTTGTCACAGTAGCACGGGTTAATATGTAACATTGTGAATTCTCTTGTACAATGAGAAAGACCTCAGAAATCAAGGCTCCAATGTTACATATGTTAACTGGGCTTCTGAGTCCCATCTATGGAAACTACATGAAAGAGTAAAAAACAGAATCTCTCAGCACCCCTCCTTGACCTGGATATAGTCACACCCATCTTTAAAACAAACAAAAAAACCACTACCCCTTTAAGATATATTTTAAGTTGGACATCCTATAGGTAATCAGTCATTCCTATAATTTTAGTAATAAAACAGTGACTAAGAGTTAAAATATTAGAAGTGTCCTGCTGAGGCAATTGAGGAGTGTTTAGTAAGTCATTATTCCTTTCCATCTTCATCATCTTTGACCTTTGAGAATACAGGCAGTCTGCACACATCACAAAGAACTCCTAGTGCAGGAGTTAATTAAGCCTTGCAGAGCCCATTAGAGAGAAGTATTTGCTGGCCTCTTGTCTTGGTTTCACAGTTGAATCCTATGAGCTTGTATACTCTTGCTGTCAGACCCTCAGGGTGGGTCCTGGCTTGGGTGACAGAAACCAAACCAAACAAGTGAAAATTCGGTTGCCACTGGATATCCATGGGTTTTCGGTTCAAGTCTGAGCGATCATTTTTGTTTCTTTCGGTTAATTCAGTCGAGAAGAATTACAGGTGACTACAACTGGTGGCCCATGACATGCACAAATGTCAGTGGTGTATGTGAGTAGAGATCAGAGACAATTTCTTGCTTAAGAAGCAGTTAGCATTAGAGCTTACCAGTGACTATGTGCATGAGAATCAGTCATGTATTCTCTTTTTCATGACTATAGCAAAGGGTCATTCAAACCCTAAGAGTATTCCCTTATTTCTGAATAGATCTAGAAATCCCTCTATTGGAAGGAGGAAGGATAGAAGCCCTTTCTTCCATGCAAATCATAGTGCTCAAGAGAACTCACCAACTCCACTCATTGCACGAATGATGCTTCTCCCCAAGAGTGGCTTTTGGCATGGTAAGGGGCTGGGAGCATGTGGTTACCTCTCTGGGTGTGATCAGAGAGAGGGGAAAGGCTCAGAAGGAGATCCTGGTAACTGACAACCCTGATAATGATCTCTTGGATTGTGTTCCTGCAGATCTTGGAATATGAAACCTACCGATCAGCAGGCACTTACTGTAAAAACAACCAGGTGTGCACTGCCCCCAGTCATGAGCTCAGTAAAGAGAGGGACGCAGAAAAGAACACATGATGCGTGTGCCCTCTGCCCTGTGAGACTTTCAGATTCCCTGAATGCATGACACTCTAAAACATGAGACAGCACAGAAAAACAAAACAATATGTTACCGATTTCCCTATTCACTTATTTGGCATAGATTTATTGAGACTCTTCTGAATGGGAGGTACTTTATTGGGACATAATGTAGAAAGTGGACACAAATACAAATAAAACATGGTCATTTTAAGTGAGTGTTCAGTTCAGAAGTGAATTGAAGCACTAACTAGGAGACTACATACAAAAGGGCCAGAATTCTCATGGCCTGGGGAGAGCTGTTGATTAAAGAAGAAAGTCAGGAATAAGAGAGAGGTTTAAGATATGTGGAGAATGTAAGCTCATAAATCTTGTTTCCCTCCTGGGTCAACCAGTCAATTGGGTTGGGGGAATGAGATTGTGGAATGAGATTGAGAAAAGAAGTCACTGGTGTCCAGAAAAAAAACAATAGTATCTCTTTTTTGCCTCCAGTGACACATGGGAGTTGTATAATTCTGCCTTTGATCCCTTCTTTTGACAATTGCTGAGGAGTCAGTGTTTCCCTGATGCTGGGGAAGGTTGAAGGCAGGAGGAGAAGGGGACAACAGAGGATGAGATGGTTAGATAGCATCACCGACTTGATCGACATGAGTTTGAGAAAGCTCTGGGAGTTGGTGATGGACAGGGAAGCCTGGTGTGCTGCAGTCCATGGGGTCAAAAAGAGTCAGACACAACTGAGCGATTGAACGGAACTGAGTCAGTGTTTGGTGTTTTGTTTAACTCATGTATTCATTCCTTCAATTATAGACTCATTTTCTATTATGTTTTCAACACGGAACATGTTTTGCCACTTAAGCTGTGAAAGGGTGGGCATGTTATTTTAACTCTCAGAGCCTTAGTTACTCTAAGAAAATACATGTATACCTTTTTTTAGAGTTTGTGAAGTGTTACATGAATGATTTCACTGTTTAAAGCAATCATGAAGTTTTATATCATAAAGTTGAAGATAAAGCTTTCTGCTAGAACTTGGTATGTGATGTTTCTGGTGCATAATTTGGGGTCTGAAAATTATTGGTATATTTTGAATCTTACCATCAAAGTCATGCCATCTACTTGAGACAACAAGATGATTAGTTAAAAACACAGGATGGAGATTATCAGGCTTTTTTTTTTATTAAAAATGATGATAATAGATGATCAATGTAATGTTACCACAGAGGGACTGGCCACTGCCAAGAAAATGGTCAATGGGAAGACAAGGGAATCTCTATGGTTCTATGCCCTTTCATACAGGCAGCTTCTACAGTCTCAGAATGGGGCTTGTTTTCATCAGTTTTTGTGTGTGTGTGTGTTGTGTGTGTATGTATGTGTGCTTGATTTGGATTTTAGGTAATTTCAAGTTAGTTCAGATGACATTGATAAGCATTTCTGTGTATACCGCCTCTTGGCCTAGGTCAGACATCCTGAGCCATTGAAAATATGTATCAGGCTTTTCTGAACAGGCATACACCTATACAAAGATGTCATATGAAGGAAAAAACAAATATTAGTGCCAACAGATTCTAGCCAAAAGTGTTCTCAAATCTGTGAACAGTATCTGTGGCTGCTTTAAAGTCAATGAGTAAGTAAAATGTTTTAACTCATCTCCATCTCTTTTTCCTTTGTCCTCCTCCTCCATGTCTCTCTTTTTCTTCTCTCCTTCCATTTCTCCTTCTTTAACAAAAGTGCACTTTTCTTAATACATGTTTGTTAAAGAGGGCAGCAGAGGATGAGATGGTTAGATAGCATCACCAACGCCATGGGCATGAACTTGAGAAAACTCCTGGAGATATTGGAGGAAAGGGAAGCCCGGTGTGCTGCAGTCCATGAGGTTGAGACGTCGGGCATGACTTGATGGCTAAACAGTAACAATATTTTTCATAAAGTTTATGTCAGTTACAAAGCTTGAAACATTCGTATCATATTTATATTCCATACTGTTTAAGCACACCTTAAACAAAGCTCAATATATAAACCTATTAACTCATGAAAATAAGTTCATTAATAGGGATCGTTTGCATATCAGCAACATCCTTATTTTTGCAAAGGAGAGTCTATCAGATTGCCTTTTAATAGGAAGTTTCCCCAGCATGTATAAAATGTGAATTCCTTTTCAGTAATTTCTATGTATCTTTTTAGGAAGACATCTGTTGTGTGAAACAAGACACACCTGCCTGTCTAATTTCAAATGTCAGTGTAGTAAACACTTATTAATTGCTGATGAAAAAAGAAATATATTCTCAGCCCTGGTAGTCCATCTCTCATTCTTGTTACCAGAGAGATTTTTAATAAAGCACCTTACATTCAGTATCACTTCACAAGTCACTTCCCTATTGTTTTAGCAGGCAGGACATTTTCCTAGATTTTAGTTCAGGAGTGAATGATTCAATGTGATTTGTACTTACCACCATTGTACATTATCGTAAAACTATTATTCAAATGCCCTGAACAAAGGTTTCTAATCTTCAACCAAAGGCATGCACTTCACTGCCAGTTTTGGCATATTTTCTTTGATCTCTTCACAAGTGATATTCTTGAGTACCTAGAACCCTCTTGCTTCTCCTCTTCACGCGCCCAACTCTGATGCTCCTTTCAGAGCCTGTGGACATGGACAGGAATGTTTCCGGCTACTTCTACATCCGACCATGATTAGATTAAAGTCCACATAATGAGCCCCAGAAAACCCCCATATTTGTCTTTCTCAGCACTTGAAATCATCTTAGAACTTATTTGTAATTAATGCCACTGATTTTTAAATATCTGTTTTTACTGCTGACCACGGCTGTGCTTGTTGTATGTATCAACATAAACTCAGAACCTAGTCTAGTGCTGGGTGCCTCACAGAGGCATATAAAATTTTGCTCTTTGGCCAACTGGAAGAAATTCAAAATTAATTACATATTAAACACACACACACTTATTTGAAGAGAGTATATTTCAAGGTCAATGATCTCTTGGCTTCTGATCACTTATTTGGAAGTGTTGGCGGTAGCAGCCATTTAGCCATCATCATAGAGAAAGCATAGTCTAAAGATAAGGCCATAGCTATGGACTTCAGAATTTGTGATTAAAAAGTAAAATTAGGCAGGGATTTCCCTGGTGGTCCAGTGTCTATGACTCCGCACTCCCAACACAGGGAGTACAGGTTTGATTCCTGGTCAGGGAACTGGATCCCACATGCCTCAGTTAAGAATATGCATGGCTCGGCTAAAAATCCTGTGTGCTGGAGCTAAGACCAGTGAAGACAAATAAATAACTGTTTTTTTTTTTTTTAAGTAAAATCAGGAGGACTCACATCAAAACTTCATGCTACCTGCCACTAAGCTGATAAATTTAGGAGATTTTCCCAGGCCTACTGGTGTGATGCAGGAAGTCATTCCATTTGAGTATCTCTCTCTTAAGAGAGCCACATGCAGTAGACACAGTGCCTAGAGAGAACACTTGAGTTCTTGCTCTGGTATGAAATTATCCTTTCTTGGCCTTTGGCTTATCTTTTGCTATGTATGAGTCTGCATTTTAAAGTTATACCAAGAGCTAGTGTTCCCTATATAGCAGCATAATCTAGGGATCACATTCTCCTAATGGCATTACCTAACTTTGCACTTTAAAAAAAGAATCAGCACCCTATATGATAGAATTTCCATTGTTGTTAGAATGTTTCTTCCTTTATACATTAGTAAATCTTTAGTAAACCTAGAGAACCATGGTTCCTTTTAGATCCATTCCTGTTTTGAAAAGTGATTCTTTTCCTTCCGAGTAAATTTGATTTCCTTACTCATCAATTTTTGCTGTCCCTTCCTTAAGCTCTTCTGAGCTAAGTTGCCAATCTTAGGCTCGCTGAATGATGCTGTTTTGTGCATGCATGTTTGTGGCTAAGTCACTTCCGTTGTGTTGTGACTCCACAGACTGTAGCCCACACCAGACTCCTCTGTCCATGGGATTCTCCAGGCAAGAATATTGGAGTGGATTGCCATGCCCTCCTTCAGGAGATTTTCCCAACCCAGGGATTGAACCTGAGTCTCTTATGTCTCCTTCATTGGCAGGCAGGTTCTTTTACTTCTAGCATCACCTGGGAAGCCCGATGCTGTTTTAGAAAGTACAAGTAAATGCATGGGTTCATTCCATAGATGATTCCAGAAGAATGCTATTGTTTCCTCTAATTTCAAGTGTCATTTAACTTTTGCAGGTTTGCTTAGAGATCTCTTTAAGAGTCTCTCTTATTCTGAAGACGATGAAATTATTAGCCCAAAATCCAGTGATCTATTTTTAAAACATTGTGCAGGGACATTATCTAGAAAACTGCATTTAGCTAAATCTTATCATCTGGGTTTTCTTCCATTCATAATCAATCTGATCTATCAACCCATAATGTTTAATACTTGCTCCTATTCTCCAGTCAAAGGAAATAAATGTTGCAACTCAAAGATAATTGAAATTTGTTGACTAATTGTCATTCCTTTAGGGATAAATTTAGGTTTGAGGTAATTTTGGAAGTAGTTCAAGATAACAAAATTCTCTCAATTTCTCTGTGTAAGGATTTGTTTTCTGCCATTTTATGAGCCATGCTCAAGATATATAGAAATCACGCAGTCGGTGGCTTTTCACCTGTATAATTTCAGAGCTGGGAAAAGTTTGAAAAATCATTTCCCTGGTTTTATTCCCTTAGATATGCTTCATACAGGTGATATAGTCAATTATGATTTGAAAGAGTTATACGAAAGACAATGTGGCCACCTCTCACTGACTCTGGACCTTCTGTCCTTCTGTAGATTTATGTGATAAATTTTAGTTCATGTTTTCTATCACTGATCCTAATAGCAATAAAACAGATTGCCAAATTTTCTAATATTCAGTGTAGTACTAAAGCCCCTGGCAAATGTTTAGGACAAGGACAAGAAATAATAAATATAAATATTTAAACTGAAAAAAAATCTTCATAGAAGGAATGATTTAATTAAAGAAAATAAAAGAAAATCTGAATGAATAATGAGATGTATGTGTTTATGGGTGGGAAATTTAATCTTTTAAAGGTGTTGCTGTCTTGAATTTATTCTATAAAAGTTACAGGCAACTTTAATCAAAACTCTGCTAAGATTTGGGGAGAACATTACAAGAAAATTCTAATAAGTACCTAGAATAATAAAGGGTATAAAATAGCTAGTTTTTTTGGGGGAAGTGTAAACTGTCATAGTGTTTTGGATTTATAGAGGCATGGTAAAAAGAGAATTGATGCTTTTGAACTGTGGCATTATTCATTGGAAGGACTGATGCTGAAGCTGAAGCTCCAATACTTTGGCCACCTGATGTGAAGAAAACTGACTCTTTGGAAAAGACCCTGTTTGGGGGCAAGATTGAAGGTAGGAGGAGAAGGGCATGACAGAGGATAAGATGGTTTGATGGCATCAGTGACTAGATGGACATGAGTTTGAACAAGCTCTGTAAGTTGGTAACGGACAGGGAAGCCTGGTGTGCTGCAGTCCATGGGGTCGCAGAGTCAGACATGACTGAGCAACTGAACTGAACTGAAAAAGAGAATAGTATTGACACAGGCTAAAGTAGATCAGTTAAATATATTAGAAGCCCAGAGAGAGATTGACATATATGTGGGAACAAGTGGTACGGAATAGAATCACAAAGAAGTGAGGAAATAATGAATTATTTAGAGGATGGTGTTGAAAAATTTCTTAGTAAATATTGTAGTTAAAATTTGCAATTTAGTAAAATATATTGGAACTTGAAAAACTCCCGTTTTCTTGTCTATTCACATAACACTCTATCTTTCAGCATTTCCCCAAATACCTCTGATACTTCTGGTTGTCAAATATGCCAGGGTTTTCCCCCACCAAGCAATTTTTAGATACCAGCGGGTTGTCCTATAACTTAACTCAGTTCTAACATTATCTTCCTGGCCATTCTGCTGCTCTCAGATGTCAATCATAAGTCCAGGATGTTACCTGTGCTTCTGACCATTGGCTATAAATTGAAGGTTCCCACAAACTCCTCTTCTAATCATTTGCTAGAATGTCTCACAGAACTCAGGAAAAGAGATTGCTTACTAGATTCAGTTCAGTTCAGTTCAGTCGTTCAGTTGTGTCCGACTCTTTGCGATCCCATGAATTGCAGCATGCCAGGCCTCCCTGTCCATCACCAACTCCTGGAGTTTACCCAAACCCATGTGCATCGAGTCAGTAATGCCATCCAACCATCTCATCCTCTGTCGTCCCCTTCTCCTCCTGCCCCCAATCCTTCCCAGCATTAGGATCTTTTCCAATGAGTCAACTCTTCACATGAGGTGGCCAAAGTATTGGAGTTTCAGCTTCAACATCAGTCCTTCCAAAGAACACCCAGGGCTGATCTCCTTTAGGATGGACTGGTTGGATCTTCTTGCAGTCCAAGGGACTCTCAAGAGTCTTCTCCAACACCACAGTTCAAAAGCATCAATTCTGTGGCGCTCAGCTTTCTTCACCATCCAACCCTCACATCCATACATGACCACTGGAAAAACCATAGCCTTGACTAGATGGACTTTTGTTGGCAAAGTAATGTCTCTGTTTTTAAACATGCTATCTAGGTTGGCCATAACCTTTGTTCCAAGGAGTAAGCGTCTTTTAATTTCATGGCTGCAATCACCATCAGCAGTGATTTTGGGGCCCCCAAAATAAAGTCTGACACTATTTCCACTGTTTCCCCATCTATTTCCCGTGAAATGATGGGACCAGATGCCATGATCTTAGTTTTCTGAACATTGAGCTTTAAGCCAACTTTTTCACTCCCTGTTTCACTTTCATCAAGAGGCTCTTTAGTTCTTCTTCACTTTCTGCCATAAAGGTGGTGTCATCTGCATATCTGAGGTTATTGATATTTCTCCCAGCAATCTTGATTCCAGCTTGTGTTTCTCCCAGTCCAGCATTTCTCATGATGTACTCTGCATATGAGTTATATAAGCAGGGTGACAATATACAGCCTTGACGTACTACTTTTCCTATTTGGAACCAGTTTGTTGTTCCATGTCCAGTTCTAACTATTGCTTCCTGACCTGCATACACGTTTCTCAAGAGACAGGTCAGATGGTCTAGTATTCCCATCTCTTTCAGAATTTTCCAGTTTATTGTGATCCACACAGTCAAAGGCTTTGGCATAGTCAGTAAAGCAGAAATAGATGTTTTTCTGGAACTCTCTTGCTTTTTCAATGATCCAGCGGATGTTGGCAATTTTATCTCTGATTCCTCTGCCTTTTCTAAAACCAGCTTGAACATCTGGAAGTTCACGGTTCACATATTGCTGAAGCCTGGCTTGGAGAATTTTGAGCATTACTTTACTAGCTTGTGAGATGAGTGCAATTGTGCGGTAGTTTGAGCATTCTTTGGCATTGCCTTTCTTTGGGATTGGGATGAAAACTGACCTTTTCCAGTCCTGTGGCCACTGCTGAGTTTTCCAAATTTGCTGGCATATCGAGTGCAGCACTTTCACAGCATCATCTTTCAGGATTTGAAATAGCTCAACTGGAATTCCATCACCTCCACTAGCTTTGTTCATAGTAATGCTTTCTAAGGCCCACTTGACTTCACATTCCAGGATGTCTGGCTCTAGGTGAGTGATCACACCATCGTGATTATCTGGGTCATGAAGGTCTTTTTTGTACAGCTCTTTGTGTATTCTTGCCACCTCTTCTTAATATCTTCTGCTTCTGTTACTAGATTACTGGTTTATTATAAAAGGAGGTAACTCGGGAGCAGTCAGATGGAAGAGATACAGAGGACAAGGTGTGGGGGAAGGGGCAGAAAGCTTCTATGCCCTCTTCAGGCTCACCACCCTTCCAGATCTGCCTGTGTTCCTCAACCCAGATGCTCCCCAACACTTTCCTTTTAAATTTTTGTGGTGGCTTCACTACATTTGCAAATTGACTGAATCTTTGGTCGTTAGTGATTAACTCATTCTCCAGCACTCCCTTTCCAACCTAATAATAGGGGAGTATGGCTGTAAGTTGCAACACTTTAATCACATAGTTGACTCTCCTGGCAACTAGATCCCATCCTTAGGGACATTCTACAAGTTGTCCCATTAACATAAATTCAAGTACAATTAAAAACAGCTTGCAATGAATAGCAAAATGAATCCTTATCATTCTTATTGCTCAGGAAATTCTAAGAGTTTTAGGAGCTCTGGGCTAGCATAAAAACTATATATATTAGTAGGTGTGTGTGTATTTGTGTACATGTATGTATATATTTTTTACAAATCAAATCATCACATAATCCTGTATACAAATATATATACAAATAAAATGGGAGTAAATGTGAAAGATAAAAATTATAAAGTTAATAAAATAAAAGTGTAGCATATTTCTTGGTCTTTGGATGGGAAATAAATCTTTAAAAATGCTAAAAAAAAAAAAAAAAAGTCATATATACCTCACAAAAGCAATCAATAAATACTATCAGAGAAAAGTTAACAGAGAATGATAACTGAGTGATGATACTTACCAAGTGTAAAACTGGCAATTTATTTATTACATAGTAAAGGAAAGAAGAACAGTAAATAAGCAAGAAAAAGGCAACTTCTCCAGTGGAAAAGTTGAGTAAAGAATATGAAAAGGCAATATAGTTGGAAGCTTGACTATTGATAAGTAAAATATGCAACATACATGCCCCAGAATAAATGTATCAGTCCCAAGGAACGTATTTCTGCAAACCAACATGGATAGCTCCCAAGAATATAGAAGTTAATTTTAAAAGGGCAGAAAAAAAGGATGCGAATTGTAGGATAATACTATTTATGTATAATGAAAGTCACTCTGTCTATTTATCTAGTTTTGAAATAATACAAATGCACAGAGAATTATAGGGAGCAGTACCTCCAGCATAAAATTAATATTTTATAATTCCCCAAGATTAGTTTTAAAGATAAAACTACCAGATTCAGATTTTCAAGGAAATATCTATATCTACATAAACATATGGAAGGCACACATGAAGGATATAACCAATATACGAGAGGGAGATTTTTAGGGTTTGCCGAGTGCAATGGGTTTAGTGATAGAACATGAGAGGCTAAAACACAATAAAAACACAATAAAAGCAGTGGTCTTACTTGGACTGCTAACTATAGTATGCTATTGACTAATAAGTGTAAATAGCTCAATTCTGTGTCTCTGAGGCCCCCAAAGAAATAAAGAACTGTGAATATATTTGTGTGTGTATGTGCATCCATTTATTTTGCTTCAGGTCATTTCCATGTCTATGTAAATTTTTCTGAGCTTTGTCTGTTTTCTCTTCTCTTTTCACCCGTGAAGCTTGGAATTAGACCCTTCACTTGGTGTCTTGAAAAGCATGTTGGAACTTTACTCCTACCCACCAAGTTGTCATTCTGATTAAAATCTTGCCTGCCTTTCTAAGGTTGGCCTTGGAATGTTATCTCATCACTCCAGTTGGAAGCAACATTTTTGGCCTGGATCTTTTTCATTCCTGATTTCATCTTCTTGGCCTTTCCTATTTATCTGCAACACCAACACAGACACCTTTACCTTTCTTATCATCTCCTTTTCCTCTTTGCTATGTAAGCTCTGACCTTGCTTTTCTGTATTTCAGGATTATATTGCCCGCAAGACCTAAGGGCCTCTCACTGTTTCAAAGGATATCTCATTTACTCCTAATAGAAATGTGAATTTCTTGCTATGTCCTGCTCACCTTCCTTGTGCCCTCCACACACATGCAGAGATGTGTCTTCTAAATAATCAGAGACCTCTCCTCCTTCAAGGCCAGATCAACATGAGCAAGGTGCAGGAAGGCATTTTCCGAACTAGAACAGTAAACTTCAGAAAGGGAAAGAAGCTTGGGCTGGCTGAGGAAGAAGACATGTTTCTTTGCCAAGAGGGCCTCACACAGAAAAGGGAGAGCATTCTAGTGCAATTTCCAGAAACAGAATTAGAGAGTTAAAGGAAATGAGTACTTTTAAGGCTTTTTAAAAATAGATATTGACAGATGTGTTTTCAATAGGATTATTAAGTAATTTGCATTCACATTTCTGTTGCTATAAATGTGCCTCTTTCACCTTCTACCAACTGGCACTGCTATCTATGTATGTATTAAATCTAAATGATTGCTAATTTGTTGGAATTAATAAATATATATTGTTATTTTATTTATTTATTTGGTTCCCCATGAGGGTAAACATTTTTCTTTCAATGGGTTTGTTAAAATGTTCTGTTTCCATTTTGGCAAATTATCCTTTCATATCCATTGCTCGTTTAATTAGTGGAGTCTTTATATATTTATTATTTCCTTTTCAGAACTTAGCTCCTTGTTACATCAGTAATGTGTTTGGAGGTATAGTCTAAGAGAAGGATCTATTTTTTAAATAAATTTTTTATTACCCAGCTCTATTTATTGTTCTTTTTTCACTGATTGTGGATGACTCATTGTGTAATAACTTATTTCATATATCTTCAGATTGGCTTATTGCCTGCATATAACAGTATCCCTTGGTTTGACAGGCGGAACACTCCTTTTTGATGGTGTCCATTTAAAGCTAATAACGAAAAATATAATCATGTCTGAAAAAATTTTTAAATTGGTCTTTAATTTTCAAAACGGTGTGTTATTTCTGTCTTCTTACCTTTTTTCATGCACGGTAAGGAATTGAAAATATTCTTCTTATTGATTTAAAAATGTGGCAGAAAACTTTAATATATTTCAGAGGAAAGTGAAGCAAAATAAATAAGTTATGACCACCGTTGTAGTGTGTTAAGGCAAAGAGTATATTAACCGAATTCAAATGTAAGTATTTGGATTTTTAGTGTTGATTACCAGAATTGGGTTTTCTGAATGAGGATACTTCATATGTTCATTCATTCATTCACTAATTTAATGGGTGTGACTCCTCAGAGTTTGCAGTTATAAAATATGGAGTGGTTATAGATTTGCCTGATAGTCCAGTGGTTAGGATTCCATGCTTCCACCAGAGGTTCAATCCCTCATGGGGGGATTAGATCCCACATGCCACACAGCAGGGCCAAAATATAAAAAACAAAGCAAAACAAACAAAAAAACCTGGAGTGGTTATTGTATTGTCTTCCCTTGTATTCCCCTTTTGTTGTTGTTGCTTATTTATTGGTAGATTGGTATACTGTTAGGTGTCAATAGATGCCTGAAAGGAAATAAAGAATGATTCGATATAATGAAACATACACATAAATGTTCATAGATGAACTTCCTTGGGAAGCAAGGTGACCGTTGCTAAACACATGATGAGATTACTAGTGAGTCCTGGCCTGAGAGTTGCAAACCGTAATCATTGATAAGCAGTGCAGAATGAGGGAGAAGGCATAGGCTAGAAATGAACATTGATATTCAATAAAAGGGAGAAAAATAGAATAGTAAGTTGAAAAACATGAACTTTATGCTAACTTGTGACATTATTATAAAGCCATAAAACAATGGCCTCTGAGCCCGTGAAAGAAAAACAAATAGGATAATAATACCTCCAGGAGTTAAAATGGGCTCTGTAAGAAGGAGTCATATCAGAATGAGAATCTTTTTTTTTTTTCCTTTTTAAACTTACGTACTAAAGCTGACAATGCAAGAAATGCAGCTGACGTAACCCGTGTTTTAATATCCTTGTTGATACAATAGAGATGCGTGGGATGGAAAACAAGAAAATAAAAAGAAGTATTGGCTGGTAGAAAGCCTGTGTGCAAAGAGTTTGTAAAAGTATAAATCCAAAGAGACTGGTGAAAGCAACCAGGATACTATCTAATACATTTTTCATTTTAGCATATCTATCAGTAACTTAAAAGGCAATAGTAATTTGGAAGTTAACAGGTTTTTTTAAAATGTTGTATAAAATGGTATTATGTCAGATATGTTGATCATTTCTTACTGAGGGACTTTCCTGGTGGTCCAGTGGCTAAGACTCCGTGCTCCTAATGCAGAGGCCTGGGTTCAATCCCTGGTCATGGAACTAGATCCTACATGTTCACATGCTACAACTAAGACCCAGTGCAACCAAATAAATGAATAAATATTAAAGCTAGTGGGAGTAAAAGTCATAAAAAAAATCTTACTGAGAAAGATCTAAACAGAATGGAGAAAATAAGATGTAAAGCTATGAAATCATTCAGAATAAATGTACAGATCCAGATTTAGATCTAAAAAACAATTGTATGAGCATAAGATGGAGGAGACATGATGTAGTGGTTGTCTGTTACATATAACAAATTTGCCTAAGATTAGCAGCTAAAACAAAAAAAAAAGAAAAAATTCATTTTCTCAAGTAGGTCCTGAGAATAGAAATCCAGCAGAGACTTAGTTAGGTGGTTCTTGCTCAAAATTTCTTGAGATTGTACTCAAGGCTTAACTGAGGCTGGAGGTTTTGCTTCTAAGATGACTCATTCACATGGCTGTTGGCAGAAGAACCTCAACCACTGGAGTCTCTCCATGAGAATGGTGTGTCCTTGTGACATAGTATCTCGCTTTTGCCAGAGCAAAGGACTTAGAGAGCAAGGCAGGTGTCAAATATATGTCTTTTATAATATAGCTTCAGACATGACAGACCATCACATGTGCCATATTGTACTGGTCACATAAACCAGCCTTGACACAGTATGTCAGGGGACTGTAAGAGGCCTTTAAAGGCCAGCTGGTCAGATTCACTAATGGTTATCTTGGAGGCTGGTCATCACACTTGACTGGCTATAGATCTTTAAAAATGGCTTGGGGATTTTTAGTTTATAAACAGCTTGAGTCACAGGTGTGATGTAGCTGCCAGCAAAGTTTATGTGATATTAAGTGGTTTCAAATACATACACACAATCTATTTTGTATTGGTGAAAATATCCTTGTGATTTTAAAAATCAACTAAAAGCTTCATATTTTATCAGAGATAAACACAAACTTGAATATATTTAGAAGAAAAAGCTAAAATTTGGAACTACAAAATATGAAATAGAAGAAAAACATGGTATTCTTAGCCTGCATTAAAGAATCTGTGCAGAGGATTTGAAGGCAATAATCAAAGAACTGTACTGGGGAAAAGGAACTAGACTGGCTTTGTATGTTTTTAAAGAGTGGGGATATTCGTTAACAGGAAGAACATTTCAGAAAGACAAACAACTGCATGAGGGAAAGCTTGTGTAATGAAATTGGTATAAAAAGAGAGAACCACTTTTTTTTTTTTTATCACATTTCACTCAAGGAAAAATAAGAGTAACACTTGGTTAAGACACCAGTAATTGTATTTGAGAGAGTTAAGCATTAAATGAATTATTAATTCCTTTAGCCATTGTTTCAGAAGAGAGCAAATAGAATATCTACTTTATAAACTGAGAGTTGATGGTAAGGTCTAGATTTAGGGATTGCTGAATGAGAGGCAAGACCCTGTTCTTACCAGACTTTTACCAGGTGACAGGTAGTATACAATAAACAGTAAAACAAGCCAAAAGCATAAGTTTATTTTACTAATATAAGACAAACTAAGGTAATAAAATGTGAATAGGAATATAAGCTAGAGTAGGAAGGGAAGCCCTCTTTGGGAAAAAGACATTTTAACAAATGATCTGAATGGCAGAAGGATCCAGTCCTGAGGGGTTATGGTAAAGAAAGTTTCTGGTAGAGGAAACTAAATGAAGACCAGATAAGTGTGGCATGTTCTATCTGCAGGAAGGTGGCCCGTCTGACTAGACCATCATAGTGATGGGAAGGTGAGACCATGCAATATGGGTAATAATCTCAGCTTCAGAGTATGTGGCTTCTAGATATTAGTGCTGAGTTTAGATTTTATGTTAGAATGTTCAAGAAAATAAATAGGTTTTAAGCAGAGACTGTAGACATAGTCTGATTTACATTTTGTAAAATCTTTCTTTTCTGTGATTGAACTAAGGGTAATGATTAGGTGTCAGCTGTTGTTCAGTCACTAAGTTGTGTCTGACGCATTGTGACCCCATGGACTACAGCGCTCCAGGCTTCCCTGTCCTTCACTAACTCCTGGAGTTTGTTTAAACTCATGTCCATTGAGTTGATGATGCCATCCAACCATCTCGATCTCTGTCGTCCCCTTCTCCTCCTGCCTTCAATCTTTCCCAGCATCAGGGTCTTTTCTAATGAGTTGGCTCTTCACAACAGGTGGCCAAAGTATTGAAGCTTCAGCTCAATCCTTCCAGTGAATATTCAGTGCTGATTTCCTTTAGCATTGACTGGTTTGATCTCCTTGCAGTCCAAGGGACTCTCAAGAGTTTTTTCCAGCACCACAGTTCGAAAGCATCAATTCTTTGTTGCTCAGCCCTCTTTATGTTCCAACTCTCATTTCCTTACATGACTACTGGAAAAGCTATAACTTTGACTATATGGACCTTTGTCAACAAAGTGATATCTCTGCTTTTTAATATGCTGTTTAGGTGTAAGTAGGGGAACTGCTGCTGCTGCTGCTAAGTCGCTTCAGTCGTGTCCGACTCTGTGCGACCCCATAGACGGCAGCCCACCAGGCTCCCCCATCCCTGGGACTCTCCAGGCAAGAACACTGGAGTGGGTTGCCATTTCCTTCTCCAATGCATGAAAGTGAAAAGTGAAAGTGAAGTTGTTCAGTCATGTCCGACTCTTCGCAACCCCATGGACTGCAGCCCACCAGGCTCCTCCGTCCATGGGATTGTCCAGGCAAAAGTACTGGAGTGGGATGCCATTGCCTTCTCCAAGTAGGGGAACTAATAGAAGGCTATTGCTTTTATTTTAGGTGAGAAGAAAAGCTTTCAAATTATTTATTGACACATCTTCTCAACTAGATATTGGCTGGTTCTTAGAAATACAGAGACAGAAACTAAAATCAATACCTTTAAAGAGCATGCTTATCGAGGGGGTTAGGCATGCACAGATGTAAAGTAACTTTGGCTTCTGATGGTGGAATAATAATGATGTCAGAGAAGAACCAAAGGCTGAGTAATAGAGAAGGTACCATATAAGATGCATTGGAACAGCAAAAGATGCATTGGTACCATATGAGATACACTGGAACCATAAAATATGCATTGGTGCCATATAAGATGCGTTGGTACCATAAAAGGTGCATTGGTACTATATGAGATGCTTTGGCCTGAAAGCTATACAAATAACCTTTGAGATTTAAGTATGGGATTCTATGATTCTAGTAAAACTACCAAAGAACTTTGTTTCAGCTGGTTCTAACTGTGATAGATGCGGGTTGTGAGATCTGTGTTCTGCATAGCCATGAAGAAAGGGAAATCTGGTATATTTTTTGGATACTTGAGACACAATGATTTTACCTGTCTTCACTCAGGGGCCCTGATGGCCCATTCTTAAGTGGAAAGGGGCCATTGTAAGACCACTTAGAGATGTATGTAAGAGATAGTGTCTCTTTTTCAGGAGCCAAATCTGAGGCCAGTATTTCTGAGTCTTTGTTGATCTAACCCCCATAATTTTTTGAGTTTTTTTTTCTTATCTGAAAAACAAAAGACTCTAATGCTGATTCTACCCAAGTCGCAAGACCATTGAGGTGATCAAACAGTCATAATTTCAGAAAGACTTGGAAATCTATTTGAACTCTATGAAAAAGCATGTAGCTATTTATGTGTGTGTACTCAGTCACTCAGTCATGTCTAACTCTTTGCAACCCCATAGACTGTAGACTACCAGACTCCTCTGTCCACGGGATTCTCCAGGTAAGAATATTGGAGTGGGTTGCCATACCCTCCTTCAGGGGATTTTCCTGACCTAGGGATCAAATCCATGTCTCCTGTGCCTCCTGAACTGGCAGGTGGATTCTTCATCACTGCACCACCTGGAGTGAGAGTGAAAGTCGCTCAGCCATGTCTGACTCTTTGTGATCCCATGGACTATATAGCCTTCCAGGCTTCTCTATCCATGGAGTTCTCCAGGCAAGAATACTGGAGTGGGCTGTTGTTCCCTTCTCCAGGGGATCTTCCCGACCCAGGGATCAAACCCAGGTCCCCTGCATTGCAGGTGGATTCTTTACCATCTGAGCCACCTGGGAAGCCCTTAAATAGCTATCTAAGAAGCTAAAAACATTACAGGCTATCCAGAGAGACCTTGTTTTTACTTAATGCTCAATTAGAATAGGCCAGAGGTGTAGTCGGACATCACGTTTGTTGGGCACACACAAAGAGAGAATGACCTCTTAGATTTTTTTTCTTTTTCAGTGCCCTTCAACAAGCACAAGTCTCCCTGAGAGAGGGAAAAGGATAAATGGAGCATGAAGGAAGAGTTAGTCTTGTTAGCACAGATCACTAGTATTTCAAATTTGTGAAGAGCTTGAAATCATTTATGTTAATTTCATTCCCATGCTTGTGGTGTGGTGCACTGCTAGCCTCATTTTATAGATCAGTAAGCAAAGACAGCAGTATCAAGTAGCTTACACTTGGCTTCACAGTGAATAATCACAAAGCTGGGGAAAGCACACCTGGGTCAGAATGTGGTTCTACCAGCTGGGACCCAGAAGCATCTGAGAAAGTGGACCCAATATTTTCTTAATCACTTATGAGTGGTTTTGGCAGTGTTAATCCTTCTAGCCCTTGAAAATATTCTAGCAGAAACAGTTTTTTTTTTTTCCTTCTTGGGATTGCCTTCTACCTGTCCTTTTATTCAGATCATCCAAATATAGAGTCTGATTTTTTATGCAACTCTACTCATGCCATCAGGTCACTGAAAGCTGAAGCAAGGTGAACAGAAATCAGCTGATATATTGACACTCCATAGAGACCCAGGACAATAGCATAATGTTTATAAGAATACAAGGATAACATTGTTTCCCAATGCATGTTCCATGGAACCCGCATCAGGGGAACATTAACTTGTGTTAATAAAACAAAGAAAGTATAGAACTTAAACAAAAACATGGTGCATTTCTAGAAAAAATAAATTTGACCTTTATTGCAGGTCTTCTGGGAAAATTTAAAATAATTCCTGAGATAGGTGTGACTAGGGAATGTGGTATAGAATATATCCCAAGCTTATCTGGGAATGGAAATGTTTATTTTCTAATGAGCATGAAACAGGACTGTGTTATAGATCAGATGGGAAACATTAGTAAGTGATTCCTCTTGTCTTGGTACCTTATCTGTTTTTGCTAGTTCTCAGATTTTGCTCACAACGTTGGATCTCCAAACTTGCCCTAGAAAAGCCATCTGCTGCTGTGTTCATTAATACTTCACTCTTCTCTTGTCCCAACTCTAAGTCCACATTTTCAGAAGAGTGTGTGGTATCTGCTCAAGCTTTCCTGGTGTCTGCTGATTTACACCTATTTTCACCTTGCTTTTCTTCTTCTCTTGCTGATGACATCCGTGACTTACCTGGTAAGTGACAAACAGAAGGCAGGTATCTCAGCTGGGCATGCTGATGCACATTGGAGGAACCTGGGTCCTGAAGGAGTTCACATGTACTTGGGAAGAGAATGCATACCCCTAAGTGGTGATCTTTTAAGGTAACTGGTCTTAAGTGTCCTAATTGAAGCCCAGAGATGAGAGGCACAGCACCCAAAGGAGTAAGGAAGCTTGAAATCAGGGAATCGGGGAAAGGTTTTATAAAAGAAACTCTACCAGTCAGGTTAAAAAAGAAGAAATTGGAGTTTAGGCAGATGAACTGAGGTGAGATGGGAGAGAGTAGCCAACCTTGTTTCCATTCTTCTTTGAGAGAAGAGAATGGATGTTGCACAAATGCACTAGGGCCCTGGCACTAATTGCTGTGTGTTCTGATTCCTGGGGCTCAAATATGGTGGTGGGAAAAATCAGAGAGGCTTAATAAATTTGGCTGTGCTCTAGCATGAGTCACCATGCTGTTGTTGTTGTCCAGTCACCAAGTCATGTCCAACTCTTTGTGACCCCAAGGACTGCAGGACGCCAGGCTTCCCTGTCCTTCACTATTTCCCAGAGTTTGCTCAAACTCATGTCCATTGAGTCAGTGATGCCATCCAACTTGCCATCCAATCCTCTGTCACCCTCTTATTCTCCTGCCTTCCATCTTTCCCAGCATCAGGGTCTTTTCCAATGAGCCGGCTCTTCGCATCAGGTGGCCAAAGTATTGAAGCTTCAGCTTTAGCATCAGTCCTTCAAAAATTCAAACCATATAAAACAGGGAGTTTGGGAAGGGGGGATTCCAGTTTGTTGGAACTCCTCTGAGCCCCCTGGAATTATCCTTTTGCTAGTTAGATCTGAGCTTCAGTGAATTTTCCCAAAGTATGTTTAAATGTTATCTCAAAAGGTTTCAAATGATACCTGAAACATCAGAAGAGCCAAAATTATGTGAAGAAAAGCTCCTGTTATAAACACTATCTCTTTGATAATTCCTTTATTTTGCTTTTCTTAAAGCCATAGTATTGGGTTGGCTAAAAAGTTCATTCACACATCTTACAAAATATCTGAATGAATTTTTTGACCAAGCCATTATGAAGAATGGGAAGTGTATTTTACAAATGTGACTAGAAAATGTAGAGAATGTCTTCCTGAAGCTCTGCACACACTGTGGAGAGAGGGGAACAGGGTGGTCAGCCACAGGTCTGTGGGGCCATGCAGAGATGAGACAGACGGCTAGAGACTGTGCAACCTGGGAAAGGCCTGCTTACAAATGTGGTCCCAGCCTCCTACCTGAGAATGTGGCTGGTAAACAGAACCCTACACTGAGACATGAAACTCCCTGAATCGTAAGAGTGGCTCATTGTGCTGAAACCATTTGTATACATAATTTGGCTTTCTTCTGGGGGTTTGGGACTTTGTGTGTGGTAGGTTCAGTTCAGTTCAGTTGCTCAGTCATGTCCGACTCTTTGTGACCCCATGAATCGCAGCACGCCAGGCCTCCCTGTCCATCACCAACTCCCGGAGTTTACCCAAACCCATGTCCATCGAGTCAGTGATGCCATCCAACCATCTCATCCTCTGTCGTCCCCTTCTCCTCCCGCCCCCAATCCTACCCAGCATTAGGGTCTTTTCCAATGAGTCAACTCTTTGCATGAGGTGGCCAAAGTATTGGAGTTTCAGCTTCAACATCAGTCCTTCCAATGAACACCCAGGACTGATCTCCTTTAGGATGGACTGGTTGGATCTCCTTGCAGTCCAAGGGACTCTCAAGAGTTTTCTTCAACACCACAGTTCAAAAGCATCAATTCTACGGCACTCAGCTGGTAGGTAGAAGGTGTCTAAATGACCAGGCTTCAATAAGCACCTGGGACTTTGGGTCCCCAACATGTGTCCCTGGCAGGTAACACTTCTCACATGTTGCCATGACTCATCCCTGGGGGTTAAGTCCTGTGTAATTCTTCTGGGAGAAGATTCTTGGACCTGGGGTCATCCAGACTTCACCCTGTATATCAATCTTTCCCTCTACCCTCTTTTGCATTTGCTTTGTATCCTCTCACTGGTAGTAAGTCTTAGTCATCAGCACAACTAATTTTTTAAGTATTTTTTGTTGTTCTTTTTTTATTTTCCTTTTTTAAAAAAATTTTTTTGACTGCACTGAGTCTTTGTTGTTGTGCATGGGCTTTCTCTGGTTGCACTTGCTTCTCTTGTTGCAGAGCACCTGCTCTAGGGTGCACTGGCTTCTGTAGCTGTGGAGCATGAGCTAAGTAGTTGTGGCACAAGGAATTAGTTGTTCCACGTCATGTGAGATCTTAGTTCCTCAACCACATATCAAATCCATGTGTACTGCATTGGCAGGCAGATTCTTAACCACTGGATCACCCTGGTGGTCCAAGCACAACTATTGAAGAATCCTGGAAGTACTTCTGGAAAGTTATTGGTTCTGGAGAGTGGGCTGGACGATTTCCTACCCAGGACCCTTATCCCAACATCTAAGGACTAAGCCACTTATTTTCTTTTCCTAGATTCGCTTTGTTTTTCCCTGTGCACATTTTAGTTTTAATTTAAAATAAGCACTAGGTATGCAAAAAACTGTGCTTGCTCAGTCCATCAGTCTTGTCTGACTCTTTGCGACCCTATGGATTGGGTCTGTCTGTCTGTGGGATTCTCCAGGCAAGAAGACTGAAGTGGGTTGCCATTTCCTTCTCCACTGAGTTAGTCGCACAGTTGAGTCCAACTCTTTTCGACCTCACAAACTGTAGCCTGCCAGGCTTCTCTGTCCGTGGAATTCTCCAGGCAAGTATACTGGAGTGGATTGCCATTCCCTTCTCCAGAGGATCTTCCCTGGTCTCCTGCTTCGCAGGCAGATTCTTTAGTGTTTGAGCTACAGGGAAGTCCTTCCTTCTCCAGGCAATCCTATAAACCCAGGCACTGAACCCATGTCTCCTGCATTGGCAGGCAGATTCTTTACCACTGACCACCTGGGAAGCCCAAAAAACTAGTATCCCATTTAGAACTTTTTTTTTCAAATTTCTAAACTCATTTGTGTTTGTCTCCTTCAGTTTCTCCACCCTAACTGCAGCATACTTTTGTCTTTCATGATGATCTGCAATAGAAATGACAGAAGTTACACAATCCCATGAAAATACACACAGACACACAAGAAGAGAGGAAAAATGGAAAGCAATTCTCATATTCTTAGTATTTTCAGCTCGACTGGGAGCAAAACAGTAAAGTCTCACAAGGATGCTTGTTATCATGAGATATGAGGGAATATTGCTTGATTAGAGAGGTTTGAAATTCAGGGTGCTGGAGGTAAACTTCAAAACCTTCACCTGTTTCACTAGATTTGATGTGAATTACAGAGGTTTGAAACTGACTCAGGGGTCAGGAAAGCCTGCACAAAATGAGACCCTTGTGGCATGCTCAAACACACACAAAGAATTAGCAGATTTGTGAAGTTCTGCCAAACCCCAGATTTTGTTCCTGGAAAGCATTCTGAGTTCCAGCTGTGTAGAACAAGGGCCATGATGTAGGAAGAACTTGGACCAAAGTTTATTTGTCCTCCTTCCCCTCTAAATGTTCAGCTCCCCATTGTCATTTGTGATATGACTTTTGTGCTGGAGAAAATGAAATGAAGTCAATGTCATTCAATTGTCTTCTGAAGTCAATGTTTGCCAACATGTGGGCAGAGAAAAGGGATGTCCAGGCATACTATTAGGTTTTGGAGGTAAGAGAGATACTGAAAGCAAAGGCCTTTCTGAAAGCAGTGATTTGGTGGGGGAGGGCTTATACTACCTCTTTGTTCTTCTGTTGTTTGTTTAGCTGCTCAGTCATGTCTGACCCTTTTCAACCCCACAGACTGTAGCCCACCAGTCTCTTCTTTCCATGGGATTTCTTGAGCAAGAATATTGGAGTGGGTTGCCATTCTGTTCTCCAGGGTATTTTCCAGGGATTGGACTCACATCTCCTGAATTGGCAAGTGGATTCTTTACCACTGAGCCACCAGGGAAGCCCCTTTGTTCACTTTGTTGTTGTTCAGTCGCTACATTGCATCAGACTCTTTGCAACCCCACAAACTGCAGCACACTAGGCTTCCCTGATTTGCTCAAACTCATGTCCATTGGGTCAGTGATGCCATCCAACCATCTCATCCTCCATTGCCCCTTCTCCTCTTGCTCTCCATCTTTCCCAGCATGAAGGTGTTTTCCAGTGAGTCAGCTCTTCACATCAGGTGGCCAAAGTATTGGAGCTTCAGCTTCAGTACCAGTTCTTCCAGTGAATTTTCAGGGCTGATTTCCTTTAGGCTGGACTGGTTTGTCCTCTTATAGAAACATACAGAGCCTTCACACTCCATCTCAGAATTATCTAGTGTCAGTGAGTTCAACACAGGACTGTCATACGTGGAACAGACTCTGCCCCCAATAACAAATTGTATTCGGTTGTCCCAAAAGTTTGTTCAGATTTTTCAGTAAGATGGTATCACTGGGTTAGTCTTGCTATCCTATGCAATTCCGTCCCATTACAAAAAATAGCGTCACTTTGGCTTTTTTAAAGAAATGAGGATATTTGCCCAGAAAGTGATCCTCTATCATCTGTTTAAAAATCTTATCAACAGTTCTGACAGTTTGACAAAATGAGATTTCTAGGTGCACCATTGAACCAACAATAGGAGTAATTATTTTTTTCTTCTATTAGCTCTTGTAACGAGCAGCTTTCTCCAGAAACTGAAGGAGTATATTAAACTCCACACTGCCCTGGAATTTTAAAAAGCTAAATATGACTTCATTTATACTAAAAGTCTTTAATTTTCACTGGTAATAAAAACAGAACCAATGGATTTCAGCACCAAAAAGAAAAATGTTTTCTTTCCAGCCATATAATTCCTACTCAGGGTTTAATGGCTTTGAACTCTACTAGGTAATCAAAAATATTAAATCTGTTTTGTGTAGTTTCTTTTAATATTTAAATTTCTGTTTGTTTAAAAATATTTCTTGTCTGATTGTTTGCATAAAATACAGAGTATGACTAGGTATGTTATGTTGTAATATACTTTTCTAGCATTTCAATAGTTTACTCAGCTTATCTTTAATGCCTCATTACAAATCTCATCAAGACTAATTTATCGGGTGTCTTGATGGCTTTATCTTTGTAAACATGATAGATTGCAAAAATATTTGTATATTTCAGTTATTTCCAATTTTATTTAGTATGTTACACTTCAGAGGTATTCCTGGTGGCTCAGACAATAGTCTGCCTGCAATGCAGGAGACCAGGGTTTGATCCCTGGATTGGGAAGATCTCCTGGAGAAGGAAGTGGCAACCCATTCCAGTATCCTTACCTGGAGAATTCCATGGAGCGAGGAGCCTGGAGGGCTACAGTTTATGAGGTCACAAGGAGTTGGACAGGACTGAGTGACTAACACACACACACGTTACACTTTAAATCCTTGTGGTAACCCAGACATATAGGAATCTTTCCGCCTAGGCTGGTATTGATGTGGAAATTAATGAACACTGGTGAGAGAACCAATATAGACCTTTGTCATATCTCTCAATTCTTTTTCTCTTCCCTGTGACTGGACAGTGCATTTATGGTCGAGAGTATTTTTATGGGTATCATGAATTTGACCATGTTAGTTAAAGGAGTAAGTTGTGCTGAACAAAATAACTTCTTGGAAACTGAAATCTTTTTTGACAAATGCTGCGTGGGAAAGCTAAAGAAATCTAAGTCTTGAATAAATCCAATTGGCATTGACTATGGAAGTGCTACTTCTGGAGAGAGATGACATTTATGATACCTTTACTAAGCATTATGAAAACCTTTAAGCTTTAAATCCAAACTATGACCTTCTAGCCTTGTCCTACTTCCTTAATAATATGTTAAATGTCAGATAAAGCATTCTGATGGTGAATCTTTGGAAAACTCTATCATAATAATCAAATTGTCAAGTAATCTTAACAAGGGGGAAAAAAAGCATGGAAAAGAGCAAGACGTAAAGGGAGGCAGACGGGAAACGGAAGTAGAAGGCAAGAAAGTGAACAGACTAAAAAATCAGGGAAGAAGCTACTCGCTATGAATTCCACATATTTCTATGTCTGAGCCTTTGTGCAGAAGGACTAGAGTGCCTTGGTGAAATAAGAGTGTGACCAGTTGAAGTAAATAAATTGAAATAATCACCCATTCAAAATAACACCTTGTAAAAAGTGTAAATCATCAGCTACAGTACCATCAAATGCCTCTATTGTTGTGGAGCTTATGAAATCACTTTAAATGAACAAATCTTAAAGGTTAAGATCATGTTTAGTCATCAGACTTTTGAAAAATATTTAATTCTCTCACTGTTGTGAGAGGTGTCATAGAAACAAAGATAGATATATTTAAATCCCTTTCCTTGAAAAGTTCAGAGGTTAGTTACAAAACTGACAGTTAACTAGGAGTTGCAATCCAGCCTGACATAGTATGAAATGGGTATATAAGTAGGAAGAGAGTTGAGTAAACTAGCTGAGAGAGGTTTCAGGCAGGTCTTTGGTCTCTTAGGCAATATGGATGACTGATTACAAGGAGCCTTGTAATCCATGTTACAGGTCCAAAATATCATCCAAAGAGCAGTGGGTAGTGTTAGAAAAATTTTTCGTGACACTTGTTAAAGATAGTATGGAAGAATTTATTTAAGGACTGCAATTAGGGTTTTTGCAGTGGAGGAGAAAGATTGAGCTTAAGTCTGAATACAATGAGAACAAGCAGAGATTTATAGACAAACAGCTGGTCAGAAGATTTTTGTCCAATAAAGAGCAGATAAGAACCTAGATCATGTCTAGATCATGTCTACCCACCTTCCTGTGGGTATAGGAAGCAAATAAGTGATTATAGAAACATAAAGGGGGTTAAATGAATATATTCTCAGCAACTCACACAGTGTCTGGCATAAGAGGTAAGTGCTCCAAAAATAGTTAATAGGTAAAGAAACAAATAAGGCATGGAATATATGTGTTACTATTAATATTGTGGTTATCATTCCTACCTGGCCATCCGCAAATCAGTGGGGATCCAGTTCTGATATATACTATAGGTCATATGGAATCATAATCACCCACCTTCCCAACCCTGATTGTGACACATGAATCATCACATGCCCATTCATGACTGGTATATGAGAATATTTTTACTTTATATCTCAAGACTTTGATCACAACAAATACTTAGTATTTAATTCCTGGGGTCAATTAAATCATTTTCCGTTTAAAATAAACTGAAAGTTCATTAGCAGGAAATAGGTTTGCACTGACAATTATTCAAAATTTTTAGTCTAATCTCTGAATCAAGAATCCAGTAAACAGAAGCCATTAAAAAAATTGGCTCTGTCATTTACTAGACATAGCTAAAATATATGTATTTGTGACAAATATCTCTGTGTTTCAATCCCATCCTCTATAAAACAGACATAATTATACTTATTTTGCAGGGTTTGGGGGAAAATCAAGAGTTTTTATTTATCAAGTGCTTATCAAGTACCTAAAAAGGAGTAGACATTCAAGAAATTTAAATGTTACTTCATTCAAAGTTACCAAATATCGGTAATGGCAAGTGATTAGTGGGACCATCTTCCTTTTAGTTATCAAGTAAATTTCCCTGTCAAAACCAAGTAAACCATTGAACTCCCCCACATAATAGGAACATGTAACAAAAAACATTTTTGGGGGGGAACGGAGAGCTTCAGAAGTCTCAGTAATTATGACTCCCTTCACTCCTAACACTTCCTTAGGAAAACAGAGAGCTTTCAGAACAAGTAAAACATTATGGTCCAGGTCTAAACTTCCATTCATGCAGAATGAGTCCAATAAAAACCACATTCTTTTTCCTTGCATTTAGTTATTCAAGGATCATTTTATGAGCATCCGTCAGGCCTCACACATTGTCCTAGGTAGCCACATTTTCATAGATTACTTAGACACATGCCCTGTATTCAAATAATTAATAATCTAATAAAAGGCACTGTAACATAAACAGATGGTTATGTTACAGAGGAATTAGAAGTTTGTACACGAAATGATAAAGCACAAAGGACTCTGATCTGTTCTGAAAATGGAGTCATGAAAATTTCAAGTCATGGATTATCCTTGAAGATCCAGGTCTCAGAGGAGGAATAGGAAGTGTGAGTGGCTGATCACAGCTAAGAGCTGCCTTGGATGCCCTTTTTAATATTTTTAAGTTTTGTCACTTCCTGCATGCCACCCTCTCTCACATACTTCCAAGTTTAGATGACTGTAGCACCCTATAATTTGTCACTTCCAAACTACCACTGCCCTAATGTACAAGAGGTGCGAAGGAGCCAAAGTTCCTTCCCTAGTCTTTTGTACCTGTACCATCCACCTTCTGCCTTATACAGAGCATCCTTTCTGTATACATTCGTGATAATCCAGGCTTCTTATATCTAAGACTTAAAGAGAAATTCATGACTCATTTTTAGGCAAATTTTTGTGTATCTCTAGAGAGTAGATGAGCATAGATTCTTGCAGAGGACAGATATCAGATTGAAAGTGGAAATTAGTTTTGTCCTACATAAGGCAATGAGAAGAAGAAAGGAGGATGCTTTTAACACTCACAAGGTGAACTGAACCTTCGAAAAAATAGGAAGTGAAAGCATAATATTTGGGTTTGGGACCAGAATGTAGATCCCAGACATTGAATGAAAGGGAAGGATATCTATGACATGGTGTGAAAGATGATATTTTCACATGTTTCTTGTGAGCTAGATTTCTCAGTATAGCACCATGAATGGGTTGAGATGGGCAATGATCCTGAGGGAATCTCTGTAATAATCTTGTGAAATAAACGTGTTCAGAACATGTCATATACAACAGGGAGGTGAAAGGAGCAGAGGAGTGGAAAGCTAGGAACATGGTCCACTTTTGACCAGCCACCTATGTTGCTTTTTAGAATGAACTTCCTTAGGTTGTGACTTACTTCTTTGGCCACACTTTTCAGTGAAATGCTAAGACTCTATAAAAGACCAGGAGACAAGATTAGTTCATTTTCATAACTAATTTCTTTGTCCCTCTCACCCCCACTGATATTATCACAATGCACTAGGATTTATTATTTGTCCTTTGTGAAGATGGGAAAAATTTGACTTGAAGAGGCTACTATCAGAGCCTGTGACCCTTAGACAAGTAGGACAGGGGGGCTTTGGGCAGGTGAAATGGATGATCAGGAGAAGACCAAAGGAGAAAGTAATAGGAAGGAGGAAGAGAAAGGAGGGTGGCTAAGAGCTGGAGACAGCAGCTCAGGCAGACTGGAGCCTGAGAGGTCAAGTGGATGTGGTATCTGTCAAGGAAATGGTTCACAGTATCATGGGGAGTGGTATGGTCCTGGGTTCACAATCACAGTGGGAAGAATGGTATTTACTGGAGAGACCTGACCTCAGACCAGGGCAAGATCCAGAGACCATTCTTCAGAAGGACCATAAGAGCACAGCCAGTTTCTATAGTGAGAATGGTGGGGGTGATGAGTCTCAAACTGGAGAGAAGAACCGAGGGATTGCTGAAAGTGGAGCTGAAAGAGATTAGGAAACCTTGGCTCACAAGTATAGTGAAAGGTCTTCCTGGGGCTAGGGTCCAAGTCCAACCCAAAACTGATGCCAAGCTGGGTTGGTGGGAGGCTTGCCAGGTCCTAGACTGGGAACTCACCAATTTTCTCCATTGTAGGACAGGAATGTCCTCAAACCTGAGATAGTGTTGAGCAGGCCTGTGGGAGCCAAGCTGCCAATATGTGATGCAAGAGATACAGGGAAGATACTAGGTGGTTCCCTCTAATAAGATTCTGATACACCTCTGGTAAGAATGATGGCAATAATCTGACATTCTGACAACATCTGACTCAGCCTACTTGGAGGGGGACCCATGCAGAGGAGCTAATCATGAGGCAGTTCCGTGCTTTAACCATAATGAAGATCATTGCAGAATGGATTCCAGACACAATCAGAGATAGAAAGGACAGGCAGCCCAGGGCATTTTGCCACTGAAGACTCATTCTGACCTTTGGCAATCGGTCTGTGTGTGAAATGAAAGCCAAGTTCACTTTGCCAGCTTTCTATAGCCTTCAACATCCCATTTAATTTTCAACTATTCAGCTTCAGTTTTCTTCTTTTCTCCTTCTATTATTCCCATTTGAAAATTAAAATTAGTTTCTTGATTAAAGTTAGTCTTGGACTAAATCCTAGAATTTTCAGTCCTTCACACTCAAATGTATATTGGCAGTAGTGCAACTGTTTTACTTAGTACCTGATTGTGTTGATAAGATTCTTTGGAGAAGCTTCCCAGGCTGCTTGAGGAAAGTATAATGGGCTAATATATTTCAGAGCTCTATTAATGGATTTTGCATCGGGGACGGCATTTTCTGTTGTTTTCTTTCATTTGTGACAGCACTCAGAACCAAGGCGCTTTCTTCTCCCTTTGACTCTCTGCTGCTCTCTACTCTTGCTTATATGAGCCAGCAAAAGACAGGACTGGAGGGACCTGTGTCCTCATTTTAGTCCACACAGAAGGGAAGAGTGCACTAGTACTCAAGGCTCCCAAATACCCACCAAACCAAACCAGCCTCCTGGATGCTTTACCCTGAGAGTGTAGACCTGAGCTCTAGTCCTTATGCTGCTTTCAATAAAATATGGGATATTAAGCTGTATTTACTCAAGAAAAGGGAAAGGCTTGGTCCCTGAGAGCCTTTTCAATTCTATATAATATGGAAGATAAGAGGAATGGGAGGAGCAGGATTGAACCAATTAGAATGCTTCCAGTAGACAATAGAGGTATCTGTAAAGCAAATGCCAGTTCAGATTTTATGTTAATTTCTATTTATTGAATGTTTGTGGCAACTTCTTTGCTATGTTTTTATATATGTCATCTCGTTTACTCTTTATAGCATCCCTATGAAGTTGAATCTTGTATCCTCAGATTCAGCTTAAGAAAATAAAAAGGATGAGTGATGGTCCAAGTTCTTTATACCATAATGAAATCAGATATCTAAGCTAGATCTATTACTAATGTTGTGCCTCTCTTGATGACTATGACATACCTCCAACTGGCTGAGTTGTTAAATTGCTTTTTTCTTCCTACTCTACCTAAAGATAGAAAAAAAGACACTATGTAATGACTAGAGATTGTCATGATGGACCAGGAGAAAGGAAAGCAGTAAAGAAAGACAAGGAGGAATAAAAAAAAATTGCTCTAGTCGGAAACTATGATTCCCAAGGAATCCATGGTTAGCAAGCAATCCATGAAATTGCTTGCTAACCACCTCCAAGCAATCCATGGTTAGCAAGTCTAGTCTTGTGATGGTTGGATTTACTATTTACAGCAATAAGATGGTGGAGGAGCCAGAGCTGTTGAAATGAAGCTACAGAAGGCATCTCGGGTCTGGCTCATCATTCTGCTATGGCAGGACCTCTATCAACATCTAAGGGTACAACATCTAAGTCCAATTTCACAAGAAGAGGATGATGAGAAGGTCAAACTTTGGCTAAATAATGCTGATATTTGCCAAGACTGTAAGCACAGAGAGAGCCTCATTTAGTAGACATGAAAGCAGCTAACCAACATGGTTGATGGTGAGTGAAAAGGTGTGACCAGAGATCCCCTAAATTATTAAAAGGCATTGAACTACCAAAAACCCTTGCTCTTATCAGCTAGTGGGCTGAGTCTGATGTTTTGCTAATTGCATTGTCTATTCTGGTTTAGGAGGGCAAGAGCCTGTATGAGTTTTGCTGTTTGTCTTTTAAGAAATTGGTCAATTTCATCTAAGTTATCAAATTTATGGACATATAATTGTTCATAGTATTTATTTTCTTTTTGATACTCATGGGATCGTGAACATTATTTTATTTTATTTCTGGCATTGGTAATTTCTATCTTCTTTATCAGGAGTCTACTTTCAGTGGTAGACAGAAGCCAGGATTGATGCATTGCTGTATCTATTTGATGGGCTATGGTCATCATATGTTAAAAATACTGCACTTCCAATTCTCTATTGTTCAGTTGATTGTACAGATTAGATATAATTGGCAAGATGAATAAAGAGAAGTGGAATCCAGCCGGAGATAAGTGTTTGTGGAAAACAACAAAGTGTGAGATTTAGAAATTAGAGGAGAGTGGCACCATAGGAAGTATCATTTATAATCCAATAACTGATGCATCAAATTAGATTAGATATAGTACCAAGTTACCCTAAATGTCTCTAAGGGATCCCTAACTTTGCTTCCTCAAGATGATAGAATAAGTCATTATTTTCTATATATAGCTCTGTCTTCAGTTATATTGCCATTCAATTTGGGGAAGCACTTTGGGACAGGCATCATGTATTTACAATACTATTGTTGAAAAAATTATAGCAAAGGCTTACCTTACACTGCATAGTACAGAAGAGGAATAACTTATTTTAAGACTTTATTTCATCTTCAGAAAGGTCTATGAATTTGTGAAATGTTTGATAATAGAATTGCAGAATTGGAAGGGACCTTTACTACAGGATCCTTTTAATTTACAATGGATTGACTGAGGTCCAGAAGGGTTAAGTGAATCACCTAGTAAGAGGATAAGATAGGCTTAAACTTAAGTCTCCAAACCCCTGTTCTAGTGTTCTTTCCACAGCAAACAGAGTTCATCCTCAAATTTGCATTCTTGAACACATGTTTTTGCTTCCATCAAATACACATACATGAATTCTTGCTGAACCATCCAATTATCTAATCTACTCCCTTTACTCAGGATAAAGGCCTGCTGGCAGAGACTGTGAAGGACCGTTCAATGCTCATGTCAGTCATACTACAGTAACTCCAGGTGCCTCAAACCTCCAAGTGACAATCTCTAATACAGCACCTTTCAAAGCCACCAGAGAAATGATGCGTTAAGGATGCAAACCTGAATGACAACCTGAAATTAAGGTTAACATTCAGTGACTATATATATTTATATATTACAATAACTCAGGACTTTAAAAGTACATGTTTACCTGCTGTGTCTGTCATGTTAATCACCAATTTTGTCCAGAAAACTCTCATTTGCCTTTTTTACCAAACACTCAATGCAAGGAATTCCTTAATATTTAATCTTACTCATCATGTTTAATATACATTAAGATTACAATGTTTAATGATTGATTAGGTTGTTTAAGAAATGGCTCAAATTCATATTATATAGGTACACAATATATACACACATACACAAAGCTGTCTTAAAACTCAACACTCAAAAAACTAAGATCATGGCATCCAGTCTCATCACTTCATGGCAAATAGATGAGGAAACAGTGGAAACAGTGAGAGACTTTATTTTGGGGGGCTCCAAAATCACTGCAGATGGTGACTTCAGCCATGAAATTAAAAGACGCTTATTCCTTGGAAGGAAAGTTATGACCAACATAGACAGCATATTAAAAAGCAGAGACATCACTTTACCAACAAAGGTCTGTCTAGTCAAGGCTATGGTTTTTCCAGTGGTCATGTATGGATGTGAGAGTTGGACCATCAAGAAAGCTGAGGGCTAAAGAATTGATGCTTTTGAACTGTGGTGTTGGCGAAGACTCTTGAGAGTCCCTTGGACTGAAAGGAGATTCAACCGGTCCATCCTAAAGGAAATCAGTCCTGAATACTCATTGGAAGAACTGATGCTGAAGCTGAAACTCCAATACTTTGGCCACCTGATGCGAAGAACTGACTCATTTGAAAAGACCCTGATGCTGGGGAAAGGTTGAAGGTGGGAGGAGAAGGGGACAACAGAGGATAAGATGGTTGGATGGCATCACTGACTAGATAGACGTGAGTTTGAGTAGGCTCTGGAAGTTGGTGATGGACAGGGAAGCCTGGCATGCTGCGGTCCATGGGGTTGCAAAGAATCAGACATGACTGAACAACTGAACACACACAAACAAATATATGTGCAAACATGCATAACACATATTTAAGTGCATGTAATACATTTATATGTGCGTATAAATGTATAGTTACATTTATATTTGTAATAAATTTATATTTATTATTTTTAATTTGGAAAATTTTATTGAGCATTTTCTATGTGTGAGGCATTGTTATAGGTCTTGGAAATATAGCTGTAAATAAGACTAATCAGTTTCCTATTTCAGGAAGTTATATTTTAAAAAGAAAACAGAAAATAACCACCCCCAAACCCCAAAAGATAATTTTACATAATGATAATACCCTGTAGAAAGTTTGAAGCTTATCTGGAAATATAGACGTTTATATATATAGTTTATATATACAGAAATGAAATGTGAGAAACCCAAATCAAAGGGAGAAAACAAGAACTGACATTTCTCTGGGGGAATTGTGTTCATTCTTGATAACTTAACATGACAAATTGTAATAACTATGTGAGTCCAGGCACATTAATGGGCTTCCCTGGTGGCTCAGATAGTGAAGAATCTGCCTGCAATGCAGGAAGACCCAGGTTTGATCCCTGGGTCGGGAAGATCCACTAGAGAAGGGACTGGCTCTACCCATTCCAGTTTTCTTGTCTGAAGAATTCCATGGACAGAGGAGCCTGGTGCGCTATAATCCATGAGGCTGCAAAGAGTTGGACATGACTGAGCGACTAACAATTTCACTTTTCAGATACATTAGGGTCAACACTCTCAGTGGCCAAATGGAAAGCATAAATGTCCCTACAGTGAAAGGTATGTAGACTTGTCCTCTTTTGGCACACTGTCTGCAGGGTGATATTGAAAAAATAAATTAACACTTGATGAGAATTTTAAACCACAAACCCTCTCTTTGGAGTTTTGAGGCTTAGAAATCACACTTTCTATGCCTCCTAACCCACCCAATGAAACGTGGTTTAAAGTGATACTAAGTTGTAGTACTCCAGAATTAGTCAGTAGTGAGTGATTATGTTCTCTGAAATAATGTATTTTAAACCTATATCCGGAGAAGGCAATGGCACCCCACTCCAGTACTCTTGCCTGGAAAATCCCATGGACGAAGGAGCCTGGTAGGCTACAGTCCATGGGGTCGCGAAGAGTCAGACACGACTGAGCGACTTCCCTTTCACTTTTCCCTTTCATGCACTGGAGAAGGAAATGGCAACCCACTCCAGTATTCTTGCCTGGAGAATCCCAGGGACAGCGGAGCCTGATGGGCTGCCGTCTATGGGGTCACACAGAGTCGGACACGACTGAAGTGACTTAGCAGCTTAGCAAACCTGTATGTCATCTCAACAAACTCTCACTGATCAAGTTCTGAGGGACAAGTGTTCACAGTAAGAGGTTATTCAGCAAATCATTTCACTAACCACTGTGAGCAAAATATAACAGAAATAACTAATCACAGACAGGACATCAAACACTACCAATTTGGGGATTATTCAGTGCAGTTCAGTTGCTCAGTTGTGTCCAACTCTTTGCCATGAAGTGATAGGACCAGATGCCATGATCTTAGTTTTCTGAATGTTGAGCTTTAAGCCAACTTTTTCAGTCTCCTCTTTCACTTCATCAAGAGGCTCTTTAGTTTTTCTTCCTTTTCTGCCATAAGGGTGGTGTCATCTGTATATCTGAGGTTATTGATATTTCTCCTGGAAATCTTGATTCCAGCTTGTGCTTCATCCAGCCTGGCATTTTGCACGATGTACTCTGCATATATGTTAAATAAGCAGGGTGACAATATACAGCCTTGACGTACTCATCTCCCTATTTGGAACCAGTCCATTATTCCATGCCCAGTTCTAACTATTGCTTCTTGACCTGTATACAGATTTCTCAGGAGGCAGGTCAGGTGGTCTGGTATTCCCATCTGTTCCAGAATTTTCCACAGTTTATTGTGATCCACACAGTCGAAGGCTTTGGCATAGTCAATAAAGCAAAGGTAGGTGTTTTCTGGAATTCTCTTGTTTTTTTCTATGTTGGCAATTTGATCTCAGGTTCCTCTGCCTTTTCTAAAACCAGCTTGAACGTCTGGAAGTTCATGGTTCATGTACTGTTGAAACCTGGCTTGGAGAATTTTGAGCATTACTTTGCTAGTGTGTGAGATGAGTACAGTTGTGTGGTACTTTGAACATTCTCTGGCATTACCTTTCTTTGGGATTGGAATGAAAATTGACCTTTTCCAGTCCTGTGGCCACTGCTGAGTTTTCCATATTTGCTGGCATATTGAGTGCAGCACTTTCATAGCATCATCTTTTAGGATTTGAAATAGCTCAACTGGAATTCCATCTCCTCCACTAGCTTTGTTCATAGTGATGCTTCCTGAGACCTACTTGACTTCAGACTCCAGGATGTATGTCTCTAGGTGAGTGATCACACCATCATGGTTATCTGGGTCATGAAGATATTTTTTGTACAGTTCTTCTGTGTATTCTTGGCACCTCTTCTTAACATCTTCTGCTTCTTTTAGGTCCATACCATGTCTGTCCTTTATTGTGCCCCTCTTTGCATGAAATGTTTCCATGATATTTCTAATTTTCTTGAATATATCTCTAGTCTTTCCCTTTCTATTGTTCCTCTATTTCTTTTGATCATTGATCTTCTGGTCACTGAAGAAAGATTTCTTATCTCTGCTTGCTATGCTTTGAAACTCTGGATTCAAATGGGTGTATTTTTCCTTTTCTCCTTTGCCTTTAGCTTCTCTTCTTTTCTCAGCTATTTGTAAGGCCTCCTCAGACAACCATTTTGCCTCTTTGCATTTCTTTTTCTTGGGGATGGTCTTGATCCCTGACTCCTATACAGTGTCACAAACCTCTGTCCATAGTTCTTCAGACACTCTGTCTATCATATCTAATCCCTTGAATCTATTTCTCACTTCCACCATATAATCGTAAGGGATTTGATTTAGGTCATACCTGAATGGTGTAGTGGTTTTCTTTAATTCAATTTAAATCTGAATTTGGCAATGAGGAGTTCATGACCTGAGCCACAGTCAGCTCCTGGACTTTGTTTTTTTGCTGACTGTATAGCACTTCTCCATCTTTGGCTACAAAGAAAATAGTCAATCTGATTTTAGTATTGACCATCTGGTGATGTCCATGTGTAGAGTCATCCCTTGTGTTGTTGGAAGAAGGTGTTTGCTATGACCAGTGTGTTCTCTCTCAGCCTTTACCCTTCTTCATTTTTGTACTCCAAGGCCAAATTTGCCTGTAACTTCAGGTATCTCTTGGCTTCCTTTTTTTTCATTCCAGCCCCCTATGATGAGAAGGAAATCTTTTTTGGGTTTTAGTTCTAGAAGGTCGTATAGGTCTTCACAGAACCATTCAACTTCAGCATCTTCAGCACTACTGGTTAGGGCATAGATTTCAAATACTGTGATATTGAATGTTTTGCCTTGGAAATGAACAGAGATTATTCTGTCATTTGAGACTGCACCCAAGTACTGCATTGTGGAGTCTTTTGTTGACTCTGAGGGCTACTCCATTTCTTCTAAGGGATTCTTGCCCACAGTAGTAGATATAATGGTCATCTGAATTAAATGTGTCCATTCCAGTCCATTTTAGCTTGCTGATTCCTAAAATGTCGATGTTCACTCTTAACATCTCCTGTTTGACCACTACTAATTTGCCTTGATACATGGATCTAACATTCCAGGTTCCTGTGCAATATTGTTCTTTATGGCATCGGACTTTACTTCCATCACCAGTCACATCCACAACTGGGCGTTGTTTTCACTTTGGGTCTGTCTCTTCATTCTTTCTGGAGTTATTTCTCCACTCTTCTCCAGTAGCATATTGGGCACATACCGACCTGGGGAGTTCATCTTTCAGTATCATATCTTTTGCCTTGGGGATTATTAAGCGATTTGATATTTTTAAAGAGCTAAAGAAACTCTTAAAAATATCATAAATGGGTATATAGTATTAAAATCAACAGGAACATATTTGCAAAAGAACTGACTACAATTGGAAAGCACAGTGATTAAAATTAAAATTCCATGGGTAGAATAAACATTCAATTAGACACAATTGTAGTGGGAATTAGCAAACTGGATTTTGATCTGATAATATAGAATAACAATAGAATGAACCACAGAATGATGAAGAAATAGACAATTTGAAAGAGAAATCAAAACACATATAAGTAAGCAATTTCTAAATATATTGTAATAGGAGACAAACCAAGCTGTTATTATCAAGAGACTGTAAAACACGGTGATTTAAATAAAATGGGTTTATATCTCCCTCCATTAAAGTTCTGGGTAGAAATGCTCTTGAAGAGAGCCTCTGCCATTCTCAATATGTTTTCCAATATTATATAAACATGCACTGTTTCTTACCAATAGAAATTTGTGGGAATGAGAAATTCCAGGGCAAGCATCTTGTCTTCAGGAAAGTAATCTGGAGCTTTCCCCAGCACCTTTCCTCTCATACTAATGGTCAGAACTCAGATATATGGAGACATTCAGCTGCATTTATAATCCCAGCCATAACACATCAAATTGCTCTCATGTTTCCAATCTCTCTCTCTTCTGCTTCAGGTGTAGAAATCCTCTGCCTGTAAAAGGTTTATGTGATGATATTATACACATTCAGGTCATCTCCATATCTTAAATTCAACTGTGCCATTTAGTATAACATAATGATGGGAGTGCCATCTCATTAAGTTCACAAGTTCAGGGAATTAGGACATGCAATCATTTTTAGAATTTTGCCCAGCACATCAAATAAGCAAAAAATTAAGAAGAAAGTAATTAAAAAAAATAATGATAGTAAATTAATGAAATAGTAAAATAAAGATTTAATGGAAAAAAGATCAAAAAAGACAAGATGTGTTCTTTGAGTTGACAAAGTGGACAATTAAATTTTCCAGATTAAGTAGAGAGAAAAAGCTAAATAAACAATATTAGGTGTGGAAAAATGGGCCATAACCACAGATGTGGCACAGATTAAAGTAATGATATGCTAATAAATTCAAAGAGTATCTGTAGGGAAAGAGTTCCTAGAAAAAAATAAATGTAGCAAAAGTAAATTTAAGATGGAATAAAAACTATCAATAGTCTTAAACTTATTAAGAAAACTGTATTAAATCTTCTGCTAAAGAAAACTCTAATAGTTTCATAGGCTAATTCTACCAAATATTCATGAAACACATAATTCCAATATCATACAAGCTTTTTTAGAAAATAAAAGTTGAAATAATTCTTCCTGATTCTTATAAGTGTTTAATATAACTGTGAGATGAAAACTCAACCTAAAGCAGCATAAGCTAGGAACCATACAGATAATTTTACTGATAGAGATGCAACATTCTTAAACAACATATTAAAAATATAACATACATGTATATCAAAAAATGCATTACAATGTTGTGTTTATTTCAGAAATCCATCCTTTTTTTTAAAAAATTGAAAAACTTTGTAGCATGACTCAGCATATTTGCTGAATAAGAGAAAGATCATACACAACTCTCTACTCATTCATTTCCTAATTTCTTACGTATCTAATAAATATTAGGTGTTATTCTAAGTGCTAGAGAAAGAGCAGTGAATAAAATAAACAGAAATCCAGAAATTGCTGCTCAAATCTCGTGGGAGAGAAAGTTGTTCTAGAAGGTGAAAAACAGCATTGTGCTCGTAAAATTTTAACAACCAGAAAACAAACAAAAAGCTCTGATTTTAGCATTTGCTGTTTTCTGTGATGTAATACTCCTCAGTTCAGTTTAGTCGCTCAGTCGTGTCTGACTATTTGTGACACCATGAACTGTAGCATGCCAGGCCTACCTGTCCATCACTAATTCCAGGAGTTTACCCAAAGTCATGTCCATCGAGTCGGTGATGCCATCTAGCCATCGCATCCTCTGTCATCCCCTTCTCCTCCTGCCTTCAATCTTTCCCAACATCAGGGTCGTTTCAAATGAGGCAGCTCTTCCCATCAGGTGGCCAAAGTATTGGAGTTTCAGCTTCAACATCAGTCCTTCCAATGAACACCCAGGACTGATCTCCTTTAGGATGGACTGGTTGGATTTCCTTGCAGTCCAAGGGACTGTCAAGAGTCTTCTCCAACACCACAGTTCAAAAGCATCAATTCTTCAGTGCTCAGCTTTCTTCACAGTCCAACTCTCACATCCATACATGACTACTGGAAAAACCATAGCCTTGAACAACTAGATGGACCTTTGTTGAAAAAGTAATGTCTTTGCTTTTTAATATGCTGTATAGGTTGGTCATAACTTTTCTTCCAAGGAGTAAGTGTCTTTTAATTTCATGGCTGCAGTCACAATCTGCAGTGATTTTGGAGCCCCCAAAATTAAAGTCAGCCACTTTTTCCACTGGTTCTCCATCTATTTGCCATGTAGTGATGGGACAGGATGCCATGATCTTAGTTTTCTGAATGTTGAGCTTTAAGCCAACTTTTTCACTCTGTTCTTTTACTTTCGTCAAGAAGCTCTTTAGTTCTTCTTCACTTTCTGCCATAAGGGTGATGTCATCTGCATATCTGAGGTTATTGATATTTCCCCCAGCAATCTTGACTCCAGCTTGTGCTTCATCCAGCTCAGCATTTCTCATGATGTACTCTGAATATATGTTAAATAAGCAGGGTGACAATATACAGCCTTGACGTACTCCTTTTCCTATTTGGAACCAATCTGTTGTTCCATGTTTAGTTCTGACTGTTGCTTCCTGACCTGCATACAGGTTTCTCAAGAGACAGGCCAGATGGTCTGGTATTCCCATCTCTTTCAGAATTTTCCACAGTTTATTGTGAGCCACACAGTCAAAGGCTTTGGCATAGTCAATAAAGCAGAAATAGACGTTTTTCTGGAACTCTCTTGCTTTTTCGATGATCCAGCAGATGTTGGCAATTTGATCTCTGATTCCTCTGCCTTTTCTAAAAGCAGCTTGAACATCTGGAAGTTCACGGTTCACCTACTGCTGAAGCCTGGCTTGGAAAATTTTGAGCATTACTTTACTAGCATGTGAGATGAGTGCAATTGTGTGCTAGTTTGAGCATTCTTTGGCATTGCCTTTCTTTGGGATTGGAGTGAAAACTGACCTTTTCCAGTCCTGTGGCCACTGCTGAGTTTTCCAAATTTGCTGACATATTAAGTGCAGCACTTTCACAGCATCATCTTTTAGGATTTGAAATAGCTCAACTGGAATTCCATCACCTCCACTAGCTTTGTTCGTAGTGATACGTCCTAAGGCCCACTTGACTTCACATTCCAGGATGTCTGGCTCTTGGTGAGTGATCACACCACCATGATTATCTGGGTCATGAAGATCTTTTTTGTATATTTCTTCTGTGTATTCTTGCCACCTTTTTAGAGAAGACACTTTAGAGAAGGAAATATTGATGAGTTCAGAGAAAGAGAAGGCAGAATTGCTGATGTAATGTCCTTAAGTAAAAGAAACTGACTGATATGTATACAAAAACAGAACAACACAGATCAATTCTCAATTCTAATGTGATAAGCAATGATGAACGTTGTCATCTCTTTTACCAGATGGTGGTATAGGGAGTAGATTTGATGGCAGGAATCTTTGAAACTTGAATTTTGATTATTTCAGTTTTCTCTGCAGTGGAAAGTGAACTATTTAAACTGGACAGACAGCTGGATTAGCAAATGAAACAGAATAGAATTTCCAGAGAGAGATCTACACATATATTGACTCTTGACATGGGAAAAGTTAGCATTGAAAATCTTTGCTCACTGCATTGTGGTGAGGAAATCTGTGTACTAAATTGCTCAGAGAAGAATGATAGTACACATAGAAAAAACTAAAATGCATCTCTCTTTTACACCACAGCATCACATGCAAATTAATGCCAGTTGAATTAAAGATTAAAGTCAAAAGGAAAAACTCAAAAGCTTTTAAAAGAAAATATCTTCATGATTTTGTGTATGAAATGAGTTTTTAAACTCATAATACAAAAGGGAAACTCATACACTGCTAATAGGAGAGCAGACTGGTAGACTTGTGGGCAGTTTTCATCTGTAAATGCTCATACTCTACATCATAAGAATTTCACCTTATGATTCACACCACAGAGAATTTCATATATATCAGAACACAAGGTACATATCTTTATATTACATATATATATTTGTAAAATATAAACACATATTTATAAAACATCATATAGCATAGTATTTTCAGAATTGCAAAAGAATTAGAATTAAGCCAAACATCTATCAGCAATAAAAATCAATAAATTATTTGTGGTATATAAATTACAGATACAAATATACAGATGAACCTCACAAGCATAATGCTGAGTAAAAAAAATTAAATGACTACTTACATAAAGTTACATACAGTATAAATATATTTACATAAAGTTAAAAATTCAAAAGTAGGTAAAATATATATTTTAGGGATATATTTATACATGCTTAAGTATATAAAATGATACAAATTCATGGTTAAATCTGGGAGAGACAAAGAAAGATGGGTAAAGAGGGGCACGCAGGATTCCTCTAAAGTACTATTACTTTTCTATTTTTTTTATTTATTTTATTTTATTTATTTTTTCTATTATTTTTCTATTTTTTAACCTAGATGATGAGTTTCTATTCTTTTTATAATTACCTTTTCTAACTCTAAACCTGCATGCTAAATGGATTCTTTTTAATCCTGGCATCATAACTCATTCTTTAATCATTGAATTGAAGGTTTTTCTTTGGTCTGGTCTTGATTTCCCATTTGTTTCACTTTTCATGTGAACAGTTCAAACTGTATTCATTCATTCAAAATCTATAGGCACTGCATCCATAGATATCGCAAATCAGAAAGAAACAGTGGCTAATGTCTACGTAAAGGAAAGATGTTAGTGTATTTATGAACAACTATTTGTTCATCCTGCCAATGTAAAGGACTGTGACCTTTTATTACTTAAAAACACTTGATTTTGGTTAAAGGATCTATATGTAGACAAATTGATCAAATTGTGGCTTGTGGGAGTGGATCTATGGCCACCAAGGAGGCTTGAGGGCACTTAGGTGTGCCTCTAATCTTCAGAAGTGGTTGTGTATCTTTGGAACATTCATGGGGAGTTTATTATATGGATATTATAATAGCCTTGAAGAAGAGCAAGCAGCGGATATTAAAGGTATGTATAGAGAGGGCCATCCACTCTTACCTTTCAGTAATGGTGGTATTTTGAACTGACTTCATATAATAAGCCCCAGCCAAAGAGTTTTCTGGATTTGTTTTTATGTTTTGTTTTGTTCATTAGCTTTTTTGTTTGTTTGTTTTTGATTATGTATTAGTTATAGTCACTCTCATTTCTTCTGCTTCACCAGAAATCTTTTTTTTTCCTCTTTTTGGAACAGGTCAAGAAATCCCCCATGTTATGAATCTTTCATAGGTCCTGGGGATAATTAAATTGAAGTAGAAAACTATGTCAAACCTCTGATATTTAGTTTATTCTCATCAAGTGAATTATTATTAGATTATGCTATCTGATAACTTGAAATAGATCATGGTGTTTTTGTTCCCTCATCTCAGCCATCTTCTTTTCTAGTGCTTAATTCAGTATTAAGACAGAGCTTCTCCACTAGCAAAGAAACATTCATTTTATTTCATAATGCAGCAGAAAGAAAATATGACTTATGGATTGAAGATCTGGTTTGATTCCCATGTCTTATTACATTTATGAACAATCAGGCATCTTGCCAAGCTTCAGAAACATACATAACTGAACTACATTGAAAACTGGGAGATAGTAGTTCATGAAACTGGTTGCCAGACTGTGGTCAGTAGGCAAGCTAAGACTTGACCTGGATAACTCTGGGGACCCCAAGATCCCCAAAAAAGATGATCCTGAAAGTTACAGTCTAAAACGAAAGCCAACTTTTGAGAATTAGTAGACATAGCCTACACATTGGGAGGTATGGATATAGTAGAGTTTAGAGCAAAATGTGACTCCTTTTACCAAATGACGTCTTTTTTTGCCCAGGAGCATTTCAACTGTGCCATCCACTCAAGTTGTAAAGTATGTTTGCCTACAAGATTTTTAAGACATCAAATGAAATGCTGGAAGTAGCCAAGTTGAGTTGGATTAGATTTTCTTTTATAGTTCTTCTCACTCAGGCATTCTGTGATATACAAATGACTTTTACTAAAAATCTATGAGCACCTGGATAAACACATTGCAAATCCTGATTACTTACATATATACTAAAAAAAAAAAAAAAAACAAAAAAACTCTGGATGAGATTATGGAAGGAGAAATCAATTTTATTGGCAAAATTCAATCTTCCCTACTGAACACTGAAAAATCTTGTTAGCGATGCCTTCAAAATTCCACTTTGACCAACATTCTGAAGATTTGAAGGCAGTAATATGATTTTTCTACCTTTTATAGCCCTAAGACAATTTCTTTATTTCTTTTTTCTAAAGTTCAATTTGATTCTTTGTTGGTCAGTCGCTACATTGTGTCTGACTCTTTTCAACCCATGGACATCCGACTTCCCTCATCCTTCACTATCTCCCAAAGTTTGCTCAAACTCATGTCCATTGAGTTGATAATTCTGTGTAGAGAATGATATTTCTCTTTCATAAGTGTTTTGCATAAATTAGTTATTAAATGTATAATGTCTATTGAAGTTCCCGGCAATTTGTAAATATTCTTTAAGGGGTATTTTATCATCATGATTATTATTATTCTCAGTTACACTCATTTCATAAACCTACCAATTAATTAGCAAACATGTATTGACATCTAAAAAGGTACTGTTCTGAATACTGGAGATTTTGCCTATGTTCCATACCTCAGTTAGCTTGTTATTTAACTAGAGTAACACATCACATAGACATGTGTAAGCTGAGCTGAAGGAAATAGGAAGCAGAATAATAGCACAGAAAGTTAAGTTCAGTCTGTTTCAATCCTATCAGGCAACAAGCATGGACAGGTCCCTAAAGGCTGGATCTCAGATGAGACAGATCCTGAGGTCTTGAGCTGTTTGTTAAGGGGCATTTGTGTAAGTGGGTAGAGGGAGTGGGGAGCAGATATAATGCCACTTTCTGTGGTTTTCCATGCTCATTAACTTGGTAGACACCCTACTTTATAAGTTACATGATTTCTCAAGTGGAGAGGAAGTTTCATAGCAGTAGCTCCCAGATAAATGTGCATCTTGGTGCAATTTCAACCACAATTGGAGAGACCCAAGCTTATGGAACATTGGATGACATGGTCCATGTGGCTAATAACAAAGGTCTCTGAAGAGATCTGCAGAAAGTTTTCCCAGAGCAGAACCCAAGCTGGAAATGAGAGAAAACCTGGAGGAGACTTGAGTGCACAGTCAAAAAAATACCATGGCAGCAAAGCAAATGACTTCCTCCTGTGGAATGGACCTAGCCTGCAAATTCAACTCTTTCTTCAGTATGGGGTCATATTTCAGCTGCCAGAGGACTTCAAACTACTATTAGTGAAAAAGCCTCTGAAGCTTACACCATGTTATCTGGTCAATGACAAGCAAGTGACGTGAATCTGAAGAGGAGCCTGGTTTCTATCTTGACCAAATCTACCTCCTGACCTGGAAAGCTGGAGGCTATATCCTGGTGTGTGTGTGTGTGCACACGCGCGCAGAGGGGGGAGTTATATAAATACATATTTTCCCCAGAGCTTCGTCAGTACCGGAAAGAGAGAAGAGGGGTGTTTCTGCTTACAGGGGTGGAAAGAGGTGGGGATAGTGGGGAGGAGTCAGGGAACACAAAGGAAGAGGAGGAGAGCGGGGGGAGAGAACCATGTGTTTATTCCAAAAATGATTTACTCAGCCGGTCATTTTTGGTACTCTTGCTATTACTGAGGCAGAGAAGAAAATATGCTCAGAGAGTGTTCTTTTTATTTCTTTCCCTCAGCCAAACCTCCTGCTGACAGGCTCTGCCCAGGAGCCATTTTTTTCCAGCAAGGGTTTGCGAGAGTTTTGGTGGATGAGCAAGGGCCTGAGTGCCTACATAGTGAGATGGACAGAGGGTCCTCCACCTTGCAGAAGCCCCTATTCTCCTCTGTACTTGCTGAGGTTATCAGATAGTGAGGGTGGGGCACCCCATGGGGCACCCCACCCCCCCACCCCCCCACCCCATCAGACTGTGATGCAGTATCCACGGAAGGCAGTCTTGCCTCAGGGGGACTGGGACTCCATAGCCACCATCTCACAGAGGTTTGTGGAGCATCATTTCTGTTTGTGTTTTCTCACAGGGGCCCTGCCCTCTGAGGATTCCAAAGGCTGTAAAAACATATTTAAAATAAGCATTCTACTATGGCTCATAAATTTAAGCCTGTGTTTTGTAGCATGTGATAGGTAAATATTGGTGTGTTTAGTGTTTGCTTTGTTTTGCCTTTTGTTTGTTTTATAAAAACAGATGTGGAATCAGAATATGCGGATCCAATCTAAGGCACTACACCTCTGGATCAGCTTATCTAGACCATCTGCCATTGGCTGAGCCAGGATCTACTTTAATGACCAAATCTTCTATCCCTGGCTTGTGTAATATCTTCTCAAAGACCCCACTCCCCAAACTACAAAGAAATACACCATGTCCTCCATTCTGCTTATCTTGAGTTCTTAGGCAAAATGTTGTCTCTCTCATCGGTTTTTGATGATCTAGAAACTAGTGTCTTTATTGCATTTGCTCATGGATGGGATTTTTTCTTTCTTTTTTTTTTTAAAGGGTTTGTATCTTATTTATCAGCCATTCTGGAAGATAAGGTGAGCAATGGAGGAAGTGTAAATATCATGTGAGCAAAGATAAAGGGTTTATGTGTAAAATGTTCATTTGTTACATCAATTTTGAAAGCCATTAGTAAGTTCTGATTGACAATAAAATTTAAGAGTAATGTCCTTTGACTACTCCAAACCCTTTGACTATGTGGATCACAACAAACTGTGGAAAATTCTTAAAGAGACAGGAATACTAGACCACCTTACCTGCCTCCTGAAAATGTGTATCAGGTCAAGAAGCAATAGTTAGAAGAGGACATGGAAAAACAGACTGGTTCCAAATTGGGAAAGGAGTACATCAAGGCTGTATACTGTCACCCGCTTATTTAACTTATATGCAGAGTGCATCATGCGAAATGCCAGGCTGGATGAAGCACAAGCTGGAATCAAGATTGCCAGGAGAAATATCAATAACCTCAGATACGCAGATGACACCACCCTTATGACAGAAAGTGAAGAAGAACTAAAGAGCCTCTTGATGAAGGTGAAAGAGGAGAGTGAAAAAGCTGACTTAAAACTCAACATTCAAAAAACTAAGATCATGGCATCTGGTCCCATCACTTCACAGCAATAGATGAGGAAACAATGGAAACAGTGACAGATTTTATTTTCTTGGGCTCCAAAATCACTGCTGATGGTGACTGTAGCCATGAAATTAAAAGACACTTGCTGCTTGGAAGAAAAACTGTGACAAACCTAGATAGCATATTAAAAAACAGAGACACTACTTTGCCAACAAACGTCCATCTAGTCAAAGCTACAGTTTTTCCAGTAGTCATGTATGGATATTAGAGTTGGACCATAAAGAAAGCTGAGCACTGAAGAATGATGTTTTTTAACTGTGGTGTTGGAGAAGATGCTTGAGAGTCCCTTGGACTACAAGGAGATCCAACTAGTCCATCCTAAAGGAAATCAGTCCTGAATACTCATTGGAAGTACTGATGCTGAAGCTCCAATACTTTGGCCACCTGATGGGAAGAACTGACTCACCGGACAAGACCCTGATGCTGGGAAAGATTGAAGGCAGGAGGAGAAAGAGACAACAGAAGATGAGATGGTTGGATGACATCTCTGACTTGATGGACATGAGTTTGAGCAAGCCCCGGGAGTTAGTGATGGACAGGGAAGCCTGGTGTACTGGAGTCCATGGGGTCGCAAAGAGTTGGACACAGCTGAGTGTCCAACTCAGCTTCCAATTATGCTTCATAGAATTTCCACAGGAAGTGGTGAGGGGGGTTGTGACCCCATGGATTGTTACCTGCAAGGCTCCTCCATTAATGGAATTTTTCAAGCAAGAATACTGGAGTGGGTTGACATTTCCTACTCCAGAAGATCTTTCCAACCTAGGGATTAAAAATGCGATTTCTGAGTTGCCAGGCAGATTCTTTTACCACCAAGCCACCTGGGACACCCCTATATATGGCTTACACTTACTATTTTATGTTAAGAAAAAGATCAAGAGAATAAAAAGAGAAGTCATAGACAGGGAGAGGATGTTCGCAAAAGACAAATATGATGTTCCATGCTTAGTCACTCAGTCATTTCCAACTCTTTGTGACCCCACGGACTGTAGTCTGCCAGGCTCCTCTGTCCATGGGGATTCTCTAGGCAAGAATACTGGATTGGTTTGCCATGCCCTCCTCTTGTCACATCTGATAAAAGACCATTATTCAAAATATGCAAAGACTTCTTAAAACTCAATCATGACACAAATAACTCAATATGTAGACTAAAGACCTTAGAAGACATTTCACCAAAGAAGTTATACAGATGGCAAATAAGTCTATGAAAATGTGCCCCATATTATATGTCATTATGGAAGGGCAAATTAAAAGGAAATACCACTACACACCTATTAGAATGACAGAATCCAAGGGGCTGACCAGGACGTGGAGCACAGGAACTCTCATTCATTGCTGGTGAGAATGCAAAAGGGTTCAGTAACTTTGGAAGACATCTTGAGGGTTTCTTACAAAATTAAATATACTCTTACATAGGATCCATAAGTTTACTTTCCTGGTATTGACCAAAGAAGTTTAAAACTTATGTCCAGGCAAAGACCTGCACATAGATGTTTATAGCAGCTTTATTCATAATTGTCAAAACTTGGAAGGAACCAAGATGCTCTTAAGTAGGAGAATGGATAGTGAAACAATGGTGTATCAAGTCAATGGAATATTATTCAACACTAAAAGGAAATGATGCTTTTGAACTGTGGTGTTGAAGACTCTTGAGAGTCCCTTGGACTGTAAGAAGATCCAACCAGTCCATCCTAAAGGAAATCAGTCTTGGGTGTTCATTGGAAGGACTGATGTTGAAGCTGAAACTCCAATACTTTGGCCGCCTCGTGTGAAGAGTTGACTTATTGGAAAAGACCCTAATGCTGGGAAGGATTGGGGGCAGGAGGAGAAGGGGAAGACACAGGATGAGATGGCTGGATGGCATCACCGACTCAATGGACATGTGTTTCGGTAGACTCCAGGAGTTGCTGATGGACAGGGAGGCCTGGCGTGCTGTGATTCATGGGGTCGCAAAGAGTCGGACACGACTGAGTGACTGAACTGAACTGAACTGAAAAGGAAATGATTAAGCCATAAAAAGATAGAGATGAAACTTAGTTCAGTTTAGTTACTCAGTCACGTCCGACTCTTTGCAACCCCATGGACTGCAGCACGCCAGACTTCCCTGTCCATCATCAACTCTCGGAGCTTGCTCAAACTCATGTCCATCAAGTTGGTGATACCATCCAACCACCTCATCCTCTGTCATCCCCTTTTCCTCCTGCCTTCAGTCTTTCCCAGCATCAGGGTCTTTTCCAGTGAGTCAGTTCTTCCCATTAGGTGGCCAAAGTATTGGAGCTTCTTACATACTACTAAATAAAAAGAGCCAATCAGAAAAGGCTACATACTGTGTAATTCCAGCTATAAGATGTTCTGGAAAAGGCAAAACTATGGAGACAACAGAAAAATCTGGGTGTGTTGGGGGCTGAATAGGCAGAGTACAGAAGATTTTTACAACAGTGAAAATATTGTTTGTGATATTATAATGGTGGATACATGTCATAGTATATTCCAAACCCATAGAATGTACAACATCAAGGTTAAAAAACCCTAATATGAACTATAGACTCTGGGTGATAATGATGTCAATGTAGCTTTATCACATGTAACAAGTGTACCAATTTGGTGGGGGGTTGTTAATAATGGAGAGACTCTAAATGTGTGAAGATATGAGCTAAAAGGGCCATCTCTATACCTTGTTCTTAGTTTTGTTGAGAACTTAAAGCTGCTCTAAAAATAAGCTGTTAAAAAAAGAATTTAGTTACTAAAAGCATAAAATAACAGTTAAATATTTAGAAAATCCTTTTTTTCTTTTTTATTGGAGTATAATTGCTTTACAGTTTTGTGTTAGTTTCTGCTGTAAAATTAAATGAATCAGCTATATCTATACATATATCCCCTCCCTCTTGGATCTTCCCCCATCCCCTCATCCCACCAGTCTAGGTCATCACAGAACACCAAGATGAGTCGAAAGTACATTTTTTTAATATTTTTTTTAAATGAGTTTATGTATTTATTTTTGGCTGTGCTGGGTCTTCATTGCTGTACGGGTGCTTTCTCTCGTGGCAGTAAGTGGGGCTACTCTCTAGTTGCAGTGCACAGGCTTCTCATTGCAGTGGCTTCTCTTGTTGCAGAGCATAGCCTCTAGGGCACATAGTCTCAGTAGTTGCAGCTCCCAGGCTCTAGAGCATAGTCTCAATAGTTGTGGTGCAAGGGCTCAGTTGCTCCATGGCATGTGGAATGCTCCTGGACCAGGGATCAAACCCATATCTCCTGCACTAGGGGGCGGATTCTTCACCATAGAGCCACCAGGGAAGCCCTGAAAATACATGAAAGAAATAACTACTAATATTTTGTAAAATAATAACAGCAGCTCTAAGAGGTTATTAGCAGTGGCTGACACATAGTACATACTGAATAATCATGCATTGAATGAATGTGTGTGATTACGTATGAGTGTTTGCTCACTCTTGCATACACACCACTCAATAACTCAAAATGCTTTTAGTCTATAACCTGAGGAACACTCTAATTTAATCCAAGTTGGCCCTTTCTGACATAGTTCTGTACTAGATGAAGCAATTTCACAGTAGGAGGCTTTCCTAGAAGTTTTGTTTTTTAATGATCATCTCTGTGTTTTGTTTTGTTTTTAAGCTGGCCGGTAGTTTTGTAATCAGACTTTGTTTTATAGATTTTGCTTTTAAAAATCCACTGAGTATTTCTGTATCCCTTGAAAACTGACAGCAGAACTGGCAAAATGTCAAGAATGATTCACAAAAATGCCAATACAGGATATTCTTCAACAGAAGGAATACATCTTTGGAAGATTCTCTGTCTGGGTTAATTAGTGTTCTTTCTGAAACTCTCACAGAAATATCTTAGAACTGCTTTTATTAGTGGGTTTATCCATAGAATAGAAGTCCTGACTGGACTGTTAGTCTGGCCTTAATACAGTGATATCTGTTCTGACAATCCCTGTCTTTTTGATTGGAAAAGGATTGCAAGGAGACTCATTATTAGCTATTGTTATGAGAAATTGGCTCCTCAGCATGGAGTTTAATCTTTGAAGTGATTTTTTTTTCTAGTCCTAGAATACAGATGGCACTGAACGGAATGCCCTGTATTAGACAGAGTCAGGTGGAGCATCAGCCCAGAATTACACATGGTGGAAGTCCTGGGTATTGGTCTTTCCCTGTCTGCTCTGCTCCCTGAAAACCTCCCCATGTGAATGGACCCTTTTAATCAGGAAAAGCTCTCTCCCCTGTCAAAACACATCAAGGGGCACACTGAAGGTTGAGTGAGGCTGACAGATACTGAAACTTCACTCCCAAATAAATGCCCTTTTATAGCTGCTGATCTCCTTTTCCCTTTGTCTGTTTCCATTTTGGATTTTTTGATGTGGGTGGTTGGTGAGATAGGATTGAGACGATATCATCTCTTGAGGAGGTGTGCTTTTTCTGCAGCTGTATATTTTCTGTATGTTGTATACATTTCATTGAGATGAAACAGGCAAAAACAACTCCTCCATATTTTTTCCTTCTGTTCTACTCTCATTGCCCTGAGAGGTACAAGTAATACTTTCTAAACAATATTATTCAGACTTACTACATTTCTATTTTAATAATCACAGAAGATATTTGTGTAACTCATTAAAAAGGCATATTCTCAATACTCATTTGATGTAGCTGGGTAAGGTAGGAAGAGAAGGCAGCTTTAAAAAAAAATTGTTTACACTTTTTCTAGAATAACTGAGGGCTAGAGTGGTGAAGTGGCTTTCAAATCTCCAAGCAGAAAAGTCAGAACCATTGTCCTGACTTTAGACAGGAGAAATCACAAAGTTAAGCACTGACGTTAACTTTATCTGTGCACCGCTTGTGATAGAAACTCACAGTTTTTGCCTTGATAATAGAAAGTAGTTTATTTACACCTGAGTTATTAGGTTTAAATTTCACCCCATCTCCAAGGAAGCATCAAAGAACTGGAGAACTTACAGGGAGAGCAAGGCAAGATCAAGCTGCTGAGTCAGAGAATGGTTGGAGATGAAGACATGCGGGACTGTGTACAGGATTAAGTTTTTATCATCATAAAATGTTCAGACAGTGAAGAACCAAATCAATAATGTGATTAATAATTTGAACATTTATTGAGGATGTATTGCTATATTAATATTCCAGGAACAATATTATATGCTTAGGATACAAGAATGATACATAGTCTCTTTGGAATAAACATAAACAAATATGGAAAAACCACACATATGTTTTCTGGTTCAAGATGACAATTTGAACCCTGTACATTTAATTTCCTTCTCTCCCAAATTCACATTTATAAGAATATATATGCATATATATATATATATAATCTATGTGTATACACAAACATTGGATAAATTTACATCAGTATAGATAAAAAAAGAAATAGTATGTATAAAATACCATGTTGACAGTATCAGATTGAAGGCTGGATTGATAAACCTGAGATTCGATCACTGTGAAGCCATATTACAAAAGATCATAACTAAGACAAAGGGAAAATTTTAGAACAATAAAAAAATGTCTATCACACACAGCCAACTACATGTTATATAGAATCTGTTTTATTCCTAAAATAGTTCATAAGTTCCACCTCAGTCACTACCCATCTCTTCCTGTCTCCATTATTCTTACTCTTTTGATGTCTTATCCACCTCAACCTCGGTGGGCTTCACCACAGGGCTTGTGGCCAATGGAATGTATTCCATGGTAACAGTACACCAGCTTCAAGTTTTGGCCTAAGGAAGGATCTTCTGGTTCACCTCACCATCTTATTGTCCTGTGATGCACCTTCGGAAGCACATACCTCAGGTATCTGCTATCCCAGAAAGAGAAGTCTAGAACAATCTGTGGGACAAACTGAGAGAGTAGCATTGACATATATATTCTGCTATGTGTAAAATAGATTACTAGTTGGAAGCTGCTGTATAACACAGAGAGCCCATCCTGCCACTCTGTGATGACCTAGAGGGGTGAGGAGGGGAGGCAGGCTGAAGTATGTATGCACACATATACACATACACTTGTACACACACACATATACACATACACTTATGGCTGATTCACGTTATTGTATACCATAAACCAACACAACATTGTAAAGTAATTATCATCCAGTGGGGTCGCAAAGAATCAGACATGACTTAGCACACACACACACTCACACACAAATTTTTAAAAAAGAACAGTCCGAAGCTGACTTGCAGCCAAGTCCATCCTATCCCCAGAAAACCATAGCTTACTCATAAAAGTGAGCAAAATAAGTGCTTGCCATTGTAGCCTACTAAGATTTTGAGGTTGAATGTCACACAAAATTATCGTGGCAATATTTACTGATATGACACAGGTTCTCCCCTACTATCCTTGTCATGGGACACACATGCCATTTAAAACATGTGAGAAAAGAGAAATTGTTCATGAGCAAAGTCATGTCCGTTAGGAGTCTTCCTTGGTGGCTCATACAGTAAAGAATCTGCCTCAGTGTGGGATATCCAGGTTTGATCTCTGGGTCAGGAAGACCTCCTGGGGAAGGAAATGGCAACCCACAACGGTATTCTTGCCTGGGAAATCCCATGGACAGAGGAGCCTGGTGGGCTACAGTCTGTCGGGTCTCAGGAGTCAGACATGACTTAGCAACTAAACCACCACCACCACATGTCCATTAGGGAGAAGGAGGAGTAATCTAGCTAACTTCATTGTGTCAAAACCAACTTGAGGGGAGAAAAATCCAGCTCTTTTGCTAGTAGCAGCAAGGTTTACTGTAGACTACCCTCTTGAATTGTTGAAATTCAACCAGGTAGAGACACCCATCAGGACAGGTAGCAGAGACCAGAGGAGAAGGACTGGGGGCAAATTTTAATTTTTGGAAATGGAATTGGTGTGTACTGTGGACAGAGATACATAGAGCCTACTCTGGACATACACCTGGTTAGAAGGTGTCCTTGATACCATCTCACAACTTAGACATTTGCACCACCTACTAAATAAGGGTAGGATCTCTACCAAGACAGAACACAGGGAAACAAGCTTCTGTCAGAAGAGTAAAAGTTTCTTGCTGAACAATAGTAATAACTCCCTTCCCACTTGTCATGTCTTGTGTCTTTCTCTGGCAAAATAAAAGTGCAGGAAAGAGCATAGGTCAGCCAGGTGATTGTCAGGGTGTTTCTGAGGAAATTTCCCTATTTCATTTGGTGTTTTTTGTGTGGTGGCCAAAGCCCTCTGGAGTAGGAGTCCAAGCCTGGTGACCTCAGACTCAGTGCTTCCCATGATGTCCATCTTGAAGTCATTCACATAGTAAGATTCGGGCTCCCCTCTCTTTTCTTGGCTGGGCAGCATGTGGGACCCTACCAGGAATCGAACCTGCACCCCTTGCATTGAAAAAGTGGAGTCTTAACCACTGGACCACCAGGGAATTCCCATGATTTGGCCTCGCTTGATTACTGTTCATGTCCTTCCCCATTCCTCCAGGTCCAACCCCTGTGTTTCAAAGGATTAGAGAGTTTGCCTTCCATGTATTGAATCTAAGCCTAGTATGGGATATTTCTATCGAGCAATTTAAGCCTATATTATATCTTGGAAAAATGTTCTCAACAATATTGAGGATGTGAATGGCATCTTTCCCTGTTTGGTCACATTGATACAGTTTTCTAAAATACACATATTTTTATGTAACATTGTAAATATAAATGAAAATTTAGCAATGGTGTAGTCAAATATATAGGCTCTGTTTTCCTTCTTAAATGGAAACTTGGAAGCATTTCCAGAGTCTAATGAATAGAATTGACAATGGATTATATATGGGACAGATTTGGAGGTTTAATTGTGTATGGAAGCCTGAAAGATGGAATTGTATTAAGGAAGGCACATATAGGTAGAATTGAATCCTATTCTTTTTGACCCTAGCATTTGAGGACCAAATCATGAAAAAGACTACTTCAAAAAATTTAGAAGGGATTTTCAAGGTGATAAGGAGAAATATCAAGATATTACACAGCCCTAGAAACAGATGAAAGAGATGGTTCAGAAAATCAGTGGACAACACAAAGTGACACATGCTGTTGGAAAATGAATGGGATAAGGATTAAACTGGACATCAGATTGGAAGGTTGAGTAGTCGTGGTGATCTTAGGGAGATTAGTATCAGAAAAGGGCCTGGGCCAGACTGCCGATGGTGAAGGCTGCAAAATTCAACTGCCCTTCCAGGAATTACCTGGCTACCTCTCTTTACTGCATTTTGATTATTAGTTTACTTTGTTGTCTTCCCCAAAGGGCAATAGATCTTGAGGACAGACATTACGTCTTTAATTTTTGTGGCACCAGCATCTTGCCCTGAGTCTGGCACATTGGAAGCATTCGCTAACTGTTCCTAAATGAATGAATCTCCAGCTTGAGTGGTTGGTAAGCACCATGTTGACAGGTGTTCATATCACCTTTAGCAAAGCAGCAAAGAAAGCATGATCCCCCTGGAGAGAGTTCTCTAAAAGCCTTAGCAAAGCTTTTCTGTGCAACCTGGAATAGATGCATTGCTGAAGCTATAGTCTGCAGAAACTGCAAGGGTAATTTTAGGTCATCACGATGTCATTTCCCTAAATGGAATAACTAGTCTCTTGCTGGTTGGAAATCAAGTGTATTTTTGTCAGAGAGCTTTTGGCGCAGATACTGGTGATGGCCTTGCTGGTTTGAATCGAAGCTTTTAGCCCTCATTCTATAAGCATTGGGTTTGGATCCACATTTAAAATGGAAAATACATTTAAAAATATCTGATAGCCCATTAAAGTTCATCGTTCTGTCATCTTAGCATCTCCTCTCGAAAGCAAGTGCGTGGTTGCTCTCCTCTCAGCTGGAAGCAGCTTTTATACTGACACTGCACACAAAAGCTGATTGTCTCTTCTCGAAGGGGTAAGATCTTCCCATCTCTGAATAGGTCACTTTTTAGAAAGCATTGTTCCAATCCAGCTAAGTTCAGTTTGATCATTTTCTCCTGTTCAGTCCGCTAAAAACATATCCATTTTGCAACTTTAAATTCCATTCTGATTTTTTTCATACTTCATCTCTCATCAAGTTTTTTTTTTCTCTTCTCCTTTTCCAAAAATACTAGTGTAGTCAAATCTTCGTAGTGCGTATTATGTATATATTTTTACAAGTATTTTAATACATGTATATATTTTATCATTAAGGAAATTAAAACAAGTGGATGGATTCATTCCTCTGTAAATACTGGGAATTCTGGCCAAGTGTCCATGGCACCCTAAGGATAAATAGATCAGTCTTCACATCCTCATCATTTTTTTTTTTTGGAATGGACAGAACAGATGATAATATAGCTAACTAAGGCTTCTCCTGAGTCTAGCTGATTTGCTAAAATCCTTTTTATTTCAGTCTGACATGAGGGTCCAGACTGATACTGTAGATATCAGTGACAGAATAATACTTAAAGTGGAAAAGCCCTAGATCAAAACAAAAGTTTCTTCTCCTTCCTCACTCTCAAACCTTACAACTTCCACTCCATCCAAGATGTTTTAGGGTCTGTTCCATCACATAGACTCAAACCTGCCACTGAGAAATCGCTTCACCTCTTCTTCCATAATGTTTCCCTGACCTTTATATCCACAGGGATCTCTCCTTGCAATGAAGTCACTCAGCTATTATTTAGCCAGGCCTCTGTATTCTTCCTGCACTACTGTGACATTTTATGTATTTGTTTTTGATAGTGTATGGCTGTGTTCTTATCTTTTTAGGTTTTGTGGTACTAATTTTTAAGATCTGTTTCTCCTTCAGTCTTAGAGAACATCTACACATAGTAGGTGTCCCATCAGCACATTTGTTGGTTTTCTGACTAGATCACCTTGTAAGACTCTGATTTTATATTTCAGATTGCAGTTTTCAATTTTGCATAACCTTTAGTTAAATGTCTCTTCTCCTAGGCAACCAGTTTGGGCTGATCCCTTAGGACCTTACTCAAGAAAAAATTTGTTTTATTTCAAGATGGCAGATGATATTTGGTTGTAACTTTGATTCCCATTAAGATAACATGTAACTGCTTATCTGAGGGTTTCTTTTTTTTTTTTTTTTAATCTGAGGGTTTCAAAATCATCATGAATATTTCTGGAGTGAATAATGAGGTCACAAAATATTTCATGCATAAGATTTCATTTTGTTTTGAAAAATAATCATTTATAGTAAGCATGCCAAGTATTACCCCGTATTACAGAAAGGTGTCAAGTCTAAACTTGCTGAATTGTCACAAAGCCAGCAACTAGCAACCTAGAACTGGAAGCATATTTTTCTGATTCAAGACTAGTGGGGTTTTGTTTGTTTATTTTTTGTTTACTTCCGTTCTACCAGAGTGTTCTCCTGGATATTTAAAGTTTGGTATGTTCCTTTACTTGTTTCCCTAGAAATCAGGAAATTTGTATTGTTTTAATTTAGTTTTGAACTCTAATGTGGTAACACTGTCTTCTGCAGCTGTATGAAAGGTTTTCCTAGAGTGTGTGGTTCTTTAGCAAATTTGTAGCATGATATTTTAAACAGAGTCCTTCAAATGAAATTCAGAAAGGTTGGCGTGTTAGGGCTGACCTTTACACAGAGTGAATCCAACGTGGCATTTTCCATGCTTTATGATGAGGCTTCTCCATGATTGCTTCCTCTCCCCACCCTCTCTGCCTTAATTATTCCTGATCTCTTATACTAAAGCTTTGCTTAAGTGAACTCCATAGTATCTATCAGCGGCCTCCCAGAAGAACAGGTCAAAAGCAATTACCATTACAAAGTGATTGGCTTTTTCTTAGTAGAACCAAGACTTACAGGAAGAGTACTTTTATTGCCTTTCTCTGACTGAGTCAGTGCAGAAACGGTCCCCTGCAGAGATCAGCATATCATTTCAAACAAAGCAATCCCCATAAGTATAATGTCATTATTATCAGCTGAGCTCTGTAGTTCTCCTGGTGAAAGGAAGATACCAAGCATCACAAATAGGGTGATTTTGTCTCTGGCCTGGGTTGAATTGTGTTCCCCCAAATTTATGTCTAACCAGAATCTCAGAATGCGGCCTGATTTGGACATAGGGTCTTTGCAGATGCAAATGGTTAATATGGGATCATATGGTACTAGTGCTATGCTGAGTTGCTCAGTCATGTCCGACTCTTTGAGACCCCATGGACAATAGCCCGCCAGGCTCCTCTGTCCATGAGGATTCTCCAGACAAGAATACTGAAGTGGGCTGCCATCCCCTCCTCCAGGGGATCTTCCCAACCCAGGGATCGAACCCAGGTCTCCCGCATTTCAGGTGGATGTTTTACTGTCTGAGCCACCAGATACTAGGGTGGACCCTAGATCCAATATGGCTGGTGTCCTTATAAGAAAAAGAGAAGACACACTGGGATATTAATATAGAAGGAAAATGGCCATACAAGGATGGAAGCAGACATTAGAGTAATACAGCTACAAGACAAAGAATGTCAAAGACTGCAGGCAGTAGCTGAGGCTAAGAGACAGGCATGGAGAAGATCGTCCCTTTGAGCCTTTAGAGAGAGTATGACTCTCCTGACACCTTAATCTTGGACTTCTGGTCTCCAGAGCTGTGAGAGAATATAACTCTGTTATTTTAAACTACCTAATTTGTGATCATTTGTTATAGTACTCCCAGGAAACTAATGTAATTTTTCACCCTTGAAAGACTTGTGCTTTCCTTGAGGGGAGAGCAAATGTACAAAAGTACAAGGCAAAGGCTGCCCTGGTAGTTTAGGCATGGCTCTGCCATTTTTGGGAAGGGAGTCCAGTGAATTGTGTGGTCAGTGTAGCGACCAGGAGAAGTTGACTTGAGATGGACTTTGAAAGCTAAATGGAACTTAGAAATATATGAAGAATGGAGGGGAGACATATTCTAGGGAGATGACTCATGTGCTTCATACTGAACTGGGGGGAGTAGGTGGGGACTGTGGAGAGTCCTAGACTAAGAATAGCTGCAGGCATTTGGGCTGTTCCATTTCCATGGCAAGAGGGCATTGAAGGTTTCTGAACCCTGAGGGAAAGCATTCATCATCCTTTCACTGATTATTGATAAGGTCAATTTTCCTTCCATTTCTAATATATTACAGACTGTGGGGAAGTCTATATTGCTTAGAAGAAAGAAAAAGAAGCTCTGACTTTGATTTTTCCCAACACCTTGTTTTGAATGAACCACTGTCAGTTCATGTTAGCCTGCTTTAATTTGACATGATCAATGAGAGACTAGTGTCCTGTGAAACTGTTTCTCTGAGCCTGGCATGCCATGAGATGGCCATTGAGAGACTGATTATTTTGGCCTTTTTTTATTGGAAGGACTGAGTTGTGCTGTACCCTATTTTGGTTGAGAATCAGGATGCATCCTGTGCACTTGAACTCTGTGTAGGCTTATATCCCTTCTTCCAGAAAGAGAGCCAACACAGACAAGCCTTTCTCTTATACTTAAGGACACTATAGCAAGTGTTTTTCTCCAACCCTGATATAATAGTACCTACTTGGGAAATAATAGAGCAAATTCCTATTCCAGTGAAATCTGAATAAGAAAAGCTTTACTCATCAACTGTGACCTCTCTGACAGCACTCACTTCAAGAGTACCTGAATATAACACAATAGATTTGGCTTGAAAAAGAAATGAGATTCCATGATAGTATTTGTTTTCATACTTTGATTTTGATCAAAGTGAATTGACGTATTTGCCGTTGATAATGCAATATTTTAAATGTTCAGGAGCTTCTTTCTCTTTCAAAAATGTATTTTATATCCAGTAACTACATCATAATATTGAAAGGTGCAGAAATGAGTTGATAAGTAATATTCACAATATCTGCCATGTAGTGGGGATTAAATAACTATATAGAGAATGAATGAATCAGAAGTAAAGTAATACAGATCTAATTTTCACACATACTTCTGGTCACAAATATTTTCTAAATGCATTTTAAAGTATGTATTTTCTTAACATAACAGCATATTCAAAATAAGAATAAGATAGGCGTTTTACTAAATAAGGTAGTATATTCAATTTTCATGTGAGCTTAAATTCAAATTCAATGAAAATGAATAAGACCTAACTCCTCCTTTTAATTAGTTCAAAATCTGGTGGGTAGGCCAAGTCAAATTAACTAAAAGTTACTATGTAAAGTGACTTGTAGTATACTATCCTATCTGAGAAACAATCTGGAGCCAAGGATAGAGACGAACAAGCACCATTTCTTCACACAGAGCATTTACTACAGAAGAATAAATAGAAGGTCTGTGACAATTAGCTGAATTATACTCCATCATAGGAGGAGGATAGGAGGGCAAGTGGACTCAGAGAAAGGACTCAGTGAAAGTTGCTGGATGAGGATCCAGTTGTCCAACTAGTATTCAACATGAAACAAAGCCCTAGCTCAGTCACTACCCTAGGGCCCCTGAATCAACACTGTAATGACGCTGAGTTCTAGAGTATTGGTCTAGGGATCATTATTTGCTGACAGAAGTGAAATTAATGCCATGTGGCTTCTGTGATAACAGCTATGTGAAGAGAAGACCAACTGAGGCTCAGATATTCATGATCCTTGGATACATTTAAGACCTTGGGATACTCTTGAATCTGCCTCCAACACCAGTTGTACTTTGCAAACCTTTTACTGCTTCCAGATTTCACCTGTTAAACACCCCCCGTGTAAGTTTCCAGAAAGAGCCTGATATCCTCTTTGCTGGTGATAGTTAATAAACAAGATGGCAGTGCTTCCATTTTGATATGGAGGAGAAATATGAATTGATTCTCTGGAAAAGAGAAATTCAATAGAGGAGAGGCCTAAGAAAAGGGATGGTTTTGACTTAACATCTCACAAAGACAGTTGTTACTGTGTAATCGCTTAGGTGGTGCAGTCCTAAGGATAGAAAGACAGTGATCAGTAGGCTGCAAGCTCACTGTGCTGGAAAAGCATCTTAGCTTGGCAAACCCTCAAGGGCTTCTGGGGTTGTCACTCTGATTTTCACTGCCTAATTTAGATTTTTTTTTTTCATTCTTGGAAAAAGATGTTTCTGGATCATTTCATCCTAAATGATCTACTCTGGACCCCCTGCTCCCATATTTTAATTGTGATGTTAGTTCCCCTTGTAGTCGATACATTGTGCACTTCATTGTGGGACCAGAAGAAGGGACCATCATTCTGCACTGAGAGGCATGATGTTTGCTTAAAAAATAAAAAGCATTGTTAGATCCAGTTAAATTATCGATAAGTATGTGACAAGGAGTTAAGTTACAGCAACTTGTTCACCACATGATTTGGTAGGAAAAGACAAAGTTGAGAGTTTTACAATGTGATCCTTTTGTCTGGAGCAGACAATTGTGCTCTGTGTGTCTGTGCACATAAAGGGCGTGCAGTTGTGAATTTGTTTGGGCCCCCTAGGGATTTGGGAATGAGAGCACTGTGCTTTGAAAACAGCACAAAGCAAATAGATGAGCAATACCTAAGCAATGCTGGGCTTTGGTCCCCCAGATTTCCACTCAAGCCCTTTCCATTTATCACTGAGACGTTTCCAAGGTAACTTCAATCTCAACCCCACAGGCCTTTGCAAATGTAGAGTCAGTTTCTGGAATTTCTTGGGAGAGCTGAATGGAGTCAACATTCTACTCTGGTGCTGTCTGCATGGAAGGTTGTCAGAAGCCAAGACTGTACTGAGAAAGAACACTTTAGGTGTCCTCTGTGGGCTGCAGCTACAGGAGACCAACAAGAGCCTGGTAGGGAGGACACAATCTCCCTCTGACTTCACTCTGGGCAGTGCACCTCCATCATTTGTCTTTGGGACCCATACAGAAATGAATTACTTCTAGACTAGATTCCCACACAAAGCATCTCCCAAGACGTAAAGCAGAACACAACTCCTCAGATGACCCTGTCTGGCTTTTTTTCCAGACTAAATCATTGAGCTTTAGGCCTCTAATCACAGCTCTAAGTCGATATTTGGGATCACTGTGTCTTGTGGTTGTTGTTCGGTTGCCCAGTCGTGTCCAACTCTTTGAGACCCCATGGACGGCAGCACGCCAGGCTTCCCTGTCCATCACCATCTCCTGGAGTTTGCCCAAGTTCATGTCCATTGCATTGGTGATGCCATTCAGCCATCTCATCCTCTGATGCCCCATTCTTCTTCTGCCCTCTATCTTTCCCAGCATCAGGGACTTTTCCAATGAGTCAGCTGTTTGCATCAGATGATCAGAATACTGGAGTTTCAGCTTCACCATCAGTTCTTCCAATGAGTACTCAGGGTTGATTTCCCTTAAGATTGACTGGTTTGGTCTCCTTGCATCCAAGGGACTCTTAGCACCACAGTTCAAAGGCATCAGTTTTTTTCAGCACTCTGCCTGCTTTATGGTCCAATTCTCACAACCATACATGACCACTGAGAAGATCATAGCCTTTACTGAACAGACCTTTGTCAGTAATGTTTCTGCTTTTAAGCATACTGCTTTTCATTGTGCCTAGTACTCATCTAAGTCTGTTAGTGCTTCTATAACAAAATATCACAGACTAAATGTCTTATAAACAAAATAAATGTATTTCTCATAGTGAAGACTGGTTGGTCAAAGATCAAGGTGCTGGTGACTTGATCAAGTGCAAAATCATGTCTGACGAGGGCTTTCTTTCTGGTTCGTGGATATGACTTCTCACTGTGCCCCCACATGGTAGAAAGGGCAAGGGAGCTCTCTGGCCTCTTTTATAAGCGAACTGATGACCTAATCACCTCCCAAGATGCCATGTCTTAATACCATTACCATGAAGTTTAGGATTTCAACACATGAATTTGGGGCGGGGGGTGGGGGGGGTACAGACATTCAAGGCCATAGCAGCACTATCTGAAGTTATTAACACATTTTGTGCCTGCTCACCGACTCAATGGACATGAGTTTGAGCAGGCTTCAGGAGTTGGTGATGGACAGGGAAGTGTGGCGTGCTGCAGTCCATGGGGTTGCAAAGAGTTGGACATGACTGAGCAACTTAACTGAATGTGACTGCTCAGTCATTCAGTCATATCCAACTCTTTGCAGCACCATGGGGTGTAGCCTACCAGGCTCCTCCGTCCATAGAATTTTCCAGGTAAGAATACTGGAATGGGTTGCCATCCTACTCTAAGAGATTTTCCCGACCCAGGGATCTAGTCCAGATTTCCTGTGTCTTCTGCGTTGACAGGTAAATTACCACTGTGCCACCTGGGCTTCTCGGAATTACTTTATCTTTCCCCAAATATATCTCATGTACACAGGGAATAGCTTTTCCTTTCTCATCTCAAAAACTCCTCTGCTTCAGAGTTATATCTATTATGAAGTGCTGAAAGTTTCCTAATACCCTTGTATATATGGTATTAAGATATGTGTATGTATGTGTGTGTGTATCACATATACATTGTAGTTTTATATTGTAGTTATTGTAGTATCATAACAGACTGCCCTCAAATTGCTTCCAGTTTTTTAGGCTTTCCCTTGGCATATTAAGGAGATGTTATTAAAAAAAAAAACATAACCCTTCTTTCCATCATCTGAGAATGCAACCAGCAGAGAAAGAGAAGATTATGAAAACATGAGAAAAAAAGTCAACACAGAGAAATTTCTCTATTGTTCCATGCTTCAGAATAACCTGACATTACCTTATCCTGAGCACAGAAGAGAGTAATCTCTGGGAACTTTTATTGCTCCAGGCTCTAGGACCCTGGCTGTAATGTTTATAGAAGTCTTGATGTGATTTCTGAGGCTTCTGAGGTAACTTTCAAAACCACTTCATGCCCCTTATCACTTGTACAGCTGCAAAATGTCAACAGGACTTTGCCTTGTCTTTGAGTATGTTTTTCTGTCTGTTTACCACTGAAAACAATGGCTATTTGACCTAGGCTCTGAGCTCCATTAAAGAGACTGACCATGTTTTCTTATCCCACACCCTTCTTTATATTTCCAGTTTCAACAGTGTCCAGGATTCTTTTTAAACAAGTGTGTTTTGTGTGATTGAATGAATAACAATTCTAGAGATAAATGGTAACTGCAGAAAAGAACAGGATAGTAAAACCATATAGGGTTAGAGGAGATGTCAATCTTAGAATAATGGATATTGTGTTCAAGAATAGAGAATTCAATATGTTTTATTCCTAGGCAAGTTTCTTAGGTTTTAGGATTATTTTAAATAACTGTAATAGAAGACATTTCTCTACACTAATATATATTTTATCTGTGTGTGTGCACATGTGCATGCACACGTGTAAAAGTTTGTTGAGTTAGAACTACCTACAAAGAGCCTAATTTAAAAAATTGCTACACTTTGGTCCTTTTTTATCTATTTTTGCTGTGGGGTATTGTTTTTTACATGTGGTGATTATGATATCTCCATATTTGCCATCAAGCAAAGTAATTCTCTTTCTGTTTAACATGTGATCTCATCACTAATAAGAGTGTTAATGAAAACTCAGCAGTCTATGGAGTTCTAGTGCTCAATCTGAAATTGTTCATCCCTGAAGCTCAGCATGATGGAGAGTCCAGGTACCTCTAGGTGTAGTCAATTAACATCTACAATGAATCATGAAATCAATTTTTCTTAATGGCAATGCTAAGAATTTTATTTGGTTGACAGTGAGTACACACATACTGCCCATCATCAATGTCAGGATTTTATCACACCTGAAAGCCTTTTTAAATGTTATGTTTGACTATTTTTTTTTTAATTTTAGCCTTCATAGAGAAAGGGTGGTTAAGTAAATAAGTTTGCCTGACTTATTTTAGTCCAATAGTAGCCATGTAAGATAGAGATTATTATTGCAATTTTTAAAATTAATTTTTATTGCAGTACAGTTGTTTCACAATGTTGTCTTAGTTTCTGCTGTGCAGCAAAATGAATCAGCCTTACATATACATGTATTCCCTCCCTTTTTGACGTCCTTCCCATTCATGTCATCACAGTACACTAAGTAGAGTTCCCTGTGCTAAACAGTATGTTCTCATCAGTTGTCTGTTTTATGCAAGAGAGATTTTTGTACTCAGTCGTGTCTGACTCTGCAACCTCATGGACTAGCCTGCCAAGCTCCTCTGTCCATGTATTTTTCCAGGCAAGAATACTGGAGTGAAGTGCCATTTCCTTCTCCAAGGGATCTGCCCGACCCAGGGATAGAGCCCAGGTCCTTTGTGTCTCCTGCATTTTTAGGCAGATTCTTTACCACTTAGCATCACCTGGGAAGCCCATCTATTTTATACATTGTATCAATAGTGTATATCTGTCAATCCCAACCCAATTCCTCCCACCTAACCTCCTTTCCCCCTGATATTCATACATTTATTCTCTACATGCATCTCTATTTCTGCTTTGTAAATAAGATCATCTATACAATTTTTCTAGATTACCATATTATCTCAATTTTAAAGAAAAGAAAACTGAAGAGATTAAATAACATGGCCAAGGTCCCAGTGTGAACAGATAACACCACTCTTTGTCTTTCATTTTCTTGTTTTTCTTTTCTCAGGCTTCACTTTCTCTCTCTTTCTACCTTATCTCCTTTTGTTTTTACTGACTTCCTTTGTCTTTCTCTGATTCACTTTACCTCTCAACCCTCATTTCTCTCTTCTCAGCTTCTTTTGTGCTTTCTCACTCCATTTTCCTCCTTGTAGTTCTCACTCTTTTCCTCTCTCTTTCTTCCTTCATCTCTTTATTTTCCTACAGTGAAATACCTTTAATGGGAACAAAAATCAGAAGGAACCTCTCTCCTCTCTGCCTTGTTCAATGATAAGAAACAAATGGACTTTGGACTTTTCCTAAAAACTTCTACTCTACCCTTGTAGATGAGAAGAGACCTCAGGTTTAGGAACACTGTCATATTATACTGTGAATCATTTGCTGTGAAGACCCATAACCATCACCTTCTTATTGGCATTATATTTCCTAAGGAGCTTCATGTTAGACCATAGGGAGGTGGGGGTTTGGCATGAACAGTGACCCAAATGTAGGAATCTCAAGTGATTTGAATGTAACTTAGTGTTCAGGGTTTTCAGATGCCAAACTGAAAGAGTCAGAAGACCTGGCCTTGAGAATTGTTTTACTTGGTCTTCTTTTTGAGTCTATGTTCATTTTCTCTAAGGTGGGCATCATGATATTCCCTGTGCCTACTTCACAGGTAGTTTCTAAGAATCAGCTTAAAGGATATAAAAGAACTTACAAATGTCCCGTCTCAGAAGTAAGCAATGTTTTCTTAAATGGGGCAGAAAAAATACCAACTATAAGCAAAAAATAAAAAAAAGATAGCCCACTCCACTCTTCTTGCCTGGGAAATCCCATGCATAGAGGAGCCTGACGGGCTACAGTTCACGGGGTCACAAAGAGTCAGCTGCTGCTGCTGCTGCTGCTAAGTCACTTCAGTCGTGTCCGACTCTGTGCGACCCCATAGACGGCAGCCTACCAGGCTCCTCCGTCCCTGGGATTCTCCAGGCAAGAAGACTGGAGTGGGTTGCCATTTCCTTCTCCAATGCATGAGAGTGAAAAGTGAAAATAAACTCACTTAGTCGTGTCCGACTCTTCGCTACCCCATGGACTGCAGCCTACCAGTCTCCTCCGTCCATAGGAGTTTCCAGGCAAGCGTACTGGAGTGGATTGCCATTGCCTTCTCCACAAAGAGTCAGACAGAACTTCAAAAGTAAACAACAACAGTAGTTCATACCACAATTATCTAATAAGGACTCCTATCCAGAAAATGTGCAGAGCTCCCACAAATCAATGAAAAAGGCAGGCAGTAGCAAAATATCCAAAAAATGTGAGCAGTAACTCCTCAAAGGAGGACATCCAAAAGGCCAAAAAACAAATGCAAAGGTATTTAACTTCATTAATCATTAGGCAGTTTACAAAATCAGATGTCCAGATGATCGATAAATGTACAAAAATGTGATGAGTTGGGGAAATGTGAATTAATCAAAACGTGATACTGCTACACGTCCATCAAAATTGCAATGATAATAATAAATAGAACCATCAAAACTCATGTTGGTGAGTATGTAGAGCCACTGGGACACTCCTACAGTGTTGGTGATAGTATAAATTTCCATAGGCACTTTAAAAGAACATGTTGAGGACTTCCCTGGTAGTTTGGTGGTTAAGAATCCACCTTACAATGCAGGGTACGTGAGTCTGGGCCCTCGTCAGGGAACTGAGATCCTACATGCCTGAGGGCAACTGAGCCCACGTGCCACAATAGAGAGCCTGCACACCACAACTAAGACCCAACACAGCCAAAAATAAACATTAAAAAAAAAAAAACAAGATCCTATATGATAGAATCTACTGCATCTGAACATATCAGACTCTAGCACTAAATAATTCCACTTCTGGAATTTCCTAATAGAAATTCATGTATATATATATGTGTGTGTGTGTGTGTGTGTGTATATATATATATATATATATATATATATATATATATTCATGCAAAAATGTTCACAGTGTAGCTACTCATAACATCATAGAATAAATAATTACTCAAATGTTCACTAACAGAAGAATAATAAATTGTGGTTTATTTACAAAATGGGTTACTATACAATAATGAGAATTAATGAACTGCAACTACATGCAACAGTGTGGTTGACTTTTGTATGTAATGTTGACTGAAAGAAGGAAGACACAGAAGAATAAATTTTACATGGTTTCACTCATATAAAATTCCAGAACAGGAAAATTAATTGGGGTAATAGAAGATAGGATAATTTTCCACTACCTCCTGGGGTGGAAGGTAGTGACTATGAGGAGCCGTGGGGAGACATGTCATACTATTAATCTTTTTCTTGAGCTGGGTGGCTGGATACAAAGATGTATTTCAATTCTGAAAATTCAACTAGCTGAATAATTATGATGCATGCCCTATTCTGTATGTACATTACACCTCCATACAAAAGTTAAAAATATCCCATAAGTTGGCTTGGGATTTAGAAATGATGAAAATTCTTTTCAGTGGCTAGAAATACATTTTATTTACCAGAAATTCTATGCAAGGGAAAGAGAAATTATGACCTGTTTCAAGTCAAGGAATAAGTTCATGCTAGGAAAACTTTATATAGATTGGAACTTAATGAAAAAGAATCAGGAAATTAAAGAGAGTAGAATGTTTATGGGTGTGTTCCTGGATTTAGATGCAAACAAGGCTGATTAGAGATTGGAGGAGGAAAAGGTAGCAGACATGAGGTTTTGGAAGAACTCTAAGGAGTTTGTACTGGACACTAGAAGTTATATATGTACGTGCACAGAGAGAGACATTGAAAGGGTAAGATCAGATCTGATATTGGAGAAGGAAGTGTAGAAGGCCAGAAGGACTGAATGTGGGACCTGAAGTCCAGCATGGCATGAAGAGGAGAGAAAAGATGGAGTAAGGACAGTTGGTGCAAAGAAAATAGCCCTTGGACATGAAGTTACTGTAGCTTGTAAATATTTTTTTATTGAACCAAACTATCATATGTTATGATAGAAATTAAATTCAACATCTGTTCTGAGGTTTTGCAGAACTGAAACTTCATTACAAGTTTGTATATTGGTCCACATACACCATATATGTGTACAGTGAGGAATCTCAGCTACTCTCACATTAATATGTGGCAAAACTGTAATTTTCATTTTTGAAAGCACCGTTTAAAAACCTGGCGGTTTTCTCTTCCTTCTCAGCCAACATGGGGTAGTAGATTGCACTCCATTTATGAAAGTGCAGTACGTTAACTTGGAGTGTGGGCAGGATTACCATAAATTACGGCAAAACTACAATGCTGAGCAATAGAACAGAATGTGTTTGGCAATGGGCTATCCTTGACCTTGTAATCATTTGCTTTAGTTCTAATCTGCCCACTCCAGTAATCTGCCAGTCAAAGGGGCTTGTGAATTAGCAAGGTTTAGTTGTTTATAAAACACCTGCATAAATATAGGTGAAGGTTGTGTTTGTGTGTATTTATGTGCACAGATGTATCTGCATAGGAATGGGCATAGTTGTGGAGATCTTGTGGGGAATGCAACTGTGTGGATCTGTGGAGCTGCATGTTGAATGGGTATGTATATCAGTGTGTGAAGAGGAGTTGGGGGTTGTCATGTGCACAGTTGTTCTGGCAAGTATTTGCTAACAAAGGACCGACACAGCCAGAGATTCGTGCAGTAGCTGTGTAGTCTACTTAATCTTCAGAAATGTAACCATCCCAGGGATCTTAGGGATGTCTTGTGGAAGAGGACTAGCGAGAAGAGGTGACCTACTCAGAGTCACATGGATAATGGAGATGCAGTAGAGACTACCCCTGAAAATGTAGAATGAATACATTTTTAAGTCCACTGAATGATGGTGGTTCTGAGAGTTGTGATCTGAATCAGAAATCTACATCTGGAAGGTAAGCAGTTCCGATCTGGGGAACTCTCAGTATCAACTTTCTTTATTTGCTTTGATGGTACAATAGTGACCATTGTCCCCCTTTCCAGAGCCCCAGGATACTAAAGTCTGAAACACAGGGAGAACACAAGGAGACACTTCCATATGCTTATTGGATAGATCCTGGTATTTATGGGGTATGCACACACCATGTACCCATAGGTATGTATTCCTGGCTGTAGGTAGTGGACTATTTTCTATGAGGTCAATGCATGGCCCTCCGTTTCATGCTTACTTATGTATTACATTCTAAGAGGAAATAACTTTTCATATGACAGGGTTTAACAGTTGGGCTTCCTAGGAAACTTGGAGTCTTTAGGAGGAATAAGAAGCTGATTTTAGAATTCTTCCCAAGAGCAGGACTGAAGACTGGAGCAACAAGCGAGTGTGAAGACACTAGGAATAAGGACAGCATAAGAAAGAGAAGCAGGGCTCAGGAGTTGGGTTTCATGAGTACAGTTTGCTAAGCATTGTCTCTGTGAGTGTGTGCGTGTGTGTTGGGCATGTATACACATGAACACATATTGAATATATGAATTATCAGCACATTTTTTGCGTTGTGAGGTATTTAAGTGCCAAGATATAGGTGGTTCTTGGAAGTACTTGCAGAACATATGCTGTGCTATTTCACCATCTGTAGCCTAGGACTTTGGACCAAATTCTGTTGCTTCGCTTTGGGGCAAGGAAGAAGGAAATGAGCAGATTTCTCTCTCATTTGTGACTCCTCTTCCCCCCGCAGGGTCAGCTCAATCCTAGGATCCTGACCTTCAGTGAATCCAGTTCACCCCTCTCCCTGGAATACTTGACCTTTACAGTTAGGATATGACTCTTGTCACACCTGTAAGGGGAAATTTTCACTGCTTCAGACAGCATTATAGAAGCAACTATACTTAACAATGTCTTTGTCCAAATTCTTCAAAGCCATCATGTCTTCTCCTTTTTCTTTAGGATGTCGTGAATACCACCCCTCGGTTTGCTTGCCTTGCTTGTCTCGATGGCATGGATGAGCTAAAACTAATCTGATCACTGACTACTGATACTTTTAAAAGAACATTTCTAACTCTTTATTTAGCTCTATAAAACTTAATAACCAGACTCTGCCTATCTTTGCTGTCAAATGTTTCACCGCTATTTTTTTGCCATTTAGAAGGATGTGAAGATACACCAATTTGCCACTCTCTAGGATGCCAAATAAGTTACTTCTTCTGCCCGGAAGGATGAGGGGCAGTAGGCGTCCCTCTCCCAACACACTGCTCCTCCAGGCCCTCCATCCCCGATGCCATGACCATGATAACAGACTTGTTATGATACCGAGAACTCTCCAGCTTTCCTGGCTGAGTCATGGAAAGAGGGACTTTCCATTTGTCCTCTAAAGATAAGGAGACTCTTTCTTTTATGAGAACAACAAGGGGAAAGATAGAAAAAAAAAAAAAAAGCATGTGACAAAACATAAAATTTATTAAATTATACAAAATAGATTCCTTATTAAAATAATGTGTCCTCAGAGGACTAAGCTCTCCAAGTTTTTTCACTACAATCCTGCCTTGGCTGAACCAGAGAATAAATAAATTTTTGGAGACCTTGGCCAATATTCTGCCACTGCCTTGAGAGGCTTTTTCCTGCACTCCAGGGGACATTGCTGATTCATACTGCTGCATTCTGGGAATTTGAAAAGGGCAATCAGATGTTACAGGGCATGATTTTTCGTTGCTATGCTTGGACAAAGGGCTGCGACAAGGGCATCGAGGGACACAACCTCCAGCATTCTTCCTGCCTGGATCTCTCTCCATAGCATCCTCCCTTGCATCCCAATCTGAAACTTTAGACCTTGCAACTACAACTGGCTTTTTCCTCATCCTTAGGGTGATTCTGGCATGACCAAACGTGGAGTCACGGAGACATACTTTGTAATTAATTACTATCTGGGGCCTCTTAATGATACAGTTTGTCAGATGGGAAGAGTGATGAGATGGGAGACTTGAAGCACCACTTGCGGGGTGATAAGATCCATCGGCTCTTGGCTGTCTCTTGGTTGCCATGACAACCACCTGGCTATAGGACTCTGTGACTGTGTGAGCGGTTGCAGAAATGAATTGGTGGCAGCCTTTGGGAGTCAGTCCTGAGGCTGAAGGACCACTCCTCCACACCCCCTCCCACCCTCCCAGGGACAGTGCTTTCTCTGCTCTCACCGGTAAAGGGGGAGAATATGACATTGCATTTTGAAGCCATTGGTTATAGCTCAAAGACATACTTTAATCTTGGTTTATGAGGAGTTGGAAACTGAAAGGGAAGAACAGGGGTTCTCTATGGCAGAGGACTGGCGTTAGTGGCTGTGAGCAGTGAGCTTGGACTCAGACAGTACACATCTTGGGAAGCCCTGATGTATTCTGGAATGCTGGGTAATGGTGCCGAGCTGGCTTTTTAACTCATCTTTGCCCTATGCTGGTGGTTCTCAAAATTGGTCCTATCTCTTTCTCACTCATATTTCTATATGAACTCAGTTTCTCCTTCCAGTCCATAGGAATCCCTACTTCATTCCAGTTCCAAGCAGGGTTAAGGTTTCTAAGCTGTTTTTTTTTTTTTTTTTCTCTGAATGTATTGAGGTTCAATGGACAAATCACTTGAAAATATTTAGATGGAGAATAGTTTATGCACCTTGGTTACTCTTAGGAAGAACATCGTGAGAATTTAGAGAAATATCTTAATATGTATTTTAAAATGGGAAGTGATATTCAACAAGGGGACACAAGTAGTGAAGGATAGTCATGAAACAGATTTCTAAAGAGAGTGGCAACTGCCATTTGGACAGCATTAGTTTCACTCAATGCTGGGAGATAAGGAGGAACTACTGGTCAGAATTTGAACAGAGATGAATTGTTCCACATACAACAAGGAAGGGAATTAGAAATTCAGGGAAATTCCAGAATGGAGATGAGAAGATCCATTACAGAGAGCAGTGTAGATCCTAGAAACAGGGATGAGTGAGAGAAAAGGCTATAATCCCACCTAGCACCCCCTCAAGGCTAGCACTAGGTTCTCTTATGAATTAATACTTGTCTTGTCACTTGGTGTATTTCATAAACCAATACAGCAATGAAGGTAATACCTTCTAAACCATTATAATGCAAAGTACTTCCCTAGCATTATCTCAATGATGCTAAGCAGGTAAGTATGAGTATACCTGTGTTCTAGATGAGAACACATTGGGCATGTTTTCTGAATAGAAATACTAATTTACCAATTATTATCCCTGATGTAATAATCTGTTTATATAGAAAGTCTCAGACATAGAATTGAATTCAACTTTTATACAATTTATTTCTTCAGCAACATGTATTTCTTTTTTTAAAAAAGAATAAAAGTGCCTAAACTTAAGGGGTGTACATGTGTGTGTATGTTAGTCAGTCATGTCCAACTCTTTACGACCCCATGGACTGTAGCCCACCATGCTCTTCTGTCCGTGGAATTCTCCAGGCAAGAGTGGGTATCCAATCCCTTTTCCAGGGGTTCTTGTTGACCCAGGGATCGAACCCAGGTCTCCTGTATTGCAGGCAGATTCTTCACCATTTGAGACACCAAGGAAGTCTCAAGCTCAAGGTGTCACAGGGAAATCGAGGTTATAGTGTTGCTTTATCTGCAGAAGTCAAGGGTCACCTTGCACACAAAGATTAACTTCAAGGCTAGTAGAGGATTAGGTGATTTGTCTCTGGTTCTCCTTTTGTGCACTGAGGCTCTGTGAATCCTACCCTCTTGGGCAGTGTCATCCCTCCAGTGAAGTTCCTCCTCTGATTTCCTTCATTCTCAATCTGTATTTTCCTGTCCTATATTATGAAAAGGAAAAGTGGCCTTTTCCTTGGTGGCCCAGTGGTAAAGAATCTGCCTGCCAGTGCTGGAGCTGTAGATGATCCCTGGATTGGGAAGATCCACTGGAGAAGGAAAAGGCAACCCATTCCAGTATTCATGTCTGGAGAATTCCATGGACTTAGGAGCCTGGCAGGCTACAATCCATGGGGTCCCATGAGTTGGACATGACTTAGTGAGTAAACAACCACAAAATAAAATATTATGAGAAGGTGATCTGTAGGTTCATACTCTGGGAAATAAGATCCCTGATCTCATAATTTATTACCCTTTCCAGAGTATATGTTTGCTTTTCAGAAAGGGACTTTAGGGAGAATCACACTGGATTCGGTTTGCTGCAGAGAGGATGTAAGTCAGATTATAGAAGACTGCCCAGCTTTTGGTGACTGGGTGGTACAGCCTCCAGGGAGTTTGCCCTAACCAGCGCCTGTGTTTTATTATTATTTTACCACCACTTTGCTTGGTGGAAGTTTTGTATTTTAGATAGCACTTTACCCTTGGGTTCTCCAATTAGGTTACAGATGAGATAATGCAAAATGTCTCTGAAGGGCCACACAATCTCCGAGTCCCTTTAGGGTCCCTTCAAGTTTCTTATGAAGAGAGAAGAGTATGGTGAGGACCATGAGGACTGTGGCAAACGAGAATGTGTATAATTCCCACATATGTATGGATGTTTATATATAAATACATATCTTTTTAAAGTGAAAATACACCTTCCAAACAAACTAAGCAACTCTATAGCCATAAAATGTCCAAAGGCCTTCAGTTTGAAAGCCTCTAAATAGCATTTTGAGTAGAAAATTAATTACAAATTTGAAAGAGAAAACATCAGATAGAGCCACCAATGAGTAACGTAGCTTGGATTCTTTAGTCATCAATGAATCATACAGACTGATGTTCAGATGGTTGGATGGTGTCACCGACTCAATGGACATGAGTTTGAGCAAACTCTGGAAGATAGTGAAGGACAGGGAAGCCTAATGTGCTGCAGTCCATGGGGTTGCAAAGACTTGGACATGACTTAGCGACTGAACAACAACATTCTCTTGATGGCTCTTCAGCCTCCTAACATCCTGATAGGAACCTTGAATCATATACTGTCTAGAGCCAGAGATCAGAAATAGGTATCACAGGAAGACTTATTTCTCTCTCTGAGCCTCTGGCCACAAGGAAGGAGAGGTGGCCTTAGACAATAACAGTGATGACTCAAGGTCAAAATAGAATCAATTCCTTACACAAATATTCAGTATAACAATAATTCAAACTTGAGATCAGATCATTGAAAGAATAGCTCAGGGTGAAATATGTATTGTTTCTGAGGATTGTCTTCCTAAATTTTGTGTTAAATGTGCTGCTGATATAAGTCATTTAGAACCATAGCATTTCCCTTTTTTACTCTTAGATTCATACCTTCAGTAGGGCACATGACAGCTTCAACCCAACCACTATGAGATTCCACACTGGGAATCTGGTTGAGATAAGAGGTTATCAAGTAAACAATTAGAATCATGAGGGAGTAGAGAAGGTGTTTTTCTAGAGGTGTTGCTTCAGGGGATGTGTTTGTTAGCACTTGGCTTTGTTGAAATGTGCACATTAAATTTGGGAGATCTTGAGAGGCTTTTTAAAGTTTAATTGCTGCAAATCTCTTGTTATCATGCTTTCCTAGGAGATTTACGCAGCCCTAAATGCTTCCATGAAAATTATTCTTTCCTATATTGTTTTGCCTGAAAAATAGAGTGTGCTGCAAATGTGAGAAAGAATAACATTCCTTCGCTGGAGTGAAGAAGTGTGTTAGTCAACTAGGGCTGCCATAACAAAATAACAGAGACTGGAGGCTGATATAACAGGCATTTATTTTCCCACACTTCCAGAGGCCAGAAGTTCAAGGTACTGGCAGCTTTACTTTCTTCTGAAGTCTCTCTGCTTGGTTTTCAGATGTCCACCTTCTCCCTGTGTCTTACGTGGTCATCCCTCTGTGTGCTCATCCTTGGCATTTCTTTGTGTGTCCAAATTTCCCTTTCTTATAATGGCACTAGATGGGCCCAGCCTTCTTTCATTTGAATGGATCATCTTTTTTATTTTTTATTTCATTTTATTTTTTAAGCTTTTTTTTTTTAATGTGTCCTATTTTTAAAGTCTTTATTGAATTTGTTACAATATTTCTTGTTTTTTTACACTTTTGGTTTTTGGCTCTGAGTTATGTGGGATCTTAGCTCCCCACCCAGGAACTGAGTCCACACCACCTGCAATGGAAGATGAAGTTTTAACCACTGGACTGCCAGGGAAGTCCTTTGATCACCTTGTTTAAAGGCTCGATCTCCAAACAGTAACACTCTGAGGTCCTGTGTTTTAGGAAGCTCTATGAATTTTGAGGGACTTCATGCAATTCAGCCCATAACAAAGTATAATTATTTTTAGGGTTGGACTGAATGATGGGGGATGCCCATTTTAGCTCTCTAAGTGTAAGATTCTCTGATTTCAGAACTTGTTTCACCTATGACTTGAAAAATCAGACTTTTGTAGAAAACTTATTTTCTCTCTCTGGCAGGCACTTGTGTAGGCCAGATAGCACCATCTTCCCCCAACAAATGACACTGGAGACAAGACCTCCTGATTTATGACCCAATGTCTCCCTACTTTCTGCATCATTCCTATTCACAACCTGCTCTAATTCTTCTCCAAATCAGGAAAAAAAAATAGCAAATAGGTAAGATATAAATGCAAGTTATTTAGAGGGGAGGAGAGGCTGCTAAATATAGTTTTCTTTAAGAGAAATGATGGTGGCAGGACAAAAACAGAGTAGAAACATAAGAGACATTTCTAAGGTAAAATTCTAATTTGACTTTTTATTAAATGCAGTATGTAAAAAAGAATGCCTAGAATGTCTAGAATGCCTCTATGAACTTTGGTGTGTGTAAGTCTATGGATGGTGGAGGCACAGGTGGTAAAGAACCTGCCTACCAATGAAGGATACATAGAGACGTGGGTTTGATCCCTGGGTTGGGAAGATCCCCTGGAGGAGTGCATGGCAACCCACTGCAGTATTCTTGCCTGGGAAGTCCCGTGAACAGAGGAGCCTGGAGGGCTATGGTCTCTCAAAGAGTTGGAAAAAACTGAAGCTACTTAGCATGCATACATGAACTAGTAAAAGAGGGAAGTTATTTTAGAAGTTATTTAAAGGCATATATATGTATCTATATATACACATGTAAATACACCTGTGTAATGCAAATATACCATTAGAGGCACACTTACAATGTATATTTTACATATATATCCCCATGATAAATTTTAGACTGTGCCTGCTAAGCAGAGTGTCTGCATTTTTTCAAAGAAGGCCAAGCACAGAGCTTGACTTCTTAAATGGTTAACAGAAGTATAGCCTCAAGCTATGATGCCCAAGAGCATTTGTTTTAAATGGAAAATGGATAAATGCAATAATTGGACCATATTTAAACATATGGCATTACTATCTTAGACAAAATTACCTGTTCTGAGAAAAAGAATCATGTAGCTAAGGTTGCAGACACAAATAATTAAACAGTATATGTGTTAAATTGAATACAATTTCTTTAGTTCTTTTGTACAATTCCTTTTTATCAAAAGATGATACTCATGATGGGCTTCCCTGGTGGCTCAGTGGTAAAGAATCCATCTGCCAATGTAGGAGACATGGGTTCAGTTCCTGGGTTGGGAGGATCCCCTGGAGAAGGAAATGACAACCCAGTCCAGTATTCTTGCCTGGGAAATTCTATGGACAGAAGAGCTTGGTGGGCTACAGACCACGGGGTCACAAAAGAGTCAGACACGACTTAACGACTAAACAACAACAAATGCTTATGGCTCCTCACTAACTAATAAGTGGAAAAAATTGTGAAATAAAGCATTCATAAAACAATAAAACATCACATAATTATGTGATTAAGGGCCATCAGTGGCATTTACTGCCTTACTAATGAATACATTGTTAATTACTCATTAGCACTTTGCCCAGGCGCCTTACTTAGAACACTGCAGACTCTTGTGAAAAGATACATTGGCAGTTAAAAGTAGAAACATCAGATTTCTTTCAGGAAAACAGCAAACCTTTAGGGTCCCCTAATCTAAAATGATATTAACATTCCTTGCTGAATTATTATGCAAAAGCCATCCATGTAAGTTGACTACTGATAGTCCAATGGGATAGAAGCAGTTCTGTTGATCTTTTGCCAGAAATGTGAATCCCTGCATGTGAGTTAAGCTTCACTTCCCTCTCTGACTTTAACTGTATTCTTCCTTCTGAGAGACGGAGTTCATAGATTGATGCTGCTAGGTTTCACTATCACTGCATCCACAGGTGGACCACTTAGAGAGTGTATAAACCTATGTATAGAATTACTCATCTCTTCCAACCCCCATACAACATTTCCATTTGGTTCAAGAGTCTGGGGAACTATTTCACTGTGGAAACATAGCTGAGTTTATAATTACAGAAGATGCCTAACCAACTCATCAGAATAATTTAGTCCTGTACTTCATCTGTAAACAACTAAGCAGTGTCCAGGCATGCTTATCTCAAGGTCTACAGGCCCTCACCCCTGTTCCTGTGCCTATCTGCCCCTACCACTGCTGGTGAGCTTATCAGAAGTCAGTAAGTATGTTTATGCCAGTTCCCTTGCTATTGTAATGGCATAAATCAATTAAATATTATGCAAATCAATGAGCCATAAGTACAAAGAAAAAAAAAAGTGTTTCAGATTGTTTTTTTCTAAGAGGAAAGGTGCTAAAAATTTGTGGAACTAGGTGTGGTTAGACAAATATATATATATATATATATATATATATATATATTTGTGTGTGTGTGTGTGTGTGTGTATATATATATATATATATATATATATATATATATTAAAAAAAAGATGTGGAAAACTAAAATTCTAGAATTCTTGGCTCAGATTGACTTTCCAGAGACTTTGCATTCACACTTTCACTTAAAGATATCAAAAGAGAGAATTGTAGAACATGCAACATAAATGTGGCTTTTGTGAAAAAAAAAAAAAAGAAAGAAAGAAACTGTGTGGAATGCTTATCAGGGGGAAAAGATCTTGGCCCTACATCATAAGCATAGCTAATAAATGCACATTTGTATATCTTAGGTTAAAATAATATGTTTAAGCAGTGATTGTATTTTTTAAAGGATTATCTGCTTTACAGACCTTTTTGATTAATTGTCCAGTTAGTGTTCAGTTGCTCAGTTGTGTCTGAATCTTTGCAACCCCATGGATTGCAGCATATCAGGCTTCCCTGTCCTTGACTATCTCCCGGGGTTTGTTCATACTCATGTCCATTGAATTGATGAGGCCATCCATTTGGCCAGATATTAACTCCAAATGCATAAGATGTATATGAGGAGTGAAAAAAATCATTGTATAAAATATTTACAGCCCAAGCCAATTTTTTAAATTTTATTTTTTAACAGTTTCTAGAGCTTTTTACTAATGGAATTATACAATGCATAGCCTAATCCATATTTTAAAAACTACTCTGTACATGCAAGCATGTATGTATATCTGTAGAAAATATTATATGAGGCTAGTAACATTGTTTGGTATTTTTATGCCAGTTTTTCATTTCCTTTGTTAAGTTTTTCTGTATTAAAATTTCCTACAATTCATTCTTATTACTTTTATAATAAGATGATAAACCACCAAATGTTAATTAATGCCCCATGTTTTTGGCTCTTCTGTTAATCTATACTCTTGAGAGTTGTCTCCATTCTCTAGGACAGACTGCCCACAAGCCCTCCAAGAGAGTGTTCAGAGTAGGGCTGGTCTCAGTTTCTTCCTGGTAATGTCCACGGGCTTCATTGTTGAAGGACTCATGTGTCTTCATTCCCATGTCTCTTCTTGGTCCCACGGACGACACACAGGAATGCACAGGAAACCTCTGTGTGATCCAGGAGTAAAAGAACCCCTTTCTTGTAACTTAGTGGGCTGGGATCACCGCTGTTTGGCTGAGTAATTGAGGCTGTAGGAAAATCTAAGCACTTTGACTCTCAGTAACATTTACAAACATTTCAAATTCATAACAATTTACATACTTTATTTTCCTCCTTACAGACATGTTCTTTAAAAAAATGACTTTAATTCAACCTGTATTTTTGAAATTACACATATGGATTATTTTTTTGGTCATGGTTGAATAAGTACAGGGAGAAGGCAATGGCACCCCACTCCAGTACTCTTGCCTGGAAAATCCCATGGATGGAGGAGCCTGGTAGGCTACAGTCCATGGGGTCGCTAAGAGTCGGACACGACTGAGCGACTTCACTTTCACTTTTCCCTTTCATGCACTGGAGAAGGAAATGGCAACCCACTCCGGTATTCTTGCCTGGAGAGTCCTAGGGACGGTGGAGCCTGGTGGGCTGCCGTCTATGAGGTCGCACAGAGTCAGACACGACTGAAGCGACTTAGTAGTAGTTTTAGTAGTAGAAGTGCTTTAAATATTTGCTTACTTTGGTGATGACTAAACTGATATGAGATAAATAGCTACAGCTAATGCTGAACACTCAGAGGAAATAAGATATACATTTGCTATAACTCTAAGCGAGTCTTAAAAGGAGGTAGTATAGATAGGGGCCTTCCCTGGTAGTCCAGTGGTTAAGAATCCAGCTTGCAATTCAGGGGACACAGGTTTGATCTCTGGTCAGGGAACTAAGATCCCACATGCCATGGGGAAACTAAGCCTGTGTACCACAACTATTGAGCCCGTGATACACAATGAAAGATACTGCATGATGCAACTAAGACCCAACATGGACAAATAAATACATTTTTAAAGGAGGTATTACAGAAGCTTTACCTTGGACCTGTAATGTGTGCACCATAAAGCACTCTGGGGAACCAGAGGCCTGAATACTGCAAATAAGATGTCCATGGTATTGTGAAATAGGTTCTAAGAATTTGCTGGTCATTGGTAGATGACAGATGGATTTGTGGTTATTTATAGAATGCCTCATCTGATGATGTTTACATCTGAATTTATAGTTTTCAGTTAGATAAAATTGAGCCTAATATTAATTGTTCTATTATGTGTTGACATTTTTCTTCTGTGGGACACTGGTAAGATTTATATACATATATATTCTAATAACATCATGTCTTTGTGTCTAATTGTTTTGCAATCATTGGACAGATCAGAGAAAACAAGAAGAGTGAGGTCAGTGCTCTGAGGCTGCCTCATGGCCTTTCAGTCTCTGTTGGGTCCATGGAGCTCTTAACCGTCTCAGTCTGGACTTCTTTCTGCTCTATCAATAGGTTGAGTATGCAGATAAAAGTAACACTTGAGTTACACAAGTAATTTGCATATCTTCTCTTAGTATAATCCTTATAATACCCAAAGAACCAATATCATTCTCATTTCACAATTGAGAAAATAGAGACTCCTTGAGTTTAAAATCATTTGTCTTATAATCACACAGCTCAGATGGTCATAGCCAGAGTTTGAACCTAGTCCAGTTTAGAAAATTTTGAAGTTGCTAGCTGCATGTGCAAGGGGGTATTTGCACCCGTCTGGACTTGTCTCTTCATATGTACCCTGATTGCTCGCACATGGTGTAGAGAGCACAGAAAAGTCAACCACAGATACCGACCCTACACTTGGGGTGTCGCTTTCCATCTCTTCTACTTCTAACCCCCTTTCTTGGTCTTTGGCTCTAAATGTTTACTGTTTTATTTATGGTGACCTATGAAATATCTGATAGTATTTTTTGGTTTGTTTTTCTGTTTAGAAAATGACTTTGAGGTATCATTTACATACAATAAAATATACATACTTTAGGTGTACAATTCAATGAGTTTTGGCAAATAAACCCAACCATTCAACAGCTATCCTCTAGATAAAACATTTTCATCTCTTAAAAAATGTCTTCATGCCACCTTGTAGTTAATCCCAAAACTCCTCATTCCAAACCATTAGTCATCTGATGTCTATTGCATAAAATGGTTTCGCCTAGTCTAGAACTTCACCTAAATTACAATCTGAGAGTACATGCTTTTTATATCTGATTATTTGACTCAATATAATGTCTATGAAATTCAAGAATAATATTTTATGTCCCATTTTTATTGCTGAGTAGTTTTCCATGGTACAGATAGTCAATATCTCAAATTGTTTATCCATTTTTCTATCAGTGGACATTTGAGTTTTCTGCTTTGAGGCTGTTATGATAAAGTTGTTATGAACATCTATGTAGCAGTCTTTTTTGTGTGTGGAAATGTGATTTCATTTCTTTTGGGTAAATATCTATAGGTGAAATAGTTAACTCATGTAGTGTGTACATTGTAAAGCTGATAAAAAAAAAAAAAACACAAAACCTGCTTGATGTTTTCCAATACAACTGTAGCATTTTACATTCCCACAAGCAATGCTTGAAGAGTCTAGTGCCAGAGTCCACATCCTTGCTGACACTTAGTATTAGAAATCATCAAATTGAGACATTGGATGTGAAGCGATATCTCAACGCAGTGTTAATTAGCATTTGCCTGATGGATATAATGTTGAGATATTTCCCTATATTTATTAGCCATTTATATATTTTTCTGCTGTTTGTTAACCTGTCTCTTCCAATCTTATTTTAATTTAAACACAAAGAGTTGCCTTATTATGGAGTTGTCAGAGTTCTTTATATATTTGGGATTCAGATCCTTTCTTACACTGTTACCCATATACCATGAATATTTTTAACCTGTTAGTATGTACTTATTAAGTATCCTCTTTCTCTTTAATTGCACTCTTCCTTCTCCCCCATCATGCTGCCATCATCCCACAATGAACACTCGCAACTCATATAGCCTCCTTACTCCCTGAGTAATGCACTGGGATGTCCTGGTAACACTTCAGATACAATTTTTGGTTCCAGGAAAACTCTTTGCGGCCATCGAGTCATGAGTCCTCCTCTGGCTCCTCCCAGCACCACTCCCCACCAGGGATCACCTGTTCTTAAAATTAAATGTGGTTTTAAATATTCAAGGTCCTCACTTCTTCCTCCATTTACCTTAGTTTACTTCCAGATGCCAGTGTTCAAACGGTTGCTATTTTAAGATCTTATGATAATCTTAATAACTCCTTTTGCCAATCTGGTGACTAATACCATGACCAGATCACATAGCCCATTTCAGTTAGCTGATGCCTTATACTTGTAATAAGGGGAGATGGAGCCATAGAATTTAGAAATAATAACTTCAAGTATAGGAAGCAATAGGTCTGGTGACTAATTTCAGATTTGGCTATATTTTCAGAATTGGTATGAATGGTGCTATAAGTAGAGGTTGCATTTTCAGCAGGAAGTTGAGGATTATTATTATTTTGGTGCCTGAAGAAATGGGAACTGACAGTTTGAAGTAATACAAACTGTTTGACATTGAATAACCTATGTAGCTTTCACCAATAGAAAATATCTTCTAGAATAGGGTATACTGCAATGTAAAATGCAGAATATATTGCTGTTTTTATTATAATCCATAAGCAATGGTGCACACTGACGTGCCCAGCCTCTTTCAATCTGTCCCAGTGATTGCCAGGTTTTTGCTTATCCACATCAGCTAAAATTCACAGATCTGGATCAATTCTCACATGGATGTCCAGACTTACAGGACAATCTTAGTGATGGAGCAACTGATCAGAGCCCACAGAATCCCCATGTGGGTCCAGGTCATGCGCCATGTTTGAAATGTCAAAATGAAGGCTAGGCTTAATATCCTTTCAGATTCTACACTATTATGCAGCCTCTATTAGGGCTCTGTGGATGCAGAAATTATGGAGGTTTCAACAGTTGTCTCTAGAGGGGTAATCAGGCTACCCTGGAAAACATAGAGACATCCTCAAATTTCTTTGAAGGAACTCTGAGCTCAGTGGATTTATTTTTGATGAGTTTGGGTCTCTAATCCATAAAGATATCGCCTAGGTTTTAAACTTCTTGAGCCAAGGGTATTCCCATCACTTCTGTACCTGACTGAAAGAATCTATAGTACCTTGTGAGAAAAAGAAAACTCAAGGGTCCCTTACTAAAAGATGTAAAGTTTAACTTATATTCTGCTTGTTTAAAATTGAACTAGTTCTCAAACTTAGTAAAGCATTCTGAAGCTGTGAACATGAAAATTATTAGTTCTAATTGTTATACTTCATATACAAAAGGGGTGGCAGATCTATAGCAAGCAGGGATGAATCGTGGCATCATTAAAAGTACAAAATTCCAGCTCTCACCTGAATACAGATGGTATGTTTGCTTATGTTCATGGTGGACTTGCATCCATATGAAGAGTAGCCTTGTTTCAGAGCTCCTGGCATCTACAGCTGCAGTTGGGAGGCATCTATTTTATATCCCTCATGTCTTTCTTGACTGATTCCTTCAATGCTTTTGTTACTGAGACAGAGGAATGCCACACTAACCTTCTGTTTCACTATGATAACTGTGTTTGTTTGCTTTTTGTTTCCCCAGAATTCAGTGTCATTACATAAAACCAGTAGTCTATCCACAGGCTTGTTGGGGGAGTGGGTCACTAGTAGCTTTGGCTGCCATAATTATTGAATGATCTATCAACTTGAAACACTTATCCTCATGGTTCTTCTTTAATGTAAACTCAGCTGTAAGATGTTTTTTTTTTTTTAATTATAAAAAAAGCAGTCTTTTGGCAGTAGTTGTTCTGTTACCCCTTGTGCAGAGTGGACATCCTAAATGTGCTCCACATCAGGAATAAGAGCCTAAGAGTAGAGTCTGGGGTTCTGTGCCCTCCAAAAGTATTAAAAAAGAAAATTGGGGCTGGCCAAAAGTTCCTTTGAGGTTTTTCTATAACACCCTACAAAAACTTGAATGAACTTTTTGGCCAGCCCAATAGTTAAACTGCTACTGCTCCTGCAAGGTACACAGGAAGCTTTGTAAAGAGCCATGGATCAGAGGTGTTAATGAGTCAACCTGATGGACCGAACCTTACTAATAACCTGAAAACTTCACCCCTCTCCCAGATGCAAGTGTCAAGGAAATCCCTTGGGGGACTGGTCCCCTGAGCTCTTGTAGCCAGAAGCATATCAGCTTTAAAGAACCCACAGCTTTTCAAGGATAGATGAAACAACCACTGGAATCAAAAATTCTTGTATAGGAGGGGGAGAGTCACATATTTTAACAGAAGGTCAAATGCATTTCTTCAATTGACAATGTGGAAGATCAGACCTTCAGAAGTTTTAAAAAATAAATGTCCTTGAATTTTAGACTTAGCTTGCCTTCTCAGAGAAGTTAATTATGTCCCTAAGAATAAAGGTTTATCTCATCAGAAACACTGTAACATTTCTCACAACTTTAGTTGCTTTGTCAGTTATAATGGGAAATACATGTTATTGTAAGTTTCCAGCTAAAGGACTTCTTTTAAATAATTAAGCTTTCCGGAATTTTATTATTTTATTTTAGCTAACCCAGAATGTCAAAAGTACAGAATCAGCAGTAGGGGATTCCAGTCTGAAAAAGCTTGCTTATTAAAATCTACTTGCCCAGATATGGAGTGGGAAAGACAAACCCACATAGCAGGTCTAGTGGAGGGAGCCTAGGACTGATGCTGCTCAATGGGTAAAGAGGGACCTCGGTCTGCAAGGTGTGGATGCCGGGGAAGGCAGGGAGCAAAAGCCTGGAGAAAGAAAACTGGTTCAGGATCTGGTCTGGAACTAACCGGATCACACCGGCCTCCCTGTGTCCTGAAGTTACCAGGATAATCCTGATTTTCCACTTCCTTTCAATTCAGCAAATGTGTGTCAGAGTCTACACAAGGTGCTTGGGATATGAATCTCAATTAAACATGATTTTTTTCTTCCTCCACTCTGCCTCAAATTCTCAGAGCTTTTGAGGAGTACAAGCTTTATTCGCTAAGTGTTTTTCACAATTTTTCCCCCTGGGCTATTATTTAGTTTTGAAATATGTTCTATTTTATTTGCATAGGTAATACAAGCATGTTGGTGAAAAATGTTGTTAAAATCAAAAAAGTTATTATTTTCATTTATATTTCGCACCTGTTATTGCCTGGATTTCTTGGTATTGTTATGGTTCTTGTTGTTTTCTCTTTATTCTTCCTTTAATGAGGAAAGACCTTTACAAGCTTGTGTCTGTTTGGCATAGGATTTTCTCACTCAGATTGAGATGGAGGCCAGCTCAAGTGCAAGTTGTCAATGTGTGTGGTGTTCAGTCGTGTCCAGCTCTTTGTGAGCACGTGAACTGTAGCCCGCCAGGCTCCTCTGTCCATGGAATTTTCCAGGCAAGAATACTGGAACGGGTTGACATTTCCTACTCCAAATACCAGCCTGCAGATTACCTGGCAGAAGTAGCTGAATCAAACGACACTTGTGATTATAGAAAGAATATGTGTTATGCAAGATGTGGTCAGGAGGATAGAAAGTCACTCTAGATATTTCAAATGGGAAGGATTTAGCATAGGAGATTAGTTCCTTTTAAAACTTTTGGGAAAGCTGGGGGAGCCAAGAGCCCAGGTCAATTAAAACAGCTGACTGAGTGGGAATCAAGGAATGTAAGAATTCCAGTAATTTACACAGGGATGTCAAAAATCCAGTTGGTCCAGGGAAAGTGATTCTTGGTAAGAGACCCAGAAAGTTCTGTGAATTCCACTTTTGCTTCTGCCCTTTCACCTACCTGCCCCTGGAGGATGAGAATAATGGCTTTCTTTCTCTTCTATCCTCCTAATTTTGTGTAGGTGATTTTCACTGATGGAATCTAAGTCAGAACCCAAGAATCTGAGAAACGTACCTTCCAGGCTTCCTTGTGAGGCTGAGAGGTGTGTGTGTATGTGTATGTGAATGTGTGCGTATCTTTTTTTTTGTTTTTTGAATGAGTCTGAATATTAATAGACAATCTACAGTATATAGTAACAATATAAATAGTAAGACAAATATTACTGGACCTCACCTTGTTCTGCTCACCATACTAGGAACTTTACATATGGTTTCATAGGAGCTATATAAAGGAATCACTAATACTATCCTCATTTATTATATACTTCAAAGTTGATAAAGTCTTAAATATACTTACCACAAAGAAGAAATGATAATTATGTGATACGATAGAGGTGTTAATTAATGTTGTAGTGGTATTTAGTACTGCAATATGTAACTGTATCAAGTCAACCTCTTAAACTTAACAATGTTATACATCACTTATATGAATAAAAAACCCTGAAGTTTAGAACTAAGAAGTAGCCCTGCCACTACTAGGTAGCAAGGTTGGCCTGCAAATCTAGGTCTATTTTATTCCCATTCTTGGGCTTTACTTAAAATTATATCTTTCTTTCATTGTTTGATCAACTGATGGTACAGAGGAGCATCTATTTCTAAATAATTAGATGCATTTTATAATCATTCTCTTGCCATCATGCAGAAATTACAAGTCAGAAAATTCATCAATTTCCCATGTCTCCACATCTGCCCTTTCTAGTCATTTTTTTATTTGCTGAAAATTTCATCTGTGCTTTGGTTAGTAGGAATTCCTCCAGGGTTTTGGCAGAGCATTAGGAAATTTCAAGGTTCTAGTGCTGTTTCAACTTGGTAGTGTTTGTGTGTGTGTTTTCATAAATGCTGCATCAGGGCCATATGTGAGAGGCCTTCATGGATCTTTTCAATAAAATATAATATCCATTAATAGACATATACATTGGATGCTATAAAGAGGGAAGGAATAAATATGCATATCCTATTGTGCTGGCACTTCTTTAAAAATCCCATGTCCCATATTTTTTAATTAAATATTATGGTCACTATAATCATAGACAGTAGCAAGAAGGTGTTTGGACACAGGGGAGCCAGATTTTAGTACTGGATCTGATGTTGCCGAGCTAATGACACTTTCTGGGCTTGTTTCTCCAAAGTCAAGTCTGAAACCATCTTTTCTTTTTTTTTAATTAGTTTATTTTATATTTTTTAGCTTTACAATATTGTATTTGTTTTGCCATACATTGACATGACATACTTGAAATTACAGTTGAAGGATAAAATAACCATAAGGGAAGAAATATACATTTGTGAAAGTTTTAAGGATTATACAATGTTTCACATATGTTATCTCATTTCATCCTTATAACTCACCTAAAATGTAGATAGGGTTCTATTTTATCCTTTACAAATGAAGGATCTCTGATTCAAAACGTTTAAGGGTGACATACTGTGTTCATCTAATGCTTATCCAAATTCATCTCCTATGAAGTTGGCATTGGGTTAGGACACAGCCTGTTGCAACTCCTCTTTTCAAGTTTTCAACCTGGGGACATGTATGTTACATGTAATCTGTGAAGTGAAGTGAAGTGAAGTCGTTCAGTCATGTCCAACTCTTTGCGACCCCATGGACTGTAGCCTACCAGGCTCCTTCGTCCATGGGATTTTACAGGCAAGAGTACTGGAGCGGGTTGCCATTTCCTTCTCCAGGAGATCTTCCTAACCCAGGGATTGAACCCTGGTCTCCCGCAATATAGGCAGATGCTTTACTGTCTGAGCCACCAGGGAAGTCCTGTGAAGTAACAAATAAGAAATAGGATGTGGCCAGCTAAATATGCCTAGTGTCTAGATGAGTTGTGTAGACACTGAATGCTGAAAGAGCCTTGAGATTGGAGAGAGGCAGAGAGGGGAGCTTTGGTCCACAGATAAGAAGGGAGTATGTGAGCTATTGGGAAGAAAAATGTCACTGGTGGCCTCTAAATCAGGAACAAAAGGTGCAAAAACACCTTAGGTAAACCTCTGTTATCCTCCAGGAATCACGTGAGTCATCAGGCATGTTTTGTTTTTGTTTGTTGGTTTGTTTCCCGTGAGTTAGGTAAAATTGTCCCTTAGCAACAGTAACAACAGCAAACAACCAGGAAATCAAGGACATAAAATTGAAGTTACTACTCTGAAAGCATACGATTTTTAGGTGATGAGGGCAAGATCTGAATGCGATCTGTCTGATTTTAAGGTCCAAACTTGGGACTTCCCACTTCACCAAAACTAACCAAGTCCTGACTCTGCTCTACCATCGATGTCTCCCATCCATATATTTGGGAAACATTTCTGAAGCACTTCTTACATTGAAAGGGTGAATCTTGACTTTCAGAATCTTAAATGAATGAGAAGACACTAAAGCTTATGATAGGATGGCAGCTCAATGCTTGTCTTGTCACATCTAGGGTACATTTGTGTATCAGATTTCCATTCCGGAGACTTGTAATTTATAATAGCACAGTACTCATAGAGTGGTGGTGCTAGTGGTAAAGAACCCTCCTGCCAATGCAGGAGACATAAGGGATGGTTTGATCCCCGGGTCAGGAAGATCCCCTGGAGGAGGAAATGACAACCCATTCCAGTATTCTTGTCTGGAGAATCCCATGGACATAGGATTCTGGTGGGCTACAGTCTATAGGGTCACAAAGAGTCAGACATGACTGAATTGACCGCATAGGTTTACATGGGGAATATTCACCAAGAACATGACCCTTTATTTCTTAGAGGCCCATAACATGACACACAAAAATCACTGGTACCAAAAAAAAAAAAAAAAAATCACTGGTACCTTCTGTTCCCCTACAAAATTAAAGGTATTTTTTTTCACATTTTATAATGTGAACATGCTTGCTTTCCTTTTTCCCCTCTCAGGACTAGAGTTTCAAATCACAGGGCAGTAGTGGTTGAAATGACTTGGACATGAATTTAAGGTATAAAGTGCCATCTGTTTCAAGCAGTTAGGATAAAGATAATGGGAAAGACAGTTTCTAAGATGGATGGTTATTGAAAAGCAACATTTGGTTGAGGAATTACTGAGACAGCACACTGGGGTCATTTCCAGTCTACCCAGTGTTCTTTGACAGAAGGAGAAAAAACAGAGTAAAATTTGGGAAATGGTGTCATTCCCTGCCATGTGGGTGTAGCTTAGGAACCAAGGTTTATTGAATCACATCTAGAGATGACACTGCATCCATGGACATCATTTGTAAGTAATCATTAAATACATTTAAGAGATGATCAGAAAGGCAACAGGCTGCCTTCTGAGGTCCTGAGAGCCTGCCCTCTAATGAGTTTGGTGTGAAATCAGTTTCCATACAGTCAGTGCTGGACTTCAAGCATGGAGTGCCCACATTGTAGGAGACAGTTTCCCAGTTATCTTTTGCAGAAGATCAAATAATGGAGGATACCCAGGGCCCAAAGTGGTACTGATAAGAGCCATGTTAACCTTCATACTTGCATATTCTAATTTTAGCTATTTTTACAGTCGCTTTTTTTTTCAGAATTGTAGAGATGCAAGAAGATCTTATTTTCTTGTTTGTTTGTTCCTCCTGAGTTCATCCCCTCTGGTATTAAATTATATGTGTGATTCTCTCTCTCTGAATTCCCCAGCACTAGTAGAGCTCTGTTTAAAATACAGAGACCCAAAGTGAAAATGGCATTGCAGATCCAAAACATCAGACAGGCAGAAGGCTTTTTTTTTTTTTAACCTAGGTTAGATTAAGTCTTTTTTGTTCACAGCCCAAGTGATTCCTGCACGTCTGCTCCCATCTCCTCTTGGCAATGTCTTTATGATGAAGTGTCCACTTTCTCCAAGCCCTTGTGGTCCCTGCTGCTCTGCTTCCCATTAACCGTGTGTGTTTCCGCTTGTTTGTCTCCAGATGTATTCGTTAGCATTTTTCCAGTTGAATCTCATCCTGCTATTTCTTGCTCATATTGCTAACCTCTCCAGGGGCCCATATGCTTCCACAGCTCTTGTGCCAAAATCACAGAGCATCTTAATACAAACCTTCCTTCAACGTCTTCACAGCAGCCAAAACCACAGGCTCAGTGGACTGCCAGCCTGATTCGCAACCAGCTCTGCTCCAGTGTAATAGGGTGAGCACCAGGTTTGGAGTTGAATGATAACCATGCCATTTCCTAGCGGTGTGACCTTAAGCAAGGTGGCCCAACCCTTCCTCATCTCCATTCTAAGAATGTTAACCACTTTGCACAATCAAGAGCATGAGGTGATGGTTGTTTAGCACCTCCGTGTTCCCTGGTACACTGGAGGCATCTCTTTCTCCTGGGACAGCAAACAAGAGCTAAGGCTTCTGATGAGTATCCCAGGGAAAAGAGACAGTTCTCACAACCAGACAAGGCAGAAGCACTAGTGAAATGACTGTCTTAAAAAAATAAACTATTAGGACAAAGGGGTGAAAATTGATGACTGCAGAAAACTGGTATTTGAGGTGACCTATTTGATACAGCCACGTGCAAAAGGGAATCCAGACAGTTCTGCAGGGAAGCTGAGAGTAAGCCCCAGGCTCTAAGAGCATATGGACTATGTCTTTCCATGTTTGGACACAACATCACCCATTTATCCTTGGAAATCTTCCTAAATTTCTGCCCCTAGACTTGGCATCATCTTTATCAAATTATCTCCCTCCTAATTCATTGTTATCTTCTTTCAAAAAATTGAAAAAAATTATTGAAGTATAATGGATTTACAATATTGTGTTAATTCCTGCTGTCCAGCAAAGTTATTCAGTTATATATGTTGTTGTTCAGTTGCTCAGTTGTCTCCAACCCTCTGCGACCCCATGGACTGCAGCATGTCAGTCTTCCCTGTCCTTCACTATCTCCTGGAGTTTGCTCAAACTCATGTCCATGGAGTTGATGATGCCATCCAACCATCTCGTCCTCTATTGACCCCTTCTCCCACACTCAATCTTTCCCAGGATCAGGGTCTTTTCCAATGAGTTGGCTCATTGCATCAAGTGGCCCAAGGATTGGAGTTCAGCTTCTGTATCAGCCCTTCTAATGAATATTCAGTGTTGATTTCCTTTAGGATGGACTGGTTTGATCTTCTTGCTGTCCAAGGGACTCTCAAGAGTCTTCTCCAGCACCACAGTTTGAAATTTTTTCATATTTGCTTTTTCATATTCTTTTCCATTATAGCTTATTAGAGAATATTGAATGTACTCCCCTGTGCTATACAGCAGGATCTTGTTGTTTATCCATTCTATACATAATCATTTCATCTGCTAATCCCAGACCCCTCATCTACCCCTCCCTCACCCATTTTCTTACTGATTCTTGACAGGCTTTGGGTTCCCTGAACACACTGTGCATGTCACACCTGCATACCTAAACAACACCCTTTTACTAGAGAGCACCCATCCTCTCCCACATCTTTGCCCCCCACCTAATATACTTCTATACAGCCTTTGAGAGTCAGGTAAAGCATCGTCTCCTTCGGGAACCTGCCATAATCTCCCCATGGTGAATTCAGCACTTACGCTTCTGTGTTTCTGCACCAACCCCTACAAAACTGTCAGAGCACACATCACATTACTGTGTTTGGACTCATCCGTGTATCCCTAGACTTGTGTGTGCACCTCTGAAAGGGAAGTATTCTCTGTATTCCCAGCAACCAGAATTGAGTTTGAGACAGTGAACAAATGCCTGGTGAAGATATGTGTTAATGAACAAGTGAGTGAGTGACTGAATGCAGTCATGAAAAAACATTCTATCATTTGCATTCAACTGTGGCTACTAGCAAGTCTAGAATGATGATTTTCAGACTTTTTCATAAGAGCAGAGAAAGAACAAGCCCTATCAAAATGTCCTGCATGATGGCCATCCACCTTGACTTGTAAGAAATGCCCTCTTCCCACTGCCAGACACAGAGAAAATCAGATTGATCTTCATCTGAAGCTATTTTTTAAAAAATGTTTTACAAGAATAGAGCATAAGTTGAGGAAGTCAATCAACAAGGAAAGACCTGTTTGATACAGCCATGTGCAAAAGGGAATCCATACAGCTCTTATGCGGGGAAGCTCAGAGTAAGCCCCAGGCTCTAAGAGGGTACAGACTATGTCTTTCCTTCTTTGGACCCAATATCACCCATTTATCCTTGGAAAGCTTCATAGATTTCTGCCCCTTGGCTTGAAATCATCTTTCTCACATCATCTCAGAGTTGAGAGGATGTCTTTGACCACTCTGCATTTCCCCACTCACTATCACAGCATCAAAATTCACTTTCTTTCTATTGTTTAGAACTTTGTAAACTTGTCTAGTTTGCTTATTTGTTTAGCTGCCTATGTCTTTTCCCACCACTCTAACTCCCTTATCCAAAGACTAGAGTCCATGAAAGCAGAGATCTTTAGGGACATAATAAGCACTTAAGAAGCATTTGAGGACTGAATGATTCATTTCTCACCCTGCAACATTTCTCTTCTTTTGAGTAGCAACTTAATAATTATTAAGCACTGTCTGTGTGCCAGGCATTGATACAGTAGTGGGGGAAATATGTGGTTCATTTGAGAGAAATTAACTTGGAGGAGTTACAAGTGGGGAAGGGTCATATATGAAAAACAGCTGTGTCTGAGATTGCAAGGTAGAATAGTAGCCTGAAGTCATATATCAGAAGTATATACTTATTAGAAGCCCCTATTTTCCTAGAGATGGAGTTATAAGAAGATAAGGGCTAAGCTGACTATGTGCAGACATTTCTACCCAACATAGTCCTCAGCTTACAGGTGAGAGACTGCCTGTGGAATCCCATTATTCCCATTTTCTCAGGCTGTTCCCTAATCCCTGGACACATATTTAACCTGAACTGAAATTGAGCTTGTGGGAAGATCAGAATCTCGGACTATGGATTCCTATCTTCCTTAAACCTATAGGTCTGAGATTATTGGGTAAGGAGGAGTAAAAGTCAACTAGTACAACTGACCTTTTTTTTTTTTAATCTTTTAAATTACATAAATCCAGTATGTCACCATGGATAAACTGAGAACTCAGTCATTAATTATTATTCTCATATATGCTCTCTAAAAAGGCTCTTTCCCTTCTGGAGTTTGAGAAATATATGAAGGATATTTTGAAGTCAGTAGCTTGAATAAGACATAGTGCTCTATCCTGGAATGGAATCTTAAGACAGGAAGCCATAAATATGAAGGAAGAATATAAGAATCGAAATGAATGCAGTTGAATGTGGGTAACATTCCATCGTCAGAAGCTACTAAAACATCTGGAAGGTGGAACGCGGAGGGCTGACAACTGGACACCATCCGATTACTTTTATTTGTTATTTCTGTCAGCAGTGGATCTGAGGCTCCCGCTGTGGCAGACTCCATCAGTGACAAGCATCATGAATTACATACAAAATTTAGGACCTGCATTTTAACAGTTTCATTGTATTTTTCCATATATCTGTAATTGTGCATGTGCGCGTGCGTGCACACACACACACACGCGCACACACACACACACACACACACACACACACACTTTACAATTTTTTAAAGAAAAACCTATCATGCCTTAAACAAACTCTTTTTAAGGCAATGTAGCCAGAATTATTGACAACCTTTACGGAGTTCTGAGACCAGGACCAGATAGAAGTCAGTCAACTTGGTGAGGAAACTTTAATGCCAACTGATTTTATCTGTCTTTGTTTCTCAAAGTCTTTCTTTCCTTCTTATTCCCCTAAAGACAAGTTTGTCACCATGTGCAACCATGGTGAGCTCAGGACCGGGAGAGACATATGCAGAAGTAGAGAAATGATGCCACTCAGAGTCTCTCTCATTGCTGCCAAGACAGGAAATGCTACCCAGATTTGAGCTACTGTGTGCATACGTGAGGGACCAGGGAGACTCCACCTTAAGGAGTGGAGACTGATAGGCAATGGTAAAAGCTGATTCTCAGCCAGGCTTTCCCTGTGTTCTAGCTGATGGTTACATCCTCCTTGCTGTACTTGATATTCCATGCTCTCTGACTCCCTCGGTCGTCTTCCCTATATTTAATTCCTGATCCAGAACATTAAGGGGATGGAGAAAAGATCCTTTGGAGAGCATAAGAGAAAAGACAAATGACTACACTTTACTAGATATTTGATATAAATCAAGATTTCTTGTCCCAATTCCAGGTCTACTAAAATAGAAACTTCCAAGGCGGGACCCCAAATTCTGTTGTTGTTGTTCAGTCACCAAGTCCCATCCGACTCTTTGTGACCCCATGAACTGCAACACGCCAGGCTTCCCTGTCCTTCACTACCTCCTGGAGTTTGCTCACACTCCTGTCCATTGAGTCAGTGATACCATCCAACCGTCTCATCCTCTCTTGCCCCCTTGTACAAAAAACAAAACCCTTTGCCGGTGAGACGACCTAGTCCAACTTGAAAGAGTTTCTTCTAGAAACATGACTATAGCAGAGGTACACGTGATGGACAGTAGTTATACCGAGAAGAGGTGTTTGCTCAGCTTCTTGCTTCCTCAAAGGTCCAGCTTCAACATTTTTCCCTGATGTTACAGGCTTCACACCCCCTATGCTTATGGAAGTTGTTTTATTTACTTTTTAAATATTTACTGTTATTTGTTATTCCTGCCAGCTGTCACTCACAAGAGAGTGGTTCCTTTTGTCTGTGTAATATTAGAAAATAAAAAATGACACTGTGTATTACACATCTATAGAAAAGTCTCCAACTTTATTACTATGGATTTCAGCTTGTTTTGAGCTTAATAGCAATGTGCTTTAACACCTGGTCTGTGATGTATTTTGGAATGCATTCAGGAGCCTGCTACCTCCTCTGCATAATTTAAAAATAAAGGCACATGTGTCATTTAATGGAGGAGAAAGCACCAACTGCAAGCTGACCTTGCTTCCTCTTTGATTCAAGTGCTCTGCAAAGTTAATTGTCACTAAGAACAAAATAACATTTTAGAAGAGACTATTCCCTGGGATTAACCCCTAAATCTTAATCTCATCCCCTGCTGACTGACTAGACCAAGACCTTTGTAATGAATATATTGTGTAAAACAGACAAGGAGTTTTCCTTGTGAAGTCCTGTTTGACTCTCAAATTGAAAGTTTTAGCAAAAAGAAATTGATGGTGTTGCTTTTTTTTTTCCCTACCAAGAAGCATCCTATATCTTCTAAGACAGAGACTTAGAAATCTAAGTACTTGGTTCTCATTTCATTGCTCTTCACTTGGAGAGAATCCATGATCTACATGGAGCCCTATTTTTCCATCTGTAAAATAGGCACAGCTACATTCATTTATTTCAAAGAAATCTTGAGAGAATTCATAGGAAAAGGAAAAATGACATCAATCTGTTGATTCCAACACCCTTATACTATCATCACCACTATAATTTGCCCTAAACGAATAGTTTAGGACATGTAAGTATGACTATATGAGCATAAATCTGTTTCTTCTAAGACACTGTGCCTAAAATTCAAGTTACTGTAAGTCTTTTGAAGTGGCAAATTTGATGTCCTACTTTTTGTTTTTCCCCTGCATAGTACAGAGCCATTATCTGCTTAGTAAGTATGTAGCATTCACTTAATAAATATTGCTGCTATTGTTTGCTTGGTTATGGCTTTGTGATTCAAAGACCTTAACTTAATTTTTTATGATTTTATTTTTTTTGATTGAAGTGTAATTGCTTTACAGTGTTGCTCATTTCTACTATAAGAAAGTGTGAAACAGCTATATGTATGCATATAGCCCTTCTCTCTTGAGCCTCCCTCCCACTCATCTCCCATCCCACCCACCTAGGTCATCACAGAGCACTGAGCTGAGTTCCCTGTGCTATATTGTGGCTTTCCACTAGCTATCTATTTTACACACAATAGTGTAAAAGTGTCAATGCCACTCTCCCAGAATGTCCCACCCTCTCCTTCCCTCTCTGTGTCCACAAGTCATTTCTCTACATCTGCATCTCTATTTCTGCCCTGTAAAGGTGCCACTCCATAGTTTATAAACTCTACCCTTATACAGCACCCAAAAGGAGTGCATCAAGGCTGTGTATTGTCACCCTGCTTATTTAACTTATATGCAGAGTACATCGCGAGAAACGCTGGGCTGGATGAAGCACAAGCTGGAATCAAGATCGCCAGGAGAAATATCAGTAACCTCAAATATGCAGATGATACCACCCTTATGGCAGAAAGTGAAGAAGAACTAAAGAGCCTCTTGATGAAAGTGAAAGAGGAAAGTGAAAAAATTGGCTTAAAGCTCAACATTCAGAAAACTAAGATCATGGCATCTGGTCCCATCACTTCATGGCAAATAGATGGGGAAACAGTGGAAACAGTGACTGACTTTATTTTTTTGGACTCCAAAATCACTGCAGATGATGTCTGCAGCCATGAAATTAAAAGACACTTATTCCTTGGAAGGAAAGTTATGACCAACCTAGACAGCATACTAAAAAGCAGAGACATTACTTTGTCAACAAAGGTCCGTCTAGTCAAGGCTATGGTTTTTCCAGTAGTCATGTATGGATGTGAGAGTTGGATTATAAAGAAAGCTGAACGCCAAAGAAATGATGCTTTTGAACTGTGGTGTTGGAGACAATTCTTGAGATTCCCTTGGACTGCAAGGAGATCCAACCAGTCCATCCTAAAGGAGATCAGTCCTGGGTGTTCACTGGAAGGACTGATGTTGAAGCTGAAACTCCAATACTTTGGCCACCTGATGTGAAGAGCTGACTCATTTGAAAAGCCCCTGATGTTAGGAAAGATTGAAGGCAGGAGGAGAAGGGGACGACAGAGAATGAGATGGTTAGATGGCATCACTGACTCAATGGACATGAGTTTGGGTAAACTCCGGGAGTTGGTGATGGACAAGGACGCATGGCGTGCTGCAGTTGATGGGGTCACAAATAGTTGAACACGACTGAGCGACTGAAATGAACTGAACTGAACTGAACCATCCCAAGAGCTCTCCTATGGGAGGAGATGTGCCAATAATAACAGTAGTTTACCCTATCTATTGACTATTTACCAGGTCTTACACCCAAGGGGCGGGTAATAATAGCCTCCAGTCTTATATATATGTGAAGTGATTTCACCATAATAATAACAGCGACTCAACCACAGTTAAATATAAACTCAGGAAATCAAATTCCAGAGCCTCTGCTCCCAGTCACTACTGTCTCTCTCTGAATGCCTGCTTGACTCTAATACTCCTCAAGACCTAATTAAATAGTACAGTTCTGAGTTCATTAGTTTTATATATTGAATTTTTGTGGAATAGTTCAAATGAACAAAATGCTTGGTGGGTAAACCACTGATGTGTACATAACAGAGACAAATAACCTATAATGTGTTCAGAAACTGTCTTTTTAAGAGCCTCTCTTGGCTTCATGTAACAACATATCATCAAAACTAACATTTTCATTCGAAACGATATCATTTAGACACAGATGATATCACTTATGTATAGATACAGATGTTGGCGGGCTTCCCAGATGGCGCTAGTGATAAAGAACTCGCCTGACAATACAGGAGATGTAAGAGACGTGGGTTTGATCCCTGAGTAAGAAAGATTCTCTGGAGAAGGGCATAGCAACCCACTCCAGTATTCTTGCCTAGAGAATCCCGTGGACAGAGGAGCCTCACGGGCTACAGCCCATGGGATCACAAAGAGTTGAATACAACTGAAGTGACTTAGCATGCATGCACAGATGTTGGCAAAGAAATGCCAACACTTGGGCATATAGTAAGTTTTGTTCATCATTTTGTGTAAATTAAACAATATCTAAGGCACTGGGCTTGGGTTGAGATCCTTTTGCTAACCTTCTTTGTTGCTGAATATATTGATACTCTAAGTTAACAAAGTAACCTGTGATGATACTATCATGTTTATTGAATATAAAGTACTATAGATAGGAGATACATCATTATTTTATGTAGCATTGACAGAAAAAAAATAGTACAGTTAACTACATGATATGCAGCAAATGCAAGATGAATTTTATTTCAGACATGTTAAAATGTGAAAAATACACATCTGAACCTTAATTAAATATAATTATCTTCAATTCATCTGCTAAATTATCAGTACTAGTTTTAAACTTTTATCTCACTAAAAGGAGAAATAATTCAACCTCTGTATGTACAGTCCTGGATAAGAAAATCAACTCTAGTTTGGACTTAATAGGTTAGAATCCTGACTTCATGTCACAAAAGCTGTATTATATTAGACAGCTTACTTTGTGTTATTTCATCATTTATAAATAGCAATGAATAACATTATCTAGCACATGGCATTGTGAAAATGACAAAAGATAATTCACATAAAATTGCTTAGTGCATAATAAGGTTGCTTTGTGCAAAACAGATTTAGGTATTTATATTTTATAATCAGACATGGGAATTATTAAAAAAAGGTTATGAGTATTTTGTTCAAATGTAGAAAATGACCACAGATTCTTTAAAGTTCCTCCCATGAAAAGGAATTCGCTATTTCTCCACCTCTTGACAAGAGCTTAGCTTTCTTGGGTCAGTGTGAAACTAGAAAACATAATGTAAGCAGAAGCTTGAGAAGTTTTCTTTTCTACCATCATGTGAATGAACTACTAGATGATGAAAGGCAGGTAGGCATCACCCCAGCTGACATCAAGCCAATCATCAGACACATGAGAGCAACACTACCCCCATATTAACAGCTTGCCACATGCCAGAAATGAGTGCGAGGCCATCCAAGATGACTAGCCTTCAGCTGATCCACCATCTGACTGCAACTGGATATATGAGCTCAGGAAGTAAAGCAGGAGGATTGTCCAGCTGAGCCCAGCCCAAGATGCTGATTCACATAATTGTCAGCTATTAAAAAATTATTGTCTTAAGCCACTATGCTCTGCCTCTGGCTGGGTTATTTAGGCTAATAGAAACAATACTGACAAATATTTATTGAGCACATACTATGGGCCAGACACTGGGATGAGTGTTTTGCCCTCAACAGCTTATTTTATCATGATAACAGTTCTATGAGTAGGTATTATTTTCATCACATGGCACAGTGGTAAAGAACCCACCTGTCAATGCAGGAGACACAAGAGAGGTAGGTTCAATCCCTAGGTTGGGAAGATCTCCTGGAGAAGGAAATGGCAACCCATTCCAGTATTCTTGCCTGGAAAATCCCATGGACGGAGAAGCCTGGTGGGCTACAGTCCACGGAATCACAAAGAGTTGGACACGACTAAGCAACTGAGCATGCACATACACACACACACACACACACACACACAAGTATTAGGGTGGATTGTTATGCAACAAATCTAACTGATGCAACTATGAAGATACAACATTTTCCTGTAGCTATATTTTACTGTTTCTTTTTATGTGTCTTTACTGGTCTTACTTTTATTTTTAAGTGAAGTTCAACATGTGTAAATTTGGACTTCCCTGGTGTCTCAGACGCTAAAGTGTCTGCCTACAATGAGGAAGACGTGGGTTCAGTCCCTGGGTTGGGAAGATCTCCTGGAGAAGGAAATGGCAATCCACTCCAGTATTCTTGCCTGGAAAATCTCATGGATGAAGGAGCCTGGTAGGCTACAGTCCATGGGGTAGCAAAGAGTTGGACACGACTGAGTGACTTCACTTTCTTTCTTTCTTTTCTAACGTGTAAAATCCTGCTTTAATTAAGTCTATTAAAAACTTCAGCAAGCTTTCTACCTTTCAAGCTTTCTACCTATATTTTTGTGATAGAAACAAATTTTAATTCCTTCTGAGTTTTAATTTAAATTTTGAGGCATTTACAATAGTAAAGAGACATTTCAAATAGAGGTATACAGTGATTTCTCTTCATCTATGTTTTGGATTATTAAATAAATAAATCAAATCATGGGGCATGCAGGAAAGTATCATGTTGACACCTCACAACTTAAATAGGTCTTCAAGAGCCTGTTTGATTGGATTTTCTTTAAAGTAATGTCAGGCTTTTAAAGCCTGGCCACAATTAAAAACAAATCCACAGGAGAATCTTGACATGCAGAAACAATGCAACGTCCACAACTGTCAAAAAAGCAGCAGAATGAACGTACTGTAAACAGGGACCCTCAATGTGTGTTTAAAATACTAACAGTGAGCTCTCAGAAGATACTGCCCTTGGGGCACCAACTTAAACAGCTCAATCCTTTATTACCCTTGAGAAATCAAATCAGTTTTTTCCTGAACGTCTTGGAAGTCCATGGAGGGCTGAAGAACTGTATGCTCCACTTTTAGGCAGGCCAGTCTCTCTGAGGTTGCAAGATGATGCTCAAAAATAACAATATTTAAAAATCCATTAGACAAGACTAAACAAGAACAAAGGCAACCATAGTATCTTATTTGCTGTGTGTTTGCATTGAAACAAAAACTCCCATGAGATTTGTTTTAGAAAATATATGTCAGCATTTCATTAATGTAGAAACCTATTCCCTGAAATTAGAGACAGCTTAAAAAGTGTCTGCCTTGGTGTAAATTTTATTTCCTACAGAATTTACTGCAATATTAATTTCATTTTGAAATGTGAAGCAGATTTATATGTAATTATTCCACTACTGTAGTAGTACAGGTAGTTCTCAGTCAGTCAGTTGTGTCTGACTGTTTGTGACCTGATGGACTGTAGACCATGAGGCACCTCTTGGACTGTAGACCATGAGGCTCCTCTGTCCATGGGGTTTTCCAGGCAAGAATACTGGAGTGAGTTGCCATTTCCTTCTTCATGGGATATTCCCAACCCAGGGATCAAACCCATGTCTCCTGAGTCTCCTGCAATTGCAGGTGGATTTTTTTACCCACTGAGCCATGGGGGAAGCCATTGTTGTAGAACTGTCATCTAATTATTAATAGCAATAATAGTACTATTAATAGTATCAGCAGCCTATGGAACTAGTGTTTGTCCAGGGGTGTTTTCTTCACCTCTCTAGAGGGTCCAAGCTGTGCCTAATACACTTTGAATCCACTTCCCCCATCCTCAGGGTCTTTTAATACAATCCTTGGCCTTTCACAGGAGCAGAATAAAGCACTTTCTGGCAGACAAGTTTGCTAATATGTTTGCATATGTTTTCTCTAGCATATGTATCTTGCCTCTTTTCTATCATCATGACCAGCAGAGAGATGAACACAAAGAAGGTGCTTAATATAATGGACTAGCTTTGATGCCAACACATTTTTTGAGGATGATAATGCCAGCTAAGAAATAATGTTTTTCTGCTCTGCACATTCTAAATTTTCATACATGTACTGAATCAAAAGTAAAGCCTCCTTCTGGAACTAGACAACTTGATTAGAAATTATTAATACTCCTTTAATGAAAAACTAATTTGGAGGACTCGAAAAAACTAGAGAGACAAAAATTAGAACTTCTCACAATTCCTTTTGCCTTCTCACGTTGCCAAGTGGAAATTAGCAAGGAATTTTCAAACTCATGCTTCATGATTATTTAATGACTAAGGAAAGGACAGATCTGAAAATCTGTGTGATTCTGCCAAGAAACCTCTCTGCTGGTCTGTGGACCATCTCACTACTTATTTGTTTTGTCTTAATTTATTACCACTGTAAAGGAAGATGTATCTCCATGTTCTGCACCAAAAAATAGGTTAGTGATAAGACAGATTTCATCATACTTATTTATACATGTTTTTGTAATATGTCATTAAATATTTATATAGCCATCTCTTCTACCCATAACTGAGTTCTTCTGGAATGTATACTTTTATCTTTTGTCCTTAGTGACTGGCATAGCATCAGTTGCATAATGTTTCATTTTCTATGGCTGGTTAACAAAGTACCCCCAAACTTAGTGACTTAATATAACAGAAGCTTCTTTTTATTTCTTCCAATTCTGTGAGTTTACGGCCAGTCCTCTGCATTCAGTTGGCAGCTGAGCTGTGGCTGGAAAGTCCAAGGTGGCCTCATTCACATGTTTTTCAGGCAAGCTGGTTGTTGGCCGAGCAGCTGAGTTCCCCTCCACATGGTCTCTCTTCTTCTATTAGTCTAGACCAGCTTCCCTAGTGTATGGTAATTGGGTTCCAAGAGAAGGAAGCTCAAGCTGCCAAGTCCCTTAAATGTTGGACCCTGGACTGGCATAGTGCTACATCTGCTATATTCTATTCATCAAAGAAAGTCACAAAGCTAACCCTGATTCAAGTGGAAATGAAATAGCAAACTTATTTACTTGGTTAGTTTTTAGTAAATATTTGTTGAATAATAAGGGAAAATCCAGTCCAGATACAACCAGACCTGAGGAGAATCAAATACTGCAAAGAAAACATAAGCATTTCCTTTCCTTCCTCTTTCCCTTGCTCTCTTCCACCTCTTTCTCTCTTTTTTTCCCCCTTTCACTCAGAAATTTTGAATAATGAATCAGCATTTTCTGAAAGAGAACGAAATGACTGGTATTCCAGGTAGAGGAAACACCCTATGCAAAGAATTAAAGCAGTGACATTACATGATGAGTTTGAGGAAGAGCTAGTAATTAAATGGGGCTGATAGTATGGGATGTCTGTAGAGGAATAATGAGGAATGAAGCTGAAAATGCATAAGGAGGAGATTGTATGTCATAGTATTTGTTCTTTAAGCAGTGGAGAGGTGAAAATGTTGAAGTAAGATAACATCACTGACTTATTGATGAGCTTTTTCTGTATAGATCTAAAATGGACCATACGGACTCTATAAAGTCACAGCGGTTTTCTTCTTTGCTAGGTCCTATAGGTGCCTAGAATACCTACTATGCACTCAATCTAAGAGGGTTGAATACTTGGTTGATGAGTGGATGAGGTCATCAAGTGCCAGACTGTTCAGAAAGCTGAATGAATGTAAGGGTGCTCGGGCAGGGCATCTTGGTCATCAGTGGAAGCTTTTGGTGATGAACTCTGTGTACAAACTTTGAAAGCCATGATGGAGAAAAGTGTATCATTGTGAGATCTTTCCCAACTAACTCTTTCACAAGGAAATCTATGTGTAGAGATCACATGACCTCATTGATTTATTTTTGACCAAAAGACATATTCTAAAGAAACCGTTTTCTTACTTTTACATAATTAAATGTAAGTTGCCTTTGTAAGTTATTTTAATTATATCATAAGTATTTAACTTGTGTTAAATAGTATTTACATAGCATTAAATAGTATTTAATAAGTGTATTAAAGTAGTATTAAATAGTATTTAATAAGTGTTAAGTATTTAATAAGTGTTGAAATTTTACTTATTTTTATTATTTCTTAATTTTGGTCCTTGGACTCAGTTCAGTTCGGTTCAGTCGCTCAGTTGTGTCCAGCTCTTCACGACCCCATGGACCACAGCATGCCAGGCTTCCCTGTTCATCATCAACTCCCGGAGTTTACTCAGACTCATCTCCACTGAGTTGGTGATACCATCCAGCCATCTCATCCTCTGTTGTCCCCTTCTCCTCCTGCCCTCAATCTTTCCCAGCATCAGGGTCTTTTCAAATGAGTCAGTTCTTCATGTCAGGTGGCCAAAGTATTGGAGTTTCAGCTTCAACATCAGTCCTTCCAATGAGCACTCAGGACTGATCTCCTTTAGGATGGTCTGGTTGGATCCTTGCAGTCCAAGGGACTCTCAAGAGTTTTCTCCAACACTACAGTTCAAAATCATCAATACTTTGGCGCTCAGCTTTCTTTATAATCCAACTCTCACATCAATACATGACTACTGGAGCAACCATAGACTTGACAAGACTAAATACTCTTATTATGTCATTTGCTTACATCTTGTTATGATTGGTATGAGGATAATGATGCTAGCACTTACATCTTCACATTTAAAATTTCCTATTTACAAAGAATTTTTTTGTGTGTACATCATTTCATTATAGTCGATTCCCACAGAAACTATGTGAGATGGGATCTTGGGTGTTAGAATCCCCTTTACAGATCTCCCACATTAAAAAAGAGAGGTGACATTTTGACCATTTAAGTGACTGCTTGGTAGAGACTCTATGCATTTATTCAGATTTTGGAGAAACTACTCCCAATGAAAAATGTAACAATTCAAATAAAAGATGATTTTAGTGAAATTTGGAAGACCCTTGGCTACTTCCAGTATCTTATATATGGGTTCTTTTCTCCAAGGCCCTTGGCTGCCAGTTTTAGATTACTTGGCAATTTAATGCTTTAAGCTGAGCACCTTCTAGGTCACCAGAACCTTGAACATCAGGAAGCATATTTTCCCTTAAGACCATTTAACCATTAGGGCCAAAGGCCAAGTCTGAATTCGTATCATTCTCTAATATACAGGTTTACCTAGCACCACACTCCACCATATAGAGGGCTCCAGAGAATGCAAGGATGCTCTGGATCTACCTTCAGAATCCTAGACAGCCCTTGAAATTAAGCTGGAGAGCAGACCTTGGATTTCTATGAGGATAGCATATGCATTTGGAACCCATTATTCTAGAGACTGAAGACAAATCTTGCTGGAATTAGAGAAAATGTAAATCTGGTTTGAATTTCTTTATAGATTGTCGCTTACCTGGATCAATAGAATGATTATACTGAGGGACAAGGTAGTGAGAAAGATACAATGATAATTAAAAAAAAAAAAAACCTCTCTTCTCAAAAAAGAGTTCTTTGTAAATAAGAAATGAAGAGGTAGATTCCTGAGTTTTATCAAAGATGTGAAGAAAGAATAAGCTGTGACCCTTCCAATTATTATTCTAGCCTTATTTCCTCCTCCTCGGTTGCCTCCCCTCGAGTTTGCTTTAACATTTCACACAGCCTTGGTTACCCTTTTTTATTTTGATCAAATGGATATGCCCAGGATGTTTCCTTCTTCAGTGTATTCAGGCACAAATTCATTCTGCAGACACTTTGGGGAAGCACTGGAATCCATTAATCCCAGTATTAACCTGCCTCCCCTCTATCTTTCTAGTATCCAGAATTTTGTTGTGAAATAAATTCATGGTCACATTTCTAAAGATGCTACTTGGTGAACTGATCTAGTTACCTGTAGCTGTTAAAGAGTCCAAGCTGGGGTATTCAATAAGATGGTTTTAATGTCTTAGTACTGACCATCTTGGAGAATGAAATTCTCCAACCCACTCCAGTGTTCTTGCCAGGAAAATTCCATGGACAGAAGAGCCTGGCAGGCTACAGTTCATGGGATCGCAGAATCAGATGTGACTGAGCAACTGTGTGTGGGCGCGTGTGCCCTCGGGCGCTGACCAACTGAACATTCAGATGTAGATAATATAAATTCACACAGCAGTCCCCACCTCCCATACACACACACACCCTCCTCTATAAACTCGGAAGTACTCATTCTGAGTCCTCAGTCACAGTGTGGATTGTTTATTTCCAATCCTGTGGTTTTCCCCAGGAAAATATTTTTCCTATACATGCCTAGATTCTTAACCTATCCCCTAACTCACCCTTATCCAGGAGAAAAGGAGCACTTTCTGATTAATATTGGATTGGCCAAAAAGTATGTTTGCCGTAAGATGGTACAGGAAGCTGAACAAACTTTTTGGCCATTCCAGTACCTCTGGGAGCTGAAACTAAAGACTGGAAACACAGACACTCCCCCTTTTCAATATGGGATATGCTTGTATGTTGAGAGCTTAAGCTTTGGTCTGCCTTTAGCCACATGGTAAATTTACTTTCAGGTGAGGCCTGTGGTTTCCTAGCAGTGCTTGTAATGAGGTGGGTGATTAACATTCAATGATGTAGTATTAACAAGTCTACCTAGTTCAGTTCAGTTGAGTTTAGTTGCTCAGTTGTGTCTGACTCTTTGCCACCCAATGGACTGCAGCACACAGTCTACCTAGTTAACAGACTTAAATCCATATTCTTCAAGCTAGCTTTTGAGAGTGATAGAGGTGATACACTCATCTTTATCTTCCTGATTAATTTCTTTCAATGAGCTCAAAACTGGGATAGATAGGCAATGACAATTGATTAGTCCTCAACTCCAACAACTATGACTGAAGTTTTCCTCTATTAATTTGTTGTTAGACTCCTCTGAATGCCCTCCTGTGAGATGAAAGTAATCTCACTATATCCTCTGTTGCTTCAGTTAATAAGTTCACATTAATTCTCTTCGAAGAACTAGAAAGAAAAATATTTTGGCTGAGACATACAAAATGATAAATAGCATAACCATGTGCATGCTCATTCATTTCAGTCATGTTTGACTCTTTGCAATCCCATGGATTGTAGTCTGCCAAGCTCTTCTGTAGGTGGTATTATCCCAGCAAGAATGCTGGAATGAGTTGCCATGTCCTACCTCAAGGGATCTTTCTGATCCTAGGATTGAACCTGTGTTTCCTGCAGCTCCTGCATTGGCAGATGGATTCTTTACCACAAAATAACCAGGGAAGCCCAGTATATTCATAACAGCTGACAAACATGAACAAGACCATGGAAGTCTAGAGTCATTTGACTTATTTGGAATTTCCCTGCTAAGGACTAATTTTTTTTTTTTTTGATGAAGGGAAGGTATCAGAAAATAGGGTTGATAGTTTACACTTTTTTTTTCTTTTATTAAGAGAATGCCTTTGTCTGAAAACTTCTTTTAGGTCTAATATGTAGAACAGATAAATATGATGTTGCCATAGATAAAATGGGAAAAAGTCCACAGTTCAGTATTTTCTCTTCTTCTACTGTGTCACCTCTGATATCCTCAGAACATATGGCTTGGATACATTTTTAAGACCGCAGGAAAATATGACTGCACTGGAAACAAAACAATGGGAATTTATGTCCAGAAACACCTCAATGAACAAAGAACATCTGAAGTGGTATATTCCTTTTCTCAGCTTCTGTTGGAGACAACTAGTCTTTTAAATGCCTTCTGGCTTGCGGAATCAAAAATAACATTTAAATAGTAGAGAATGACCCAATTTCTAAATTCCTGTGGATATTACATTTCAACATTCCATTCTTTAATTTTCTACAGTGTCTGGAACATACACCTGGCACAGAGCTGATAGTCAATGAATGTTTGATGACTGAATGAGTGAATGAATGAATAAATAGAAAAAGTTGATAGCTGTCCTTAGGAGCAGCAAAGAGCAAGAACCAGACATGCAATATGTAATAAAGAATCTCATTCAGAAAGTTTCTCTATTGATTTTTCAAAGATCAGCTATCTATAGACCTAAAATTACCTTCTCTATCTTCAAAGGTAAATTTTCACAAAGAGAAACACTGGTCTGTTGAAATATGCCTCTCTCCTGCTGAAAACACCTGTTCCTGATAAATCTGGCTTCTTTATCCTACAGAGGCATTGTAGCGAGACTACCCACAGGCTTTTCAGAGCAGAAAGTGCATGGAAATAACATTGTTTTATTTAGGTGGCAAGATTGCTTATTGATGAGAAAAGCTCTTTTTCAGGTGTATCTAAGTTTCTGATTTCAGCCACATTTTAATTTTTTTTTTTCTCTAGGAAATGAATAGTAGGACCTTTTAAAAAATAAATACTGTCTTTCTTTTACCCCAACCCCATCATATTGCTACCACCATACTAGAACTGTCGACTATCATAGGAAGATTGTCCATGAACAAGGGATTCATTTAGTATCATTCTTTTGTATTGTGGCTCCCATAATGTGTGCTGAAGTGCCCCAGAGTGCTGTAGCAAATTCACATGGACATTGCACGATAGTTTCAATGTTTGAGTGAAATAACAGTATTTGCTGGACATGATCCAAACTACTACCTCAAAGTTGTTCACAGTTCAACATTAGATTGAGCTACTGTCCTCTAGATGATGTCATATCCTTATGTGACTGGGCTTCAGGAGGTTGCTATGATAACCAGAAAATATGGTGTGAATATCATCACGAAACAGGAAATGAGAGTGACAGTGTCCAATCTGATAACACAGTCCCATTAGTGACTTATTGTAGTTACTGAAAAATGAAATGAACATTTTATTTGTACTTTCAATGTTTGTATATTTTTAAATGACCACTAATTTGCTGATAAGTGCTTATTGGATCCAACTACTTAATTAATTTGGCTTAGAGGCACTGCTCTAATGACAGTAGACAGGGTTCAATTTCTAAAGCCTCTTGAAGACTTAGTCTTTTTTAGAAGACTCTCAGGACCTAAAATGACAGTGCTTGAAGATCTATGACTTATTGGAGAAAAATGACATAATTTAGAAATAGCATTAAAATAAGGATATGCATTGCAGTCAACGGCTACCCCACAGCAAAGGTTTTTTCTGGAAAAAACCTGCCTTGAGTTTCAAATGTGCTTCTTCCTCCAGGCCATACTTCCTCTCTTGGATCAGGGACCTCAGAACCATGGACCCCAAGGCAGATCTTGGCAAGGGCTTCTTTTTTTTTTTAATAAATTTATTTATTTTAGTTGGGGGCTAATTACTTTACAATATTGTAGTAGTTTTTGCCATAGATTGACATGAATCAGCCACGGGTTTACATGTGTTCCCCATCCTGAACCCCTCTCCCACCTCCCTCCCCATTCCATCCCTCTGGGTCATCCCATTGCCCCAGCCTTGAGCATTTGTCTCATGCATCGAACCTGGAATGGTGTTCTGTTTCACGTATGATAATATACATGTTTCAGTGCTATTCTCTCAGAACTTCCCACCCTTACCTTCTCCCTCAGAGTCCATAGACTGTTCTATGCATCTGTGTCTCTTATTTTGTCTTGCATATAGGGTTACCGTTACCATCTTTCAAATTCCATATATATGCATTAGTATACTGTATTGGTGTTTTTCTTTCTGGCTTACTTCACTCTGTATAATGGGCTCCAGTTTCATCCATCTCAATAGAACTGATTCAAATGTATTCTTTTTAATGGCTGAGTAATATTCCATTATGTATATGTACCAGAGCTTCCTTATCCATTCGTCTGTTGATGGACATGTAGGTTGCTTCCATTTCCTAGCTATTATAAACAGTGCTGCGATGAACACTGGGGTACACGTGTCTCTTTCAGTTCTGGTTTCCTTGGTGTGTATGCCCAGCAGTGGGATTGCTGGGTCATATGGCAGTTCTATTCCCAGTTTTTTAAGGAATATCCACACTGATCTCCATAGTGGCAAGGGCTTCTTAAATCATTAATCTCAGTCATCAGTAAATCATGTCATCAAGTTGGTACAAACACCCCCTGACCCGTTGTTGCAAATTGACACTATTAGTCAATACATTTTATACCTTGATCAAAGGTAAGTGCCCTGAAGGACCATTTCTTACTTCAGTAAAACAACTTGGGCCAGTGCCATGCCTGCTGAAATTTACCCCCATGGCACTGGCTTTATAAAGCAAAAAAGTACCAGGCACTAAGGTACTATGATCTTGTTTGACAGAAAACCAATCTTGTGGACAGTGTTTTCAGCTTCATTTCTGAACAGAGCATTCATCTTCAGAACAAGTAAGAACACAAGACTTACCAGGCCTCTTTGTGAGAAAAAAGGCAAAAAATAGAAAAAATGATATTTAAAAAAATTAGGAAACGTACCAAAAGAATGAAAGTCTGTGAGTCTAATAATTAATCTTATGAGTAAGACAGAAAACACAGGACAAATGAGTTTTAGGATCATACACTAGTCTAGCAAATATGTGTAAGAAATTACTTTTCATTCCTGAGTCTTCCTCTTTGGTCCTCATCTCTTCTCACTCATGCTTTGAATAGCTTTGCAATCTCACCTACTGATCTTATTTAAACCACCATCTACATGTTGATGATTCAGATCTAAATCTTTAATGCAACTGCCTCCTGGGATCAAGCTCAAGGAATAATATTCAAATTCAGGTTTTCCCTTTACGATGTAGCATGAGCTTCATAAGCTTAACCTATCTGCACAGGCTTCTTATTCTCCCCATTCCTCAGTTTTACCCTCAAACCTTCTTTTTCAGCTCAATTTCCTATTTTGGCTAATGGACCCAACACCTTCAGTGTTAGACAACCTCAAAATCTGGCAATTTTGACTGTCCTCTAATTGTCTATAACCTTTTAGGAATCTAACTTCTGCCCCAGAGCCCATACTACATTTTAGTATTTCCTCTATTGTAAATGCGAAGAAGGCAATGGCACCCCACTCCAGTACTCGTGCATGGAGAATCCCATGGACGGAGGAGCCTGGTAGGCTACAGTCCATGGGGTCGCTAAGAGTCGGACATGACTGAGCGACTTCACTCCACTTTTCCTTCCATGCACTGGAAAAGCAAATGGCAACCCACTCCAGGATTCTTGCTGGGAGAATCCCAGGGATGGCGGAGCCTGGTGGGCTGCCATCTATGGGGTTGCACAGAGTCGGACACGACTGAAGTGACTTAGCAGCAGCAGCTATTGTAAATGATCACAGTTGTCTCCCAAATACTAGCCCTCTCTCTAGTAGTCTTAGCCTCCATTTCTTTCCCCTGTAGATCACAGTAATCATTGTGTACAGTTAAGACTATGTTATTTCCTTCAGGTAAAATGAGCTAATGGTTCCCTAATGTCAGCCCAAGTAAGTTACTGTCTCTATTCAGAACACTCAAGGATTTCTGTGACCTGGTCCTTCTCCCTCTCCAGCCACACTGCTCTTCTCACTGGCCTAAACTAAATTGTCCGGCTCACATTCTGTGCTGCGCCCAGGTGTTTCTCTCTACTGGGAACGGCTTTTCTACATTTCCTGTCTAGTAAGTTCAAATTCAGGCATCATCTGTTCTAGGAATTATAGCAGGGATGAAGCCTAAGTGGCTCTTTTTCATGAACTGGTGAGCTAATATTCCCTGTGTAACATCTAGTTACTGTCATACACAATCATGGGATAGGAGGGTTGCAGAGGACACTCAACAGGAAAAAATGTGATGTTCAGATGTCTAGAAATTAGAGAGCGCATGTCACAGCCAGTGTCTACTATTGAAGCTACTAGAGGGAGAGGCTGCAGATAGACTATAAGGGGAAAAAAATCAGGCAGGGTGTTGGGAGAATTGTGCACAAGCAATAGTGCATCATAAGCAGCAAAGAAATTGCAATATGGAGATTGGAAAAGGTCACAGAACACTGTGTGTCTCCCCCTGGGTGGGGTCTGGAAGGAGCACACTGCTGGTGGGCATGTCAGTTGCATCAGGGTTAGCCTGTTGGGAGGGAGGCAGAAGGCTCCAGGTGGTTGAAGAGGACATCCTTCAACTGGTTTATTAATAACAAGCATGAACAGGAAAGCAGGACAAGAATTAATAAAAGAAAAACATTAGGAACATATAAGAGATGTCACCTGGATCTCCTGGAAAACACCTGAGCAGACCTTATGGAGAGATATGACATCAACAGGTTGTTGTTACTAAGTCTTGTCTGACTCTGTGACCCCATGGACTGCAGCACGCCAGGCATCTCTGTCCTTCACTGTCTCTCAGAGTTTGCTCAAACTCATGTCCATTGAGTCTATTGAGTCGGTGATGCCATTCAACCATCTCATTCTCTGCCTTCTTTCTTCTCCTGCCCTTAGTCTTTCCCAGCATCAGATTTGATATCTTTGCTGTCAAAGGGACTCTCAAGAGTCTTCTCCAGCACCACAGTTTGAAAACATCAGTTCTTTGGGGCTCAGTCTTCTTTATGGTCCAACCCTCACATCCATACATGACTACTGGAAAAACCATAGCTTTGACTAGATGAAATATGTTGTGTTTAATATGACCACATTTTTTAATTTTAATTTTTTCTTGGAGTATAATTGCTTTATAATGTTGTGCTAGTTTCTTCTGTACAATGAAGTGAATCAGCTGTATGTATAGATATGTACTCTCTCTCAGACCTCCCTCCCATCTACCCCACACCCCCCAACATGACAACATTTATATCTACAGATTTCCAGGTATGGAAGTTCATCCTTTTGTACATCCCCTTTCCCAGCAGAATGTATTTCTTTCTCTTCTGTGCCTCATCGTTCCCTGCCCTCTCTACAAGGTATAGAAGCAATACTTTATGTGTTGCTTCAATTATGTGTCTGTATGTCTGTCTCCTTGACTATACAGTTGGCACTCCATATCTGTAGGTTTCACATCTGGAAACTCAACCAACCACAGATTGAACATATCCCAAATAATCCCAGAAAGTTCAAAAGCAAAACCTGAAATTGCCACATGCAAATTTACGTGACATTTACATTGCATTAAAGATTGTAAGTAATCTGGTGATGATTTAAAATATATGGCACTACCATGTGTAAAATACATAGCTAATGGGAACCTGCTATAAAGCACAGGAAGCTCAGCACAGTGCTCTGTGATGACCTCAAGAGATGCGAGGGGGATGGGGGAAGGGGGACCCAAGAGGGAGGGGATATATGTATGCATATGGTTGATTGACTTCATCATGCAGCAGAAACAAACACAGCAGTGTAACGCAATTATATTTCAATTAAAAATGTAAGCAAAAAAAAATAAATTAAGTGTATGGCAGATGTGCATTTGTTGTAAGAAAGAACTATGCCATTTTATATAAGGGACTTGAGCATCTGAGAATTTTAGTATCGATCTGGCTCCTGGAGCCAATTCCCTGTAGATACTGAGGAAATACCACGCTGTAAGCCCTTTGAGGTCAGGTACCATGCTTGTTCTTGTTTTTATCCTCACTGGATACAGTGGTAGGAAAAGAGTAGAGGTTCATTAAATGCTAATTAACTGGAACTGAATTGCCTCAGAGACCACAGAGAGGCCTGATGTCTGAAGTATCCTTTTCTGATTTGCAACTAAGAGTCAACTAGCAAGCTTCTTCCTATACAAAGAAGAGATAACTATCAAAGCACTATTAATCAAAATGTGTTCTATTTCCTAGCAGGCTTTACTCATTAGGAAAATGAGGGAGGGGATTTATGCACAGGCATAAATCAAGGTTCTTAACACTGAAGAGAGTTGTGTATTACTAGAATAAGACAAATGATCCCCCAGTTTAAAAGAAACAACATTTAAAACTTTCTGTGCATAGAATCCTTTCCAAGAACACTCAAGCTTTCAGTAACTATGGAAATAACGAAACACAATTTAATATTGAAGGAGGGAGACTTATTTGCACATGGAAGCATTGTGTCTTTTGTGTCTAATTCTGAAATTATTTGGACTTTCTTCTCCACCATGTTGTTGAAGTGTTCCTGCAGTTCATGCACATCAATAATACATCTAGGAATTATGGAAATAAACAAAAATTGCTCTATTTTTGTTGCTCATTTTGTATACTAAACGGGTTCCCAGGTGACTCTAGTGGTAGAGAACCCACCTGCCAATGCAGGAGATGCAAGAGACGTCAGTTCGATCCCTGGGTCAAGAAGATCCCCTGGAGGAGGGTATGGCAACTTTCTCCAATATTTTTACCTGGAGAATTCTGTAGACAGAGGAGCCTGGTGGGCTACACTCCATGGGGATGCAAAGAGTCGTACATGACTGAAACAACTTAGCATGCATGCACGCACATAAATAATAAATATCCTTTTTGTTGACTGAAACTTGGTCATATTACAGAGAGAAGCTAGGGTGCCTAGCTATGAGAATCGGAATCAGAATCAGAATCAATCTGCTAATGCCTGAGTAAGCAGGTGTGAGTTTCCATTATCACTAAATACCATGGGTGTGTTGTCTAGAACTGTGAATACAGTCCTACCTTTGATTTGCAACTGTAGCTTAAAAGGTTACTGCTTGGAACATCCCTTACTTGAGATAGAGACGAGGATCACCTATAGAAAGGAAGAGAGAAACCCTGATATGGAATATATAATCTCCAACTGGACTTTTGTTTTTGGATTTTCCCTTGTGAAAGAGAAGGGAAAAGAGAGTTTTGCAGGTGTGTTAAGTAGTACAGATAATTCTCAAAAATTTATTTATTGATAAGTTCAAAATTCACTGAAATGTCTTCATATTTTTAACTATTCTTTGGAGGGTACTCATGATTTCCATTCTAGTTCCATTCATGTATGCTCATGAACTCCAGTCTAGTAACAATATATATGTATAAAACTATTCTACCTACAGTTTGCTCTTTATATACTTAACTCGTTTAATTCTTACAAAAGTCCTATTAAATACATATTGTTAACATCACGATTTTCCCATGAGGAGCTAGAGCCTTAAGGAGATTAAAGAATTTCTCCACAGGCATTCATGTGGATAAGTGGCATAGCTGGGTCTTGCACTCCACATTCTCTAATTAACCACTAATTATGCTGTAACAACCTTCATAAAAATAGAATATGGCTTACAAAATTGCCACTAATTTAAATCATAATGAGGAATGATAAAGTCCTTTCCAGATGGATTTGCAAATTTCTGTACTAATTTCTATGACTCAGAATTTCTACATAGGTTTCTGTCCCTGGGCTAGAGAAAGATATATTCCCTTCTTTCAAGAATCTCCAGATTCGTAGACTTAGAGAACCAACTTATGGTTACCAGGGGGAAAAGAGAGTGAGGGGAGGGATAGATTGGAAGTTTATAATCCATATGTACAGATTGCTATCTTTAAAATAGATAACCAACAAAAATCTCTAGCACAAGAACTCTGCTTAATGTTCTATCATAGCCTAAATGGGAAAAGAACTTGAAAAAGAATGTGTACACGTATAACTGAATCACTTTTCTGTACACCTAAAACTAATACAATAGTGCCAATCAATTGTACACCAATATAAAATAAATATTAAAAAATATTAAAGAATCTCAGCATCTATGAGGAAGAAATGTTTGTAATTTTTCAGCTATGCAAGACCATGAAAAGTGCTATAATAGAAATATGTGACGTGAGAGGCTCCCGAAAGGAGAGATTAGCTCTGACTGAGAATATCTAATTTTACTTGAACTTGACACAGGTGGAAAAACAGTTGTTCTTAGATGGGGGAATAGATTTTGGTAGACATGGAAATGCTGAATCTTACAGGCAAAAGGGTAGCATAAAGTAAGGTGTAAAAGCTGCAAGTGAAGACCATGTTTCAGCGTAGGACACGTTAGGTAAAGATTTGGGAATAGGGAAACAGCGAAATGAAAGATAAGAATAGGATCTTAATAGATACAAAAGAATGTGTTTGATGCAATTTCTTCATTCCACTCGGCATATCTTGAATTGGTTAACATGAGATTTGACTGCCATTGTTAAGACAGACATTGATCAGAAGAAAGTCTATCTGGATTTAACAAGAGCAACTTTATAATGTATATACAAAAGAGACTAAGAGTCTAGCATATTAAAGACAATAAATAAATATTCCTTAAATGACAATAATCAAATAATTAATGGATATCTAGAATTGGTGGTAAATTTTCAAAATTGCTATTTGTTAATTGTATAGTGGGCTTGAATTAAATTTTAATGGGCTTGAATTGAAAGTGGTCCAAAGGGAATGTTTTTTTCCATAGTAAAGTATGTTCTAATCATTACCACAGTAGTTCATATTTGGTAATGGCTGGTATTTCTGTTGGGCAGTCCATTAAATCATGAAGTGATTGATTTTCTTTTCTTTTTCTACTTTCAAGGGGATTATTTCTACCAAATATAATTGCCCTTTAGTGAACACTGTTAATTTGATGTACTGTGAACTTCCTTGGGGATGATCAGCCTCTGTGAATGGTAACATTAATCTAGTACAGAAACATTAGTGGCTTGTAAGGATTAATTCTATTTTAAGAACCTTTTAGGAACCTTGAGTGTACACATGCTCCATAATAACTTGTTTCCAATTTATCAATTGTCACATCTTTAATTTCATTATTGACATTGTTTCTTCACAATTGTTGATTCAAAAATCTGCCATACATTCTATACATAATATTTTTAACCATCCTTGTCTTGCTGAGGTTGAAAAATGGATGACAGAAATTCCAATGGTGTTTAAATGCTTGCATCAGAACTAGATCTGGTCTAGAGCTTGCTTCCTCAGTTCAGTTCAGTCATTCAGTTGTGTCTGACTCTTTGCAACCCCATGGACTGCAGTACTTCAGGCTTCCCTGTCCATCACCAACTCCCAGCGCCTACTCAAACTCACGTCCATCGCATCGGTGATGCCATCCAACCATCTCATCCTCTGTCATCCTCTTTTCCTCCCGTCTTCAATCTCTCCCAGCATTAGGGTCTTTTCCAGTGAGTTGGTTGTTTGCAACAGGTGGCCAAGGTATTGGAGTTTCAGCTTCAGCATCAGTCCTTCCAATGAATATTCAGGACTGATTTCCTTTAAGATAGACTGGTTAGATTTCCTTGCAGTTCAAGGGACTCTCACGAGTCTTCCCCAACACCACAGTTCAAAAGTGTCAATTCTTCAGTGCTCAGCTTTCTTTATAGTCCCACTCTCACATCCATACATGACTACTGGAAAAACCATAGCTTTGGCTAGATGGACTTTTGTTGGTAAAGTAATGTCTCTGCTTTTTAATATGCTGTCTAGGTTGGTCATAGCTTTTCTTCCAAGGAGCAAGTGTCTTTTAATTTCATGGCTGCAGTCACCATCTGCAGTGATTTTGAAGCCCCCCAAAAATAAAGCCTGTCACTGTTTCCACTGTTTCCCCATCTATTTACCATGAAGTGATGGGACCAGATGCCATGATTTTAGATTTTCCTTGATTAAGTTCCATTTCTTCTATGTTGTCAGCGGAAATTTAGTTTTAAATTTTTGATTCAGTTTTCTAAAATAATGATCACCTCCCCTTGGCATTCCGACAAGCTGATCAGTGGTTGGCCTGAAATCATCATCAACTCACCAAGCAATTACACAGAGAGTATCTGCTAATTCAGTTCGAGTCAATTAATCCCTAGTGAAAAGAAGCCACAGCAGATGGAGGTGGAGGCTGTCCCTCCTAACCAGCTCAGTGGTTCTAAGTCATCAAGAAAAGGGTGAGCTTTCTTCCTGGGACTTACAGTTGACCACTCTAAGGCCATATCATTTTCCTGTTTAGCAGGATGTATTATAGGATTCTCAGGGAAAATATTTCATTGTGTAATGATCACAGGCAGGAAATGTTTTTCTTTATGGAGGGCTGTTCATCAGCAAACTTGGTATGCCTGTCTGTTTCTGGCAAGAGAATTAAATAATAAAAGGGGAGCATAATCTAATATTATGCTTTGGATTAATTCTAATTGATCCTAGAGAATTTAGTACCTAACTCTGCAAAGGTTAACATATGAAGTAAAGCTTCTTAGAAATAAATGACTTTTATATTGATGCCTTGATAGTTATGACATCTCTGGGCTTAATAGCCTGTTTATCCCGAAATATCCCCAAATTGAATGTGGGGATGGAGCAGAGCTTTAACTCATTACTGTGTTGCATCTCAGATCTTGGGGGCGATAGTCTTGTTTACAGGGACATCAGAGCAGCTCTAAGCACTTAATAGAATATAGATGTCATTTGGACCTAGGAAAGCTTACCACCTACTGGTACGTGTTTTTTGGCTGAAGACCAGCATAGGCTAATATTATCTTGGTAAATTAATGAACAAGTTCAGTTCAGTTCAGTCGCTCAGTCATGTCCGACTCTTTGAGACCCCATGAACCACAGCATGCCAGGCTTCCCTGTCCATCACCAACTCCTGGAGTTCACCCAAACTCATGTCCATTGAGTCGGTGAGGCCATCCAATCATCTCATCCTCTATCATCCTCTTCTCCTCCTGTCCTCAATCTTTCCCAGCATCAGGGTCTTTTCAAATGAGTCAGCTCTTTGAATCAGGTGGCCAAAGTATTGGAGTTTCAGCTTCAACATCAGTCCTTCCAATGAACACCAGGACTGATTTCCTTTAGGATGGACCCGTTGGATATCCTTGCAGTCCAAGGGACTCTCAAGAGTTGTCTCCAACACCACAGTTCAAAAGCATCAATTCTTCGGCGCTCAGCTTTCTTTATAGTCCAACTCTCACATCCATACATGACTACTGGAAAAACCATAGCCTTGACTAGACTGATCTTTGTTGGCAAAGTAATGTCTTTGCTTTTTAATATGCTGTCTAGGTTGGTCATAACTTTCCTTCCAAGGTGTAAGCATCTTTGAATTTCATGGCTGCAGTCACCATCTGCAGTGATTTTGGAGCCCAGAAAAATAAAGTCAGCCACTGTTTCCCCATCTATTTGCCATGAAGTGATGGGACCTAATGCCATGATCTTAGTTTTCTGAATGATGAGCTTTAAGCCAACTTTTTTACTCTCCTCTTTCACTTTCATCAAGAGGCTCTTTAGCTCTTCACTTTCTGCTATAAGGGTGGTGTCATCTGCATATCTGAAGTTATTGATATTTCTTCCGGCAATCTTGAGTCCAGATAATTTGAATACTCAAGTAAATCCTTTATTTGGAAGGCTAGCACTTTCAAGGTAAGGGGCATCCACAATTTGAGAAACTGAGGAGAATCGGCATTCCGATGTGTCACGTGGCTAATTTCAATCCTTCGCTTTCACTGATACAGCTACTCAATAATGTTGATTAAACATATTTCATGTGGACAATGCTGTGAGAAACAAGTTTCAGGGATATAATTCCTTTATGGAAGAAAGTTTAAGGCTATTATTTAATGAACTGTAATGATTACTTTAATATTAGAGTCGGTAAAAAAAATAATATTCAAGAATTTAAGCTCCATTGAAATAAGTATGATATCATCTCTCACTCAGCTCCCTGGTTAGCATAAGGCCAGGAGCACATCAGATGCTTGCCCTGAATTTAAGATTAATGGTGATGCCAAAGTTGTGGGTCTGGGTTTTGCTGCTCAGTGACCCTATACTTCTCATAGTAATGTAGGAGGATTGTGGATTGCATGGGGATAATGATGCCCTGTTTATTTGATAAATGCTATCAGTTCAATTCAGTTCAGTCGCTCAGTAGTGTCTGACTCTTTGCAACCCCATGAACTGCAGCATGCCAGGCTTCCCTGTCTATCACCAACTCCTGGAGTCCACCCAAACCCATGTCCATCGAGTTGATGATGCCATCCAACCATCTCATCCTCTGTTGTCCCCTTCTCCTCCTGCCCTCAATCTTTCCCAGCATCAGGGTCTTTTCCAGTGAGTCAACTCTTCGCATGAGGTGGCCCAAGTATTGGAGTTTCAGCTTCAACATCAGTCCTTCCAATGCTATCGGTTGAAGTGAAATACCCAATAATAAATTTGAAGTATAAATCTTTGGAGCAAGCCAGAAAAATGGTGTAACTCTGTACATTGCTAATTTTCCAAGTGTTATTTTTCACTGCTCTAGAAGGACATTTTGAAAGTTAACAGATATCATACAGAATCCTCTAAGTGATTCAATTTTTTAAAAAGGCAAATCTGTTAAAAAAAAATACAACATCCATCTAATTAATATTCTGCTTTGTAACTTACATAATCCATATTCAATTGCTTAATGAGTTTTTGATTGTCACAATATTCCTTGTATGTACTTAAAGGTGAATTGAAAACAAAACTAGTAGAAACCTATAATGAATATCCAAATAGTATATAAAGGTCATTCAATAAATAATCAATATTCTCTCTATAATAATATATATACTATATTTGCTAGATATGTATGTCTGTATATTAGTTATTAAAAGAATATCTTGAAGACAGATTCAAGGAATAGTATATAACATGAGCTACTCCCAGAACCAGACTGAGAAGAAATAGTGCATTGATTATATATATACAGGATGTACACACAAAGTAATATAGTAGAGATTTTCCTTCAAATTCCTAATATATTAACATGTTCTCAAATAATATAACTCAGTTTTTCGATGAATTGCAAGCACAGTCATTTGTCATGACAAAGAAAATCAAGAATTCTCCTGTGAATAATTCATTATCTCACTGTATGTACCATTACCTAAGCATTTAACACAATGTATTATAATGATATAGTTTCATGTTTTTCTCCCTTATTAGACCTTTGGGTCTTATCCATTCTATTTTTCTAGATTCAACTCCTTACTTTAGGACTATAAATAGATACATATATTTATTTGATTAATTAATTTATTAGATATTTATAGCATATTTTACAGAATTTGGGCTTCCCTGATGACTCAGACTGTAAAGATTTCCTGCAATGTAGGAGACTCAGATTCAGTCCCTGAGTTAGGAAGATCCCCTGAGGAAGGGAATGGCAACTCACTCCAGTATTATTGCCTGGAGAAGTCCATGGACAGAGAAGCCTGGCAGGGTATAGTCCATGGGGTTGCAAAAACTTGGGCACAACTGAGCAACTTTCACACTTTCACTTGCAGAATTTACCCTAATCTTTTGGTTATTATTTTAAAAATAGAACAAAATATTTAATTATTTTTATTAATGGCTAGACCAAAATGACAAAATTTGAGTAGAGGACAATTACTAATATCTCCAGAAAGAATGAAGTGGCTGGGTCAAAGAGGAAACAGTGCTCAGTTGTGGAAGTGTCTGCTGATGAAAGTAAAATTTGATAATATAAAGACCAATATTGCATAGAAACCTGGAATGTTAGATTCATGAATCAAAGTAAATTGGACATGGTCAAACAGGAGATGGGAAAAGTGAACATCAACATTATAGGAATCAGTGAACTAAAATGGATGGAAATGGATGAATTTAATTCAAATGACCATTATATCAACTACCGTGGGCAAGAATCCCTTAGAAGAAGTGAGGTAGCCTTCACAGTCAGCAAGAGTCTGAAATGCAGTACTTGGGTGCAACCTCAAAAATGACAGAATGATCTAAGTTTGTTTACAAATTAAACCATTCAATATCACAATAATCCAAGTCTATGCCCCAATCATTGATGATGAAGAAGGAGCAGTTGACTGGTTCTATGAAGATCTAATACTAACACCCAAAATGATGTCTTTACATTGTAGGGGATTGGAATGTAAAAGTAGGAAGTGAAGAGATACCAGAATAACAGGCAAGTTTGTACTTGGAGTACAAAATGAAGCAGAGCAAAGGTTAATAGTTTTGTCAAGAGAACACACTGTTCATCAAAAATAACTTTTCCCAACAGCACAAGAAACAACTGTAGATGTGGACATCACCAGACGGTCAATAGCAAATTCAAATTGATTTTGTGCTTTGTAGTCAAAGATGGAGAAGCTCAATACAGTTAGCAAAAACAAGCCCTTGAGCTGGCTGTGGCTCAGATCATGAACTCCTTATTGCAAAATTCAGACTTAAATTGAAGAAAGTAGGGAAAACCTCTAGGCCATTCAGGTATGACCTAAATCAAATTCCTTATGATAATACAGGGAAGTGATGAATAGATTAAAATGATTAGATCTGGTAGACAGAGTGCTTGAAGAACTATTGACAGAGGTTTGTAACATTGTAAAGGAGGTAGTGACCAAAATCATCCCAAATTAAAAAAGAAAAATGCAAGATGGCGAAGTGGTTGTCTGAGGAGGCTTTATGAAAGCTGAGGAAAGAGAAGCAAAAGGCAAGGAAGAAAGGGAAACATATACCCAACTGAATGCAGAAAGAGCATGGAGGGAAAAGAAAGCCTTCTTAAGTGAACAATGTAAAGAAATAGAGGAAAACAATAGACTGGGAAAAAGATGGGTGCAGCAAAGGACAGAAATGGTAAGGACCTAACAGGAGTAGAAGAGATTAGGAAGAGATGACAAGAATAAAGATGAGAACGATACAGAAAAGGTCTTAACGACCTGAGCGACCACAATGCTGTGGTTACTCACCTAGAGTCAGATATCCTGAAGTGTGAAGTCAAGTGAACTTTAGGAAGCATTACTAGGAATAAAGCTAGTGGAGGTGATGGAATTCCAGCTGAACTATTGAAAATCCTGAAAGATGATGCTGTTAAAGTGCTACACTCAATATGTCAGCAAATTTGGAAAACTTAGCAATGGCCACAGGAGTGGAAAAGGTCAGTTTTCATTCCAGTCCTGAAGAAGAGCAATGCCAAAGAATGTTCAAACTACTACCATTGCCCTCGTTTCACATGCTAGCAAGGTTATGCTCAAAATCCTTCAAGCTAGGCATCAGCAATATGTGAACTGAAAATTTTCACATGTACAAGCTGTATTTAGAAAACGCAGGGGAACCAGAGATCAAACTGCCAACATTCATTGTATCATGGAGAAAGCAAGGAAGTTCCAAAAAAAACCCCACATCTATTTGTGCTTCATTGATGGTGTGGATCACAACAAACTGAAAAATTCTTAAGAGGCGGGAGTACCAGACCACCTTAGCTGTCTCCTGAGAAATCTATGTGTGGGTCAAGAAGCAATAGTCAGAACTGGACATGGAACAATGGACTGGTTCAAAATTAGGAAAGGAGTATGACAAGGCTGTGCATCGTCACCTTGCTTATTTAGCTTCTGTTCTGAGTACATCATGCAAAATGCTGGGCTGGATAAATCACAAGCTGGAATCAAGATTTCTGGGAGAAATATCAACAACCTCAGGTATGCAGATGATACCACTCCGATGGTAGAAAATGAAGAGGAAATAAAGTCTCTTCATGTGGGTGAAAGAGGAGAGTGAAGAAGCTAGTTTTTAATGCAACATTCAAAAAACTAAGATCATGGCATCTGGTCATCACTTCATGGGAAATAAAAGGGGAACAAGTGGAAGCAGTGATGCATTTTATTTTCTTGGGCTCCAAAATCACTGTTGACAGTGACTACAACCATGAAATTAAAAGAAGCTTGCTCCTTGAAAGGAAAGCTATGACCAACCTAGACAGCATATTAAAAAACAGAAACATCACTTTGCTGACAAAGGTCTATATAGTCAAAGCTATGATTTTTCCAGTACTCATGTACAGATGTGAGAGTTGGACCATAAAGAAGGCGAGCGCTGAAGAATTGATGCTTTTGGACTGTGGTGTTGGAGAAGACTCTCGAGAGTCCCTTGGACTTCAAGGAGAGCAAATCAGTCAATCCTAAAGGAAATCAGTCCTGAATATTCATTGGAAGGACTGACGCTGAAGCTGAAACTCTAAAACTTTGGCCACTTGATGTGAAGAGTTGACTCATTGGAAAAGACCTTGATGCTGGGAAAGACTGAAGGCAAAAGAGAAGAGAGCAGCAGAGGATGAGATGGTTGGATGGTATCATCAATTCAATGGACATGAATCTGAGCAAATTCCAGGAGATAGTGGAGAACAGAGGAGCCTAGTGTGCTGCAGTGCATGGGGTCACAAAGAGTCGTGCATGACTTAGCGACTGAACAACAACAAAAGACCATAATGACAAAATTTATTTTTTATCTACTATTTCCCAGCATCGAAATGAACAAACTATGAATTCCACCAAATATCTATTAGGGATTGATTTTTTAACATCTCATTCTGGGGTAAAAAAGATGCAATCAAAGTTCATATATTCTACAAAAGTCACTCTGAGATAACAGTTTGTTTTAAAAAAGTATGTCCAGATTTTGTTGTCTATCTCTACCCTATGAAGAACTAAGAATTACATATGTGGACAAGAACAACTTTGGGGAAAATAATGACTTTCTATGAGTACAACATTGTGATAGGATGCCTCCTTAACTCACCAGGAAAGCAAGTCTGCTTTTTTCATTTGCATAAGTGACTGTTAGGTTTGCCATTTGGTCCTTTTATTAGTCAAAGACACACAGATATCTACATTTCAGCATAGGCTATTGAATTGACCTTGTTTTGATGGTTATTGAGTTTCTAGATATATTCTAGAATAATTATTTAGTTATCCAATTTTAAATGTGGTTTTATTATATATTGCTCAAATCATCTTGAAACTATCCACAGTATATATGGTATCCTTACAATCCTCACATCTGTTTGTGTGACAAGATGAATGCATTTACAATGGTGTCTAGGTTTTTTTGCATGAATGTCTAGTCATAAAATTTTGAGACTTCTTATAATGGAAGAAATACACAGTGAATCTTGAAACATGAGTACAATTTTGATGAACACATATCTACTCAGGGTGCTAGGTGAGATTTGATTCACTGGATCCTCTCATACTCATGGCAGAATAGAATCATTTGGATGATTTTAGTGAAGATATAATATAGAAATTAGAAATAGAATAGAGGTGATATAAACATTTATGGACTAGAATAAATAACCTTCAAAATTAGCCATTCTCATCTTCTTTTGAGAACTTTCTCAACCTATGATAATTAATATAGATGCTTAAAAGAAAGAAAAATTGAAGTTGCTCAGTCGTTTCCGACTCTTTGTAACCGCATGGACTGGCTCCTCCATCCATGGGATTCTCCAGGCAAGAATACTGGAGTGGGTTGCCATTTTCTTCTCCAGGGGATCTTCCCGACCCAGGGATCAAACCCAGGTCTCCCACATTGCAGGCAGATGCTTTACCCTCTGAGCGATCAGGAAAGCCATAGATGCTTAAAAGTATGGTCAAAAGGAACTCATTATTACAGGAAAAGTAAATTAAATTATAATTTCATTCTTCTCTTATATTACTTTTAATAGTTGCTTTTATATTTGCTATCTAAGACTTTGTCATACTAATAAAGGTCATTTTTGACCCTGATTGACAAATCAGTTGTCTACCATGTATCTCTAATATAATTCATTGAAGATTATTTATTAAAGAAGATGGCATTTATAAATATGATATACACTTAACTTGGATTTGTAATAATCTGTGTGAGGAAGTGACTTACCCTTTATTGGCAACTAGAATATCTCCAGTTTTGCCAGTAAAGAATGAGTAAATATAAGGGCAGTGAGTATGTTTAATGTAAGGACAATGAGTATGCTCTTCCCTAGGCAGATCTAATGGTATATTTGAACAACTGTTTTTGTTTGTTTGTTTGTTACTGTGAATACAGATATTTTCATGTCCTGTATACTGCATAATCGGTTCTAATCTCAGGGAGAAAAGACAGTGGCAGTGCTTAGAAACCACTTAAAACTCCAGCCATAGTCTATGAAAGAAGAAAAATAAAATTAGACAGGTTCAGTTCAGTTCAGTTCAGTCGCTTAGTCGTGTCTGACTCTTTGTGACCCCATGAACCACAGTACACCAGGCTTCCCTGTCCATCACCAACTCCCAGAATCCACCCAAACCCATGTCCATTGAGTCGGTGATGCCAGGTAGTCATCAATTTTAATCTATATGATAATGCCTATCTCCAATATGAACATAAACAAATTAGGGGTACCTACTACATGATTAAAAATTTTTGGTCTACTTAGAGAGGTCTTAAAAAATGTTCACCTAAACTTCCAGAGACAACTCACCTTTAATTGAAGTTAAGTTTATTTAGGAATTTCCTTCTGATAAGGATCAGAGGTACTGTAGGAAGTTGTCATATGTTATATTATTACCAACTGTTCATTGCCACGTTTGTCATTGCAGGGCCCCTCCCGGCAGGAAGAATGTACACTCTCTCCCTGTAGTTCAGCTTGGCCCTGTAACTCTGGCCAATGGGATGCCAGCAGAAGTGAAAAAAGCTGCATTTGAGAAGTTTCAAGAGTCACACATTTATTCCACGATTGCTTCTCTCCTTGTAAGGTAAGAATGCTTGTTGCTAGTGCAGGCAAACTGCTACATCAGCCTGAATCCCAGCCAACAAAGGTAAGAAATAAACCTTTATCCTCATAAGCCAGTGAGATTAGAATTTGTTTGTTAACATGGCATAGCCTAGCGCATGGTGACTAATACAGATTCAATGGTAGTCATTCACACACAAGTCTCCTCTCTTTCATCATTTTGTGTCTATATCCTCTATCATAATTTGTAAAAAAAAAAAAATTATATATATATCACCCTTTGTCTTTTCTCCCCCTTATTTAGTCTTCCTTTAAATTTCTGATTTTCTGCTCATTTGTGTTCTCAACACACTTTTTAAAAAGACTGCCAGAAATCTGTTCTTATCCAGAGTTCAGAAAAAACAGTCCCTTTTCCCAAATTGACTCACCCAGAGTGGGGCTTCTATCCAACATATAATATTTTTGAAAATATCTGTGAGAAATTTTTGACAATGAGCAATTTGAAAACTCTTGCTTGTGAACCTGCTTTGGTCTCTTAGCATTGCCATAGCGCAGAAGAGAAGGAGGACACATGTTAAGATTTATATAGCTGACAGAGATTTCTATGTACTGTCTGCACTACATTTATATTTTCAGCTTAAATCATTGAGTGATTATTTTCTGAAAGAATTTTGTCTTTCTTGGGGGCGGTTGAAAATCATGTCTGCTCGATGATTTATTAAGTGAATAAGTAAGTGAAAATGAACAGACTGGTACTGATTTTTACCATAGGCAGCAAATTATGAATAATGATTCTTCCATGCTTGAACTCCTTTGCAGTGATTCTGCAAATAATTCTAGTTTTCTCAGGTTGTTTCGGCCAAATGGATTTGCATAGGCAGGAAAGGCTGAGAGACAGTGGTTAGGCTTGGAGCACTATGTAGGGGAGCACGCTGGAATTTTATTAGAAATATGGGCTTACGTGCCATCAGGCGCCCTCCGTTCATCATTGTCATGTGTTTACAGGCCTGTGAGTGAAGGGAAGACGAGAAAACATTCAGGACTGTGTAGCAAATAAAAAAATATATATATGGGTTCAAAGGACTTTTAAAATGCATCTTGAACATCAAAGGGTGTGTAATTGAGCTGAAGAAGTTTGAGAAATCTATGGAATCTAACACGCTCTACCTTTGTAAATACTGTGGACTGGCATTCCTTGAGAGCAAAACAGTATATTCCTTTTTTCCAAGGTAGCATTTTTAATATATTAGACTTAATCACATGTCATTTCCTTTTCACTGGGTCAAAAGCAGTTGAAATTTGACAGCTTCATATTTTTCAAGCAGTAGCTTAAAATTTGCTGTCCAACTAGCCTATGACAGAATGCTCATTTCTTAATATGTACCCCAAGTTGATGTGCAGAATGTGCCTTCACAGATTTATAGTTATAACTCACTTTTTGTTATAGCATACATATTTTACTCCTAAACATCAGAACAAATAATGCTGTATCTGTTGGTATGACATCATATCACAATAGCTTAATATTGAACGCATTTCTTGCTTTCTTAATTTTGTTTTGTGGTGTTGATAGTGGTGATGAATTGAATTTTGGTTTTGCATTAATAGGTTAGAGTATATGCCTCTCCCCTGACATGCACTGTGCATCCATATTGCACATGTTCCATAGTTTCCTTTTGCAAAGATCTCTATGATTTCTTTTTATTATTCTATTTTTCTTTCCCAAGGTACTAATTTAAGATGATATTGCAATTAGTTTATCCATTATCTTTAATTGTGTTTGAATTAAACAGTGATATCTGTATCTTCATAAATCAATGCATGGACAACATTATTTGATTTCTGTCATTTGAATTGACTGCGTTATTAGTGAGATCTAACACTCTGGGGTAAATTATCTGTTAATATTCTGTGGTCATTGATTCTATTGTGATCTGTCATTTTTCCCTGTGTCTGAATAATTTTGGTGTAGATGAATGCAAGAGGTTTCATAAACGTGAGAAGGGGTGGTGAGAAGGGAAGTTGTGCACTAGGAGAAGCAAAGGTGACCTGGAGAGAACATGCCTAGGAAGGAGGAGGGAACCTGTAGTCTAAAGTGAAAGTGAAGTTGCCCAGTCGTGTCCAACTCTTTGTGATCCTATAGACTGTAGCCTAACAGGCTCCTCCATCCATGGGATTTTCCAGGCAAGAGTATTGGAGTGGGGCGCCATTTCCTTCTCCAGAGGATCTTCCCGGCCCAGGGATCAAACCCAGGTCTCCTGCATTGTAGGCAGACGCTTTACCATCTGAGCTACCAGGGAAGCCCTTAAAGTGAAAGTTGCTCAGTCGTGTTGGACTCTTTGCGACCCCATGGACTATACAGTCCATGGAATTCTCCAGGCCAGAACACTGGAGTGGGCAGCCATTCCCTTCTCCAGGGGATCTTCCCAACCCAAGGATCGAACCCAGGTCTCCCGCTTTGCAGGCAAATTCTTTACCAGCTGAGCCACAAGAGAAGCCGTAAAGGTAGTGTGAAATCTCGAAGATGCAGAGCGTGCCGATAAAGCCTGGAGATATGTCTGGTCTCTTCTTGTCTATTAAACTCACATTGTCTGACCGCACTACTTCCTAAATTTGTATCTTTGAAAGAAAGCTATGATGGAAAAGAAAATGAGAGTTTCATTGTGCTCTGTGACTCTCGCCTGGAAGATCCCCAAATGAGAAGAGATGTACAGTTACCTAAAAGAAAAGGGTTATAGCTAGATATCTGAGGATGGCAAAATGCCCAAGATGGCAATGACTGGAGAGCAAGTTCCCCACCACATGGTGAGGGCAGATGGGGTCTCCATGGGTGCTTCCTCTAGTTTAACATGATGTCCTCAAATTGAAAGAGGCAAGAGGCTGCAGTGTGGTCAGGAGTGTGTGTTGGCAAGATGTGTGGTCTGGAGGTATTTAGCAAGGGCACAAAAAGGGATCTGCCTTGAACTGGGAAAAGCAAAAATAGTGAAGGAGAAAGAGGTAGCAACTTCCCCTGGCAGGGTTTCTGGTTTTATCTGAGTTTTTCAGAGTCCCATTTGGGGAAATCTGTGGAGACACAAAAGGGGAAACACTGAGGTTCTTGTCTTTCTAGAATATTCTTGATATTTTACGCTGTTTGTATATATAATGTATAATAATATAATATACATATAAATTGTAGGTAGTCAAAATACAAAGAACAATTATTTTCTGGTATTTAGACCTGTATATAGAAATCTCAGAATATTCTTCTTTGATGTTTTAGTTTCTCATCTGGGAGATTTAGGGGTTCTTTCATTTTAAAATAGTTGAAACATAAAACCTTAGTATTTTCTCTCTTGTTTCTAATTTAAATTTTTCATGATGGAATGTATTACACATACAGAAAGTTTATAAATTATGTATACAACATTTCAAGAATAATATGATTACCCAGGTAGTCAAATCTCTGTTTAATAAAACTAGTATCACCACACTTAGAGGTGGTCAGAGTGGCTCTGATTACATACCACTCTCTCTACCAGGATAACCACTATTCTGGATTCATCACCCTCATGCTTTTGTTAAAGATAGTCTATCATTCACTCATTCTCACTTCAAAAACATGTGGTAGGACTGCTTTTTTTGAATTGCCTTTTGCAGCAAAATTATGCTTCAACTATTCACTCATGTAGTTACACGTCACTGTGCAGTTGTGTAGTTCACATTTTTACTGCTCTAAGGATACACTAGAGTATATTTGTACATGTTATGATTGATAGACATTTGAGTTTTTTCAATTCTTGCCTTTATTAAAAATGCTGCTGTGAATATTCTTATACAAGTCTCACATTGAACACAGCCAAGAGCTTCTGTGGAGTGTGTATCTAGAAGTGGAATGGTTGAGTATACAAGCTGTCAGCATCAGTCAATAATGTTAAATCATTTTCCAAACAGTTGGGCCAATAGATGATTGCATGGTAATAAGTGAATAAGTTTGTTTTGCTTCAGAATGTCTCCAGCATCTGGTACCATTGGACTTTTTGATGTTTGCCAGTCAGATGGGCATGCAATAGTATTCATTTATTTATCTTTTTACCATGTGCCATGATATAATTTAAATATTTCTCGTTGTCAGTGAGGTATAGATTTTTTCACATGCTCATGGATCATTTCTATTTCTTCTCCCTTTCACATCTTTTACCTATGTTTCTGCTTTTTTTTTTGCACTGCTTTGAGGGAGTCTTTTTAATACAATAGTTTATTTATTATATGAGGTGCAAATATCTTTCCAAGTATAAAACTTGGCATTTACTCACTGTGTGAGATACAGATCTTCATGTATTTCTGATATGTTCTTTTAATATTCACACTTTTTTTTGTTGCTTAAGAGAGTCTTTCCTATTAGGAGGTCATGACTTTTGTTTCTGTCATTCCTAAGTATAATACTGGTTTTTACATTTGTTTTTAATCTACTTAAAATTATTTTTGTCAGGTATGAGGGATGGATAAAAATTATTTTGCATGGATAACCAATAACTTAAGCACAATTACATAGTCCTTTCTCCGCTGATCCGGAGGGTCAGCTCAACTGTAAATCATGTTTGCAAATGTGCATGAATCTTACTAACTATGGTTTTTAACATGTTTTGTTATCTGTTTGGGAAAGTCACCTCATCTTGTTTCTTTTAAGAGTGCTCTGCTCTTTTTTTAATCTTTTGGGTTTTCATATACATTTTAGAATCACTTTATCATTTCCATGGATAATTCTGTAGGGATTTGGTTGGGAATTTCACTGAAATTCAAAGTAAATATGAGAGAGGTTCAAGAGGAAGGGGTCATATGCATACCTACGGCTGATTCATGTTGATGTATGGCAGAAAGCAACACAATATTGTTAAGTGATTAACCTCCAATTAAAAATAGGTGTATTTTTTAAAAAATTTAAAAGGTAAATATGGGGACAATGTACATCTTCATAATATTCAGCCTTCTTGTCCTATAACAAAGTGTATCTCTTACTTTATTTAGGTCTTCAATATCTTCAGAAGAGTTTGTAATTTTTTTTCCTGAAAGACTTGATATACCTTCTGTTAGCATCTTTTCTAAGAATGTTGTATTGTTTTGCCATTGTGAATAGTGGTCGTCCCCCATTTAGCCCTCAATTTCTTCCTCTAGAAGTTTTACCTTCATTATTCTTTACATCTGAAAGTAACCACTATTTTTACTTCCAATGACATAGATTATTTTTGACTGTTTTGAACTTTATAATTATGTTCAGGCTATATAATATTTTGTGTCTGCCTTCTTCTGGACAATAGCATATTAGTGATGGTGAGATTAATATTAAGTGATGCATAAAGTTCAAGTAATATTACAATCTCATAGTATATTCACCTATATTGATGAACATTTGACTTGTTTCCCACTTCTCTCTATTAGGGAGAATTACTTCTATAAACATATCTATACATAATTTCAGGTGCACATATGTATGCATTCCCATTGGGTGTGTACTTATAAATGAAAGTGTGGTACCACAGGCTATGCATTTGCTCAGTTTTTGTAAATAATGTTAGATTTTCAAAGTGGTTAAATAATTTACTCTACCATCTAGTCAAGCTATGGTTTTTCCAGTAGTCATGTATGGATGTGAGTCATGTATGGATGTGAGAGTTGGACTGTGAAGAAAGCTAAGCACCGAAGAATTGATGCTTTTGAATTGTGGTGTTGGAGAAGACTCTTGAGAGTCCCTTGGAGATCCAACCAGTCCATCCTAAAGGAGATCAGTCCTGGGTGTTCATTGGAAGGACTGATGTTGGAGCTGAAACTCCAATATTTTGGCCACCTGATGTGAACAGTTGATTCATTGGAAAAGACCCTGATGCTGGGAAGGATTGGAGGCAGGAGGAGAAGGGGACAACAGAGGATAAGATGGCTGGATGGCATCACCGACTCAATGGACATGAGTTTGGGTAAACTCCAGGAGTTGGTGATGGACAGGGAGGCCTGGCATGCTGCAATTCATGGGGTCGCAAAGAGTCGAACACAACTGAGTGACTGAACTGATTGACTGACTACCATAGTAAAGTACAAGGGCATACAGGAACTATCTACACTACTTTCTTATTTAAAAGCAAAAATTAAAACTGTCCTAAAAAGGTATATTGATAAAAATAAATAAATAAAGCAAGTAAAATGTATATAGTTGCTGTGTTTTCAGGAAAGCTGGTGTCAATTCAATTCTGAATGTCTCTTGCCTGAGACACACTCTGGCCAACGTAATTTTACATCCTAAATACAGTGATATTCCTAAATTATCAAGTATTGCCTACAAGTTACCCTGAAACCATTGCATCAAAATTGGTGAGCATTGTCCAATTTGTAGTACAAGTGAACATCTTAAAAAAAAAAAAAAGCTAAGTAATTGAAATAATTACCTGTCATCATTTATTATAGCCCATGATGGGAACTAGTGCTCCAACTTAGCAGAAACATGAGCTTTTATAAATATTGAATGATAATTAATCAAAATGAAATACTTTGCTCCAAGACATAAACTTTAGTTCTTTAGAAAATTAATTGAATTTAAAGTAGTATTTTTGTAGGTTTGGGTAGCTATTCATTAATACCAGGGGACATTTACAATTGTACAACTTTTAGAACATTTCATAGAAATGCACTCATGTAGCTGGGACAGAGACTGTCTGCTTCGATTCTCTCATTTACTCCTTTAAAGAGAAAGAGAGAGAATGACCTAGCCAAAACTGTTATATTGTTTGTCACAGAGCACTTAGAATTCATTTTAGTTTTTCACTGCAGTTTAGAATTTGAAGCCAAGAAATTTAGATTGGGGCTCTGAATGTACCTCTCACAGGCTGTGTGAGAAAGTCTGGTTCTTTCACTTTTATTTTTCTGAGTATTAGTTTCCTTCACTATAAAATGAAGTTAAGGATGATAATATAATAATAATAATCCTCTGAGTATTTCATTATGCTCCTTAAGGTTTCAGTGGCATTGTGTCCTAGAGAGAAAGTCGAAAACTGTAAAACAGAAGTGTTAACATTGTTCTTAATTTTGTTGAATCTTATTGACTATCATTTACCTCTGGTTTCCTAGATGGATAAATTAAAAACCAAGCCATTAACAGTCTTATAGAATTGTTAAAATTTATTTTACATGTACTCAGGTTTGGATAGACTGTACAATTTTCATCAGTTTCTGTGATAATTTTTTCATTCATTCATTCATTCATTCATTTTTTGTCCTACTGCTTTTTGGGTGCTTTAATTTGGTTTAGTAGGCTTTATAGTACAGACAGTAGGGGAAAGTGTTTCTCTGCAGCCTTAGACAGTCTTGACCTTTTTTCTTTAGTATACTTACTTTTTCTTTCAATGACTCCTGCACTAATACTTCCTCCTTGTTTTCCTTCTACTTCTTTGAACAGTCTTTGTAGTCATTCCTTCTGTGCCTTAAAAGAATAATGAGTTCTAAGTTTAGCACCCTTATCTTTCTATTACACACATTCTTCCTGGATAACTTCATTTAATTTCCATGGCCCCAAGTTTATTGTGTGCTTATGTTGCTTGTGTATACATCTGCTGCTGCTGCTGCTAAGTCGCTTCAGTCGTGTCCGACTCTGTGCGACCCCATAGATGGCAGCCCACCAGGCTCCCCCATCCCTGGGTTTCTCCAGGCAAGAATACTGGAGTGGGTTGCCATTTCCTTCTCCAATGCATGAAAGTGAAAAGTGAAAGTGAAGTCTCTCAGTCGTGTCCAACTCCTAGCGACCCCATGGACTGCATGCAGCCTATCAGGCTCCTCCGTCCATGGGATTTTCCAGGCAAGAGTACTGGAGTGGGGTGCCATTGCCTTCAATGAGCCTCAAATTTGTGTCTTTAGCTCAGATCATCTTCTTGAATTTCAGACTTATAGAGCTGACTATCTACAGGTATTTCTCCAAGAATATCTAATAGTCACATTGAGTTCAAATATCCAAAGATAAAGGCATGGTGCTATGCTTCCTCTAATTAATTTCTATAACCTTTTTCTCAACTCTCAATTCCTATCAATCTAGTGTACCTGACTCCCTGAGTCAAGAAGTTTCCCTGGAATGGGAAATGACAACTTTCTCCAGTTTCAGTATTCTTGCCTGAAAATCCCATGGACAGAGGAGCTTGGCAGGTGGGTACAATTCCATGGGGTCCCAAAGGATCAAACACGACTGAGCGACTAAGCACAATAAAAGCACGAGAAATCTGAAAGTTATCTGAAACATCTTCCTTTCTGAACATCCTCATTTCTAATTGTGAAACACATCTCATTCAGTTTTTCTTTTTCTGAAATAATAATAACTATTCCATCCATCCTCTTCTCTGCATCTCTACCTTCTCTGTTTTGGCTACAGTTTCCATTCTCTCTCTCTCTCTCTCTTTCTCTCTCTCTCTAATTTGCAATAGTCTCTTAGCTCATGTGCTTATAATTCAGGTAACTCCTTCATAAAATTCACACTTCCTTCAGGTTCTAAATTGCATATATGACATGTGACTTCTCTGCTCAAAACTGTTCAGTGACTCACTGTTTATAACATACAGATTAAAGACCAAATTTCCTAGAAAGCAATCAAGGATCTTCATGATCTGGCCTCTAAGAATCTTTTCAACCTCATCTTTCTCCAGTTCCTCACATTTTATGTTTAAATTCCAACTGAAAATGCCTTTACTCAATGTTCTATCTAGAATGACTTATATGTAGTTACTCTAATGTGTTCAAGACTAAATTCAAATGTTACTCACTGTAACTGCTTCAGTCCGTATCTCTAATAGCTTGTCATATTAATGAAATTAGTTTATATATATATATATATATATATATATATAAACTGTTATCATTCCATATGTGTGTGTGTGTGTGTATATATATATATATATATATATATATATACCTCCATCATTAGGCTATAATATACCATATTGACCTACAAGATAGAACAGTCATCCACTCTTGGGAATTCACTTGATAATATTAAGTTAAAATGCAAAGTGATAGAAGATTCCCTTTGGTGTATATTTCATGAATGGTTCTAAGCAAATTAATAAATTTCTTAATTTGCATAAATTGGTATTTTTGTTAAGATTAGAGCATGATCAACTTTCATTGTTTGTGAAAACAGAATTAAGTGAAAATCAGTTACTATTTGGTAGGAATCCTTGGCCAAACTCCTTTCCAATAAATAGGAATTTTTAAAATTTGATACTACATTGAAAGTTCTTTTCTGAAAACATTTATTTAAGTGTTGCTTGTAAATTTTTCCTGTGATATCTTATCAGGAAAACTTCTGGTCACTAGTGTGATCACAAGAAAGTTGTTGTTAAGGTTGGGTCTGCTAATGAACTCTGTAAACATATTCAGCATCTGGCAGACATTCCAAGGTGAAAGCCAAGCAGATGGCTAATTTAATATAATCTAAGTGACTTTGGATCAGATAAAGCAATTGAATTAACAGCACTTTAACTCCACATATATCAGTTCCCAGCCATGCCTACCATTTCATTCCAATAGGCACTTCTTCAGGATGAAAATCAATGCTAATTGAAAGCTCATATGGTGATGTTTATGTCTGTAAAATGTGTGGCTAAATAGCATATTAAAAACATGTGGGCATGAATATTAGGATTGGGAAATAGATTTGCTATAGAATAAATCACAATGCCCTTAGAGTTGCTTTATGGATTTCAAATCACAAACTGTATTTTATCCATTTTTGCCTGCTATATTAATCTCAATTTCATTAAGTCTTTCTATTAGATCTGTGGGGATTTATGGTTGTTGCATAGTGACTTTCAACTTGCTATCTTGTGGGGTTTGGGGTAGAGCTATGTGTGTGTGAAAGAGTGAGACAGAGACAGAGATGGATTTTATTTTGTTATTCTATAGTCTTTCTATTGTTATTAATATTAATAATATATTGGTTGGCTGAGTGTATTTTAACCTTATTTTGTAAAGAGAGATCCATGTGCAGCAAGAAGTTACAAATGATTTGTCTCATGTCACTTAGCCAGTAGTTAGCAAAATAATCCCAGAATTGGTGACTTTTGATTATAGTAGAAAAATAAAATAAAAAATTATAGTTAGAAAGATCAAGGTTCAAATGTTGACTCTGTCACTAGCCAATTGTGTAACATTATAGAATTATTTTAATTTTTCTCAGGTTTAGCACTAGTCAAGTGAGGCAGGCAAAAATGAACATTATGGCTATTGAGAAGATGACAGGTGTGATACTTATAATTCATGAAAAGAATTTTGTCTGAATTGAGTATGGTAGGTACTCAATGACTTGTTGTTGTTTGGTTGCAAAGTCATGTCTGATTCTTTGCGACCTCATGGACTGCAACGTGCCAGGCTGCTCTGTCCTTCCCTATCTCCCAGAGTTTGCTCAAATTCATATCCATTGTGTTAGTGGTACTTTCTAACCATCTTGTCCTTTGCCTCCCCCTTTTGCCTTCAATCTTTCCCATCATTCCAGGGTTTTTTCCATTGAGTCAGCTTTTCATGTGAGGCACACAATTTTTGGAGCTTCAGCATCAGTCCTTCCAGTGACTACTCAATGTTGATTTCCTTTCATCCACAACTGAGCATCATTTCTGCTTTGGCCCAGCTGTTTCATTCTTTCTGGAGCTATTAGTAATTGCCCTCCACTCTTCCTCAGTAGCATACTGGACACCTTCTGACCTGGGGGCTCATCCTCAAGTGTCATATAGTTTTGCCTTTTCATACTGTTCATGGGACCATAGGCAAGAATACTGGAGTGATTTGCTGTTTGTGGACCATGTTTTGTCAGAATTCTTCACTATTACCTGTCTGTCTTGGGTGGCCCTGCACAGCATGGCTCATAACTTCATTGAGCTATTCAAGCCCCTTTGTCATGACAAAGCTGTGATCCATGAAGGGGACTCAATGACTAAAACCACTGTTATCTATATCTTCTCACCATTATTACCTTCAGGCTAACTCTCATTCTTCAATTGGTGTATTCAGTCAGCATTCAATTACTCTTTGCAAGGAGCTATGCTAAGCACTAGTAAGAGAATGATAAAGAAGTAGAGGATTAGAATTATGTGAAAAAACATGTGGACTTAGGAGCCAAAGTGCTTGGGTAAAAATTCTAGCATCACCATTTAAATCATCCTGTCTTTGAGGATTCCCTTGGCTTAGATCTTTCATTTTAAGGTAGAAGTGGTACCAATAGTTACTTCAGAGGGTTGTTCCTTTAAGTGTAAACATATGTCTAAAGCTGGGAACCGTGTTTAGAATACAGTAATCATTGTGTAAATGTTGGGGAAACATTAGAAGTGATAAAGAAGGAAAGTTTTACCATCTTCAGAAAGTTATAAATATTTGTTTAATAAATAAAGAGTAAATATATTTCCATCAAGGAACACATACTCTAGTAAAGAAATTTATAATTATACAGATCACAATCAAAGTATCTTTCTTGTGTATGCTAAATAGGGTTAGGCTTATACATGGCCCCTACCCTCTTGGAGGGATTTGTGAGAAGCTGGCAAACTTTAATGAAAGACTTTTGGTGACTTTGTAATTAATTATTGTGCTGGAGGCAGAGACTTTTGTCTTAGGACAACGAAATGAGAAAGGAGACAGTTCTGCTTGATAGAAGCTAATGAAATCCAATGGACGCCATGATCTCTCCTGATAACTGTGGCCATAGGTGGTGCCATTTTGCCCTCACAGTTCAAATAAGTATAGATGATTTTAAAAGCATACCTCCCTCTGCATTGCACAGTCCTTTTTGGTTCAGCCCTTCTGCTCCCGTCACTGATGTCTCACATCAAAATAAGCAAGAGGACATATTATAAGGAAATATAGGAGAGGGCCTGCAAATATGACCTCAATTCACAATTCACAGGTGATTTATTGCTTTCTTACAGGACCTTGACATCTTGTAATATGTAGTACTCAACTTCTTAGCATCAGACACTTTCTAAGATGAGGAGCTGTTAACCATTAGACTACTCTTGACATTATTTTGACCATTTGTATACACACACACACACACAAGAACAGTATTATGTAAGTATGCTTCAAACTCAGGGGAAGATGGCAGCCATAGAACCTGACTGTCTCATATATTCCTCTAGCATGTAAGTTATGAGAAAAACCACTTTCTAGTTTTCACAAGAATATTCCAGATAAATAGCTTCTACTTTCAGGTGGCAGATATTGTATTTTCTTTTGCTTGTGCCTCTATGGGACCCTCCAAGGGAATACAGGAAATGTCATCTCTTCACGCACTCCTAGCTGTGGTCTGTGCTTTGGCATTCTCTGTCTATGCCACTACTGTATTCTGCCATATCTCTTTGAAGAGGTCCACTGTATCCTCCAGTTCCTTCAAGTTATCCATGAGATAGTCCCTCTCCTAACTTCTAAGTCCCTTTGATTTATTTGCTTTATTGTTCTTCTTTCTGTCTAATGGGGGAATTATCCTTTTTGAAATATGTTTCTCACACAGGCTGCATTGGGCTTCTAGATGATACAGTATTTTGTTGCTTTTTCTCCTAGCCTCTCTTTCCCACATTTTGGTGCTCATTCTCTTACACTCATGTTGCCATGCTTAAATATCAGTTATGCCAGTTGCTTCAGTGTCTTTCTAAACCTTTTCAAACTCTAGTTGAAAGCAAGTTTCACATGTTTCCCCCACAGTAACTCTAGGACCATGAAGATCAGAGATTGTGATAGGACACCTGTGTAAATGTCACAGGCTATTTTACCATGGTTATTGACTGGGAGACATAAATCATTCCAAGGGGCCACCTGCTAGCTAACTCCGTGGGACAGCATACAGAGATCTGTTGCTACAAACACAAATAAAAGATAATGCAGCACATCACTGAATGCTGAATGGACCAATAGATAAGCCCAGTGAAAAAAAGGTGGGAAGAGGAATGCCAGGCCAGGGATTTCAACCATTCACATCAGAAACTTGTCTTGAAGTGGAACATCCAAAATAGTTCATCGCAATGCCAGTTGATCATTTTCTTTTATAGGTATCCTAAAGCAACTTAGCAGCAGCAGCAGCAACATAAAAGAGGTATTAGTGAATAAGAAAAATGGTGTGAGAAAGTAATATCATGGGTGAATCATGGGACCGAATCTGCAGTTTTAGATCTTATTTAAATCAAGTCAACAACTATAGTTGCTTGTCGTTTAACATGTCCTAAAAGCCAATGGAAAAGGCAATGGCACCCCACTGCAGTACTCTTGCCTGGAGAATCCCATGGACGGAGGAGCCTGGTAGGCTACAGTCCGTGGGGTCGGGAAGAGTCGGACACAACTGAGCGACTTCACTTTCACTTTTCCCTTTCATGCACTGGAGAAGGAAATGGCAGCCCACTCCAGTGTTCTTGCCTGGAGAATCCCAGGGACGGAGGAGCCTGGTGGGCTGCCGTCTATGGGGTCGCACAGAGTCGGACACGACTGACGCGACTTAGCAGCAGCAGCAGCAAAAGCCTCAGCATTGTTTCGTCCCTTCCTTCCCCATCCACGTTACTATTCCACAGCACTCATACCACCTCTCTCAGGTTCAAAACACACCGGCCTTCATTATGTTTCTCAAACACAGGATGTTCCTTCATACTCTACAGCCTTAATCACGCTCTTCCCTTTCAGATTTCAGCTCAGTCATTGTTCCCTTGGGGAAATGTTCCCGGGTCCTGCGGCCACTCCACATTCCCTAAGGAAATGCTCTCATAGTATGATATCTATCAACTTGTATTTGTCATTTTTTGCCATTTTTTAATTTATCTTGCGGTCACTTATATCTCTGTTTACCTATACACTGTAAGATTCATCAGAACGAGGATTTCATCTGTTCTTTTTTCATTTTTTTAAAGAAACCGCCATACTCTTCTTCATAGTGTATGTACCAATTTACCTTCCCAACAGTGTAGGAGGATTCCTGTTCTCCACACCCTCTCAAAAATTTATTGTTTGTAGACTTAAAAAAAAAAAAAAACTTGCTATTTTATAGTCGAGTATAGTTGATTGATTCCTTTTGTTTTACTTATTATTTCTACCTTTAGTCCTGACCTAAGTATCTAGTACATGGCAGGCATTTAGTGAATATTTACTGAATGAATTTCAGGCAGATTTTTTTCCTATTTTTCTTTTTAAAAATTTTTGAGTTTTGACTGTGGCCAAACATTTTCATGTCCTAGCACATACTTTTCTCATGGAATTCTTTTATTAACTTGAAGTTTATTTTCTGGTTTCTCAGAGCACTGATGGTCTGAGAAGATATAAATTTGAAAATCCCTTAGTTGGAAAATGGAGGAGATATTGATTAATACAGAAAAGGATCATGGATTTTGCAAACAAGTTTAGAGTAGATCTGTGATAACCAGGAATAAGAAATGGGCATATGGTGAGCAAAGAGAGGTTAGAGAAAGAGAAGATTTCTAGCATAACCCAGGGGGCTGTGGCCAATGCTATATGTCTTAAGAGGAGTGGATATAAGTATTTGGAATTGGATATGCTTGTTCTTGGCCCCAAATTTAAAGATCCTGTCACTGCAGCTGGCCATGATGAATTAAGTGGAGCCTGTTCTAAACAGGCCACCCTGCATATTAAACTTCTCAAATGCCTAACAAAGCACTTTTGGAAGAATTCTAACTAGGTCAGCAATACATTTGCCATATATCACATGCATAATTCTAATGTAATTCATAAGTATCTTGGCTTATGGAAATTGATGTTTTCTGTAAATATTGGAGTGTGAACAACTCTTCACTGTCAGTCAAAGCAGAATTAAATTTGAGGCTAGGACATATGAAGGGAAATAATAGAGATTCACAGATTATAGGGTGAGAGGGGTCAAGTGCTACATATTATCTGGCATAAACAGAAACTTCCAGACCTATAGCTTCTTTCTCATGGAGTGATAGACAATCTGCTGTTCCTTTGAACTATGTTCCTGAAGGCACCTCAGTGAGATTTCCTGGAGTAAATAATTCTTTGCCTACTTGAACTTACAGGAAAAGCTTCATCCTAAGGTATCTTCTTAGCTTTTCTTTCAAATCACAGTTCGTTGCCTTTTCCTGGCCCTCTTGACTGCCTTCATTAAGTTTTCCAGGATTTTATCATAATGACCTCTTCTAGACTTCAAACAGCTTCATGGGGAATGATCTAAAAATTTTTCACTGAAATGCTAACAGTGATTACCTCAGGCAGTAGCATTACACACCCATGTACCCATATATATTTTCCAAAATGTCTATAATTAGTATGTATTGATTTTATAATGTATCACTCAATCATTTATTCCACCAATATTGATTAAATGCCTACTGTATACCCTTAAGTCTTCTAGATGATAGAGAAACAGAGGAAATGATGATTGAAATAAATTGCCAAGTTGTCATGTGGAAAGATGTCTCTACGCACCATGCTGACCCCTAACATTTTCCACTCAGAATCTTTCAGAACTAAGAGACCAGAGTCTGTGGTAGAAGACTCGTCTGAAACTTGAGAAGGGAAAGATAAAATAGAGAGGAGAAGGAAGCTCTCCTTTTTGTCAGTATACAGTCCTGAGTTGTTTTCTTTTTTTTTTTTTTTTAAGAGTCAAGGTAAAATTGCTTCCTGAAGGTGAACTAATTTTCTCTTCTACATTTTTGGCGTTTCCCTTCGGGTGAAGCATATAGTGACCTAATTCTGTGCAAGATTTTGTAATCTGTAGGGATGAAAATTAAAAGAGATGTGTGCTCGGAAGAAAAAAAAAAAAAAAAGGACATTGAATAACCAGACTCTTGGTTAATAGAAACAAAAAAACAATCTGTTAATGTTTCACTCTGTTGATTTTATTTCCAAATGTATTTTGGGGAATTGTTAATTCAGAAGTTGTTTGTTAAAAAAATATTTGAATACACTGTCCAAAGTTATTAAATATCTAATAGGGCAAGAATGAGGACTTTGAAATATTTTATTTAGCTAAATAATTTTTGGTGTCAACTGTGTACTCCCCAATAGACAAAATGCTTACCCACAGAAATGATTCAGTTGTTTTCACAAAATGTTTTATATGTGACAGGTAGCTATGGCATAACATATAGACGTCAGCTGCTATTCCGATGGCTTGCCTTAGGCACCTGTCACTTCAAGAAACATTGAGAGTAGACCTAGATTCTCAGCCCAGGGCTTCACAAGGAGCGTATGGCTCCAGGAAGGCTGTCAGAGATGATTCTCTTGCTGACCCCACCCTTGATGGAGAGATTGGTGCTTTGAGCTGCCTGGATCAAAAGAAGCTTAGCTTTTAGCTGTGGTTTGTGCCAGAGGGCCCCTTCTATGGCTTATCTTGGGTTATCCTTACCCCTGGGAGGAGCCCCTTCATACACACACATACCCCCCCCCCCCACACACACAGATGTGTTTAGTTCTAGAACTTCATGGAAAAGTTCTCTTGGCCATGCCAGGAAGTGGGGCATATTTTGGAATCCTTGTGTTTGCTTTATGTAAAGGATCATCAGTCACTGTGGTGCATATTCAAGCCCTGACCTAATAGGGATGGATCAGTTCAGTTCAGTTCAGTTGCTCATTTGTGTCCGACTCTTTGCGACCCCATGAATTGCAGCACGCCAGGCCTCTCTGTCCATCACCAACGCCCAGAGTCTACCCAAACCCATGTCCATAGAGTCAGTAATGCCTTCCAACCATCTCATCTTCTGTCGTCCCCTTCTCCTCCTGCCCCCAATCCTTACCAGCATTAGGGTCTTTTCCAATGAGTCAGCTCTTCACATGAGGTGGCCAAAGTATTGGAGTTTCAGCTTCAACATCAGTCCTTCCAATGAACACCCAGGATTGATCTCCTTTAGGATGGATTGATTGGATCTCCTTGCAGTCCAAGGGACTCTCAAGAGTCTTCTCCAACACCACAGTTCAAAAGCATCAATTCTTTGGCACTCAACTTTCTTCACCATTCAACTCTCACATCCATACATGACTACTGGAAAAACCATAGCCTGGACTAGACAGACTTTTGTTGGCAAAGTAATGTCTTTGCTTTTAAATATGCTATCTAGGTTGGCCATAACCTTCCTTCCAAGGAGTAATCGTCTTTTAATTTCATGGTTGCAATCATCATCAGCAGTGATTTTGGAGCCCAAAAAAATAAAGTCTGACACTGTTTCCACTGTTTCCCCATCTATTTCCCATGAAGTGATGGGACCAGATGCCATGATCTTAGTTTTCTGAACGTTGAGCTTTGAGCCAACTTTTTCACTCTCCTCTTTCACTTTCATCAAGAGGCTCTTTAGTTCTTCTTCACTTTCTGCCATAAGGGTGATGTCATTTGCATATCTGAGGTTATTGATATTTCTGCCAGCAATCTTGATTCCAGCTTGTGTTTCTTCCAGCCCAGCATTTCTCATGATGTACTCTGCATATAAGTTAAATAAGCAGGGTGACAATATACAGCCTTGACGTACTCCTTTTCCTATTTGGAACCAGTCTGTTGTTCCATGTCCAGTTCTAACTGTTGTTTCCTGACCTGCATACAGGTTTCTCAGGAGACAGGTCAGATGGTCTGGAATTCCCATCTCTTTCAGAATTTTCCACAGCTTATTGTGATCCACACAAAGGGTTTGGCATAGTCAATAAAGCAGAAATAGATGTTTTTCTGGAACTCTCTTGGTTTTTCGATGATCCAGCGGATGCTGGCAATTTGATCTCTGGTTCCTCTGCCTTTTCTAAAACCAGCTTGAACATCTGGATGTTCACGGTTCACGTATTGCTGAAGCCTGGCTTGAAGAACTTTGAGCATTACTTTACTAGCATGTGAGATGAGTACAATTGTGCGGTAGTTTGAGCATTCTTTGGCATTGCCTTTCTTTGGGATTGGAATGAAAATTGGATAGGGATGGATAATAGAGGGAAATTAAAGAACAGTGGGAAGATTCTTATTAGATGTGCATCCCTACTTTCTGTTGTAATTCCATATATTTTTTTTTGATGCACCCACATGTTGAAGTTCACTGTCATTGAAGTTAGATGAGCATGCAAGTATGGGTTCTAACTTGAGTTCTTTTTTTTTCATCTGAGTCTTGTTTCTAGGAGGGAAATTTCCTTGGCTATGATCTAAACCCATGTTATACAAATTCTAGTCACTACTGTGTTAAAAAAAATAAGCCAGCTGTTAAGGGTCTTCTGACTCTTCTGATTTATTCTCCATACTTAGGAAGAGAGATCTTTTAAAAATCCAGTGAGATCATGTATTTCAGTATTTTTCTCCTTTAAATTTTCATATTTAAGATTTTAAAGTGATTTTTCATAATCTCTGGGATAAAATCATTACAGCCAGGACATTTTCTAACTTTTCAGCTTCATCTTGATCTTCAGTGAACTGTGTGACTTTTCATAACATCTTTTTTGTCATTTCTCCCCTAAATTCAAGGATTTAAGCACATAGAGTCTTTAGCTTTTGGGACTAGGGAACGATTTTGATGCCTGGTTGAAGAAATAAGATCCCAAACAGGAGTGGATGCAGAGATGGTTAATTCATGGAGGCTGATGCCCATCAGCCTGAGGTAGATGAGCCTTACCTGCTTTAAGCAATATCTGGAGTGAAGGGAAGGTCTTTGTGGCTGAGAAACTCTCTTTCTTAATTCAAACAGACCCTTGAAGTTTTGACAAAGGCAGGCTGCAGTCTATGGGGTTGCAAAGAGCTGGATATACCTTAGTGACTGAGCATGTACACACCAGCCATTGATTGTTATTGTTGTTCAATTTCTAAATTGTGTCTGACTCTTTGGGACCCCATGGATTGCAGCATGCCAGGCTTCCTTGTTCTTCACTATCTCCCAGAGTTTGCTGAAACTCATGTCCATTGAATTGGTGATGCCATTCAACTGTATCATCCTCTCTCATCCCCTTCTCCTTTTGCCCTCAATCTTTCCCAGCATCAGGGTCTTTTCCAGAGTGGGCTGTTCACATCAGATAGCCAAAGTATTGGAGTTTCAGCTTCAGCATCAGTCCTTCCAGTGAATTTTCAGGGTTGATTTCCTTTAGGATTGACTGGTTTGATCTTGTTGCAGTCCAAGGGACTCTCAAGAGTCTTCTCCAACACCACTGTTCGAAAGCATCAATTCTTTGGTGCTCAGCCTTCTTTATGGTCCAATTCTCACATCCGTATTTGACTACTGGAAAAACCATATCTTTAACTATACAGACCTTTGTTGGCAAAGTGATGTTTCTGCTTTCTAATATTCTGTCTAGATTTGTCATAGTTTTTCTCCCAGGGAACAAGCATCTTTTAATTTGATGGCTGCAGTCACTATCCACAGTGATTTTGGAGCCCAAGAAGATAAAATCTGCCAGTATTTCCACTTTTTCCCCATCTATTTGCCATGAAATAATGAGTCCAGATGCCATGATCTTAGGTTTTGAATGTCGAGTTTTAAGCCAGCTTTTTCACTCCTCTTTCACCCTCATCAAGAGGCTAGCCATTAATACTGAAGACTAAAAATATTCCTAAACTAACTAAAATTCACAGATGCTTGCATGGGACCCATGATCCTGCCCTTCTAGGACATAAGGGCAATGAGAAAGTACTTCATCAGCAATTTACAGTTAAGTGTCTTGCACCTTTTCCAGATTTTCTCCATCTGAGCAATCAGAAGTATAATTGAACACAATGAGGTATTGAAAGTTTTTTCAAAGTAATGTGGAACAAGATTAACTACTAAATTATGCCTTACAAAACTAGAATAGCATATCTCTTGCTTCCTAATGCTCAAAATATCTTGTCCTTTAAATATTCTTTTGACGTTTTTGAGCTCTTTGCTTACTATCCCATAATTATTGTCATTCCACCCATTTTTCGGATGGGAGGGCTAAAGTCAGTAATGCTTTATTCTTTGCATTGTGGCACCTACATAATTTATCCTGATGTGAAAAATAGCAGTCCAATAACATCACTTTTATACACATCACAGAATAACTATGATGAGTTTTTTAATGTACTTATTGAAGTGACATCAGACTGCTGCAAGAGACATAAAATCATATAAAGCAGATGTAGAGACTTAAAAACACAGAAGGCTGGGGTTTATTTATTATAGGAAGAAGAATATGTCCTTTATGACTCACTAGTTTCTGGGTCATTAGTGAGTGACAGTCCAGGATGGTATTGTGCATTTAGCATAATGACCCAGAGTCATCTAATCAATTTAAGTTATTTTTATATCCTCAGGTTCAGGAGTCAAAGAATTATGTCATGCATTTTTTAAAGATTTCAAGCTTAGAAATGAGGTATGAAAGTTTATTATGGATACTTTGTCCAGTCAATAAATAACATGATTTCAGTGGTAGAAGTCAGTCTGGTTTGACTCAGTCTGGCCCTGACTTGAGGAATTGCTCCCCTAGGGCCCGCGGCATCCTGCAAAGACTTGTCAGATTCTACTGTAATCATTTGTACATCTGTCTTCTCAATTAGAATCTCAGCCCCAAAGAGGAAGAATTTAATTTTCGTCTGTATAAAACACAGCACCTGGCACATAGCAGTTACTCAGTAAGTGTTTCCTGGAGCAAGGATACCAACTTAGAACAGTCCATCTCAGTCTGCCTTGGCTGAATAAATAAAGGCTAAGAATCACTGAACTTCCAGATTCTTCTAGTCAGAGATGATAAATTCACTCTTTTTTTTCCCCACCCAAATCTGGGCACGTTTACAGTTATGTCATTATATTGGTAAAGAATTGATAATTATTTCTGAAGTTCAGGTTGTTAAGAAAAATTGACCAAAGTATGGAAAAGATTATAGAAAGTCTTTTAAATGTACTGCTGGACATTAAACAAGGGATTACACAATTCTTTTGTTTTGTGTAGTCCCTGTGTGACCTGCTGTTTATTATGACTTAGGACATTTTGCAACTTTGCCAGGGTACATGTTAGCCTGTAGAAGATTGATAGTAATCTAAATGATTCTAATCCCACTGCAATGGGAATTAATTTTCTGTGCAAATTGTAAATGGATTTTGACCAAAGGCAGTTTTAATTGTCCTTTATGGACATTAACTAGTTTTATACCTGAACTAGCAATTTTATTCAAATGTTTTTTTCCTATAAGTTACTATAAATAGCTCCATACTCTAGTACTTTTTGAAAGAGCTTTAGCATCCTTGTGGTTCATCTCTAATAAGCTAAGCAATTTTGACATCTACTCACTTTATATTTGCATACAGTCTATGCTTTTAGCTTTTTAAAAGTTATATTTTAGAAGTAAAACTCGTATATGTTTAGGTGGTATAATCATATTTATAAAGTATGGGAAAATACAGAAATAACAACCCGGATATTCCAAAATATATTTTTGTATTATATCTGATTTTCTAAAAAATTAATGTGAGAAACCAAATGTGTGTGTGGGGAGATTAATCCAAAGAGTACAGGTTGGATTTTTCACACAATTAATTTTTTAAGAAGAGCAAGATGAGGCACATGAAGGAAATAGATGCTGACAATGAAGGTGCCAGTGGGAGAGTGATGCATTTGTCAATATGGAGGATATGAAACAAATATACCAGCAGCCTGGGAAATATGCCAGGAATGAAGGAGGGGGCATACCTGGGTGTCAGGTAAGATGCTGACATTGTTGGGCATTCTACTTTCAGTATCACTGAATAATAATAATAACAGCATAATTTTGTAAGTGATTTCCTTGAAATATTTGGTTCAAACTCCACCTTAAAATTTATTATTTGGGGAGAACTTCAGGGATTGCTTCAAAAATAGTAAAGCTGGTTAAAAGATGGCATTGTGTTTTTAATTCAATGCAGGAAAAAATGGGAGTTTCTATTATATACCACACTTTCATAAGACACATAGCAGATATTAAAAATGCAAGACAGCAACCTTTTCCTTAACAATGTGAAATTTTGGGGAATGCAAGTCATAGCAACATAAAACCCAGAAAGAAAATGTAAGAGATTTGGTAGCGATGTCAATAGTTGTGGGGAAAGCTGAGTATGGGAAATTTTGGAAAATTGGAAAATACTTTTCTTATGGAAAGATATTTCCATAAGATGTTACAGAAAAACCCAGACAAACTTTTCAACCTGTTGAACATTTGTTTCTTAAATAACAAAGATAATTTTTTATGGCCATTCCTAAAAGCTTCTTGACATTTGTCTTCAATCTTTGTCTTACAAAAATTTTATAAACAGAAAAGATAACTAAATGAACAGATTAGTATTATTTTATTAGGAAATGGAAGGCTTTCAAGTGAATAAAAGTCTTGATCTGGACTACAGGAGTCCCGTTTGCCTGTGATTTCGCCGTCCATGTTTTCAGTTACCTGTGGTCAAATGTGGGCTGGAAATATGAAATAAACAACTCACACATGTTAAATTGAAACCCATTCTGAGTAGCATATGACATCTCCCACCGTCCTTCCATAGGGTATGAATCATTCGTTTGTCCAGCATACTCATGGGATATAAGCTACCTGCCTGTTATTAATAGTATAGGAAAAATCATGGCACATGTAGTGTTCTGTGTTATTTGGGCTTTATGGCATTCAACGCGGACCTTGGAACATATCCCCCATGGATAACGGGGACTACTGTATCATATCAGGCCTGTAATCACACATATACCCCCATGAGGCTCAGTTCTACCTGTGGACAGCTGTGTATCTGGATGTCTCGGGGAGATAAGGAAAAAGCCCATTCCACCTAGTCTTCCCTTCTCCGTTCAGTCCTCTGGGGAGGATAAAGAGGTAGATGATGAAATTCTGGCCTCTTTTGCTTTGTTATATTTCTGAATTTGCTACATTTTCTTTTATTGCACAAATAAACTTTATAACAAAATTCTATTGGGAGGTTATGGAAAAAAAAAATAGAATCTCCTCTAATTGCATTGCTGGGAGTATTTATAGTGCTCTTTATTTATTTATTTTTGTCTGTAAATCCTTGCAGTGTTTATCCATATGCAAGCAAGCTTTTAGAGAATTTTATCTGTAGTATAGGTATAATTTTTAATTCTTCGTGTTCATTTAATGTTATTTCATAAATATTCTCTCTTAATTACATGTTCATAATTATTTTATATTGCTGTATAAGATTTAGACTCAGTATACCACACTTAGATGTTTATCTAGTTCTAGGCATTTATTTAAATATCAGTTCGCTCTTTTAAATAACTCTGCCTTAAGCATATTTGTGAATGGCTCTCTGATTTTATCATGGATATAAACCCTAAATCCTAAAATAAATATTTTTAACATCTTAACTGCTCTAAAATCAGAGCATGTTTTAAAATCTGTGTGTATATTTAACAGGGTCCTTAAATACTTTTAATGAGCTGTATTAATTTGATGGCATGTCCTATGATTATTATTAGTTTGGAATGTAGAAAATTAAATATCTCTTACCTGTAAATTCCTAAAATTGGTGATAATGATCATATGGGCAGATATAAATGTAATAAAAATTAATTGTTTCAATATCGACTTCTAAAAAATGAAATACAAAAGGAGAGCAAAGAGAAAACTTTTCCTATGAAATTCTTAGCAGTGTGTACACATTTAGCAAAAACAAAAATATCAATGAATCATGTAATGTGTACATGTTAGATTTACACAGGCTAAGGCACTTAAATGCAAAAAATAGAAATTAACAATCAAAATAGGAGTAGGAGAAATAAGAGAAAAGTAAGAGAAAACTATTATAAGTAAATTTTTAAAATATATCTTGAAATACTTTATATCTTTAAAGAAAAAAATTTACGAATAATATTCAGATTTACTTAGAAATAGCAAATAATAACAGATTTAGAAAATCATATGTACCTATTTATACGACATTATGTGAATCATTTTGAAAATATAGATCAAATATGAAATTCTAGAAAAAAATATGTTAATAAAGAATACACAGAAAACACACAGAACATAACACAAAAGCTAAACAATGATAGCCATATGAAATTTTAAAAAGGTTGTCAGGGAGCCGTTTCTGCTCAGAACTGAAGGACTCAGACATCTTTCCAGGTAAATTAAATTAAATATTTAAAAGACAAATAGTTTTTATACTCTCTAAACAACTTATGACATTGAGAAGATATATTCATATATATACACATATATATGTCATTTTTTGAAATGTCATTTAAAATAAATGAAGTGGAATAACTCTGAAAGCAGAAAAGCATGCAGTAGAAAACTACAGAGCAATCCATTTATAGTAATAAAACCTTTGAGTAAGTTTACAATATACTACATCTTGATTCAGTAAGTATCATTTGAACATCTACCTTGTGTGAATTACTGTTCTAACTCCTAAAAACTCTATCTGTGAACTAACTCCTAAAACAGATAATAGACAAGGTATTTGGAGAACTAATATTTACTAGGCAGAAACAGACAGTATCCAAATAAATAAATTTACCCGTCACTTAGAAATGTTTAACATGTGCTCTGGAGTAACTATAAAGAAAGATAAGAAGTATTTGGTGGTGTCACTTCAGATTAAGTGGCAACAAATGTCTCTGTAAGTAGATGACATTTGTCCTCAAGAGAGTTGCATTTTAGAATAAAATTATTTGTTAAATTTCAACACTTATTCCTTGTGAAAAGTATTAGCAAAACACAAATCAGTGGTTATTTCCTTGATTCTCTCTCTCTCTCCCTACTTCTGGCCCCCTTCTCTCTGTTTATTACCCTATGAAAACAGCCTTTTCATTTCACTTAGTGAAAAACCTATGTAGTAATCCCATTAAGCCAAGAAGAAGACAGATGACTCATTATTACCAGTATTGTATAAAATTGTTTTGGTAATACTAAAAAATGTAATTAGATAAAACAATAATGCATGATATATAAATGCTGTTAAATAGGCAAAACTCTCATATTTGTATATTGCATATTATATGATTATATACGAGGAAGCCTCAAGAAAATTAACTAGAAAAGGCTAGAAACCATACAGTAATACAGCAAAACAAATGAAAACAAAAATTTAAGAGTCAATAATTTACCAATGTACACATATGATAAAAAAAAAAAATCCTAATTATACAGTATTACAAAGGGGGGGAAATCCCTTGACAGTAAAAATAAAATAGAAGAAACCTGATAGGGATAAATTTATCAAAATAAATATATTCTTATATAAAATTAATTTTATAAACCCTTCTGAGGATATGAAAGAATTAAAATAGCTTAAAATATTGGTGATTAAGAAAATAAAAACATTGGTTAAAATATAATAAATCAGTATGATCCACTCAAAGTACTGGCAGGTTATTTCGAATATAATGGCTTGATATAGAAAGTTCATCTAGAACAATAAATGTACATAACAAACAATTTTTAAATGTATTGTAAAAATTACCATGATTTTGTAATGTTGCCAACCAGCAATAAATTGATTAAAAAAAACTTTTGTAATTTGTGACAGTAGAGGGCTAATTTTCTCCATGCAAATTAGCCTAACACATACTTTGACAAAGCACTTTCAAATACCAGTGACCAATAAGTTGATAGAAACTACAACTTCAGTTATGATTAAAGAAAAAAATAAAAATTAAATGAAATGTTAACTTTACCTATAAACCTGCCCCTCCCTCCCCGTACTTCTCAAAGAAGTATGACAAGAGTGTTTTTCTGCCAAGGTATAAAAAAACAGGAGACAACTCATACTCCTGGCATGTTCTGGACAGAAGGGTTAACATAGCTGATCTAAGACTGGTATTCTTAGAGGCCTGCTTGCAGAGGAGACAGCTTGCAACTTGGATTTTGCAGGGTTTTCACTTTTTCCTGATAAGAGTAACTCACTGTGCCTAGACTTCTTATTCAACAATGTGGTTTATGCTAAACATTTGCTTTCCTTCTCGAATTTTGGTAGATGTCAGATAGAAGGTGCTTATATACGAACAGCTTATAAAAGAAACCTTGAACACTGCATCTCTACTGGGCCTTACCTGGGGAAAGAGCTCACACTTATATCGCTGACTTTTCATTGCTGGAGAAAGAGGGTGTTCTGTGTGCACCTCTTTAGGAGGTGAAGAGAGCATAAGGGAGCCTGCACATGGACTCCTCTAGACACTGTGTGCCTGTTTTACCCTTCTGCTTTAAATACGTGCCCTTCCTGTGTGGCAGGAATAAATCCCAGCCCTGAGTATAATTATATGCTGAGTCCTGAGAGTCCTTCTAGTGAATCTCTGAATGTGGTCTTCAAGTTTCCCATCTGAGCAATCTTAATGGAAAACATATGGCCAGTATTATCAAATATGCATACTCTGTCTCAGCCATTCCGTTCAAATATATATTTGTACAAGTGAAAACCTTGAGAGGGTAGGGTAGGGAGATGAAAACCTTACTGTTCAGTAGTGGAAGTGAGTTGCGTTAAGTATGATAATCCTGCAGCCATAATTTGTTGCACGAATACAACATGAAAAAGAACAAACAGGCCTGTTTTTCTGACATGAAAGGATGTCCTCAGCATGAAATCATTGTGTGTATGTGGTTTTCCAGGTGATGCTAATGTTAAAGAACCCACCTGCCAATGCAGGAGACATAAGAGATACAGGTTCCACCTTGGATTGGAAAGACCCCCTGGAAGGGAGGGCATGGCAGCCCACTCCAGTATTCTTGCCTGGAGAATCCCATGAACAGAGGAGCCTGGCAGGCTACAGTCCATAGGGTTGCACAGAGTCAGACATGACTGAAGTGACTTAGCACACACACATGTGTATGGAGGAATTCTGATAAGATGATACATAGGAACTTACCCAAAACAATTACCCCTGGAGAGCATGACTGGATAACATAGAAATAAAGGAAGAGGTATGGGGGATGTAAGGAGTCTTTTTATCTTATGTTTTCTGCTGATAGACCTTATATATGTATATTTATCTTTGTGTTTATTTATTGGTATTAATATATATTAGACTATTTGACACAGTGTTTTCAGTTTCCAAAATGTCTCGTCAGGAGCTATAGATGGGAAAAAAGATTTATGTTGAAAAATTTGATGGACCAACTCTTTATAATTACCAAAATTTGGACATGGCAATGTAATTGAACACTAGTGGGAGGGTTAACTGTTTTACTACTTCTGTATAGTGAAATATGTTGACAGTAAAAGTCATATTTTTTGAAGATCTCATAAGAACATGGGTTACTGCTAATAATATAAATGCGATATAAATAAAGGCCAAAGAAGACAAAGAGATAAAAGAGGAAAAAGAGGGAGAGAAACAGTGAGAAGTGTGAATAAGAGAAATGGTAATGGTTTAGTTGCTAAATTGTGTCTGACTCTTGGGACCCCATGGACTGTAGCCTGACAGGGTCCTCTGTTCATGGGATTCTCCAGGCAAGAATACTGGAGTGGTTGACATTTCCTTCTCCAGGGAGTCTTCCCAACCCAGGAATTGAACCCAGGTCTCCTGCGTTGCAGGCAGATTCTTTACCAACTGAGCTACGAGGGAAGTCTGAATAAGAGAAATGGAGAAATGGAAACAAAAGCATTATATTATTAACAGATTGACAGTGAAGACTATCCATCAGTGATGTAATTATAGATGATTTCTGTGATTTTCTTCACTTTCGTCATTATTATCAATATTTTATGATGCCTATATTTTATTTTCATATGAGAAAACAAAATATTTTAAAATTCTTATAGTGTAATTGCTAGCTGAAGGTATATCCAGGTAGCCATGCATCATAAGAATTTTAAAATACTTTGTAAAATGTAAAATTGTTTATTTTAATATGTTTCTTTTCTGAGTTTAATATTTTCCTGCATGTTTCAAAATTAGCAACTTGAATTATATTATGACATTTATGTGTTTATATATAAACTCTCATTAGGTTAGAGATTATTTCTGAGGTTTGCTGTTCACCGTTAAATATCTAAGTGTATTATAGTTTGGCGTACTAAATGTTATTTTCCTATCCATATGTGTTTTGATGCTTTTCTTGTCACAAATTCAGCTATCATAGATAGTCTATAATCTTTCTGGAAATCTTTTGTGATATATATGCATATATGGGAACATATATATGTGTGTATATAGATATAGAGAAATAAATATAATATATTTTATTATATAAAACTACAAAATATACTGTGTATAATATATATATATTTATATTTGCTGCATTATTATTTTGCTTAATGAATTATTACTTTAAATTTTATTTGTTTATCTAAAGCAATCTGTACATATTATGGAATAATTAAAAAATAAAGGCAAAAGGAATTAAATATCCTTAATCTAACAGTTGACATAATCGTTAGTCACACTTTTGTGTATATCTTCTAGAACACTTCATATGCTAATATGTACTCATATTACATATATTGATTTTTATCCTGCTTTTCATTGGTTTGTTCTGCTTGATAATTTACTGTGACCTTATTTCCATGTTACTATTTTCCTATTGCCTAACTTTTAATTGCTAGATAGATTTCCACTAAAAGATTTGGCATGATGATTCAAACAGTTCTATATTTCAGGAAATATATGTTATTTCCAATTTTTGTTATCAACTGTGATCAGATAACAACTCGTTGTAAATTAATATTTTCACACATGCTTAATTATGTCCTTAGGATGAATTCATAGTTGCAGAATTGTTGGATTGAATCTTATGATTATTATAATGATCTTTGATACATATCACAATGCCTCCCAGAAAGATTTTACCATTTTATAATCTCAGCAGCAATGTATAGAGGGCAAGATACATGTTTTTTCTATGTATTTGCCAATATTTGATACTGAGATTCTATTCTTTCCTGTGGAGGAAAGCAGTATCTTTTTATTAATTAACATATCTATTATATGTAAATTTTTCATAGGTATAGTGACTGTGTTTTCCACTTTCAGAGTTTTCAAGTCAATTATGATGACTGGACCAAGGATGTTTGTCTTTATATTTCAATTTATAAGAAGTAGAAAGTGTGGGCTTAGTCATGTCTGACACTTTGCAACACTGTAGACTATAGCTTGCCAAGCTCCTCTGTCTGTGGAATTCTCTAGGCAAGAATACTGGAGTGGGTTGCCATTTCCTTCTCCAGGGTATCTTCCCAACCCAGGGATCAAACATGTGTCTCCTGCATTGAGGGTAGATTCTTTTATAAAATTAGTTTAGTTTTATAAGATTAGCTCTAAAATTAATTTTCTTTTAGATGCCAGTACCTGAATTAGTGAGGAATAAAATAGACATCTACCTGGCTAGTCAAATAATGGAATTAAACACCTATTTCTTTACTGCTTGTTTATGATATCCAACCAGTCCATCCTAAAGGAGATCAGTCCTGGGTGTTCATTGGAAGGACTGATGTTGAAGCTGAAACTCCAGTACTTTGGCCACCCGATGCAAAGAGATGACTCATTTGAAAAGACCCTGATGCTGGGAAAGATTGAGGGCAGGAGGAGAAGGGGATGACAGAGGATGAGATGGTTGGATGGCATCACTGACTCAGTGGACATGGGTTTGGGTAAACTCCGGAAACTGGTGATGGACAGGGAGGCCTGGTGTACTGCTATTCATGGAGTCACAAATAGTTGGGCACGACTGAGCGACTGAACTGACTGACTGATGATAGAAATTGTGCCAAATTAGGTTTATTTTAACTTCACACTGAGAGATTTAAGCTTCGTATTGAAGCTGAGGGATTCTTGGCTTTATTTTAGCCTCCATTATGGTGTTTTTTATTTATTTATTTTTTAAGTTGTATTCTCTGTGTAATTGATCCTGATATTGTTTACTAGGTATGCCATTAAAGTTCTTTTTTTAAATTTGGGTTCAGACTTTTAAAAATCCATTCATTTATCTGTTGCTGATTAGCTTATTTGATCTTCACTCTAGCTTTCTGATCTATCAAAGAGCCAATTAAAGCATCTTTCTTCAAAGAATTTTTTATTAGTCAGCTTAAGCGTAGCTATCGTGTAGTGAGAAGCAACCCCAAAGTCTCAGTGACTTTCACATAATAAAAGTTTATTCATCACCCATGATGATATATACTGTGGATTGGCTGCAGTTCTTTTATGTTACTTTTACTAAGAGTTCAGGCTGTCAGAACAACCTCTAACACATCACCAGTCTCCTTCCAGATGGAAAAAAGTACAAGGCAAGTCATGCATTGGATTTCAAAGCTTCTTCCTGGAGGTGAAACACATTATTTAATTCACAGTTCATTGGGCAAAGAAGTTATATGGTCAGGCCTGATGTTAAAGGGGCCAGAAAATATAATTCTCCTCTCAGGAAGATACAGAAAATATTTTGAACAAAAATATTATCACCTTACCTGTTCGAGTAATTTGCTAATATTTGACCCCAGAATTATTAAGCCATGTTAGTGGCAAAGCCTTTAGATATTAATTAGCTTAATAAATCTCATCCCAATGCGGCCCTAAGTGATTTAAAGCAAGAGTCTGCAAACTTTTCTATAACACATCAGATAGTAAATATTATTTATTTGTGTGGGCCATATAGTCTCTGTTGCAACATTTGCAACTTCTCAAATTTACTGATAATACCAGGAAGCAGCCATAGTTATTACAGAAACAAATAGATATATCTATGTTTCAGTTAAACTTTATTTAAAAAAAAAAAAAAAAAAAAAAAACGTGCTGTGGGCTGGATTTGGTTGCTGGTCATGGCTTGCCAACCCCTGATAAAGATTAATTCTAATCTGGTTAGAGTAGAAAATAGAGCATCTTGTTGAGATCTGGAGTTTTATGTGTTACTTTTGAAAGAAATCTTACTAATGGGTAGAAACTGTGAAATTTTATTTATGGTAGGTCTGACTCTAGAATAATGCAGGCCGTATTTATATTAACAGCTGTTAATTCTGTAAAGAAATATTCTGAGATGCAGAGACATGATTTGAAACATCATTTTCAATATACTTGCTTTCTTAAAATAAGACGTAGGAAAGAAAGTTCTATGAAATTTGCTTGGCTGATGGGAGCATGCGAAGAACTGAGGAAACATTGTGAGAGACATAGATTAAGAAGAGGATGAGAAATTCTGATTTAACTGTAATAAGAAAGGAGAGTCATTTCTTGGAAATGGTACTCATTCCACAATCCTTTTGGAAAAGGCACATTACTATTTAACATCTAAATAGATAAAATACAAGTATAATCATAATCTAGAATATATTTTTCTCCATAAAACTATAGCCACAAAAATAATGGAAGCTTAAATCTAGTTAAAAGGTGACATTGTCTATGTGCCTTAAACGTTTAGAGGAATTATTACAGGTAGCCATAAAAATAGAAATGTCTAATATAGTTGACAGATTAAAACATAATCATTCAACTGGATTGAGACTTGCTGAAAATATTTAACAAATCATATTGCTCAATTTTGTTTTAAGCATAGAATTGGTACAGAGACTTTCAAATTTCTTCCCCCCAAAATTCAGGCTTAAATGCAAAGAAATGTTAATTGATTCATTGAACTTTTGAAGCAACTATTTAACATTTTCAATAAAACGAAGCCTACCTCTAATCCCAGGTGGCAGCTTTACTCAAGGCATACATTATAATTATGCTTCTGTTTTCATTTCCTCCAGATAATGGAGCCTGGGAAAGCCTGCTTTCTACATCTGGATTTCAAGGCATCACTCAGACAAAGCTTCATTAAACCCCACCAAACACTAAAGGTCACTGTGGTTTTATATGTTTTTGTTGTAGCAACCAAATGTTGCAAAAACTCTATAAGCAGCCAGCAAAATTTAGAAATACCAGAAAATGGCAAGAGGAAGATGGGGTCATAGGTGAGAAGTTCATTTGTTCAACAAATAGAAACACAGATGAATAGAATAGAGTTCTTTCCCTCAAGGAAATCTTTCTGCATAGAAGACTAAAACTAAATTGACAATTAGAATATTTCATGTAAATGCAAAGTTGATTTCCATTAAATAGCTGGACTGAGCTGACCCAGGAAATCTTTTTTCCCATTTCAAATATATAGAAGTACCATTTAAAATATAACAACTGCAAATATAATTATACAGCTGAGCTCAAGATATAAACAAGGGGAAAAAATATCTAAATAAAAAGGGAACTCAGTATTGGAGCAATGAATGGAAAATGAAGCCTGGGGGCTTGTGGGCCTTACTGGCTGGTGCCTGGGATTCTATTACCCACTGTAAGAGGAAGAGATTTTGCTGAGATTTAGAAATGAGATACTGCATAAAGCCTGATTCATTCATAAAATACAAACTCTTTACAATCCAGGAAAACACAAAAACTTGCAGCCTGCCTATAGAAATGAACAGAAAAGATGACCTGAAATAAATCGTAATCTTGGGTCTTTTTCCTTCTGTGAAATTTGAATTCATACTCCACAATCCATACCTCCAGCTAGTCCACAAAAGCCTATTAGAAGCAACTATTTCTGAAAAGATATTCTTACAATCCAGGAAAAATAGAACTCTCGTTGAAAATAGCCCTTGATGCTGATGAATTTATATTTATATAAACCACATATGAAACAAAAATTGGGACTCAGCAAGCACACCAAATAAAACTGGAAGTAATAAACTATTTAAAAGGAAATTTTAAATAAGTAGATTTTATAATAGTCAAATAGACAAAGGAAACAATGCTATAACTGAAGGAGGAAACGGAACAGGCTCTATCTTGAAAGCAGAACTCCATCTTGGGCTGGACTGTGGACTTTGAGCTATATGCCCAGTATCTATGGAAGCGACATACCAATTGGAAAACCAGGCCCCCAGAAGGAAGAGCCCCAGGGCTCTCCATTGCCTAAAAGAATACCCTAATTATCTGTGTAACCAAATAGAATCACACATTCGATTATGCTTATGGGGTATGACCACAAGCCTATTGATAATTGTCCACTGTTAACTACTTAGGCTTAAGGCATATGAATCACGGGTTAACTTTGATTGTATCTTTGTTTTTCCTTTGTTCAGACTAGTTTCAGGGAATTTGGGGAGGTGGGTTTGGGCACGTACGCCTAGGATATATAAGGTTTTCACAAAAACTGGTCGGGGTCCTTAGCTAAGAGGAAACTCTGCCTTGGGCCCGCTGGTGTAATAAACTGCACTCCACTCTCTGCATTGTCCTTCTGAGTGAGTTTGTTTCCCAGAACGCATGGCTACAACATAACAACTGTATAATATGATACAGGAAGAGACACTGTTGGAAAGCAAACATGTAGTCTAAAAAACAAAACAAGTTTATTAATATAAAATAATAATGGATCAGTTGATAAGCTGACTGGACATATTTGAAGGGTGAATATATTAATTGGAAGATGCTGCTGCTGCTGTTAAGTCGCTTCAGTCGTGTCCGACTCTGTGCGACCCCATAGATGGCAGCCCACCAGTCTCCGCCATCCCTGGGATTCTCCAGGCAAGAGGACTGGAGTGGGTTGCCATTTCCTTCTCCAATGCATGAAAGTGAAAGTGAAGTCGCTCAGTTGTGCCTGACTCTTAGCGACCCCACGGACTGCACCCTACCAGGCTCCTCCATCCATGGGATTTTCCAGGCAAGAGTACTGGAGTGGGGTGCCATTGCTTTCTCCCATTGGAAGATGAGGTACATGAAATCAGGTAGTATCTTATATTATCATATAATCATACAGACGGATAAAGACATAGAAAAGAGATTTTAAGATATATGGAGGACAAAAAAAAAAAAATCTAGATGTTCCAAATGAAAAGAAGTAAAGTATAAGTGAGGGTAAACGTAGGACTGAGAAATTTCCCTGATTGATGGAAACCTGAATTTTCATATTGGCTGAACTCTTTAAGTCTTAAACAGGGTAAGTATCAACATCCACACTTGGCTGGATTATAGTGCAATCATATAACATTGAAGATGAAAGTAACTATGTTTCCTGAAAGGAGAGTTAAATTATTTTTTAAAGAAGTACCAAATGGGCCTACAACAAATATTCCACCAAAAATGTCAAACCCAAAACAGAAGAAATAGATCCACCTGGTGTGCTCACTCAGTCGTGCCTGACTCTTTGCGATCCCATGGACTAGAGCCAGCCAGGCTTCTCTGTCCATGGAATTCTCCAGGCAGGAATACTGGAGGTGGTTGCCATTTACATGGGGAAAATAACTGATTGCTTAGAGTTTCAAAGCATGTTAAACTTTACTTAAGAAAGAAGGCCAAATAACGGGATTTTCTATCAAAAGCCAAGGATATTTTCTACTGCTAGATTTTCACTATAAAAATTACTAAGGATATAGTTCTACAAGAAGGATATTGAAACCAAAAAGAAAGATGAGAGAAACAGCAGATGTGGATCAATCCAAATAAGCAGTGATTGTGAATAATAGGACTTAAAAATTTTGGAAAGTATAGGAACTAGTAGAATTGAAATGCTAAACAGTAACAGGGTAGGTCTGCCACTGTTTCCACTGTTTCCCCATCTATTTGCCATGAAGCGATGGGACCGGATGCCATGATCTTAGTTTTCTGAATGTTGAGCTTTAAGCCAACTTTTTCACTCTCCTCTTTCACTTTCATTAAGAGGCTCTCTAGTTCTTCTTTGCTTTCTGTGTTGGGGGTGGTGTCATCTGCGTATCTGATGTTATCGATATTGATATTTCTCCCAGCAATCTTGATTCCAGCTTGTGCTTCATCCAGCCCAGCGTTTCTCATGATGTACTCTGCATATAAGTTAAATAAGCAGGGTAACAATATACAGACTTGATGTACTCTTTTTCCTACTTGGAACCAGTCTGTTGTTCCATGTACAGTTCTAACTGTTGCTTCCTGACCTGCATACAGATTTCTCAAGAGGCTGGTCAGGTGGTCTGGTATTCCCATCTCTTTCAGAATTTTCCACATCAGAATTTTCAGATGGTGACTGTAGCCATGAAATTAAAAGAAGCTTACTCCTTGGAAGAAAAGTTATGACCAACCTAGGCAGCATATTAAAAAGCAGAGACATTACTTTGCCAACAAAGGTCCGTTTTTTCAGCAGTCATGTATGGATGTGAGAGTTGGACTATAAAGAAAGCTGAGCGCCAAAGAATTGTTGCTTTTGAACTGTGGTGTTGGGGAAGACTCTTGAGAGTCCCTTGGACTGCAAGGAGATCAAACCACTCAATCCTAAAGGAAATCAGTCCTGAATATTCATTGGAAGGACTGATGTTGAAGCTGAAACTCCAATACTTTGGCCACCTGATGCGAAGAACTGACTTATTTGAAAAGATCCTGATGCTGGGAAAGATTGAAGGCAGGAGGAGAAGGGGACGACAGAGGATGAGATGGTTGGATGGCATCAGCGACTCATTGGACATAAGTTTGAGTAAACTCCGGGAGTTGGTGATGGACAGGGAGGCCTGGCATGCTGCAGTCCATGGGGTCACAAAGAGTTGGACACGACTGAGCAACTGAGCAGAACTGACTGAACAGGGAAGGTAATAGCTGGGGAAGGTTGTTCTTAAACAATTCTAATGTTCTGTTAAATGAAGGGGTCTAGGGAGATCTATAAACTTTTCACTATTTTGAGTATTTATGTTACATGTTTAAATGTTACTACTAAAACCAAAGAGATAGTATGTGCATCTTTCCAACAGAAGGAAAACTGAGACAGTCAATTCCTAGGCAGGTTGATAAGAGGACTGGGGCTCTCAAGGAGGAGATAGGGGTCTGGAATTCTCAAGGAGGAAAGGACAAATGTCTTTTTTTTTTTCTCTCTCTACATTCCTTAGTGTTCGGCGCATAAAATGTTTTTTTCTTTAAGCCGGGACTGAACTGATGATTACAACAACAAATAACTCAGTTTAAAGTCTGTACTAAGGATTACATAACAACAATGTATCCTGCTTGAGGATAGTTTCTACTTCCTGAAAACCTTCTGACTAATCCTGTTATCTTAAAATGTAAATTGTGGGAGTGGGTCTGGTAAAATTTTTACAAGCTTGAGACATTCTGTTGATTTATTTTAATAACTAGTTAAAAAAGTATATAGTTCCCTTGCTAAAGACTAGCAAGTGGCGCACTCTCCATCCCCTTTCTGATGTTCATGTCACAAGCTTTCTCTGTCCCTTTTCATACTTTAATAAAACTCTGCTACACAAAAGTTCTTGAGTGATCAAGTCTGGTCCATGGTCCCAAATCTAATCATATTTGGAGATCAAGAATCTGACACCTTTCACTGTAAGCTATCAATATGAAACCAAACAACATTTAGCCAATTCAATAAAGGGCAGAAAATAAGAAAAACAAAATAAGCAGTTAAAAAAGACAAAAAAAAGATGATATAAGTAACTCTTACCTGGTAACTCAGCTGGTAAAGAATCTGCCACAATGCAGGAGAGCCCGGTTTGATTCCTGGTCGAGAAGACCATTGAAGAAGGGATAGGCTACTCACTCCAGTATTCTTGGGGTTGCCTGGTGGCTCAGCTGGTAAAGAATCTGCCTGCGATGTTGGAGACCTGGGTTCGATCCCTGGGTTGGGAAGATCCCTTGGAAAAGGGACTGCTAGTCACTCCAGTATTCTTGCCTGGAGAATTCCATGGAGTCTATAGTCCATGGGGTCACAAAGAGTAGGTCAAGACAGAGTGACTTTCACTTATTTTTGGCTTCCCCAATGGCTCACCAGTAAAGAATCTACCTGCAATGCAGGAGACCCAGGTTCCATCCCTGGGTTGGGGAGATCCCCTGGAGAAGGGAATGGCAACCCACTGCAGTATTCTTTCCTGGAGAATCCCATGGACGAGGAGCCTGGCGGACTATAGTCCATGGGGTCACAAAGAGTCAGATATGATTGACCATGCAGGCATATACTGCTAGTCACAGAAGAATATAGTTACTAAACTCATCCATTTTATCAGGATCTAAAACATGGGATGCTTTAGCTGAGTGCTGAAAAATTGATGTTTTTGAACTGTGGTATTGGAGAAGATTCTTGAGAGTCACCTGGACTGCAAAGAGATCAAACCTGTCAATCTAAAGGAAATCAGTCCTGAATATTCATTGGAAGGACTGATGCTGAAGCTGAAGCTCCAAATCTTTGGCCACCTGATGTGAAGAACTGACTCATAGGAAAAGACCCTGATGCTGGGGAAGATTGAGGGCAGGAGGAGAAGGGGACAACAGAGCATGAGATGGTTTGATTGCATCACCCACTCGGTGGGTATGAGTTTGAGCAAGTTCTGGGAGTTCCTGATGGACAGGGAAGCCTAGCGTGCTGTAGTCCATGGGGTCACAAAGAGGCAGACATGACTGAGCAACTGAACTGAATAAGATTGGAAAAATAAAATCCTGATGTGATAGTCAAAGGAGCTATATATACAGTAAAAGTAACTTTGAAATATTATTATAATGAAAATAAGCACATTTGCATTTTTAGGCAATTTGAAGTGTGTTCATTACACTACTGCTTCAAATAATAAAATATTTAAAAACACAGAAATGTGTCAATGGGGGACTTGATAAATATAAATATTTTTATTTTTTAATTTATATTTTCCCATTGTGTTTTTCTAAGCAATTATTTCTGGTACATGTGAATATAATTATTTTTGGATATTTAGTTTGTAATCATTTATATTCTTATGTCTTGCTAATCATCTAATAATATTTGTACATTAATTTTGTACATTAGTTTCTTCTTTCAGCTGATGGAAAAAAGTTAATTTTATTATACTGTGATGTTAGACCACCAGAGAAAGACTAAATCACATGGTGAAAATACTGTATATGAGTTTTTCTCCCAAGCTCAATGGAATTTCATTCATATTTCACTACTAGATATGGCATGGTTTGTTAGTATGATATAAATAGTTTTTATCATGTTAGGGTCGACTCTTAAGTTCTTAGCTTGTATAGCTTTTCATTAGAAAGATGTAGAATTTTATTAAAATCTATCATATCTAGTGAGATGTTCAGATTTTTTTTTTTTTTTGCCTTACTGAAAAGAAAATCATTAATAGTTCCGTGTCATCAACAATTCTTACATTTTTAGGTTAAGCCACAACTGGTTATACTGTGTATTTTTTGTCATAGTGACTATTTTGATTGGTATTTTATTTAGAACTATTGGATCTATGTTTTTAAGTGAAGTTATTTTGCAGTTTTCTTGAAAATTGTAATTTATCTTGAAAAAAATTTTCTATCATCTCTGAGTTCAATTAAAAGAGAGGCCATCCAGTTTGTTTCTCATTTGCTTAACATTTAACATGTAAGCTTCACTCAGTGTGGACATGCAGCAGAAAATCAATATTTGTTAAATGGATATGGCGATCTGACTTTTATCACCAGTGTTTTGCCTAAACTAAATTTTTATTTGCTTTGTTTTTTAATTCCTTATTCTCAGTCTTTCCTATTCTAGTTCCTTCAGTGGCCAGGTATTATCAAAAATCTCTTATCCTAAAGGAAATCACCCTAAATTCTTTATACCTTGTAGTTAGAAAATGGCTCTAAAGGAAGATTCCCCTTTTATTGATTTAAAAAAATAACAATTGATGAGAAGTTAATTAGTTAAATTATTCCTGATTGTGCTTATTTGCTTTTAGAGATGAAAGGAATGAAATCTCTCATCTTTTAAGGAGTAAAATTTAATTTTGAGATATTCCTTTTTTCTAAGAAGCACTTATAGATAGTAACTGTCTTAATTCTCTGAAAATGGCAGTAACCTCTGAGTCAGTATTATATTGGATCATAGGGAATAAAAAGAGATAAATTGTTCACCATTTGCAGGCAATTTAATTCCGTGCCTCCCTGACCTGGAAGTGTTGAGGGGGCGGGGAAGGTACTCTGAGATAGTCTGGTGAACATGAACTTTTAGGTCATACTCTGACTTTATGAGAAAATGTTGGTCTGAACTACCTGTGTGGAACTTCTGGAAAATGCCTTTCCAGACCTTAGCTGGTGATGACTCCTGGATAACAAGAGCAGGACCTGAATCAGCTCTCTCTCCCTTTACACGGTGGGGCATTGTCCATTTTCTCTACCTACCCCTCCTCATCAGAAGACCACTACTGTCTCTGAAGACTGCAGATGCTTTTGCCATTAAGTAAAAACTTTTGGATCAGTAGATACAAGTTACTGAAACTCTTTAGACTTTTGTGTATGCTAAACTGCTTCACTCCTGTCCGACTCTTTGTGACCCCATGGACTGTAGCCCGCAAATCTCCTGTTTGTGGGATTTTCTAGGCAAGAATAATGGAGTGGGTTGCCGTGCCCCTTTCCAAGGGAACATCCTGACCCAGGGATCAAACCCACGTCTCCTGTGGCACCTGCATTGCAGGCCAATTCAAGTGAAAATGCATAATTCAGAAGGTTGATGCAAGAGTGTTTAATTTTATGAGGGATTCATTCCCTTTGGCTTCTAGCATACAACAGGGTCTACAACAAGGTGGACACTTGCTAGTTTGCTCCAATGTTTCATGGTTGTGTTAGGCTTTAAATGTTGTTATGGTTGTTTAGTCCCTCAGTCATGCCCTACTTTCTGTGACCCCATGGACTGCTGCCTGCCAGACTCTGGGATTCTCCAGGCAAGAATACTGGAACATTATCCTCCTTTTATTCTTTAATTATTTTAAAATAAGCAATACAAAATATGCATGTAATATTGAGAAATGCAGTCTCTTGCATGTAGTTTTTCAGTTCCCACTTGACTGTGTAAGAACAAGCCTGGGGCCTGAAACACTCTTACTAGATCAGGAGCCCTTACAGCCTGTGCTGGGCTAATTACCTTGTACAGTAATATCTTTCTGTTTCAGACTCAATGTCCAAGCCTTCGTTCAGGTTAAGTGTGCTTGTCATATAGCCCCTGGCCAACCCCACTTTAGTATCTGTCTCTTGCGAGGAGGAAGTGGGATCCTCCATCCTGGGGTATAAGAGATTGCTTGCAGGCTGATGGCTCTGTGTCAGCTGCTGGGAGGCATCTGTTGGCCACGGGGGACTGTCACCCACGACTGAAGCTGATCTTGCTCTATCTCTTGTCCGTGTGAATCAAGTGTTGCGCCATCCAGTGCTTGGCTGAACTGTGTTACCCTTGATGACTCCAAAATCAAGATGCAGTAGACATCTAGTGAAAGAACATTCCAAGCAAAGGAATAGCAAGGAGGCAAGGGAAATTGGAACAACATGAGGAAGAGGAGGAGGGGTAGAGATAAAAAGTAGTCTAGACAAGTAATTGGAATACTATAACATTTAGAGGCTCATAGAGTATAAATATGACTTCACGTTTTATTCTCTGTGTGATGAGAAGCCAATAGGGGGTTATGAGCAGGAAATCTAAATGTTCAGATTTGCATCTTGAAACGATGCTCAGCTAAAGTGTGGGGATAGAGTACAGAGATACAAGAGTAGAAGCATAAAGATGGGGTTTGGTTTTCCTCGAAGAGATGACCCTTTCTCTCAAAAGCATTCAATTATTTGTGTTTTTCTCACCAAGTTAACAAAGTAAAATTTTATTAAATCTGAACTTGATTCTATTGATACAAGAATGAATATCTAGGACTATTCTAGTTACTATGCAGTTTGAATTGGGTCATGTTTTACCTCATTCTTTGCTTTAAACATCTTTATCACTGAGCATTTTTTTCTTCTTTATGAACGGTAGAATCAGCATGAAAAATATTTTTTAAATGTATTCAGTTCAGTTCAGTTCAGTTGCTCAGTTGTGTCCAACTCTTTGCGACCCCATGAATTGCAGCACGCCAGGCCTCCCTGTCCATCACCAACTCCCGGAGTCTACCCAAACCCATGTCCATCGAGTCAGTGATGCCATCCAACCATCTCATCCTCTGTTGTCCCCTTCTCCTCCTGCCCCCAATCCTACCCAGCATCAGGGTCTTTTCCAATGAGTCAACTCTTCACATGATGTGGCCAAAGTATTGGAGTTTCAGCTTCAACATCAGTCCTTCCAAAGAACACCCAGGATTGATCTCCTTTAGGATGGATTGATTGGATCTCCTTGCAGTCCAAGGCAGTATCTATTTATTAATGAATATGGAATAAATGGACATATCTGCAACTTTGGGTCTTCCTAACAAGAAATCTTTATGTAGGTCTTTATAAATGTCTGTATCACTTTGACAGAGATTTAGTGCTCTTCTTGTTAATGTGTTTCTGGGAAGTAAATAGCTTTTTGTAACATTTGTAGATTTTTCTAAATTATACCTTTAAAATTATTATCAGTCTAACTGTAAAAATATTTAATATTAATTTTGCATTCAGATACTTAATTCAATTGTTATATTAACTTTAATTTTATTGGTTGATTCTTTAGAATTTTTATGTAACATTGTTTTTAATTAGTTACCACTTTGAATATTCTTTTTAACCCTTTACTTCCTGTTTATTTTCTTATTTTAATGTATTTTCTAGGACCTTCAATAAAATTTTTAAAAGAAAATTGACATTGAACGTCTTGCCTTCACCACTAATATAGTGGAAATCATATTTTACAATTAAATACACTTTAAGCTATAATTTAGAGAATACTTACTAATTTTCTCATTTACTCTTTATAACAAATTAATGACACTTTACCCTTAGTATACCCACTTTTATATGAGGAACTGAGGTCTAGAGTAAATAACTAACTTGCCTATAGAACATAAGTAATAGATAATGGAATCCAGAATTTAGGGAGTCTAGCTTCAGAGTGTATGTAACTGGTGAAAAATTTTTTTCAGGTAAGAAAGTTTTCTTTCTTATGAACAGAGGGTTTTATTAAGTATGAATATTGAGTTGTTTTTAGCACTCTAGTGAGATAATCACATAGTTGTTCACCCTTAATCTTTTAATATACTGAATTATATTAATAGATTTCCTGATGTTAATCCATTCACACGGTACATTCCTAAGATACACCTTGTTGATAATGACAAACTGATGTATTTGATTTGGTAATATTTTATCTATAATATTTCATCTAGATTTATAAGTGAATTTGGCATTTTTGTTTTATTTTAGTAGCTGAGATGAATATTAAGGTTAGAATTACAAGCTTTTAAAATAGAGTTGAAAGATTTCCATGTTTTCTAATAAATAAAAATTTGAAATGACAGAAATATAGCTAAAATTTTGAGAATATGGCAAAGCTTCACATATAAACCCTCAGTGAATTGTTAACAATAAGGCATATGGAACAATAATATAAATTATCCATTTATTAAGAGAAAACAACAGCCAGGATGTTAAGTAACTTGGAAAGTGTCACACAATTAGAAAATGACACAATCATGATTAGAACAATCGAGTTTTTGTCTGCAGTGTCTTAATTTCCACTCTATGCTTTCAAATGGTGGTTTAGCTGATTAAAGAATTTAAATTTGGCAGTTCTTCTCTTAGCACTTTGAGGATATTATTCCTTTAGGAACTAGAATCTACTGTGCTATTAAGTCAGACCTGTGTCAATTTGTCTATAGGCCTTTGAAGATCTCTTTTCCAAACTCTCTTGAAACTACTAAATGTTCTTGCTGATCAGTGACAGTTTTTACAATTTTTTACAATAGGCCCATGTGTGGAGATTGAGATGGCAACTTGGGTGTTTCAATCAGAGGATTTTGTAGTTAACCTTCTCATTTATTCATTTAACAAATATTTAATTTAGCAAAAACTGTGTTGTCAGAGTGTACCTGGCATGTTTGAATGACAGCAACGAAGCCATGTCTGCAGAGACGTAAACACATGGGATAGAAGCAGGAGATGCAGTCAGGAAGAGATCGTGGGTCTAATGGTGCAGAACTCTGGAGGTCACTTAAGAGCTCTGGAGTTTAAGCTATGTGAGGTGGTTGTCCACCGGGATTTTTAGCAGAAAAATTCCTTGCTTAGATTTATGTTTTCTCAGAATCATCCTGGCTACTCTATTGTAAATAAATTCTAAAAGGGCAGAGCAGAACTACGGAAAACCAACTGTAAAGTTATGGTCTATTTTAGATTAAAGATGATAAGAGCAAGGAACATGTGGTCACAGTGGAGGTTATCATAAGTAGTAAGCTTTTGTATAGACTTTGAAGGAAGAGCCAAGTGAATCTACAAGTGAATGAGATATAAGTTAAAAGAAGAAAGAGAAAATCAAGGAAAATTTTGATCTTAGCCACTGGAATGATTGAGACGTGTAAAAAAATCTAGAAAAGACGTTAGGAAAAGCAGGTTGCAGAGAACATAACAAAAGATCAGTTTTTGATGCCTTAGGTTTGAAATGGCTATTAGGTCGCCACATAGAGAAGGCAGTTGGAAATCTCTGAAATGAGTCTGCAGTTCAAGAGATAAGTCTGAGCTGTAGATATGATTCTGAGACCAGTCAGGCTATATGGTATCTAAAGCCAAGCAATTGATGAAATCTCCAACAGAGAAACTGGGTATAAACAGAAAGGAGTGGAGAGGAAAAGATAACAACAACAACAAAAGCAAGAACAAGGATTGAGCCCTGTGGCACTCTAACACAAAGAGTTAAAAGATTATGAGTCTCTTTGGGCTTTCCTGGTGGCTCAGAGGTTAAAGCATCTGCCCGCAATGTGGGAGACTTGGGTTCGATTCCTGGGTCAGGAAGATCCCCTGGAGAAGGAAATGGCAACCCACTCCAGTATTCTTGCCTGGAGAAGCCCATGGAGCGACTTCACTTTCACTTTCATATATTGGTGAGTGCAAATGTGGCAACTTGTGAAGTTCTCTACTAATTCATTCAGGTTTTCAATTACATGAGAAATAAAAACATTGAGTAAAATTAAGGATAGTGGAGGAGGTATTGCAGGCTTGAAGAAAAGAAAAGTGACTAAAATAACTATTTAGGAGATTGGGAGAGTTAATGGACTAGAGAAATACATTATGATGACTTTATATATAAAGAGCTCTTATAAATGAACAAGAAATGGATGAACATGCTAATAAAACTATAAGAAAGAATCGGTATCTACAATTTATAAACACATACATGAAAAAATATATGGCCAATAATTAAATGAAGTAATTGTTTGCCTCAATCCTAATGTAGAAAAGGAAAAACTAAAATATTGGTTTATCTATATTATTTCTGAACATTGGAAAAAAATAAACATTGAAGAAAGTGGATAAGTAAATCGCTGTGAAAGGAAAATTATAATTATCCAGTAGTGTCATTAATTGTAGATGAATATTTAAAAGTTTATTAGACACATAAGTGAATTCATGTTGCTAATGATACTAGTTTCTTTTTCAAATGTGATGCATATATTTATACTGTGAAAAATGAGATTCTCTGTATATGATTTTAACATTGGCTGGGGTCCATTCATTGGTTTTAACACTGATGAAGTTTTCCTTGATTGCTTTTGTTCATTTCTGTTTTGGGCAGAGAGTGGCAATCATTTGGAAACTGTTAATCCCAGTGCCATCTTTCTGAGAAGTTTAACTCACTGATTGTTTCTGATAGATCTGCGGCCTGGCTTGCTTTTCGCTTTAGAAAGATTACTGGAGTACCACAAGTGGTGTGGTTAGGACAGAGAAAAATGGAACATGTGAAGACCAACCAGAGCTGACTTCGGGAACCATTGAGGAGATAATGAGGATCAGAGCTGTGAGCAGTGGAATAGAGAGTAAGGAACAGAGTGGAGGTTCCAGATACAGTGTATGATGGGAAAGCCCTGATATTGACATAGAAACTACTTACCAAGAAGAACATTCAGAGAAACCTATAAAGGCAGGCATAAAGCATGAAGTCGAACCAGTTCCTTCCCTACTGGGGCAGCAGGGAAGGGGAGCTCATCTCTGCTTTGCACAGCAGCTTTACTATTATAATTTAAAATTATAGGATTATTTTTGTCCTCAGTTACTCTGTCTGTGTTTAATTATACACCCCTGTCAAGGATAGGAAAATTGCAGCTATTTTGAGGACATGGTACCTTTTCAGACTCTGTATCCCCTTTGCGTGTGATACTGAAGTTAAAAGGAGGAATGAGAAACAGAAGAGGCGCAGGTGGTTGTGTTTATGGGCTTCAGGGAGATATGATTACCTCACTCCACTGATTGCTACCTGAAGGAAGGCAGATTACAATTAAGACTGTCAGGTAAAGCACACAATTAAAGTTCATTGCAAATGCTGTCGACAAACTGGTATTAGCTGGGAAATGTACTCCTGCAAACAGATGTACCCTGGAAACAGAAAGGGAATGTTTCCTTCTAGAACAAATCGACTTTTATCAGATCTGACAACTTGCACTTGAGCTCTGGGGTCCTAAGCTAAAAAGAGCTTCTTATTTGATTTAAGCAATTGGCACATAGCATGAAGGTTGGAAATGAGTTGACTCATTAACGTATTTTGCTTAGTAGAAAACGCTTACCTCACCACATTTTTGCTCTTTGCCTTCCAGATTTGTTTAAGAGCTAGAAATATTGCATTATACTCTGTTATTAAGGGGTGAAGTTGTGGTTCTGGAATGGGAATATTCTTTTTAGAAAATGTCAGAAAAAGCCATACCTCTCTATTTTGGAAATTGGCTTTGAGTCAATCAGATGGTGTGGTTACACCTGCCCTATGTGTTATCAATCTTTGTAAGCATCTACCTTGCATTTATATGACACTAATGAGAAAGAGTTCCCATAGACAGACAGCAATTCTGCTGTTTGATTTTACTCCATAAGTAACTGTATATATCATTTCCCCTTAATAAAGTGGAGAATTCCCTCAGCTCACACATATCACAGGCATTAGTGGTAATGGACGTAATGCATGGGGATTGTGTGGAAACTACAGCTCCCACTCTTAAGGTTTCCCTCTGTGTTTGCCTGACTCCTGATATATTTCATGTGTTTGTTAATGGAAACAGTTGATCTGAGGAATAGCTGTCACATAACTATTCCAGCCTAGGGAAAAGGGTTTGCCTTTCTCCTTAACACTGGGTCAAATAGGGTAGACTAAACCGTTTTCTGTAAGAGAAGCTGTTTTGGACTGCCACCAGAATTTCAGGAAAAGATTCAGATTAAAAGGGGGGAGTGGAGAGATGCATCATATTCTGCTTTGGGATGAGGAAGGGCTTTATGCCACAGTCAATGTCTTCTCTGATTCCTCAGGGCATATCACTTCCTCAGGAAAATTAACCCCTCCAAATACATCTCAATGGCTTCTTTATTAAATAGAGTGAGGATTAAAGGAGGTCATACATATAAAGCATGGGTTCGATTCCTGGGTTGGGAAGATCCCCTGGAGGAGAGCATGGCAACCCACTCCAGTATTCTTGCCTGGAGAATCCCCATGGACAGAGGAGCCTGAAGGGCTACAGTCCATGGGGTCACAAGGAGTCAGACACAACTGAGTGGCTCTCACACACACACACAAACCCTCAAAGAATAGTAGTTTTCCCTTTCCTTCCCTTAGAATCCTTAGTGTCCAAAGTGTACGATCATTGGTCCCATGTTGTGTAGGTATGAAACAAGCTCACTCCTCGAGTCCTCTTCACTGTAAGTTATAGTGTCCAGGGGACAGCCAGTGTACAGCCTCAGATGTGTCTGGCTCTTCTACTGACCATCGGTGGTGCTACTGCAGTGTGTCCTGTGGAATTCAGAAAGTGCATCAATTTTCTGCTACATTGTTTCTAGTACATGTGTATAGTTGAAGTATCGATTACATACAATAAAGTATGAACGTGACATAAAGTTCAGTGAACAGCTTGATATATTTCTATATGAGTGTACATTCTGATAACTGCCCTCACCTCATTTTAACAAACATTGTTTCTACTTCTTTTGGAGAAATCTCTAAGAGCACCCGCCACTTCCTTCAGTATATAAAAACACGACATTCCAGCTGACCTCTTTTGAGGTGCTTTGAAGTTATTTTGCTCTCCGTAACTAAGATGTCCCAGGCTTTTAGACTTCTGTCACTTGACAGTCACCAAGTTGTATGGCAGTAGTAACGATATTGAGACCCTCAGAAACATGAGAAATGGTACCTGTTGTACTTTACTCACAATAGAACAGGAAAGGGAAGGTGAAATGAGACTAACATTTAATTAGCGCATACTCTGGGGCCAAGGGATTGTGCCAGGTGTTTTGTAGAGGTGTAGCCATTAATCTTCCAAGCATTGTCTGTGTAAAGTCACACTTAATGCTCTCTTGATTATCCATCATTTCTCTTACCCACTTCTTCTAAACACCTTTGCCGTGATTGTCTCCCCGTGGTGGTGGTAGTGGTGGTGGTGGTTTAGTTGCCAAGTCATGTCTGAATCTTGTGACCTCATGGACTATAGCCCACCAGGCTTCTCTGTCCTGGGATTTCCAGGCAAAAATAGTGGAGTGGGTTGCCATTTCCTTTTCCAGGGGATCTTCCCAACCCCAGGTTCAAACTTGGGTCTCCTGCATTACAGGTGGATTCCTTACTGACCGAGCCAAAAGGGAAGCCCTTGTCTCCACACAGAGCTATTTTTTGCAAGTATTGTCTAGTTCCTAGTCCCTGTTTCTCTGTCTCTCTGTGTCTCTCCTTCTCAGCCTTACATTCTTCCTTTGACCCTCCTGACCATCTTTTCTTGCTCTCTCTTTTTCTCCTCTTCATTTCTCTCCTATCTGCTGTACACCAAAATTTCAGATTCCTGAAAGTTGATCATCTGTGTTTCATTCCTGAGAACACCCAATCTTGGATGCTTGGCCATCTCATAAATCGTCTTATTCAGTCATCTAGCACTGGCATAGAGAAATGCTGAAGTTCCATAAACAACAGCTCTCTTATGAAAGGGAGCATATGCTGCTTTACAAATTTGGCCAATGGTATTAGCTGAGTCATTTCCCACCCTTTTCGATGCCTGCCTTCTCCACTTGCTTCCAGATTTCATTTTTTTTTTTTTTTTAACAGTTGTAGGCATCCTTCATAGTTCTGAGCCAATATCCACATTAATCTTTTCTATTAAAGAAGCCACCTGCAATGTAGGAGATGCAGAAGACACAGGTTCGATCCCTGGGTTGGGAAGATCCCCTGGGGGAGGAAATGACAACCCACTCCAGTATTTTTGCCTGAAATATCCCATGCACAGAGAAGCCTGGTGGGCTACAGTCCAAAAGATTGCAAAGAGTCACACATGACTAAAAACACAACACACCATTATGTTAGTGATCATAAGTTTTTCAACGTCTTGTTCAAAGCTATTTAGAACAATAAAATGACATCTTATTTGAATAAAATTGTTAACATTTCTCAGGAGTGCTTCAATTTGTTCTTACTCTACACTGTGATCTAGTAGACAAGGTGGGCCTTATTGTTTTCATGTTTCTGAAAATAACAAAAGAAACACAATGAGGAAAGAGACATGATAGAACTAAGTAATTGTCATGGGTATCTTAGCCCAACTGGCAATTATCTCTACATTTTATATTTTCTCTCTCCTCCACTATAGAGTAAACTTCTAGAGAAATAGGACCACTTAAATGTAGTTCAGTTTTTTTATTCTCTGCCATTATCCCATACCAACCCCTGATAAATCAATAATGGGCTGTCGATTTGAACCACAGCTCCAGTCCACAACTGTGTTAAGTTGGGCAGCTGGTGTCCTGATGCTGCTCATCTTTGAGACCTCAGTGTGTTCCTCGTTTAATCGGACTTTATCCCTGGTGACCTGCAAGCCCTCTTTGAGTATGTGCTTTTCCCCATCTTTTAGCCACCTTTTTTCTGTAGCACTTCTAATTCAATTCAGTTCAGTCACTCAGTTGTGACTGACTCTTTGAGACCCCATGGACTGTAGCATGCCAGGTGTCCCTGTCTATCATCAACTCCTGCAGCTTGCTCAGACTCATGTCCACTGAGTGAGTGATGCTATCCAACAATCTCATCCTCTGTCATCCCCTTCTTCTCCTGCCTTCAATCTTTCCCAGCATCAGGGTCTTTTCTAGTGAGTCAGTTCTTCACATCAGGTGGCCAAAGTATTGGAGCTTCAACTTCAGCATCAGTCCTTCCAATGAATATTCAGGACTGATTTCCTTTAGGATTGACTGGTTGGATCTCCTTGCAGTCCAAGGGACTCTCAAGAGCCTTCTTCAACACCACAGTTCAAAAGCATCAATTCTTCAGAACTCAGCCTTCTTTATGGTCTAGCTCTCACATCCATACACATAACTACTGGAGAAACCATAGCTTTGACTAGATGGAGATTTGCTGGCCAAGTAATGTCTCTGCTTTTTAATATGCTGTCTAGGTTTGTCATAGCTTTTCTTCCAAGGAGCAAATGTCTTTTAATTTCATGGCTGCAGCCACCATTTTCAGTGATTTTGGAGCCCAAGAATATAAAGTTTGTCACTGTTTGCATTGTTTCCCCATCTATTTGCCATGAAGTGATGAAACCCAATGCCATGATCTTAGTTTTTTGAATTTGAGTTTTAAGCCAACTTTTTCACTCTCAACTTGCACTTTCATCAAGAGGCTCTTTAGTTCCTCTTTGCTTTCTGCCATAAAGGTAGTGTCATCTGCATATCTGAAGTTGTTGATATTTCTCCTGACAATCTTGATTCCAGCTTGTGCTTCATCCAGCCTGGCATTTTGCATGATGTGCTCTTCATATAAATTAAATAAGCAAGGTGACAATATACATCTTTGATGTACTCCTTTCCCAATTTGGAATCAGTCTGTTGTTCCATGTCAGGTTCTAACTGTTACTCCTTGACCTGCATCCAGATTTCTCAGGAGGCAGGTAAGGTGGTCTGGTATTCCCATCTCTTGAAGAATTTTTCACAGTTTGTTGTGATCCACACAAAGGCTTTAGTGTAGTCATTGAATCAGAAGTAGATGGTTTTCTGAAATTCTCTTGTTTTTTCTATGATCCAATGGATGCTGGCAATTTGATCTCTGGTTCCTCTGCCTTTTCTAAAACCAGCTTGAACATCTGGAAGTTCTTAGTTCACTCCTAACTAGAGCTATCTATGTTTCACTTGCCTTGACTCTGGGGCCTTTGGACATTACATCTCTTAAATAGTCAAAATATCTTCAACAAATCTGTGAGCCTTGGGAAACCCATATTCTGTGATCTGGATATGACCCATATGACCAAGTGCCTGTCTGCATTATGCTCAGTAGTTATGGTTCCTGGGATGGGGAGACCTCTGAGCCAGCCCCTGCATCTTCACACCTCCTTTCATGTGTACTAAGTCACTTCATTCGTGTCTGACTCTCTGTGACCCTGTGGACTATACCCACCAGGATCCTTTGTCCATCGGAGTCTCCAGGCAAGAATACTGGAGTGGATTTCCATGCCCTCCTACAGGGGATCTTCCCGACTCAGGGATCGAACCTGTGTCTCTTATGTCTCCTGCATTGGCAGGTGGGCTTTTCACCACTAGTGCTATTTGGGAAGCCCCTCACGCCTCCATCATGAGTCTTTGTCACCTTTTATCCCTGATTCTCTGACAGCATCTCTGCAGCCATTCTTTGAGATAGCATGATTCTTAACTCTCCAGGGCTGTCAATCCCTTCCCCACATTTAATCCCCATAAAAACAATAATGGAAACAATGGCCCCACAAAATAGCAATTCTTATTTCATTTATTGCCTTTTCAGATTGTGATGTGACTATGCAAATAAATCCTTCTGAGTCAATCTTTTCTGAAATGTGCCCTAAAAATGGATCATTTCACTTTCTTTCTTTCTTCCCTCAGCTTCTCACTTGGGATTAATCAAACTAGTTGTTGCCAAATTAAATGTGTCCATAATGTCACTGGAGTTTTATTTTATCCCAAAATTTCCTGTGTCTGCAATTATCAGGCACCTAACAAACACATCAGCGTTCTGAAGGGCCTTATTTTTGTGTGATGTTCAGCTAATAGTCCTGTTAAGAAACAAGGCTTTAGACAGAAAATCATGTTTCTCACCAGAATGGACATTATACAGCCTTGTTTTAATTATACTAAAACTCTGACTTGCAATGTGATGTTAAATTAAGATTGAGTTAGACTGAAATTTTGGAGAACCTTCTTTCTGGAAGAACAAAGCACCTGTGCTGGTTTCTCGGAGCTGAAAGTTCCCCTGCCCCTCCTCCCAGCCGTATTTTTCTGTACTCCTGGAGGTGGTTGTCAGTGATGGTTTTACTAGGACTGTTGTGTCAAAGACTTGCCAACCCAAACTGGGTAAAGACTTGGTGCTGAGAAAGCTAGGAATTCAGATGTTAAACATATGTGCTTTACTGGAGAAAAAAAAAAAGGTTTGGAAGGAGAAAATGATGGAATTCAAGTTTAGCTCATTTTGAGGTGATCTGTAGCCTGAGGGGCCTTTGATTAGTCTATTCACATGCTGAATATCTCACCCCTGGTTGTACTGAGTTGGCCAAAAAGTGTGTTCAGGATTTTCTATGAGATCCTATGGAAGAACCTCAGCAAATATTTTGACCAACTCAATGCCATTGCTTTGGTTTCAAGCAGGCGTCAGTGTGAACCTCGGTTTTTCTGATTGCTGACTGTGTAAACTTGTTTATGCTTCTTATTCTTCCTGAGCCTTTGTTTTCCTGTCCCTGAAAGAGAGATAGGAGTACCTCTCTTGTCATCCTGCACTGAGGATTAATTGGAACAATGTTTGAGTGGCACTTATACAGTGCTTGCCCAGAGTAAAACATAGTAAAGGCATTAGTCATTTTTTGTTCTTGTTGATACTACTACTATTACCCATTTATTTCTTGTTTTATTCATTCACCAAATATTTATTGTCTCAGGTGCCTTGCAGGACGTTATGAATATAGATACAAGTAATGCTTGGTCTGTCTTGTAGTGAGCTCTTGCTCTGGCAGGGAACACAGATAAGAAAATCCTGCAATTATAGTTCAGAAAGTTAAGTGCCACGGTGGAAAGGAAAATAGAAACTTTAACTTTCATGTTCCCATCATGTCAAACTGGCTTCAGGGGGGAAGCTGTCCTCCATTCAGCTTGTGCCAGGAGTGCTGAGTGGTCTTCCCTCGCAGTTCAGACAGGAAAGTATCCATCTGCAGTATAGGAGTAGGGAGACCTGGGTTCGATCCCTCGGTTGGGAAGATCCCCTGGAGAAGGGCATGGCAACCCAGTCCAGTATTCTTGCCTGGAGTATCCCCAGGGACAGAGGAGCCTGGTGGGCTACAGTCCATGGGGTTGCAAAGCGTCAGACACGACCGAGTGACAAAGCACAGCACAGAAGTGCAGAGTGGTGCACTGGTTCAGCTTAGGGTGCATTTGAACCACAACCGGAGCAGGAGGTTAGTGATGAAATTTCCACACTCTTCTGTTGGACCCAGGATCAGGTTCTCATCTCTGAATCTAGATTTTTCTCTGTGTCCTACTTATTTATTTATTTATTTTTTGCTGTGTAAGTTATTTTTTTTTTTAACTTTTTGTTTTGTATTGGGGTATAGCCGATTAACAATGTTGTGATAGTTTCAGATGAACAGCAAAGGGACTCAGCCACACATATACGTGTATCCACTCGTCTGTTGTGAAGAACCCCAGTTCCCTGGGGAACTTTGGTCGACTCTCTGTGTCTGTCTTGGAGTCAAGAAGAAACTGAAAACCCAGAGTCATATAAGAATATGTGTCTAGTTCTTTTATTCCTATAGTCATACATATCTGTGCCTCACCATAACCCCCCTAAGAAACTGAGGCTCTGAGGGGAATGTTATTTTACCTTAGATAAGACAGGTAGTTTGGGGCAGAGCCAAGATTAAGACTCGGACCTCCTCTTTTCTGGTACTTGGCTACTAAATCAGTCTGAGAGGTGGGACAGAGCAGTAGTAGAGGCAAGGAATCAGGAGAATCAGTACAGTAGCAAATCTAAATAACAGCACAACTTTCACCAAGTACTATTTTGTAACAGGCCCTGTTCAAAGCCTTTGCATACTATTATTTATTTATAGTGACACTAGTCCCTAAATCCTTTTGTTCCTATTTTATCAACAGAGTCATAGAGATATTAAGTGGCTGTCCAAGATCACACACTAAGATCTGGCAAGGGAAGCCTTCAAGCAGTCTGTCTGACTCTCTGAATGCCTCTCTATTAACTGTCCTCCTTCAATATCATTTTCTGAAGGACCACTCTGTGCCCAAACTTGTGCCAGGCACTCCAGGATCAGGAGCAGCAATATGACCCCTGATCACAGGTCCAGTCATCACCTTCAAAATGAGAGGGGCTAACTGGCAAAACCAGATCACAGACCCATAAAACCACAGATTATAAGAGGTAGTCTTATAAAACATCAGACCTTCTATTAAAAAGAAAAGGACATAGGCTAGGAGCTTGGATTGTTGAGCTGGCTGGACTCGGATTGTTTTCATTGGTTTTCTGCATTTACTCCATTTATACTTGACCGTGTCTTATGAAGCAAGGATTGTTCATGTCTTAGGATAGAGATGGGAAGGACCAGAAAAATCATGGGACTGTGAGCAGAGAAAGACCCTTGGCAAAGTATTGGACTTGCCTTTCCCTAGTACAGGCCCCCTGCCTCCACTTATTTCTTCCTTCATGAGGTGCTTAACTTCCTCTTCTGACAAACTGATTTATCCTTCAAGGACAAAAGGATTCCCCTGTCACTGTAGCTTTCCCTACATTCATGGGAAAAAATTATTCACCATTCTCTCTGTGTTCCCATAGCAATTTATATATATATTAAAAATAAATCTTGCAGCTTTTATTGTATTGTATTATGATTATGCACTTACATCCCCTCCTTGTATTCCTGGATATATGGATAAAGTCGTATATCGTCTTATAATCTGTCCAGTATTCAGAAGAGAACTTAAATCACACTGGAGATTTTGTAAACGTCCGGATTGTGTGTATTTGTCCTACCATCTCTTCATTTCACTTCATTCTCATTATTCCTTTAAGGTCCCATGGGTCCTGGCCATAGATACTTTGATATCAGGGTCAGTGTTTACTCCTTACACTTTTCCTTGCTAAAGTGCTATGAGAAATGCTGGGAACATTGCATGATGCTCTGTCCACTGGAGGTGGGTGGAGTTGATGTATATTTTTCCGAGATGAATTTCTCAGATTCTTAGTCTTTAGAACGCGGTAGCACTAGCATGCCCCTAGGTTGTCTCATAGTTGTAACAGCAAAGATCCCAGTGGGATCCCATGTTACGGAGATGACTCTGAGATCCATTCTTAGGGAGCAGGAGTCTGTGCTCATTTGCATATTCCCAAATAGCACTGTGTCTTTGGGGGTCTCCTGAGCCTCCTCTGGCTGTACTATCTCTAGGTGAGCCATTTGTTCCAAAAACACTCAGAGTTTAGTGACTGTGTGCTCAGTCATGTCCAACTCTTTGCAACCCCATGGACTATAGCCCACAAGGCTCCTCTGTCCATGGGGTTTCCCAGGCAAGGAAACTGAAGTGGGTTGCATTTCCTCCTCCAGGGGACCTTCTCAACCCAGGGATCAAACCCATGTCACTTGCATCTCTTGCATTGGCAGGCAGATTCTTTACCACTGAGCCATCCGGGAAGCCCCAGGGTTTGATAAGCATTCAATATTCATTCATTCTTTTCATTCCATCCCATCTCATAAAATGATTTACTGAGTACCTACTAAGTGCTTAACAGTATCCTATTGTGCTTGTGATTCATCAGTGAACAAAAGCAATAAGAATTTTTAACCCACATGGTTTATATTTCAGAAGGGGGACAAATAATACATGATACATGGAATAAATAAATAGATTGAATAAGATATTAGAAAAAGAGCAGGGTAAAGCGAAAGAGTCCAGAGAGAGTCGGTAACAATTTTAAGTCCCATGATCAGGATAGGTCTTTTCATGAAGGTACTGTTTGAGTGAAAATTTCAGGGTCTTAGGGATTTAGCCACAACCATTTCTGAAGAAAGTGTAACATAGTTCAAATAGTGAAAAGGCTTTACAATATTTATATTTACATATACACACAGATACATATACACATATATCTTGTCTTTTAATGGTGTGACAGATTTTTAATAATTGTGTGCCTACCCCTGTCTCTCCCTCTGAGATTTCTCCAATGCTTTGTAATGAGTTAAATTAACAGGGTTGAAATGATAGAACCTGTCATGATTAATATAAAAACTCCACAAGGATGGACCCTGCAGCCTGCGACAGGAATGAGGCTTAGTCCACATGGTGGTTACAGACTGGAACACGTTAGAACTCAGAAGCTGTCACAGTTATTAACACGCTTCAGCCTCAGGGAAAGAGGCTTCTGTGCGTGGGTATGTTCAGGCCTGCCTCCCTTCATCTGCCCTGGGCAAAAGCCCTGTAGTCTTCAGGCATGTGAAGGATCAGACCAAGGCACCCACCTCTGCTGGTGGGTCCCTGAGCCTGATTTCTTCCTTTTCACAGCCCACTGGGGAGCCTAATTCTCTGGAGAGACAATAGTGTCAGGCCTTCCCAACTGGATTCATTCTCTTTGACTGAGATGTTTGTATGTTCGGGTTCACTCTGCTTGCTAAGTCCTTGCTTAGGATATGAGGGAGGGCAGGTAGAGGGGAGTTGCGGGTGTAGTAACAAAACAGGAATAGTATCTGTCCCAATGAATTCAAAAGGTATTGGGGGGAAAAATGAATCATATAGTCAATAACTGAGTTTCAGAATGAGTGTTTCTATGAATCAAGGGCATGAGTGCTTAGAGAAGTGAGGAATCCCTGTGAATCTGAGGCACCAAGGAGGGCTTCCTGGAGGAGATGAGGACCTGAAAAACATAAGGATATGAGGCAGGTTAAGGGAGATCCTGTTTAGGTCAGATTAAATGGCTGGCAGGAGAAAGAGCACAGGTGAGAGTTTGGGGCTGGCAAGGGAAGAATCTATTGAGATAATTTAAAACATCTCTAGTTCTCATTGCATTTCCATTCTGTTATTGACTATTGTCAAAATAACCATTATCAATGAAACAGCTACAGGCTGGTGGACAGGCATGAGAATTAGGATTGATGCAGTCCTAATACCACCAATTCAACACCACTAATGCTCAGTAGTGAACCTGGATTCAGTTTCTTCACCCTTACAAGTAGAATTACTCACAGAAAATTGAGAATCAGCAGAAATAATTGTCATGAATTCTCTGTAAGTTATGAAGTACCTTACACAGGTACTTCATATATGCCTTCTTCTCATTATTGGCTTCATCTCAGTTATGTCACAAGAGTCATTGCCTTCCAAAAGCTTCTAACTGTAACTTGTGAGTGGATAACCCACTGACGTGTTGTTGTTGTCTTTGTTGTTCGATCGCTAAGATGTTTCTGATTCTTTGCGACCCGGTGAACTGTAGCATGCCAGGCTTCTCTGTCCTTCACCATCTCCTGGAGTTTGCTCAAATTCATGACCATTGAGTCTGGGATGCTATCTAACCATTTCATCTTCTGCTGCCCCTTCTCCTTTTGCCTTTGATCTTTCCCAGCACCAGGGTCTTTTCCAAAGAGCTGGCTCTTCACATCAGGTGGCCAAAGTGTTGGAGCTTCAGCTACAGCATCAGTCCTTCCAATGAATACTCAAGGTTGATTTCATTTAGGATTGACTGGTTTGATCTCTTTACAGTCCAAGGGACTCTCAAGTGTCTTCTCCAGCACCACAGTTCAAAAGCATCAATCCTTCAGCACTCAGCCTTCTTTATGGTCCTTCTCTCACATCCATGCATGACTGCCTGAAAAAAACATACCTTTGCCTATAGGGACCTTGTTGGCAAAATGACATCTCTGCTTTTTAATATGCTAATTTTGTCATAACTTTCCTTCCAAGGAGCAAGTGCCTTTCAATTTCATGGCTGCGGTCACCATCTGCAGTGATTTTGGAGCTCAAGAAAATAAAATCTGTCACTGCTTCAACTTTGTCCCTTCTGTTTGCCATGAAGTGATAGGACCAGATGCCATGATCTTAGTTTTTTAATGTTGAGTTACAAGTCGACTTTCTTCAGTCTTCTATTTCACCATCATCAAGAAGTTCTTCAGTTCTTTCCCACTGCTTTCCCAATTTTGAATCAGTCAGTTGTCCCATGTCTTGTTCTAACTATTTCTTCTCGACCCATACACAGGTTTCTCAGAAGACAAATAAGGTGATCTGGTACTCCCATCTCTTTAAGCATTCCCACAGTTTGTTGTGATCCACACAGTCAAAGGCTTTAGCGTAGTCAGTGAAGAAGAAGTAGATGTTTTTCTGGAATTCCCTTGCTTTCTGCATGATGCCAACAGATGTTGGCAATTTGATCTCTAGTTTCTTTGCCTCTTCAAAACCTAGCATAATGAAGTACATATATATAATCAAATATCAAAATGTCATTTAGTATAAAGCCATATTGAATTGATAACAGCTCATTATTTGCAAAGCATGAGACTGGAGTTTTGCCTGTGCTATAGTTTCCAGACAGTTTTTGTGTTCTCTTCAACTATTCTAACCTCTTGACTTTGCTTGGAACTTTGCTCATAGGAAAACAGGGTTCTGTGGCCCAACTCTGCTTGTCCTTTGAAAAGCAGGGTATAGTTGACCCATATAATTGACCATGCAAAGAGGGACATTTTTGAGAGTAAATGGGAGTATTATTAACAGGATTGTTCTAGGAAAACATGTGTATTTGCTCAACCCTAAACATGGTCCCTTTGCTTTGACAGGTACAGTAACCCTAGAAGCTTTGAGATGCACTCCCAAATTACAGAAGATTGTGGCTGCAGGATTTTTGCTACTGGTCATACCCGCCAGTGTTGACTTTGATGAGCATCTGCTTGTCTGTGGGCAGAGGTGGGGGCAGCACATGGAATATTCCATGTAAGGGACTGTAATCATATCTCTCCGTATGTGTCCTTCACAATCCAAGGATTTCTAGAAGAACCCACTGGGTAATTTGTATTTTCAGCCCCCACAACATTTGGGTGCTGATTACCATATATACTTGGATCTGTATAATGACTTTCTGTTTACTTCACATCTAAACTTCCTTCGAATTTTGTGAATTATCACATCAATTTTAAATCTCTCTATTCTCTTCATGAAATTTTTGTGTGAGATAAAAAGGAAGGTGATTTTTTTCCCATTTAAAAGTGAAGATTCTGGGGTTTCAAGTTCACACTGGGCAGTTGGGGGTACTTCCCAGTGACCCAGTGGCTAAGATTCCATCCCTGGTCAGGGAACTAAGATCTCACATGCCACATGGTGTGGCCAAAAAACATCTAGAAAATAAAAATAATTTTTTTTTAAAAAAAATAAAGTGAGATCAATTTTCACGCAGGGTTCAAAAACTCTTGTTAGCAGTTGTGACTTGCAAATGCTATTCCCCCTTTAAGACTTCCTAGTCTGTAGCAATAGCTCCTTTTATTCTCTTTTTTCTTGTAAATTCATTACACATTGAGTATACCTTCCTTTCGATACTTAATTTTAAGTTGTTATGAATTCTGGACAGTTAATCTCTAAAAGGCAGAGACCATATGTAAATTAGATCATACTAACATACTTTGCCTACCTACTCTAGTGTTTTGTGTTTATTTAATGATTATGTGTTAACAGGCATGGTGACCACAGTTGCTTTAGTCTCACTGCTGTGATATTGCTCTGTGTTTTGAAGTCTCTCTGGAGGGAAGGCTCTGGATAGCTGAAGACCACCTATACCCTTACTCAGAACAGAGATGTTGATTTAGATAGAAATAGTTCCCAAATATTGACCCTGCCATTTAATCAACAATTAGCTAAAACTCATGAGAGTGTGTGGATGTGTTGATCCTTCTATTATAAAGCTGTGAAAGCCGTGGTATTCAGGACACACTTAATCAGGGTCTGTTGAATGACTGGATGGGTAAATTCTGTGACAAGAGAAGAGTAATGAAATACTGTGCACTTTAAAGCCATCTCCACCACACCTCCTTTGTGAGGGTGAGTTTTAAGACAAGGGAAAGGATGGTTTATCAGGGACTATTGGAGAAGGCAATGGCACCCCACTCCAGTCCTCTTGCCTGGGAAACCCCATGGACGGAGGAGCCTGGTAGGCTGCAGCCCATGGGGTCGCGGAGAGTTGGACACAACTGAGCGACTTCACTTTCACTTTTCACTTTCATGCACTGGAGGAGGAAATGGCAACCCACTCCAGTATTCTTGCCTGGAGAATCCCAGAGTTGGAGGAGCCTGGTGGGCTGCCGTCTATGGGGTCGCACACAGTCGGACACGACTGACGCGACTAAGCAGCAGCAGCAGCAGCATGGGAAATGGTAAAACCACCTGACAAGTTAGGCTCCTTCCAGATATATACATAATTTCATTACTATTTTAACTTATTTTTTGGCTTTTAACGCTGGCTTTTGAATACAACGAAAGTAGCCTGACATTTATCCAAAGGTTTTGCATTTATAGTAACTTCTAATGTTGTCTCATTGCTTGTACTTATACTGAAAAATCTGAAATAGAAACACCTAACAATGACAAAGGAGGGGTGGTAGACTAAAGAACATCTTTAATGGAAACAGGATAGATTTATTTTTTTCCTGAGAATACTTTGTTTTTCCCTTTCTTTGTTTTTTTTTTTTTTTCCTATCTTTTGGAGACAGGGCTTGGAGGAATGATGTGAGAGGTAAAATCTTTGATACTGTAAGTAATCTATTCCAGATAACTTGTGTATTAATGACAAATACAGAAAAACTATCCTAAGTTATCAAGATATGACAGGCTAGATGGGAAGAAATATGCTTCCTTTTCTTTTACTTTTGTTAAAATTATTGTGACTGATCTCAAAGTCTGAGATCTTACTTTCTTAAAAGGGAAAAACTAACACAGTTACTGGAAAGAGAGAGGAGAGAGAATTATGATATAGTATCTGACCATTCAAAAACATTCTGCTTTGAGCAGTCTCAAACTGAGATTGGGAGAAATGAATATTTAGCAGCTTCTTTCTGAGCTCACTAAATTTCATACTTAATACTCTATCTTCATGTTATTGCTCTTATTCTCAACCTAATTACATAGCAACATAATCCAATGTTTTTCTTCTTACCATACACTGGATAGTCATTAAACTAGAGGCTTCAGCCTTATTCTTTAGCACTGACCTTAAACACATGTGCCCTGAATCTGCAGGTGGTGCTTCTTCTGGATTATAATGATTGGCTATATATAAATCCTGGCTTACCCTTGACACTTGTCTTTCGGCTTGCCTCTTTAAAAAAAAACTCCATACCAGGCAAATCTTGTCCCTCCCTGATAATTATCCCACTGTCCTCTAACCCATACCTGGAAGCAGTACAGTTCCTGCTTTCTTGAGAATAGGTATCTTTTCTAAAGAAGAAAAATATCCAATACAAAGAAAGATAAGCAAATAAGTAGCGATAAAACTCACAATGCACCCTCTACAAAAAGCATGCGCAAATGACAGTCAGCATCCAGAGAAGTGGTAGTGGTAGTGATTAACCATGTGGAAAACCATTAACCTCCTCCCAGAGGGGGTAACTTCTTGAAATGCAGAGTTCTGTCTTTCCTGAAGATTCCTTTCCTTTATCCCCACAATCTAATCTTTTTCTATATCTTCTCACTTCTTTCCCTTATGTACTACCTCTTTCAGTCCCTTTTTCCCTATTTCTTTGTCCTTCTCCCAGGGCTGACCTTCATCACATGCTGAAAGCACGATACTATTCTCCAAATGGGATTGCTAGTAATTATTATTTCCTGGTCTAATCGATCCTACATGCCACTGATAGATTAGTAACCTTCAATACTGTTTTGATCATAACACCTATGATCAGAAAGGTAGAATTTCTTATAGTACTATTAACATGAAAGTTAAAGACTTCTGGTATGTTTCCAATATCCTTCCAACTTGAATCCTCTCATTTGCTGCTAAATATCCATTTTATTAATAAAGTATTCATTTATTAATGCATGTATTAACTTAGCTAGTATATTGTGTTTAGCAGTTGGCTTCTGCTCACAGAACAAGCATGGTAACCAGACTTTTGGCACCTGAGTTCATGTAGCTCCCTCATTATCCTGTTATTCCTCTGTCTGTCTGTCTCTTTCTCTGTATGTGTGCATATCTGTATCCTCCTTTCTGTGTCTGTTTTCTGTCGTCCCTTCCCATCCATCACGCATACTCCTCAGACACGCAGTATCTGTACCTGGGTATTTCTCTGGTCCCTTCTGGCTGGCACAAAGGCAGTAAGCAGGTGGGTGTGTGAAATAAGATGAGCCAAAAGATTCATTCCTTTATCTTCTCCTAACTGCTTCAGCCTTCATCAAATCCAGTCCTATAGGTTATTGATTTTCACAAAAAGAAGAAAAACGAGTGGGAGCTGAGAATTATGATGTTATGTCCTGAATGAATTTTTCACAGAAAAAGAAGAGGAAAACAACAACAGCTATTCTTCGTTGTGGGCAGTTGGTCAGAAATGAGGTTTGGGGTCTGGAATAGGAAAGACAGGAGTGCACCTGTCCCTGAGGGAGAGCATGCATTGATCTCTTGGGTGATTGCCCTGACTACCTCTGAAGCCGAGAATTAGGTTCAATATGTTAGTGCTAACATTTAAGTCCTTTCAAATCTCCAGGGGCAGAATCTGCTTTCTCTACCTCATTTATGTTTAGGTGAAAACTGACTTAACTCTTTAGCTTCCAGCTTTGCTGTTTATTGATACAGAAGCTTCGGCCTTAGGAAACCCGTGAAAGCTTTGATGAGGTTTAAACTATTATTTCACAAGCAATGTGTTGGAAACAGAGATAAACAAAGTCAAGTCTCTTATCTGTCATAATGTACTTTCTAGCTAAGATAGCAATAACAGACCTATTGTTTTTGTTCATCCTCTAGGAGGAAAGCTCATCTCAGGTACACGGTGTTGCTAAGACTAGTCAAGCGTCAGAATCACTTAGGGAGCTTTTACAAATGTACATTTGCAGATGCAACTTTAGACCCGAAATCAGAAATCTCCTAGGGTGGGCCCTGGGAACCTATGTTTTTTAAAGAACAGATCTTTTTAAAGTAGCTAGTTTACATTAGTTGGGCTTCCCTGGTGGCTCAGATGGTAAAGATACTGCCTGCAATATGGGAAACCCACGTTTGATCCCTGGGTGGGGTAGGATATCAATCCTGGATAAGGGAAGAGCTACCCACCTCAAAATTCCTGCCTAGAGAATTAGATGGCAGAGGAGCCTGATGGGCTACAGTCCATGGAGTCACAGAAGAATTGGACATGACTGAGTAGCTAACACCTGTACTTACGTTAGCTACTAGATAGAATATAAAAGTCCAGGGACTTCCCTGGTGGTTCAGTGGTTGGGAGTCTGCCTTACAGCACAGGGAATGAAGGTTTGATATCTGGTTGGGGAACTAAGGTGTTACATGCCACAGAGCAACTGGGCCCACGCTGCAACTACTGAGCCTGTACCACAACTACCACAGCTAGAGAATCCACATGTGGCAACAAGAGATCCTACATGGCACAATGAAGTTCCTGCATGCCACAACTAAGACCAATACAGCTAAACAAAAAAACATTTTTTTTTTTTAATAGTTCAAAGGCAAAGCATTTGGGGGCGGGGTACCGAATTCCATGGAGCAAACTGCTACAGATCAAAAATATAAGGCCACTTTGAAAAATTTCATGAATATGGGCCCCCAAAAAAGAGTGTAATAAGAGAAAGGGCACAACTGCAGACTTCTAACAGCTTAAAGATTTCCTTGAAAAAGCATATCTAACAATCTATTGATTAGCATTATGAGATCTAGGGTCAGGGAAGGGGTAAGAAAGAGGTGGAAAATAGGCCATTGGAAAAATTGCTCAATAGCTCTCAGTAGTGGAGGAGGGAAGTTTAAGAAGAATGTATGCCCACTATCTAGTAATGTTTATATATATATATATATCTCCTGTTCACTTAGAAGAAAATCTAATGAGGAAGTGAATTGAAACTAGAGGTTGTATAAGCCAAAGGGACTTTGATTTGAATCACACCTAGCTAGTGAATATAGTCAACTAGGATAATATGTGCCCATGAGGCAAACAATAAATTAGATTTGGCCTGAGGATGTTTGAAACAACAAGGTCACATAGAGGCTGATAAATACACTAAATTGCATCCCTCCAGCCTTCTGCACAGGATGTTTAAGCAATAGCTGGTCTTTCAAGAAAGACTAATTTCAAGAGAAATGGAGATAATACAAGAAGAAATTTATGGGCAAAAAAACAGCTGTATTTTGGCCAAGTTATTTGAATTCCATGGAAAAAGGAAAACTGATGAGCTGGTTATGTGGCAATGGGTAGGGTGGGAACATCAGGCAACAGTGAACAAAGGAGTCAAAAAGCAAATTCTCAGCCTCCGTATCCAAGAGAGTAGAAGGGGAATTCATTTATTCATTCATGAATTTATTTAACTACTATTGTTACCAAACTCAAGTTTGACTGCTTGCCACTCAAAAGACAACAATCAAGAGGCAAGTGTCTGTGGAAAGGAAAGATGTTTTATTCAGAAACCCTGGCAATCTGAGGAGAAGGTGGACTTCTGAGATGAACTCTGAAGATTATTCTTGCTCAGCTCTGATAGTTTTTAAAGGGAAAGGTGAGGGGAAGACGGCTGACTCTTCAGATGCTGTCTTGTCTCTATGATCCACCTGCAGGAATGCTAAGAGGGCTGTTGGGGTAGAGAGTTGGTCATTCTTTAGCTATGATATTCTTCATGCTTATTTCTTTTAATCTATAGAAAGAATAAACAGGCTAGTCAAGGCATGATATACAATTCAGGAGAGCACAAGTTAGGAGTGAGTTTAAGTTGTCCAGTGATCTCATCCCTATAATTGAGTTTTTTCAAGGTTAGAGGAGATCAGAAATGGGCAAACAGGAAAAGGACAAAAGAGCTGCTTTCACTATTAATTGACTATAGAGTACGCACTAATCCCTGAGGATGTGGGAATACAATGCGTCACAACAGAGACAAGATTCCAGCTCTCAAAGAGCCTATATTGTAATGGAGGAAAGAAGCAACACAAAAAATAAATGAACAAGAAAAAAAGTGTCCTGGAGTCAGAATAACCTGGTTTCAAATATCAGCCATGCCATTTACCATCTGTATTGTATTAACCTTGTTGTGACTATTTCTTTCTCTGCAAAATTCAGATAGAAATGCCAGCCTTGAGGGGTTGTGATGAGAATAAGAGGAAATCTGTGCTGCTGAATAGTATCTGGAATATAATAAGCATTTTGTAATATGCTGTGAATGAAATATTGGCAACAGGACAGAGTCAGTTAAAAGGGAGGGGATGGAATTCAAAGCACAATGGAAGAATGTACTCTTAAGGTAGAAAATTATGAGTATGTTTAAATATGTGTGTATACACACACACTCATGCATGCACATACAGCTGACCCTATAACAACATGACTTTGAGCTGCAGAGGTTCACTTATACATGTTTTTTTTTTTTTTTTTAATAGTAAATTAACTACAGTATTGCATGGTCCATGTTTGGTTGAATCAGCAGATGCAGAAATGCAGACAGGAGAACGTGGATAGGAAGGCTGATTATAGGCATCAGCAGATTTTCAACTCTCTGGAGGGTCTGCAGCCCTTAATCACTCCATGTTGTTTAAGGGTCACTTCTCTATCTCTGTCTCATCTCTATCTGTATATATGTATATATTATCTGCATATATATATCTAATCTCTGTATGTAGTCAGAAAGATTGAGTTGCAGAGAGAAGCAAGAGCAGGAAATAACATGGTTGAAGATGTAGGTGAATTGAATTAATGGGTTTGGGATAGAGAATGTAGAAGATAAGGGAGCCTTATCTTGTGGTTTCTATTTTGTCTATAACATAGAAAGTAAGGAAGAGTTCCAGTGTTTGAGCATGAGAGTCATCATGTTGAAGAGGATGGTGATGATATAAAATAATTCAAGTTAGCATGGTAGAGTGCATTGAACAGAGAGGCCCTCACTTCTGAAGGCTCAGAAATTTAATCTCCTCATTATATGGGAACAGTTTTATCTTTCAGAGATGTCACTATAACAAGTTGTTGAAATCTTACATCTAAACAGGGATCTATTAATATGTATTAAGAAAGAAGATGGTTACAGAGCAGAGAATTTAGAACTCATGTGGACATGACAAACTTCTTGTGGTAGCAAGGCCTACGTGGGAAACAGTCATGGGGCCATCACAGTATGTTATAGAATCTCAGAACATGTCTTTGGCTAAGGTAGGTTGAAGAACATCCTCTGCACTTCCAGGGAAGGTGGTACCACTGGGATTTGAATATTCTCCCCCAGATCCTGCCCAGAGGGACATGAGCAGCATTACCTTTTCCAACTATCTTTGTACTAAGCTTTCATGGGATCAACACTCCTTCTGGTCAACATAGGCTTTCCTAGATATGCTAATATAATCAGTTATATTTTAATAGAGTTTAACTGACCTGAAAAACTTCCTTTTTCTTTTCAGTAGTTTTGTACATCTCAGGTTTATTAATCATCTATTGATTTATTATTTAACTTATGAACAAGTACTAGAAGAAGAGTTTTACCATTTTTTTCAAATTATTGGGATAACATACCCCTGCTATTCTTGAGCTCTTTGGAGAAGACAGATTTTAAGAAGCCCCTCCAGGAAGATTTTCTAGGATGTATGATTAGTAATTTAAAGAAAGAAAAATATGAGTATAATATCTTCCACAAATTTTGTCATGTTCTACTATGTTTGTAAATCCTAAGGTTTTGAAGTAAGCAAGGGTAAGAGAATACTGGGCTTCCCTGATGGCTCTATGGTAAATTAAAGAATGTGCTGCAACACAGGAGACGGTTTCCATCCCTGGATTGGGAAGATACCCTGGAGGATGGAATGGCAATCCATTCCAGCATTCTTTGCCTGGTAAATCCCATGGACAGAGGTGACTGGTGGGCTACAGTCCATGGGGTCACAAAAGAGTCAGACACAACTGAGCAACTCACACTTTCTCTCTCAAGAGAAGACTATTCATTCAGAAAAACTGTCACTCTTCTCTTTACTGCTTTTGTAATGAGGATTTAACCTATTGCTTAAAAACCCCATCCTTCAAATACTGTAATGTAGTATCCTTTATAATTTGCCCTCTAGTAATAGCTCTAAGGTTTTCCTGATAGTGTGATTAAACTTTCTTTCCCATCCAGGGTTTGAGTGTAGGACTATTGCTTCCTTAGATGCATCTGGTTCTGAGTCAGTATTATTTCTCTTATTTATAAACCTTCATTCATCCTTTAATTTTCAGAGCCTAATGTAATGAATAATCCATGTGGTTACCACCAGTGATACACAGGAATGCAATTGAGAATAATCAGTGCTAAACATGTTAATGGAGAGATGAACTCACTGTACTAATTCTAGGTATCAGTCATTATTCAATCAGATCAACCATCACATGTACACCCACAAGAGAGAATCCAGAGGTATCTCTCCACTGCAACTTCAGGAAGTCTTTTATGGATCCTATGGCTTTCTTAGAGAGCTGTGCTACAATTTATGAAAGAATTACCTGAAAATTATGGGGAAGATAGATTTCTATTTGAGAACATATGTCCCAGGGGGTGACTAATAACTGGGTGTATAATTAAAAGAGAAGCTCTCACTTACAACTGGATTCTTCCCAGATCTTAGCTCTTAATAATATATGCTTATTTAAAAACCAAGTAAGAAGGTAGGCACTGAGAGAGGGCATCAGAGGGCAGACAGACAGAAACCACAATGACAGACAACTAGCCAATCTGATTATATGGACCACAGCCTTGTTTAACTCAATGAAACTAAGCCATGTGATGTGGAGCCACCCAAAACAGATGGGTCATGGTGCAGAGGTCTGACAGAATGTGATCCACTGGAGAAGGGAATGGCAAACCACTTCAGTATTCTTGCCTTGAGAACCCCATGAACGGTATGAAAAGGCAAAAAGATAGGACACTGAAAAATGAACTCCCCAGGTCGGTAGGTGCCCAGTATGCTACTGGAGATCAGTGGAGAAATAACTCCAGAAAGAATGAAGCGATGGAGCCAAAGCAAAAACAACACCAAGTTGTGAATGGGACTGGTGATAGAAGCAAGGTTCGATGCTTTAAGGAACAATATTGCATAGGAACCTGGAATGTTAGGTCCGTGAATCAAGGCAAATTGGAAGTGGTCAAACAGGAAATGACACGAGTGAACATCGACATTCTAGGAATCAGTGAACTAAGATGGACTGGAATGGGTGAATTTAACTCAGATGGCCATTACATCTACTAGTGTTGGCAGGAATCCCTTAGAAGAAATGGAGTAGCCATCATGGTCAACAAAAGAGTCTGAAATACAGTACTTGGATGCAGTCTCAAAAACGACAGAATGATCTCTGTTCATTTCCAAGGCAAACCATTCAATATCACTGTAATCCAAGTCTATGCCCCAACCAGTAACAATGAAGAAGCTGAACAATTCTATGAAGACCTACAAGACCTTCTAGAACTAACACCCAAAAAAGATGTCCCTTTCATTATAGGGGACTGGAATGCAAAAGTAGGAAGTCAAGAAACACCTGGAGTAACAAGCAAATATAGCCTTGGAGGACAGAATGAAGCAGGGCAAAGGCTAATTGAGTTCTGCCAAGAGAATGCATTGGTCATAGCAAACATCCTCTTCCAACAACACAAGAGAAGACTCTACACATGGACATCACCAGATGGTCAACACTGAAATCAGATTGATTATATTCTTTGCAGCCAAAGGTGGAGAAGCTCTATACAGTCAGCAAAAAACAAGACTGGGAGCTGATTGTGGCTCAGATCATGAACTCCTCGTTGCCAAATTCAGACTGAAATTGAAGAGACTAAGGAAAACTACTAGACCATTCAGGTATGACCTAAACCAAATCCCTTATGACTATACAGTGGAAGGCAGAAATAGATTTAAGGGACTAGATCTGATAGACAGAGTGCCTGATGAACTATGGATGGAGGTTCGTGACATTGTACAGGAGACAGAATCAAGACCATCCCCAAGAAAAAGAAATGCAAAAAAGCAAAACGGCCATCTGAGGAGGCCTTACAAATAGCTGTGAAAAAAAGGAAGTGAAAAGCAAAGGAGAAAAGAAAAGATATACCCATTTGAATGCAGAGTTCCAAAGTATAGCAAGGAGAGATAAGAAAGCCTTCCTCAGTGATCAATGCAAAGAAATAGAGGAAAACAACAGAATGGGAAAGACTAGAGACCTCTTCAAGAAAATTAGAGATATCAATGGAACATTTTATGCAAAGATGGGCTCAATAAAGGACAGAAATGGTATGGACCTAACAGAAGCAGAAGATATTAAGAAGAGGTGGTAAGAATACAAAGAAGAATTGTACAAAAAAGATCTTCACGACCCAGGTAATCACGATGGTGTGATCACTCACCTAGAGCCAGACATCCTGGAATGTGAAGTCAAGTGGGCTTTAGGAAGAATGACTATGAGCAAAGCTAGTGGAGGTGATGGAATTCCAGTTGAGCTATTTCAAATCCTGAAAGATGACGCTGTGAAAGTGCTGCACTCAATATGCCAACAATTTTGGAAAACTCTGCATTGGCCACAGAATTGGAAAAGATCAGTTTTCATTCCAATCCCGAAGAAAGACAATGCCAAAGAATGCTGAAAGTACCGCACAATTGCACTCATCTCACACACTAATAAAATAATGCTTAAAATTCTCCAAGCCAGGCTTCAGCAATACGTGAACTGTGAACTTCCAGACGTTCAAGCTGGTTTTAGAAAAGGCAGAGGAACCAGAGATCAAATTGCCAACATCCACTGGATCATTGAAAAAGCAAGACAGTTCCAGAAAAACATCTATTTCTGCTTTATTGACTATGCCAAAGCCTTTGACTGTGTGGATCACAATAAACTGTGGAAAATTCTGAAAGAGATGAGAATTCCTGACCACCCTACCTGCCTCTCGAGAAATCTGTATGCAGGTCAGGAAGCAACAGTTAGTACTGGACATGGAACAACAGACTTGTTCCAAATAGGAAAAGTAGTATGTCAAGGCTGTATATTGTCACCTTGCTTATTTAACTTATATGCAGAGTACATCATGAGAAACGGTGGGCTGGAAGAAGCACAAGCTGGAATCAAGATTGCCAGGAGAGATATCAATAACCTCAGATATGCAGATGACACCACCCTTATGGCAGAAAGTGAAGAAGAACTAAAGAGCTTCTTGATGAAAGTGAGAGCGAGTGAAAAAGTTGGCTTAAAGCTCAACATTCAGAAAACTAAGATCATGGCATCCGGTCCCATCACTTCATGGCAAATAGATGGGGAAACAGTGGAAACAGTGGCTGACTTTATTTTTTTGGGCTCCAACATCACTGCAGATGGTGATTGCAGCCATGAAATTAAAAGACGCTTACTCCTTGGAAGGAAAGTTATGACCAACCTAGACAGCATATTAAAGCAGAGACATTACTTTGCCAACAAAGTTAGGTCTAGTCAAGGCTATGGTTTTTCCAGTGGTCATGTATGGATGTGAGAGTTGGACTGTAAAGAAAGCTGAGCGCCAAAGAATTGATGCTTTTGAATTGTGGTGTTGGAGAAGACTCTTGAGAGTCCCTTGGACTGCAAGGAGATCCAATCAGTCCATCCTAAAGGAGGTCAGTCCTGGGTGTTCATTGGAAGGACTGATGTTGAAGCTGAAACTCCAATACTTTGGCCACCTGATGCAAAGAGCTGACTCATTTGAAAAGACCCTGAGACTGGGAAAGATTGAGGGCAGGAGGAGATGGGGACAACAGGGATGAGATGGTTGGATGGCATCACCAACTCAATGGACATGGGTTTATGTGGACTCCGGGAGTTAGTGATGGACAGGGAGGCCTGGCGTGCTGCAGTTCATGGGGTCGCAGAGAGTCAGACACGACTGAGTGACTGAACTGAACTGAATATATGCTCTCTGGATGATGATGGCTCACATTATGGGATTGCTCTATGAAATGATCCTCAGAAATCATCCTTCCTTCATTCCTTACTCTCTCTTCTCTTCCTTCTTAACACGTAAGCCCTTCCTTCTTACTCCTCTTCATCAGTGAAATATATCCCTCTATAGCCACAGGGGTTCAATGGAAAAAGTGTGTATGAGTGTAAGGAAGCCCTGTTCATATTTAGGATATTAAACTCCCCAAGATTATCACTAGAAAGATGCTAATAAAGCAAAACTAGACTTTTTAGGGTTAGTTGCATTAAGGAAAATACCATGCTGATGTAATCTCAGCAATACCTAAACTTGGGAAACCAGAATTCAAATGTTTATAGGGCTTTGGGGTCTGAATTCAAGTGAATTCAAGTGGTTTAAGGAAGATTGTTAAAGATTGACTGGGACTAGGTACAATTTGTAATATAATTGTGATATATTATAATTTGTGTAGGTATATATATATAGTGATATATATATATATATATATAATTTGTAATATATTACAAATACAATTTGTAATATAATCATGAGAATGTCAGTACAGCAGAATGAATGTCTTGATAAGTATCTGTGGTTAATAAGTAAGCTGTTTCCTAGGTGTCACTTATAAATTGATCAGTGAGAAGTTCCTGAAGCAAGCTGTGAAATTATTTATTAGGTTACAGATTCTTTCTCGGCAAAGCTTTCTTGGGAAAACCAAGTAAGTTATTTTGGGATCAGTGGCCTACAGTCTAAGTCATATTAACACGGATGGTCTCAAATTTCAGTTCTCATGAACTAGTTGAGAAGAAAAGTTACCACAGGCAGCGCTTTCAGGAGTTGAGTGTTGAACATACCCCATCAGCTCAGAAGGAAACAAGATCGTTCAGAAAAGGGCTGTGATAAATACTGATGCAATTTTACCTACACCTTAGAGAATGGATAGGGTGCACCTAGTGGAGAGGGTGGAATATTTCAGCTGGGGTTAATAACATCAGGAAAAGTATGGAGGTGAAAGTCATGCTAATGCATTCACAGGATTCTGAGGTGATTTATTTATTGGGACAGAGGTTAGATTTGGGAATTTATGTTAAATAAGATCAAGTCATAATAAATCTCATTATAAAGGACCAGAATTCCAGACAGGTTGATTAGAAATGGTAAAATTAAGATGAAGGGATTGGAAATCTGTGTGACCTTTTGGTCATTTGAGGGCCTGGTGGTAACTTTCAAGAGAAGAAGCCTGATCTGCTGACAATTATGGAAGATCTCTGTATCCTCATCAGACTAATGAAATGAATGAGACATAGACAATATAAAACCCCAACCTTCTCTCCGCCATATACATGTTTTAGAATTTAGGTAAAATTCTGATACTGTCAATACAAAAATATTTTAAGCATTTTAAGGTGTATAATTCAGTAATTCAGTGGCATCTCTTTTATCTATGGTGTTGTAAACCCCCCAGAGTATCTAGTTCCAAAATATTTCATTACCTCAAAAGGAAACTCCACTCCCCAATTTCTTCTCCCTTCAGCTCCTGGCAACCTAACTACTTTCTGTCTTGGTGAATTTGCCTATTCTGAATATTTTGTATAAATAGTATCATACAGTATCTGACCTTTTGTATTTGACCCTTTTCACTTGGCATAATGTTTTCAAGTTTCGTCCATGTTGGTGTGTATATCAGTACTGCATTCTCTTCTAGCTGACTAACACTTTGTGTGGATATATGATTATTTTTTTATCTGTTATTCATATGATGGACCTCTGAATTGTTTCAACCTTTTGCTGTCATGAATAGTGCTGACATGAATATTTGTGAATATTCCCAAGAATTCTATAGTTCATGAAAACAACACCCCCTTATAATTTTATGATATTCTTAACCTGACATTGTAGCTATCTGTATCAATTTGCAAAGACACAGGATGGATGAACTTATTCTCTAAGTATACAAGAAAAATTAGGATGTGCCTGCCAGCTGATCCTTGATCCTACTAGACCCCCTCCTGTTTTCCCCCTGAGAGTTCTCAGACTCTTTTATTATTCACATCTACTCTTTTTAAAATTTTAACAATGTTTTTTTGGTTTCATGTATACAGGGAAATGATTCAATTATACATACATTTATTCTTTTCAGATTCTTTTCTTTTACAGAATATTGAATAAAGTTCCCTGTGCTATATAGTATGTCTTGTTAGTTATCTATCTTATACGTAGAGTGTGTGCAACTTAATCCCAAGCTCCTGATTTATCCTTTCCCTCCTATGTTTCCTCTTTGGAAACTGTAGGTTTGTTTTCAGTATCTGTAGGTCTATTTCTGTCTTGTAAATCAGTTCATTTGTATAATTTTTGAAAATTAGATTCCACATAAGAGTGATATCATATGGTATTTGTCTTTCTCTGTATGACATACTGCACCATGATAATCTCTAGGTTCATCCATCTGCTGCAAATGGCATTATGTTATTATTTTTTAAGGCTGAGTAATATTCCATTGGTGTCTCAGATGGGTAAAGAATCTGCCTGCAATGTGGCAGACCTGGGTTCGATCCCTGGGTTGGAAAGATCCCCTGGAGGAGGGCATGGCAACCCATTCTAGTATTGTTGCCTGGAGAATCCCCATGGAAAGAGGAGCCTGGCAGGCTATAGTCTGTGGGGTCTCAAAGAGTCAGACATGACTGAGTGACTAAGCACGGCACACGATATTCATTGTACCACATCTTCTTTATCCATTCCTCTGACAATGGACGTTTAGGTTGCTTCCATGAATTGGCTATTGCTGCAGTGAACATTGGGGAGCATGTATCTTTTCAAATTATGGTTTTCTCTGGATATATGCTCAGAAGTGGGATTACTGGATCATATGGTAGTTCTGTTTTTAGTTTTTACACATTCACTTGTAACATTAAATCATCCAGACACGTTAATGACTGGTACTCTCTTTCATGCATAGAGAGTAATCAAAATTCTAAAGGCCTTGCTTATCAACTAGACAAAAGATGAAGATATATTCTAGACTATAGAAGATCAAAGGTGGCTCTGTTTAATAGTTAATTTATGATAGATTAGAGTTTACATTTAATGCATAAGGCACAAAGTTGAAATTTGCCTTATCCTGAAAGTTCTGACTCTGGAACAATGATGGTCAATGGGAGAGTTCAAAAGAAAAAAAAAAATGAAACAGTTCTAAGAGAACTATTGGAGCTGCTAAAATGTTTGGAGCATGAAAATGAGATGATAAAAGTAATATTTTTATAAGGTGACTAGTGTAGTAATAAGATGAATTAATGAGCCAACATTTATGAAGACTTGAAAAGAGTGTATGACAGATAGCATGAATGATAGTAACAACAAAACAATAATAATGAGAGTAATAATTTTGGAGAGGAGGGCAGATAGTAAGTAAGGAGAACAGTAGTATATGCAATAATATAATAATAATGCATGACAATAATGCAGATATAAGGCACTGATGCTTACCTTGGGGTATAGGTAACAAGTCAACCAAGTGCCAAAGCAAGATAAATTAGTAAGTCAGATAAAATGCATGCACTCTTTACATTGCTCACCACAACATTTATTTGTTAGCCTAAAGCCTGGTTATTCAATGTGTGATGGAGCAACAGCAAGTGATTTCATCTGGGAACTCGTTAGAAATGCAGACTCTCAGGCTCTACCCCAGATGTACCAAATCTGAATCTGCATTTTAATAATTTCTCTAGGTGATCTTCTGTCTCTGATTAATGCAGTACTTACTTTCAAAATTAATGTATCCTGGCAGGGGGCTAAAGGGTAGGTATTTTATCTTATAGAAAAGTACATTGGCTTCATTTATGTGAAATAATAGATGCGTATGGCCACAACCCTTGACATTTCCTAAGCAACTTCAGAAAAGATAACATTTTCACACTTTCTGTTAATAATAGCATCTAAAAGACTAATAACAACTCTCCTTAATATCATTCAAAATATAAACTTCTTGTGCTTATTTACTCATTGGTTCTATTATTTTTACATTCAGAATAGTTTCCATACAGACCAGTTGTTCAGGAACATCTTTCACTCTCCAGACTTTTTGAGAATTTGGTGAAATCTATGAAATTCCTTCACAGACAAATCCACATAAACACATGTGGGCATTTTTTTCAACACAACGTATTTTTGCATTGGAAATGTATTTCCTTTACATATATTGACTATACAAATCTTCACAAATATTATGCCTATTATTTTTCATGCAAAAATAAATGCCTCTTCCTGGAAAAGGGTGAATAAGTCAAAACTGTATAAAATAAACAGAATATAAACCATTTTATTGCTAAGAAGTAAATTTCAGTGAGATACCAACTTTGACATCCAACTGATTCTGATTTTTTGTTTTGATTCCTACAAGTGTTGAGTGCCTTAATTTATACAAAGGTTCTGTTCAGTTCAGTCGCCCAGTCATGTCCGACTCTTTGCAACCCCATGAACTGCAGCACGCCAGGTCTCCCTGTCCATTACCAACACCCAGAGTCCACCCAAACCCATGTCCATTGAGTCGGTGATGCCACCCAACCATCTCATCCTCTGTCATCCCCTTCTTCTCCTGAGTAAAGAGTATCAGAGTTCCCAGGGCTTTCTGGGAGCTAGGCTTTCTTCAAGGAATAAGATAATTCTTTAAAACCTTTCCTTGAACTCATGTCCCCCTATTTTATTTCTTTGTCTTCAAGTCGATTAGGCAATCTTTGGCAAAATCTGTATCATTGATGATACCTACACCAGCATGAGAAAGTTCAAGTTACCACTCTGAATCTAACTATATTTTAAGTTATTGAACAAACTAACCTCCAAAAGAAATTCTGTGGGATTTTTGATGTGGTGGTGGTGGTGGTTGCTCTTGAATGTTTGTTTTCAAGGTATAACTGACTTCTGATTGCTGAAAAGAAACAAAAAATTCTATATTCATGGCTAGCTAACAGAAGCACTTTAAATATTTTGTATCTTAAGGTGCAATCTTTCCTCCTAGAGTGTTAGCTTAACTTATCCAAAAAAAGTCATAGTTTTGTTTTCTAATTTACTTCCTGCCTCTCTTTACCAGCTGTGATAATAACAGTGATGTCTAGCTATATATTGAATACTTTGCTCTATCAAAGATCAAATACAGGCAGCAAGTGAGCTAACAAATGAAGACAATCGTCCTAGTCAAATTGCCTTAGATGGATTTTTTACCATCTCTCTCTCAAAAGAAAAGGGGGGAAAATGTATTTGAATTTCATTCAAGTGTTTTAAGAATTCCCCTGATAAGCCAAATAATTTCTATACAGTAGTGATACCCACTTTCTATTGTAATTTCTTGAGAATTGTCTTCAATGGTGATGATTCAAGGTCTGGGGCTGGTAAAGATAATAGCTTGTTTCAAAATTTGTTTCAAAATAAGACAAGATTTCTTTAAATCAAACTATAAAGTGTCATATATTCATGGCTCTTGAAAGCAATGAATAACGCTAACTTGCTTCATCAAAATACCCAATAATATATTTTCTACATATAGTGTTGCTTTTCCTGAAAATATGTGGCTATCTGGGGTATCTTGGTCTACTTTAGAAGAACTTGGTTGGGATAAATATAATGTTACACAGTATACAACAGGCTGCAAGAGGAAGTTAGGAAATGCCCCTTCATGCTTGACTCAGAGATGAAGACCTCCTTAAGTGTTTCTGAGCTCCCAAACCCAGTAATACCCTCTGTCTCCTCCCAGTTCACTTAGTTTTTGAATACTGCCCTTACCACATACATGAAAAACATTATTTTGTGTGGTTTCTTTATCTCTTACTTTAATAATTCAAAAACATCATTGAAATTTGAAGAAATAAAGTACCTAATGTTTATATAAATCCAGGGAGAAAAAGTAGAAGATATAAGAATTCTCCTCTTGTTGAGTTCCTAGGAATCCTTCTATTAATAGCAGCTGCTGCAACTATCCCTCATGGAGTAATACGACTTTATATTCACCAAGTTTCCCTTGTCAAAGAAACCTTTGACTTGATGTCAGTCAATGTGAATCTTCACATAGAAAGTCATTCATGATTTATTGAGTCTCTTTAATTAATTTTATTTTACTGTGTGATTGTGGAATGATTATCCTACGCGAAGGATATCCTGTGCTAAGCGTGGAACAAACAACTTCTCATTTAATATTTATAACAATTCTCGACAGGTTCTCTTATCTCCATTTCATAGATGAAGGAAATGGAGTTCAGGAAAATGAAGGAATGTACAGGTTGAATTGGGACTGTCTTCTAGCTGTAATTTTTTCACAGTCATCACTCCTAACTGCTTCATTTCATTGCCTCCATGAAAATTTCTGTATTCACCTATAAGACAAAAACTAGGAGCTACCACATTTCACCAGAGAAACCTCTAGCTCCAGTCAATATAATTTTGAAAAAAAATTCTATAGTTGCTCTAAAATATATGCTCTTCCTAAGATATATCTGGACTATTTCGGTGTTGTTTAGAACTCAAACAAACTTGCAGGCATTGATGGTAGAGCTGCTGATAGGAAAACAAGCTAAGTCACACCTCACTTGCCTTCAATTTGAAATGTCTGTGCTTGTGACTTTATGTTTAGAGTTTATGCTGTTTTTCTCCTACCTAGTATTTTATTAGGGAGGATTCTTCTCTCTTGGTTGACAGCCACAGAAGCCTCTCGTTGAATCTCACTTTTAGTTACTCCGGAGGAAAGAGATATTTCTATGATCCTCCAGAGCACTTGTCCCTAAAGTGAATGTCAGGAATGCTACATAGTCTGTATCTGAAACCAGACCACACTGAACACATGTTCCATTTGAGGCACTGATTTATCCAGCCTCTTGGGTTGAAATTGTATGAGACCAAAAATAATAATTTCATGTACATCGTTACTAAGCACTCTCTGTGTATTTAAAAGCAGCAGTTGTTAAGAAAAAAAAAAATACCGTTATCCTGCACTCTTCTCAACACAGTCCAGGCTCTGTGTGGGCTTCTGCTCTGTAAGACTGGTTATCCCAATAATGCCCTCTTGCTGTTCAACAAGCAGAAATCAGATAGTCTGAAAGTAATTTTGCAGAATAATTCTGCTTATACTGAGGGAAATTTACCTCCCCTCATATCATATAAATATTTCATTAAGGATCATGTCTTCCACCAAATTGAGATAATCCAGAAAAATGATGTGTCAACCAGAAGAGGCTGCCTTCTGTATTTAGTTATAAACCTGCCCAGTGAAAAGATGGGGGCTCCCTGGGTAGCTCAAAAGGTAAAGAATCTGCCTGCGGTGAGGGAGACCTGGGTTCCATCCCTGGGTCAGGAGGATCCCCTGGAGAAGGGCATGGCAACCTACTCCAGTATCCTTGCCTAGAGATTTCCATGGACAGAGGAGCCTGGTGAGCTCCAGTCCATGGGGTCGCAAAGAGTCGGACATGACTGAGCAACTAACACAGTGACAAAATGAGACTCAGGTAGTTGCAGTTTTCTTGGAAGATACATTTGACATGTTTCTTTTCTAACCTAAATCAAAGAAAATTTGCCTTGGTGAAGGAAGAATTTCCTTTTTCCAGAGGGCTTTCCTGTCAAAACTGTTTTACCACTTTATAATTTTTCATTGCCTCCATAAGTTCTCATAGCCCCTAGGGAATTCCAGCCAAGCGTGTTTGCTGATGTCACTGACTTTCATACAAATGCTCCTTTGTGTCCACAAGAGAAACAATGAATGTGGGGGCACGGGAGCTAATTCCAGGCCTGAAGTCTGTTTACCAAAGATGATCATTATTCTGTAATTCTCTCAGCTAATTTTGTGTGGGAACAAAGCCTTTGGCTCCCTGATGCTAATGAGCTTAGGGCGTTTCTCTTGTTTTAGGTCCAAGGCTGGGATTTTTCTTCTTTTCCCTTCTCATCACCTTCAGGTGAGCTAATCAGCTCTGAGCAGCCATTGCTTTTGGAGCTTGAGAGTTTCCAGCCTCTCCCCTATTCCTTCCATCTTTAGCCAGGTCCCTTTTCTTCCCAAGTCATTTTTGGCTCATACATCCTTTGTATTTGGCCTCCTATGTGGCTGCCTGATAGCTTCCTCCTGGAAACCGCTCTATGGGGATTTCCTTTTTGTTTTCTGAACATGACTTTTAATTACACTTGGATTATTTGGTCATCAGCTGCTATGTAAAGCCTGATTTGCTGCCATCTAACTGCATTAGAGTAGAGAGTGGCTTCTGGCCAGAAAGGTGGCCTTTGCTCCCCACTTTGCACTGGGCCATCTGTAGAAAAACAAGGGCTGTAAAGACCATCCCTTACAAACCTGGTCCAAGTTCTGCACACAGCATATGATTCCCACCTGCTGGGATTGGCAAGGGAAGGCTTTAAAGTATTAAAATTATTTTATTATGGTTCCACCCTTTTCTGTACCATCTCCAAATTTTAAACATGTCAATGGGAAATATGGATATGTGATAATAAGTGGCATCATCTGTTCTGAAGACATCTTTGATTGATGGAGGAATTTGTACTTTACTCCTTGATTGCCCTTTATTATTTTTTTGAAAAGCATATAAGCATAATTTATTATTCTTCCTACTCAATTTATATTTTATTATTTTAATAACAGGACATGCTCTCTTTTTTTAGTGTACAGTTCTAGGAATTTTGACACATGCATAGATTTATGTAACCAACCCCATCATCGGGTTCTATCAGCCCCCCTAAATCTCCCTTATAGTCCCATCCACCCTGCATTTTCCATCCCCAGCAATAACTGGTCTGTTCTCTATGACTGTAGCCTTCTGTCTTTTGTTATTATACTGACATTTGGATATGGTGTGACCTTAACATGAGTCTCCCAAACTGACTTTGTGAATTTCCTGAATATAGACACTGAGATCTTATCTCAGTCATCTTAGAAGATCCTTTGAATTGTTGTGTGGTCTTGGAGTTACATTCTAGCCCACAATAGATATTTAGAATGTATTTATTAGCTAATCAATGATAACACTCATTGAGAACAACACAGGATTAAGAATGGCTGTTGGAAGCACGCTTTTGAATTATAAGGTCACAGTCTTCAGAAGTCTTCTGAACAAAAAAAGTCTTTTAAAAAAATGAATGTTATAGTCTAGCAACATTTTAACTAATTTTTTCACTTCCTTATTTGTAAAACTCAAGAATGGTCTTATTCTTTAGTAGAGAATTACAAATGAAATTATCAGACTATCAAAACCTGCTGTTTCTTGCAGCTTTTGAAATTATAGTCTAAACATTTTTTATTTGACAAGGCGTATTTTGTTTTCTTTTGAAATACCTTCCCATAACTTAGAACTAGGTCTTACTGCATTACTTACTTGTTTTACAGAAACATTTATTTCTAGTTCCCATTATAATAAATTGTACAAGAGGAAGAATATCTAAAAATGTGGCCAGATTTTTTTTTAATTCCTTGGCATGCATTTTGTAAATTTAACATAAATTCTTATCCAATTAGTTGCATAAAAAAGCAATTTATTTCTTTGGTATTTCCAAAGATATTTCAGGGTCCCTGAGGGGATCCATACCCACCAAACACAAGAAGTACAGTGTCACAATCCTGAAATAGAGAGCACATATAGCAAGGAGAAGTAAAAGCAAATATGTTTCTTTGATTTCCCTGTGGACACTGCTGGTCATGGTATTTAAAAGGAGCAACCCAATGGAAAAGGTTTTTCTTGCAAAACTCAAAGATCTCATACTAACATTTACCTGGACCTGAATTCACCTTTGCAAGCTGTAGCTGACTGATCTTATAAACTTGAAACATACCCAGTAAGCTCAAGGTGACGTCTACTGCACAGTCCTTTCCTCTCTGTCTCTCTAGGTAGTCTGTGTCAAGATCTTTTGTTACATGCAAACTAACATAGCAGAGAAACCCAGAGGGTTGTTCACTTTAGCACTAATATTTTGGCTATGACAAAAAAGAGAGAGAGAGCCCTTAGATTAAGTAAATATTTGTTTGATCACTGGCAGTATTACAGTAAAAACTGGATTCAACTCTCGTCATTGTAAGTAGTTTATGTTCAGTGGGTTCAGCTGGGTTTCTTTGCTAGCTCATTCCACAAACATATTGAGTGCCCACGACATACGGAACCTGGTGACAAAGAACGAGATGAGATATATTTTCTGTTCTCAAGGTGTTTCCTGTCTGCCTAGAGGGACAAACATGAATAATTTTGAAAACTCATGGAAATGAATTGATAGCTATATGTCTTAAGTGACACAGGAGTGGAAAGAAGAGAGGGACTGCAGTGAAGCCAGCTGTTAATATCAATCAGAACTGATTTTTTAATCATTTCCTAGAGAAAACTACACTCATTTTAATTTCAAAGGATAAGGAAGAAAAAGTCAGGTGCTATTTGTTTATATGCCCTGCAGTTGGGAATGGTCAAAGAGGCAGAGAGACGATCAGGAGAAAAGATACAAAACCTAAAAAACACATGCTATATTTAGCAACAAACAAACAGATTGGTATTGCTGGAGCAGAAACTCTGAAAGAGTAAAAACTGAGAGATGGTCCTAGATTGGTAGTGTGTTTTGTTAACCACTAGAAATGTTGCCCTGAAGGTGATAGAGAGTAAGGAAAGTCCTACAAGGAAGGGAGTGAATAATCAGAGTTGTGTTTTTAGCCTAATTCTGTAACAGTTATATGAAGAGTGGTTTGGTTAATGGAACAAGATCAGAGTAGGTGAGACCAAAGGAAGTGGGGCAGGGGCACAAAATCCAGGCATGATGTGGATGATGGGCCTAAAATGGAGAAAAGGTGGAGAGATGAAGAGGTGAAATGAGAGGCTGGTTAGAAAGCAAAACTAATAGAAAATTGTGTCTTGATAAAGGGATACAAGAAAAGGCAGAGTGAGGTTTTGAGCCCCTATTTCTATCTTGAGGACTGAGTAGGTTTCACTGATAAGAGTGTTTGTTAAAGAGAGGTGCCTCATTTTTGCATCTCTGTCCAAAATACTGTCAGTAGGAGATGGAATACTTCACTAAAAGGTGATAGTTGGTCGAGGCTTTCCAAGATGAATACTTTGTTAACCAGTATTTTATTAACCAGACCAGTACTTATTTAGTATAGTTAAATCCAGTAAACTAGAGATTAGAATCTGTGAGAGCAGACAGGAGTGCAGATCTTGAATAAAGACTAATAGAAAGGCAATTGATTGTTAATCTACAGGTAAGAAAGTGGTTGTTCATTTAGGTTTTCATTCTTTTTCTAATCAAGAGGGGCAAAACGTTGCAAGAGAAATAATTTAGGGAAATTGTCTTGTACACTAAGACTGGAAGAGCAGGGAGAATGGAAGCAGAGAGTTCAAAATAAAAATATGAGACATTGAGACAATGAGATCACGGGGGCTTTGGTGTAGGGCCATAATAGGAATATAACTGATCTGTAGCAGTGCAGATGTAAGAACCTTGTGTTTATTCCTTTAGTGATTGAATTTGAATTGATTTGGTTTCTGTGTGTGTGTGTATGTGTGATTTCTTCTGTAAAACTCAAAATGTTTGGTGAAGTTGTACAGGCTTTAGCAATCCCACCATAAGTCCCGAAGATAAACCATATGTTAACTACATCCCCACATCAGATGCACTGATTGCTCCCTGGCAGACATGACTGGCTACCCAGGTTTGCAAGATATTTGAAAACTCTTGACAGAACAAACCTAGTGGAGGTGATGGAATTTCAGTTGAGCTATTTCAAATCCCAAAAGATGATGCTTTGAAAGTGCTGCACTCAGGATGTCAGCAAATTTGAAAATCTCAGCAGTGGCCACAGGACTGGAAAAGGTCAGTTTTCATTCCAATCCCCAAAAAGGCAATGCCAAAGAATGCTCATACAACCGTACAATTGCACTCATCTCACACACTAGCAAAGTAATGCTCAAAATTCTCCAAGCCAGGCTTCTGCAATACGTGAACCGTGAACTTTCAGATGTTCAAGCTGCTTTTAGAAAAGGCAGAGGAACCAGAGATCAAATTGCCAACATCTGATGGATCATTGAAAAAGCAAGAGAGTTCCAGAAAAACATCTATTTCTGTTTTATTGACTATGCCAAAGCCTTTGACTGTGTGGATCACAATAAACTGGAAAATTCTGAAGGAGACGGGAATACCAGACCACCTGACCTGCCTCTTGAGAAATCTGTATGCAGGTCAGGAAGCAACAGTTAGAACTGGACATGGAACAACAGACTGGTTCCAAATAGGAAAAGGAGTACGTCAAGGCTGTATATTGTCACCTTGCTTATTTAACTTATATTCAGAGTACATCATGAGAAATGCTGGACTGGATGAAGTACAAGCTGGAATCAAGATTGCCGTGAGAAATAACAATAACCTCAGATATGCAGATGACACCACCCTTATGGCAGAAGGCAAAGAAGAACTGAAGAGCCTCTTGATGAAGGTGAAAGAGGAGAGTGAAAAAGTTGGCTTAAAGCTCAACATTCAGAAAACTAAGATCATGGCATCCGGTCCCATCTCTTCATGTCAAATAGATGGGGAAACACTGGAAACAGTGGCTGACTTTATTTTTGGGGGCTCCAAAATCACTGCAGATGGTGATTGCAGCCATGAAATTAAAAGATGCTTACTCCTTGGAAGGAAAGTTGTGACCAACCTAGACAGCATATTAAAAAGCAGAGACATTACTTTGTCAACAAAGGTCCATCTGGTCAAGGCTATGGTTTTTCCAGTGGTCATGTATGGATGTGAGAGTTGGACTATAAAGAAAGCTGAGCGACAAAGAATTGATGCTTTTGAACTGTGGTGTTGGAGAAGTCTCTTGAGAGTCCCTTGGACTGCAAGGAGATCCAATCAGTCCATCCTAAAGGAGATCAGTCCTGGGTGTTCATTGGAAGGGCTGATGTTGAAGCTGAAACTCCAATACTTTGGCCAGCTGATGCGAAGAGCTGACTCATTTGAAAAGACCTTGATGCTGGGAAAGATTGAGGGCAGGAGGAGAAGGGGATAACAGAGGATGAGATGGTTGGATGGCATCACCGACTCAATGGACCTGAGCTTGAGTAAGCCCCAGGAGTTGGTGATGGACAGGGAAACCTGGCATGCTGCAGTGCATGGAGTCACAAAGAGTTGGACTCGACTGAGCGGCTGAACTGAACTGATGAAAACAATAGTGTGATACCAAATGGCAAGGTTTTGAAGAAGAAAAGCAATATTTCTAAAATCTTTCTTTGTGAAGTGTTATTTTTCATATTCTGTTTTTTTCCATTTAGATACATATTTTATACAGCTCTATAACATTGTGCATATAATATATTTGCCTACTTTTTTCACTTATATGTGTTTCTACATACTGCCATTGTTATGTAGCTACATAGCATTGAATCATTTATCTGTTTTCTAATGTTCTTAGGTATTCTCTCACTGATTGGGCTTCTGTGGTGACTCAGTGGTAAAGAATTCACCTGCAATGCAAGAGACATAGATTCGATCCCTTGGTTAGGAAGATACCCTGGAGAAGGAAATGGCAACCCCCTCCAGTATTCCTGCCTGGGAAATCTAATGGACAGAGGAGCCTGGTGGACTACAGTCCATGGGTTGCAAAGAGTTGGATATGACTGAGTGACTAAGCAGCAGCAGCAACATTGATAAATATGTATTTCAGTTTTGTACCAAAATGCTTACACCATAGGCCACTTTGTAGTAAATATATGCATATAGTCCTTTCTTCTTTTGAGTGTATCTTAAAAGAGTAAAAAAAAAAATGAATAAAGACAGGTGAAGTTAATGTATTTGATCCAATATATTAAAAATATTTCATTTCTACATATGATTAAATTAAAATATTACTGAGATAGTCTGCATTTTTATATTTTCTTCAAAATTCAGTATATATTATAGCTTTTACTTAGTCTTCTCCATTATTGTTTATTATAGGATATTGCATATAGTTCCCAGTGCTGTAAAATAGGACCTTATTGTCTACCCATTCCATATATGAGTTTGCATGTGGTGGCCCCAAACTCCAAATTCAACCCTCCCCTATAAAATTCATTAGGTATTATTCTTACAGCTCATCTCAGATGAGCCACATTTCAAGTGCTCAGTGTGGCTTATGCCTACCATGTTGAATAGCATAACTGTATTTATTTCCTAAAGAGAAATTTATAGTCATGGGATGGCTGGTACAAAAGCATTGAACAATTTTAAGACCTTTGCCTCATATGTTCACTTTTCCAAATAAATCTGCCAATTTGAGTTGTATCTTTTCTTTCAATTAACATTAATTCAATACTTCCTATATATTAATCCTAAGCCAGATGTTACAGAAAAAGTCCTGTGAGACAACATTTTGCCATTTGACTCCAATATGAAATAACATTGGCAGGAAGTTTGAGATGCAGTCACCTTAGTCAGGATCAAATACCGTTAACTTTTATATTGTAAAAATAAACAAATAAACATATTAACTTTCCAAAGTTGGTTACATTAATATACAAAAGGGCTTGAAAAATACACCCAGAATTGTTGAAAGTATTTTATATAAACTTTCCTTAATAATTAATTTAGACTTGGTATTCCCAGGTGGTGCTAGTGATAAACAATCTGCCTGCCAATGAAGGAGACTTAAAGAGATGCAGGTTCAATCCCTGGGTTGGGAAGATCCCCTGGAGGAGGGTATGGCAACCCACTCCAGAATTCTTGGCTAGAGAATCCCATGGACAGAGGAGCCTGGTGAGCTACAGTCCATGGGATCACAAAGAGTCAGACATGACTGAAGTGACTAGCTTGCATGCAGGCATCCCTTGATCATAATCAGAAAAAGAAGAGAAAACTGGGTCTATACAAACATCACCAGTGAAAAACTGTTCAGTATGGTCAGCCAGATAATTCCAGCTCCTCCCAAACAAAATATGTATCTCCTCCCACCCCTACAAATGGCTGACATCTGTAATTCCCTCACCAGCAAATATCACTTTGCTTGGGTAGTTCTGTTCCAGCTGCACACATCTGGGTCTGTTAGTTCCGCAGGGGTGAATTGCCAATCCTATCATAGCAGCTTCCGGTTGAATTTTTGGCTGTAATTGTTCACATTCTTGCAGTACTTATGCTATAAGGGCAACAGCATTGACAAACATAAGCATTTGCAGTTTCTCTCCATCTACTGGTAAGTTGCCTTCGTAATCAATTCTCCTCAGCAAATGCTCCAGGACAGTGGAAAATTCCTTGGGCGAGAGATAATACCACCCAAGGGAAAATGCATTTATAATTGATGTGGTAAAAAGCTGTCAGACAGACATGGGTTTTCTCAACCATTTTTGTAAACACTGTTAGCAGCATTTCCTACAACAGCAGAAGCCTACAATCTCTCTACCTCTGGGTAGAAAATTGTATGCAGCAAAGAAAAGCCCATGGACCAGATCTTGTGGTTATATCTATTGCAGTTCTCCAACCTGAATAATTATTATAAAAACTCCTGCCTTGTGTCTACCAAACCACACATCTTTTTTTAAAGCTTACTTTTAAATTAAGTACTTGATTTACTGCCAAGCACATTGCCAAGGATGGAGAAATAAGGGGGAAAAGAATAATATAGAGATGCTACCTCTAAAATTGAGGTTTCTCTTTCTTAAGTGACTTAGAAGTCATAAGGAAAGGATACAATTCCTACTATTTGTGGACTGTAAATGATTTTCGAGACCTGTGGATTGCACAAAATCAAGTATATGCTGCAATTGGCAGAGTTTGATAGAACTAACAAGTTCAAATTATTTCAGCTCTCAGGTGTGAAAATTCCAACTGTATACATGGAATTATACCCTATTCTTACTTCACTCGTGGCTGCTTTCAGGGAACTATAAAAAGAAAACAAATGCATTTCGTTGTATCTGTATAATCTCATGTCAGCCAATATAATGTATGCACTACAAGAAGTTTAAATAGGGTTCAAGGTGGTTTCCACCATTCTGAGGGCATTTAATTTTGAATTATTGTGTAATTATACACCTGTGAGTACAATAATTTTTTCAAAGATATATATATATATGATATTAAAAAGCATATTTGAGTTTGAATCCTAATTCTCCACTCATTTTTTTTTAAACTTTATTTTGTATTGGAGTATAGCCAATAGTTTCAGATGGATAGCAAAGGGACTCAGTCATATATATGCATGTATCCATTCTCCCCCAAACTCCTTTTCCATCCAGGTGGCTACATAACATGGAGTTGAGTTCCCTGTGCAATTCAGTAGGAACTTGTTGGTTATCCATTTTAAATAAGGCAGCTCCACTCATGTTTTGATGATGAGAAAATAATCTAATCGGTCTGAGCCTCCACTCTCCACCAAATAAATGGTGCTAATATTATCTAACTTCAAGGACGTGGAGAAATTAATCAGTGGTATTAAGGTACAGTCTCTCACATATAGTAGGCATCTGAATAACAGTGGTATTAAAACAATGTTGTCTTCATGGTAAATTGTAGGACAGACCACTGGCTGTTTTATTGTAGAATTGGAGTAGAAGATCTCATCAGCCACCTTGAGTAATTTCACAAGCGTTTCCTTTACAAAGTTATTTTTTGGTTTAAATTCAAATTCATTATTGGTTTTGGTTTGAGCAAAGGACTGGCTTGAGTCTTTGAAGTGTTCAGTGGGATTTTGATTTTAGACTGTAGCTCTCTGTTGTTCACTTGTTCCTTGTTTTCAATCATGTAGTATTTTTTAGTTTTTCTTAAATCCACCCCTATCTCTGCTGTTTAAATGCAAAACAGACAATAGTAGAACCTAGAAGAAGTTCACAGGAAAACCATGGCCAAATGCAGTTTTTTTCCTTATTCATGGTTAACTTTGCCCACATCCTTTCTGAAATTGATCTGATGATCTTTCTCTCCTGGCAAAGAAAGAGGCTTTGGTCTTGGCTTCAGCTGATAAGCATATATTAGAGGCTTATATTAGTGTTAAACACCAGTTGTCTGGCTAAATTTGGAGACCCAGGGAGAGCATAGAGCAATCTGTGATCAGAGCACAGATTGTGGAGCCAGACAGCCAAGATTTGAATCCCATCTATGCTGCTTTCTAGCTGAATAAGGAAGAGCAAGTAACTTCATGCGATTGTGTCTCAGTTTCCTTACTTGTAAAGGTTCATGCCCAGGCAGTCAAATGCTATACTCAAAAGGGACAACTTAAAAGAGCTTAATAAAAGGAATATTTACAGATGTGTGAGCAGGCTTAAGAAAACTAATAAAGGATAATGAAATACTTTAGCAGTAAAAAAACCTCACCCTTCCTCGGTAAAAGGGCAAGAAGAGAGAGTGGGTAATAGAATCTTAGAAGAGTTATTGCTTTAGGAGAGGGCTAGCTATGGAAGTTGTGGACTTTGGTAGGAATAAAAGCATCTATTGTCAATACACACCCTGGCAAAAAGAAAACTGATAAAGTAAAAATATTGACCTTTCTCTCCTCCCTCTTTCTAATATATTGCTGCTCTGTTCCAGTGGCTGAATTCAATGATAAGCCTGAGGACAAGGAGCCTGATGCAGCGTGAGGAATGGAGGGGCCTGAGTGGAGAGTGGCTAAGAGACAATCTTGAGCAGAGTAACAGTACCTATCTTGTAGAATTTTATACAAATTAAATGAGTGAATATCTGTGAAGCACTAAGAAGCATGCATTATATAAGTTTTTTGTCAAAAACATGTGCTATTAACTTTATTAATAGTGATAACGTCATAAGTTATCAGGCCCAAAGACAGTTCAAGATTCTGTAAGAACATGATTGTCCCATCTTTAGACTAGTTTTAAATCTCTATGATGAGATGTAGGAACAAGAAGCTGGAATCTCTGAGCTACCAAGACATGCCAATAGACCTTAAGAGGGACCAAGGTGCCCCATGCATTTTAGCTAGGACTACCTTGCATATTTTAGCTTGATGTTTCTTTAATAATAGGTGCTCACCTTAAAGACAAAATTATGGTCAGGATGAGTGGAAGGACAAAAGTGGAAATGTAGAAATTGTCTGACTCAGTGCCTCAAGTTAAAAAGAGAGCAGGATCCTGGTGGAAATTGATTAATTTTGATGAACATGATATTAGCAAGTGATATGTATGCACATGTCTTTATTAACACATCAGTTTTAATTAAGCATCCACTTGTGTGCAAGCAATGTGCTGCATGGGTGGCACATACGTAGACAGTCCACAGTCCTAGATCCTCAGGTGTTGGCTTGAAAACACAGGTAGCAAGCTAATCACATTAGAAAGACGTGATAAAGCAAAGATGATAAGGCTATAAATTAGTCCTAATAAGAATAAGTGCTAGGGCTTTTTGACCACTTGAGCCTCAGAGCAATGGTGTTACAGGTTTAATAGAAGAGAGAGATTTGGCCAGGGCCTTGGTTAGAGGGTGGTTTGGGGAGGCAGAAAACAGATGGGAAGGAAACTTATGGCTATGGTGGAGGACAAACAGACACAGGACAACAGGCAAATGGACACAGGACAAATGGACACAGGACAAACAGGACAAGGCAAATTAGACTCGTCTAACAGAAACATATGGAGAGAAAACATGACTGAGTTTGAAAAGGTAACAGATCCAGAACACTTAAGATTTTGAACACAAAGTCAATAATATGGTCATTTCCTATTTTCTATTTGGCTAAAGACATAGCCTCGGAGAAGGCAATGGCAACCCACTCCAGTACTCTTGCCTGGAAAATCTCATGGATGGAGGAGCCTGGGGGGCTGCAGTCCGTGGTGTCACTACGAGTCAGGCACAACAGAGCAACTTCACTTTCACTTTTCACTTTACTGCATTGGAGAAGGAAATGGCAACCTACTCCAGTGTTCTTGCCTGGAAAATCCCAGGGATGGGGGAGCCTGGTGGGCTGCCGGCTATGGGGTCGCACAGAGTCGGACACAACTGAAGCGACTTAGCAGCAGCAGCAAAGACATAGCCTGAGGAGTTTGACTTCCATTTTGGCTTTCAGATATGAATATGAACACATTATTTCTGGACTACCTATACTTGAATCAGTGACAAGCACAGAGAAATCCATGCATGCTAACTGGTTCATATACACTATGTATTTTCTGATTTGTTGTTTGGCATTTATTGATCCCTCTCAACTTTCTATCTACTCTCTGATACACAGAGAAGTCAATGTAACTGTATTAGAATTGATCTTGTATTCAAAAAGCTGACCTGGAGCCAATACTAATGGATTAGGGATACAGAACCAAGGCTGGACATGAGTGCCTGTCAGTCCTGCATTGGGAATGACATTGTTTGGCGTGATGAAGTACAGGATAGGAGAAGGCTGAAATCTTGTAGTCAGTCTGCTCAGTTAATACACATGGCTCTAAGAGACTGTGAAGCCAATGAGCATGGGTGAGGGCTTCTGCCCTGCTTCTGTTTTGCTCAGACTTGAAAGTATCCCAATAAACTCTAGGAAATAGAAAAGCAAGACCTCCCAATGCCATTCATGTCATTATGGCTCATCATGATGTAGATGCTGCCATTGGAAGACTTTCTCACAAGGCAAATGACCCAAGAGTAAAAAAATGAGGAAGCTTCCCTCTTTCCCATAAGATATCACAAAATAGAAAACCTGAATGGAACATAGGTATATAAAAAGCTGCTTAATGTTATTGATAATATGGGATATACAGGTTACACTGAATTACTCTTTCACAACCACAAAATGAATAAAAATGAATAAAAATTGGTCTGAGAATTGCAAGTATGGTCAAAATTTTGAAGTGACAAGAACCATCATAAACTGCTCAAGGAGGTATAGATTTATACATTCTATTTTGAAAAACAGGGAGTCATTACCAAATATAAGTAAGATGGATGAGTCCTCTGGTACATGAATTTGATTCCTAGATTTATACCGAAGAGGAAATAGTACATATGTTTAAGAACTATGTACAAAATGGCAGAATTTTCTGAAGTGTAAAGTACTAGAAGCAATTGGAAGTTGTTCACTTCAAGTAAAATACATAATAAAATTTTAGCATATTCATATACCAAAAGAATACTGAATAGCAGTGAAATGGAATAGGATGTTGCTGCATGGATCAAAATGGATGAATCTCAAAAATGCAATGTCTATTTAAAAATAAATCATAAAAATATAGACAGTGTGTTTCCACTTAGAATGAACAAAAATTGTAATATTTCCATGTTTTCCTCCTATTTTCCACAAAGCAGCTAGAAAGAAGCCTCTGAAAGACGAATCAAATGAGATATCTTCCACAAAAGAAAAACCTTCCAGGGATTTCCCACCTTATTTTGATTCAAATTCAAGGTCCTCAATATTAATCCAATGCTTGATAAGCTTGCTAACTCGCCAGTCTCATCAACCATGCTCTCTTTCTCATTCACTCTGATCTAGTTTCACTAGTTGATTTTTCTTCCTGCACTGCAGTAAACATTATTTTGTATTAAAACTTTTGCACTTGATAATCCTTTTTCCTTTGGTAATCTTCCCCCCAAATGTATTCGGGACTATCTTCCTCTCTTGGTCCTGGTTTCTTCCTAAATATTGTATGAGTCTTTCTTGATCACCTGATTTAATAAAACAACCTAAAACTTTCTATTTTCCTATTTTGCTATTCATTTTTCCTATTATGCTATTTCCTATTCATTTTTCTTCCAGGAACGTACCATTCCTTGACATAACACTAGATGCCTTTTGTTGTTTGTTTCTCTTTATCTGTGTCTCGTTCTAGAATAAGAATTTCATGGAGGCATTTGTGTCTTATTTTAGATTCTACATATAAGTGATACATGGTATTTATCTTCCTTTTTCTGACTTACTTCACTTAGTATGATAATTTTTAGATCCATCCATGTTTCCATGTTGCTGCAAATGGAACTATTTCATTGTTTTTCATGGATGAGTAGTATTCCATTGTTTGAGTGTGTGTGTGTGTGTGTGTGTATACACATATATACACCATATCTTTTTATCTGTTTATTTGTTGATGAGCATTTAGATTGCTTCCATATCTTGGCCATGGTAAATAGCACTGCTATGATCAGCTGTACTTCAATAAAATAAATTTAAAAAAATAAAAACCAAAATTTTCATGGAGGCAGAGATTATTGTTGTTCATTGCTATATGCCTAATACCCAAAACAGTACAATAAATATTAATATGTATTGAATGAATTAATCCATGGACCACATGATTATATATTTTAAAAGTTTGTTCTTAACATTTAATATTGTGTTCCCCTCTCACCTCTTCTCAGATGGGGCTCATCAGGTGCTCATAATCTCTAAGTAAATTTATGTATACTCTTGATAAATGCTAGTGAGTGAGCAATCTCCAGATAAGCAATTCTAATATATGAACATTTAAGTGATATTTTCATTGTTGAAATCAGACTTGTTTTTTCTTTAAGTGTCTTGTATTCTTGAATGTGAACTAAGTTAATGATTAGGATTTGATAAGTACAGACTGCATGGTTTGTGATCCACCACATACTTCATGATTAGTTATATATTGCCTTCTCTCATGGTCACTATGAAACTATGATATACATTGTAATATGCAGAGTAAGCTTGGGCTCTGCTATGATCCATATATGACCCAAGGTTATACATGATGCCAGCCTTTTTGAAACAGATTATTTTGATGCCTAATGATATAATAGAGGATAGATATAAGCTATTTCTTCAATTAGCATTTTGATAATTTCATTTGAAATGAATTAAACTCCTGTCAAAGTTATGGCATGTCAACGCATTGCTGACTCTTCCAGATAATAAGATGATTTAGCGAAGTTAAGTTGTCACAAGGTAGAGCTGGTTTTCAGCAAGCTTATTTGATAAGAACTATTGAAACACTGAATATTATAAGGAATTTAAAATATGTAAAAGCCACATTTAATTGACTTCCAACCCCTGGGTGGGGGGGACCCAACATTTCTGTTATCCCCCAAGCCTAATCTTCTTTTCATTTGGTTTCAGCAAAAGTTGGAAGTGTTTGATGGTGTCCATGATGACTAAATCTTTGCTTAATCCTCATGGTCCTCTCCTTTATTCTGGTAATGGAGGACCTCTGCAGTATCACTAAATGACTCTTTTCAAGTTTATCTGCTTTTCCCTCCTCTATGGATCTTCTGCTCCCACTTATGTGATCCTACTGTCTTCTTTACAAGGATAGCTCAGTTTCACTTTGAAGACTTTACTGATAATATTTCCAACTGATCTGTCTATACCTGGCTTCCCCTTTTCATATATAAATGTATAAGCCTGTAGTTCAAGGTGTACCTAATTAAGACCTCCTCCATGGAGCCTTGCCTGCTCACCAGCAGGAAGGAATTTCTTCATGCTCTGAAATCTCAGACCATGCTTATGCGTGAGCACCTACATTTGACAGTTGATCAAATACATTATTACTTTGTAATGTTAATTCTCTCTATACACAAATACGTATGTGTCCTTGTGTATACAAACTCCTAGAAGACATATATAGTTCCTTGTTAGCAGGGCTATCTTGTAATTCCACACAGTATTCATACAATTCACCTTCATAGGTTTTTGAATATTTTTTGGCTTTGCAGCATAGCTTTGCAATTTAAGCAGTTGTTGTCTGCATTTAACTTAAAAGGTGAATTATTTCAAATGTATTGTTCCTCTTTACTTCTATGATCTTTAGGGGGTGGCTGAGAAAGAGGCTGAGCTTTACACCACATTTGGCTCTTTCTGACTTTGATCCATCCAAGGTGGGACTCCATTCATTCAGGAAGTCTCCGTTTCCCTTTATGGCAATGAAGGTGACTGACATGTCTCTTGTCATTTCTTGCATGACATTGCTTATCATTCCTTGCAAAATATTTAAATGGGATGAACCAGGCAGCCTAAAGTTGGTTAGCTATCTAGAGGAGTTAAAAGAAAGGGACAGACAGACAGACAAGAGGTGGCCATTCTCATATGCGGTTGGTCCAGAGAGAATGAAGACAGTGCATTACCCAACAAGCTAGAGGATCCACTAGCCTTCCAGCTCTGATGAATGGCACAGCCCCCGGTATATGCCTGCTTCCTTCACATCTGTCAGCATTCTGTGTTTTCAAAGCATTTTTCCATGATCTCAGATTCCCTCACTGCAGCCTTAGGAGTAAGTTAAAAAGCAGAAATTGTCCCAATTTTTATATTATCTCTATCAAACAATGTTTTCTGTTTCAAAAATCTCTTTTCCCATCAGAAGTGGGGCATTTTTCCCCCTTTGAAAGCTTCTCTTGTGAAGTCCTGTATGCCAAAAGTGAGCCCATTGTGGCTCTGAAAGCCTTCGACTGATTGGCTTGCCTCTCAGACCCTCTCCTGCTGTGTGCTTCTTTTCAGCAACAAATAAGTGTCAGACAATTAGAGATGGGACTGGAGATGTGTAAATTGTACTGTCGCCTCAACAAATTAGTAATTTCGTGATAATACACTGTCCTTGTAATGTGGTTAGAGTTACCAGAGTTACCTGCCTTTATTTGTGCTCAAAGGCCATGGGTAAGATTGATGAAGATCCCGTGTGGTGATTCATTTTCCTTCTTGACACACTCCTCTCACCCCTCCTCTCCCAAGAAATGAGACATTAACCAGCCTCTAGGAGTTGAACAGAGTTTCCACCTGGCCTCCTGGTGCTCAAGGCACGCTCCGCACCACCATTTCCTGGAAGGTATTACACTGACTATACTGAACAGCTGAAGGAAAGCAACGGTGTGATGCAGTGAATGGGATACACTACCCACACCTCTTCATCCAGCCTTCTCTTATTCATTGATCATGCCCTTCATGGGGTTAGTGTTGGGTTCAAAAATCTCAGCGTTACCACTGTAACTTGAAAGCTTTCAGCTATTAATGGATGTTATCATGGACTTTTACCTTCCTTCGTAAATAGATGTAGGAATAATTCCTCCACAGAGTTGGTGCTTCCCAGCCTTGACCTTTCTGCAGAAGGAATTTGTGCATTTCTGAACAGTCCTCCCATCGATGTTCCTTCGCTTGTCTCATTACCTCTCTAGCTGCTTCTCTAAGGAGCGAGAGAATGGATGTGGAACCATTTGCTTTGGAATGTCCCAGTTAAACTGCACCTTGTGGTCTGTTACAATTTAGTAGCAAGGTAGTCCTAGGAGTGGGATTGATCAGAGTTAATGACACATTGTTTGTTACCTGGGTATGATATTCTGTGCCTTTGAGGAAGTAGTGTGTGTGTCCCATAATCATGATAAGTCTACCACAAACCGATTGTACCACAGTTCCCACAGAAGAGCCAAGGGAATTTTAAACAGGAAGGGAGAATGAATCTTACCTTTTAAAATGTTAAGATATTCAGAGTAATAACAACACTGCGGTAATAATGTAGGGGTAATTGATACACAAGTAGGAAGAAAAGAGGGCTGAGAAACTGACACAGGCATCTATGGGGAAGTGGAATAGGATTGCTATGGTTACAGGTCCATGGGGAAGTGAACTTCTGGTCAAAGAACAGAATAAGAACTGACTGAGTAGACCACATGCTCAATTTTAAATTCATATCTGATGTCAAAAATCTCAGAAGGAGAACTTTCTAAGTGCCAAAAATGAAGAAGGAACCCAAATCTAAGGAGATTAGACCGTGGCACCACAAAGGCTGGTAGATGCCCCCTTAGGGATGAGCGCCTATCCTGGGGTGGGTGTCAAAGCTCCCTACGTGAAGGGTGGACTGGAAGAAGGTTCACTGCATAAATTTGACCACTAGCCTTTGAACACAACATGAAAACAGGCTACATTCCCAGGCCAGGAGTGGAAAATGAGTTACTTTTATTAAAATGAATGCAATTTAATTTGTGGTTACCAGGGAGAATGTGGGAGCAGAGGCATAAACTGGGAGATTTAAACTGACATATACACATTACTATATATAAAATAGATAACTAACAAGAACCCATTATATAGCACAGGGAAGTCAATATTCTGTAATGACCTATATGGAAAAAGAGTCTTAAAAAGAGTGGATGTATATATGTATATGTAAACTGATTCATTTTGTTGTACACTTGAAACTAACACAATATTGTAAATCTTTATATGCCAATAAATTAAAAAAAAATAAAAATGCAATTTATTTCCCTTTAGGATTCAAAATTTTAGATTGACACATAACAATTAATTCACAACTCTGGGCAAGCATAAGATTCTCTAGCAGGATATCTCCCAGCAGAGGGAACTCACAAAAAAATTACGAACACATGAGAAAGCCCACTGTCATGGATATAAATAATAGATTCGGTGAACAGGAGAATTTACAGGCAAAGACCAGGTATGAGAGAACAATGTGAAAAGGAAAATTAAACATTACATTTCTAATTTTTATTGAGATAAAGAGAGGGATGGAGTCTGTTAACACAGGGATAGGATATTATGGGTATTATGGAAGAAAAACAAGCATATTTTTAAAAGAGAAATTCAAGAGCTAAGAAATCTAATCCTTAAAATTAAAATACACAGCAACTAAGTATGAATTAAGTGGGAAAACATTGACAGCTGAAGAGAAAGTTAGTGAACCAGATTATAGATCTCAGAAAATCATCAACAATATGGCTCCCAAAATAAAGAGATGAAAGTGCTGAAAAGAAATTAAAATGTATGGTAGATAATCTGGGAATCTCTAAAACACTTTTATCAGTTAATAAAAATTAAATGGGCACTGGGGAGAAGGAGTATTTGAAGAGATAATGGCAAACAATTTTCCAGATTTACAAAAAGACAAATCAATAAAGTAAGGACAAACTATTCAATAGATGATATGGGGAAAAATGGTCTTGCATGACTCAGAGCGTGGAAACACTGTGTGCAATCATGAAAACAGCAGCAATCTGAAATAACCTAAATGTCAATTGCTAGGATGTTAAATGTTAATTAATGAAATGAGACATAGTACTACAATAAAATATTTTATAGCATTTTAAAGTAGTTTCTTTCCATTTTCTCCTTCCTCTCCCCTACTCCCACTCTCTTTTTCCTCTCTCTCTCTAATCTGTATATGTATGTTATCCATGTATATAAGAATATATCTGTCCATCATCCATGTGGCAAAATTTAGAAAGCATAATGTTAGAAAGTTATAAAATTACATTTAAAATATGTACTCACTCTGATATTTAGAACACATTTCAAAAATCCTTGATATGCACATAAGTGTGTGTTGATGTTATAAAGAGAAAATGAACCAAGAAAAAAGAAAAATAGTGACAGGAAAGACACACATATAATCCTTAACAGCGTGTGCCTCTAGGAGTCAGAGCAAATCATGGGACAGGGAACGTGAGGCAGAATAATATTTTATAGTCAACGTAATAAAAAGTTAACAGCTTCTCTTCAGAGTCCTGGGTAAATGGCAAATGTGTGTGTGTGCGTATGCATGCTAAGTCACCAGTCATGTCCAGCTCTTTGACCCTGTGGACTGTAGCCTGTCAGGCTCCTCCATTCATGGGATTCTCCAGGCAAGAATACTGGAGTGGGTCTCCATGCCCTCCTCCAGGGGATCTTCTCAAAACAGGAACTGCAGCCACATCTCTCATGTCTCCTACATTGGCAGGCAGGTTCTTTACCACTAGCGCCACCTGAGAAGCCCATATACTGTATATTTCTCTCTGTTTCAATAAAGAGAAAATAATGACATTCTGAGCATTGTCTTCCCATGGGCAGAGCTGGGTTCTCATTTAACCAACCATCATAGAGAGCACACACACACAAGTCTTTGCCAGATTTAGCAGAGTGCTCAGGGTCCACAGAATTCAGAGAAAATGCTGTTTCTAATCTAATTTGCTTGGTCACTTCCTCTTTAGAAAGAATGAAGACGGAACTGCTGGGAGGAAAGTGAAGTGGCAGTCATCTACACATCCCATCTACTTTTTTAAAGTCCCTATTTAATAAACCTTTGATAAAGTCTATCCCATCTCAACTACGTTGATAAGCATAAGGAAAAAGGACTTGGTATTGTTCACACTTGAAGAGGAGGGGAAAAGCTTTAGGTTAGGACTGATGAAAGCAGTGGATATGAGTGTGGTTGTGAGTGTGTTTGTGTGTGTGTGTGTGTGTGTGGTTGTGAGTGTGGGGCTGTGAGATGGTGATGAAGTGATGAGTAGATTATACTGCTTAGGGAAGATAGATGGGAAGATTTGATGGGAAAGCAGCAAGTATCCTATGGATTTTTCCTTCAACTTCTTCATCTGTTCAAGCCATGAACCTTTTCCCAACTTTAAACAAAGCCAGAAACTGTTAGACTAACGACTCCCAGGTGTTTGCTGGTGTTTACATTGTTCATGGGAGGGATATAGCAGAAGTAGTTTGCTGAAAGAATTCTTGGTGAATGAAGGCCACATATCGGGGAAAAGGTCTCTGTGGCTGGGACAGTTGGGAGAGAGATGGGAGTGCAAGGCCAGTGTATCCTCCTGGGAATATGTGAGGCAAAATGCCCAGTGATCTAGAAACCAGTTTCACTGACTTTTGCAATTTTAGCAAAACCATTCATTTTCCTCTTAAATAAAAACCATCGTCATTTTCTATGTTGCAGGATAATTAACTAAAAGGGATAAAGAGCTGTTGAAATGTTGAGTGTCATTACCCCAGTGACTCATCCTTAAGAGTAGTTTAAAGCCTGATCAGCAAAATTTGTGAGTCTCCACAGGGAAAGTTTCCAGAATAGCGGAGTCCTAGATTTCTACCCATGCTGACCTCAGAGTACAGGACACAAACAAAACTGGATGATAACAGTCTTGATATTTCTGTCACTTTCTCTGAAGACAAGAAGCTGCCTGTGGAGGAATACTGAATCTACCAGGTGCTTCCTCAAATCTGCTGTTACCAAAATTAATGTGTGTGTGCTCTCAGTTGGGGGCAAGAATACTGGAATGGTTTGGGTTGCCATGTCTTCCTCCTGGCAATCTTCCTGACCCAGGGATAGAACCCATTTCTCTTGTGTCTCCTACAATGGCAGGTGGATTCTTTACCACTGAGTCACCTGGGAAGCTCCACCAAAATTAATGAAATAGAGTAATATCTATCTATTCAGTATGTGGCTTCTATCCCTTAAGCTGTTTTACATTAGGCATGATATGAATTGTTTAGCCATAAAAAAGGAAATTTAGACATCATATTCTACTATTTAAGTATTAAATATGGAATGCGGGACTCATTGTGTTCAGTTCAGTTCAGTTCCTTTGCACAGTCGTGTCCAACTCTTTGCAGTCCCATGGACTGCAGCATGCCAGGCTTCCCTGTCCATCACCAACTCCCAGAGCTTCCTCAAACTCATGTCCATCGTGTTGGTGATGCCATTCAACCATCTCATCCTCTGTCATCCCCTTCTCCTCCTCCTGCCTTCAATCTTTCCCAGCATCAGAGTCTTTTCCAATGAGTCAGTTCTTTGCATCAGGTGGCCAAAGTATTGGAGTTTCAACTTCAGCATCAGTCCTTTCAATGAATATTCAGGACTGAGTTCCTTTAGGATTGACTTGTTTGATCTCCTTGCAGTCCAAGGGACTCTCAAGAGTCTTCTCCAACACCACAGTTCAAAAGCATCAATTCTTCGGCACTCAGCTTTCCTTATACTTACTGTGTTATTTAGTGTTAATTATGGGCTTCCCTGGTGGCTCGGATGGTAAAGAATCTGCCTGCAATGCAGGAGACCCAGTTTTGATCTATGGGTTGGGAAGATCCCCTGGAGCAGGGAAGGCTACCCATTCCAGTATTCTTGCTTGGAGAATTCCATGGACAGAGGAACCTGGTGAGCTAAAGCCCACAGGGTCACAAAGAGTCAGACACAACTGAGAGACTAACACTTTCACTTTTATGGAAGATGAAAGTCAGTGGTCTCAGCCTCGAAAAAATTAATTTTACTCAGGAGAAACTATTTCACCTAAAACAGAAAAGAACCATAGAGACACAGTTTAATCAAGCGTTTACTTCTAATTTTATAAAATGATGCCCAAGTTTTCATACAGGCTCAAGATGTCAGGATGGCTGGGTTGAGACTAGAAAATGCCTAGATATGGGTAAATAAAAAGGAATAGATTTCAACAGAAGAAGCTTATGTTATAACATAATACTGAAAGCATTCTTTCTCTTCATTTTATTTTCTCTACTCATGTTATTTTAGGAACTGCAGGGAATATGTAGTTGGATCATAAATGCTGTTCAAAGATCATATGGTTAATGTTGCAATTTTTTAAATGTAGAAATGGCCTCAGGCTGGTTCTAATTGAGCAGTCACTGTAAAATATACTAAACCACAGAGAACTTGGGCAGAGAAGGATATTTTAATTTATTTGCATGGTCTCTTTGGAGTGGCAGTGGAGGCATTAACTACTTAGAATGGATAGGTTCTTTCTTTTTTTTTTAAATCAACATAAATATGGGCAGTTGGATTAGAGGATTAATGGTATCCTCATTGTCTAATTCTTTTTTTTTTTAATACTCTTTTCAGAGAGCATATTGTCCATAAGAGTTTCTGATTATCTTCCCTGTTATGCTTAGTGAGAACTTTGAAGAACTATGAAATTGGACTCAGTAGGTGTTAAAAAAGTTTATTAAATGTTGATAGGAATCTGTCTAATTCTGGAGATTTTCCAGAACTAAGGAAATTGCTTCATTTGCAGCATTTCCACTCCATTGTTAACTGATTGTGTTTGTATCTTTTAAGTATATGTCACTTAATAGGAAAAAAAAAATCAGAAGGACAAGTTATGATAAAGAAATATTACTGCCTTTTCTCTGTTGCTGTCTTCTTCCTTTGTTTGTGCATGTGCTATTTACCAGAGGACAGGGCTTCTTTATTGGGTCTCTGGATTAGTCATTAACACCTTCGTGTGGGGGCAAGATCCATGGGCATCCTGTGGGGAGGATAACTAGCTTGGGATTTTATTGCAGGGATTGTATTCCAGTTTCCAATTTTTTTCTATAGGTCACTCATATTGCAAGTAATTCTTGAGCAAACCATTCCCCATCTGTTCAGATCTTGTTATAACAAAATCAGCCATGACAGATTATGGTACATAAAACAGAATAAACTTTGCCCAACTGGATGTACAAAGTAAGGAGAGGGAGGATATACAGGACCCTCTGGCTATAGGAAGCTGCAATCAGAAGAACATTCTCCATCAGGAAGAGTAGAAGGTGTACAAAGGTTATGCGCAGGTGTGGGAAGGGCGGAGAAGGGAAAGGAGGGCTGCCTATTTAGGAAACCACTTCTGGCTACTGAGTAATATAATGGAGAAATTAGACCTTTTTTTTTTAAATCTCATTTTCTTACGGTGAGAATGCTTAACATGAAATCTACCCTCTTAACAAATATTAAGTGTGCAGTTTATTACTGTTGACTATAGGTATCAATCTAATCCCAAAGAAAGGCAAGAAGAAGAACTAAAGAGCCTCTTGATGAAAGTGAAAGAGGAGAGTGAAAAGTTGGCTTAAAGCTCAACATTCAGAAAACTAAGATCATGGCATCCGGTCCCATCACTTCATGGCAAATAGATGGGGAAACAGTGGAAACAGTGGCTGACTTTATTTTTCTGGGCTCCAAAATCACTGCAGATGGTGATTGCAGCCATGAAATTAAAAGACCCTTACTCCTTGGAAGGAAAGTTATGACCAACCTAGACAGCATATTAAAAAGCAGAGACATTATTTTGCCAACAAAGTCCATCTAGTCAAGGCTATGGTTTTTCCAGTGGTCATGTATGGATGTGAGAGTTGCACTATAAGGAAAGCTGAGCACCGAATAATTGATGCTTTTGAACTGTGGTGTTGGAGAAGACTCTTGAGAGTCTCTTGGACTGCAAGGAGATCCAACCAGTCCATCCTAAAGGAGATCAGTCCTGGGTGTTCATTGGTAGGACTGATGTTGAAGCTGAAACTCCAATACTTTGGCCACCTCATGCGAAGAGTTGACTCATTGGAAAAGACCCTAATGCTGGTAAGGATTGGGGGCAGGAGGAGAAGGGGACGACAGAGGATGAGATGGTTGGATGGTATCATCGACTCAACAGACATGAATCTGAGTAAATTCTGGGAGTTGGTGATGGACAGGGAGACCTGGCATGCTGCCGTCCATGGGGTTGCAAAGAGTTGAACATGACTGAGCGATTGAACTGAACTGAACTGATAGGTACCGATGTTATACAGCAGATCTCTAGAATATACTCAACTGGTTTAACTAAAACTTTATACCTGTTGATTAGCTACCTCCCTTCCCCCCAGCCCCTGGAAAACCATCAGTTCATTCTTTGATTCTATGAATATTAGTATTTTAAAGACCTCCTTTAAGTGGAATCCTGTCATGTTTTTCTTTCTGTGGGCTAGCTTATTTTACTTGGCATAATGTTCTTGAAGTTTATTCATGCTGTTGTAGAAGGCATGTTTTCCTTCTTTTTAAAGGCTGAATAGTATTCCATTTTATGTATATATATCACATCTCTTTATTTCTGTGTTCATTCATCTGTTTATAAACAATTAGGTTATTTTCAGTTCTTTCCATATCTTGGCTTCTGTGAATAATGCTACAATGAACACAGGAATGCTAATCTATTTGAGACACTAATTTCATTTTTTTGAATAAATACTCAGAAGTGGGATTGCCAGATCAAGTGGTAGCTATGTTTTAACTTTCTGAGGAGCTTCTATGCTATTTTTTCATTCCTGACAACAGTGTGCAGAGGTTCAAATTTCTCTACAGCTTCAAGACTTATTGTCCTTTGTTTTTTGTTATTATTGTTGTTATTGTTAATAGCTTTGTTTTGACGTACACATCCCAGGGATAGCTCTTTGCTGTGTCACTTCAAAGATGTCTACACAGAGCCCAGGTCCCTCATCAGAGATTCCCAGATGGTTCAGTTGTAACAAATCCACCTGCCAATGCAGGAGACGCAGGAGATTTGGATTCAATCCCTGGGTTGGGAAGATTCCCCTGGAGTAGGAAATGGCAACCGGCTCCAGTATTCTTTCCAGGACAATTCCACAGACCAAGGAGCCTGTTGGGCTACCATTGGTGGGGTCGCAGAGAGTCAGACATGACTGAGCAACTGAGCACTCGTGTACACAAGTCCCAGGTAAAGAAAGCTCATTCCAGAGAATACACACAAGGCTATGTGGCTGCCATCACTAGGACTGGCGTTAGTAAACCCATATCATCTTGAGTTGAATAATCTCACTAGTATAGTCCAATGAAAAGTTCACACCTTTCCCACACCTGTCATCAGGTTCACTCTTTAGCATTTTGCTAAACCAGTCAAATCAGTAGCCAGTTAATTCAGAAAACAAATGCTGTTTTTTTTCTAATATTTCAGAAAAGCTTTCTCTTCTACATATTTCTCGTAAGTTTCCTTAAAGTTATTTCAATATGTTATTTTAATTTTCTATTATGAATAATTTTTCCAAAGTATTTTCTAAAAAATATTGCTGGTATGTAGAAAATAATTTCTAATTAATTTTGCATTCAGCCACTTTATCTCTTTTATTAATTTTAATGGATTTTCAGTTTATAGTCCAAAGCTTCACAGTAGAATAGTATGTACAAATAATTGTGATTTTATTCATTTATTTTATAGTTTTGCTTTAAATAAGAATCCCAAGATTATGTTAAGTAATAATACTGTTCAAGTAGTATTATTAGTATTATTTGAGTATTATTAGTCTCCACATAGACTAATATGTGGAGAGATGGAATAGAGTTTCAAAGTAAGAATTTAATAAATAATAACTATTATTTATTCCTACCTTAGCATATACATTTATAATCTTTCACTAGTATATTGAGATGGCTTTTATTTCTTATTTTGATGCATATAACTGAGTTTTGTCATATGTATCATTCAGAATTTTGTACAGCTATTTTTTCCTTATATTTTTCAGAGGCATTGTTTTCCTCCAATCAGAATATTACGTGGAATTTTTTAGATTAAATGACTTTGTAGTGGCCTTGAGACATAGCAATAAAGAAAACATTCAAAATTCCTGTCCTAAAGAAGTATGTATTCTAGTGGAAGAGAAACAAAGATAAAAAGTTAAACTCAAAATTATGCTAGATAGGTTGGATAGAACAATATCATGATATGTCTTATCAGAGTTCCAGAGGCAACAATGGAGAAGAGGTACTAGTCAGAATGATATTGGCTAAGAAGAACTCCAGAAAGATTAAGAGGTACAAAAAGGCTCAACAAGCCCTAAGAAGATTAATCTGTTTAAAGTAGTCATTTCCACATCCTTGTCTGTAGAAGCCAATAGTTAGATTATCTGCGAATCTGCTTCCATTATCTATCTTTTGTCTTGATTTTCAAATACATTTTCTTGCCTCTTCATGTTTCGTGACATTTGATGGTACAGAGAACCATAGAGACTACAAATGCTGCAACTTTCCTGCAGAGAGTATTCACACTGCCCTCTGTTAGGGAGAGCAGGAGCAACTTATTATCACAAGCAAGGATTAGAATGTCGTGTCTTGGACTTCAATATTATTCGGAAGACTGTCCACCTTGGATTCATTTCTGTTTCTAAAATGCAGCATCCTTGGAGTTGTAATGTAGTGCTGGAAGGCTGAGATTCATGTCTGCCCTCTAGAATTTTAATTTTAACTCTTTAATTTCATGCCCAGAATCTTCAGGAGAGACCAGTCCTTCTGGTTGGACTTGATTTTTAAAATACTGTGACACCACAGGAGATATCTTGCTGCCTTTTAGAAGTTTCTAGTCTATCTCCCATGCCACCTAAAATTCAAGTTTTCTGTGAAGAAACCAGCTGTGGTTTTTGTTTGTTTGTTTGTTTGTTTTGGTGGGGAGGGGTGGTCCCCATTACATTCCATTCTGTTTCACCAGACTATGCAAAACTCAAAGACCCCATTGTTTTCTCTTTCCTTCAGCAGACTCCTCAGGCCCTGATCAAGTGTGATCATTGGCCCATTTCTAGAATGGGCAAATGCCCGAAAGAGAGAATAAAAATATATATATATATATTTAGGTGTTACAGATAAATGTGTCAGCCTAATGTGCATTCTACCCAGAAAGAATAACTGAAAAGAAACCACACTACACACATTATACTGAAATAGCGACAGACCAAGATGCTAAATAGAAGCAGAAATGGAAAAAGGTTTGGGGTCTACTGGCTTGCCCTGTGACCGAGTGGGGCATGTACAAATGATAAGCAGATGGACACCCAACTTCTTGGAAAGCTATTCAAAGTCAACTAGCACAGAATAAGTCTAAAGAGAGTTTATGGATGACTGTTTAAGTAAAAAGAAAGCTACCACAGAGGGATGGGGAGTTTTAGAAAACAGTGTGAAGGAAAACATCAGAAATATTTCTCAACAAGTAATAGGCTCCAAAAGCTTGGCTGGGCTTCAGGCATCTTCATACAATGAAATAACCTGAAACAAGAAAGCTGAGACCTCATGTCTGAAGGAGCTGAACTATTGACAGGTGATTGAAGCAGGACCAGTTATTAGAACAGGTGTTAAAGACACAGCCATGCTTCTAGTACTGTGCATAGATCAGAGTGGGATCAGGATATAACTGACTGATCTCAAATTTCCTGAGTCCCTTAGCTCCATATTCTGCAAAGCCAAATTCTCTTGTTTAAGAGCCTGAGACAGACCTGAGAGGAAAAACATGGACCTGGGTATCACGCTTTGCTCTTCTCCCTGACCCTTCCTTGATGTGCTTTCCTACAACTTACCCTTGATCATGCATCTTTTGACCCTTATCTGTCACTTGTCTTATTACTTACTAGTGTTTTTTAAAGTGCTACAACTTAGAAGCCAACTCTGAAGAGCATTTCCCAACTTTCACTGGCAAAGAGAAAAGACTGTAAAGATCAAAATAAATGGAAATCAATACAATAAAGACATTGAAATTCTAGCCCATTTGCCACTGTCACCCACACAGGGAAGCTGGCCTGGTAGCAAAAAAAGAAGCAAGATGTGTTGGAAACAGTAAAATTTGCCAAATGAGGGGTCCTCTCTCTTCAGGTGAGTGGTTCTGGCTATGGCAGTTTGGCCCTTGCACAATGCTGAGCATTATGTGGATTGCACGGTATCTCACCAGAACTCAGTTTCATTTAGATGCCCCACCACCCTCCCATGCCCCTTCAGAGATAGATGAAGGCCAGAGAAGCTCTCAAGCTCTTTCATCAACACAGCCAATCAGAGCTCTTAGTAACAGACAGGGAAATACAGGTAGGACCCCAAGTAAAAAAACAGGGTGGTTTTTTAAAGAAAAGTATGGACCAAATGACTGAGAACCAAGAATGACTGGACGTGCTTCCAGACATAAATGAAGGAGATGGTTGATCTTCCAAGGAGCTCTAGTACTTTCGGGAGGAGGGAACTTGTGGAAATAAATCAGGGTTCTTTAAGGCTGAAGGTATCCAGATGTTTCCTGGCTTACAGCTAGGAAAGGTTGATTATGTTAAATCTTTGAAGGCTCAGTTTAGAAGCCAGAGGTACTAAGTTTTCAGAATGTCTAGTGTCAGAGTAGTTCCCAATTGGTGAATAATTTTCTTGAGGGAAAAAAAAAGCTTCAGGTTCAGATTCCCCAAGCAAACTGTGTGACAAGCAACTGTATATGGAACTTAGAAGCACACTGATAGACCTAAGTAGCCTAATAATCAACAAACCAACCGCACCAGACCCACCACCCTAAACATTATTGATTTCAGATTACAAACTAGATGTCCACTAGTCAAACGCTAGAAAGAATGTTTATTTGTGACACACACATGGTTATAAATTAAGTACAATCATTTAAGTACTAGAATATTTCACATTGCATCTAGAATCTTTTTCTTGTTTAGAAAGGCAAGTTCTAAAATACTGACAATATTGGGTTTATATTTTGCATGACAACAATTAGATGGAGGTTGTCCACTTTAGATGGAGTGTGGGCTATCCGTTGTTTTCTTCTTACATCAAGCACACTTCTATTCCATTCATTTATATCCCTGGCTGAGTCTACTTAAAAGTTTACAAATCAGGTTCACACTAATTTTTAAAGTTAATATGTATCAGAAAGTTTGTCTTGAGAGTCTCGTTATATTCTCAGAGGTAAATAGAATTTCCAGAGGACTAAGCATCACCACCACTAATCAAGAAATTACCCCCTTTCAATCTGTTTTTTTGTTGCTGTTTTGTCTTACACTATTTTACTTCTTCTGTAGTTCAGTTTATTTGATAATCAAAAGCAATGGCTACAGATCAGTTTTTTCTTCCATAAAATGAAGACATAAATCATAAGATTTTTATAATTGAATGAAAGAATGTACATGGAACTTTTGGAATAGTTACTGCCATTTTACGTTTCTGGGCTACCCTGATAGATCAGTTGGTAAAGACCCGCCTGCAGTGCAGGAGACTCCCCAGTTGGATTCCTGGGTTGGGAAGATCCACTGGAGAAGGGATAGGCTACCCACTCCAGTATTCTTGGGCTTCCCTTGCGGCTCAGCTGATGAAGAATCTGCCAGCAGTGCAGGAGACCTGGGTTTGATCCCTGAGTTGGAAAGATTTCCCTGGAGAAGGGAAAGGCTACCCACCCCAGTATTCTGGCCTGGAGAATTTCATGGACTGTATAGTCTATAGGGTCACAAAGAGTCAGACACGACTTAGTGACTTTCACTTCCACTTATTTCTCTAATAATGCTCTGTAATAATAATAATAATAATAATAATGTATCTGTTAGCTTTATTTCATTAAAAAAAAAAGAACTGCCTCAAAAATCAGTGGATTAAACCAATCATTTATTAATATTTAGGTCACAATTATTTGGGCTTATTGCTTAGTTTTTCTGCTCTGGAGTAGCTACGTTAATCTTTTCTGGGCTTGTTCATGCCTCTGTAGTCAGTTGTCAAGTCACAAGGTCACATCAGGTATTGGATGTGGCTGGATGGTCTGGGATGGCCTCTCTTACACATATGGCTGTTAATAGATTAATAGGGCAATGGGATCGCTGAGAAGTTTACCTACCATCACTCAGGTGGGCAGCCCAGACTGCTTCACATGCAGCTTGAGGCTTTCAAGAGCAGTTGGAAAGCATGCCTCTTTAAGGAAGTGATTTCCAAGTCTCTGACTGCATACGTTTGCTCCTACCCCATTGACCAAAGGATGTCACATACCAAAGACTCAGTGATTAGAGAAAGTCAGCCTTTTGCTGGGAAAAGCTTCAGACTCACTTTACAAATGGATACACATGTAGGGATGGTGAGAATTTGTAGCTACTTTTGCAATCTGTCATACTGGCTTTTGTAGTTACTTTTTGTTATTACTTAAGTAAGAATATCTGAACATGTGTCATTTAGCTTCCCTGGAGTTATATCTTTGATTGACTCTCCATAGGAAAAAACAAACATCCCTATCATTCTCTATACTAACATTCAGACTTCCCTGGAAGCTCAAACAGTAAAATCATCTACCTACAATGCAGGAGACCGGGGTTCGATCCCTGATCGGGAAGATCCCCTGGAGAAGGAAATGGAAACCCACTCCAGTACTCTTGCCTGGAAAATCCCATGGATGGAGGAGCCTGGTAGACTACAGTCCATGGGGTCACAAAGAGTTGGACACGACTGAGCAACTTCACTTTTACTTTCACTTTCATACTGACATTCAGGATCCTCTGGGATTCCTCTGTGTCCCTCTCTTGTCTCATCCTCTCTTTGCCACATGCTACATGGGTTCCACTCATTCCAAACCACTTGCTATTCTACAATATGTTATATTTTCAAAATTGTGTACCTTTTATATGTTACCTGCTACCCAATGTTCACCTAAGAAATTCCCATTCAGATGTCAAAATTCTGCTCACATTTTTATTCCTCCCTAAAAGCTTTTCTGACTCCTTCTTCTCTCCTGCAGAGTAAGTTTCTTAACAGCTAATGACACATCCCGTACACTTGACTATAAATGCCTGCATAGTTGCACATCTATATGCAACTGTGGACAGGAACTGTGTCTTCTCCATCTCTGAGGCTGTATCATTTGCAAAGTGTGTAGAATCAAATATATTCTCAATTAATGCCTGGACAAATGAAGGAACAATTAGCAGAATGACACACCAGTTACATGTCTTTCAATATCCTCTAGAGATGAAGTTGAAGAAACAACCATTACACATGATATAGTATGTGAGGGACTGCTAAATATCTGGGGCATATTTATGTGGTTATTTCCTTGACCTCAGGTTTAACCCACTTTTTATTGTTCCAAATGTGTTTCATCACAGAAAAAAACACTCCTTTCAGTCTTGGTAAAAATAAATCCTTTGTCTAAAGTAGACTATTCCCTGCTCTGAATTAACAGGACAGGGTCAACCATTTTCCAGATCCTAAAACTAAGTTCTGTATAAAAGCACATAACTGCTCTTACTAATGTTTCTGGAGAATAGAATGTAGCCAGTACGTGCCAGGGGACAGGTTGTTCTGTGAGAACTATTTATGATCTGTCAGGTGGGAACTTTTATGGTGCTGTGCTAAGAGACAAAGAAATTTTAGGAGCTTCTAAAAGCAACAAAAATATGCTTTCAAGCTTAATGAGGAGAGGCGATAGAATCGGGTTGGAATGTAGGGCTGGCTCCATGTGCTAGAGAAAAGCTGAAATGTTCTTTAGTGTTACATATTTTGATTTTGCTAAATTTGTTTTGGGCAGGATGGATATTTATGTCCTTGCACAATGAGCAGTAATTTCAATGTCTATCAATATAATGAGTTTTATTTGAAAATTGTGCCCCACAAACAATTTTTTATGTAAGTTTGTCATAATTTTTTCCCTTACAAAAGCATGTTTAAGGAAAAGTAGATAATAAATCCATTCATCATTGTCTTGGCTGAAGGAAGTAGCCATACGCAGGCTGAATATCATTTTTATTTTACTGATTGGAAAATATTCCCATAGAAATGGGCTTAAATGAGGTAAAGTGTTCACACGGGCATTATTTCCAGACATTTTTGTCCATAGTCTGTTGATCTAACCATTGACAAACAGTGACTTTCTTAGATGGAATAAACTTCAAGATGGAGAGTAAGAAGGAGAGTGCAGTCATAAAACTTAGACTATATGACCAATGTTAGATGATATTATCTAAGTCAACCATATTAAGGAGGAGACCAAAACATTTTAAGTGACAAACCAAAGTTCAAGTAGCTCAAATATACATCAAACATAATGAATGAATTATTTCTACAATTTAGGACTATCCTTTGGTTTCTTTCTTAAGTGTTGGCAAAATCGTATTTCTATGGTTATTCCAATCAGGTATCACATAATGCTCTCAACTTCACTATAAATCAGTGAACAAAATGACTAATTCACTAGAATTCATTTTAATATCTTTGCAAGGCTGAAGGTTACCCAGATCACTGAAGTGAAAGTCACTCAGTCACATTTGACTCTTTGCGACCCTATGGACTATACAGTCCATGGAATTCTCCAAACCAGAATACTGGGGTGGGTAACCTTTCCCTTCTCCAGGGGATCTTCTCAACCCAGGGATCCAACCCAGGTCTCCCACATTGCAGGTGGATTCTTTACCAGCTGAGCTACAAGGGAAGCCCAAGAATACTGGAGTAGGTAGCCTATCCCTTCTCCAATGGATCTTCCTGACCTAGGAATAGAACCAGAATCTCCTGCATTGCAGGCAGATTCTTTACCAACTGAGTTATCAGGGAAGCCCACCCAAATCAACCACACCTTATTATTTATACTATAATACCATAGGTGTGCATAAAATATTATTGGTTGATTTAGAAAACAATGAAAAAGGAAGTATCAATAGCATATAAAAATACATTTCTTTTCTTTTTATGGAGAAAAGATGGAATAGGCATAACTGATATTTTCCAGATATTGATACTATACATATTTTTCCAAATAAAAATATGAAGAGTTACACCCATCCATTCATATATCCATCCAAAAAAGCATATGCCTGTGTGTTTAAATTGTCCTGCAATGATGCATATCAGTGCTGGAAAAATGCTTAGCACTTTAAGGGAGTTGAGTCTGATCATAAACAGCCAACTTGCTAAATGAAATCTTAAACTAAGAGCCCTGGTTATCCCCTTGGTTCAAAAATTCTTCTAGTGCAAATGGCTTTGCTCCATCTGCTGGTGACCATTCAAATGGTCCTAATGGAAATGCCTCAACCCTTAAGTTAATAGGTTGCAGAGATTTTGATTCAGTACATTTGTGGTGTTGTGGTGTAGTACAAAAACTTGTTGTTTTCACATTATCACAGGTGAAACTGAAAGTGAGGACTTTGAGACTTTAATTTGTTTTTGCTAACTTGAGAAGACATGCTGGATTGCAGATTAGAGATTTTTCTGTGGCCTGATGAATCATCATTTGTTTGAAAGAAGTAGAGCAATAGTATCTGCATGCATCGATGGATGGATGGGTGGATGGATGGATAGATGGAAGGAAAGAAAGAAAGAAATATAGGTGAATAGATAGATGGGTAGATAGATAGGTAGGTAGATGATGGATAGATAGTTAGAAAGATAGGTAGGTAGGTAGATAATAGATAGATAGAGGGCAGTTTTAGAAGTTCGACTGCCTGAGTTTGAGTTCTAGCTCTGCCACCAATTATCTTTGTGACCCTAGGCAAATTAATTAATCTCTTGCATCTCAGGTTTCCTGGCACAGTAGAGCTAATAATGGTACCTACCTTATAAGGTTGTTTTGCTGGTTAAATTAGTTGACAGAGGGAGAGAGAGAATTCATTTTCACCCAAAAGAAAAGAGTGAAACTGAACTCTTCCAGGACTTCCTCCTGCATTTTTACCTCAATTTAGTTAATTTCAACATTACTCAAGAAGGAAGGGCATAAGAAGCCTTCAAGGAAATCTTCCCTGTGATCTAAGAAGGAAACGAAATGTGCAAGGGTGCGTCTTTGGTCATAATCACAAAAGATTCACCTTTATGCAAGTTGAGTATTTGATCCTTTTCTATTTTCCTTGCAAATCCACAGGTAGACACGTGCTCTTCAGAGATATACTCAAAGGGAGCTCCTCTTGAATGTCTGGCAGTTATTTTCCCATGCCTGTGATCTTGTAGAGAGTTAAAGTAGTTGAGAGATGGAGCTATAGTGTTTGTATTTTTTTACAGGCTGTGATCCTTAGTCTGACATCTAACTCTGGTTGTATCACAGAGTAGAAGAAAGGGATTATGAGCCTAGACTCAACAAAAGCAATGTAGATATGTTTCTCCTAGGTGAGGGGGATTCTCTTTCTAAGATTATGTAGGGATATACTTTGAAAAATGCATAAGCAGATACAAAAGGATTTGCACTTAAAAGGAAGACAATCTATTGTTTTTCAAGCAATCTTTCTCCAAAACAATGCTTATTATTAAGCAAAAATGTGTTAAGTGTGCTATAGTGGGGAGATATTGCAATTAATAACATTTTGGAGCATATCTGGTTTTCTGCAAAAACCTCACTAGATAGAACTCTGAGAATTATATTGGATATTTGATTTGTATCTTATTTTGTTCATAATATAGGGTAGGTTATGTAACCAAGTTCCTCTATCCTTAAAATTAATTGAAAACTTAATTTGTATTGATGGGGTTTAATGGATATCAGAGTCTTCTGCTTTTGGAAAAAAAAAAAAGATCATTTCTAATTTTCTCCATTACAAATAATTATGTGTGTATTTAATTGTTTTTTAGAAAGCCTGCTTCAATTTATATATCAAGTAATAAGATTGACATTTATACACTGTGTATGTGTCCAAGTCTTTGCAACCCTATAGACTGTACCCTGTCATTATCCTTTGTCCATGTGATTTCCTAGGCAAGAATACTGGAATGGGATGCCATTTCTTTCTCCAGGGGATCTTCCTGACTCAGGAATCAAACCCAGATCTCCTGCATTGCAGGCAGATTCTTTATCATCTTAGGCACCAGGGAAGCCCATGTATACAGTACCATGTGTTAAATTGAAAGCTAGAATGAGCCAACTATTAAGCACAGAAAGCTCATCTTGGTGCCCTGTGATGATCAAGACGGGTAGGATGGGGGAATGGGGTGGGAAGGAGTGGATATATGTATACATATAGCTGATTCACTTCAGATTCACAGCAGAAAATAACACAACATTGTAAAGCAATTATATTCCAGTTTAAAACATGAGAAAAAGAAGTAATAAGCAAACATCCTTTTTTAAAAAAATTTCTGAATTAGCTAGTTAAATTTTTTAAATGTCATTACTATTTTATTTGAAATCTATTCTTTACTGGTGAAATAAACTTAGTTTTAGCTGATTGAGGATATCAAATTTGGAAGTGAAAAATCTGATGCCAACTTTTATGATCCGCCTTAGATGCTTGACTTCTATGCCTGCTGGTTGCGCTTAAAAATGAGCCTGTCACCATCTGTCTGTATCTGCCCCATTTCTGTTACCAGGAGTCATGCATGGGCACAATCACGCAGACACCCCTTGATTCTACACATAATCAAGAGGAAAATGTAAAACCCCAGGAAAAAAGCTTTTCACAGAACAGGAATTGCATCCTCGATTTTTACATGCTAGAAACAGTCTTCAATTTTCTCCATGGAGATCTGCTTTATGTGTTATTTTGGTTTGCTTCTAACCCTGTTTTCTACTGCAAAAAGGCAATTTCTATTACTGGACTCTAGATTCGATGTGCAGTTAAATGCTACATCACAGCTGAGTTTTGATATTTCACAGTGGATGGGAAAAGTATTAACAAAGTTTGTGTTTTCCTCCGCACATAATAACCACTAATTCACGGGAGTTAGGGGTTTCAGTGGTCTGACTCTGTACTTCCAAAGCAGCAGATTTTCTACCTTTTTCATCAGAATTTCATCCAAATACAGTGTTTTACAGAAAACCCTCTGGTTTAGCTATTTGACAGAATGTCAATCTCTTAGTCATTTAACTCAAGTGCTTCGAACTTCTGACCTCCTTGGATAGAGGAAGGCCATTAAAGACTCAAGGACAACAGTCAATTTGTGATCCCTTCTGTTCTTAATAAAGTTTTACATTTCACCACATAGCTGTGCAATAAACTATCACGGTCTGTTCTCTGAGTTAGATAATTCTTATTCACACACACAAAATCATCTAGAGGAGTCAATAAAATCCAACTGATACCTGCAAGTTTGTCTCAAAGATGGCAGTGGAAGGCGTTTGTATCATGGTTCCTTCCTGGCCAAGGAGGTTCATTGTATGTATTCAAGTTTGTGAGTATAAACTGGTCTTCAACATGAGTCTATATTCTGAGTGATACAAAGCAGTAAAAGATGCTTCCAGTTGAAGAGATTCAGGAACTGAGGGTGAACCCCAGACATGTGAAATCAGGAGGCTCAGATGAAATGGGAGGGATGAAGAAGTGAGTATCATTCCTAAAGGGAGCAATTCTATTGTTGTTTTGTTTGGTTTTAGTACTCCCTCATTGAGTTCTCTGTAGGTGTCTCTTTTCTGCCAAACACACTAAATTCTTCCAGGTCATCTCTAGACCTGACAGATTTGGATTGTAAATGCAGGTTCACCAATTACTAGCTGTGTGACATCAACAAATTTGTTTGTTTTCTTTTAATCCTAATTTTCTCGTGAGTTAAAAAAAGATATAAGTATATGATAAGGTTGATATGGGGATGAAATAACATAATATGTATAATTGGAGCATACTAAACATTAGTATATGGGAGCTACTTTGAAATATTTTTCCTTTGAAGCTCTACAACATCAAAATTACATTGTCCACAGGATCAACATTTTAAAAATCCTTTTTGGTTTTGAACTAAACAGGAGTAGAGTATATTAGTATATTTTATTGATTTATTTATCCTTTCAAATACCAAAGTCTTCATATTTGAAAGATGTGTTTAAAATATGTCATAAAAATAGAAATGATAGGAGAAAAGCAAGTCATATCCCTTTGAAAAATACAGTGTTTGGCACAGAGTAGGCACCAAATAAATATTTGCTGAGTGAATAAACATGTGTATATACTCCCAGGCACTCTGCTCAGTGGAGGAAATTATGTATTTTAATGTGAGCCTCAAGTATATTATACAGGCAGAATACAATGACAGAGATTTTAAGTCATCAGATCAGATACATGCTAGAAGTATATTCAGATAAACCCAGAACATCTAACAAACTGTAAGTTTGCTTTACTGAAAAATTAATCTCCTAAAAGAAGGGGAATTCTCAACAAAGACCTGCCTCTAACAAGGAAGAAATAGTTTATGTATTGTAGGCCAAACTGCCTTAGAAGAAGGAGACCATAACACTCAAAACTGATCATAGCTGGTGTAAAAGGAACTGAATCAAGGCAAATTGGAAGTGGTCAAACAGGAAATGGCAAGAGTAAACGTCGACATTCTAGGAATCAGCGAACTAAGATGGACTGGAATGGGTGAATTTAACTCAGATGACCATTATATCTACTACTGTGGGCAAGAATCCCTTAGAAGAAATGGAGTAGCCATCATCGTCAACAAAAGAGTCCGAAAGACAGTACTTGGGTGTAATCTCAAAAACGATAGAATGATCTCTGTCCGTTTCCAAGGCAAACCATTCAATATCACAGTAATACAAGTCTATGCCCCGACCAGTAATGCCAAAGAAGCTGAAGTGAAATGGTTCTATGAAGACCTACAAGACCTTCTAGAACTAACACCCAAAAAAGATGTCCTTTTCATTATAGGGGACTGGAATGCAAAAGTAGGAAGTCAAGAAACACCTGGCGTAACAGGCAAATGTGGCCTTGGAGTACAGAATGAAGCAGGGCAAAGGCTAATAGAGTTTTGCCAAGAGAACACACTGGTAATAGCAAACACCCTCTTACAACAACACAAGAGAAGACTCTACACATGGACATCACCAGATGGTCAACACCGAAATCAGATTGATTATATTCTTTGCAGCCAAAGATGGAGAAGATTTGTACAGTCAACAAAAACAAGACTGGGAGCAGACTGTGGCTCAGATCATGAACTGCTTATTGCCAAATTCAGACTGAAATTGAAGAAAGCAGATTAAACCACTAGTCCATTCAGGTATGACCTAGATCAAATCCCTTATGAGTATACAGTAGAAGGGACAAATAGATTTAAGGGACTAGACCTGATAGACAGAGTGCCTGATGAACTATGGACAGAGGTTCGTGACATTGTACAGGAGACAGGGATCAAGACAATCCCCATGGAAAAGAAATTCAAAAAAGCAAAATGACTGTCTGAGGAGGCCTTACAGATAGCTGGGAAGAGAAGAGAAGGGAAAAGGAAAGATATTCCCATCTGAATGCAGAGTTCCAAAGAATAGCAAGGAGAGATAAGAAAGCCTTCCTCAGCAATAAGTGCAAAGAAATAGAGGAAAACAACAGATTGGGAAAGACTCGAGATCTCTTCAAGAAAATTAGAGATACCAAAGGAACATTTCATGCAAAGATAGGCTCAATAAAGGACAGAAATGGTATGGACCTAACAGTAGCAGAGGATATTAAGAAGAGGTGGCAAGAATACGCAGAAGAGCTGTACAAAAAAGATCTTCACAACCCAGATAATCACGATGGTGTGATCACTCACCTAGAGCCAGACATCCTGGAATGTGAAGTCAAGTGGGCCTTAGAAAGCATCACTACGAACAAAGCTAGTGGAGGTGATGGAATTCCAGTTGAGCTATTTCAGATCCTCAAAGGTGATGCTGTGAAACTTCTGCACTCGGTATGCCAGCAAATTTGGAAAACTCAGGAGTGGCCACAGGACTGGAAAAGGTCAGTTTTCATTCCAATCCCAAAGAAAGGCAATGCCAAAGAATGCTCAAACTACCACACAATTGCACTCATCTCACATGCTAGTAAAGTAATGGTCAAAATTCTCCAAGCCAGGCTTCAACAGTACATGAACCGTGAACTTCCAGCTGTTCAAGCTGGTTTTAGAAAAGGCAGAGGAACCAGAGATCAAATTGCCAATATCCACTGAATCATCGAAAAAGCAAGAGAGTTCCAGAAAATCATCTATTTCTGCTTTATTGACTATGCGGATCACAATAAACTGGAAAATTCTGAAAGAGATGGGAATACCAGACCATCTGACCTATCTCTTGAGAAACCTGTATGCAGGTCAGGAAGCAACAGTTAGAACTGGACATGGAACAACAGACTGGTTCCAAATAGGAAAAGGAGTACGTCGAGGCTAAATATTGTCACCCTGCTTATTTAACTTATATGCAGAGTACATCATGAGAAATGCTGGGCTGGAAGAAACACAAGCTGGAATCAAGATTGCCAGGAGAAATATCAATAACCTCAGATATGCGGATGACACCACCCTTATGGTAGAAAGTGAAGAGGAACTAAAGAGCCTCTTGATGAAATTGAAGGAGAAGAGTGAAAAAGTTGAGTTAAAGCTCAACGTTCAGAAAACTAAGATCATAGCATCTGGTCCTATCACTTCATGGGAAATAGATGGGGAAATAGTGGAAACAGTGTCAGACTTTATTTTGGGGGGCTCCAAAATCACTGCAGATGGTGACTGCAGCCATGAAATTAGAAGACGCTTAATCCTTGGAAGGAAGGTTATGGCCAACCTAGATAGCATATTTAAAAGCAGAGACATTACTTTGCCAACAAAAGTTCATCTAGTCAAGGCTATGGTTTTTCCAGTGGTCATGTACGGATGTGAGAGTTGGACGGTGAAGAAAGCTGAGCGCCACAGAATTGATGCTTTTGAACTGTGGTGTTGGAGAAGACTCTTGAGAGTCCCTTGGACTGCAAGGAGATCCAATCAATCCATCCTAAAAGAGATCAATCCTGGGTGTTCATTGGAAGGATGATGTTGAAGCTGAAACTCCAATACTTTGGCCACCTCATGCGAAGAGTTGACTCATTGGAAAAGACCCTGATGCTGGGTAGGATTGGGGGCAGGAAGAGAAGGGGATGACAGAGGATGAGATGCTGGATGGCATCACTGACTCGATGGACATGAGTTTGAGTAGACTCCAGGAGTTGGTGACAGACAGAGAGGCCTGGCGTGCTGCAATTCATGGGGTCGCAAATAGACACGACTGAGCGACTGAACTGAACTGACCTGACCTGAAAAGGAACTGGGCTTTTGGAATCTCAATTGGATGAAGATCAAAAGAAACATTATACAGGATTTCTTAATGGGAGTATTTAAGTGGAGAGGTGACTCAGTCTTGCAGGGAGTATCTCAAAAATGAATTCTGAATTCATGGTGGTAAATACTTTTGAGGAGCAATGCCGATGAAGATTTTTCAGGATCCCTAGGAAGGTGCCAAGGAGCTCACAGGCAGTCAGATTTTGTAAAGTGCAGAGAAAAAGAAGTAAGGACAACATTCAGTTCAGTTCAGTCACTCAGTCCTGTCTGACTCTTTGTGACCCCATGGACTGCATCACATCAGGCCTCCCTGTCCATCAGCAACTCCCAGAGTTTACTCAAACTCATGTCCATTGAGTCGGTGATGCCATCCAACCATCTCATCCTCTGTCGTCCCCTTCTCCTACCACCTTCAATCTCTCCCAGCATCAGGGTCTTTTCAAATGAGTCAGTTCTTCACATCAGGTGGCCAAAGGACTGGAGTTTCAGCTTCAGCATCAGTCCTTCCAATAAATATTCAGGACTTATTTCCTTTAGGATGGACAGGTTGGATCTCCTTGCAGTCCGAGGGACTCTCAAGTCTTCTCCAACACCACAGTTTAAAAGCATCAATTCTCCAGTGCTCATCCTTCTTTATGGTCCAACTTTCACATCCATACAAGACAACATGAAATACCATAGCTTTGACTAGCCGGACCTTTGTTGGGAAAGTAATGTCTCTGCTTTTTAATATGTTGTCTAGGTTGGTCTTAACTCTTCTTCCAAGGAGCAAGCAAGCATCTTTTAATTCCAAGGCTGCAGTCACCATCTGCAGTGATTTTGGAGACTGAAAAGATAAAGTCCATAACTGTTTCCACTGTTTCCCCATCTATTTGCCACGAAGTGATGCAACTGGATGCCATGATCTTAGTTTTCTGAATGTTGAACTTTTAGTCAACTTTTTCACTCTCCTCTTTCACTTTCAAGATGCTCTTTATTTCTTCTTTGCTTTCTGCCATAAGGGTAGTGTCATCTGCATATCTGAAGTTATTGATATTTCTCCCAGCAATCTTGATACCAGCTTGTGCTTCATCCAGCCCAGCATTTTGCATGATGTACTCTGCATAGAAGTTAAATAAGCAGGGTGACAATATACAGCCTTGACATAATCCTTTTCCTATTTGGAACCAGTCTGCTATTCCATGTCGGTTCTAACTGTTGCTTCCTCACCTGCATACAGATTTCTCAAGAGGCAGGTCAGGTGATCTAGTATTCCTATCTCTTTAAGAATTTTTCACAGTTTGTTGTGATCCATACAGTCAAAGGCTTTGGCATAGTCAATAAGGCAGAAGTAGATGTTTTCCTGGAACTCTCTTGCTTTTTCAATGATCCAGTGGATGTTGGCAATTTGATCTCTGGTTCCTCTGCCTTTTCTAAATCCAGCTTGAACATCTGGAAGTTCATGGTTCATGTACTGTTGAAGCCTGGCTTGGAGAATTTTGACCATTACTTTGCTAGGGTGTGAGATGAGTGCAATTGTGTGGCAGTCTGAGCATTCTTTGGCATTGCCTTTCTTTGGGGTTGGAATGAAAACTGACCTTTTCCAGTCCTGTGGCCACTCCTGAGTTTTCCAAATTTGCTGGCATACTGAATGCAGCACTTTCATAGCATTATCTTTTAGGATTTGAAATAGCTCAACTGGAATTCTATCACCTCCACTAGCTTTGTTTGTAGTCATGCTTCCTAATGCCCACTTGACTTCACATTCCAGGATGTCTGGCTCTAGGTGAGTGATCACACCATCATGATTATCTGCATTATGAAGATCTTTTTTGTATAATTCTTCTGTGTATTCTTGCCACCTCTTCTTAATACCTTCTGCTTCTGTTAGCTTCATACCATTTCTGTTTTTATTGTGCCCATCTTTGCATGAAATATTCCCTTGGTATCTCCAGTTTTCTTGAAGAGATCTCTAGTCTTTCCCATTTTATTGTTTTCCTCTATTTCTTTGCATTGATCACTGAGGAAGGCTTTCTTATCTCTCCCTGTTATTTCTTCGGAACTCTGTATTCAAATGGGTATATCTTTCCTTTTCGTCTTTGCCTTTCAACATGGAACAAAGATAAGTCTAATCTGGTAAAGGAGACTCCTAAGAATGATATGCACAATAACATCCCCCAGGAGCTAAAAGTTTCTAGCAATGTGAAGCCCCCTCCTGCAAAACAGATGTCTAGTGCTTTCTCAGGAAAGGAATATGACCTAGAAAGGGAGAGTCATGGTACTTGGGAATGACAGATTAATTCTCTTCTCAGTCCTTAATAGCCTAACTTTCTAAGAGTTGTCTGTGCTTCCTAGCATTTGATCTAACTTCTTAGTCCAGGGATCTGGCTACCACTGCTCCAACCCAATTAGCACCTTGTCATTTACAAACATCAACCCAAAAGACACTATGCAATTCTTCTTGCAGCAGCATCTTCCATTGTCCTCTGGTTTCTCTTCAGCCTCTATGCCAATAATTTCCTCTCTAGCAAGTCTTGAAATAGGTTTGCATTTCTCTCCTGGACTCTCTGTCTTCTTTACCTATACTTTCTCTTGAAGACAAACCTTTCACAAGCCCATTATATCCATTTTTCTATGTCCAACTTACAATACTGATCTGCGTCTTCAATTCAAATTTGCAGTTGGGATTTCTCCTCTGAGCCTTTTAATCGGCAGCTCCATTCAGATTCGACAGGTTTAAAATTGAACTCTTGACCTCTCTGTGATCTTTTTTATGGTTGAAGCTCCTTTTCCTTTCTGTGTTCACAACCATCTAGTCAGTTATTCAAACTAGAGATATCTGAGTCTCCTAACTTTTGTCTCTCCTCGTATTGATGCTCTCAGAAAAGACCTTTATACTATAACCAAATAATCTGTATAAAATAAACTATGGAGATGATCTCTTCTAATGTAAGACCTGCTTTGACTTCACAGTGCCATTATCCTGGTTTCTGAACTTGTTAACAGAATGTGGAAGATTTGGTGGGGTCCAGTCTCTATCTCTCTCCCCTCATCTGCCAACAGTTTTCTGCTTTGCTCTCTGAGCCTCTGTCACTTTGATATTCAATCAGCTCCTTACTTTCCTCCATTTTAATTTTTATAAAATTTATTCATATATGCTGTTTTCGAAAGCCATTGTTTTTCCTTCAAAATTCTAAATGACGCATTTATATTGTTACCTTTTAATTGTTTTTTAAAGATAGTGCTCATTTAAATTTGTCCTATTCAAAAATCTACTCACACATCTTATGTTGCTCTACATATATGCATCTCATCTTTCCAACCCTAAAATATGAATATATCACAAGTTTTGTTTCAATTAATTTTAGACTTTTTATTACTTGCTTATGAAATAGTACTTTTGTTGCTGAACCACGTAGTCTAGTTTATTATGTTTTTTTATTTTTCTAGAGTTAATTTTTATTTGCTTTTCCCTCACTATACTTATCATTAATTTATCCCCAAACTCTCAAGCAACAATCTGTTTTTCCTCTTGATGTATTTAAGCACATCAGAAAAAAAAATAAATTTAGATTTGTTAAATTAAATGCATGTATATATGTATGTATTTATACATATAAATTTATATGGATGTGCACATGTACATACACATACATATATACATCTATTTTCCTTAGATAAGTTCTACATCTTCCTCCTTCAGTCTGACTATTTGTTCCGTATGCCCTCTGCCAAGCTCTTGCCCTGAGATCTCCCTTGACCATCATCTTGGGCCTTCTTTTTCCTCTCTTGGGTTGAATTTTCTTTTCCACATGTCCATGTGTCTTGATTAATTACTCATTTTCTGTTTTGTTTTGGTTTTCAGTGAATACATATTCCAATATTTTTCATTATTAAGTAAAATATTTTAAAACTGTGTATATGCTAAAAAATCTTCTGTTTTTATAATTGAGTCATTTGAAGACATTGTTTCTAAGGTTGCTACTGAATAACTGTTTCCATTCCATCTCTGGATTTTATGTATGTATGTGTGTGTGTATGAAAAATCTATTCTTTTTCTGCCCCAGAAGATTTGAAGTTCCTCTATTTATTATTGGTGCTTCAAAAATTTTATAATGTTATGTCTTTGAGTCAGGTTTCTCTTCATTTTTCAAGGAATTTTTCAACAGTTCCTTTTAATTCCAAGATAGCTCTCAGTTATGGGATAGTTTCTTGAATTATATCATGGATAATTTCCTTTGGTCAATAGTCTCTAACCAAATAAAACCATATCTGTTTTTGAACAAAGTTGCTATTATCAACTTCTTTCAATGATGGAGAATGTACACCATGAAGAACTATGGGGCATCTTAGAAATAGGGTGTGAGAAAGGACTAACTACAGAGTTTGGTCATGTGAAGAGTCCAGGAAAAGTTAAAGAAAGTGGACTCTGCTCTAGATTAGATGCTTTGGGGAAGTAAAGGTCATTGTTTGAAGTATATTAATGTTTCTCATCTAGAATATAGGATCATTGAAGGCTTGCTCAAACAGAAATAAAGAAGTAAAGTAAAGAAGTAAAGTATAAGTAAAGAAGCAGCAATTACTTATATAAGTTAGGAAAGGAGGCTATTTGGGTATTTTTGTGGTTTAAACAGTATTCTCATTTCTCTCTGTGCTCTTCATGTTTATGGAGTAGTAGTATTTTTGTCCTGTTCTGTTATGGTCAGAGAACGTTTGTCTGATGTTCATTTTTTTTTTTTTTTTTTTGGATAATAACAGCCATCACTTGGTATCTGCAGTAGATTGGTTCCAGGGCCTGTGTGGATATGAAAATTCAAAGATGCTCATGTAACTTAATTATATGGCATAGTGTTTGCACATAACCTAAACTCAACCTTCTCTATTCTTTAAATCATCTCTAGGTTACTTATAATACCCAGAGATGTAATACCTTATATAATGCAATATAAATTCTATGTCAACACTTTTAAAAACCAATGTAAATGCTTCGGTAAAATGTTGGGTGTAAGACAAATTCAAGTTTTGCTTTCTGGAACTTTCTAGATTTTTTTTTTTTTTTTTTATGTTTTGGATCTGAAGTTGGTTGAATTCATGGTTGCAGAAACAATGATATGGAGGGCCTATAGTATTTATGTTTGACAGGAGAACGACATGGCCTATTTATCCAGCTGCTTTGCTGAGTTACCTCCTAGCAGTATGAAGGCCCAGCTGAGGGTGCCAGGTCTATTCTCTACTGCTTTTCTGTTTCTCACTTTCAACTTATTTTTTTCTTTTTTCTTTATGTTATTTGGTTGTTGAGCAAGGTGGGCCAGCCCTTTAATTACCTTTTACTTTTTGTCTTGTCTTTGCTATTTTCCATCCTTGTCTGCTTCTCTTTTCTTTCTGTGAGATTTCATAGATTTAATTGCATCTTTTCCAGTGAATTTAATCTTCAAGAGCACTCTGTGGCTCTCCAGACATTTCTTTTCATAGCATTCTGTTCTTGTTCATGCATGAAATGCCTTATTTTTGTTGCTGTAAAGACGTAGCATTTTAAAATGGTTGTGGCTTTGTTTTATCTGGATTTATTTTTATTTGCTCGTTTTTCTCTCTCAGCGTTATTTCTCTCCCCTCATCTATTCTTTTCTCAGTCAGTTTCTTTTTCCCCCCTGTTGATTCTTGTTTCTCCTTTTATACTTAGCAGTGAAATACTAAAAATGCTCTATGTGCATTGAGTATCCTTTTTTTCTTTTTTCTTTTTCCCTATGATTAGGCTTCACTACCAAGTGATGTGGTTCAGCTATTTCACTGGGGTAATCATGACTTTGCTGCCTATAACTCTATTAATTGGGTTGACCCAAAATTTCATTTGGGCTTTTCTGTAAGATATTATAGGGGAAAAAAAAATCTGAATGAACTTTTTGGCTAACCCAAAGTTTATTTATTTATTTAGGTTAGCTACTTAATTTTGTCAGAATCTAGACATCATATTTGCCTGGCAGTATACAACTGACTGGCACAGATTAAGGGGAAGCCAGTCAGGTAGAGAAGACTGAGGTTGCAAACTCAGAATGTGCATGTTTTTATCATTCTCCCTTTTCAACATGGTGCTTCTGTGCCCGGTGTTCCAAATCCAAAGTTACGTGATGGGAAAAAGGAGGGACAGCTGCCCATTTTACATGATAAGTGACATGTGAGTTTCTTAGGACACCTAAATTCTTATACAGACTTTCATCCAATTCTCTTGAGTCTCATTGGACCTTCCTTTTAGAAATTATTGATCCTTTAGTGTGTTTTTTCAACAACCTCAGATATGCAGATGTTACTACTCTAATGGCAGAAAGAGAAGAGAAACCCTCTTGATGAGGGTGAAAAATGAAACTGAAAAAACTGTCTTAAAACTCAACATTCAGAAAACTAAGACCATGGCATCTAGTTCCATAACTTCATGGCAAATAGATGGGGGAAAAAGTGGAAACAGTAGCAGGTTTTATTTTGGGGTGTTCCAAAATCACTGTGGATGGTGACTGCAACCATGAGATTAAAATACATTTTCTCCTTGGAAGAAAAGCTATGACTAACCTAGACAATGTATTGAAAACCAGAGACATCACTTTGCTGACAAAGGTCTGTATAGTCAAAGCTATGGTTTTTCCAGTAGTCAGGTACACATGTGAGAGTTGGGGCATAAAGCAGGCACTGAAGAGTTGATGCTTCTGAATTGTGGTGCTGGAGTAGTCCCTTGAACTGCAAGGAGGTCAAATCAGTCAGTCCTGCAGGAAATCAACCCTGATCTGTGATTTCCTGGGCTTCTACATTCCAGTAGCTTCTCTGATATTCACTTATCCATTCCAACTTTTCTTTGACATCTAACATACTGTATCAAAATTATTCATACTCATTCATACTGAAATGTATATGATTGGTGGTGGGGAGTAGTGTGGGGAAAACAGACTGACCTTGAATTGATAATCCTATCATCAGATAACCTACTGTTGTATATTCAATGCAATATCCCCAAATATAACAATGCACAAAAGCAATAGGACAGATTCAATGAAAATATGAGATGTTTCGGAGTGTAAATGTGACACAGAACTTGTATCAAAAGAGAAGGTAATGTAATCCATAGATTAAAATGATCCTGTCTTGGCTCAATTGTATCAAGTTTTAATAATGATTTTTAAAGTTTGTTAGTATTCTAATGAACCTGTCATCTTTCTTTGTGTTTGCCCTGGATCTGTGTCTTATTTAAGCAAGTGACCTTGTCTTTCGGAGCTCCATATTTCCCACAGCACTTTTTAGCACAGAGCCAGCCTTGTAAAATATCTTCACAAAGACTTATTAAATTAATTTTATTAAATCCCTCCTGGACTGCCCATTTGCCTTCATTAATTACGTTAGACCTAGAGGAGATGACCTCTACTTGCTGTCATGATTGAATTACATCTTAGACTTGTAGATTCTTTTAACAATACCATTTTTGAGGAGAAGAGATATACTATCAAAGGTAGAACATAGTCATTTTTCAGATGAGGATATGAATATTTTTATCTTGCATGACTTTTTCTACCTCCCTCTCCCCAACACATATATGCACTCATGTCTCCCTCATACGCTTTGTCTTATAATCATTTCTAGCTGCAAAATAATAGGTTTGGAATGAGAACAGAGATCTGCCTTCTCTGGCTTTTTCAGCTGGTAAACCACAAAAAAAAAAAAAATCAGTATTAACTATTAGAATGCAAAATACAGATATGCCATGTCAAACTATTTTTTAAATGATAGATTTTCATTTTTTAATTACGCCAAGTATTTCTCAGAGATTTAAGAGATTTTTAAGCTTTATGAGCATTAATGCCGTTGTGATTATGTTTTGTTTGCCCCTAATTAAAAGAATCAGGAGCACAGTTGGAAGAGAATATTGATGCATCCAGGAAAACTTATGAAGGATGCAGCTACTTCTTTTCTCCTTTTGTTTCAAAGATCAAAAATCGAGCACGTGGCAGAAATGAGGCAAATGTGTTACCATGGGATAATTGTGATTGTATCCTCTGCTCCATCATTCATTAACAACAGGATAAGCATGAATCCTGGATTTTGCTAATCTGATGGTCTTGGCTCTGTTTTCGGTAAACAGTATAAATTATTTCCAGAAGAGCTGTGGAGAAAAATGTGAGATATTATTGTAGAATCCAACACTCTCATAAAACTTACAAAATTTTTGTCTGGCCCAAGAGACACTAACTACCCGTGTGTCTTCAGGAGCCCAGGGGAAGACATTAGACAGTCTCTCTCACACACAGCATCCTCATCTCCAGTTCTGGTTGCACCTGGATGAAAGAAATTCTGCCAGCATTTCTTTAGCAGGCTTCTGGCTGTCAAAACAAAGTAGAGCCTCCTGGGGATGCTCACACTTGCCTGCTGAGGAGAAAACACTGTGTTAAGTGTTTTACATACATTATCCCATTATATCCTTACAAAGCCTTTTGAGTAGGGTCTCCATTAAACAAATGGTGAAAGTGAATCTCAGAAAGGGCTGCATTGTTAATAACATATATCTTTTAAATGGGAAGACCTGGATTCAAGCCTTAGTTGCTTGTTATCAAGGGCATCCCCAAGGACTCAGAGGTAAAGAATCCACGTGCAATGCAGGAGACACAGGAGATGTGAGTTCAATCCCTGGGTCAGGAAGATACCCTGGAGGAGGAAATGGCAACTCATTCCAGTATGCTTGCCTAGAAAATTCCATGGACAGAGGAGTCTGGAGGGCTACAGTCGAAAGGGTGGCAAGGAGTCGGACAGGATTGAGTGAACACAAACAGTAACAAAGCAGGTAGTATACCGCCTCCCAGAACTGATTTGTTGGTAGCATTAGCCCCAGAACCTCCTTCCATTCCATTCCTTTGATGCCCAAGGTTAACTGGTAGATGGTTTAGATATTCTAAGTGAAGGAAAAATGAGTTTCTAGCTCACTGTGTGATAATAATGCTGTTGTTACATGATAATGCTGACATTTAATTAAAATATTATTAATGCTAGAATTCAAGCTCCTTGGAGAGGGGATATTTGTCTGTTTGGTTCAGTGTGGTTCCTTGAGTTCTTGGAAGAGTGATTGACAAAACTCAAGAAATAGCTGTTGAATGAATGCGTTTTCCTGGTTGAGAAGACTTCCCATGCCAACATTGGGCTGCCCACCATTATTTTTGTTTTGTTACAAAAAAGAAAGGTTGCACTTTGGAGGAATACATGAACCTTTTAGAATTCGCTGAGAAAAAAAAATAATAGAAGTTCCTACAAGCCACAGCTAAATAGATACAAAGTCTCCAGCTGCTCTTTCAGAGTGGTTCACCACTGGTTATAAACTATAGGCATTTCTGCTTCCAATCCACTAAAAGCATTCATTTTTCTTCAGAATAAGTTTTAGTGCATTAATCAAACCCCTACCAGCAATAGTTTGTGCTTATATAGTAGGAGGAAAAGGATGCCTTGGTCTAAAAACCGGGATGCTAAGTCTGCCCAAAGAAACGACTTCTTTTCAGAGAAGTTGTTTGTTCGCTCCTAGTTAATATTCCTCTAGTAAAGATGAAATTCAACGAGATATCTGACTTCCGCAGGATTCCAGTGGCTGCTTTGCTTGTCTATGTATGTTTAAAACCAAGAGAGAGGGTAACAATTTTTTAAAAAATGATAGAAAGCCATACAATAAGCAGAAAGAGAATTATGCAAGTAAAATCGAGATGACAAGATACAGAAGATAGAAAGAAGGTAAGCTGACAAAAAAAGGGAATTCCATTATATGTCAAAGGAACTGAGTCTGTAGGCTGACTATTATGACATGATTAAAAATATTACATGCATTGAAAAAACAACAAAACAACATGGTGGAGTCATGAGTCAGGTCATACTTTCAAAAAACATCTGAACTGCACAGCCATCTATTCAATACTGTCACCTGGTCAGTCGATCCCCTTGAAGTCCTGGTGTCCAGAGGATATAAACAAAAGCAAATATCAATCCTCTTAAATATTTGCACTCTTTTCCTGATTTGTAATTTTCACAATGATCCCTTTGTTCATGTGAAAAAGAAAGAATACTTGAAATGCATAGTATTACTGCGGCAGAGGAAAGATTGCAGATTTTCCTTCCAACTCTAGCATGCAGGCTTTGCAATAAAATAGGTAGTTTGATCATTTATATAATCATTATTTTTAAGGGAGCAATTCAATTCCCAAATCAAAGAGCTGATGTATGTAAACAGATATGATGATCCCTTAACACTCTCATTGAGAAGTTACTTTTTAATTGCTTTGCTTATAATTTCAACTTCAAAGCCAGTAATAGCTTTCGAATTAATAGCTCATAGCCCATTTGATACACTGATATTTAATTAATGAGTTCATAATTCCAGTGGCACATTGCCTTTCTGACAGCTCCTCCAGGTTGTTAGTTTCCATATTGCTGACTGTTTGCTAACAATTCTTAGGGAGGTCATTTTGCCAATGTAATCTTTTCAGGCTGGATAGTGAAAAAGAATGGTCTCAGTCAGAGAGAAAGTTGTCTCTTTGCTGCTTGGTGAAGTAGCTAGTTTTGCTAGGCCTCCAGGGCTAGCTGAAATTTCACATAGCTTTTCTTAGAACATTAGGACTTGTCCAGACTGATGTTAAATAATTGTACTTCTGTGGGGTTTGGAGATGGGGAGGGAAATGAATGAGTCCGCATCTCTGCCTTTTTCTTTTTTTTTCCAGAAGCCTTTCCAAACCTTCCTATAGCCCACCATGCTTTTCCTTCTTATGGCTCTCCTAGTCATTTTGCAAGAGTTGACAAACTATGGGCTTTAAACAAAGGATGTGTTTTAGATTTTTTAAGAATTGTAACAAACACCAATGAAATGATGGAAATCACATGAGCTCTTTACAGTAAAAAAAAAAAAACTTGCTGATCCCTGGAGGATAATTAACACTTGCCATCAGCTTTTGTAATTGAAATCCTTCCCTTGGGCATGGCCTGTCCAGTTTCCCTCTTCAGTTCACAGTGTTTTCTCTAGGTGTTGATGACAGTTATGAGGCTCTTCTAAGACCAGCAGGCCCTGCTCCCAGGCTCTTACTGTTCAGGAGGCAGCAGCCATTCCTGCAGCTACCTAGTATTCATTGTCCCTTTCTAGGTGAATTAGCACCACGTTTAGTATTGTGGCCCCTTGCAGGGTTTCCCAGTAGTCAAGATCTCTGACATTGAATCTCCCTCTACAAAGTCTCACCACCCCCCACCCCCAAAACAAATCTGCAATTATGACTCCTGGCATTTGGCTTATCCTTTGAAATCAGTTCTGCTGCATTTAAAATGTTGATCTTCCAGAGAACTTGATTGAAGATCTGTGACTCTGCAAGGATACCTGTCCACAATCATGAACTACTGTGCTGTTACCCACCAGGAGTTGGTTGCTTACCAGAAAAATCCAGGGAGGGAGAGAGGATGACAGAACAAGTACTGAAAGACGGACAAAGAATCACACCTTAGTGTGTATCTGCCAGTTCCCCTAGTGCAGGATTAATTACCCAGATATTTTTCACTAAGAGATCTTCACAGGAGAAGAGAAAGAGGTATAAATAAAAAAGGAACAGAGGACAGGAAGCAAATACAAATATGTCTATTTCAGTATGTAACTGAGGGCTGGCCCTGCCAGAATATTATAGATTGCCATAAAGTTAGAAGTAATTAATGATAATTGAAATAGCTGTGAGTTAGTAGTAGTATTTGGATTATTAAGATAAAGATAATTATAATAAAATTAGGCACTACAAATAGTGATTGCATTAATGATTTTAATGATTGCTTTAATAGTGCACTGGAAATAGATTTCCTATAAATGGACTAATAATATTAATGATAAAAGTAATAATAGCTACCACTTATTAAGTGCTTACCCTACATCAGGACCTGGGCTATGTAAGACATTCTCTTAACTGATTAAAAATGTTGTGATGGTGTGGATTAATGAGACAAAGAGACCCTCTGTGAGTTTTGAGGGAGTTTATTCCAGACAATTTTCAGAGGAAAGAATTAGCTGAAGAAAGGTTTCATTAGAATTCCACATATGAGGACTTTCCATTATAAAGACAGCGTTTCTGAATCTCATCTTCCTAAGATCCGTAAGGAGAGAAATTTGAGACGGACTCTGAGCACTCTCCGTGGAATCTTATGCAGGGAGCTCATTTCCACATGCACGGATAGGAGGCGTGTGCAACACACACAACCTTAAAAGGAGTTTCCCATGCAAACTATAGCAAAAGTCATATCTGCTTTGTCCTCAGCCTGGCATATTTAAGTCTGTCATCAGCTTCTGAAAATGCTGAGTGCTGTGCAAAGGCAGTTCAGGTATGTGCAATTATATATAAAATTGGTGGTAAATAAGCCTGCTGAAAAATAAGAATCTACTTTATGTATTGGTTGTCCTTGAACCTGTCTCTAAAGATATTGCATCAAAAAAGAGATCAACAACCAATAATAAAAGGTACTCTTTATTGAGTGTTTAGAATGGGTAAGATATTGACAAGCATTTGGTGTATGCTATAGCATTTGAATATAGCATATTACCCAATATGATCCCCAGTTAACTTGTAAGGTTACTGAGGCTTAAAGAACATTTTTGCTTTCTCCAGTGCCATGCAGACAACATGAAGTATAACTGAGATTTCGGTAAGCAAGTATTTATAGGATCTCTCAGCTATTAAGCTATTAATTTTTAATTTGGTAGTTTGATACTATGTCCCTTCTGTGTGTGTGTGTGTGTGTGTGTGTGTGTGTGTGTGTGTGTGTGTGTGTGTGTGTGTGTGCACGCACGTCTTTGCATTATGAGCCACAGAGAACAGGGGCAGCTACTCTCACAGCTGCAAGTGATGCTATGCATTTAATTAGCACATGCTTTGGTGACGTTGATAGCATGCAGTGTTTTCCTCTTTTCTGCCCTGATCTTACCTATCAACATGGATCAAGATCCTTCCTCTTTGTACTACTGGGAAACTAACCCTGAGGTATGTCGGGAAAGGAAAATCATTCATCTAATTTCAGTTTCTCTATCTCTGCTTTTGTTTTTTCTTTTTGTCTGTGAGCACAGCCAGCTGTCTAGAAGTTTGAAGATTCCAAAGCTTTCCTGTCTATTGAGTTAAAATCTTTCCCCTCCATTTAGTCTGTGAACCAGAGTCTTTTTCTAATCGAAAGCCTTATACAAAGCTAATAGATAGAAAACGTGTTTGTACAACTGTGCAACTACTACTTATTTTTTATTCCACTCAGACTTTGTTCAACACACCACGGTTAAGAATTGGGTAAAACTATTAAAGTCATCATATACCTTAATAAAAGTCTAGCCATTAAAACAAAGAGAGGTTATTTTTAAGCCCTCTGAAGGTAATTTTTAAAATGCCTTTTCCTTCCCAGGCTACCCTGGTAGCTCAGACAGTAAAGAGTCTGCCTGCAATGTAGGAAACCCAGGTTTGATCCCTGGATTGGGACGATCTCCTGGAGAAGGGAGTGGCTACCCACTCCAGTCCTCTTGCCTGGAGAATTCCATGATCAGAGGAGCCTGGAGGGTTTTACAGTCCCTGGGCTCACAGAGAGTTGGACGTGACTGAGTGACTAACACTTTCACTTCCTTCTTAAAGACACATCTTGCGAGCACCGTAGGTTTTTCCTCCTCACAGAATCAGGTCAAGATGGCCCACTGTGTGGACATCTTTGTTTGAACAGTCTCACTGAAGACCAAGTGAGGTTCTGAGCAAAGGCCACTGCAAATATCCATTACTCTTAATGATCTTTTGGAAAGTATAATACCTTCCTTTCATTTTCTTTTCTTTCTTTCTTTTTTTTTTTTTTTTTTTTTGGTTTATGGGATGGTAGCTTGCAGTTGGCAAAGCGAATCAGAGGAACACCCAAAGTTAAATGTGTGAATAAAATACAAGAAAAACACAGTAATGACTAATAAGATGTAAATGCCAAGAAATTTTCTTGTCTTTTAAATTAGACATCTGTGCCCTATTTTTACATGTTCATCATCATAAGCGCTTTAGCATGTTTTCCCCAATCTGTCAGCACAGACATATTCTGAAGGCCTTGAAGTTTTAACACCTTCACTGCTATAGAAATGCCCTGGCAGCCACTCTTGTGGAACATCTGCTGAAAGCAAGAGATGTGTGAGGCAGAATCCACCCTCCAGTGCTTTGTTAGAGGGGTTGGCACAGTTCCATGTCTCTAATGAAAGAGAGAACTGTCTTTCTGGGTCATGTCTGCTGGAAGAGAGGCTTGGGGGCCACCACATCTTCCCGACAGGCATCCTTGTCATAAGGATTCACCCGTTCAGAACTTGGCCTCGTGTCTACACAGGAGAAGGAGAGCAGATGAAGGGCTGTATCAACACTGAGCCACCTCGAGCCCACACATGTTTGCACAGCTTGTAAAGTAGCAAGAGTGTGGGCTGGTGGTATCTGCAGACAAACAACTGGTCTGTGCTCACATCTGGCCAGGGAAGTGCTGACACTCCACTTGATAGCTTTTGGGGAAAGATGATGGCAGGAGTTTTAGGAGCATGCTCTGCCCTCTAGGACGAGTCTTTGTTATTGTTGTTCAGTTGCTAAGTCATGTCCGACTCTTCGTGACCCCAAGTACTGTGTCACGCCAGGCTCCTCTGTCCTCCGCTATCTTCCAGAGTTTGCTCAAACTCATGTCCATTGTTTCAGTGATGCTACCTAAACATCTCATCCTCTGCTGCCCTCTTCTCTTCTTGCCCTCAATCTTTCCCAGGATCAGGGTCTTTTCCTGTGTGTCAGCTCTTCACATCAGGTGGCCAAAATATCAGAGCTTCAGCTTCAGCAACAGTGCTTCTAATGAGTATTCCAGGTTGATTTCCTTTAGAATTGACTGATTTGATCTCCTTGCAGCCCAAAGGACTCTCAAGAGTCTTCTCCAACACCACTATTCAAAAGCATCAATTCTTTGGTGCTCAGCCTTCTTATGGACCAACTATCAGATCCATACATGACGACTGGAAAAACCATAGATAGCTTTGGCTATACATACCTTTGTTGGCAAAGTGATACTTGAGAGCAAAGGGTTTTTGGAGGGTTCCCTCATTCCCAATACTCCCCAAACTACTAGTTCACCTCTCTGATGCCTCAGAACTTACTCCTCTCCACCACACTCAGAACAAGTTTGTCTTTGAGTAGTGAGAAAGTGTTAGTCCTCAATCATGTCCAACTCTTTGCAACCCCATGCACTGCAGTCCACCAGGCTCCTCTGTCCATGGGATTTCCCAGGCAAGAATACTGGAGTGAGTTGCCATTTCCTTCTCCAAGGGATCTTCCAAACCCAGGGATGGAACTCCGGTCTCCTGTTTAACAGGCAGATTATTTACCACTGAAACACTGGTAAAGAATCCAACTGCAATGTGGGAGACTTGGGTTTGATCTCTGGGTTGAGGAGATCCCCTGGAGAAGGGAATGGCTACCCACTCCTGTATTCTGGCCTGGAAAATTTCATGGATTGTGTAGTCCATGGGGTTGCAAAGAGTTGAACATGACTGAGCAACTTTCAGTTCACACCTGGGAAGCCCATGGCTTTTGTTACTGGAACATTATTGACGTATCAATATCACTTACAAAACAAATCTCTAGCCACAAGCGTTAGTTTCTGCAAAAATCCCCTGTTCAATAATGACTTATTGAATGTATCTGTTTCTGTGTTGAGCATTTTACGTCATAGCCACTGACATTAATTTAACCATCAATCCAGTGACTTTCTTTTCATTTTATAGATGAAGAAACTAAGGCAGAAATAAAATTCAGTGATTGTCACAAAGTTGCCTAAGAGAAATACACAGATCATGTTGGAATAAGAATAGAATAAATTCCATTATAAATGAAATTTGGAGTCAGGCAGCCCTCAGATATGAACCCCAGTTTTAGGAACTGGGACCTAAAGCTCTGTGACCTTGAGTGAGTTACTTCAGCCCTCTGTTCTTGTTTCTGCATCAGTTCTATAGGGATGAAAATTGCTTCTTTTCAGAGTTGTTATGACACTAAAATGTTACATGACTTTTCCAGGTTTATGCAACTGGCTAGGAATCAGTGCACAAACCACACAGTACAATTCTTAACACATGGCAAATGTTAAATAAATGTTTGTTTGTATTAGAAGTGGCAAAGCCTGGATTTAAACTCAGGTCTCCCAGGCCTTTGTGTTTCTTGTCCTGTCACCTGTTACGCTATCATCTCCACAAAAGACAGGAACAAAGAACATTTTGTCACTTATGCTTTTCTCTTTTAGGCACAATAGAAGCCAATGACAATGTCAAGATATATCTAGGGACAATTATTCATATTGGTCATCACCCTCTGTTCAAGAGATAAAAGCAATTTCTGGAAATGAATCTCAGCATAGCTTAGGAGAATAAAGAAGTCACTTCCATACTCACAAGGTTTAGTCTGGTGATTGGACCCTCTCAGAGAACTTGGTTCCCTCACCTTCTCATGAAACTTTCCCTCACCTCTCCAGCCCATTTGTTTGAACTTTTTTTTTTTACTGCACTGAATATCTTAGATACAAATATTTCAATATTTTGAAATATTCATTCAAAAGTATTTATTGGACTTCTGTTGTGTGCCAGGCACCATTTGGAGCACTGAAGATAGAGCAGAGGAAAAAAAAAAATTAAAAAGCCTTCTGCTTTCATGGAGCATACATTCTGTTTGTATGTGATGGGAGCAAACAAAATAAATACATAATGAGTATTTCTTTGCTGTGGCTTTTGTAACAAATTATCATACCCTGGCTAGCTTTATAAAATAGAAATTGATTCTATCACAGTTCTGGAAGCTAGAAATTCTGTATTACTGGACCAAAATTAAGCTGTTAGCAGGACATTCAGGGAAGTTCTGTTCTTAGTCTCTTTCAGCTGATGATGACTGCTAGCATTCCTTGGCTTGAGGCTACATCCGTTTCTGCCCATGTGTATGTATATGTGTGTGTGTGTGTGTGTGTGTGTGTGTGTGTGTATGTAATCTTCCTCTGCCTCTTTCTTACATGAGTGTTTGCAATCAGGGCCTTCCCTGACAATCCAGGATAATTTCATTTCAAGATATTTCATTTAATTATATCTGCAAAGATCCTACAAATAAAGTAACATTTACAATCCTGGTGTTTAGGACCTAAGATCTCTGAGGTGTATTCAGCTTACTACAGATAATATGCCTGATGGCAATGCATATTCTGCAAATAATATTAACCAAGATACAAGAGATGAAGAATAATTAGGAGCTAGGAAATGGGGTTCAGTTCAGTTCAGTGACTCAGTCATGTCCGACTCTTTGCGACCCCATGGACTGTAGCAGCCAGGCCTCCCTGTCCATCACAAACTCCTGTAGCTTGCTCAGACTCATGTCCATCCAGTAGGTGGTGCCATTCAACCATCTCATCTCTCATCTCTCCTCTGTCGTCCCCTTCTCCTCCTGCCTTCAATCTTTCCCAGCATCAGGGTCTTTTCCAATGAGTCAGTTCTTTGCACATGAGGGTAGAATGAAACAAATAAGCAAAGCCTATCATATGTAAAGATAGTTTCTTTTAATAGGTGATAAATCAATGGTGTCGATCATCTTAATAACTAGTCAACTGGATGAATATTTATCATGTGCCAATAAGAAAAGTGATTGGGCTCTATGGTCCTGTGAATGATACTAAAAGCCTATTAGTTGTTCAGTGCTTGCCTACACAGCATAATTTCACTTCAACCTGTTTGACCCACTGATTACAATGAAAAACTCTGGATAAAATAGAAAAAGGGAGCTCTCTAAGGACTCAAATTTTATGTATACTAAGCTGCTTGAAATTGTCTCGCATCTCACTGATACCCTGTTCATTTTTTTATCAGATATTTTCCTCCCTGTGGGTTTTACTTTGGATTGTTTTTAGTTCTATGTCTTCAAGTTAATAAATTATGTTATTCTGTAGTAGCTAATCTGCTGTTAATCTCATCCAATGTGATTTCCACTTCAGACGTTGTCCTTCTCAATTGTACTTGATTTCAATCTTTTTTATGTCTTTCATGTCTCTGTTTAACATGTGTTCAAAATTTCCATTACCTCCATAAACATAACAAATACAGTCATAATCATTACTTTATGCCCTTATTTGCTAAGTCTTTGTGTCATTTCTGAGTCTCTCTTTACACTTTGGTTGGATTTCTCTGTTTATTTGCACGACTGTCAATTTTTGACCTAATGTCAAACATTATGAATTTTGTTGTGCCAAATATTTTTGTATTCATAGAAGTATTCTTGAACTTTGTTCTGGGATGTATTTTAGTTGCTTGGCCATAGCTTAAGCCTTTTGAGACTTGTTTAAATTTTGCCATGGCATGATCAATGCGGCCATTAGTATGAGGCTATGAAGCTGACATTGGACCTCTATTTAAGTTATACCACTTCATGTTATACCCTTTCCTTGATGCCTGGGAAAGTTTATAGTTTTTCCATCCAGTTGCTGAGAAGACAACCTGTTCTTTGCTCTATTGTGAGTTCTGCACTTCTTTAATTATTTCGGGCACTGTGTCTTTTTTCCCCCCAGCTTCAAGTCATTTTTTCACAGGCATATGTTGATCAATACCTTGTTCAATACTAAGGATGAACTTTTGCCCTGTCCTCTCTCTCTCTTTCTTTCTGTATTTGTGAGGAAGTGTGTGTTTGTGTAGGTGTCCACTACTTTATCTTGCAGACTGAACTCTCTACCCTCCTGGCATTCTTGAAGATTCATTTTAGTCTTCTCAACTCAAGGATACTGCCACCCTCTGACTGGGTTCTTTCTCATCCTGCAGCCTGCAAGCTATCTCTTATAGTAAGTGACAGCAATCATAGAGTTCAGCTTGTTTATTCCCTTATCTTAACAATTGATTCAGTTCAGTTCAGTTCAGTTGCTCAGTCATGTCCGACTCTTTGCGACCCCATGAACTGCAGCATGCCAGGCCTCCCTGTCCATCACCAACTCCCTGAGCCTACCCAAACTTATATCCATTGAGTTGGTGATGCCATCCAACCATCTCATCCTCCGTCATCCCCTTCTCCTCCTGCCCTCAATCTTTCGCAGCATCAGGGTCTTTTCAAATGAGTCATCTCTTTGCATCAGGTGGCCAAATTATTGGAGTTTCAGCTTCAACAATTGATTCAACTCCACTAAAAATGGAAGACCTCAGTCCATCTCTCTCAAAATATAAAAATAACTAAATATGGATTATATATCTGAATGTTACAGTTAGAACTACAAAACATCTGCATGAAAACACAGGATATCTTTGTGACCTTAAATTAGTTAGCACTATTAGATATGACACCAAAGGTATTATTCACCAAAGAAGAAATTGAAAAATTGGATTTCATCAAAATAAAATATTTTTCTCTGCGTGAGACAGTGTTAAGAGGGTAAAAATGCAGCCTAGATTTTAAGAAAATATTTGCCAATCACATATCTAACAAAGGACTTGTATCCAGGAAACAAAAAGCACTCTCAAAGCTCAACAGTAGGAAAACAAAAAACCCAATAAAATTTTTTGAACAGATGCTTAACTAAGAAGATGAATGGATGACAAATCAACACCAGAAATGAAGTTTGAAATTATTCATTTTTAGGAAAATGCAAATTAAATGCACAATGAGATACTTCTACATACTTATTAATATGGACAAAATTAAAACAAACAGAAACAACTGACATTATCAAGTACTATTGAGGATACAGAGCAAGAATAGCTCTCATTCTTACTGTGGAAATGTAAGCTGGTAAAACCACTTTGGAATATGGTTGACGTAAACTCAGCATGAGACTCACCAATACCACTCCTACATATTTATTCAAGAGGAATGGAAAGTTATGTTTAGATAAAACCTGTATATCGATGTTTATTTACAGCTTCATTTCAAATGTCCCTACCCAAATGTCCTTCAGCTGGTGAATAGATAAACATACTGTGGTATATCCATACAATTCAATACTACAAAGCTGTAAAGAGAAGTGAACAGTTTATATATGGAACAACATAGATGAATCTCACAGATTATTCTAAGAGAAATTGCTGTTGTTTGGTCGCTCAATCATGTCTGATTCTTTGCGACCCTATGGACTGCAGCACTCCAGGCTTCCCTGTCCTTCACCATCTCCCAGAGCTTGCTTAAATTCATGTGCATTGAGTCGGTGATGCCATCCAACCATCTCATCCTCGGTCTTCCCCTTCTCCTCCCGCCTTCTATCTTTCCCAGCATCAGAGTCTTTTCCAGTGAGTCAGCTCTTCGTATCAGGTGGTCAAAGTATTGGAGCTTCAGCTTCAGCATCAATTCTTCCAATGAATATTCAGGGTTGATTTCCTTTAGGGTTGACTGGTTTGATCTCCTTGGAGGCCAAGGGACTCTCAAGAGTCTTCTCCAGCACCGGAGTTTGAAAGCATCAGTTCTTCAGTGCTCAGCCTTCTTTATGGTCCCACTCTCACATCCATACATGACTACTAGAAAAACCATAGCTTTAATTAAATGGACCTTTGGTCTGTCTAAGAGAAATTAGACAAGACCAAAAAGGCTACATTCAGTATATGATCATGTTTTTACGATATTCTCAAAAAACCAAGATAGAGGGACAAAAAATGAGCGGTTGCTAGGATTGGGAATGGGAGTTGATTGACTATAAAAGAAGTGCCCAGTGGATTTTTGGGGTGATTGAACTTTTCTATATCTTGTACAGATGTATCATTATTCTGTCCATTTTCAAAAGCTCATAGATGTGTACACAAGAGGTAGTGGAATCTATTGAAAGTTAATTTTAAAATATACATATTTTAAAAGCCTATTTATTTTTATTTCAAACCAAGAAGTATACTTCCAAAGTACTTGATGTCCAAAATAACTTAATGGTTGGCCACAGTTAATTGATAAATTTTAAATTCTCAACACAAATATCCAAATTATGGATTTTCTCTGCATGGTTGCACTCCTAACAAGATTCTTTCCTATGTTTGGCCTTTAATTTTTCCTTACTTCCTTTAGAATAATGAGATTGAGTGTTTTCAATAATACCAAAAAAGAGAGGCTTCTCTTGCTGTGAGAATCACCATGGGTACCCTAAATGGATCTCTTTAGAAAAAGAGAAAGGCCAAAAAAACCTCCTAAGAAACTTTTGCAAGAAAATATTTTCTCACTACTCTCTGACTGACAGCCTCTTGCTTCTTTTTCTGAGGAAAGTTCAAAATACATCATCTCTTATCTTTTATCCCCTCTCATATCCTCATGCACCCTGAACTAATACCTACCTTTCTGACCTTTAGCTCTCTATTTAGCTCTCTGTGAACAAAACTCCAAAGTCAACCCCATGAGAACAGATTGTTATGACTTATCCTTGTTTTCTTACTGTCTGGAATATTCTAGAATATACACATCATTCCCCCCTCTTTTCTTGAAACATTTTATTTTCCAAGTTTTGGTAATACCACATCCTCCTGGTTACTTCTTCCTACCACCTGCCAGCAATTTATAATTTCATGTGCTGATTCTGCTATGCCAGGCTTGTAAATGTTGCACTAGTCATACTTATGCTATAACAGTCTCCTTTCTCATCAAACTACCCTGATTCTTAGAGTAACCATGTCTCATTCCCAAGTGCAGCTAAAACCATAAGCTGGCAGCACCTGTGTAAGTTGTACTACCCAAATCTATTTGCTCCCTCCTTGACAGTAATAGAATTTTAATGGAGTTTAATTTCCCAGCCTCCCTTATAGTTAAGTGGAGGTATATAAGTAAAGTTTTCATCAGTGAAATATGAGCTGATGAAATTAGTATAATACAACATTTATGTCCCCCTTTAAAGGTAATTGCTTCCTTTCCATTTTCCTTTGTTCTTTCCTCTCACTGGTTTAGGAATGCCTACAACCAGTAGAGCTACTTATATAGACCCAGAAAGGGGAGCCACATCGAAAGTCCCAGAAACACAGATTCCTTCTAAGTTATCTTTAATTTTTTCAATCTTCCTCCATAGGTGTAATTTTATTTTCAATTCTGAATCTAGAAATTTCCAGAGAACTGACTTTGATCTTTGCAGATATTTGAAAAGAGAAAAATGTGTCTGGGGAATTATGTACAACCTATACCTAAGATGTTAATATCCAGTACTGACATCTGAGGCCCATATTGAAATAGACATTGAAGCAAAATACCCACTCCTAAAGGAATGTTCTCCTGCAGGGTAATACTGAAGATATAATTAAGATAGACTTTTCCTAAAATCATACCCTTTTTTGTCTTCTTCAGTTTTTTCCTTCCTGCCTCACCTACTCACTTGCAAGTTTCTCTCACGAGTATTTCCTTCATAAAACACTTGCATACAAATTCAATCTGAGGATCTGGTTCTGTAGAACCCGACCTATAGCACTGTCTCCTAGCCCATTCCCTACTCATATAACAAAACATCAAAGAAGAAATTTCTTTTATATATAAATAAGCACACACACATCAGTGTAGAGGCCTTACAAATAGCTAAGATATGAAGAGATGCTAAAGGAAAAAGAGAGAAGGAAAGATATACCCATCTGAATACAGAGTTCCAAAGAATAGCAAGGAAAACAAAGAAAGCCTTCTTCAGTTGATCAGTGCAAAGAAAGAGAGGAAAACAATAGAATAGGAAAGACTAGAGATCTCGTCGAGAAAATTAGAGATACCAAGGGAATATTTCATGAAAAATGGACCCAATAAAGGACAAAAATGGTATGGACCTAATAGAAGCAGAAGATATTAAGAAGAGGTGGCAAGAATACACAGAAGATCTATACAAAAAAAATCTTCATGACCCAGATAATTACAATGGTGTAATCACTCACCTAGAGCCAGACATCCTGGAATGGGAAGACAAGTGGGCCTTAGGAAGCATCATTACAAACAAAGCTGGTGGAAGTGATGGAATTCCAGTTGAGCTATTTCAAATCTTAAAAGATGATGCTGTGAAAGTGCTGCACTCAGTATACCAGCAAATTTGGAAAACTTGGCAGTGGCCCCAGGACTGGAAAAGGTCAGTTTTCATTCCAGTTCCAAAGAAAGGCAATGCCAAAGAATGCTCAAACTACCACACAATTGCACTCATCTCACACCCTAGCAAAGTAATGCTCAAAATTCTCCAAGCCAGGCTTCAGCAGTAATATGAAAAGTGAACTTCCAGATGTTCAAGCTGGATTTATAAAAGGCAGAGAAACAAGAGATCAAATTGCCAACATCCGTTGGATCATAGAAAAAGCAAGAAAGTTCCAGGAAAACATCTACTTCTGCTTTCTTGACTACGCCAAAGCCTTTCACTGTGTGAATCACAACAAACTGTGGAAAGTTCTGGAAGAGATGGGAATACCAGACCACCTGACCTGCCTCCTGAGAAATCTGTATGCAGATCAAGAAGCAACACTTTATAACCAGTCATGGACCAATGGACTGGTTCCAAATTGGGAAAGGAGTATATCAAGGCTGTATGTTGTCACCCTGTTCATTTAACTTATATGCAGAGTACATCATGCGAAATGCTGGGCTGGATGAAACACAAGCTGGAAATCAAGATTGCCGGGAGAAGTATCAATAACCTCAGATATGCAGATGACACCACCCTTATAGCAGAAAGTGAAGAAGAACTAAAGAGCCTCTTGATGAAGGTGAAAGAGGAGAGTGAAAAAGCTGGCTTAAAACAACATTCAAAAAACGATATGAGACAGCAAAAGAGACATAGATATAAAGAACAGACTTTTATACTCTGTGGGAGAAGGCGAGAGTGGGATGATTTGAGAGAATAGCATTGAAACATGTATATTATCATATGTGAAATAGATCACCAGTCCAAGTTGAATGCATGAAACAGAGCACTCAAAGCTGATGCACTGGAACCACTCAGAGGGATGGGGGACACATGTACACCCGTGGCTGATTCATGTCAATGTATGGCAAAAACTACCACAACCCGCTCCAGTATTCTTGCCTGGAGAATCCCAGGGACGGAGGAGCCTGGTGGGCTGCTGTCTATGGGGTCGCACAGAGTCGGACACGACTGAAGCGACTTAGCAGCAGCAGCAGCCTCCAATTAAAATTAATAAATAAATTAAAAAAAAAAAGAAAACAAAGATCATGGCATCCAGTCCCATTATTTCATGGCAAATAGGTGGAGAAACAGTGAAAACAGGAACAGATTTTATTTTCTGGGCTCCAAAATCACTGCAGATGGTGACTGCAGCCATGAAATTAAAAGACGCTTGCTCCTTGGAAGAAAAGTTATGACCAACCTAGACAGCATATTAAAAAGCAGAGACATTACTTTGCCAACAAAGGTTTGTCTAGTCAAAGCTATGGTTTATCCAATAGTCATGTATGGATGTGAGAGTTGGACTATAAAGAAAGTTGAGCACCCCAAATTTGATGCTTTTGAACTGTGGTGTTGGAGAAGACTCTTGAGAGTACCTTGGACAGCCAGGAGATCCAACTAGTCCATCCTAAACGAAATCAGTCCTAAATATTCATTGAAGGACTGATACTTAAACTGAAACTCCAATCTTTTGGCCACCAGATTCGAAGAGCAGACTCATTAGAAAATACCCTGATGCTTGGAAAGATTGAAGGCAACGACAGAGGATGAGATGGTTGGGTGGCATCACTGACTCAATGGGCATGAGTTTGAGCATTCTCTGGGTGTTGGTGAAGGACAGGGAAGCCTGTTGTGCTGCAGCCCTTAGGATTGCAAATAGTTGGACACAACTGAGTGACGGAACTGAACTGATTGAGTTCAGCACTTTAACAGCATCTTATTTTAGGATTTTATGGAGCTCACCTGGAATTACATCACCTTTGCTAGCTTTGTTTGTAGTAATGCTTCCTAAGGCTCACTTGACTTCACATTCCAAGATATCTGTCTCTAGGTAAGTGGCCACACCATCATGGTTATCCCATTATTAAGACCTTTTCTGTATAATTCTGTATTTTTGCCATGTCTTCTTAATCTCTTCTGCTTCTGTGATGTCTTTATCATCTCTGTCCTTTTTTGAGCCCATTCTTGCATGAAATTTTCCCTTGATAGTGCCAATTTTCTTGAAGAGGTCTCTAGTCTTTCCCATTCTTTTGTTTTCCTCTATTTCTTTACGTTATTCATTTAAGAAGGCCTTCATATCTCTCCTTGTTAGACCTCTGCTTTCAGTCAGTGTATAGCTTTTCCTTTCTCTCTTGTCTTTCACTTCTCTTCTCTAACTCAGTTATTTGTAAAGCCTCCTCAGACAACCACTGTGCCTTCTTGAATTCTTTTTCTTTGGGATAGCTTTGGTCACTGCCTCCTGTACAGTGTTTTGAACCTCCATCCATAGTTCTTCAAGCACTCTTTCTACCAGATCTAATTCCTTGAATCTATTCATCACCTCTACTGCATAATCATAAGAATTTTGATTTAGGTTATACCTGAATGTCCCAGTGATTTTCCCTACTTTCTTCAATGTAAGCCTGGATTTTGCAATAAATAGCTCATGATCTGAGCCATAGTCAGCTCCAGGTCTTGTTTTTGTTGACTTTATAGAGCTTCTCCATCTTTAACTGCAAAGAATATAATCAGTCTGATTTTGGTATCGACCATCTGGTGATGTCCGTGTGTAGAGTCATCTCTTGGGTTGTTGGAAACAAAATATAAGGTGAAATAAAACTAGAGTTGACAAAATATTCTGATAAATTAGAAGCATTGCTCACTAGGAAAGTATATTGTTTTTCTAATACAGCAGTAAAAAATGACCACAAACAGTGGCTTAAAATAACACAAGCTTGTTATCTTATAGTTCTAGAAGCCAAAAATCTGAAATGGGGCTCAATAAGCCTAAAATTAGAGTATCTGTCAATAGGACCATATCCCTTATGAATATGGATGTAGACAACAGTCTGTTTACTTGCCTTTTCCAGTTACCAAGTCCTTCCTTTGTTCTTTGATTCATGGCTCCTTTTCCATTTTTAAGCCAACAATTGCATAACTCTGACCTTTGCTTCTATTGTCACATCTCCTCTGACTCTCCTGACTCTCTCTTTCACTTAAGAATTATTTTGATTATTGGTCCCACTCAGATGATCCAGAATAATCTCCCCACCTCAAAATCTTTAGTTGATCACAGCTGCACTATCCATTTTGCTTTGTGAACATAGTATGTTCATAGGTTCTGAGATTAGGATGTGGTCTTCTTTGTAAAGTCATTATTCAGCCAATCACAGAAGGCTTTATTTGGACGAGCTCTCTTCTCTCACTCTTAAAACATATACACATTTAACATAGCTTAGAGTCAAATAAGTTTAGAACTTTTTTGTTAAACAACATTGGACAAGTGTTTAGATTTTGTTGTGGAGTTAGCAAAATCCTTAGTATGCTACTATTAATACTAAGAGTTTAGTGCCCTCCTCCCTTGCTGGCTCAGAAGGTAAAGAATCTGCCTGCAGTGTGAGAGACCTGGGTTTGATCCCTGGTGGGGAAGATCTCCTTTAGAAGGAAATGGCTACCCACTCCAGAATTCTTGTTAGGGAAATTCCATGGACAGAGAAGCCTGGCGGGCTATAGTCCATGGGATTGTAAAGAGTTGGACACTACTGAGCGACTAACTATTTATTCTTCAAAAGAGTATGCCTGACCTTGAAAAAAGTATTGAATACATAATTTCCTGGAAATATATTTCTATTTATTAATTTTATAGAGTTATTTTTTATGAAAAATCTGTTGTAAACTCCCACCCCCCCCACCCCCAAAGAAGAACTCTCTCAATGATTTTTTTTTTTTTTTGGTAATTCTTTCGTCAAATGTTATGGAAGTAACCACTTGGACTGATTGTGTAGTAACATGCTACATGTATCTAGGACATGATATACTTTCTCAAGATGTATCCATGGTGTTATAAACTCTTTTTGCTCTGGCAAGTACTCCAAGGAACCAGTTTGCCACATTACTTTTTTAAAAGTCTCATTTTTTACAAAATGGGCATGAAGAGTTGTAGAATTATGCACTGATTTCAAGTGCATACTTGAAATCAGTGCATTGTATACTGACATATACTTGCTGCAATGTCCATATGTCATTTAATATTCACTGAACATTTATCATGTTGCATGCTTTGTATTAAACATGTAGTCTGCAAAGATTTGAAAAACTTGTGACTTGTTCCTCAGAAGCATAATTTTAACAGAATGGAGAGTGAAGCCAAGGAAAAGATTTAAGGCTTGTTGGGAAAGTGAACAGGAGGAAACTCATTATAAAAAAAAAAAGCTTCTGTGAGTTGATCTCATTCTTAAAGGAAGAATGGGCATGAGATGTTAGCCAAGAGAGTAGTTACAAAAGGAGAAGTTGGCCAAATGACCAGTTAACCAACAGAAGAGGAGTGGGAAGACCATTACAGAGACAGAATAGTTTAAAAAAAGTCAAGAAATTTCAAAGAGGTAAATTCTGAAAAGCTCTAAGAGATTTAAAGACTTGCAGTGGGAAGTGTGAAGTAAGCAGTGGCAGAAGATGAGACTGAAGAAATATTTAGGGCTGAATTGGGGAAAACAATGTTTTAATTGCTTAATCCTATATAGAAAACTAAAGAGCCTCTTGATGAAAGTGAAAGAGGAGCGTGAAAAAGTTGGCTTAAAGCTCAACATTCAGAAAACTTAGATTGTGGCATCCAGTCCCATCACTTCATGGCAAATAGATGAGGAAACAGTGGAAACAAACAGTGGGCTCCAAAATCACTGCAGATGGTGATTGCAGCCATGAAATTAAAAGACACTTACTCCTTGGAAGGAAAGTTATGACCAACCTAGACAGCATATTAAAAAGCAGAGACATTACTTTGCCAACAAAGGTCCATATAGTCGAGGCTATGGTTTTTCCAATAGTCATGTATGGATATGAGAGTTAGACTATAAAGAAAGCTGAGTGCCAAAGAATTGATGCTTTTGAACTGTGGTGTTGGAGAAGACTCTTGAGAGTCCCTTGGACTGCAAGGAGATCCAACCAGTCCTGGGTGTTCATTGGAAGGACTGATGTTGAAGCTGAAACTGCAATACTTTGGCCACCTGATGTGAAGAGCTGACTCATTTGGAAAGACCCTGATGTTGGGAAAGATTGAGGGCAGGAGGAGAAGGGGACGACAGAGGATGAGATGGTTGGATGGCATCACCGACTCAATGGACATGAGTTTGGGTAGGCTCCTGGAGTTGGTGTTGGACAGGGAGGCCTGGGGTGCTGTAGCTCATGGGGTCACAAAGAGTCGGACACAATTGAGTGACTGGACTGAACTGAACTGAACTGATATAGAAAACACAGAATCACCAAAGCTTTTGGGGGCTTTACAAATGACATCTTATTCTTCCTTCCTATTTCAGACCTGGGGTGTGTGATCCATAGACTATGATTCATAGGGAACCATAAAGTTAATTAACCCAAGATAGGTAACATTTATACCCATGGTCCCAGCAAAATTATCAGTAGTATCCATTGTCACTCTTGATTGTCCTGGTTTGACTTGTCAATGATATGATTGTATTCAGACCATTGCACTATTTACTGAAGAAATATAAAAGCATTGCATAATTAAGGATGTCTCTCATTGTGTTTTTTTAAAATTCCTCCCATCTGAGACTAAAATTCTGTAAGCTGAATTGGATTGATCCTTAAAGAAAATGAATTATATGAAAAAATTTAGTGAACCTAGATTTTTAATGGGAATGTAGACAAGTTGGGCAAACCTTTGGCTGAGGAGGAAATAGTGAAGGGTGACTGCAGTTGTCTTAGGTAGTTTACCACAGTTATTTTAGGTACAACTCTGAATTTAGGCTATATGGGAAATAATTCCAGTTCTACTGTTCACTAGATGTTGGAAAATGTATTATACTTCTCTACCTACAGTTTCTCCATTTTTAAAAGTTACAATAATGCTCATGATATTATTGTAAGAATTAAAGCAATATGCACACATAAAACATTTGTTACATACTTGGCATTGCACTATATAAGATTATTGTTATTATTGCTAAGTGGTTTGCTTGTAATGAATTCTAGACTCTTTGTTGTATCATACCCATATGGTCCTGATCCCCTTGAGGAGTTACTTCTTTCCTGAAGTCTCAACTTTCCCTGACAAAATTGATTTTAGAAACTTCATCAATATCATACACTTGATGAACTTTATTTTCTCTTCCAGTGTCTTTTCCCCCATCAGTTTGTAGGCTCCCCAAAGTTAGGGCAAATCTACTTCTTACTCAAAATTATATCTTTAGGGCATTAAACAACAGTACCTAGAACACAGCACATGCTAAACAGATGTTAATGAATAAATGAATTAATCCTAGTATTTTTTGTGATGGCAGGAGGTTCCTGGCAGGTTATCTGTATATGACCTGTGTGTTTCTCTAGCATGCTATATATACGACCGGAGCAATGTCTAATATCACTTTTAGTGAATTGACTCAGGTCTCTGGTCTCAGTAAGGGGCGATTTTGCCATCCAGAAGATATTTCACAATGTCTGGAAACATTTTTTGTTGTCACGACTGAGGGAGTCTTACTGGCATCTCATGGGTACAAGCCAGAGAAGATGTTTAACATACCACAAAGTGCAAGGCAACTTCCAACAACAAATAACTTTCTGTCCCCAAATATTAGTATTCTGAGCTTGAGAAATCCTGGTAAGTCCACGGATATAGCACATAATTTGTGTGATCTTACCATATCTCTGTAACACACCTTTGATTTCGGGTTTATTTCAGTGCCCTGCCTTAAGCCCATATGATATTTGTGTGTGTGTGTGTGTGTGTGTGTGTGTGTGTGTGTGTGTGTGTGTGTGTGTTTAACCTCAGGGATTTATTCCCAATAGCTTAGACACTTGGTTAGCCTGAAGTCATTTATGCTGGGCAACCTGGCAGTAGGAGGTCAGTGATCTGGAGGATAACCTTAAACCATATGGGAAAGGACTGGGTGGATAAGTGGCTAAGCATCCAAGTATTTTAAGAGACTGTTCTTTTACCTGCATTCTACAGGGTTATTCAGACCTTTCCCTGTGGAACTTAAGATGCCTATGGGACCAAGAACCAGTTGTCTTAAGTGCTAACTACCTTGGATTTCTCCCCTTTCTTCTCTTGCTCTCCCTGCTCTGTCACTCCTACTCTCAAATAAACTACCCAAGTACCTGTCTCAAGGCCTGTTTTGGGATGAACCCAAACTCAGGCAATGGACCTCCCTTTTAAAAAATAAAAGTAATAACTCCCAGGAATGATGAAACAAGGGTACGAGAGTTGAGCTGTTTCAAATCCACTGTTGGACATATTGGAAGTGAAACAGTGAAACTGAATAGTCAAAACTAAACAAATCCCTTGGACTCACTTTTCATAATCTCAGTCACTTATATCACTAAGACATGAGAAACAAATTTCCATGTGCCCTGAGTACCAAGGAAATTTCTCTTATAGAAGAAATATCTACTGTTCTTGCTTATTCCTTATCTTTCTTTGGTCTGAGTAGAATATGTGATATGGGGTTCAGAAAGAGAACTAGATATTGTAATCATTGGGAAAGAGAAGGTGAGAAAATCAGTATTCATTTACTACATTTTCTATGTTCAGATGTCGTCGATGCTCTTTAAATCACTGCACATATTTATAGTCTGTCATTCAATTGAAAGCATTAATGAAACCCTATTGAAGGCATTATATTATGAAAAATGATGCAGAGAAATGAGGAAGACATATAAGTCTTCCAGGTCGAGACAGTATCCACACTTGAAGTCCCATAGTATAAATTGATATATAATTTTTCTGAGGGTAGATAAGAGTTGCCTTAGCAGGTGGAGTTAACTGAGGACCTCGCAATATCCTGATCCTGACATTCAAAAGCTTTCAGGGTTCAACACAATCAGTCATATGAGTGCCTACATGCAATATTATTCTGCCTAGATTTCTTCATGCATTATATATAGGTTAAAAGAGGTTGCCATAAATAGTAGGTTCACAGAAAGGACAGATTGAACGTTTGAACTCTTCACAAAAGGAAAAAAAAAGTGAGAGAGAGAGAAAGACCATTTTTCACTTCCTTCCTGGACTCCCCGTCACCCCTCTAATGCAGGCAACTGCAGAAGCAGCATTAGTTCAACATTAAAATTCAATAAGCCTTTTTCTTGATTCCAGTCTGACAGGTTTCCTGCATGGCAGAGAAGCCACAAGGCTGAATGAATGGGTTTCTAAACAAATTGGGTCAGATGCTGCTTTTGCTTGACTTATTTAAGATTGATTGATAATTAAATGGTTTAAAACTGGTTCTTTCCTTGAGGAGCAGACTTGGAGCAAGGCTTTTCAGGTTTTCTGAGACCTTCAGAGAACTGGAAAATGTAATAAAGAGAAATAGACGTTTTTGAAGTGTTGATATCAAAAGAAGGATAGGATGTGGTTTCCTCTTTTTCTTAAGTCTTTTTAAAAATCTTTTGGCCATACCACATGGCACGGCATGTGAGATCTTAGCTCCTCAACCAGAGATCCAAGCTGGGCCCCCTGCATTGGAAACACTGAGTCTTAACCACTGGACCACAAGGGAAGTCCTTGGTTTGCTATTTTGAGCATTCCTCAAGCATGGGGAAGATATATTTAATGATGGAAAATCATTCCATGTTCAGAATTACAGGGGGTAACAAGTACTATCTTTTCTAGAGAAAAACAAAACAAACAAACAAAAAAACCCAAAACTGTGCATACACCTTCTTATTCAAGTCAAAGTCAGTGATTCATGGACTGACCAGCATGCATGGAGCTGAATCGCCTCTCTCTAGCGGCCTAGATAGTGTTTGGTAAGTGACTGCAGAGACAGAAGTGTGGGGAAATGGAATCCAGGAAGAAGCACAAGTGACAGCCCAGGGTGGGAGGTCAGCTCAGGGTGAGGCTAAATAGACTGTGGAGGAGAAATCCCAAACCACTTATTCAGGGCCCAATAGAGTATAACTAAGCATTACTAAAAATCACAGTTAAATCAAAGTCACCTCTTTGGTGCTCCTGAGGAACTGTGTGCATATCCATACTGACTATAATGGAAATTAAGCATTTTTATGAAATATGTGTTTATTTTCTTATTGCAACCCCTAAAATATGCACTCTGATATTTCTTTTGTATCTTCCAAGGTGACAAGTTTTTTAATTTTTATTTCTCTGGAATCTGATGCAAGTTTGTACAGAATTTGATGCAGGCTTGACTACTTCAAAAATGTATAGAGCCATACAAAAGACAGAGGGGAAACTTTGTTGTTATTGTTGAGGGGGGTCAAGGGCATAGAGGATTTTATCTATTTTCATGCTCTGAGTTTCCTGGAAACACCACAAATCTTTCTAATGCATATAGTAATTTAATGAAAGTTTCTGGGGAACGAATGGTTGTAAGATGCTGAAGGAAATAAGACAGTTAGAAATACTATTTTTAAAGTACTCATACATCCAAGGGCTGAATCTGCCTGAAATGCAGGAGACCTGGGTTCAATCCCTGGGTCGGGAAGATACCCTGGAAAAAGGAATGGTTACCCACTCTAGTATTCTTGCCTGGAGAACTCCATGGACAGAAAAGCCTGGCAGCCTATAGTCCATGAGGTCTCAAAGAGTCAGACACGACTGAATGACTAACACTTCACTTCATACATCTTACAGATGATAAGATGATAATGACTCTGTTAGGTAAAGGATACAGAGTATAAAGGTACAAATTGTTATATTAGTTGGATTGTTTATGTATAGACTTTTAAGGGAAAAAGACATCAAGGAAAGCCTGGAAAATTAGAACTAGAATTGCAGGATCAGTGAGGCTTGAATTTCTGTAAGTTAGATGCACTCTGTGAAGAATTTTTTTTTTTTTTAAAGCACATATGTGGAAAAGGATAGGGACAAGTGCACAGAATACAGATGGCTTGGCTGCAACATAGGGTCTGTGAGGGAAAATAAAAGAGTTAGATGGGAGAAGTTATCTAAGGTCAGGTAGGCAAGGGTCTTAAGTGGAAGTTTGAGGGTCTAGAGCTTTGTTCAGTAATCAGTGGGGATCTACTGAAGATTAGTTAGCAGATTTATGCCCAAGGAAGATGTATTCAGTAATGATATTCAGGATGAATTCAACTATGGGGCTTGCAGTTAGGGAGTCCGAATTAGTATCAAAGTGTGCCAGGAGAGAATCCTTGCACAATGTACGCATTTCTCATAGCATCTTGTTATACACTTTAAATATTTTACAATTTTATTTGTCAATTATACCTCAATAAAGCTGAGAAAAAAAAGTGCACTAGAAGTACAATGGGTAAGAGAGAGACTGGTTTCAGATATGTTCAATTCAAGTACCACAATGGGTACCTCAAAGATACTATATGTAATGATACTTTTTTTTTTTTTAAGCGAGTTCTTTGTTTCACTAAGCTTTATGTTAAACTTAAAAATTAATTTCATTTTTTAAGCAACTGTCTTCAACGTAAGCTGTACATTTAAATATCCTGAGGACTTCTTAAGCTCGAAAAGCCTGGAGCACCTCCCCAAACTCACTTGGAATGGGGCCCAGAAATCTATTTGGAATGTTCAGATTCTATTCAGATGTGTAACCGAGGCAAAGATGATAAATAATGCTGATTTTGTATATTTATGCTCCCACATGGAAAGCAGTCATATATTAAATGCTGCCTGTGACTGCAGGAAGGGCCAGTAATTAGTGCAATCACAGACACTTATCCTGGGTGATTCATAGAACATCTTAAAGTTTTATGAAATCCTTACACTTTATAATTGTGCGTTTCAACAGGTTTTTTGTGGGTCTTGTTGTCGTTTGTTTTACTTTCCCCCTTGCTTTACTAGTTGGTGACCTAGAATTATTCTTCAAAATTCATTTTTGGATGCTTATTTTTAAAAAGTGTATTATCATTTAACTGGTTTGGATTAGAAATTGCTTCATAGGGTTCATCTGAAACTATCCTTTTTGGCCCCCAGTGGACATATTGAGCCACATGCTAATAAAGGGAATAGAAATTACTTTGAATAAGGCCATCAATTATGAAAATCAAAATCTTAGTTACTTGTGTAGGAAAATATTAAAATTTAAATATAATTTCTAAAAAACAGTACTATGATGAAAAATTTCAACAAAGAACCCACAATCATTTTAATATTTATATGAATATAGATATATGTAGCTATTTCCTATGTAGGCTATTTTATTTTGCCTTCCAGCTCATGTTCATCTACGTACGTTACTGCATAGCTGTAATATATATAGTCGATAAAATTACCATCTTTCTCATAAGTTAGTTTAGTTACCATTATATCATTAAGTTTTTCAATATCTTAATATATTTGACTTCACAGTAGCATTTTAATGAGTGCATAATATTTCATCAGATGTATACATTATAATTAACAGATTATTCCTCTACCAGTAGACACTTGGATTGTTGTTTGATTTGTTATGATAAACAATCCTGTTATGAACATGTCACCTCTTCTCTCTTTCAGTTAACAAATGTTCACTGAACAATTATCTGTAGAATTTACTGTTGGGGAAAGATTCAGGTGTGAACAAACCACTACTTAGCTTCATAGAGCTAATAGTCTCTCATAGGAAATCACATGACTCATGCCATAATACTTAATAGATGAGCATACAAATAAGGGAACATGGTGGAGGGAACCTTAACCCTGATATACCAATCAAAGACAGTTGACATGAAGAAACATCATTTGCATTGAGTCTTGAAAGATATCGGGGAATTTAGTAGAAAATAAGGTGGGTAATGGAGAAGGCAATGGCACCCCACTCCAGTACTCTTGCCTGGAAAATTCCATGGATGGAGGAGCCTGGTAGGCTACAGTCCATGGGATCGTTAAGAGTCGGACACGACAGAGTGACTTCACTTTCACTTTTCCCTTTCATGCACTGGAGACAGAAATGGCAACCCACTCCAATATTCTTGCCTGGAGAATCCCAGGGACAGTGGAGCCTGGTGGGCTGCTGTCTATGGGGTCGCACAGAGTTGGACACAACTGAAGCGACTTAGCAGCAGTAGCAGCAAGGTGGGTAAGGAACCCATTCTGAAGAAATTAAGATTGTTGCAGAGTTTCGAGGCTTATAGAAAGACAGAAAGATAAAAACCAACTTTTTTAAGGAGCAGATTGTTTGCTATGATAATTTAGAACAGCTCAGTTAGAGTGGTGGAAAATGCATTTGCAAAGAGCAAAAACTTAATTTCTGTATTATTATGAGGTCAGAAAAAAAGAGCATTTGTATAGCTCTGGGTACGCATTACCAGGAACTTTGCAGAAGGCATGCATAAATAAGCACATCACCTTCACCAGCATATGACTGGTGTTACAAGTATAATTAGCATCTTTAGGTGTATTTGGTTAACTTTTTATTGTGAAATATGTAATACATGCTGAAAAGTACATAATATGCATAGTAGAGTAAAATAATAAAATTGGGTACCCATGTATCCAACACTAATTTTAATAAATAGTTTTCCAATGGAATAGAAGCCCTTGCACACAGTCTCATCTTCTCTACTCACCCCTTCACAGAGATAACCACTTACTTAAGTGCTGTACTATTCTTTATACTTACGTTGAGTTTTAATGTACATGTGTAAATAACTGTAAAAGATGGTGAAATTTTGCCCATTTTGAACTTTACATACACAGAATAATATGTTGCATATTACTTTCGACCAGCGACTTTTGCTTAACATTTCATTCTTGAGAGCCATGCTGTGACTACTTGCTATAGTTCATTTATTTTCACTGCTTTATCATGCTCTATTGAGTAAATGGAATATATACCACAATTTATCTATCTATCTATTATTTCTAGGTTGTCTACCATTGATAAGCTTTTGAATCTTCAGTAATATTTTGAATATTTTGTACATGACTCCTGGTGGCCAATCTCTCTAGGACTGGCCAACAATTCATTTACGTTTTTCCATAAGATGTTATGGATGAACTAATTTTTTTGCCAACCCAGTATATCTAGGTATAAAAAGGTCAGGGGTGGATAGGTGCATCTTCAGCTTTACTCAGTAATGTCAAACTCTTTTTCAAAGTAACTGTTACAATTTACATTCCCACTAGCAAGAATGAAAGTTTTATTGTTCTATTGCTCTACATCCTTGCCATAACATTTTAATCTCAGTCATTATAGTAGATGGGGAATAATGCTTCATTGTTATTTCTTATCATATTTCCTTATTTTTTAATAGTATTGAACAACTTCAATGTTTTTGAACCGTTTATGTCTCTTATTCTGGTTACTACTGCCCAGCCATGACGTTTACCACTTTTTTTTGGGGGGGGGAGTTTTATTGTTATACATCTTACCTTTTTATACAGTTCATGGGGTTCTCATGAACTGGAGTGGTTTGCCATTCCCTCCTCCAGTGGATCATGTTTTGTCAGAACTCTCTACTATGATTCGTCCATCTTGGATGGCCCTACACTGCATGGCTCATAGCTTCATTGAGTTACACAAGCCCCTTTGCCATGACAAGGCAGTGTTCCATGAAGGAGATGGATGGCATCAACGAATCAATGGACATGAACTTGGGCAAACTCTGGGAAGTGGTAAGGGAAAGGGAAGCCTGGCGTGCTGCCATCCATGGGGTCGTAAAGAGTTGGGAATGACTTGGTGACTGAACAACAACAGCAGTAATACATTTTACAAATTATTAGGTTGTTACATGTTTCAAATGCTGACTCCCTGTTTGTTGCTTGTCTTTTTACCTTTTCTGATGAGCAATAAAGAATTTTGTGTAGAGTTTTGTGTAATCACCTTATGCAAGAGAAAAGAATATGCTTGAGAATTGAGATAACACTAAGAAAGCAAAATATACTTCTATAGAAAAAGAAGAAGTAGGCCATGATCACTTTGTTTGAACCCTGAACCAAGGCCTTCATTAATGTTATCCCTAGATTATCTGGATTCTAGTAGACTTCATTTTTATTTGAGTCCATTCAGATTAAATTTTCTTTAAATTGAAGCCCACATTGTTGTAATGGACAAGGATGTCATGCTATTAACTAGGATTTTGCTTGTACTGCTGCGTGTCACCAAGTTTGAATCACTACACAGGTGTTAAATAAAAACCCAACTAAGTTTCATTTGTCTCATTGTAGAACCTGGTGATTTTTCTCTGCACAATCCCTTAGGAGTCTTTATTATTTTTCCGAGCATGTTTCTTATTTGCCTCGAATGTAGGCAACCCTCAAATGTAGGTCTTTGTGAGCCAGAACAAACTTCTCCCTTTGGGATACTGAGAGGGGAAAAAAAAAAAAAAGAATGCATTTCACATTTCCACTCTGAAGGACATTTTCCTCAAGATAAATTGGTAACCTTCAAATATATTGGATGACTGACTTTTCAGGCCTAATTTGGAAAAGAAATACTTTGAGACCTATGAAAAAGACACCATCTACCAAAAGACCCCTCTGGTGGGCAAGACTCTCCCCTTGGATGCTGGAGCTCAATCCTCCTTGCATTGTCAAGGACTTTGTTCCCTCATTCATTCCTTATCTTCCATCTCAGTACTCTTTGCTCTATTACATCTTATTTCTATAAACAAAGGAATATGCTTCAGTATCTCTCATTAATGAAAAAAAGTCCCTTTTCACCTCATATTCACTGGCTACATTCCCATTTCTCTGTGCCCCTTTAGAGCAACACTCTAAACAAACAAAATAGTTTCCTATACACTGTTTCCACTTCCTCCCCTGTCAATCTCGTCTCCAGGGCAATTCCACCCTTAGCACTTCACTGAAAGTGATCTAGTCGATGGACACATTTCTGCTCTTGTCTTACCCAAACTCTTCATATTCTTTTCTAAAAGATGTTCCTTTCCTGGCCTGTTGGTTGCCATACCCTCTTTCTGGCTTTCAACTCACATTGGCGTTATTTATTTATTTATTTTTTTTAACAAATCTGTGACTTCTTTTCACTGCCCTGTTTCTTCAGTTCACAGGTCATAACCTGGAGGGATGCTCTACATTGCTGGCCTCTATTGTTAAGGCGTTTGGATTACTTTGCTAATAAGGTGAATGTTTGAATGAACTAACCTACATAACTAAGATGCTAACAAACATTTAAATAACATAATCTCATTGCTCAAGAAGTAAATAAGCAAGAAAAGCAACCAAATAGCAAAAATTTCATTTGACAATAATTTTACACCTGTTGTGAACTTGACAAATTTTGTTTGGTTCTCTGGAAACAAGGAGGTATTTAGGTGATCCCAGTGTTTACATGCAGGGGTTGGGACTCTTCAATTAAGAGACTAAGTAGTAACTGTGGAGTGTATGTGTACTCAGTCGTGTCTGACTCTTTTGAGGCTCCCTGAACTGTAACCTGCCAAGCTCCTCTGTCTATGGAATTTTCCAGGCAAGAATACTGCAGTGGGTTGCCATTTTCTTTTCCAGAAAATCTTCCCAACCCAGGGATCAAATCCACATCTTTTTGCTTCTCCTACGTTGGCATGTGTGTTCTTTATCCCTAGTGCCACCTAGAAAGCCCAGCTACAGAGAGTAAGACCTATCTTTCTAAACTTCCCTTATTCCTCCCAGTTTTTCTCTCAGAAAATTTTGCTAATGTATTTCAGAGTTTGATTAATCAGAACGCAGTTTTCTTGACATCTGGCACTTATTTAAGCTTTTTACATTTGTACATATTTTTTTCCTTTTTAATTTATTCCAATTCCTCAAATAAGAAATTGAATTTCAAAATTATAAACATGATGATCTGATAAGAAAAAATGAAAGTGTTTATGAATTCTTGAGGTTATTTTGGGTCTACATCTGGAATAAGTGTGGAAATGTATATGGTTATAAGCTAATTTATATAATGTTGGAAAGTAGAGAAAAATGTTTCATAAATCATGAAATTAGGATTACCACTTTATTCATCACAGTGCTGCTCACCTTAATAAAGGGCTGAACAGGCCAAGAACAAACCATGATACTAGTCGTATCTTTATTAGTAAACACAAATTTGGAGACATGCCCTATAGAAATCACAGGAGCTCATTACAAAGACGCAAACTAAGGATGTTGTTAGTAATGTGATGTATTGACATAAAACAAGTAAAATACTCGTGCATAAGGCAACTTAGGCAAATACAATAGCGGAGTAAAAAATACCCAAAGTTACTGTTCACTGTATCAGCAAGTTGCAATTTCATGACCTGGGTTATTTAGTCTGGTTCTTGAAACCCACCACTAGATATTGAGCTGCATAAAGACTATACATTTCCATATTCACATCATAGGTGCATGACAGTTTTTTGGATCATAATAGTCATCTTTGGGATTAATCAAAAAATTGTTTGTTCAAATGCCATTCTTTGTTAAATGATAAGATGTTATTTTCATTACTTGTAACTTGCATGAAAATAGCTTTCATTTCTGCTGTTTACATGTGGTCCCCAATGGTTACACTTACAAGTTTTTGACTCTACCGTGGTGCAAAAGCAATATGCTTTCAGTAGAAACTGTCTTCGAATTTTGCATTTTGGTCTTTTCAGGGCTAATGATATCTGGTACAATAGTCTCTGGTGTTACTGGGCAGTGAGTCACAGCTCCCAGCCAGCCACACAATCACATGGGTAAACAGCTGGTACATTCAGCCAATTTATACTCAGACAACTATTCTGTTTTTCACCTGCAGTACAATTGAATAAATTACATGAGCTATTCAACACTTCATTATAAAATAGAATTTGTGTTAGATGATTTTGTGCAACTATAAGCTAATGTAAGTGTCCTGAGCAGGTTGAAGGTAGACTGGGCTATTCTGAGGTGTTTGGTAGGTTTGGTGAAATAAACGCGTTTTCAACTTATGGCATTTTCAGCTATAATGAGCTGGTTGGGATGTTACCCCATTGTAAATCAAGGAAGATCTGTATTTGGTTTTGGATTGTATCTTTTTGGAAAGAAGCTGCCTGAAACCATTCTTGCCCTAAGTGTACTTTTGTTTATATTGCAAATATGCTGGTCTTTACTACTATTTGATTTCTAGGAATGGATAGTATGATACAATATGGTATCAGCAAAGTTAAACACAATTCTGTTATAATAAGTGGTATTGAAACTTTCAGACAGAGGAAAATGGCATATTTCAAGAAATTTCTGATAACAAAGTTTCAAGCATATTTTAAACTTCTAAGTAATCAGTAATATTTAGGAGTGCCTTTCACTCTTCTTTTTAACTTTAAAGATTATATTGGAGATCAGGGTTGGAAGACAGAACAAAATTATTCCCAAATTTTGATACACTCTGAGTGTGCATATAATTTTATTAGATAGGAAGAAAAAACAACCTCCATGATAAAGCTGTTTTTAGCTAAAGCTTAGCTGTATCTCAAGAAGTTAAAAAAAAAAAACATGGTGATTTTTAGGAATGCTAAGAAAGCAGATTCTTGTTGAAAAGTTAAGTAGCCATTTAAAGGTTGCATCTAGACCACATATGGTATTTTGCATTATTTTGTTTATACTTTTTCTAAAATGGGAAAATTTTTTCTCTGACCATGCTTATCACTGAAATGAAAGAAGATTAGAAGACTTCTAAATTTAAGAAGGGAGTCAGGGGAAATTTGTTATTTAGATCAGAGAGATATGATCAGATTTAAATTATTTATTAATAGATAAGAGTTGAAATTTACTGTGAGGTATTGCAAATTATAGCCAGGTGTTTCTTCTTTAAAAGATATTCTAGATTTTATCTTAAATGTGATATGCAAATAATGGTAGAGATTTATTATTACTACTATTATCATAATAGAGATATTGGTGTGGACTAATTTAAATAACTATACATGCTACTCACTGAAGAGCAGGGAAATATTTCTGCTCATTAGAAACCTAACTGTCCCCAACCAGTACTAATACTTAGAATCTCTCTTCTCCCTTTGGCAATGAATGGAAAAATTAACACAGCTCTGAAAATGACCTAGATTTTAGGAAACTGATGTTATTGAAGAAAAGCATAAAGAACGTCTGTCATCATAAACTCTGATTAAGCTACTTGTTTTGTTGTATTTTTGTTATTTAAAAATGAAAATAATTTAAAACAATTTAAAGAGGGAGAAAAAGATTTTTGAACAGAAGACATTATAAGTGGTAGCTTATAAGGAGGAGGTGGAAATAGCTTCATCAGAGACTACAGTTAGCTCAAAGTGATACATCAGTGTCCCTTCTGTGCATCAGACACTGCATACAAGTCCTAGAAAGCTACAGGGTAAGCCTGCGTATTGGCCACAGCCTTAGGGATTCTGATTTGGTAGTTCTAAGTGAAACCCAGACATCTACACAAGTGCTTGAGGGGCTTCTGATTTTGATTCTTGAAGGAAAATATGTTGAGAAGCACAGATTTAAAATACCGTCCTGTCAACAGAGACATAGAACATGTTTCCCATGTGGCCTTTCTCTTCTCTACTGAATTTTTTCCCTTATCCCAACTGGCTCATTTTAACATCCTCTCTGAAACCTTTGCAGATCACCTTCAGCAAGTAAATGCAATTTCCCAGTGCCCACTACATATTCCTTACAGTAATACTGCTTTAGCACACTGAAGTATACTTATTTTATTTTATACTGTTACCATCTATTTTGTTGGTTCTTTAAGGACAGGAACTAGGACCACTTTTTCTTTTTACTTACTTTTGAAGATCATTAGTGCAAAGAACCAGGGCTTCCCTAGTAGCTCCGCTGGTAAAGAATCCGCCTGCAATGCAGAAGACCCCGGTTCAATTCCTGGGTCAGGAAGATCTGCTGGAGAAGGGATAGGCTACCTATTCGAGTATTCTTGGGCTTCCTTTGTGGCTCAGCTGGTAAAGAATCTGCCTGCAATGTGGGAGACCTGGGATCAATCCCTGTGTTGGGAGGATCTCCTGGAGAAGGAAACAGCTACTCCCTCCAGTATTCTGGCCTGGAGAATTCCATGTACTGTATAGTCCATGGGGTCACAAAGAGTTGGACACTACTGAACAACTTTCATTTGACTCACTTCAGTTTATACGATCCGCCAATACATACTGAAATGAGCAAATATACTGAAATGAATAGATAAAAACAACTAATCAACTGACTGTTTCTGTGTAAGATGGCTCTGGCTTTGGAAGAAATGAAACACGTGGAAAACATCATTTGGTAGGATCTGTGTTTATTATGCATGCCCAACTTCATGATCATTTTGCATTCTCTGCATAATTTTTAAGAACATATGTTCTTGGCAGATATCCTGGTTTACAACCTAAGTAAGTATCTAAGAGTCCAGTCATTAGTATCTATCGTGTAAGTCTATATTTAGTATCATAAAATCTAATGAAATCCCAAATTACTGATCATAAGAAATAGCTGATTTTTAAATACTGAAAGTAAAACATCATGCTAAGTGCTTTAATTATTTTTTCCTTGAAACGGATGGTTTTATTATATCTGACACTATTAAGAAAAACGAATTCTTTGGGGGACTCAACTCTGAAAAGGCTGCACATTTTAAGTGCTTTCTCTTTGGGTGAAGATTTATTTTATTTTAATGTGGGACCACTTAGTGAGTGAGAAGGTTGTAAAAGACTTTTGTGTGCACATTAAAATTTTACATGCTCTATGTTCTTAATATTTCACAATGTATATCATTATATATTTCCTGAAAAAGGAGAGGAGCCTTCAGAATGAAAATAGTAATACATAAAATTGCCATTTGTGTGTACCTAGTATGTGACAAACACTCAGAAGGCTGCTTTATGTATATAAACAGGAGCCTTGAGGGTTTAGTGTGATATGGTGGTTTCTTGGTGGGTGGTTTTCATGTTGATTGAGAGATTCAATGGTTCAACTAGACCTGCTAAATGGCACTGCTCAAGTTCCTTTATTAATATTCTTTAAGATGATATACTTATGCTCATTTTCTTGTGCTTTACTTTATTGTGCTTCAAAGACACTGAATTTTTTACAAATTGAAGGTTTGTGGCACCTTGAGTCAAGCTAGTCTATCAGCTTCCTTATACCAACAGCATTTGCTTTTTCAACTCTATATCTCACACTTTAGTAACTCTCACAGTACTGTAAACATTTTCATTATTGTTATATTTGCTATGATGATCCATAATCAATGATCTTTGGTGTTACTGTGATTCACTGAACTCAGTTGATTGTTAGCATGTTTTTTTTTTTAACCAATAAAGCATTTTTTAATTAAAGTATATACACTGATTTTTTAGACCTGGTACTATTGCACACTTAATAGACTATAGTATAGTGCAAACATAACTTGTACATACTAGAAAAGGAAAGAATTTGTATGACTTGCTTTATTGCGATGTTTGATTGATTGTGGTGGTCTGGAATCGAACCCACAATATTTCTGACGTATGCTGGTATTTGTATATGTTGATTTTTTAATGAAAACCTATAATAATGAGAATATGCTTAATGAAGTATATAAAATGACACTGGAACGTAACTTTTGAAATTGGAACTACTTTGAAAAATCTAAAATGTAAGTGTTAGTCGCTCAGTCATGTCTGACTCTTTGCAACCCCATGGACTGTAGCCCACCAGCTCCTCCGTCCATGGAATTCTCCAGGCAAGAATCCTGGAGTAGGTAACCAGTCCCTTCTCCAGGGGCTCTTCCCATCCCAGGTCTCCTGCACTGAAGGCAGATTCTTTACTGTCTGACTGGGTTTGATCTCTGGGTCTCAAACAGTTGGACAAGACTGAGTGACTAGCAATAATTTGAAAAATGTAAGGAGAGTAGTCATCACAATTGAACTTTCCATGCCATGTGCTTATGAAATGCCTGCACAGTCTTGCCTCTAAAGATGTCGCCCCTTCAAATGGAGCCAGCTAAACTAAAAAGTCTATCGGACATTAGGAATCATGATTTCAGCCTCATTTATGGAGGCTTTTCTGAGGGAGAACTTCTTGCCATGAACATGACACAGCTAAATTAAAGTGGATTTGGGGTCTGGTTTCACAGTTAATAGTACAGATGATTGTGTTATTTCCAATTTTCCTTGTGGATCCAAACTAGAGAACAAATTTTAAGGTACATTAAATATGACATATTTTGCAACAATTTCTGTTGAATTCAGCATGTTATTTGGCCTGTTCCTGTATCACTTCAGCTAATATAATCCCAAAATTCAGCCATTCTCAAAACTTCACCTACACATTTTTTTCTCACATTGAAGACAAAAAGTTTCCCTCCAAAATTTCTTCTCTCATGTTACTCAAAGTAACAATTGCTAGAAGCTACTGGAAAAAAAAAAGGTTTGGATGAAAGATTATATTTGCAAACTGTGATTAAATTATGAGGATGTATCTTGAATTGCATGATGTTATTAACTAGAGTTTTACATTCAAAGATAAAAGTATTTTTTGTAGCAAGTATATATTTTGGAATAAAAGCTGAGATTTAAATACCCTTTGATAAGTGCAACTGGTTTTCAAACTAGACAAGGGGAATCACCTTCTTGGTGCCAGACCCCAGGGCTTGAATGCTCTGTTCTTAAGGAGGATCCCTGAGCCCAAGATATCACACTTTTTTTCTGGGTCACCTGCTAGGAGTATGGGTCTCAACTTGATTGCTCTTCCTCCTCTCTTGCCAGAGTCCATGTAGGTTTTTTTTCTTGTTTTGTTTTTTGTTTTTAATTACCTTGCTTATAGAGCAGCCATTGTGCTAGTCTTCAGGTGGCTCTATATTTAGTTTTTATGTGCTGGTGGAGGGAGGTGGACTCCAGGTCTTCCTCTTCTGCCATCTTGATGCCACCCTTTCTAGTTTTGCACTGGTAGCTGGATGATTTGATGTGGTCTATTTCCATGAGACTCAGTGTCCTGATTTGTGATGTTTGTAAAATGATATTATACATACCTCCGATTAGTTTTTGTAGATATAAAATGAATCAAGAGATTTAAACACATACTCCAGTGTCTGTCTCACTTTAACAACCTTGGATGTGTTCCTTTGCATTTCTCCCATCATGTACTGAAAACCTTACTGATATTGGTATTGAGAAAGGATCACAAAATCAAGATTTAATCAAATATCAACAATTTGTTGTTGTTTAGTTGTTTAGTTGTGTCCAGTTCAACCCCATGGACTGCAGCATGCCAGGCTTCCCTGTCTATCAATAACTCCCAGAGCTTGCTCAAACTCATGTTCGAGTCAGTGATGCCATCCAACCATCTCATCTTCTGTCAACCCCTTCTCCTGCTCTCAATCTTTCCCAGCATCAGGATCTTTTCCAATGAGCTGGCTCTTTGCATCAAGTAGCCAAAGTAAAGATAAACAATAGACCCATGTGATTTAAAGCTTTCACAAGTGTGTATAAGGATTTAAAGAAGCTTGTCATTTTAAGGCTAAACTTTAATAGAATGTGAAAGTTTGAACTCTAACACTTTTAACAAACAAAACCTAGAGATTACTGATTGGTGCAAAGTTGTTTTTAAGGAAAAACTAATCTGTAACAAAAACTTGGCATTAAGTGCACAGACTCCACCATCTGAACAGTTAAATAGATCAATTGAGCAATCAGTCACACAACAAATGCATTTCATACAGAAACTATCATTTTATCCTGATAAGTACACTACGACCTCCCCCTCCACCATTACCATTTTACCGATGTGTTGTTACTGTTTTTATGGCAGCAGGAAAACTGAATACTGTGGAACATGTTCATTGGATTATGGAATTTAACAAAATTTCTTAAAGAATTATATACATGTGTTAAAATTTAACGTATTTTTAAAAAGACTGTCTCTTCAGTGTGTTTGAGAAAGTGATTGGTGAAATATTATTATATTATATTTAATAATATTGTATAGATAATCTAAGGTACTTATTTATATACATACATCTATCAGTCTTTGTCAGATTCTCTAGGTATCTACTGGGATCTAAATTTCAGACCCTGTGGTTCAAAATCAAAATACCAGGGACTTCCCTGGTGATCCACTGGTTAAGACTTCATTTTCCAATGCAGGAGGCGTGAGTTCAAACCCTGGCTGGGGAACTAAGATGTGTCGAGGCCAAAAAGCCAAAACATAAAACAGAAGTAATATTGTAATAAATTCAATAAAGACTTTAAAAAATGGTCCACATTAAAAAAAAAATCTTAAAAGTAATAAATATATTGTAGAAATCTTGGGCAATAAACTATCCAGAAAAAAAAAAAAACATCCAGAATGGCTAAAACATTAAGAACTATGGAAAGTAAAGGGCAAAATTGCCCTGTAGGGATTCCTCCATCATCTAGAGCACATTTAATGGATATGGATTAAACTGAAGATGAGATCTCTACCAAAAATGACAAGGGTGCATTTAGTTAATTTAGTAATTAGAATTTTCAATTTTGGAAATTTTATTCAGTTATCAACTTTTGATTCTTTTTTTCCTTTATCCCTTTGAACATTGTAATCAGGTTTTAAAGGTGTTTTTAGAGTTTTTATTTTTAATTTATAGTTTGTCGTAGGTGAATAAGTCACCATAACGACAAGTCAGCATGCTGAACAAAGCATATTTTTTTAACTTTGTCATAAACTGAATTGTGTACCAACCATATTTATATATTTATCTGCTAACCCCAACGTGACTACATTTAGAAATAGGGCTTTTAAAGAGATAAGTAATGTTAAGTGGGGCTTTGCTGGTGGCTCAGTTGGTAAAGAATCTTCCTGTAATGCAGGAGACCCGGGTTCAACCCCTGGATTAGGAAGATCCCCTGGAGAAGGGAATGGCTATACACTCCAGTATTTTTGCCTGGAGAATTCCATGAACAGAGGAGCCTGGAGAGCTATAGCTCATAGAGTGGCAAAGAGTCAGAGATGAACGAACAACTAAATGCCGTAATCCAATAGGACTAATGTCTTTAAAAGAAGAGGAAGAGACAAAAGAGATCTCTTTCTCTCCCTCACTACATCTGTACACAGAAGAAAGGCCATGTGGGAGGCCAGAAGGAGGCTGCAGGCAAGTCAGGAAGAGAGAGCTGAGCAGAAACCAACCCTGCTGGCACCTTTATCTTGGATTTCTAGCCCCCAGAACTGTCTGGAAATAAATTCTATTATTTAAGACATATGGCTTGTGATATTTTATTACAGCTCTTAAGCTAACACCAAGAACTATAAATTATCTGAAATAATCTTCCAAACAATTATGATGACAATGTTTAAAGAGATAAAATCTTCAAAATAAGAAAAGCAAAATGACAAATCACTAATTGGAAATCCCAGATATAAAAACTAAAATTATTCATTTATATAAATGGACATTAATTATCAGAGTAAAAGTAGATTTCTTATCACAGGGCTGAAACTATAGCAAACCTCAACCCCAACTGGCTGGGCCCAAACATGAACATATACTAGTACTGGGCAGTATATTATGAAAATCATAGTTTAAAAATTAATGGACAGTTTTATTTTTTTTATTTATTTATTTTAATTGGAGGCTAATTACTTTACAATATTGTGGTGGTTTTTGCCATACATTGACATGAATCAGCCTCCCCATCCCATCCCTCTGGGTCATCCCAGTGCACCAGCCCTGAGCACCCTGTCTCATGCATCGAACCTGGACTGGCAATCTGTTTCATATATGATAATATACATGTTTCAATGCTATTCTCTCAAATCATCCTACCCTTACCTTCTCCCACAGAGTCCAAAAGACCCTTCTATACATCTGTGTCTCTTTTGCTGTCTCGCATATAGGGTTATCGTTACCATCTTTCTAAATTCCATATATATGCATTAGTATACTGTATTGGTGTTTTTCTTTCTGGCTTACTTCACTCTGTATAGTAGGCTCCAGTTTCATTCACCTCATTAGAACTGATTCAAATATATTCTTTTTAATAGCTGAGTAATATTCCATTGTGTATATGTACCACAGCTTTCTTTTCCATTCGTCTGCTGATGGACATCTAGGTTGCTTCCATGTCCTGGCTAAATGCTGGACAGGGTGTGGAGAATAATGGACAGTTTGAAAAGAAAACTTGGGACCACTAGCTAGTGGAAATAGATTTTAAAGTCATGTTCTTATGTTACATATGATGCCAACCTGGGACTATGATATAAAGAGTCTGCTTAGTGCTTTACTCACCAGGTGGAATATCTGGGGGAGGACATAAGGGATGAGGATGCTATGTTCAAGCATTGAATTTAACAGTGACCTTCTGAAGCATGGAGTCCTATGTGGTGACTTATGGAAGCTGAACTGTTACAAAGTGACACTGAAGTGGCTGGAGAGAGAGAGAGAATAGTTATTTCTAGTGCTTGAACCTCAAGGGAGGTTGATTGGAGAATTTAGAACAGTTAACTCCCTTCTTTAGCCCTAACTTAAATCAGACTCTGACCTCAATTCTGTCTGGAACTTAACTTTTCCCCTGAAAAGAGTCCTGGCTTGTTTCCGACCTCACTAAATATTGCAAGTCACATATGCATTTTTCCACTAAAATGTCATGATGTTCAGCTGGAACAGTCTGGATATCAATGTTGCTCTTTTCAAAAGAAAGAAGAAAAAGGGCCCGTGCTTTGTTTTCCTTTTCTTGTCAGCTAGGGTCATTGTGAAGAGCCAGGTGGCAGCTGGACTGTACTTGCCCCAGCCCACTGGGACATGATGTCTCCTCTTTCTCTTTCTGCCAAGAGGGCCCGCCTCTCTCACTGTGTCCTCAGGTTTGAGGCAACTTACAAAGAAATGTTCCTCTCTATTTTTTTTAAAGAATTTTGGGAATACAAATGTATTTCCAGAAGAGCAAGATGAGAATTTTGTTATAGTTCAGTCGCTAAGTCCTATCCAACTCTTTGCGACCCCATGGACTGCAGCATGCTGTATGTAGTATTATATATTTTCTTAGGGTTCCTTCTTTATCTGTGACAGAAGTTTTGAACTTTCCTAAATTCCCTTTTTTGACAGAAAAATTGACAGCAATCCAGGGTTATAAATATTCTGTGTGATAGCCATTCTAGATGAATTCTTTACATAGATTTCTAAAATAAAAATAATAATAATGATTGCTTTCACTTGTTGCCATAAATTTAAATGTTTGAGCGTCATTCTTCCACTCCAGGTGACATTAGTGATAAACCTGGGATGGGTGCTCTGTAAATATTAATAACATATCAAAAGGTGTAACTTGTCAGTCAATATTGCTACAAAATTTACCTGAATAATGGAATATGAGGCATCAGTGACCATCAGAACAAATGCATAACGTGCCAGATTGATTAAAAGAATTGGAGAAAATTGTTAATATATGATCGCTTTTTTAAAAGTCTTTGCATTATTTGGTTGAAAGATCATGGCTGGCGTCTCAGCCCTACATTTTAATGTCATTAAAAGTACCTCATTTCTAGGACAGATGTTAAGAAAATGTAATTCGGTAATTTTTTAATTTTTATGACTAAAACATATTACATTTATAACTAGGGAATGATAATGACCCGGGAATTTTGCCTTTTAAAAAAGCTGAAAACTACAAAATGGAATTGTAAGCAATGCAAAATATAAGCCTCTGTTCAAAATACATAGACATAATATATAAAAAGTATTTTACACTTTTAAATAAATATATAAATATCAATATTCAAAGTCATGAGCACAGAGAGATAACCCATAGTCAAAGGGAAGTCAGGACTACATCTAAATGATCTGATCCAACTTACAATGCCAGCTGAGAAACAGATGTCAAATGCATCTCATACTTGATAAGAAATAAGAACCCAGTTCCCTATGTGTGAGTGAAAGTTGCTCAGTCATGTCCAACTCTTTGTGACCCCATGGACTATACAGTCCACGGAATTCTCCAGGCCAGAGTACTGGAGTGGGTAGCCACTATTCCCTTCTCCAGGGGATCTTCCAAACCCAGGGATAGAACTCAGGCCTCCCACATTGTAGGTGGATTCTTTACCAGCTGAGCCATGAGGGAAGCCCAAGAATACTGGAGTGGGTAGCCTATCCCTTCTCCAGGGGATTTTCCCAACCCAAGAATTGAACCAGGGTCTCCCGCATTGCAGGTGAAACTTCCCTCATAGCTCAGTTGGTAAAGAATCCGCCTGCTATGCAGGGGACCTGGGTTAGATCCCTGGGTTGGGAAGATTCCCTGGAGAAGGGAAAGGCTACCCACTCCAGTATTCTGGCCTGGAGAATTCCATGGACTGTAGAGTCTATGGGGGTCACAAAAAGCTGGACACGACTGAATGACTTTCACTTCACTTCACTTCTTTACCAACTGAGCTATCAAGGAAGATTCCCTATGTGTAAATAGGAATTAAACTTAGTATCTTTTAAGTATGCTGTGACTACATGGGTACCATCCCTCTAGGTTGCTGACTCTAGTTAAATTTTCATTTTTTGAGAGAATAATGATCAAAATAACAATGAATTTCTCATCACCAGTAATATCTGTTAGAAGATAAAGATGCTATAGCTCCAAAGGGTTGAAGGGATAATTTCTATACATGTCTAAGTTAATACTTGAGGTTGAGGGCTCTATAAAGACATTGTCAAGCTTAGAAAAATTAACATGATGCACTAAAGAGAGACTGAAATAAAAAAAAGCTTCAAATTTAATAAATAAAATACAAATATATAAATTGATAAATTACGTTGGAAATCTATTTACAAATTAATCGCACATTATGATGATAACAACATGAATTAGTTTATTGTAAAGCAAACCAGAATATAAATTTTAACAATAATGCATGGAAGATGGGAAGAGGATAGTTAGAATGAGAGAAGTTAAAACTTTCTGAGGCATTATTCTTGGAGAAACATAGAACACTGGTCACATTTAGAAAATGTGTTAAAGATATGAAATATATGTTAGAATTTTCAAAAACAAACATACAAACAGTAAGAACAAATAGACTATTTAACTGTGATATGGTACAAGAATAAAGAGCTACTTTTTAAAACATATGGCTTCATAAGTAAAGAATGTCAGCATTGAACAGCCATGCCAGCCCTGGATGCTTTACTCAAAATTCTACATGTTATCTTCTGGTTCATTGAAGTCTTTGAATTTTAGGTTTTCTCTGTTGTAGATACTTAACTTATACTTAACTAATACAGAATTTGGTTAATAGAACTGGAATCCTGCCACACAAAACTAGAAGGACATTGGGTTAATTCTGAGGCAAAAGATGAACAGGGCACAGACTTCAAGCTATAGTAAATTTATAGTAACTAATAAATATAGTAACTATATTTATTAGTCAGAGTTCACCCTTTGACCAGAGAAACAGATCCAGGAGGATCTCTCTAGGTATCAATATCTGTCATCCATCTATCCATCAATCTATTATCTCCATTTTTTCTATCATTTCTCTATCGATCTATTATCTATATCATCTATCTTTCTATCTTCATCATCATCTATGTAACTGTCTTCACAGCTTATGTGATTGTGAGGGCTTGCTAGTCACATCTGCAATCCATAGGGCAACCCATCAAGGACAGGCTGTTAGGCAGGGGCTAAAACTACAGTCCATGGGAGGAATTTCTTCTTCAAGGAAGCTTCAGTTCTGCTAAGTCTTTTCAACTGATAGAACCAGGCCAACTCAGATTTAAAGTCAACTGATTATGAACTTCAGTCATATCTACAAAAGATCTCCCCAGCAATACCTATGTTTGTATTTGATTGGTTACTGGGAATTGTAGTCCAGCTAAGGTTGCCATCTCAAAAGACCTTCACAGTAACCTATGCTATGCTGGCAAGAACGTGCAAATTTCATGCCTGCCATGGTTTAGAAAACATCATTGACCCTTTGAAGCTTCAACATTATTTAAACTATACAGAAAAACTCAGAACGTGGCTGTTAACTGTCCTATCCTTGGCAATTTAAGGAAACTTCTATGAGAAAAATAAACTCAATTTATACTTAGTGAGTTTGCAAGTGGAGGTGAGGAATTAATAAATCCTACAGATGGTGACTCTCTCTGCCTGAGGACTGTCTCTGATTCATCTGGGGGCTGGGGGTTAAAATCTGAAACTGAAGCAATGTGTAGAGATGTCGTCTTCTCTAGATTTAATGGAGAAGCTCACATATTATTATTATCTATTCTTTAGTTGCTCAGTCGTGTCCAGCTCTTTCATGGTCCCATGGACTGTAGCCTGCCAGGTTCCTCTGTCCAGGGGATTCTCTAGGTGAGAATACTGGTGTGAGTTGCTGTTTCCTTCTTCAGGGCATCTTCCTGACCCCGGGATTGAACCCACATCTCCTGCATTGACAGGCATAGTCTTTATCAGTGAGCCACCAGGCAAACCCTCACATATTACCTAGGAACCCTAAAATTAAAGCCATAGTAAATAGATGCAGTTGTTAACTGGGGTTTTCATTGTTTTTCTTAGGGAAGAAGTGAGTTTGCCTCACTTTGAGAATAAGGGTGCTTTTGAAAATTTTGATTTCCAGTTAGGTGGATTATGACAACACTGTGCTTTGTTAGCCCAAAACCAATATCCCTTCCCTTCTACAACACTAGAATTTGACTGTGTGCACTGGAATGCAAAGAGATCAGTCCTCCCCTTACAATTTCTCCCTTGCTACCAGCTACATGCTTTTACTATGGTTGGAGACAGATGGGTCATTTGAACTATGGGATGGAGGTTTTAAGGACTACAGAAAAACAAGAAAGAAATAGTTTGTATTTCTTACATTACAAAGATGTGATACCAGTCAGATAGTTAACTATCTATCTTGTTTGAGCCACTGTATTTTAATGCTACCTTACTGGAACACCTTAACCTACATCCTAATTGATATGCATCACAGGTTGGGATTACAATGGGGATTGCATATAATTTATAATATGTACAGTAATAAAAATCAATTTAGAAAGATATCCCTCTCTCTATAAAATCATGAACAGGCAATTCACAGAAAGAGAAACCTAAACAGCAACCACACATGTGGGAAGACTTTCAACATCCCTAATAACAAGGATTGTAAATTAAAACAACAGTGATGGTTTTTCAGTCGTCAAGTTTCAATCAATAAAATTTTTGTCAATAGCGCATGCTAGAAATGGAAATTGGTACTTTCACATGTTGTTTGGGGGATGGTAAATTGTACGACCACTTTGGAAAGTAATTTTGCACTCTCTAATAACATTAAAAATGCACAAGTTCCATGTGTCAGTAATTTCCATTTTTGGATAAGTGCATCACTTCTTGCATCATTTAGAGTATCAAAAAGTCATAAACAAATCTGGAAGTAACATAAATACCCATTAAATGTAAACAGATAAGTACATGGTCCAGTCATAGTGTGTCAATAGAATAGACCCAAGTTCATACACATAGAGAGAGAGATTATGATACTGAGAGATAAAAACAGGCTTAAATGGATAAATGAGTAGGGGCACTATAGCACTTACTGAAAACTTTTAAGCACATACACAAAATATGCCATATTATGTGTATAGTAAAGACCTACAATGATCATTTTAAATCTAAGGTATCTGTTAGCTCTAAGAAGGAGCATGGGGGATAGAGCTGGCTGTGAGAGGGAAAAGTAAACTGTCCCATAGATTTTTTTTTTAAAGATGTGACAATATTTTTTAAAAAATGACAAAGTGTAAATAGCTACCAATTTAGGGAACTGGAAACATGAGTATTTGTCACAGTATTATTTCTAATTTTATGACATCATTCTTTTAAAAAATAGCTCTAAAGACTAGATACATATTACAGGACCCATTCCATTATAAGAGTCTTCTTCGTTTTATTTTGGCAAAATGGATATTATTTTGATTAAAATGAAAATTAAAGGCACTATTCTATGAGACATATATGTTTAGTTGTAATTTATTAGAACCAAGTTATTCAAACTTTTAAATACCCATATATTCTAGCTTTTGCCTCTATACCTAACAGAGACCTAAATTTCAACGTGTGAACAGTTTCATTTATTTTTTTTGTAACCAGGAAGTTCCAAAACGTTTTCCATATTCTTTACGTTTTCCCACTAGAGACACTAAAGTTACTTTCAAAATTTGATTCCCTCCTGGAATTGATGGAGGTGCTCTTTTCTAACTACCCAATATCACAAGACACGGTGACCCACTGAAATGGTTTTGCATGTAGAGAGTTACCAAAAATTGTATTTTGTATAAGAAATGTCTCTAGAACAATTAATTTCAAAGTGTTGATTAAAGATACCCTGGATGACATGTGTGACTATGAGGCAGCAAAGGATGTTTGGGTTGAGTCTTTCCACATGAGATATTTACATTTCCTTTAGGGACCCAAAGTAGAAACCCAATAAATAACTGAACACAAAGCAGCACTTAGTAACTCCAGTGAGCATTCAAAGAGAGTTACGAAACACAGTAGACCTCAGGAAGGATAAGAGAATTGAGACGGAGAGGCAGCAGGATAGAACTTGCCAAAGACAAGAAAATTATCTATTACATTAAGCAGGTTCAGAAGAGAAACGAAGCAGATAAGAGACACAGGGATCCATGCTGAAGAGCAATTAAGGTCCAGTTTGTCTATGTAAGGTTGGCTAAGGTCATGCAAGGTCATGACAGGCAGGTTAAAACTAGAGTTCAGTTGAAGATCAAAAGCCCTGGAATTCTCTGCATTCAGAAATAAAGAAAATCACACTTGGGGCTTGGGAGCCAAATTGAAAACCTTCCATTATTGGATAGTGATTCTTTTCTTATGTCAATCTCAGTTAGAACTGGAAACTTTTGGTAAAAGTCTAACTTTAGAAATTGCAATGGAGAGCCACACAAGTCTAGCATGTCAGAATTTCTCAATAGGAGACAATGTCAAAGAAAATTGAAGTCAGTGATGTCCATTGCCACGTTGAATGTCAGTTCAGCATCTTCCTTCTCTTTGTGTGATGATAAACCTGGTTAAGGATGGAAAGTTGTACACATGGAGTCTCTGCTACCTCCAGACATGAGCTTGTGCCATCTGACTACGCCTCACATTATACCAGCCAGAACTGCCATTGCTGTATAGCAGATGACACTGAGGCACAGAGAATTTAAGCCCTTTCCCAAGTCACACAGTGAAGAAATACTCAAGGCTGGATCAAAACTCAGACTTTGTGGGGGTTTTGACTTCTGTGTTCTTTCAATTGTCACTCTCTTCCAAAGACCCTGCATTAGCCACTTGAAAACCTCCACTCTTTTTGTGAAGGAAGCCTCAAGACAGTGATTTAGAAGAAGAAATAGGCAGTATTGGGAGGAAAGAAAAGCACAATTTGACCAAAGACAAGCATGGCTGTATCTGGAAATAGATGCTCTGCTCCACTACCTACTGACTCTGTGTGGATATTCCCCCAGGAACACACAGGGGACTATTACACTCAGTACGTAGATTATCAATAAGTGCTGGGTATGGCTCTGTGCTGGACGTCTCTGAGTTGCTGAGGCAAGAGATAAGCTTGAGGCTCATTCAGTTGTGAAATTGGTTAAAGGGGAGAAAACAAATACCACTCCCACCCCATACTCACATACATACTCAGTGCCAACCATCTTCAGTGGGAAAAAAAATGATTCTTTTGATATTGAAATTAACCATTTTGCTACTGCTGCCTGCTTCTCTCTGGGTTTGAGGAATGCTTAAAGAACTTCTGAGGGGCTCAAGATATCTCTAGAAACAAATGCTTAATGGAGAGCCAAGGTACATAAAAAAGAAGTAAAGGTTATAATGAGAATTTAAATAAAGTCTGTAGTTTATGATAATGCACTAAAGTTTATTTCATAGTTTTGAAAAATGTACCATGGTTGTGTAAGACGTCAGCATGAAAAACAATAACTGAGGCCATTTGGACAGATGGAATATACCCTTTTTGAGTTCGACTTTATAGATTTCAAGGTCCTGGAACTCATGTTTGAAAAAAGTGTTCTTTATAAACATAAAAGACTAAAATTTGAGTTAGAACTGATGTACTGCTTATCCAGGAAGTCATCCCAAAATTCAGTGTCCTTTCTAACATACAGTTTTACACAATAGGAAACAATTGTGCTAGCAGGGCAAGAACACTCAGTTTTATTTACTGATGCATCTACCCCTTCATTGTGAATCTACCTAGACCATTGGCATTGTACTGATGACCTTAATTCTCAGGGGAAAAAGAAAAAAAATATAGAGAGATAGATAAATAGATATACATTCTTACTTTAAAATGTTCTTAACCTTTCTTGAGTGAGGTTAGTTTCCACAGCTTTATACTAATTTCCAAGAGTTACTGTGCATGTTACGCTGTAGATAGTTGACTTTTTCTTGGTTAGAATTAATATTTAGAGTCTGATTCTAGGCTTTTAAGGAGGAACTAGTTAGAGTTTAAGAAGGAAGATGAGATAGTAAGGAAGACGAAGTAACTCTGGGCTCAGTAGGGCTTTGGTGTCATATGTAAATACCTTCCTCTCCTCAAACAGTTGGCTTTAGAAAGGACCACAGAGTGACCATAGATTTTGCCTGAAACGGGCTCATTATCCAAGCTCCCCCTTTCATCCTAGAGGTGTCCCGCTTAGGATGATTATATTGTCACCTAATTACAGACTGAGTAGCAGTACTTCTTCACATCACAGTGAGGAAACAGCCAGGATTAAATATTTTAGGTAAAAATAAACAGAGTTAGGAAATTTATAGGAGGTCACCTACATAGTCCTAGAATCATCTCTCTCGTTGGTAAGGTCCCTTAAGAGTGTATGAGGACAGGGGGGGAGATACTAGCTTTTAGGGGGACATTTTGTGAAAAGCCAAGCATGAGTTGTTCACGTCGGTTTGAAAAACATCCGATCGGGAAATACAGAGAGCTGCTCCTGGATCAAACCTGAAGGTTCTCTTCCTGTGACTTGTGGCACCCCCAGGGGGCATTTGAATTGGTGGCACTGCAGAAGCATCTGAATTAAAAGCACTTGTTGCCAAGTGATAACTTATACTTGGCACTCAAAAACAATTTTAATAATATAAATTATATTAAACTGACAAGGGACTTTATCGTGTGGGAGGAGGGGGCACTAGCCATTTGTAATAGTGGATTAATTGGGAATTGGTTCCTCCAAAGCAGCTGTGTTTGCAGCTACAGCTCACCTCCTCCTCTTCGTTCTCCTCCTCTGCTGCGGGTGATAGGAGCCGAAGAACATAGTGTGCTGTAAATGTTCACAGACACAAAGCAATCTAGTTCTGGGGCTGGATGGGTTCCAGCTCTTATGAACCATCCACAGCAAAGCTGCAGAATTAAATATGACAAAGCTCTTCCATCTACAGCAGCCGTGCTAGCAGAGGGCCCTTCACAGCTGACCTTTAGATGAACTTAATTGCAATCAGCAAGAGAAAAATGCTAGGCCTTTCATACAACATAATGGAGTTTCTCTAATTTGTTTACCAGCGGTACCCAGTGAGGGCCTCGTCCCCATAGAAGGCTTTGGTGTGCAGAAATGAATCCAGGCAACCACATATTAGAGAGTCTGGCAGATTAGGCTGTGAGGTGTGCATATTACAAAGGGATCAAGAGTCCTGGAAGACAAATCCCTCTTGCAGCCGGCTGTCACTTTGGGGGTTATTGTCCAAGCGGATGTAATTCTGTGCTAGGTTTGAAACCATTTAAATCACCGGTGGTAACAGGAAACAATAGTTTACGGTTATTCATGTCTTGAAGGGATTTGGAGTGTCTGATAAGTGATTTTCAGGCTCACAGAATCAACATTTTATACCTTACATCTTATAAGGATTTTTTTTTTCTTTTTAAACTAGGAGAAAAGAGTAACTTTTTTTTTTCAGTTTAATATCTACTGCTACGTGTGTGTGTGTGTGCTCAGTTCCTCAGTTGTGTCCAGCTCTTTGCAACACCGTGGACTATAGCACACAAGGCTCCTCTGTCCACGGGATTCTCCAGGCAAGAATACTGGAGTGGGTTGCCATGCCCTCCTCCAGGGGATTTTCCTGAACCAGAAATGGAACCCACATCTCCTATATCTCCTGCATTGGGAGGCAGATTCCTTACCACTAGCACCACCTGTAAAATCAAATTTCAACATAATTTAAATATACATTGATAAAGAGCAGTGATTGGAAATTATAAAATTATCTCTAAAATGCATAGACCCTATTTTCCCCATTCTTCTTGTAAAGTCAAGTCACACACACACACACACACAAACACACACAGTAGACCAAAGAACTCTATGGCTTCAAATTCATGATTGATGTTAGGATAGAATCCATGTATTTTTCTTTGTTTCTTCTTTCAACTTGGGTGCACAAGAGTGCATCCATTGCAACCATGAGGTTCACGGATGTTAGGATGAAGAGCTAATGACTGAATGCAGAGATAAATCCTTCTCAAGCTACCAAAAGACAGAAGTGTTGAAATAGTCCAGATCACATATTTTGCAAGCAAAGACACCACACCATGAGCCTTTTGTGTTGGTGAATTCTGCCCTCTTGGTTGGGTAGGTTTGGCCATCTATGCTCTCTGGTAGGGCTATTTAAACTAACCAACACAAAGAACTCTTTTTTTATTAAAAAAAATTCTGTTCCTTGATGCACTAATAAAATGATAACAAATTGCAGGGGATGACTTTACAACTAATAATGATAACTAGTCAAATAAAATGTAAAATATAAGCCCAATATTTTAATAATTAGTAGATTCAAAAGACATCAAAATTACTTTGTCAAACTGCTATAGAAGTTTCTAAACATTTATCCTTGATTTCTGTGTTTGTTGAATCACAAACTGACATCTTTGCACAAAGCACATTTTGAGTAGTCCTGCTCTAAAACATAATGATTTTTATATCCTCATCTTTTTTCCATGCTTTAGAACAGGGATTGGCAAACTTTTTCTAACAAGGTCCAGAGAGTAAATAGCCTTGGCTCTGCAGGCCATATGGTCTCTGTCGCTACTGCTCAACTCTGTAAATGTGGCAGGAAAGCATCCATGGACAATGTGTCAGCCACGAACATGGCTGTGTTCCAATAAAACTTTATTTTCAAAAGCAGGCTACAGGTCAGATTTGGCCTGTGGGCAGTGGTTTGCTGGCCCCTGCTTTAGAGAGTCTGAGCTGTATTTCCACATGTCCTAAATATTTTATTTGTGTTTTCAAAAGGTTTTTAAACTAGGGTGCTTACAGTGGTCTCTGTATACTTCAAACACACGTTTTGTTTTGGTTTTCTTGCCTTTTGGAAATGCTTCCAATAGAAAGAAGCAGTAATATTTTAAGGATTAAAATATTCTGGAGGAGAAAGGTCACTACGACCAAATGGTAGAGAAAGGACCCGAGATCAGAATCTGCATAGATATAGCCTTTCTTTCCTAAGGCAGTGGAAGATTTTCAGTACTAGCTGGAGAGGGTAGGGTCTCTGATTCTTCCTTGGAGATTCAACTCAAATACGACAGCCTCTTTTATTCTGGCTCTTTAGGATATTTCTAAGTGGAACATTCTATGTTCGAAGGATTGTGGCCTTCTCAGCAAAGTCTCTTTCCTGTTGCCCCAAGAAAGTGTCAACTATTTCCTCCCCCACAAGCTCCTACCACTTATCAAACTGAAAAGGGTTGTCTGCTCACATTCCTTCACCCTCCTAGAATGTGAGCTCTTCAGGCAGATTAAAGTCTCTTCAAGGGCTCTTAGTCATTCACAGTGCCTAGAACAGAACTAGGAAACACATCGAATGAGATTATGTAGATACATATCTGTGTGTGTGTGTGTGTGTGTGTGTGTGTGTATGTATTTCTGTATGTCTATAATATGTGAGGAGAACAACATGAACTGAATCACCACCAAGATAGTTGCAAAATATACCTAAGATTGTACACACTGAAGTGTTTGTAATCTACGAATAATTATGCAAATGAGTTATTATTAGTACTTGTTGGGAGAAGATGGACCTAAATCAGGGGTCCCCAACCTATGGCTGTGGACTGGTGCTGTGGCAGCTCAGTGACAGCACTAGATTAGAAATAAATGCACAATAAATGTAATGTACTTGAATCATCCCAAAACCATCCCCTACTTCCTGGTCCATGGAAAAGTTTTCTTCCATGAAATTGGTCCCTGGTGACAAAAAGGTTGAGGACTGCTGACCTAAATGAAATTGAAGGCAAAAATAAAATTAAAAGATGTACACTGGAAAAACTGATTACAACAGGGGCACTGGTGGTAAAGAACCAGCTAGTGCAGGAGGCACAGGAGATGCAAGGAGACGTGGGTTCAATCCCTGGGTCAGGAATATCCTTTGGAGAAGGAAATGGCAACCCACTCCAGTATTATTGCTTGGAGAATCCCATGGACAGAGGAGCCTGGTGAGCTACAGTCCATAGGGTCACAAAGAGTCAGACACGACTGAGTGACTAACACAGTCGTCACTGTGGTTGGAGTATAGAACTAGGAGTAAGTGCTGATCACTCAGTGCTTATTGCCTAAATGAAGAAAGAGAAGAATGTCAAATTTGAAATGAAAGGTATTGAATTTCTTGTTAAAAAAAATTTCTCCTCTCTTTCCTACTTGCCCCCACCACTCCTCTACTACCCTGGAAACTTGGCTTTACTTCTTGCAGTAAATGTCCTGCAAGACATTTGCTCAAACGGTGACTTCACAGAGTCCTCCTCTGAGGACCAGCAGGGACTCTGGCCAATTAGCCTCCAGGAAGATTTGGGGAAGATTGCTGCATTTTTAGAAATCAACCCTGACCCAGAAGACTAAGCTTTCACCTGTTTGATGCACAGTTATGTAATTCCATTTCTAGTTTGGGGAAAACAACCAATTGAGATCTTGTAGGAGGCTTTTTGAAGCTTTTTGATACTTCCCTCTAGGCAGCACTGTTTGTTTCCAAGGACATGCCCACTGACATCCTGTGTTTAATACTTACTGTTGCATCAAAGTATTCATGGGGTAGACGGGGACTAGTCTGTCAGTGCAACCACAGACACAGCTAATGAACACAGGAGTCACCTTGTGGAGACTGTGAACCCCTTTCGGGGAATGTGGTTACTCTGTCTCAGCTCCTCAAACTAGCCAAACACTAACACCTGTGCAGTTCATTTCCGTTCAGTCGCTCAGTCATGTCTGACTCTTTGTGACCCCATGGACTGCAGCACGCCAGGCCTCCTTGTCCATCACCAACTCCCGGAGTCTACCCAAACCAATCTCCATTGAGTTGGTAATGCCATCCAACAACCTCATCCTCTATTGTCCATTCTCCTCCTGCCCCCAATCTTTCCCAGCATCAGGGTCTTTTCAAATGAGTCAGCTCTTTGTAGCAGGTGGCCAAAGTATTGGAGTTTCAGCTTCAACATCAGTCCTTCCAATGAACACCCAGGACTGATCTCCTTTAGGATGGACTGATTGGATCTCCTTGCAGCCCAAGGGACTCTCAAGAGTCTTCTCCAACACCACAGTTCAAAAGCATCAATTCTGTGGCGCTCAGCTTTCTTTACAGTCCAACTCTCGCATCCATACATGACCACTGGAAAAACCATAGCCTTTACTATATGGACCTTTGTTGGCAAAGTAATGTCTCTGCTTTTTAATATGCTATCTAGGTGGGTCACAACTTTCCTTCCAAGGAGTAAGTGTCTTTTAATTTCATGGCTGCAATCACCATCTTCAGTGATTTTGGAGCCCCAAAAAATAAAGTCAGCCACTGTTTCCACTGTTTCCCCATCTATTTGCCATGAAGAGATGGGACTGGATGCCACGATCTTAGTTTTCTGAATGTTGAGCTTTAAGCCAACTTTTTCACTCTCTTCTTTCACTTTCATCAAGAGGCTCTTTAGTTCTTCTTCACTTTCTGCCATAAGGGTGGTGTCATCTGCATGTCTGAGGTTATTGATATTTCTCCCAGTAATCCTGATTCCAGCTTGTGCTTTCTCCAGCCCAGCATTTCTCATGATGTACTCTGCATATAAGTTAAATAAGCAAGGTGACAATATACATCCTTGACATACTCCTTTTCCTATTTGGAACCAGTCTGTTGTTCCATGTCCATTTCTAACTGTTGCTTCCTGACCTGCATACAGGTTTCTCAAGAGGCAGGTCAGGTGGTCTGGTATTCCCATCTCCTTCAGAATTTTCCACAGTTTATTGTCATCCACACAGTCAAAGACTTTGGCATGTCAATAAAGCAGAAATAGATGTTTTTTATGGAACTCTCTTGCTTTTTCTATGATCCAGCGACTGTCAGCAATCTGAACTCTGGTTCCTCTGCCTTTGCTAAAACCAGCTTGAACATCTGGAAGTTCACAGTTCACGTATTGCTGAAGCCTGGCTTGGAGAATTTGAGCATTACTTTACTAGCGTGTGAGATGAGTGCAATTGTGCGGTAGTTTGAGCATTCTTTGGCATTGCCTTTTTGGGGGATTGGAATGAAAACTGACCTTTTCCAGCCCTGTGGCCACTGCTGAGTTTTCCAAATTTGCTGACATATTGAGTGCAGCACTTTCACAGCATCATCTTTTAGGATTTGAAATAATTCAACTGGAATTCCATCGCCTCCACTAGCTTTGTTCGTGGTGATACTTCCTAAGACCCACTTGACTTCACATTCCAGGGTGTCTGCCTCTAGGTGAATGATCACACCATCGTGATTATCTGGGTTGTGAAGATGGGAAACTTGGTGTTTATTCAGTTTCATGCTGTCACCCTGGGACTGAGTCAAGGTCAGCTCGCCTCTCACGAAGAAAGCTTCTCTACCTCAGCTTTCTAGATTTTCCTTAGGAGCATAGTGCTAAAACAGGATACTGGGGAAACAGATCTTAGGAAATAGTACAAAAATGATCATGTTGATCAGACAATATCCCACACTGTGACTCTTGAAATTTGTAGACGACAGGTGGCTTTGGGGGCAATAAGTGAGGAATATCCAACAAAAATCTCTATTAATTGTTCTCATTGTACATGTTAGAAAAAGCTAGTTTGGATATTGAAAAATTCAGTTGCTTTACATTTATTATTATTATTATTATTGATTATTTCATGTATAGTAGGTCTAACATTAAGAATAGTTATCTACACATTAGTATTAATTGGTGCTTATGTTGTCCCTGGGGTTTCTACTTTTAGAAACTAAGGTTTGCAATGTGGAGGGAGGGGGCATTTCAGACCGTCTGAGAAGTTGAGAGCTGAGGAGTAGCTGGTAATCATTCTGTTCTTCTGCAAAGTGTGAAATCTAGAAGAAAAAGAAAGATCAAGGGTGGGCTGAATCTGCGAAGAGAACAGATGGGCCGTGGTTGTGCCTGCCAGAGGCATGGGCAGAAAGGAAGGAAAAACTACTCCTGCTCTCCTTCCCCTCTAAATGGAGAACATGTACACCAGGGCTTCTTGTGGGTTGAGCCAGATGGGAGGCTTAGGGGAAATAGGCTGGCAGTGTCTTCTTCAAAAAAGAGGAGGCCTGGCCATGGGTGTCACTTCCTCCAAACCCACAGTCTGGCTTCTGCTCTGCGTGTTGGCCTGCGGAAAGAAAATCTCACCAGGAAAGAGGACTATGAGGAGTCTGCAAACATTGCTGACAGCATGTCCCATCCTCGAGTGATTCCTGATTTGGAAAGATTTTTTTCCTTTCAATACTGTATTATGGTAACACTATAATCCTTCACTTGTGGAGGCTGCTGTGATGAAATACAACCCTACATCAAAAGTCTGGTCTCAAGAAAAAGAGTGTGTAACCCTCTTTTTATGTTGCTGGATTTGGTTTGTGGGTATTCTGTTGAGTATGTTTGCATCTCTGTTCTGAAGAGATATTGGTCTGTGTTTGTTTTCTTATAGTGTTTTTGTCAGCTTTTTGGTATTGGCTAGTAGGAGTCTGAGGTTAAACTTTTTAGACAGATATTTTTGTTTCTGTTTTGCCATCACACTATGTGATAGTTAAGCTCCTGGGATCTGACACCTAGTTGTCTTCATCTAAAGTCAGCCTGGAGCTGTCAGCAAATAAATTCACCTTTGCAGACTCAATTTACCCACTTCTAAAGTCAGGATGATGACTGTATCTGCTTCTTCCTGTAGATGCTAGACAAAGTGAGGTTATGATTGCTGCCCTAGCATCCTCTACTGCACGTGTGCTCAGTCATGTCTGATTCTCTGCAACCCCATGGACTGTAGCCCACCAGGCTCCTCTGTCCATGGGATTTTCCCAGCAAGAATGCTGCAGTGGGGTGCCATTTCCTCCTCCAAGGGAACTTCTCGACCCAGGGATCAAACCCATGTCACATGCGTCTCCTATATGGCAGGCAGATTTTTCAACACTGAGCCACTGGGGAAGCCCCAGCATCCACCAGTATTAGCTATCATTATTACTTGTCCTTTAAGGTCAGTTTTCAAAATACCAACAAGCACTGCAATTAGCAAATATTTATTTATTTACCACCTCATATGTAAATTTCTGATTTGTTCCCCTTTTTATTAACAGAGGGTTCTAAGATAGTCTATTAGCCTATATCCTATCCTTTCAAGTTTTAGCCAAACTCTAATTTGCTTGTGGCTCAGTTGAGCACATGTTATAGGGGAAATATCAAAAGCATCCTAATGTATTTATCTATATACATTCATTAATGGGTTATGAAATTAGTAAGTTACTAAGATATTTCTTAATAACAAAGAAAAAAGAGGAGATAAGATTTTAGGGTACATTTAAAAAAGACCAGAAATATCAGCAATGTGAGCTTGTTAGAAAGGCAGATTCTTGGGTACCATAGACCCAGTGAATCAGAAACACTTGGAGTGGAGCTCAGGAATCTGTACTTTGACTGTTGTCCAGGTGACTCTGATGCAAACTGAAAAGGCTGAAGTTTGAGAAGCCACTAAGAGAGTTTAGAGATAAGAACTCCCAGTTAAAAACTTGGACCACATCTTGAGTGCTGTTGTGATTTTAGGCAGGCTACTCACACTCAACAAAGCCTATGTCTCAGGGTTGTTAAGAGAATTTAAATGAGTTAATGCATATGCAAATACAGAAGACAACTGGAAGTTGCAAAATACTCTAAGCAAATATGTTTATGAGGAAGAGAGAGAGACTCCAAAGCAGGCACACAAGTTTCTTCAGGAGAGAAAAGCAATAGTCCATGTATGCATTCATGTTTCTCAGCCTCCCTTGCCATTAATCTGAGGGCTGGTAACTGCTTACTAGTTCTGGTGGATGGTGGGTGAGTGGAAGCTGCGGCCAGCCAGAGGCAGTTACAACTAGGATGCTTCCTCCATTCTTTTGTTTTCCTGCTATGTCCTGTCCTACCGGACCCCATGATCCAGAAATAAATCTGTGTTGTGTTCAGCTACTGAGATTTCAAAAGTGATATGTTGTGGCAGCTAGCATAAATTATCTGGGTCAGCAAGGTAGGAGGAAAAGCAATGAGAAAGAGAATGAGACTGACAATGAGATGTCAGATAGAGGGAGAAGCTGGCTCAAAGAAAGAGAATGATATTATCTCGTGATGATAGGAGACAGATACTGGGCCAAGTCTTTATCTCCATAAGTCCTGGGAAGAAGACAGAGATTTTTAAAAGACTTAATGCCAAAAGAAGGATAGGTAATTTTCTAGTAGCATTGTTGTCTCATCAATGCCTGTGAAGATGATGCATTCAGATAGGTATTCTCATTCTTTGGTTGTAAAGTGAGAAGGGGATGGGATGGCTTGGGCTTGCTTCCCATAAAAACTCAGACTCTGTATGTTAAAAGCAAGCTCTATGCAAAGTCTCCTAATGGGTTTCCTTCATTTGTTTACATACCACCAAACCATTCTTTAAAATGCATTTCTTCTTTTGCACCTGAAAATAGCGGAAATTTACTAATAATCTGTTCAACTTCCTTTTTTTCTTCAAATTCAACATCTTGACATTTTTCTGAACATTTTCTTATCTTAAGTTTAAATTACACTGCACAACTGGTATTTTACTGAGTGTGTACTGTTCTTTCTAACACAAATATATGTACCCCCCTGCAAAGTTTGACTTTTACAGGTCAGATGATGACATCACATGTCAGGAAGGCTTCTCTGACTCCCTATTATTGGATCAGTTGTTATTATGTGATGTCTTAAGGTATATGTTTAATGCATTCCCATTGAAGAGTGTAGAGAGTAGAAGAGTTTCTCCGGTACCTAAGTATCAACAAACTAACCCACTGACATCTACAGAACACTCTAACCAACAGAATACACATTCTTTTTTCAAGGGCACGTGTATTTTTCAAATTAAACAACACTCTTGCCCACAAAAAAATTCCTCAATAAAATTAAAAAAGGATTCAAGTCAAACAAAATCGTTCTCGCACCACAATGAAGTTAAATTAGAAATCAATAACAGAAAACTTTCTTGGGAATTCTACTTATTTGAAAATGGTATAAGAGACATTTCTAAATAACCCACAGACCGAGGGGTAAAAGGAAAGTTAGAACATATTTTGAACTGAATGAAAAATGAAAACTCATCATATAAACATTGTGGGATATCATTATAGCAGTATTTAGTGGGAAAATTTTAGCACTGAATGCCTATATTAGAAAATATGAATGGTTTTAAATCAATGACCTAAGCTGCCAAATAAATAAGAGCAAATTGAACCAAAGTAAACAAAATAAAGGAAATAATAAAGACCAGAATTGAATTCACTGAAAAATTGAAAAGAAAGATAATAGAGAATCAAGTAAATCAAAGTCTGGTTCTTTCAGAAGATCAATAAACTTTATAAAACCTTAGACAGGCTACTAAGGAAAAAAAGAGAGAAATTTAAATTACTAATATCAGGATGACAGTTGATGTCACCACATATTCTAAGAAATATTAAAAGGATAATGTAAAATATCACAAGCAAATTTATGTCAATAAATTTGGCAACTTAGATGGAATAAACAAATCCCTTGAAAGACATAAACTATCAGAGCTCACTCAAAGATGAAATAGATAATTTGAATAGACCTGTTATCTATTAAACAAATCGAATTTATAGTTAAAACCTTTTGCAAAGCGAACTCCAGGCCCAGATGTTTTCACTTGTGAATTCTACCAAGTAATTAAGGAAGAAATTAAATCAGTTATACACAAAGTGATCTAGAAAATTGAAAAGGTGAGACTATTCCCAACTTAGTATATGAGGCCTGAATTATTCTGACACCAAAATAACAAAAAGACATAAAAATAACAACAACAAACACTTGGATATAATATGAGTATTGATTATAAATATTCAAATAAAATGTGATTAAATCAAATTACAGCATATATAAAGAATAATAGATCACAATCAATTGTAGGGTTTACTGCAGAAATGCAGTGTTGGTTTATTGGAGGATAACTGCTTCACAATATTGTGTCAGTTTTGCCATACATCAACATGAATAAGCCACAGGTATACATATGTCCCCTCCCTTCTGAGCTACCCCCCATCTCTCACCCCATCCCACCCCTCTAGGTTACCATGGAGCACTGAGTTGAGCTCCCTGTGTCACATGGAAAATTCCCATTTGCCATCTATTTTACATATGGTAATGTATATGCCATACTCTTCTCTCAATTTGTCCCATCATCTCCTTCCCCCATTGTGTCTACAAGTTTGTTCTCTATGTCTGCATCTCCACTGCTGTCCTGCAAAAATAGGTTCATTAGTACCATCTTTCTAGATTCCATACACATACATTCATATATAATATTTTAAATCAACTTTGTTCCAATAAAAATTTTAAAAAGAAATGAAACGACAATGCAATTAAAAAAAGAAAAAAAAACAGAATGAACAACTGATACATGATTGTGGGTGAATTATTGTGAGTGAAAGAAGTCAGACAAAATGGACTTCTTTTGCTGGATACATACTCCAGCAAATGAGTTTGTGGATATCAACAAACTAATTCTAAAGTTTATATGGAGAGGACAAAGATTCAGTTATTTCAACACAGTGTTAAAGGAGATGAACACATTGGAGGCCTCATATTGTCTGAATTTAAGACTTAATATAAAGTTATAATAATCAAGACAGATTGGTACCAGTGAAAGGATAAACAAATAATCAATGGGACAGAGTAATGATCTCAGCTGCTGCTCCAGCTGCACTTAGCTAGAGCAGCCGTGAAGAGAGACCCCAGGTCCAAGGTAAGAGAAACCCAGGTAAGACGGTAGACACTGAGAGAGGGGATCAGGGGGCAGACAGACTGAAACTACAGTCACGGACAACTAGCCAATCTGATCATATGGACCACAGCCTTGTACAACTCAATGAAACTAAGCCATGCCGTATGGGGCCACCCAAGATGGACAGGTCATGGTGGAGAGGTCTGACAGAATGTGGTCCACTGGAGAAGGGAATGGCAAACCACTTAAGTATTCTTGCCTTGAGAACCCCATGGACAGTATGAAAAGGCAAAAAGATAGGACACTGAAAGAGGAACTCCCCGGGTCAGTAGGTGCCCAATATGCTACTGGAGATCAGTGGAGAAATAACTCCAGAAAGAATGAAGCCAAAGCAAAAACAACACCCAGTTGTGAATGAGACTGGAGATAGAAGCAAGATTTGATGCTGTAAAGAACAATATTGCATAGGAACCTGGAATGTTAGGTCTATGAATCAAGGCAAATTGCAAGTGGTCAAACAGGAGATGACACGAGTGAACATCGACATTCTAGGAATCAGTGAACTAAGATGGACTGGAATGGGTGAATTTAACTCAGATGACCATTATATCTACCACTGTTGGCAGGAATCCCTTAGAAGAAATGTAATAGCCATCATAGTCAACAAAAGAGTCTGAAATGCGGTCCTTGGATGCAGTCTCAAAAACAATAGAATGATCTCTGTTCATTTCCAAGGCAAACCATTCAATATCACGGTAATTCAAGTCTATGCCCCGACCAGTAATGCCAAAGAAGCTGAAATTGAACAGTTCTATGAAGACCTACAAGACCTTCTAGAACTAACACCCCAAAAAGCTGTCTTTTTCATTATAGGAGACTGGAATGCAAAAGTAGGAAGTCAAGAAACACCTGGAATAACAGGCAAATATGGCCTTGGAGTACAGAATGAAGCAGGGCAAAGGCTAATAGAGTTCTGCCAAGAGAACACAATGGTCATAGCAAACACCCTCTTCCAACAACACAAGACAAGACTCTACACATGGACATCACCAGATGGTTGACACCAAAATCAGATTGATTATATTCTTTGCAGCCAAAGATAGAGAAGCTCTATACAGTCAGCAAAAACAAGACCGGGAGCTGACTGTGGCTCAGTTCATGAACTCCTTATTGCCAAATTCAGACTGAAATTGAAGACAGTGGAGAAAACCACTAGACCATTCATGTATGACCTAAATAAAATCCCTTATGATTATACAGTGGAAGTAAGAAATAGATTTGAGGACTAGATCTGATAGATAGAATGCCTGATGAACTATGGATGGAGGTTCATGACATTGTACAGGAGACAGGAATCAAGACCATCCCCAAGAAAAAGAAATACAAAAAAGCAAAATGGCTACCTGAGGAGGCCTTACAAATATCTGGGGGAATAAGGGAAGCAAAAAGCAAAGGAGAAAAGGAAAGATATACCCATTTGAATGCAGAGTTCCAAAGAAGAGCAAGGAGAGATAAAAAAAAAAAAAAAAAAGCCTTCCTCAGCGATCAATGCAAAGAAATAGAGGAAAACAATAGAATGGGAAAGACTAGAGATCTCTTCAAGAAAATTAGAAATACCAAGGGAACATTTCATGCAAATATGGGCTCAATAAAGGACAGAAATGGTAGGGACCTAACAGAAGCAGAAGATATTAAGAAGAGGTGGCAAGAATACACAGAATTGTACAAAAAAGATCTTCATGACCCAGATAATCATGGTGGTGTGATCACTCACCTAGAGACAGACATCCTGGAATGTGAAGTCAAGTGGGCCCTAGGAAGCATCACTACGAACAAAGCTAGTGGAAGTGATGGAATTCCAGTTGAGCTATTTCAAATCCTAAAAGATGATGCTGTGAAAGTGCTGCACTCAATATGTCAGCAAATCTGGGAAACTCAGCAGTGGCCACAGGACTGGAACAGGTTAGTTTTCATTCCAATCCCAAAGAAAGGCAATGCCAAAGAATGCTCAGACTACCACACAATTGGACTCATCTCACACACTAGTAAAGTAATGCTTAAAATTCTCCAAGCCAGGCTTCAGCAATATGTGAACCGTGAACTTCCAGATTTTCAAGCTGGTTTTAGCAAAGGCAGAGGAACCAGAGATCAAATTGCCAACATCCACTAGATCATCGAAAAAGCAAGACAGTTCCAGAAAAACATCTATTTCTGCTTTATTGACTATGCCAAAGCCTTTGCCTGTGTGAATCACAATAAACTGTGGAAAATTCTGAAAGAGATGAGCAAAGCAGACCACCTGACGTGCCTCTTGAGAAACCTGTATGTAGGTCAGGAAGCAAGAGTTAAAACTGGACACAGAACAACAGACTGGTTTCAAATAGGAAAAGGAATACATCAAGGCTGTATATTGTCACCTTGCTTATTTAACTTATATGCAGAGTACATCATGAGAAATGCTGGGCTGGAGAAAGCACAAGCTAGAGTCAAGATTTCTGGGAGAAATATCAACAACCTCAGATATGCAGATGACACCACTCTTATGGCAGAAAGTGAAGAAGAACTAAAGAACCTCTTGATGAAAGTGAAATAGGAGAGTGAAAAAGTTGGCTTAAAGCTCAACATTCAGTAAGCTAAGATCATGGTGTCCATTCCCATCTCTTCATGGCAGATAGATGGGGAAACAGTGGAAACAGTGGCTGACTTTATTTTGGGGGGCTCTAAAATCACTGCAGATGGTGATTGCAGCCAAGAAATTAAAAGACGCTTACTCCTTGGAAGGAAAGTTATGACCCACCTAGATAGCATATTAAAAAGCAGAGACATTACTTTGCCAACAAAGGTCCATCTAGTCAAGTCTATGGTTTTTCCAGTGGTCATGTATGGATGTGAGAGTCGGACTATAAAGAAAGCTGAGTGCCGAAGAACTGATGCTTTTGACCTGTGGTGTTGGAGAAGACTCTTGAGAGTCCCTTGGACTGCAAGGAAATCCAACCAGTCCATCCTAAAGGAGATCAGTCCTGGGTGTTCATTGGAAGGACTGATGTTGAAGCTGAAACTCCTATACTTTGGCCACCTTATGTGAGAGCTGACTCATTTGAAAAGAACCTGATGCTGGGAAAGATTGAGGGCAGGAGGAGAAGGGGACGACGGAGGGTGAGATGGCTGGATGGCATCATCGACTCGATGGCCATGGGTTTGGTTGAACTCGGGAGTTGGTGATGGACAGGGAGCCCAGGCGTGCTGCGCTTCATGGGGTTGCAAGGAGTCGGACAGGACTGAGCAACTGAACTGAACTGAATGATCTCAGAAATGGATCCACTTGAACATCACAAACCAGTCTTTGCTAAAGGAAGTAAAGACCATATACAATGATCTCTTCAAAAGATGGTGCTAGAGTAACTGGAAATCCCCATACAAAAAAATGAATATGGACACAGACCTTATGCCTTTCACAAAAATTAACTTAAAGTAGATCACAGACCTAAACATAAAACACAAAAATATATACTCCTAGAAGATAACATAGGAGAAAACCTATGTGACCCCAGATATGTTGCTATTTAGCTATGACATCAAAGGCCTGATTTGTGAAAGAAATCACAGACAACCAGAATTTAATTACAATTAAATTTTCTGTTGTGTGAAAGATAATGTCAAGATAATTGGAAGACAAGCCACACCTTGAGAGAAAATATTTGCAAGAGATACATGTAATAAAGGACTGTTATTCAAAGTGTACCAAAAAAACCCCTCAAAATTCACCAATAATAAAAGAAACAACCCAATTAAAAAATCAGCCAAAAGTATTAACAGGTACCTCACCAATGAAGATGTACAGGTGGTGAATAAACGCATGAGAAGATGTTCCTTATCACATGACATCAGGGGAATGCAAATTAAAACGGCAGTGAGATACCACTCCATACCTGTAAGAATGGCCAAAAATCTGAAACCCTGACAGCACCAAATGCTGTCAAAGATGTGGAGCTGGTAGGAATGAAAATTGGTGCAGCCACATTGGAGGGCGGTTAGTTTGTAAGTTTATGTTATGTAAGCATACCCTTGCTTTAAGCTCCAGCCATCACATTCTTTGGTATTAACCCAAAAGAAATGAAAATGTGTGTCCACACAAATTTGCATAGGAATGTTTATCCGTAATTGCCAAAATGTGGAAGCAGTCAAGACACCCTTTGGTAAGTGAGTAGATACATAAACAGTGAATAAATACCGACAATGGGATATTATTCAACTTTGAAAGAAAGATCAAGCAATGAAAATGCATGTAGAAAACTTCAATGAATCTTACTAGTGAAAAAAAGCCAATGTGAAATGTTTGTATACTATGATTTTAACTATATGACAGTCTTCAAAAAGCAAAACCGTGGAGACCTTGAAAAAGTCAATATTTGCCAGCAGTTAAGGGGGAGTGAGGAATAGCAGAACACAGGGGATTTTTTAGGGCAGTGAAAATACTCTGTATGATCCGGGACTAAACAACAACAACAAACACAAAGAATATACACCACCAGGAGTCCAAGAGTGAACACACAAACACACATGCACAGGGCCCGTCAAACAAAAGCTTTTTTAGGACAAACATGAGGGTCATTTTAAGGAAATGAATTTAGTTCAATAACTTGCTTTTCTGATAGTCTTCAAAATGTCTTTCAGCTGAATAATCCTGAGAATCATTAAGAAGATGGAAAATCTTAAATAAGGGCATGGATGTTTATTCTTTAAAATGAATAGTAGGAAATAGCAGTTTTAGCAATAAAAATAAGGTAGTGATATGTAAAAATGCCATGCAGCCTAACTTAGTCACCAAGCCACCCTCCTCTCACAAGATTCATTAGTCTCCAAATCAGTTTTGGTATTGAGTACCTTTATAGAAATGCATGCAATGTAATGGAAATGTACCTGTACCTTATTATACAAGTCTTCTGAATATAAATAATGCAAGAGGCATGTTCTTTGCAAAAGATGTTGTATTAGAAAAGGAAAACCATAAACAGATTTCTAGTGATGGGTATTGTATATGCTCTAGACAGCATCAAGCTTTAAGGCATGTGTGAGTTTAAGCGTGGATGGGCTCGCATACACGCACTCTTTTAATGGCACTGGCTTTGGCTTTGGTTTTATTTTGTTTTGTTTGCTTCCTTTTTTCTTTTCTATTCCTCAGTGGATCTCTACAGAATCTGTAATGTAAGTGTTCTTTGTTCATGATATTGTATACAAGTTTCCCCTGAAAATTAATAAGGCTGTCTCCAACTCACAGCCCTATTTACATACTTCTCCCTTACCAGTTAGCTTTTGATTTTCCTCTGTATCTCTTTATCTTCATGCTATAGCTGAATGGATCCTCTGCAAAATCCCAAATCAACCTTTCACATGGCTCTCACATAATCCTCTCCTTCAATTCTGGACCTTATATTTGGGGGCCTTTACTCCTATAAGGTTCATATGATTATCTTAGAGTCCTTTTCCTTTTAAAGATAAAATGTAAGTGTCCAGTTAATCTGATAAGGCATTGCTAATGGCTTAACAAAACCTGAATTCTATAATAATAATTAGGATTATAACCAAGAGCTTTCCAGTAAAACTAAAGTGCATCTAACCTTATAAGAGTATAATATTAAGCCAAATCTAGTTGAGTAGAATGTCAAATTGAAAAATACTGATCTCTTTGTAACTTGCTGGGACCATCTCTGAAAAGAATTTGTGAAGGGAACACATCTCTCCTTTGTGGCCGGAAATATCTGAAGTCTTTGCTGCATGGACAAATAGAATTACACATGCTAAGGAGGGGCTTCCAACATACTCTCTTCTTGGGATAACTCTCATTTCCCAAGAAAGCTCTGTTGTGTATCATTAGTTAATGGTGTTTACAGGGCCCTTGCTCAGTAAATCATGATTCTGAAGTTGGGGTTAGCAGTGCTTCTTAACCAACAAAAGATATATCATTTAACCTGGAGAGCATATATTCAGCTCATAAGGATGTCATGGTCCTTGGCCCGTCCCCAGATTCTGAAAACATCTTCCTTCCATAAAGCCTTTTCTTTCCTCAATAATTGCAAGGATATCTTGGGATGGGTAGTATGCCTATAATTATCTTTCTAGTAAGAAGAATAAGAAAGCTCATTTGCGTTACTTCTTAGATTAAACCAAAAGCACTTCGGATGCCAGTGCAAAGTCATCAGAATACCTTTGAGAAAGCCAGGGTCAAAATTTTGAATTGTCTCAAGAGGCCAATTGATCCAAAAAGTAAGATCTTTACATTTAAAACTTCTACTGGGTATTTACTGTTAGAGAAGAGTGGTAAAGGGAATGAGGATGCTTGTGTAAGAGGTCACATCTAACATGTCAGTGGGCACAGATGGGCCATGTGTGAGCAGCGCAAAACAATGCAGAACAGTTTTGCTCTGTCCAGGTGACACATACATGTCAAGTACTACCTGTGCAGAGGGTATGAGCAGCTGAACACACTAGAAGGCTGTTAAGAAACTGTTTATCTTCTCGATGGGTTTTGAATTTTCTCTGCCAGGAAATGCAAGGCTTGCCTTTGGAAGTGGTGTATGTATTTGACTTAATAGTTACCATTTGGATGATCAAGAAGAGTGAGCAGTCATCTTTGCACCTCACACTAATGAGACATCACAGGGTCCAGACTGGCTCTGACTGTCAAGTTCATCCTAGCTTGTTCTCTAGCCACCCTCCTCTGCCCTCCTTATTCTGTGGTACTATGGTACTAGGAATTACTTATGCTTTGGAAAATGTACTGAAGCAAATCAATACTCAGATTTTTCTCAAATCTGTTTGCTGATACACAGATTAACAACTGGGGTTTCTCTGAAAGGAGGGAAGGGATCAGCAACATTCAGATGTGAACAAGAGACACTCTCCAGGAAGGTAATGGGTCTCTGGACAGGGAAGTGAGACAGAAACTGAAGTATGTTCCACTCAAATGAAAGGTGCCTTTTTCTTGCACTGATGTTCTGTCCCCATTGGCCTGGAAGGTAGGCATATGCAGCTTGCAGTACTTATTTTGAAATCTGCCTTAATACCTTGGCAATTACTTTTGTCACACAAGTTCCTCAATAAAATCAACATATCCATAGAAATTTGTGATTGTACTAAGATAAACAAACAGCAGGTACGTAAAGGGAGCACAGCTTGCGCTGTATTCTTTCCTTCTGAAGTCTGTGAGGAAGGAGTGACATCTTGTTGAGGAAATTGTGATAGAGAAGTTCTGGGTGGTTTCCAAGATGAGTAACCCCAAAGAATCCAGGCAAAGCATGCCTTCAGAAACTCACGACAGAGATGCAGATCAGCCCAGGGATACAACTCAGGGACTGAAGGAAGACAACTCCTTTTCTCAAATACCTTTTAGGAAATGTACCCTTACCACCAAGATTATCCTTTGCTATACACTTAATAAGTGACAGTGGTATTTAGCCTTTTATTAAATATGATGAACTCTTATTGCTGGCTTTGAGAAATATTGAGATGTGTAAGATGACTTTTTTTCTCTTTAAATAATTCCAAGATGGGGGTGCTGTTGGGGATCTGCATCAACTTCCCCTGTTGTCTTATCAGTTGTTTTCAGTTCGCAGACCCACTTCTCTCTAAATGGTAGGCAGATTTTTATCTATTCTATCTAATCCATTGGTTTTAATCAGGTATTAGAATTAGAAGACCATTAATAGAGAACTAGAATGAGAGAAAAAGATATTATTAAGTTGTATCTAAACAGATTACTTAGAGGCTTCCCAGGTGGCTCAGTGGTCAAGTATCTGCTTGCAGTGCAGAAGACTCAGTTTCGATCACTGGATTGGGAAGATCCCCTGGAGAAGGAAACGGCAACCCACTCCAGTATTTTTGCCTGGGAAATCCCAAGGACAGAGGAGACTGGTGGGCTACAGTCCATGGGGGAGCAAAAAGAGTCAAAGCTGACTTAGCAACTAAAAACAACAACATATTATTTATGAGTAAAAAGCAGATCAGATATTAGTTTGACTACTTCTCTGGCCAGTACCTCAGACTCCCTGAAGCTCCCCTAACATTCCCTCCTTGATCGCCTTGGATCACTGAACGCTGTGCACTCTGTCCATCCACTTTCTTGATGATCTCTATCCCTAGACCTTGAATTCCAGGATTGGGCCTGTTTTGGTCATGACTTATCCCCATCATTTAGGAAGCAGCCTGGCAGAGTACAGGTTTTCAATGATGTTTTTAGATGAAAGAAATAAATGAAACATTAGCTATCATCTCTTACTTCTAAGAGATGAGAAATATAGAATTTAAAAGAATTATGTGTATCCGTGGATGATGCATGTTGATATATAGCAAAAACCAATGCAATATTGTAAAACATTTAAAAATAAATATTTTTTATAAAATTCCTCAAAAATATGTCATTAGATTCATTAATTAAAAAAATATTATATCCTCCATACCACTCCTATTTCCAACCCACATATCCTTACGCTAACAACAACAACAAAAAAAGAATTACCTAAAGTTCCCACTTCTGTACTTTGAAATCACCAAGAACACTCTACAAGTTTCCTATTTCTGGGCTCCTACAAAAGAGCAGTTTAACAATCTCTCTCTGAATGTGGCATATTATAGCCTTTTATTTCTTTATATATCACTGAGAATTGCTGAGTTAGTCCACTTCAGTGTCCTAATTTTTATGCTCATCACCATATATTTTTGTATGCACAGTTTTTATTATTTTATCATGAGTTCTTCTACTCAGTTTATTTGAATATTTTTTAATGTTTCTTTTTTTAAGAAGTGATATAAATGAAATACTTTAAAACTTTCCCATGTTCAATTTTTGTTTAGGTTCTCACTAAGTACAAATGAAAATTTGGCTAAAGTAACAGTGCAATTATTCAGTTCAGTTCAGTTCAGTTGCTCAGTCGTGTCCGACTCTTTGTGACCCCATGAATCGCAACACACCAGGCCTCCCTGTCCATCACCAACTCCCAGAGTTCACCCAAACTCATGTGCATTGAGTCGGTGATGCCATCCAACCATCTCATCCTTTGTCGTCCCCTTTCCTCCTGCCCCCAATCCTTCCCAGCATCAGGGTCTTTTCCAATGAGTCAACTCTTCGCATGAGGTGGCCAAAGTATTGGAGTTTCAGCTTCAGCATCAGTCCTTCCAACGAACACCCAGGACTGATCTCCTTTAGGATGGACTGGTTGGATCTCCTTGCAGTCCAAGGGACTCTCAAGGGTCTTCTCCAACACCACAGGTCAAAAGCATCAATTCTTCGGGGCTCAGCTTTCTTCACCGTCCAACTCTCACATCCATACGTGACTACTGGAAAAACCACAGCCTTGACTAGATGGACCTTTGTTGACAAAGTAATGTCTCTGCTTTTTAATATGCTATCAATTATTGGGTACAAACAAATTTCCCCTCATCAATTTGTGGAAGTCCAACTTACTTGTAGGATTTACTGACACTGAGGAGAAATGTATCCATGTAGTTGCTAGATTTTCATGAGTAACTCCTTTAGCTTAACAGATGTTAGATCTCCTTTAAAAATGGGAATTAGACACCAATTAAAATTTCTTTGATAAAATAGCTTTGCTTCTATTTTAATTCTTTGCAGACGGTGGCATTTGAACTCTTTCTTCAAATTGATGACTACTTTTAAACTGTGGGATATTTTCATATACCTGGAAACTTTTCTCAGCAAGGATTGTTTGTCCAATATTGAGATTTAGTATGGGTTCTGTCAGAAGTTGTGTGAGTTACTATCAAATCTCTTAAACCCCAGTGAAGGGACAGATGCTTAACTAATAACAGTATAGACTTTCTTTGTAAATGTGAGGTCCAGGTGCTCAATGAGCAGAGGAAACAAGTTTCAACTATAAGCTGCCTGACCAGTCCACCACAGCTGGGCCAGAGAGCTTGTTTCCTTGTGTACCAGGGAGACTAAGTCACTCTTTTAGAAGCTACCTACAGTTTGCCCCTGTGGTCTTGGGAGAAATCAGGACTCATAGGAGCACATTGCTCTTTTGTTTGAAAAACACTGTACTGGGCACAGTGCTAGGCAGAACATTTCCTCTTGGTGAGAGTGATTGAAAAAAAAGGTGACTAGCTCTATATACTAGAGTAACAGGAATTAGAGTTGTTTCCTGGAGGATCAAAAAGAGGTAAAGACCATGGCAAAAAGAAGGGGTTTGGGAAGAGGAAGAAAACCTCGGTCTGTCTGGGTGGTCTAGGAAATTCAATATAGTTATACCTAACATTTAATTTTAAGTTGTTCACTGATACTTGATGGGCTGTAAAACTCTTTGTGCTTAGTCACTCAGTCGTGTCTGACTCTTTGTGACCTCCAAGGACTGTAGCCCATCAGGTTCCTCTGTCTGTGGGATTCTCCAGGCAAGAATTCTGGAGTGGGTTGCCATTTCCTTCTCCAGAGGATCTTCCCAGCCTAGGGATCAAACCCAGGTCTCCTGCACAGCAGGCTGATTCTTTACCATCTGAGCCACCAGGGAAGCTATGCCTAAATCTTCAGAAGTCATCGATTACGAAGTGTGGGTTGTATTAGTGGTGTTTTAGGGAATAGAAACTATAGCTAGTGTTGACACAGCCATTCAGAGGACCTGTGGTGTTAGAGCTAACCAAGGAAACAAAGCTTTCCCCACCCCCAGGTACCTTCCAAAAATTTCTGAAAGATATTGGACTATCCACAGTATAATGTCAGTATATTAGAGATGTTTTGATTTCCATTAAAGAGAAAATACTTGGAAAAGAAAATGGAGACAAAAGATTTTGCTAGATTTTGAAATTGGAAAGAACTCAACTCTTTAACTTTTCTAAGTACTCTGAAAAATTATCATAATGTTTTCACTTCATCTAGGATGTTATTAGGACCATTGGTAAGCTAGGGCTAAATCTTCAGTCACTTGCATCTTCAGGACCCAAGGCTCAAGACTATGTGCTCAGTCGCTTCAATCATGTCCAATTGTATGCCACCCTACGAACTGTAGCCCACAGGCTCCCCTGTCCATAGACTTCTCCAGGCAAGAACACTGGAGTAGGTTCCCATGCCCTCCTCCAGAGGATCTTAACAACCCAGGGATCGGACCTGCATCTCTGGCATCTCCAGCATTGCAGGCAGATTCTTTGCCACTGGGCCATGGGAGAAGCCCACTCAAGACTATACTTCTACTGATAATTCTCAGATTCCTTTATTGCTGTCAGCTCCAGCCATTCTGACTTAGAAGGTATAAGTATGGTTCCCCAGGGGACTCCATCCACTCTCTTCAGATAGACTTCTTATTCAGATATTTTATGTTTTACAGTGTTTATCTTAAACTTCTATCTGTTTTAAGCTGTAATATATCTTACAGGAATTTCTTATCCTTCCTCTAATGGAAATCTTCCATACTGATTATTTTATTCTAGGCTTTATTTTATATCCCCATGAATCTGAGAGGACAACTTGATAACCCAGTTTGTCTCTTGTACATTTAGACCACTTCTTCATGTTTTCATGACAGGAGTTTCAAAACTCTTTGTTGAGTTTTTTTTTTTAATGACTCTCCCTTAAATGTATACAGGAAATATTACAACTGTTGTGTTATTTAATTAGTTTTTTATTCCTAATGGAGTAGAAATATGCAGTGTTGAGTTCCTGATGAATTCATTCTTGTGAGAGATTGGGAAATGTATCTGTTCCTATCGCTGCTATAACAATGACCAGTTAGTATATTACCTTACTGTTGTGTTGTGGAGGTCTGAAGTCTAACATGGGTCAGCAAGGCTGTATTCCTTCTGGAGGTGCTAGATAAGAATTGCTTGCCTTTTCTAGCTTGAAGAGACCTCCTGTATTCCTTGGCTTGTAGCCACACCCCTGCCTTCAAAGAAGTAATAAAGCATCTTCAAGTCTCTCTCTCTCTTTTTCTCTCTCTTTCACTGGCCTCTACTTTTGTCATCACATTTCCTTCTCTGACTGTGATTCTCTTGCTTCTCTCATAAGGACCCTCATGTTTACATTGTGTGCACCTGGATAATACAAAATAACCTTTCCATTGCAAGATCCTTGACTAAATTACATCTGCAAAGTCCATTCTGCTGTGTAGGAAAACATATTCACAGTTTCTAGGGCTTACAGTGTGGACATCTTTGGAGGAGGCTATAATTTTGTTTACCAAAGTGAATAAAAATATCACTACTGAGACTTCCCTGGTGGTCCAGTGGTTAAGAATACACCTTGCAGTATAGGGGATGCAAGTTTGATCCCTGGTTGAGAAACTATGAGCCCATATGCCGCAGAAAAACTAAGCCTTCATGCCACAATTAGAGAGTCCAGATGCCACAATAAAATTCCTATATGATACAATGAAAAGCCTGAGTGCTGCAGCTAAGATCCCAAAGCAGCCAAGTAAGTAAAGAAATAATAATAATAAAAAAAAGTCACTAGCTGCATGCAAATATTAGGACAACTGTTGAGGCTTGCAGTGAATGGAGAGTCCTACCTTAGCATTAAATTATTGGACTTGAAAATTGCTCCAAGAAATGATGCCAGTCTCCAGGGAACCAGTTCACACCGTGTAGCAAGGATGTGGTTCCCCCAAAAGAGAAGGAATCATGTTATCAAAAACACTAAGCTTTTTCTTACCTCCAGTCTTCAAAGATCCCATTTTTCCACATAGAATGTTTTCCCATATTTGCATTTTTTTTCTGCTCATCCTTCAGATATTAAAGTTAATTAATGTTGAAGCATTGTCAGATGGAGTTTTGCAGGCCTGATGATTTTGGACTATACTTTGTATGTTAGTATCTCACAGTCTCTGGAGTTGGCTCGCCGAGTAATTTTAGATGACTAATAACCTCATAATTAGATAAATAATTGATATGGCTCAATTATCTGCTACTTTACAACTTTATTAATATTCGTGTTTGAGCTATAGATGTCTTTCTGGCCTTTTGCTGCCTGGGAGAAAACATAACCCTCCACGGATTTGGGGAAACATGCTGGAGAACCCTTGCCAGAGTCCAGGATATGTAAATTAGCCATCTTGTTCTAAGGCATTAGCAGCTGTGGTTTTTATTTATTAATGAGATGGTCAGTATTTGCTGTAGGGGAGTAGAGCCAAATGAATGGATTTGGTGTTTACGTTGTTTAAAATCAATTTATTATTCAAGGATTATCAACCAATGTAGCTGAGCTGCCCAGAAGGGAGTCCAGAAATTTGTCGGCTTTGGTGGTCTCTTTGTGTCTCTAGGCTAGACATGGAGGTGTGTCCTTGCAGTCTTCTCTTGTAAGCAGGATTATAGTTAATAAGGCATAATTAATAAGTCACTGAAATATTATCAGTTTGTATTATTACCTATCACAAGGTTGGGCTTCCCAGGTGGCACTAGTGGTAAAGAGCCCACCTGCCAATGCCAGAGATATGAGACATGGGTTTAGTCCCTGGGTAGGGAAGATCCTATGGAGGAGGGCATGGCAACCCACTCTAGTATTCTTGCCTAGAGAACCCCATGGACAAAGGAGCCTGGCAAGCTATGGTCCATAATGTTGCAAAGAGTTGGATACGACTGAAGTTACTTAGCATGCATGCACGAACATCACAAAGTTAATAGGACAGCAAGTATAGAGTTGCTTGATTAACAGGAAGGGTGTCAGGAAAACATTGAGCTATAGGAAATTGTATTAATGTATATAGCTGTCATTAAGTAGTAGAAAACAGTATTTGGGAAATGGATGAAAGTGGATAAAAAATACAAATTTCCAGTTATAGCTTCCCTAGTGGCTCAGATGGTAAAAGAATAAATAAGTTCTGAGGATGTGATATACAGCATGGTGACTACAGTTAATGATATTCTATGGTATATTTGAAAGTTACTAATATATCTTAAAAGTTCTCATCACAAGAAAAATAAATTGAAGCTATGTGTGATGATGAATGTTAACTAAATTTATTTTAGCAATCATTTCACTATATATGCATGTATCAAATCATTATGGTGAACACCTGAAACTAATACAATGTGTCAATTATATCTCAATAAAAAGAACTAGCAAATTTCAGTGCTAGAAGGAAAAAAACAGTAAACAATTAAAATATATGCTAGTTACTCTTAAAGGTGCTATCTTACAACTCCATTTTATCAATCATAGTTTGTATATATTTAAAATTATGTATGACACACCACAATGTTATTCTAAAAAGAAAGTATAGTTTCTAATTTTTCTGGCTTATCTTTGAACAGAAATGTTTCTGGAAAGGTATACATTTTCTAAGATTATATGTTATATATACATATATATATACATAAATTTAAAAATAAATTTATAAAGTAACTAACAAACAGGAAAAATCATTGGTATTTTATTGCAGAATTTTGGGAAAAAAAGATCACTATTTGATTTGAATATTTCTTAATGAATTAGTTTCATGGACTTAGCATGGAAGTATATAAGAAATGACATATCTATACACTCTGTTGATTCAAATTATATTAATCCAGAGAGATCTAATTAGAAGATTATTGATTTAGATTATAGACCTCTAAGAGACAGGGAAGCCTCAATGGCTCAATGGGTCAAGAATTTGCCTGCAATACAGGAGAGACAGGAGACTTGGGTTCCATCCCTGGGTCATGAAAATCCCCTAGAGGAGGAAATGGCAAGCCATACCAGTATTCTTGCCTGGAAAAAACCCATAGACAGAGGGACCTGGTGGACTGGGTTACAATCCAAAGGGTCTCAAAGAGTCGGACACAACTGAGTGTTTAAGCATCTATGATATTTCTCTAGAACTTTAAATTGTTCATAGGTAGATGTTTTCAAGTGATCATTCGCATGCCTTGGTTCCACATACACTAATATAAATTTGTTTTATGGTGTATGTTATCAGTGACTTCTTTGTGCTTTACATGCATTGGAAACTACCCTAGCTTGAGTTTGCAATTTCACAATAAAGTAGTCAGAAGCAAGTGGTATACAATATTCAGGAGAAATGAAAGATTAAAAGGGAGAACATTTTCACCAAGAGTCATTTGGGGCTCTTTTATTTACTGCTGAAAATGGAATCCTTGAATTTGACATTTAATTAAGATAATATATCAAGATGGTAGATATTATTTTTGGTGTCTGAATGTCTGTTATAAATGTCAGTTTAATAAACAAATAAGTGTAAGAAGATCAATACTCCCTGATTAGAAACAAGTTGGGCTGTACAGAGAGACATGGGAAAGCAAAAGGTGGACTTGTTAACAAAGGCCACTCATCAGAGGGCCGTGATACTCCACTGGCTGGAAATATTTCAGATTATTTGGAGCAAAGATTCTCCCTGACTCTTGGCTCTGGGACCATCTTAACTTTTAATCAATCAGACGATTTCTGATTAGTCAGAAACTTAAGAACTTTCTACAGCCATGAGAGCAAAGATAGATAATCACTGACTAGTGACCATGTTAAATGAATGACTTATTAATTCCTTAAGCAAGTGGAGTGAGGCAGAGACCACCTGAATCCAGCAGTGTTAGCTGCTTACTCAGTGAACTCATAGGACTGAACAGCCTGTGCTCTTACTGGATGTGGGAGAGGGGTAGAAGCTGACCCCACCAAGGATGCCTCAAACTTAACAATGAGAACTCTTCCCTCCTCACTTTCTGTTTTTTTAAAAGAATTGTATTGGCTCATAGTTGATTTACAATGTTGTGTTAGTTTCAGGTGCACAGTAAAGTGAATCAGTCATATATATACATCCATTCTTTTTTAGATTATTTCCTATATAGGTCATTACAGGATATTGAGTAGAGTTCTCCGTGCTATACAGTAGGTCCTTATTATCACTTTTATGTATAATAGTGTGTATATGTCACTCCAAACCTCTCAATTTATCTACTCCTCCCTTTTTCCTCCCTGGTAGCCATAGCCAACATTTTCCTGATTCTCACTTATAGGAAGACTTAACACTTTGAAAGCATTTATCTTTTTAAGTGGACCAAGAATCAGGTCATCATCAGGACATGTAAGTGTGGATCTAGGTCCACTGCCTTCTGGCATGGAGAGACGGTGGTGATAATGATGGTGAGTGTCAAGTTCTACACAATGGGTTTTATAGAAGTGGAAGTCAGTAGTTATCACCAGTGATCCCAAGCAGGAGGAAGGGGTAAGAATGTATGTGAGAGGTGCTGTCTGCATACAAAGTGACCATTCCAACTTATCCTTATTGCCTCCAATCTTCTCCTTTGTACAGACTTCATTTCAGTACCCTTTTTGTGTGGGCTGTGAATTCAAGACCTGGAGGGGAACTTGATCTCCCTAATTCATATGTAAGGGGGAACAGCAATCCATCTTTCATTCTTAAAGGAGTTGTGATAATTAAATAAGATGATACTCTAAAACACTTTGTGGGCAGAATTGGGTGGCCAGAACGATATGTTTTTCAAGCTGACTTCATGTAATGCTATCACAGTTGCAATGAAAACAATAATACTTATTTTTTCCTCAAGGCAATAATTTTAAAACTGCCCCAATCCAGTACAGCTTGTATATTCAATGAGTAAAAATGATTAGAAATACAGGACTAATCCTGTAATAGACATATGTCACTCCTGCTAGCAAGACAACAAGTGTGATCCTCTCCCTCCCACAAGCAGAGACTGGGGAAGGGTGTTGCATTCTGTTAAATCATAACCTGTAATTTCAAAGTTAAGTTATAAACAATAATTTCAAATTTTAAATTAAATCATTTAAAATGTTAAAAAAAAGGAAGCTTTAAGTGTGAGGTAGATGCTGTAGAGAATTGGATTGAATCACTTTGCTTACAAAAATGAAAGTGTTTTTGTTTGGCTTTGTCTTTTCTTTGTTCGTTTTGAGAGGAATAGGGAAAAGAGAGCCTGTAGGGGAAAAAAAAGTGGGAGGAGAGAGAGAAGACACTGGGCAAGTAACTTACTGTGTAGGGGAAAATGCTCATGAAGACAGGGGAGACATTTATTGTCTCATGTACAATCTTTGGAGTTGCTAAATAGAAGTCTGCTTTGTCTTTTGAAGGCTGAGTATGTTCTCCACCCTAAAGAATTAAATTTTATGGCTTGTGTGCACATGCATGAGAGCATAAGGGAGTTGGCTTGGAAACATGATGATATATTGATAAATCAATTAATTGATTGGTCATTGTGATAAGTACTATTAGGGTTTACTCATGGAATTTTGTTAGATATTACCAGTGGGTATCCTTCTTGTATTGAGTAGTCTAGATAGGTCTATCTGAAAGGGAAGGGGTCAAGTTTATTTTTAAAAAAATAGCACAGAGGAGTGGCATTTCAAAATGAGAAACTAGCAAACGTAAAAGCCTAAAGGAAGGTCAAAGAGATCTTGTGTTTTAGCAAATGGAATCAGCATGAAGGGAGGAAATTGGTTTAAGGAGAGACAGTATAACAAGATGAGGTAGACCTATTCTGCCTACATGTTTAAAATTTTTTTTTAAAAGTCACTGTGGCTACTGTGTGGAAAATGGATTGGATAGGAGCAGATCAACCCCACCGACATCAGAATTGTTCTTGCATTCAAATATATGATTCAAAGTCAACATTCAGGTATTTAGGAGACTACATCTTTATTAATCAGAGAAAAAGTGTTCAATGAATTTCTTGAAGGAATTATCAAATGAAAGTATGAATGAAAAAATAAACACCATATTAACAAACATTTAGCTTGATAGTGGTTTCCAAATCAAAACAAAATTACAGTCTGCTTTCTTATAAAAATCTAAAATAGGTTCATGGCAGGTGGAAATTATGAAGATGAGAGCTTAGCAGTAGGAACAGCGCTTATGATGAACTGTCAGAATAAACGGAGAGAGTTAGTCATCACTGTTTGTTGTAAGAGGGGCAATCTCTGTTAAACACGATGGGTTTTACCAGTTGAATGTAGTTTTATGAATACCTTGGTCCTAGATATGGAGGTTTCTCACTGCTTATCTCAAATACAAACAAACAAACAAAATTCTCTGAATCAAATCTCTGAATCACAGCCTAAGAGTAGTTTAAAGATGCCAGCGTGGGAACACACAATTTTGTCATTGTGTCATCTGAAACAGCTTTATGTATATCCACATAAAGGGAAAATGTAAAGGGATCATCACTTAGGTAATAAACCGTAGACTTCCAGAAAAACATGCTAACTGATTTACATTTATTTTTCCTCTAGGAGAATTAGAGTTATTTGGTATATCTTTTCCTCAACTGATCAATGATAGTGATGGCTAGGAGAACAGTTCTTTAGCTGTATGAAAATTGACAATGAAATGTGGAACACCAAGCTATGTGCCCACAGAGTGAGTTCTGTTATATCAGCCAGAGAAATATTGATCTCTTCATCAAACAAGGAACACCCCAAAGACTTTAGGAATAATTATTAGCCAAATCACATAGTGGTGTCAGGACATATACTAAAAGAACCCTGAGTATCCCCGGCATGGATAATAACTGACCAAAAGTAGCCTTATAAGCAATGAATTAGAAATCAATCATTGTTTTGTTGCTTAGATACACAGAGATGGCTTCATTTAAAGTAACTGTCTTGCAGAATTTCTGAGACAAGAAAAATGTAGGATGTAAATTAGTTCTCTTAGTTACTGACAAACCAAAATGAGCACACACACACAAAAAAAAACCCAGAAGAAAAATAAAACCAAGAAAAATTATTCCCTTGTTTTCAAGGAAAATAGAATTTAAATCATCTTATTTTGTGTCGTCATTATGTTTTTTAGGCATTCTTAGTCAATTTTCATGGAAAATTGTCTAAGAGTTTCTTTGAAAATGTTAGAGCAAAATTTCTGGAATCAACAACTTGAGGTGAAGGTATTTTCCATGGCTCCAAGTAAATCAGAACCCCATCATTAGGAAGCCAGCATAGAAGGGCAACAGGGAAGATTAAAACATAGAGTTATTTGATGAATGGAGTCCTTTAAGGAAATAAAACAGAGAGCTGGTAGGAAAAGGAAATTATATGGGAGGTAACCTGCTTCTAAAAATGCAAGTGACCTTTAAAAATAATTAACAACTAAATGAATTAAGGTTAATAGAGAATGAATTCCAGAGAGAGTATTTGAGCTGATATGCATCACACCCTTTACTTTTTCTAGGAACTGTATTAAATGATTTTCAAACATAATTTTATCAAAGCTTTATAACAACTGCATGAGGTAAATGCTATCATTATTGGTACCATTTTGGAGATTCAAAAAACACAACTCCCATGTATTAAGTTCTGTGGTAGTTGACACATGGGATAGACCTCGGCTTTGAACCCTCAGAATTTACCTTTAGATCCTGCATTGCAAATGAGTACCATATACTGCCTCTCTGGGACATTTTTGTTTGTTTGTTTTCTAAACAGGGAACTGTCACATGCTGACTAGAGGGGCAACTGAAAATTGATTCATCCCATTGCTCTATACCAGTGGCAGTTTTGCCCCTGGGGTTTGTTTGGAAACATATTTTTATTGTTATGATCAGGGGTGGGAAGGTTGCTGTTAGCATTTAGTGAGAAGAGGCCAGAGTTGCCACAATGCCTTCTACAATGTGCACAATATCACCTACAAGGAAGAATCATCTGATTGAAAATGTCAGTCATGCTAAGACTGAGAAACCCTGATTATCCAAATACTTTCCAAACTGTCCATGGAATTTCTGTATACTATGAAAAACAGGTTTGTGGTTTTAAAAACAGAACTTTGTGCTTTACATTCTATTCCCTTTTTGAATAATCCCTATGAAGGTTATATTTTAAATCTTACTTTAACATACAATTTAAAATTCTGAAATATTCTGCAGCAAAGACACCTGCTTACCTATGTTTTCTCCGTAGTTTGAGATGCATAGTTAGAATTGCAGCTGGGTTATCTTTACCGATTAACTAAATACCATATATATGAGTTAGTATACTGTATTGGTGATTTTCTTTCTGGCTTACTTTACTCTGTATAATAGGCTCCAGTTTCATCCACCTCATTAGAACTGATAAAAAAAATAGATAAATAAACTTATTTAAAATAAAAAAAAAAAAGAATTGCAGCTGGGGGTGGTCATGCCAGTCATATGTGACTTACCCAAGGGATTGTGATAAAGAGCCAAAATTTAAATTCTATTCTTTAGACTCCAACTCTAGAAGCTGTAAGATTTTTGTTTGTTTGTTTTGCAAAGTATAGCATTTACAAAGTTGAATACCTAAATCAGAAGTGATCCAGAAAAATGTAATAAACAAGAAGTTATAAATGCTATTTCAGCTAATTGGCAGATATTAAACAAATGTCACATGTATATAAAGTTTTATTATATGTGTCCTTCCAGCTGAAGGTAGGGAGAGGATAGAAATGCCTGTGGACCTATACAGAAGCTCTCTCTATAAATATCTTTTACTGCTGGGTGTGAGAAACAGAGATAGTTTTATAAGCAAGAGGAGGGCTCATGGCAAGATATGGGTTAACTTCAGCAAGGCTGTTCTTGCATACAGGGTTCATCCTTGGTTATTAAGCTATAGGCTGCCTCAGCCTTTGCCTTTTCTGAAAAACTGACTATAAACACTGTCTTGATTCCTTTTTACATACTGCCAACTGTCCAACACTGTATGTTGGGCATGCAATGTATCCTGTGTTCCCTTGGAGGGCTCATGGAAGAGTAGAAATTAACACAAATCTCTGCAACAATGCTTTTCTTGAATTGAAAAATGCAGATGGCCCATCTTTCAATGAAATGTAAAAGGAACCAATAAGGAAAAGCAGAAGGCTTGAAACTGTATTTCTCACCATGCTCCAGGCTGAATTGGAAGAGAAGTGTCTGCCCTGCTAATATCTGACCGTCTCCAGCCTAATGGATGGCTTGGCACACCTATGGGTTCCTTCAGACTTGGGCACAAATGTGTGATCCCTTCTTATAATGAGATTTAATCAAGGAAAGCCAAAACCATTGCTGCAAGTTAAACACACCCCAGGAAGGGGGAGCCAATGACTGGGGGAATAATGAACCTCTATTTAACTTTCAGATTTCATTAATAACAGTTTGACTTGAACTGGTTGGAGCTAATTAGTTGCTGCAGCTTCTCCATTAGTGGCTTATAAAATGGGGCTTACCTTGTGCATGTTAAGCAATTTTCTCAGTGTGGGTCATTTTAGAGAAAACAGAAGGAAACTACATATCTTAAACATGCATGATTATTATGGGTTTTTTGTGGTTTCCTTTCCTATAATGTTTCAGGAATGTCTACAGATCAGGTTATGACACTTCAGAAGCATGCACAAAGATAAAATGATTTGGCTTTATTCTGGTATAAGCCCCATTAGTTGTGAGGCATTGAAGGATAGACTTCATAGGTATCTCATGCAAGCAAGAAAACCTGATACGCATTCTCACTTTTGGGAGCAGCCTGAAAAGTAGGATGCTGTTGGTATTAAGTAGTAAGTTGGGAGTTCTCCTTAGAATGAAAGGTATTCACTCTATCCTTAGGCTTATACTGTTTGACATTACTCTCAAAACAGAGTCTCAAGTGTTGCAGAGCCTGCGGTTGTGACCATTGTGTCCTTGTTCCTTGTTCTGATAGTGTATGATCCCTTATCTGATTTTTTCAAACAACCTCAGGCTCTAGTGGCTTTAGAAGAAAAAATGTTTATGGGAATTACAGAACATGCCTTGAGACCAGAAATTTAAATCCAAATGTGATATTCTAAATCTCAATGTCACTAGATTCCAAACTGTATCTGGGGGTTGATGCCATTTAAACTGAAAGTGATAGAAGAGAAGCCTGCTATATGCTGTGGATCACTGCCCTATAGCTGTAAGATCCCTCAATTTATTACCTCCCTTTCTCATCTCAGGCTGATATCAAAACATTTTCTGACCTCTGGGCCAGGTTTTTGTGTTCTGTGTGATCCTTTTCCACATGTCTTTGCTTTCAGTGTCTCATCATCTCAATATCTAAAATACAGATTTGAAATCTCATCTTGATGGTATTTAGGGTTATAAAATGAATAGAATTATTATGTAGCTAGGCTATATTAGCTAGGCAGTTTGATTTCCTAATAGGAAATACTTGGGGTTATTTCTAGTCCTTAGCATCTGATGGAGTAGGAATAATTGAGGAATGAAAGATGAGAAGGATCAATCCTTATTTAGAAAGAGCAGAATCAGATTCATCATGTCATTTACTAAACCTAGTGGTTTTTCTGCAACAGATTTTAAGCTACCCACATTCACAAGCATGAAAAGTTGAATAAACTTGGTTCTGATGTTGAAGACTTGCCTAATGGCAAGTTACAATATTACTTGTCTATTTTATAAGGCTATAAAATCTTCACTTATATTGTCACATTTAAAAATCCAAAATGTGATATATCTGTGTGGTTAATAATAGTTGCCTTCCAAAAGATGATTAACTCTATTACACACTTAAAATTAAGTAAAGTGTACCCAAGTGTTGTAAACTGTCCATCTTTGTTGCCAGAATGAGGGTATTCTTAATGAATAGAATGAAAAATAAATTTGGTGACAGATACATGAGATGCACTTGTATTTCTGGTGGTTCATTTAACAGTAATGAAATGAATTACTCTTTCATAGGACACCGAAGTCCTTATGTGTGACTGTCACCGCACCTGATAGTGAGCAGTCCAGTGTTTACCATCTGATAAGTGGTGAACCCTAGAAAGTCCTCCTTTGCTAAGGCTGATGTCTTGTAACATGTTAAGTCTGAGAACTCCCTTTGGAACCACTCAGACTCAGTATGCACTGCTTTTAGGCACTGATGGTATACAACCTATATTCTCCAGAAACTTGTGAATACTTTTCATTAGTATAAAAGGGTAAGCATTGGATACACAAATGCTCCAGTGACTTAATGTTATTAAGTCTACTGTTCAAGTAGAAAGTTTGGAACCCAGAGGAACCAAAAAAAAAAAAAAAAAAAAAAAAATCTTGATTCACATTGTTGTAACCTCTACCGTTTCCTCTGTATGGGGACCAGGGGTGGACTTCTATGAGGCTAAATACTCCTCAGCTTTTACACAGATTGTCCTTTTCTTCTGATTGGCTTATCTATTATAACCTTTTATTTGATACATAAAATGATATAGCAAGGGAATACAGAGTGCAGTGACTTTATGGAATGTAGAAAGAGGAGGTGAAGGCTTCAGGAACAATAAATACCAAAATCCTCTACTTAGGAATCCCTGGTTGCTTGAGTTTTCTTGAGGAGGGTAAAAGGGATATTTGTGAGAAGGTTAAAAATGGAAGACGTTGAATTATGGAAACCAGTACTCTTCATGCAGGTATTTATAGAGCTGGTTGAAAAAGTGCACTCTATTTAGGTGTCACATCTGTGATATTAGTGTGGTCCAACGTTTTGTAAACTAACCCTACATTGCCCTCAAGACTATAAGCGGCCACTACTGGGGAAGGTCCTGGTACTGAAAATATTTTTAATATTCTCTAATGCTGGGCTTTTATCCTTTGAGGATAGATTTATTAGAACCAGTCAATTCTTTAGGTCCAATTTTGGTGAATAAATTAAGATATTAGATTAGGGTACATACATTTTAAAATTATTTTATTAACCTGGTAGTTTATTAAGTATAGAACTAATATATGCCTTTGGGTAAAAATATAATCCATGCAGCAAAGAATTTTTTTTTTTTAAATTAAAAGCTTCCTTCTCCTACCCAAGCTTAGTCTCACTCCCTAAAGACAATTAGTGTTAAGAGCTTATTGTTTTATTTTTGTATGGTTATCTTTTCTCCTTAAATATTGAACTCATTGATCTGTGATATATAAGAAATAGATAGAAATTTTGAAATAATATGGTAATTAGAGGTACCTTATATCTACATCATTAAACCATACCCTCCCCAACTTTGCTGCCTAATTTTAAGACATATGCACAAATGCTTGAACAAGTATTTCATTGACATCATTAATTAAAATAATAAGTTTAAAGTATTACTCCTTGATGCATCCATTGTAGACAGAATCTGTTGTTCTTTCTTTAAGGACATATGTAGAATTTGGGCACTTACTGTTCCTTTACTAACATTCCTACTAACCCTTTTCCATTTGTCTTAGTCATTTTGCTATTTTCACATCAAGGTTTATAACATTATATTCTCTCTTGAATTTATAATTGGATTTTTTAAAATTGTGTCTATAGTTTAATTTTAAAACGCGATGACTAATATCAGTATAAAACTTCAAGCACAATTCACTATGGAACTTAATAAAATGAGTGGCTCTTTAGAGAAGAAAATGTAACCTAGTGCAATTAAAAGTTACTGCTTAAAGAAGAATCTACCAAAGGTCAGTAATTGATGAACACTTTAGTTTCTAGATCAGGTTCAGTTACCAATCTGTCTTTTACCCATGTAAACAGACTTCTTTTACATTTGCTCCCAATACCTCATCTGTTAATGATTGGACTGGATCTTCAAGTCTCTGGAAAATGTTTTTCATCAAAATTTTGAAGACATACCACTTTTCTAGAGATGTAGTATTCCCAATAAGAAGTCTAATCATATGCAATAAGTAACTTGTTTTACTTTTTAACACTTTTTAATGTTCTCTTTGTCCTTATAAAAAATCGTGAATGCATGGCTGGGTTTCATTTTTTTTTTTCCTCATTAATTCTGTTTCAGATCACATGGGTAGACATTTCAAATCTGATTCTGTTTTCCTGTAAGTCCATTGTTTCTCTGATTATTTCCTCACTTCCATTGTTTCTCTTTCTCATTCTGATCTTCTTACTAGAAGTAAGCTGAAAACCTAGGCCTTCTCAGTGTTCTTACTTTTTGCTTTTCTTCCATGCCTGTGTCCTCTGTTTATCTAAACTCTGGGTAAGTGTTTCACCTATATTTGCAGACAACCATCTTGATTTTTTTTATCTGTGTCCATTTTGTAATTCATATTTTCTCCTTTTTAAAAATTTCAGCAACTTTATCAAAGGTATGTTATAGTTAATAAATGACAAATTATGTAATTATACATTTTAGCATATAAATAGGGACATATAGATTTTTATCATCAGATTGCTCTATTTAAAATAGTCCAATATTGTTTTATGAATATATTTTGTAAGGTTTGCTTCTGTATACTGGTTTGTCTATTTCACTTGGGCATTTTTGGGCATTCTTTTTTTGTTGGTGTTCTCTTTCAAATTTATTTTTCCTCTTCTTAAATGCTTAATAATGTCTATCTATCTGTGATTATCTGTGAATAAAGAATCAGATTAGGAGGAGATTGCAAAGGAAAGACACATTCATGGTGGATGTCCATCTCCTATCTGAGCTGGCAGGGTTTCTATTTTTGGGCTGAAATCCAGTATGAAGATCAAGTAATGAGACTCTTCTTTTTTGTTTTGTATAAGTTCTTTGGTATTAACAAAACTAAGAATTACCAGTTAAACAATTACAACATCACTAGAAGCACAATATAAAAAATGATGGCTCTTTCAAGGAAAAACATCTCATTCAGATGTAAAATCTAAGTCTATCAATGTCATTTTTATTTTGGAGGAGTCATGACTTTTATAATGCCAGATAAAAAGAAGAAATTATACTACTTCTTAGTTGATACTGTTTCTGTCAGTTCCATATTCAAAAAAATTTTATTTAATATGTTTGGGTATCCAATCTCACTGATATTAGACATTCTGTGGTAAGGCATATTTGTCTAGGTCTGGGTGTACAGCAATTGATCCATTCATTTATTCATTTAACTAATATTTACTTCGTATCTCTGATGCGCTAGGCATGCCTGAAAACTGGTTTATGGTGGTGAACAAAGTACAGTAGATCTATTTCATAGTATATTAGTAAGGTATACAAACATACAACAAATAAATTACAGATGTAATATATGATGAAAAATTAAAAGACTCTAAGAGAAAATAAATGAGTAATCAAATATTTTCCTTCAAAGAAATAATATTCAGACAATGCAATAAAGAAGAGAAGAAAAGGGCCTCTGATGACAAAGTATGGTTCCTGATGCAGAAACAAGATGGACATATTTTAGGTTTAACTGAAGAGTAATGTTATTTTAGGGCTACCTGGTGCTTCAGTGGTAAAGAATCAGCGTGCCAATGTAAGAGATGCAGGTACAATCCCTGGGTTGAGAAGATCCCTTGGAGAAGGAAATGGCAGCCCACTCCAGTATTCTTGCCTGGAAAATCCTGTGAATAGAGGATCCTGGCAGGCTACAGTCCATGGGGGTCACAAACGAGACAGACATAAGAGTTGACGTAAGAGTCAATGTAAGGGTCAGATATAAGAGTTAACGTAACAACTTAACAAGAGCAAAACAAAATGTTATTTGAAAGGAAGCAAATTGTGCCAAGCAAGGATGGAGAACAAGACAGAGGCCATGACAGGTAACTTTGTCCTAAGGAAAATTTGAAATTATACTAAGTCACTTTAAATGTGTGAATAAGGTGATTAGATTTGCAATTTAAAGATCAATTTGCTTCTTTGTGGATGATAAATAAATCAGTTGAATAGAATTGAGAATCCAGAAATAAACCCATGTATATGTATATGGTTGGAAGTAAATGTAAGCCTGTGACACTGGATTAGGCTATAGTTTCTTGAATATGACAATAAAAGCATAAATAACCAAAGAATAAAATTTTAAAAATTATGGAGCTAATAATCTTAACTATGTCTTAAACTGATAAGCAACTTAACCACTTTTGAGAGATTAATATGCTTTCCTTTCAGTGTAGTATGTATTTTAATGTATTTATTTTAATTGGAGGCTAATTACTTTACAATATTGTAGTGGTTTTTGCCATACATTGATATGAATCAGCCATGGGTTTACATGTGTTCCCCATCCTGAACCCCCATCCCACCTCCCTCCCCATCCCGTCCCTCTGGGTCATCCCAGTGCACCAGTCCTGAGCACCCTGTCTCATGCATCGAACCTGGACTGGCGATCTGTTTCATATATGATAATATACATGTTTTGGTTTTATTCTCTCAAATCATCCCACCCTCTCCTTCTCTCACAGAATGCAAAAGACTGTTTTATACATCTGTGTCTCTTTTGCTCTCTCGCGTATAGGGTTATCGTTACCATCTTTCTAAATTCCATACATATGCGTTAGTATACTGTATTGGTGTTTTTCTTTCTGGCTTACTTCACTCTGTATAATAGGCTCCAGTTTCATCCACCTCATTAGAACTGATTCAAATATATTCTTTTTAATGGCTGGGTAATATTCCATTGTGTATATGTACCACAGTTTTCTTATCCATTCATCTGCTGATGGACATCTAGGTTGCTTCCATGTCTTGGCTATTATAAATGGTGCTGTGATGAACATTGGGGTGCACATGTCTTTTCAATTCTGGTTTCCTTGGTGTGTATGCCAAGCAGCAGGATTGCTGGGTCATATGGCAGTTCTATTTCCAGTTTTTAAAGGAATGTCCACACTGTTCTCCATAATGGCTGTACTAGTTTGCATTCCCACCAACAGTGTAAGAGGGTTCCCTTTTCTCCACACCCTCTCCAGCATTTATTGTTTGTAGATTTTTGGATAGCAGCCTTTCTGACTGGCATGAGATGGTACCTCATTGTGGTTTTGATTTGCATTTCTCTGATAATGAGTGATATTGAGCATCTTTCTATGTGTTTGTTAGTCATCTGTATGTCTTCTTGGGGAAATGTCTGTTTAGTTCTTTGGCCCATTTTTTGATTGGGTCTTCTATTTTTCTGTAATTGAGCTGCAGGAGTTGCTTGTATATTTTTGAGATTAATTCTTTGTCAGTTGTTTCATTTGCTATTATTTTCCCCCATTCTGAAGGCTGTCTTTACACTTTGCTTATAGTTTCCTTCGTTGTGCAAAAGCTTTTGAGTTTAATTAGGTCCCATTTGTTTATTTTTGCTTTTATTTCCAGTATTCTGGGAGGTGGGTCATAGAGGATCCTGCTGTGATTTATGTCAGAGTGTTTTGCCTATGTTTTCCTCTAAAGTTTTATAGTTTCTGGTCTTACGTGTAGATCTTTAATCCATTTTTGAATTTATTTTTGTGTATGGTGTTAGAAAGTGTTCTAGTTTCATTCTTTTACAAGTGGTTGACCAGTTTTCCCAGCACCACTTGTTAAAGAGATTGTCTTTTCTCCATTGTATATTCTTGCCTCTTTTGTCAAAGATAAGGTGTCCAGAGGGGTGTGGATTTATCTCTGGGTTTTCTATTTTGTTCCATTGATCTATATTTCTGTCTTTGTGCCAGTACCATACTGTCTTGATGACTGTGGCTTTGTAGTACAGCTTGAATTCAGGCAGGTTGATTCCTCCAGTTCCAGTCTTCTTTCTCAAGATTGCTCTGGCTATTCGAGGTTTTATGTATTTCCATACAAATTGTGAAATTATTTGTTATATTTAGTCGATCGGTAAAGATAACCCTGTATGCGGACATCAAAAGAGACACAGATAAATAGAACAGTATTATGGACTCTGTGGGAGAGGGCGAGGGTGGGATGATATGGGAGAATGGCATGGAAGCATGTAAATTATCATATGTGAAACGAATCCCCAGTCCAGGTTCAATGCATGATACAGGGTGCTTGGGGCTGGTGCACTGGGATGACCCAGAGATGTGGATGGGGAGGGAGGTGGAAGGGGGGTTCTGGAAGGGGAAAACATGTACACCCATGGTGGGTTCATGTCAATGTATGGCAAAACAAATATTGTAAAGTTAAAAAATAGAAAATAAACTAATTAAAAAATTATTTGTTATAGTTCTGTGAAAAATACCATTGGTAGCTTGATAGGGATTGCATTGAATCTATAGATTGCTTTAGGTAGTATACTCATTTTCACTATATTGATTCTTCCAATTCATGAACATGGTATATTTCTCCATCTATTTGTGTCCTCTCTGATTTCTTTCATTAGTGTTTTATAGTTTTCTATATATAGGTCTTTTGTTTCTTTAGGTAGATATATTCCTAAGTATTTTATTCTTTTCATTGCACTGGTGAATGGAATTGTTTCCTTAATTTCTCTCTCTGTTTTCTCATTGTTAGTGTATAGGAATGCAAGGGATTTCTGTGTGTTAATTTTGTATCCTGCAACTTTACTATATTCATTGATTAGCTCTAGTAATTTTCTGGTAGAGTCTTTAGGGTTTTCTACGTAGAGGATCATGTCATCTGCAAACAGTGAGAGTTTTACTTCTTTTCCAATCTGGATTCCTTTTATTTCTTTTTCTGCTCTGATTGCTGTGGCCAAAACTTCCAAAACTATGTTGAATAGTAGTGATGAGAGTGGGCACTCTTGCCTTGTTCCTGACTTTAGGGGAAATGCTTTCAGTTTTTCACCATTGAGGATGATGTTTGCTGTGGGTTTGTCATATATAGCTTTTATTATGTTAAGGTATGTTCCTTCTATTCCTGCTTCCTGGAGGGTTTTTATCATAAATGGATGTTGCATTTTGTCAAAGGCTTTTTCTGCATCTATTGAGATAATCATATGGTTTTTATCTTTCAATTTGTTAATATGGTGTATTACATTGATTGATTTGCAGATATTAAAGAATCCTTGCATTCCTGGGATAAAGCCCACTTGGTCATGATGTATGATCTTTTTAATATGTTGTTGGATTCTGTTTGCTAGAATTTTAGATTTTTGCATCTACCTTCATCAGTGATATTGGCCTGTAGCTTTCTTTTTTTGTGGCATCTTTGTCTGGTTTAGGTATTAGGGTGGTGGTGGCTTCATAGAATGAGTTTGGAAGTTTACCTTCCTCTGCAATTTTCTGGAAGAGTTTGAGTAAGGCAAGTGTTAGCTCTTCTCTAAATTTTTGGTAGAATTCATCTGTGAAGCCGTCTGGTCCTGGGCTTTTGTTTGCTGGAAGATTTCTGACTACAGTTTCGATTTTTGTGCTTGTGATGCATCTGTTAAGATTTGCTATTTCTTCCTGGTCAGTTTTAGAAAGTTATACTTTTCTAAGAATTTGTCTATTTCTTTCAAATTGTCCATTTTATTGGCATATAGTTGCTGATAGTAGTCTCTTATGATCCTTTGTATTTCTATGTTGTCTGTTGTGATTTCTCCACTTTTATTTTTAATTTTGTTGATTTGATTCTTCTCCCTTTGTTTCTTAATGTGTCTGGCTAATGGTCTGTCAATTTTACTTATCTTCTCAAAGAACCAGCTTTTAGCTTTGTTGATTGTTGCTATGGTCTCTTTTGTTTCTTTTCCATTTATTTCTGTCCTAATTTTTAAGATTTCTTTCCTTCTGCTAACCCTGGAGTCTTCATTTCTTCCTTTTCTAGTTGCTTTAGGTGTTAGATTAGGTTTAGAGTTAAGTTATTTATTTGACTTTTTTCTTGTTTCTTGAGGTAAGCCTGAATTGCTATGAACCTTACCCTTAGCATTGATTTTACAGTGTACCATAGGTTTTGGGTTGTTGTGTTTTCATTTTCAATCGTTTCTATGAATGTTTTGATTTCTTTCTAGATTTCTTCTATAATCTGTTGGTTATTCAGAAGCGTGTTGTTTAGCCTCCATATGTTGGAAGTTTAAATAGTTTTCTTCCTGTAATTGACATCTAATCTTACTGCATTGTGGTCAGAAAAGATGATTGAAATGATTTCAATTTTTTTGAATTTACCAAGGCTAGGTTTATGGCCCAGAATGTGATCTATCCTGCAGAAAGTTTCGTGTGCGCTTGAGAAAAAGGTGAAATTCATTGTTTTGTGGCAAAATGTTCTATAGATATCAATTAGGTCTAATGGTCCATTGTGTCATTTAAAGTTTGTGTTTCCTTGTTAATTTTATGTTTAGCTGATCTATCCATAAGTGTGAGTTGTGTGTTAAAGTCTCCTACTATTATTGCGTTATTGTTAATTTCCCCTTTCACACTTGTTAGCATTTGCCTTACATATTGTGGTGCTCCTATGTTGGGTGCATATATAGTTATAATTGTTGTATCTTCTTCTTGGATTGATCCTTTGATCATTATGTAGTGTCCTTCTTTGTCTCTTTTCACAGCCTTTATTTTAAAGTCTATTTTATCTGATATGAGTATTGCTACTCCTGTTTTGTTTTTGTTTTTGTTTTTTTTTTTTGGTCTCCATTTGCATGAATTACTTTTTCCAGCCCTTCACTTTCAGTCTCTATGTGTCCCTTGTTTTGAGGTGGGTCTCTTGTAGACAGCATATATAGGGGTCTTGTTTTTGTATCCATTCAGCCAGTCTTTGTCTTTTGGCTGGGGCGTTCAACCCATTTACATTTAAGGTAATTATTGATAAGTATGGTCCCATTGCCATTTACTTTGTTATTTTGGGTTCAAGTTTATACACCCTTTCTGTGTTTCCTGTCTAGAGAAGATCCTTTAGCATTTGTTGGAGAGCTGGTTTGGAGGTGCTGAATTCTCTCAGCTTTTGCTTGTCTGTAAAGCTTTTGATTTGTCCTTCATATTTGAAAGATATCCTTGCTGTGTACAGTAATCTGGGTTGTAGGTTTTTCTCTTTTATCACTTTAAGTATGTCCTGCCATTCCCTTCTGGCCTGAAGAGTTTCTATTGAAAGATCAGCTGTTATCCTTATGGGAAACCCCTTGTGTGTTATTTGTTGTTTTTCCCTTGTTGCTTTTAATATTTGTTCTTTGTGTTTGAACTTTGTTAATTTGATTAATATGTGTCTTGGGTGTTTCGCCTTGGGTTTATCCTGTTTGGGACTCTCTGGGTTTCTTGGACTTGTGTGACTATTTTCTTCCCCATTTTAGGGAAGTTTTCAACTATTATCTCCTCGAGTATTTTCTCATGGCCTTTCTTTTTGTCTTCTTCTTCTGGGACTCCTGTGATTCAAATGTTGGGGTATTTCACATGGTCCCAGAGGTCCCTGAGGTTGTCCTCATTTCTTTTAATTCTTTTTTCTTTTTTCCTCTCTGCTTCATTTATTTCTACCATTCTATCTTCTACCTCACTTATCCTATCTTCTACCTCTGTTATTCTACTGTTGTGTCCCTCCAGAGTGTTTTTGATCTCATTTATTGCATTATTCATTATACATTGACTCTTTTTTATTTCTTCTAGGTCCTTGTTAAACATTTCTTGCATCTTCTCAATACTTGTCTCCAGGCTATTTATCTGTAACTCCATTTTGTTTTCAAGATTTTAGATCATTTTTTCTATCATTCTTCTTAATTCTTTTTCAGGTAGACTCCCTATCTCTTCTCCTTTTGTTTGGTTTGGGGCATTTATCCTGTTCCTTTACCTGCTGAGTATTTATCTGCCTTTTCATCTTGTTTATATTGCTGTGTTTGGGGTGGCCTTTCCGTATGCTGGCAGTTTGTGGTTCCTCTTTATTGTGGAGTTTCCTTGCTGTCAATGGGGTTGGATGGGTGGCTTGTCAAGGTTTCCTGGTTAGGGAAACTTGCGTCGGTGTTCTGGTGGGTGGAGCTGGATTTCTTCTCTCTGGAGTGTAATGGAGTGTCCAGTAGTGAGTTTTGAGATGTCTATGGGTTTGGTGTGACTTTGGGCAGCCTGTATATTGAAGCTCAGGGCTATATTCCTGTGTTGCTGGAGAATTTGCGTGGTATGTCTTGCTCTGGAACTTGTTGGCTCTTGAGTGTTGCTTGGTTTCAGTGTAGGTATGGAGGCTTTTGGATGACCTCTTATTGATTAACGTTCCCTGGAGTCAGGAGTTCTCTGGTGTTCTCAGGTTTGGGGCTTAAGCCTCCTGCCTCTGGTTTTCAGTCTTATTCTTGCAGTAGCCTCAAGACTTCTCCATCCATACAGCACTGATCATAAAACTGCTAGGTTAATGGTGAAAAGATTCTCCACAATGAGGGACACCCAGAGTGGTTCACAGAGTTACATGGAGAAGAGAAGAGGCAGGAGGGAGATAGAGGTGATCAGGAGGAGAAGAGGGGGGATCAAAGGGGGGGAGGAATCTAGCCAATAATCAATTCCCTATGTGCTTTCGACAGTCTAGAGAGGTTCACAGAGTTACATAGAGAAGAGAAGAGGGAGGAAGGAGATAGAGGTGAGCAGGAGGAGAAAAGGGGGAATCAAAATGAGAGAGATAGATCTAGGCAGTATTCTGTTCCTTAATTGTTCTCCACACCCCAGAACACACACAGAGATTCACAGAGTTGGGCAGAGAAGAGAAGGGGGAGGGAGGAGACAGAGGTGACCTGGGGGAGAAAAAGGAGAGTAGAAAGGGGGAGAGAGTAATCAAGCCAGTAATCACACTCCTAAGCAAAAATGGGTACTGAAGATTGTATTCTTAAATGTACAAAATTGATAACAAATACCAAAAAGCAAAAATTAAAAATCTAGAGTAGAGGTTAGACTCTCAAAAATACAATATTAAAAAAAATCACAAAAAGTATAAGAAATATATATCAAGTTTACTTTAAAAATAGGGCCTCTTTTTTGTGCAAGGTAATAGTAGGCTATAAAAATGAAAATTAAAGGATTAATAGAGGACTTTTAAAAAAATTAAAGAAAATGACAATAATAAAAATATATCTAGTAATTTCTCTAGAGCTGTTGTGGGCAGTGTGGGGTCAGTTCAGTTTAAGATAGTTCCTTGTGCCAGCTTATACTTCTCAAGATCTATAGGCCCCTTTCAATGTAGTCGGTGTTAACTACAGGGATTTTAATCTGTTGCACCTGTCACTTCCAAAGCAGTTCCCTCTGTTTATTTGGATTCTTCTGTTTTCAGGTCTCTTCAATGTCTAATTTCCACCCTGACACAAGGGGGCGAAGGTGGTCTCTTGTTTAGGCTCACTTCAGTTGTGCTGTGCGGAGGGAGGAACACTACAAACAAATATCACTGGCATGTGTAGGGAGTGCTCTCAGTGTCTCAGCCACACTGGGTTTGCCCCTGCTCACGGAGTGTGTACTTTCCCAGTCTACACTGCTCAGGCTCCACATTGCTCTGCAGGGAGCAGGCCCTGGGCTGCTCAGGGGTAAGGTTCTCGGGTCCTCCACAAAGACGCAGACTTGGTTGGGCCTGTGTTTTGTGCCCTTCCCCAGTCCAAGCAGCTCAGGAGACCATGTGCTTGGCGAGCTCACTCTCCCCAGGTGGCGACTGCATCTAATCACCTCCCCGGTCCCAGCCACTTGGATTCCTGGGTGGCTATGGGCGAGCTCGTCTCCGGTGTGCCATGTATCTCTTCTGGGGAGCTGATCTCTGGCTGCAACCCTCCTGGTGGATGTCAACCGTCCAGAATCCCAGGAAGTCTTGGTTAGAAACTGGAAGCCTGTTTGCAGTTTGGTAGGGGATGCTGTCTCTGGGGCCGAGTTTGCCCCTTTCATGCTCTGGCTGGCTCCCACCTGCCCCCTGCCTCCGGCAGGGGATATGCTGGTCCACAGCCTGCTAGCTCTTCTCTGATATTTCTCAGTCCTTTGTTCTGTGAGCCAGCTAAGTGCCTTAGGTTAGGGCTTTTTTGCAGAATAGTTCTCCCCCCCCCCCACCGGCTATTCCACAGTTGAGGTTGCTATCTCACATTAGCTCCCTCAGATTGCCCTCAGGGCATTCAGGCCTGGTCTTTACCCTAAGCAGTGCAGCCCACTCCTCCCCATTCAGCCCCCACTTGCTGGTGGCGGATGCTAGCATCTGGGGTACTTCTCTGCTGGGAGTTGCCATTAGGCAGGTAATCTGTGGGTTTTATTTATTTATTTTTCCTCCTGGTTATGTTGCCCTCTGAGATTCCAAAACTCCCCACAGACCCGCCGGTGAGAGGGTTTCCTTGTGTTTGGAAACTTCTCCTACTTTAAGACTCCCTTCCTGGGACGGATCTTCATCCCTTACTCTTTTATCTCTCTTTTTATCTTTTATATTTTGTCCTACCTCTTTTCGAAGACAATGGGCTGCTTTTCTGGCCTGATGTCCTCTGCCAGCGTTCAGAAGTTGTTTAGTGAAATTTGCTCAGCGTTCAAATGTTCTTTTGATGAATTTGTGGGGGAGAAAGTGGTCTCCTCATCCTATTCCTCTACCATCTTAGGACCACCTCAGTGTAGTATTTTAAAAGAAATTATATGGTTCATTCCCTGGGACTGAATTAGTATGTATTAAACCATTATTTTGGCACTATTGTGCCAAGTACTGTGTCAACCCTATGTTAGTTCACTTAATTCTTACAATCATTGTATATAATACATACTCATATTATTGTAATTTTGTAGGTAAAAAATATAGAAACTGTGAATGGTTAAAGAACTTTTATGGTCACACAGTTATTAAATGTTTTAGAATTTATTTACCACTGACACAGATTTCAACTCAATGCATCTTTATTGCTCATCTGCAACTTGAAAGTCTCTCTGATTTTCCTAAAGGAAAATTGTATTTTTCTGGTAATATATAGTCCCTTTTTATCATGACAAATTTTCAGGATCTAGTAGTATTAAATTGCCATTTGGTTATGATTCTCACATTTCAATTCACTTTTTAATGTGTTTTCATTTGATTCCCACAACACTGAAATGTGGTTGAAAGGAATTATCCTAATTTTACCAATGAAGAACAGAAGGTTCATACTAAGGTTATTCAGCTAGCCAATAGGTTTACATTTTCTCTGAAGCTGATTCAATTGGCTTCAAGGCCAGTTGTATAATCCACAGTATTATTTCTATCTATGTTTCTAATGTCTAACTAAGACTATGAATAATCCATACAAATAAATTTTATTAATAGTGATTTCTCCACTCAGATAAAGAAATACTATAAAATTATCTACTTTTAGTCTCATATAAATTGTTCAGCTCTGAACTGTTCTCACAAATTTCATTGTCCGTTATTGTAAGGCTGCTCAAGATCTCAGCCGTATAATAACACGGGTTGAAACTTTCCATTCCTTAAACAACCCAAAGATAAAAGACACTAGAGGACACATTGCCCAAACAATTAGAAAGGGAGACCTAAGTTATACTGACTGGACACACTAAAAGAATGTGACAGACTTAATACGTTAGGAAAACTGAGACAAGTATTGAATATATTTCATGCTGTTCTGTTTTAACTCTGGACAGAGTCAAAGCTATCAGCCTTGGGTCTAAGAAAGAGGAGGTTGGTGAGCTGGCATGTGAAATTAGGGAAAAGGAAGAGATCCTTGTAAGCATGAAATTTACAACTCGAAAGGGTTCAGTGGCTCTCCTGTGGGCAATTAATAAAGATTCTGCATGAACTTGCATTGGCAGATAGGTGGCTCTGAAACCAACCTTTCCTGAGATGGATCAATAATTGTAGAAACTTCAGCTGATCTGGGAGTAGTGGCCCCTGGGAAAGAGTAACTGAATAGAAAGCATAGATTTCTGAGTCAAAATTTCAGAGCAGATTTAGCAGTTTAAAATGCATAGTTCAAAAGAGTCTCAGAGAAAATGTCCTCTCACTAATGGGAGATTGTGAGAAGCAAGTAAGGAGGGCTGAGTCTTTTGAAATATTTACCTTAAGGGTAAGACTGGAAAAGTTCCTCTGACTATGTGGAGACTGGGGCCGAGCTTTAAAGCTTCCTGTGCAGCTTTAAGCTTCCCCTAAGGCTAGGGCAGTCTCCTCAGGATGTCATAAAATATCCCTTTGGTTTTGCTAATAAAAAATAATGAGTTTCCAAATTTTCCTCTTCAGTCCATAAGTGTTTTAATTGCCTAGAACTGAGCTGTATCTCAGAATTTGGAACATAGAGCGTAAGTTCTTATATTTATCCAATCATTATAGAAAAGAAAGTCTGTTTCATTTTTCTTTACACTCCTAGAATTTTTCAGTAAATTTTAATTATCCTAACAGATTCTCTTTCAAGTATTGACATCATCTCAAAAATCTATGTATTTGGTTTAGAAATTATCACACTCATAAATTCCTACAAGCAATGCTCAGAATTATAACTTTGACTAAAATATAAACTTCAGGTGAGATTTTCAAGTTTGTCCACAAATCTTGCCATACATTTCCCAATGTCTTGCATTAACCTATAAACTGGGAGGACTGTATCATCCCCTACAGCCATCCCTAGGTATCTGCAGGTAAGTGGTTCCAGGATTCCTCAGATAACAAAATTCATGGATGTTCAAGTCCCAGTGTTGGCTCTCCATACCTACCATTCTGCATCTGGAGATTCAACCAATGGCAGATATGTGGAACTGCATGTGTTTATTGAAAACGTGACCTATGAGTGGACCTGTGCGTGCATCCTAAGTTGCTTTAGGCCGTGTCTAACACTTTGTGACCCCATGGACTGTAACCTGCCAGGCTCTTCTGTCCACGGGATTCTCCAGGCAAGAATACCGGAGTGGGTTGTCATTCCCTCCTCCAGGGATCAGACCCGGGTCTTCTGCATTGCAGGCAGATTCTTTACCATCTGAGACAGCAGAGAAGCCGTAAGTGGACCAGGCGGTTCTAAATTCATCTTGTTCAAGGGTCAACTTTATTTTGTTCTCAGCAAGGTGCTGGGAGTCTGGTGAGCAATTAAATTTATATTAACTGAACAAATAAAATAAGCAGGAGTCCATCTGGTCTACCTAGATTTTCTAAGATCTGGTTTTCAAGAAGGCTTTGCGTTCTGCTAGTGCTTTAGGACAGCATATTAAAAAGCAGAGCCATTACTTTGTCAACAAAGGTCCATCTAGTCAAGGCTATGGTTTTTCCAGTAGTCATGTATGGATGTGAGAGTTGGACTATAAAGAAAGCTGAGCGACAAAGAATTGATGCTTTTGAACTGTGGTGTTGGAGAAGACTCTTGAGAGTCCCTTGGACTGCAAGGAGTTCCAACCAGTCCATCCTAAAGGAGATCAGTCCTGGGTGTTCATTGGAAGGACTGATGTTGAAGCTGAAACTCCAATACTTTGGCCACCTGATGCAGAGAGCTGACTCATTTGAAAAGACCCCGATGCTGGGAAAGATAGAGGACAGGAGGAGAAGGGGACGATAGAGGATGAGATAGTTGGATGGCATCACTGACTCGATGGACATGAGTTTGGATAAACTCTGGTAGTTGGTGATGGACAGGAAGGCCTGGCGTGCTGCGGCTCATGGGGTCGCAAAGAGTCAAACAAACGACTGAGCGACTGAACTGAACTGAGTGCTTCAGGATACCAAATACTACATCATCAGAAGAAATACTTGTCTTTGATTTTTATAAGGCATATCATTAAGAAATGTATGGTGCTTCAGTCATAACTGGACACAGGGCTTCCCTGGTGGCTCAGATGGTAAAGAATCTGCCTGCAATGCATGAGGCCCAGGTTCGATCCCTGGGTTAGGAAGATCCCCTGGAGGAGGGCATGGCAGCCCACTCCAGTATTATTGCCTAGAGAATCCCATGGACAGAGAAGGCTGGCTGGCTACAGTCCATGGGGTCACAAAGACTCAGACATGACTGAAAGAATAACACTTTCACTTCACTTTCAGACACATGGAGCAGAGATTTAATAAATTTCAAAATAGTCTCGTAAGTCAGATGGTGTCAGCCACATGTTGCTGAGATGGAAATTTAAGCTCAGAGAGGGCAGGAGAATTCCTCAAGTTCTTCCATTTGGAAGGTAGCCAAGCCTGTATCGATCCCCACTTTTCCAGTCCATGCAATTCTAAAGCCTTGGTTCTTTCTAGCAGGCTATCTCTCCCATAATTACCATTTTATGAGGCTTTGAGAAGTACCCTGTTATTTGACGGAGAAGGCAATGGCAACCCACTCCAGTACTCTTGCCTGGAGAATCCCATGGACGGAGGAGCCTGGTAGGCTGCAGTCCATGGGGTCGCTAGGAGTCGGACACGACTGAGCGACTTCACTTTTACTTTTCACTTTCATGCATTGGAGAAGGAAATGGCAACCCACTCCGGTATTCTTGCCTGGAGAATCCCATGGACGGAGGAGCCTGGTAGGCTGCAGTCCATGGGGTCGTGCAGAGTCGGACACAACTGAAGCGACTTAGCAGCAGCAGCTGTTATTTGAGTTTCTGTGTTTTGGATTCCAAGATAAATGTTTTACCGTATCGTAGCTAAATTCCCATGGTGTTATCATTCCCTGTAGCCTCTTTGGAAAACAATGAACTGGACATGCTAACCCAGACCCTATCTCTCTCACTTTCTTGTGTCAGTAAGTGAGATGAATCCATGCTCAGGCTCCTGGAAAACATAAGAAAACTCTGCCTTTTCATTTGGACAGTGCCTCAGAGCAAGTGGTTTTTGTGACAGCATTTATGATTTGGGGCTGGTAAATGAATAAAAAGGAAGACTTAGAGGATTTGGGTGTTCTTATGTCTCAAATGTAAAATGTTTCTGAAGCAGGCATTCCTGCCTCACACATGATAGTCGAAGTGTGCAGCCCTGTGATACTAAAGCTTAATGTGGCCAGACCTTGAACTTTCTGTCTCCATCTGACTTTCCAACGTTTAGTGGCTAGAATACAAAACACTCTGCGGCAGCTCTGCCTCCCAGGTGTCGGAAAGAGCAAATGCAGGAAGACTTTCAACTCAGTGGGCTTCACACAAACTATACCCTAGAGAGGAAATCTAAGCAGTGCTTCAGCCAGGTGCATGATGTGGTTCAGAGGAAGAAAACATTTGATTCATGAGCAGGAGGCACTAAAATAGAGCTTGGGGAAAAAAGGAGGGATCAAGCCGTGATGGACGAGATAACTGCGTGTGACTGCCAACACGTGCACTGCCTCACCTGCCATCTCTCCATCACTTTAAGGATCAGAAAAGATCAGAGGGAACAAGTGAGGCAGAGGGTGCAATAGGAAGCAAACCCACTCCAAAACATCCTGGAGAGGGAAGAGGTATTCCTTCTTCCAAGAAAGAGAGAAGGGGACTTGCTCCCCCAAAGATTTCTGAGACCTTGGGATTGGCTGAAAGGGCGAGAGACATTAGGTCCACATGGGAATGTCTGATTTCCTTGAAGAGCTGTAAAAGGAACTGTTGTTGATCTTGGTGTTGCAGATGCAACCTGCCCATCCCCATAATATTTATTCCTCCCCATCTTCCTCCTCCCCCTCCTCGCTATCCTCTCCCCTCTCTTCTTCTCTTCTTCATCTTCTTCTTCCTTTTTTACTTTGAAAAACATCTTTTTGTTGTTCTGAAACAGGCTTGGCAGAATGTGTAACCAAGATTTTGAGCATACTATAAAAGTAAATCTTCCTTTGGGTCCTCCTCTCTAACTGATGTAGTTTCTAGCGATTGCTAAGACTGGATCAGTTTTCAGGATGTGGAGAGAATTTCATAGATTTGAGGACAGCCTGATAGTTTGTGTTTGCTCACCAGATGGCCCTGGACAGTCTTTTTAGGACAAAATCATTCTATGGGAATACTCTGTAATCAGAGACTTTTAATTCTCTGTCCTTTTCCTCATCGCATAATGAAGGCTAGGGTTGCCATCAAGGGATTAAATGGCAGTCAGCTTGGGACTGATGTCAATGAAAACAGAAGCCCTTAAGTTAGCAAGCATTTAGGTGTACCAAGTGCTGGGGGTAGCACTCAGGGAGTAGATGGAAATGCCAAAATGGGTTTGACATGGTGTTTGCCCGTGTAGGCTACCTCTTCTGGGTACATTTCATTTCATTATATTTAATTTGAGTGTATTGATGACATGATTCTCAAAAATCTAACTCCTTTAAGGAAAAATCTGATTTGGCAGAATAAACAGTGAGGCCAATATGAACATTGTTTGTTGATCATTATTAATACAGATCTTCCTAAAGGTTAACTCATCGAGTGGGTTAAAGTTGCTTGTAGTATTGATCCTTTCAGCCCCTGTGGAGGCTGGGTTAAAACTCCAGGCAGCCACAGCCCCTGGGCTTGTCACCTCTGGCCTCAAACAACCTTATCAAATCACCACAGTCTGCTATACAAATATTAGCATCCTCTGTGTGGACTGATGTCATCATGGCCTCTGCCACCTTGTAATCTCTTATCATTTGATGTCAACAGACATGCAAAAGAATGAACTAAGTAGTGGGAGCCCTTTGTATTCCCAAAAGACAGGACTCACACTCACTCAAGAGGCAGATTTTGTCTAGCCATCCTGAAGCTCCATCTATACCTTTGTCAAGTGCTGGACCCAATAGTAGCAGCCCTTTTACAACTTGTTTTGTTTTGTTTATCCCCATCAAAGATGATCTGCTTGAGTATTGTTCTTCTTGATACCATGGAGGTGATTTGTGCGTTTTAATTGCTGCAAGCTGCACAGCTGAGTGTATCTCTCCATTTTGTACTGCTGTTGTTGATCATATAGGCTGTTATTTTTCTCCATGATAGTTGCCAAGGCTCCTGTGAATAGCCACAGGCAAATATGCTGAAAACATCTCAAGGAAATGGTTCATATGTAATGGGTGTATTCTCTGCCTGGGGTGTGTTTGGAAATGGGTCCATACAGCTTGTTCATACCAATGTCTGGAGGACAACTGGCAATTGATACCAGGGGGCCAGGGATGGTTAACATCCTACAGGAAATATCTGGCATAATAAAGAATTAGCCAGATAATTGGAGAAAGAGCATTCTGTGTGTGTGCTTAGAAGGGAAATTGCTAGATGTGATGGATCTAGTAGATTGGTGCTCAGCTTCCATTTTACATGTCTCCTTATTTGCCTGACCAAATCACAAAACCCAGAAAGTTAGGAAATCCCTTCAATCTGTCCTAGCAGACTTATTTAGATTTCCAGTCAGATTCTCACAGGGAAACTTGGAAGGAAAAAGTGAGGTGAAGGCTGGGCTGTTTTGCTGACAAGCAGGCACAGAGGCTTTTTATTTCTTTATTTTTTTCCAGCAGCAGACAATGCCCCTCAGTCCAGATCCCAGATACAGGCCACACTTTGGCCTGTGAACTGCTGTCATGTTGTAGCCTTGGAGCTGACAATGGTGGTGACATCTTCTGACCCTGAGATAATGGCTATATGGTGGTACTCCATCCTGATGCCCCAGTGTTCTGTTTGTGGCAGGGTCAGCAGCATCTCAGGTGGGCCAGAGAGAGGGGCTGCCATGGAAGTTATTCTCAAAGTCCCTGCATGGGGCTTGTTCCCTCAGCCTTTCTAACAACATGTCATGCACCTACCCTCCTGTCTTGAATTGCTTCATGCTTCCTATCTGTAGTTTTGTTTTCGCTATATTCAGCTGAAACATGGCTGATGCACTTGGTTTTAGGGATTAGATATCTTAATTTTTTACAAAATTTTGCAGTACAGCTCTTCCAAATAACTAGATCAGTTTACAGAACCACATGTATGAGTCCCATTTCCTTCCCAACTCAACGACTTTCAGGATTGTCACATCATTACTATTTCTCCCTCTCCTCCTTGTCCTCATGAACCTCGTTATTATCTATCAATCTGATAAGTGTAAAATAGCAAACTACTGTCTCTACTTGAGTGTCCTGATTATTTGCTACCTGATCACTTTTTCATGTTTGCTAGTTGCTTCCCTTTTCTGATAAATGCCTGATGATTTCTCTAATCTCTGGTGCTATTGATTTGTTTACAAATTCTACATCAATATACAGAAGTTCTTAGTGTGTCCCTGCCACCCCGTTCACTGGCTGGAAGTGGCCCAAGGGAGTGTGATCTTGGGATAACTCAGCGATGATTCTGGAGCTCAGAAGATGAGGCCCTTTGTCATTTATGCTCTGGGACAAAAGGCCAGTGAGAAACATCCTTCCTCCCCGAGCTCCTCAGATCTGCTTCTCTCCTCAGACTTGGGAGCAGTTCCTCCACACCTTCTGTGGCCTTCGTTTCTGAGGGAAAACTTAGAAGAGGATGATTTTGGGGATGAACTAGAGGCCCCGTTGCTTTGGAGGATCTCCGACTCTTAACTGATCCTCCACAATCCATTCTAATTTCCCTTGCCCTCAGCTACTCTCTCAGAGGGCATGGGTGGCCCACCTAGGGGTGAGATCCAAGCCTTCCTTCCTGAAGGGTCGGAAGTTCTGACAGTCCTTCTCTTTTTGGTTCTGAGTGACCACACATAACCATGCAAGTATGGGGAGGAGCCAAAGCCCATGGGTACTTCTTCTGGATTCACAGGTACTTCTCCTTGCTCCTATATCACAGAAAAAGAGACTTAGCTCATCCTGTAGATGAAGGTAAATTACCCTTGCTAATATAATGACTCCCTTTTTGCCAGTTTTTCCCCTAGGAACAAGGAGTCCAATATGTCCACACTAACTTTTTACATTGGTAGGATTCCTAGCAGTGTCCCTTAGCAAGAGTGTAGCCCTTTAGGGACAAGGACCTTCAACCCTGAAGAACCTCGAAGCATGAGGACAAAACTATAAGATCCCCCAGTGAATCGTTGGGAACGATGGTAAACAGGGTCACTCAGGTCTCCAACCCCTTGGTTTCTGAACACACACACACTTCCTATTGGGGACAGAGCAACTTATAGAGAAATCCTTATTTAAATAAACACACTGTGTTAGGAAGAGTGGCACCTATTCCTTTCCAGGTGTTTGCTCTGAGCTGGCATTTCAATTGTGCTTTTGGGGATTAACTATGGTGTTCTACAGAGGCTTCCCTGGTACCTCTGCTGGTAAAGAATCCACCTGCAATGCAGGGACCATGGTTTGATTCCTGGTCAGGAAATTCCTCTGGAGAAGGAATAGGCTACCTACTCGAGTATCCTTGGGCTTCCCTGGTGGCTCAGATGGTAAAGAATCCAACTGCAATGTGGGAAACCTGGGTTCAATCCTTGGGTTGGGAAGATAACCTGGAGGAGGGCATGGCAAAGCACTCAAGTATTCTTGCCTGGAGAATGCCCATGGACAGAGAATCCTAGCTGGCTACAGTCCATGGGGTTGCAAAGAATCGGATAGCACTGAGCTACCAAGAACAGCACAACACAGCACATGGTGCTCTGTGGAACTTCCAAGCTGGTGCTAGTAGTAAAGAATTCACCTGTCAAAGCTCTGATACAAGAGACATGGTTTCAATCCCTGGTTGGGAAGATCCTCTGTAGTAGGGAATGGCACCCCATTCTAGTATTCTTGCCTGGAAAATTCCATGGACAGAGAGCCCTGACAAGCTACAGTTCATGGGGACACAAAGAGTCAGACACCACTGAGCATAGCACAGGGGTATAGTGTTCTTTGAGGCTAGAAGCCTCTTGATGGTGTGATGTGTGATACAGCCCATGACTCTCATAGGCAGGGGCCACTTCAGTACCTTCTCATCCTGCACTTCCTTTGCTTCATGTCAGTCCCTGATCTGATGATGTATGTAAAGCCACATCTGTGGATCAGGTTCTTGTAAGTCCCCAGACAGTGGTGCTGGCTTGGCTGTGTGGGCACAAAAGAGAACCCATACCCAGAATATATTTATTATCCATATGAGGTTGAACAGATGGTCTTTTCAGATAAAAAAGATTCAGTGTGATCAACTTGCCACCAAATAGCCAGTTGATCTCCTCAAGGGACAGTGCCATACCGTGTATTCAGTGCTGGTCTCTGTTACTGACAATTTAGACATTCAGAGGTAGCAATAGAGCTGCCTAGGTAAGTGAGAGCCTGCACTGCTGGGCCCATTTATAACCTCTTGCAGCATGATAGGCAACTGCTCATAATTTTAGCTCATTTGGAAAATTATCACTCTCAACTATCTTTCAGGGCCCACATTTTGTTGGTACCCACAAACCAAGCTGAACTAGTCATAAACCAAGGCTGGTTTCCCTCCTTCTTCAGCTGGAGAAAACCTCCACGTGGCCATAGATATAAACTGAAGGAGAGGCACTGGTGCAACCCCACAGGTGGTTCAGGGTCTGGTCTGTGCACAAACCAAGCTGAACTAGTCATAAACCAAGGCTGGCTTCCCTCCTTCTTCAGCTGGAGAAAACCTCCACGTGGCCATAGATATAAACTGAAGGAGAGGCACTGGTGCAACCCCACAGGTGGTTCAGGGTCTGGTCTGTGTATCATGGATATAACTTCTGCTCTCTGATCCTGCTCAGGTTCATCTCCGGATGTACGTATCTATTATATCATAGACAGGAGCCACTAGGCCCTTCTCGCTAACCTCAGGACCTGGTGACAGTACCTGGCTCCTAATGGGAAATTCCAAAGTCATTGTCACTTTGTGTCCCACATTCAAGTGCTCCAACTATAACAGGACTCAGTATTACGTCAAAAGATGTTTATTTCTTAAAGGACTGATAATTCTCCATGATCGAACACATGGCCCCAGAATGCCAGGCCCCTGCACTGGGACTCTCCCACCAGAGCTGCCACAGTGCATCCTTTCCCACCAATGGCTCTTCCAATGCCATAGTGTTTGCTAGAGTGCATGTCCCAAGTGGTGGTTCTGATGGCACTCTGACTTGGACCTGCTCCACTGTCTTTTTCTACTCCAGGGAACCTTACAGTCTTTCATGCTTCCCAGTAGCTATTCCCTAGGTGTGATGGTGCCTGTGGACCCAAAGGGGTCTATCAAGGTACTGTGTTTCCTTCTCTGTGGTGGAAGATGCAAGGTGCAACAATTTGTTTTTTACTTGGAAAGGAACATGATGTCACTCTTCTGATACTAGATTCCCCCAAATTGCAGTTATGTGTCTAGTCTCTGAATCTTGGTAAGGTTTATCCTCCCTTCTCTGGGATGGGCATCTAACCAAGGCCTAGAGAGCACGAGTCGCTTCTTCCTTATCTTGCCAGCTCAGCATGATGTCATTGGTGTAATGGAGCAGCGTGATGTTGAGACATCCATGTGGTCCAGATCTCTTAGGACTGTATTATGACAGAAGGCAGGAGGCTTAGCATAGTCCTGAGGCATAATTGTAGATAAATATTGTTGTCTGTCCCACATGAATGCAAACTGTTTCCGATCTTGTTTTCTAATTTGAATAGAAAAAGAACACATTTGGCAAATCAGTGGCTGTACATCTTGTACCTGAGACCTTATTAATTGATTTGATTAATACCACATTGAGCACCGCAGCTACAAATGGGCCTACCACTTGATTAAGTCTGTCACAGAAGATAGCCATTCTCCAAGATCCATCCAGTTTCATCCAGTTTCTCAAGGTGTCACATCTTTGAACTCAATAAAAATGTGAGGAGGCCCTCCATGCTTGAATCTTTTAGCTACTTAAAGGTTGGACTAATATCCCCTCCAGAGTACAATAATTTTAAAATAATTTATTCATGTGAAATTCATATAACATAAAATTGCTTAAAAATAAACAACTAAGTAGCATTTGCTACAATGTTCTACTAAATGTTACAGCGGCGTGTAATCATAATCTCTATTTAACTCCAACACATTTCCTTCACTCCAGAGTAAAACTATGTATATAGTTCCCTCTTTATCCAGCATCTGGAAAGTAATAATCTTTGTCCCATCTCTATGAGTTTATCTAAAATGGATATTTCACATTATAGAATGGCTGCAATTACATCTATTTAGTAGCACATAGTACTTCATTCATTTTTATAGCTGAATAATATTCCATTATATGTATGTAATATATTCTGTCTATTCCTCCACTGGTGGACACTGGGGCTCTTTCTACGTTTTGGTGCTGCTGTAACTATGCATATATATGTAATTTTTTGAATGTCTATTTTCAGTTCTTTTGAGCATATACCTAGGAATAGAATTGTGGGGTCATGTGGTAATTCTAATTTTAACTTTTTAAGGAACCAAAAAATTTCCACCGCCACTGAACCATTTTGTTTTCCTGTCAGCAATGTAAAAGGGCTCCATTTTCTACCTTTCCTCACCAATGCTCATTATTTTCCTTTTCTTTTATTCTAGCCATTCTAGTTGGTATGAAATGTTATCTCATTATAGTTCTGATTTGTGCTTCATAATAATTCATTATGTTGACATCTTTTCATGTGTTTATTGAGCCTCTGAATATTTTCTATGTACCAATATCAATTTTAGTCCTTAACCCATTTTAAATTTAATAACCTTTTTGTTGTTGAGATATAAGGGTTCTTTATATATTCTGGATACTGGACCTTTATCAGATATGATTTGACAATATTTTCTCCCATTCTTTAAATTGCCCTTTCATTCTCTGGAAGTTCTTAGAAGCACAAGAATTGTATTTTATTTTAATGAGGTCCGACTTGTCTCTTCTCTTCTTTTTTGTTCATACTTTTAATGTCATAGCTAGCCAGGTCATTATTACTTTTGCATTAACTTTAGCACTCAACATCATGACAAAACATTTCAGTCCTGCCCTGTTTCTCTAAACTTACTTAAAGATTAGGTTTAGTTCCTTCATGAAATGGCATGAACTCACTCTAATGATCATCACAACTTTTGAATGTCCTTTAAATCACCTTCTTCATTCTTTAATATTAGGTGAATGAGTATATTGGCTCATCCAGATATATTTCTAAGTCTGAGAGTTTTTCAAAGGGATAATTGCAAGTTTTCAAATTGTCTGATTTCCTGAATTTTTAATCTTGGGGATAGAAATAGATCCATGGTCTCTCTTTCCAACTTCTATCAATGCAGAATTCCCTTTGATTCCTCACAGATGAACATTCTACTTGAATTTTCCCAGTGACAAGGTGAACAGTACTTCAAAAGGGTCACATCACCTGGTTGAACAGCAATAATTGTTGCAAAACTTTTCTTTAAAATGAGATAAAACCTCACATATTGCACTCTACCCCCTTTGACCTAATTTTATTTTCTAAAGCTACACAACAGGAGACTGTTCTTTCTTTCCTTTATGTGTATACTTAGTTGCTCAGTCTAGTCAGATTCTTTGTGACCCCATGGACTGGAGCCTGCCAGGCTCCTCTGCCCATGCGGATTCTCCAGCCAAGAAATACTAGAACAGGTTGCCATGCCCTCTTCCAGGGGATCTTCCCAACCCAGGGATCAAACCCAGGTCTCCTGCATTGCAGGCAAATTCTTTACCATCTGAGCCACCAGGGAAGCCAAATTTGGATTCTAGATGTCTCATTTTCCAAATCACTGTCCTCTAAGAAAACTTGAGTTTGTCAATATTCTTAAAATGCAGGAGTCAGAATAAGACTAATGCTCAACTGTGATCAAAGTCAAGCAAAGTAATTATTTGTACATATTGATTTTATTAATGAAACTATGGTTGCTTACTCCTTTATTAATAAGGAGTAAGCCCATTTGAATCAAGTCCCTTTCATCAGCTGTCATGTGTTTTTGCAGAGGTAAAAATATCAACACTTAAGGAGAGCTCAAAATTTCTGCATGTGAATTTCCCATTATGAAGTATATTATCAGAGATTCCACAACCATACAGGAAAACTCACAATACCTTACAAGGAAAATGGATTGTATTATCTTCAGTCTGCCTAAAACATAACTGTATCTTATAAGTTAGATACAGTAAGATATAACTGTATCGTATCCTGAAATGAACCCTATTCACATAGCAGCTTCTAATTTGGTCATTTAAAGTGAATTGGCTTATGCCCACTCCACATCTAACAAGAGAATAGATTGTCACGACTGATATATTCATATTTTTTTCCATCCAGACTCTCTTTGTAGTATATAGGATGTGTGTGTGTGTGTGTGTGTGTGTGAGAGAGAGAGAGAGAGAAAGAGTGTGTGTGTGTGTGTGTGTGTGTGTGTGTGTTTGTATAAGAGAAAGAAAGAGGAAATGAGAAAATGTCTCAAAGTGTGGAAAAGAATATAAATCCTATGTTTAATTACAAACAGCTATAAAATGAGACTACATAGAGCTTCATCCAAATATCCCTCAAAATTTCAATTTTTTGGTTTCTTTTTAATTGTATTACTTTTAAAAACTAAGTGTGTATTTTTCTACTTTTTTACTATGCCAAAATACACAAACATAAAATTTCTCATCTTAACCATTTCTAAGTACATAGCTCAGTGGTATTAAATGCTTTCCCTTTTAAGGCTTATTAATATTCTCTCATATGTATATACCATAAGTGCTTATCTATTCATCTATCAAAGAAAATTTGTGTTGCTTCCACTTTTTTAGCTATTGTGAATAATGCTGCTATGAACATGGGTGTACAAATATCTCGCTGAGACTGTGCTTTAAATTATTTTGCATATATACTCAGAAATGGAATGGCTGGATCCTGTGGTAATTTTATTTTTAATTTGTTGAGGAACCATCATACTGGTTTCCGTACTGGCTGCACCAGTTTACAACCCCCCCCCACCCAACAGTACCCAGTTTCTCCACATCTTCACCAACACTTGTTATTTTCTGGGTTTTTGATAGTAGACTTCTTAATGGGTGTGAGGCAGTATGTCATAGCTTTCATTTGCATTTCCCTAATGATTATTTGTGCAAGCAATTGCTTTTTATGCTTATGTGACATGAGGCCTGAGGCTTAACAGATGTGGTGTCTGTCAAAGAAATGATAGTGTTGTTAGAATGTGAGCTCATGTGGCCTAAAGGAAATGTTAGCAGTCACCGTAATGATCTCTCATGTAGCTTTTGTGGATGGATTTCCCAGAAATTCTCAGATGCAGAAACAATTGTTTCTGGTTGTTTGTCTTTATCTAAAAAAAGACTTGAAGTTCCTTACTCCAATTCTTGTGAGCAATTTCAGAATGAATCCACATTTGAGTAATGTAGATCACCATCAGTATAGAATACTAAAGGAGATATAGAAAATCAGCTTAGGACAGTGTAAAGCTAATTTTCTGTCCGAGTGTGATAAGAAGCAGAAGGAGTTCTTCCTGTGTGATATATCAAGGTGATAATGTGCCCCATTGGGACAATTTGCTTTATATTTCTTAAGATAGATATGACTGAGGAAATGGCAGATGGAGGTCAAGAAAAAACTTATGAAGTCCTTCACCTTATATCCATAAATCAATGACTTGGTCCCAGAGAGTTAGCTAAAAATATATTTCTCTTTCAGATGAACGAGGTTAGGTCGTGAAAAGAAGAATGTGTTGACTGAAATGACTGAGAACACTATTTCTGTCATTAGCACAATACTACAGCATTACGTACAGAACACAGGAAAGTGATTTTTTTTTCTTTCACTTGTACTTTTCAGTAGCACAGAGATATTTTTCTCTCTTTCTCTCTTTCATACACACACACACACGTGTATACATTTCCATTTTGTGGATGAAACATATGAGTTTATAGTCAGAAAAATAATTGGTTTCTGCTAAGTGTTTGGCCCCTGGGAGAGGGAGTAGTTAGGGAAGAAATAATTTAAATAAAAATGCACCAGGTATTCTCACTGGGGGAAAAATTAGGAAAAAAAAATATCCAGGAGACATTATGTTGAAACAATACTAGTATCTGAAAAAAAGTAGACTTTAGATGTTTTTCATTCTAAGAAGCTGGTACCAGCATCAACTGCCCAAAGAGATCAATGTGTTAAATGACAATCTTGGGTTGAGAATGTAGTCTTTAAAGTTCAGTGTGAAATACTGATTTTTTAAAATTAATTTCTTTTGAAATAAAACTGTAACCTTTTAAACTTATAATCAGGTATAACCTAAACTGTAAGGAAGGTACTTAAGAAGAAAGAGTTCAAATGGTAGCACTGAATTTCCAGAGAGATTTGCTCCTTTTGTTTTATTGCATTCCATAAGTGTCACCGGGAGAAAAAAAAAAATCCTTTAAAGAAATACATTTTACAGCTTATCACTCATGTCTGAGAAAACTCATTTAATGCTTTTGTTGGCCATGATACTGAAAATAAGTCTTGATGGAAGCAAGCAGAGTCATATACTGAAGTACACAAATAGACAGGTTTGCTTGGTTTATTCCTCAGCCTTGCTGCCAGAATGCAAATGAGCTTTTCCAGGCCCAGTTTCAAGCTGTCAAGTGACAAAGTGGGGGGTGGGGGGAGGGCAGGAAAAAAATCAATTGCGTGAACCTCGCACAGAAGTCTACAGATTAATTATGTTTTAAGAAACTGAAAACAATGTGTGTTTTGTTGGCAACTTGAAAGATCAGTGCCTGAATTACTCCTTAATATTATGTAAACAAATAGAGCCTAATTAATTGTAGAGGAGACAGTCACCATACCTGTGAAAAGTGAGACTGTTTTCCTTTCAAATAAATGAATTGCGTACAGAAGGCAGGAGTCCTTTTGCAGCTGCAGATAGCATTTATATATTACTTACAGGATGATGAGAGAACGGCATTGTGACTTTAAATGCCAAATAGAGATCTGCATACCAGTTCTTTCCATTGTAGCTCCGGAATCCTAGGGATTCAGGGGGTAGTTAAGTAAGCAGGTTGTACACTCATTACTCCTAGCATTTGGTAACAGAGATATGACCCTGAGGCTTGTAAGAGGGTAGGATGTCCTCATCATTGTTTTTGGTTCACTTCGATAAATTAAGCCCAATTTAGTACCAGTTAGTATAGAGCCATGAATTCAGTAAATCAAAAATATTAACATAAATTATTTTGGTTCTTGTACCAACCCTGACATGAATATTGGGAAATTAACTTGCTTATTAGCTACTCAATATTGATTGAGAATCCAAGGATGGCTAGCAATGTATCTAAGATAAAAAAAAAACAAGGGAAAGTTGAGTTAGGAAGGGTTCAATGAAGGAGACCTAACTATAGGAAACTTCAAAGAAAGACATACTAGCTTCAGACAAAATGGCAAAGGCTGTTTTTTGTAAGATAAAGGGACTCTGAAAATAACAGATTCCTTTGAGGTTTACCTAACAAATAAAAACATCAGGACTGTTTTGGTAATTAAAAAAATACTTGACTATGGAGAGAAGAGAGATCCAGAGGAAAGTAAAATGATTTGGTATGCCTTAGAGCAGCAGATGTTCACCAGTTGGCAGCAAGAAGTTAAGGCAGTTGGAAAGACATGAGAATAAAAGAGAAGAGGTTAATTTGTTTGACATGCAGTGATAGAAAGTTAACTTTAGGTTTCATAATTTTAGATGAGATCAGTGATTTTGCAGAGATAAGATGTGAGTTTTGTGGAGAAACACTTAGGAGAAGATAATGTTCTGAGATTATTTTTATGAAATGAGAAATCAGAAAATGGAATTTGGTTATATATTGGAAGAACAGGATACTCTGAAGACATTTTCCTGCTTTCAATTGATTTATGTTTATATAAATACAAAATGTTGGCCAAAATCTGTGGCAGGAAATAATGAAGAACAGACAATTCAGTAGGAATCTTGTTTTTGCCCAGCCTTTTAAATAGTTTCCATTTATTTTATTAAAAATGTGTCTATTACCTTGAGTCCATTTCTAATTAGGAATAAGCAAAATTACATAGTTTGTTAAGTGAATTCAAAATTACCTAGCACATCCATGCTGTGTAATGTGAGGTTTCAGTCCTTCAGTAAATACGCCTACGTACAGTCCATGTATTTCCAAATATTCAACTATTTCTATTGAAATATGTTTGCCCTCCTAAGTTGACTATCTTGGCTTTGGTTAACAGTCATATTGTATTTGTTGAGTAAGGGTCTTAATGCAGGTACTTTTATTTTTTTTTGTCAGACCCACCTTCTCACCCCTTTTCTGCAATGAGAAAAAAAAAATCACAAAGAAAATTCACTGCAAAGTACATGCCCATTAAGTTGAGTGAATGGATACCCAAAATGCACTAACTAAACAAGATACAGATGTGAAAAATTTCTTTATAGATTATACTATGCGTTTATGTATATGCACATACACCCATACATACATGCTTACATTTAAATGTGAAGCCTGACATCCTAAAAATACTTTTCCTTCTCACAGTAAGCCAAGTTACACTACTTTGCTAAGCAAAAGCACTAAATTATTCTCATCTTATGCATTGCCATCTGGCATACTTGTACTACATTTTTGTGAATCACAGAAAAAGCAATTCAAAACCAGACATTAAATAGACTCATAAGTAATTATCGACATATTAAGTAGGTTCTGAAGACAGGTTTGAACACATACATTCCAACAGGATTTTCTTAGGTTGATAGCCACAAGCTTTTTAATTGAGAAAAATATTTTATAATATTATCGTAAAATAACTTGGCAAACTTTCTATGTACATCTGCTTCGTGAGGCTTGTAACATGCTACATTATAAAAGTAGTTCTGTTCTGTGATTCAGACTCAACTCCTTTTCTTTGATATTTTTTCATGTTTTATTAATGGAGAAGGAATCCTCATAATGAAGGAAGTGTCTTTATCCTGAAAACACCCAGATTTTGTTTTTCCTTACAAGTCTAGGATTCTGCAGATCTGACACCATGGTGGTGGAACTAATCTGTTATTTGTGGACCAGGGTTCTTGTCAAAGGGGCCACTTAGATAGTCTCCCATTAGCTTTTGTGAATGCAAGATAATATCATACACATGCGCGCGCACACACACACACACACACACACACACACTGATTTGTTGCTAGCCATGGATTTTTCATGTTGTTATTGTTCAGTCACTAAGTCGTATCCAGCTCTTTGCGACCCCATGAACTGCAGCACATCAGGCTTCCCTGTTCTTCACTATCTCCCAGAGTTTGTTCAAACACATGTCCATTGAGTCAGTGATGCCATCTAACCAACACATCCTCTGTCGCCCCCTTCTCCTCCTGCCCTCAATCCTTCCCTTTTATCATAGTAAGTTTCCTTCTGTTTCTGGTTAAGTGTTTTTATCATGAAAGAATGTGGAATTTTGTCAAATTCTTGTATTACATCAATTAAGATGACTTTTTCCCTTCATTCTGTTAAGGTGACTTATCACATTGATTAATTTTTGTCTGTTGACCCATTCTCAAATTCCAGGAATAAATCCCATTTGGTCATAGTGTTAAAAAAAAATCTGGTTCCATTTTGTTACAGTTCTAGTCTTGAGAATTATGCCTTTATATTTACCCAAAACAGTTGCCCCTTCTAACACTACTACTCTGAAGGAGTTTATAATTCACATGAAAGTCATTTGTAAGTCTGGCCACACTAACTTACAGGTTATTGATCCTCTTTAAATGTGATTCTTGGAATCAAACACTATACTTCAAATATGACCCAACTAAAGTCAGAGTGTAGGGAGTTTTCACTTTTAATTTTCCTAATAGAAACAGTACAGTAATTCACAGACTACATTTGTCTTGTCAGGAAGCATTGCAAACTGTTGCCTAAAACTGATCTTGAGTCATTAAGATCATGACTATTTATTAATTTTTTATTCCCTCAGGTATTTATTCCTAAATATAGACATTATACTTAACCCTATTATATCCCATTCTATTAGCGGGTTTCTGATTTTAACTATTAGAGAACCTTCCTTTAACAGCTCCTTAAATTTTATGATTATAAAAATAAAATGCCTTTTAGTACAGAAACTGTGTAAAAGGTAGGGAAAAATAAAATATATATAGTGCCTAGGGCATCACGACCGCAATTATATGTGTAACAGTTATATATCCTGCTTTTTTTCACTTAAAATTATCTTATGGGTATTTTAATACATTATTTAATGTTCTTTTGAAATGTGATCTCTAGGAAGGACTGAATAATTTTTAACAATGTGAGTATATTATATTTAATTAAATAGTAGATAATTATTGAGTATATTTATTGATTTTTCTATTGCATACAATATTTACTGTATTTCTCAATAAGTATAGAACAAGTTATTGGACATAGAGTTTTTTGATCAAAAAATGAATCTTTGAGGAAAATCTTGACACATATTTCCCAAATTGAAATTTATTTTCAAGGTGCTGTTTTAAATCCCTGATAATGTCCTATACATGTTCATACACACGCGCACACACACACACATGCACATATATATATATATATATATATATATATATATATATATATATGTATACATCTGTGTGCATATATATGTTTGTTTGTATATGAGATTCCCAAGTGGTGCTAGTAGTAAAGAACCTGCCTGTAAATGCAGAAGACATTAAGAGATGTGGGTTTAATCCCTGTGTTGGGATGATCCCCTGGCAGAAGGCATAGCAACCCACCCCAATATCCATGCCTGGAGAATCCACTGGACAGAGGAGCGTGGCAGGCTACAGTCCATCAGGTCACAAAGAGTCAGACACGACTGAAGCAGCATAGCACAGCACATAGCACAGCACATACCTGTATATGGATATATACATCTGTGTATATGTGTGTATTTTTGTTTAGTTGCTAAGTCATGTCTGACACTTTTGTGACCCTGTGGACTGTAGCCTGGCCAGGCTCCTCTGACCATGGGCTTTTCCAGGCAAGAATACTGGAGTGGGTTGCCATTTCCTTTTCCAGGGACTCTTCCTGATGCAGGGATAGAACTCACATGTCCTGTGTTGGCAGGCATATTCTTTATCACATAGACACCTAGGAAGCCCGTGTGTGTGTGTGTGTGTGTGTGTGTGTGTGTGTGTGTGTATAAAATCTTGGGAACATGGAAAGAAAGAATGAATCTGGGAAGGTTATACTACAAATTATTATGACCTATCTCATAACTGACTTTTAACTGTGGGATTGAAGCTGGTAGGAATAAGTGGTACATGGCAGCATCTGACTACTCCAAAAAATCTATACATGAGTATATTTAAAGGTACATACCTGAATGTGATATAAAGGTACTATTATGGACCTGGCCTGTATTTTATTTTCCCTGTTTCTCTCACAAATATTTTTGTAATGAAAGGAACAAAATATCTAACATTTTAGTAGGATATTATCATTATATGAAAAGTTCCATATCTGAAATTAATCTAGAGGTAACAATAAAATTAAGCCTTTAATGCAATATGGCCAAAATTTTTGCTATTATTTCCTGAGAAGACAAATACTCCATTGAGGCTTTCTTGGTGATTGCAAAGGTTTATTTAGTAAAATTTATAATATAAGCATTTATTGAGCACTATGGGTAAAGCACGATGCTAGACACTGAATTATTTAGACTAAGAAAGAAATGTCCCAATTTTTTTCCCTGAAGATCTTACTCTCTAGAGGAGGATATTGAGAAGTTAGTAATGTTCTGTGTAATAATATAGATAAGCACAGAGGTCCATGCCAGCCTACCTGGAACATGAGGACTTTTGGTGTTAGCCTGTACTTTCCTCTTGAATTTAAAGTGATATTTCCTTTCATCCTTAGTCACCTGTCTCTGTTCTGTGGTGACTAAAATAGTACTTTGGGAATTAAAAGATAATGGGTGGGTAAATACTGGGGAAAGAAATCTAATTAAAGTGAAGTACATTCTATCCTAGATCTTTTCTTCACTATATATAATAATTACCTTTAGGTTAAGATGAATTCAAAAATTTGGCAGCCAAATTTGCTAATGTTATATCCTAGCACTTGCTTACTAGAGATCAGACATGTTTTCTGTTTGCCAGTAAACAAGTTTGTATTGGCCACAAAGCCAAATCTGTTCCCTAAAATAAAAACCTGGTGTAACCCTGTGTGTTAACACCACTCATTACTGATTTACCAGTGAGAAAACTTTGGTTGTATAGCTCCTGATGTTTACAGATCCAAATTGGAGAAAGGTCAGGAATGCCAACAGATCTGCAAGTTAGAGGATTCACAGGCCTCAGTCTTAAATCATGAAACTCCTAAGACTATTGTTTATAAGTCCCACTTTATTGTTTCTGTAAAATTTAGAAAGATCACTGCATGCCCACAACCCACAAATTGGTATAGATTTTCAAGAACTCAAACTATTATTTGGACATCTGCAATGTCTAATGCAGAAAAGGGCTGCAGGTGACAATGGTTTCCATCTTAGCACTAGTAACTGTGAAGAGAGATGATGAGTATATTTATTCCCTTCCATATTTATGTCCTTCCATTTGTCGCAGCCTGTCTTTTTTTTAATTGGAGTAAAATTGCTTTACAATGTTGTGTTAGTTTCTGCTATACAACAGTGTGAATCAGCTATATGCATGCATATATCCCTCCCTCTTGAGCCTCTCTCCCATCCCCCTCATCTCCACCCCTCTAGGTCATCACAGAGCACCTGTCTAAGCTCCCTGTATGATACAGAAACTTCCTACTAGGTATCTATCCAGCCTCTGTCTTTTCATCTGTAAATGCATATCAGTATACTTTCAACCCATGTTAGCTAATGTTTTTATTTGAAGATACTGCAGAAAGAGAGAACTACCAATGTAACAAGGTCTCTTGAAAGTAGAAGGCCATAGATTTCAGAACTGAGGTGAATAAATTAATTTTACAAAGGAGGAATATATCTCTTACACTGTGGTGAGTGCAAAAGACAAAAATATAGGTTCAGGTTCATTCACCTTTGTGGGTGTGATGTTGACAGATTTCCAATCTTAATGGCATTTATTTTCTCTGAGATAAGAGGTAGGATGACTAGCTCCACATAGATTACACAGTTGGTGGGAGGGAGATGGCCTTAAAATAACCAGTGTAGAGACAGTGAGAGAAGAAGGTTGCCAGATGGTCTTGGATGCCCATTTCATGCTGCTGCTGCTCAGTCACTTCAGTCGTGTCTGACTCTTTGCAACCCTATGGACTGTAGCCCACTAGGCTCCTCTGTCCTTGGGATTCTACAGGCAAGAATACTGGAGTGGGTTATCATGCCTTCCTCCAGAGGATCTACCTGATCCAGGAAGATCTGCGTCTCCTGCATTGCAGGCAATTCTTTACCAATGAACCCTCAGGGATGCTAGTGAAAATATATTTAAAGGAAGAGTACTTTGTGAGGGTCTCATGTTTCTCTGAACAGCGTACCTAGCCTGGACTTGATTAAGGAAGAATGATAGTTGTCATGGTCCAAAATCAGTGTTCTTCAAGGTAGATGTGAGAGAATGACAACAGATCAAGTGAAAGAAGGATATTAGAGAGTGGATCGACTTGAAATCTATTCAAAATTGAGATATAAACAAATATAGAGATATAGACAAATACTGAAAAATTAGAAAGGACAGAGGGACTTTCCAGATGACTCAGTAGGTAAAAAATCTACCTGCAATGCAGAAGATGCAGAAGTTTGATCCCAGAGTTGGGGAGGTCCACAGAGAAGGGCATGACAACCGACTCCAGTATTTTTGCCTGGAGAATCTCCTGGACAGAGGAGCCTGGTGGGGTACAGTCCATGGTGTCGCAAAGTGTCAGACATGACTGAAGCAACTGAGTACATAAGGATGCAGAAAAAACAGAAGTATGGAGATGTTGGTCATGTGAAAGGCAAGTTGGGAGTAAAACTAACTCTAAAACTTGAAGGGTAGAAAATTATATTAAAAACTAGGGTGTTTATATTTTATAAGTGAAACTTTTCCAGAATTCAAAGACCATGAGTGTACCAGGGTGCATTAAAAGGTTGGAATTAGAGAAGAGGTGACACATTTTATGCTTGTCCTTACTTAATCATGAATAGTTTCCCATTTAAGTTTTTTCTTAATCAAGTACTTAATAAATCATGTATTTACTTGTAAATTAATAAATAATATATGAATACTAAACCTAAAATGTAATCAATACCACATTAGTAATCCATAAGCATGTGGAATGAGACTCCATTTGCACACAGATGTATTTTATACATAGCATAAACATTGTGTGTATATATGCTGAATATACATTGTTTATATTCTCATTATGGCCATCAACTTTGCACAGAGAATGAATTCTACTTAGTTCTATTTGATATATTTTTGTTGTTCAGTTGCCCAGTTGTGTCCAACTCTGCGGTCCGATGGACTGCAGAATGCCAGGCCTCTCTGTCCCTCACCATCTCCTGAAGCTTGCCCAAGTTCATGTCCATTGCATCAGTGATGCCATCCATCCATCTCATCCTCTGATGCCACCTTCTCCTTCTACCTTCAGTCTTTCCCAGCATCAGGGACTTTTCCAACGAGTCAGCTGCTCACATCAGATGACCGAAATACTGGACCAAAATACTGGAGTTTCAGTTTCAGCATCAGTCCTTCCAATGAGTATTCAGGGTTGATTTCCCTTAAGATTGATTGGAATGATCTTTTTCCTGTCCAAGAAACTTTCAGGAGTCTTCTTCAGCACCACAGTTCGAAGGCTGATGCTGGTATATTATTAAGTTCATGCTAAGCCACTTCAGTTGTGTCCAACTCTTTGCAGACGCATGGACTGTAGCCCACCAGGCCCTCTATCCATGGGATTTCCTAGGCATGAATACTGGAGTGGGTTGCCATTTCCTCCTCCAGGGGATCTTCCCAACCCCAGTCTCTTATGTCTCCTGCAATGTCAGGTGGGTTCTTTACAACTAGTGCAACCTGAGAAGCTTATTTGATAAATTACAAATTATAAACTAATAAAGCTCTATTGTGCTTGAGGATCACTCTGCTGAGGGCCAATCTCTTTGGCCATTTTTTTCCTATGTGTATGATAAGTTGTATGTGTGTAAGTGCTTTTGTTTTTGAAATTTATAATTGTAATATTCTGTTAGTGACTAGCATACAAAGTTACTGTGCCAAACAACCCCTTGGTTCTATTCTAAACTTACTATTCAGATTATCTTATTGTCCTCACCTAACTACATAAAACTGTCATACACAGGACAGCCAAAGATGGAGAAGCTCTATACAATCAGCAAAAACAAGACCAGGAGCTGACTGTGGCTCAGATCATTAACACTTTTTGCCAAATTCAGACTTAAATTGAAGAAAGTGGGGAAAACCACTAGACCATTCAGGTATGACCTAAATCAAATCCCTTACGATTTTACAGTGGCAGTGACAAATAGAGTCAAGGGATTAGATATGATAGACAGAGTGCCTGAAGAACTATGGATTGAGATTCATGACATTATACAGGAGGCAGGGATCAAGACCATCCCCAAGAGAAACAAATGCAAAAAGGCAAAATAGTTGCCTCAGGAAGCCTAACAAATAGCTGTGAAAAGAAGAGAAGCCAAAAGCAAAGAAGAAAAGGAAAGATATACCCATCTGAATGCAGAATTCCAAAGAATAGCAAGGAGAGATAAGAAAGTCGTCCTTAGTGATCACTGCAATGAAATAGAGGAAAACAATAGAATGGGAAAGACTAGAGATCTCTTCAAGAAAATTAGAGATACCAAGGGAATATTTCATGCAAAGATGGGCACAATAAAGGACAGAAATGGTATGAACCTAACAGAAGCAGAAGATATTAAGATGAGGTGGCTAGAATACACAGAAGAACTATACAAAAAAGATCTTCATGACTCAGATAATCAGGATGGCATGATCACTCACCTAGAGCCAGACATCCTGGAATGCAAAGTCATGTGGGCCTTAGGAAGCATCACTACGAACAAAGCTAGTGGAATTGATGGAATTCCAGTTGAGCTATTTCAAATTCTAAAAGATGATGCTGTGAATGTGCTGCACTCAATATGTCAGCAAATTTGGAAAACTCAGCAATGGCCACAGGATTGGAAAAGGTCCGTTTTCATTCAAATTCCAAAGAAAGGCAAAGCCAAAGAACACATAAACTACTGCACAATTGGACTCATCTCACACACTAGTAAAGTAATGCTTAAAACTCTCCAAGCCAGGCTTCAACAGTACATGAGCTGTGGAATTCCACATGTTCAAGCTAGATTTAGAAAATGCAGAGGAACCAGAGATCAAATTGCCAACATCTGCTGGATCATCTAAAAAGCAAGAGAGTTCCAGAAAAACATCTATTTCTGCTTTATTGGCTATGCCAAAGCCTTTGTGTGGATCACAACAAACTCTGGAAAATTGTTAAAGAGAGGGAAATACCAGATCAACTCACCTGCCTCTTGAGAAATCTGTATGCAGGTCAGGAAGCAACAGTTAGAACTGGACATGGAACAACAGACTGGTTCCAAATCATGAAAGGAGTAAGTCAAGGCTGTATATTGTCACCCTGTTCATTTAACTTAAATGCAGAGTACATCGTGAGAAACACTGGGCTGGATGAAGCACAAGCTGGAATCAAGATTGCTGGGAGAAATATCAATAACCTCAGATATGCAGATGACACCACCCTTATGTCAGAAAGTGAAGAACTAAAGAGCCTCTTGACAAAAGTGAAAGAAGAGAGTGAAAAAGTTGGCTTAAAGCCCAACATTCAGAAAACTAAGATCATGGCATTCAGTCCCATCACTTCATGGCAAATGGATGGGGAAACAATGGAAACAGTAACAGACTTTATTTTGGGGGGCTCCAAAATTACTGCAGATTTTGACTGCAGCCATGAAATAAAAAGACACTTACTCCTTGGAAGGAAAGTTATTACTGACCTAGACAGCATATTAAAAAGTAGAGACATGACTTTGCCAATAAAGGTCCGTCTAGTCAAGGCTATGGTTTTTCCAGTAGTCATGTGTGGATGTGAGAGTTGGACTATAAAGAAAGCTTAGCACAGAAGAATTGATGCTTTTGAACTGTGGTGTTGGAGAAGACTCTTGAGAGTCCCTTGGACTGCAAGGAGGTCCAACCAGTCCATCCTAAAGGAAATCACTCCTGAATATTCACTGGAAGGACTGTTGTTGAAGCTGAAACTTCAATACTTTGGCCACCTGATCCGAAGAGCTGACTCATTTGAAAAGACCCTGATGCTGGGAATAACTGAAGGCGGGAGGAGAAACGGATGACAGAAGTTGAGATGATTGTATGGCATCACCAACTCAATGGACATGAGTTTGAGTAAATTCCAGGAGTTGGTGATACACACGGAGCCCTGTCATATGGCAGTCCATGGGATCACAAAGAATCAGACACGACTGAGCAACTAAAGTGAACTAAACTACATAAAACTGTCATACATAGGACAGAAACACTGGGACCTAAATAAAAATGGTCATTCACACTACTTTGCTTCAAATATAATTCACATTTAAATATAAATCATGAAGTTAATGTCCACAGTTTGAGAGATACTTTAGAATCCTGTGTTCTGACCCTGTCTTTCTTGAAGAAAAGCGATGAATAATTTTTGGATAATTTTTAAAAAAGTTATGATCTTTCTGGGTCTTTGTAAAATGATTTATTTTTCTCTTATCACATTTCTAAATTCATCTTTCTGAATTCACTGGTTTCTAGAACTAACATTAAGCAAATATCTGAAACTTAAGAAACTGCCAGGTACCATGGAACCCAGACCAAGAAGATACCTCAAAGTGTCTTTTTTTTTTTTAACTTAGAGAAAGCAATTAGTTCAGTTCAGCTCAGTTCAGTCGCTCAGTCATGTCCAACTCTTTGAAACCCCATGGACTGCAGCATTCCAGGCCTCCCTGTCCATCACCAACTCCAGGAGTTTATTCAAATTCATGTCCATTGAGTCGCTGATGCCATCCAACCATCTCATCCTCTGTCATCCCCTTCTCCTCCTGCCTGCAATCTATCCCAGCATCATGGTCTTTTCAAATGAGTCAGCTCTTCACAAAAGGTGGCCAAAGTATTGGAGTTTCAGCTTCAACATCAGTCCTTCAAATGAACATTCAGGACTGATTTCCTTTAGGATGTACTGGTTGGATCTCCTTGAAGTCCAAGGGACTCTCAAGAGTCTTCTCCAACACGATAGGTCAAAAGCATAATTCTTCTGTGCTCAGCTTTCTTTATAGTCCAACTCTCACATCCGTACATGACTACTGGAAAAACCATAGCCTTGACTAGACGGACCTTTGTTGAGACAAAATCATGTCCCTGCTTTTTAATATGCTGTCTAGGTTGGTCATAACTTTCCTTCCAAGGAGTAAGCATCCTTTAATTTCATGGCTGCAATCACCATCTGCAGTGATTTGGAGCCCCCAAAAATCAAGTCTGCCACTATTTCCACTGTTTCTCCATCTATTTGCCATGAAGTGATGGGACCAGATGCCTTGATCTTTGTTTTCTGAATGTTGAGCTTTAAGCCAACTTTTTCACTCTCCTCTTTCATTTTCATCAAGAGGATCTTTAGTTCTTCACTTTCTGCCATAAGGGTGGTGTCATCTGCATATCTGAGGTTATTGATATTTCTCTCGGCAATCTTGATTTCAGCTTGTGCTTCCTCTAGCCCTGTGTTTCTCATGATGTACTCTGCATATAAGTTCAATAAGCAGGGTGACAATATACAGCCTTGACGTGCTCCTTTTCCTATTTGGAACCAGTCTGTTGTTCTATGTCCAGTTCTAACTGTTGCTTCCTGACCTGCATACAGATCTCTCAAGAGGCAGGTCAGGTTGTCTGGTATTCCCATCTCTTTCAGAGTTTTCCAGTTTATTGTGGTCCACACAGTCAAAGGCTTGGCATAGTCAATAGATTCCACTTAATCCTGAAATCAAGTGCAGAAATGGGCCTGTTCATCAGATTTGATCTGCCTACCCCACCAGGACAACTCCATATTCTACTATGGAGTCTTACAAAGTTTTGTCTTGAGGATATATTATGGTTATTCTCAAAGACTTCTCAATTGATGCCATATGTACCACCAATTCTTTATATACCAATGTTGCTCATAAAAGGTAAGAGGAAAAAGAAGTACAATTTAATTAAATAGCACCAAATATAACTGCCAATTAATTTTTTATCAGAAAAGAGTATTTTAAGAGGCTCTGAAAGGGCAAAAAAACTAAGAATCACAAGATTAAAGGGTATCTAAAATATTAACATTGAATATTTCACAGAAAATTTTTCTCCTTATATAAAAAGTACTAAATAAGTTACATTTGAATGCTATATATATATATATATATATATGTATATATATATATATATACACATGTGTGTGTGTGTGTATAAATATAAATATCTCACAGATACTTCTCATTTAATAGAAAGTGGATAAGATTTAAAACATAAGGAGTTTAGGTAAAGAAGGAACTGTATATCCAATTTAAATTGTATTAAAATCCAAATATAAAATATGAACAGAAATTATATTTTCCTAAATGAAAGCAAATATTCACTCCCCCCCCAAAAAAAGCAGGTAAATTATACTATTAAGAGAAAATATATATGGATACAGTACTTTCTTGCTTTGATATACATAAAAAAATAAAAACACCTGTTATGTTTAAATGTTTAGGCTATATCGTTAGAAATATATAATCCTACTTTCATGAATATTTCACAACTAGGGGAAATAAATTAGCAGAACAATTTGAATTAGCTGTCTTCATACTAGGCAGGGCTTACTTCTTTCTCTTTTTTAAAGCTTTCTGAGATATAATTAATATACAAAACTTGCACGTATTTAATGTATACATTTTGATGAGTATGGACGTAAGCATACACCTATAACGTTATCACCGGAGTCGAGGTACTAACCAAATCCACCACCTCCAGCAAATTCCTTGTGTTCTTGTGTGTATGTGTATGCTTAGAACACTTAACATGAGATCTAGCCTCAACATATTTAAGTGCACAATAGTATGTTGTTAACTACATATATTTACATTTGCTCTTTTATACAGCAGATCTCTAGAAGTTACTCATCTTGCTTACTTTTTAAAGGTTCTTTTCACATGTGAAATATTCCATAAGATGTCCCCTGTTGCCCTGGAGGATGCAACTATTTTTATATGGACAATGGCAAACCACACAAGGGTCCATGGTATTAAGAGGAAAACTGCATTCCACACTTTCTACTTTGTCTTGTTTCTTCCCTCTCAAACTCATTCACATCGTCCTGGCAGTTAGAAATGATGCTATTCGAGTTGATGGCTTTATGGCTGAGAATATTGTTCAATTTCTTGGGACTGGGAGGCTCCAGTGAATTGTATTATCATTTTATTCAGCAGTATGACTCTGAAATCATTCACTATAGGTTGCTGTTCCCCGCCCCCTCCAGTCAGAACCATCAAAGCGCTCTCTTTGTGCTGAGTCCTCTAGATTGACTTTCTGACATTTTTCTTTTATCTTCAGGAGGCTAATTCTCACAAAGGATCCAACCTCTGTTGCAAGGCAGTGAAAGGGGAGGGTTTATTTCATTTCCTCAAGTATACTTCCAAGTGTTAATTGTGGACATTTCAAGATTTTCCTCAACTGAGTCCATAGCACCCTCCCCTATCTGATGCACAGGACTGTGATACACCTCATCATCTTCCTCTGAGAGTTATTCTTCCACACTAAAGCTATGATCTTGTGAATTGAGACTTAACTTCAAATTCCAGAGAATTCATCTAAAACAGAATCCTGCTCCAGCCACCTGAAAGTTGACCTACACCGGCATCATGGTCCAGATTTTTTTTAATGCATCTCTGTTAATTTTCTGCTACTTCTGTAACTTACATCCCTCATTAGGCATAAAGCCGGACTTTCATCAAAAAAAGAGAAACACTATCAGATTCCTCTGCTTTCTTTGTCATTCACCAAGTAATTCATCTGAATTTTCTTCTTCTCAAAAGTCATCTCTTTTTCCCCTGATTTCCCACAATACTCATATCCCAGGTCTTTGGGGCTCTTGAACACACTAGTCTGGAGGAGGCTTCTGGGGGTGAAAGCAGCAGGACTGGACAGAAAGATTAGAGATACCCCGCCAGCTGGGCTTCTCTGCGCATCTTCCTTCCAGGCACACAGACCTCAGGGGCATCAGTTTACTAGGTCTCCCTTCAACTCACTGGGTATTTGCGCTTGTGCACTCAAGTCCCTCCATTCTCTGCCAGTTCCTCTTTTCATTTTCAGAACTGCCTAGGTTTGGACACAAATTCTCTTCTCATTCTATGTGAAGGTCCCCTAAATATTATTGAAGATGAGGAAGAGGGAAGGAAAGGTGCTTGAAGGATCATCTGAATGGATGCAGAATTCATGGTCCTTCAATAAGGGGTTTAGTAAGAGTATTCGTAGATGAGTAAACAGTGATAAAACATAACATAATTAGGTGAAAGCTATAAATTGAAATTTGAGTCTTCACACACTGTAGACAGCAAGCCAGTAGAACATCCGGGGACCTATCGTGCAATGTCATCTAACATTCACAAAGGTGATTGAGCCTATGTGGTCCTACTCCGATTTAATTACTTTCAAAAGTCCATGTTTGATTCCTTCCAAAATTCAGTATCTATTGCAAGCCAATTGAGTTAAAAGTTAAAACTGGAAAACAGAGCCATTTCAAAAATAAAAGTAATCAACAAACTCTTACAGATCTCCTAAAGCAATGATTCACACAGGATTTCACACAAAACTCCCATTAATGCTAATGAAATTGGGTATGTTACCGGTTGAAACTCTCTATACATTGATGGGTGAATAGTTCCCTGAGGTACTTACTTAGATGAGGGAACTTAATTTTCTCACTAATCCTCTCTGGATGAAAAATAGAAAATCATGCTTGCCAGGTTTGGTTTCTTTTTCAAGTAGATGGCACAAATTCAGAAACACTGAAGTGGATTATCAAAAGCCACATTATAACACAGTCTAGCTCATATCTGACCAATCAAGCCATCTTCCATTCAGATGGACACCAATTGGCCAGAATCTTGGGAAGTCAGTTCTGTTTGCAGCTCTGAAAGTTAATCATTCATTAAATTCATTCAATCTTGCTTCTTTGAGATTCTAGAAAAAGAAACTGCAATTATATGAGGGAACCAGTTGAGAAAAAAACAGCAACTCCTGATTGCCTTAGTAGGAATTGAAGAGTTCTGTGACTGATTTAATTAGCTGCCTAGGGAAGGAAAGATTAAGAAATGTTGTTAAAAACAATGTAAGATCATTCAAAGACTTATACAAAATGATAGGATAGGTATAATTAAGTTTCTGGGGCAGAAGTGTTTGTGTGTATATGTGTGTGTGTGTGTGTATTCCAGAGGAAAGTAGCAGCTTTCACTAACATGTCAGTGTTTTTGCCAGGCAGTGACCATTATAATAATATCAACATGTATGAGTATGTGCTAAGTCCCTTCAGTCATGTCTGATTCTTTGCAACCTAATGGACTGTAGCCTGCAAAGCTATATCTGTCCATGGGATTCTCCAGGCAAGAATACTGGAGTGGGTTGCCGTGTCCTTCTCCAGGGAATCTTCCTGACCCAGGGATCGAACCTGTGTCTCTTAAGTCTCCTGCATTGGCAGGCAGATTCTTTACTACTAGTGCCACCCACATGGCTGTATATAATTCTTGACTAGGGTCAAATATTTATATTCTCATTTATTACAACTTTTTTGAATATAGTTAGAGCTTATTTTATAATTGACAAAACAAGGCTCATTTTGCTAAGTTACCTCATAGACATCAAGAATCACTGTCACTATACATGGCATTTAAAAAATGACTAGTCTAAAATCTACAATTATAGTTGGAGATGTCTCAGTAATTGATAGGACAAGTAAAGTAAAAATCAGTAAGTAATAACAACACAATTAACTAACTTAATCTAATTAGCATTTAAAGGAGAAAGGCTAGAAACCTGAAAACAGCAGAATAGACTTTTTTTTCAAGTGCTGCTGCTGCTAAGTCACTTCAGTTGTGTCCAACTGTGTGTGACCCCATAGACAGCAGCCCACCAGGCTCCACCATCCCTGGGATTCTCCAGGCAAGAATACTGGAGTGGATTGCCATTTCCTTCTCCAGTGCATGTCAGGGAAAAGTGAAAGTGAAGTCACTCTGTCGTGTCTGACTCTTAGCGACCCCATGGACTGTAGCCTACCAGGCTCCTCCATCCATGGAATTTTCCAGGCAAGAGTACTGGAGTGGGGTGCCATTTTCAAGTGCACAAACATACTATTCACCAAGATATACTGTATTCTGGGACACAAAGTTTCTAAAATGAAATTGCAGAACAAATATACTCAGATAGAATAGAGCAATAGAATGAAATTAGAGCTCAATAGATAATAATTGGAAAATTATTAAATATTTTGGAAATTAAAAATATATTCCTAAAAAAAAATATATATATATATATATATATATGTATATATATTCCTGTGTCAAAGAAGAAAACAAAAAAAGAAATTAGATATTTTGAATTAAATGAAAGTGAAAATATAACATATCAATATTCATGTGATCAGTTTAAGTGGTGCTTAGACAAAATTGATAACACTGGGAAAAAGAAATGTTTTTAATCAGTCTTTGGAGGCTCAACTAAGAAAGCAGGAAAATAAGAACCAATTAAATTCAAATAAAATAATAAAAGAGCAAAAATTAGTAAAGCTCAAAATATAAAATAAATACAGATAATCAATCAGGGCTGGGGCAATGGGATGACCCGGAGGGATGGGATGGGGAGAGAGGTGGGAGGGGGGTTCAGGGTGGGGAACACATGTAAACCCATGGCTGATTCATGTTAATGTATGGCAAAAACCACTACAATATTGTAAAGTAATTAGCCCCCAACTAAAATAAATAAATTTATTAAAAAAAATAAAATACAGATAATCAAAAACCCGGAACTAAAAAAAAATGATAAAATTGATAAAATGCTGACCAGACTAATTAAGAAAAAAAAGAGAGAAGATACAAAATATCAATATCAAGAATAAAAGAGAATTCAAAGCCATTGAAATATACTGGAGCAGCATGATGACTCTAAATCTGATGACTTAGGTTGAATGGATTAATCCTTTGAGATAATGATTTAAAGGGTAAGTCTTACTATATGCAAATTACATTTCGGTAAGCCTGTCTAAAAGAAAAAAAAAAAAAGAGATTAGTTTATTCAGGAAAGGAAACAAAAGGTACAGCTTCTATCACTAACACTGATATGTTCTTTTTCTTTAATATGTTTTTATTTAACATTAATGTCTTTGTTTTTATAGCTCAGCCTAACATTTTTGGCCAACACAAAGATTATATGGAGGTGTTTAAATTCAGTCTCAATATCTACACAGTACACATTTTCACATTTTTTCCTTCCCTCATTTTTGGTTAACAAATCTTATATTTAAGACACTTGATTCATGTCTACTTTTGGATATTTTCTAGTACAAATAGAGCTTTCAATATAAGATACAGAGCTAAGAGTCATTTTGCCTACTTAGATTGTGGCAAATCCATTTGGCTGCATTATTTTTCCTTGATTTGAACTTTAGGAATTTTACTTAACTGAATTGAAGCTAAAGAGTCTACATGGACTGATATTTTGTGGGAGGTTTGAAACCATTGCCTTACTCTTCCCACCACATCTTAGTTGTGAGCTTCATGTGCTGGTAGTCAATCACTAGGAGAAAATAAAAATACTTTCTAACATTAGCATTAAGTTTTCATTAAGTAATTAATGACATTACAATTTGGCCAGTTCAATTTAGTCTGTGCATCACACTTTTGAAAATAGTTTTAATCAAAGGAAATGTAAATACAGAACTGAGTTTATTTTTATACACATATACATGCATATGTATGCATATATATTTTTTATATTTATGCATATGCCTGCATATATACATATGGCTGAGTGTGCAGCATATTGCATTTAATATAAAGTCATATGGCTACACTGCATTTTATTTAACAATTATTGTTGTATATTACATATTGTTAAATATAAATTTTAAATATTATTCAATATTAAATATTATTCAATATCGCTAAATAAATAAAACAATATTATGACTACTGTTCAAATTAATATCATTAATCTCAGCTTACTGCTTTTGTTCTGTGTAGCCTGGGTTATTCCTTTACAGTATGTTTCTAGGCTTGCTCTAACAAAACATGGAACATCCTCATGGCTCTTGGTATATAGTAGGAATAACTTAATAAGATATTTTTGCACAATTTAACCTCCATTCACAAAGCAAGTTTGAATGCATATGGTGATTTTTTTTGCTTTTAAGCTATGATAATTTATTTAGCAGAATATTTCTTAATCATTAACATCAGTCCTTGTGTTACAATGAGGGTTATTCTCATTTCTTAATGAGGTTTTAAGGATTGATTAAAGCAATGAATGAAAATTGCCTAAACACTGGTACATATAAGTATTCAATAAATTATGGCTATCATGTTACCACTCTCTCTCTGCCTTATAAAGGCTATTTTGATCTATTTTTTCTCTTCTTGGATCTATTGGAGAATTAATTACTTAATGTCACCACTTAGGTTATATTCCGGCAACAGTGAATTCATTATAGTGCTCCAAATAGAACTGTGGCATGAGCTTTGCTTTATGTATTTCTTTTTCCTGGAATGATATTCTTGTCCTTCCTGTTTTGAGTCAGCCCGACTTATTCATTAAGAAAACACCCAGAAATTATCTTTGCTGAGACTCTTTCTCTACTTCCTTTCTATATATCTGAGATTTCTGCTCATGGTTCTGTTCTAGACTCTGACACATTATTCTGAGATTGTCTCTTTGTTGGCTTTGTAGGAGACTTTCAGCTCCACTGGGATCCTTTGTGAGTTCAGAGACTGTTGCATTTCTTTTTCATATTCCCAAAATCTAGCAAGTTCTGAGTGTGTAGAATCATCATAGGCATTTCAAGAAATGAATCTATATGATCTAAAGTTCAAGCAGTATTTATAGTAAGACAGTATGATTGCATCACGATAGTAAGCTTTCATTTTTTAATTTCTCTTAATTTTACATGGATGGTTATGTTATTTTTATAGTGATGAAAATATATGCATTCAAACAAAATGAAATAGCATGCCAATACAAACTAATGTCTATCTATAATTTTAATTTTATCAATATGAGTCAACCAGCAAATTTTAGAAATACCTAGAGAAATAATTGTGATTTAATTCAAGCTTTAAGGGTTTACTTGAAATATGGGGTCAAAATTGAAGAAAACCTATATAAAAAAGGAATTGTGCATGTCCATAGAAGTCAGCTCTATATGTCATTGAAAAGCATACTAAAGCATGAAAATTGCAAATAATTTAGTCAAACATAAACTCAGAAGTATTGTTACAAAATACTGTGTGTGTGTATGTGTGTGTGTGTGTATAGCTGAGGGTAAACTCTCTCAGCTAATAAGGAAAATTAGACCATGTTTGCGTGCTCAGCTCAGTCATATACCACTCTTTGTGACCCTGTGGAATGTAGCCCACTAGGCTCCTCTGTTCATGGAATTTTCCAGGCAAAGATGCTAGAGTAGGTTGCCATGCCCTCCTCCAGGGAGGAGGATCCCCCTCCAGGGGACCTTCCCAACTCAGGGATCAAACCCAGGTCTCTGAGTCTCCAGCACAGGCAGGCGGATTCTTGCTTCTTATCACTGCACCACTTGGGAAGCCCAGTAAGGAAAGCTAGGTGTCCCTAAAAACTGAAAACAGACCGAGGAAATAAAGATGGCGTTATGCAACATACAGAGATTCCAAATATTTATCTAGAAAGAAGTTCTTTCATAAACATACAATTTGTGTGCATTCTACCCCCATCATGGACATTTAACAGCATCTTGAATTCCAGTTATGTTGTGATTTCTGGGAAGTAAGGAGGCAAGAGCAGGAAATTATTTTAAATTTCCTAAAGACACTAACTTGAGCAGGCTTCTTTGATTTATTGCACAATGGTTAGGTAGCTAGCTGTTTCTTGGCTTGAGTGAAGACCTGATTTAGGGAATATATACCAACTAATTTATTGTTGGGTTTTAGAACAGGAGTAAAAATGGAAAACTTGTGCAAGAATATTGAGCTTCTTTGAGGTGGTATTTTTCTTTCCAAATACCAACAGTAAGACACAATCTGATGCATTAAAAGTTCTGGATGCCAAAAAATATATTTTAGAAAAAACACTATTGTGACACCCTAAAGTAAAAGAATATCTAAGAAGAGAAAGCTTAAAAAAAAATAAGCCTGAAAAACCCCACAGTACAAAAGGAAATAACTAAGTAAAAGCACAGACATGATAACTAAGCATGGAACAGAACATCTTTGATCCTAAACACATATCCAGAAACCATCAAAGGCAAATGTTACAGGTAAAAGCAATAAAAAGGATTACCTCAAGAGAAAGGAAAGGCACATATTTAGATGCACTGTTAGGAGAGAAAACAAAAGCAGGCAAGCAGTGAAAGATCTGAAAATTGAAAGGGAAAATCAAATCAGTAGCTTTTCTGCCTCATCCATCTGCCCACACCCAGACAGCACACTTTGGAGTCCAATAGAGTGAAAACAAGATTGGGCAACTTCAGCAGAAACACATCCTCTCCATTTTTAAAATAATGAAAAACAGTAACAGAGGCATGACTAGGAACCAAATGGGAGAAACACCCAGGAAATTGCAAAAGGGACATTCAGGAGAGGCAGTAAGAAGGGAGTTTATTCACTGGAATGAAAATTCAGCAAGGCTGGATCAGGCTACATGTTTCAGTGGCCTGGAAAAAAATGGCCTGAGAAAACTGTGAATTGTCTAATGATCACATTTGGTCAAGCAAGCAAAAGGTTCTGGGCTGCTAGGGAAGAGCTGGATCTAGTTTTGAAGTGATAATAGGAGACTGTTTAAATTCCCCATCATGGCACTAAGAGTCCTTACCATCTGCCCACAGGATTCCTCTCACTTCACCTCCTCCATGGCCCTTGGCACGGCTGTCATTGTCACAGCTGTGTCTGAGAATAAACCCAGACATTTTGCGTGTGTGCTAAATCACTTCAGTCGTGTCTGACTCTTGGCGACTCTATAGACTACAGTCCTCTAGGCTCCTCTGTTCGGGGGATTCTCCAGGCAAGAATCCTGGAGTGGGTTGCCATGTCCTTCTCCAGGGGATCTTCCTGATCCAGGAATTGAACCCACGTCCCTTATGTCTCCTGTATTGGCTGATGGGTTCTTTAACACTAGCAGAACCTGGGAAGCCCCTTTATAGATAATGACTGAGGTTAAAAACATTGCAATAACTTATGTAACTATTAAAAGGGAAAACTTGGTTTCAAATCTGATTCTCAATTCTATGTTCTAGTATGGTAAATACTCCTCCTTATTTTGGTCATTTCCTTCCCTAATCAGCTCATTTTGCAACATCTTTGAAGCAGCCTGTATATAATAACCTTCTTCCTTGAGTGATATCTTGTTCTGATCATCAGTTGGACTTGTAACATTAAATATATCGATTCAAGATGCTATTAGTTTTCTGTATCTATTCTGTTTCTCTGACTAAGCAATAAAATCTTTTAGGGCAATAACCTTATCTATTTCTTCTTTGCCTGCCCTGTTTTACCCTTAGCCCTACTATATTCCCATGATACCTCCCAAACTCCTGACCATGTGTACACCCTGCCCTTTTTTGTCTTCTGCATCCTTATGTGCTCTGCCCTACCTTGGACCACAATTCTCTACACAAGAAAATAAGCTGCATAATAAGTCAGCATAACATAAGAGAAATTATAGTAAATAAACTCTCTTATTTCCAGATATATGTTCATCATTTTTATAATAATGGCTAGAAGATGAATAGGACAGCAACATTTTTTAGAGTGAATATTTCAGTTGCTTCAACTGTCCATTCATAGCCTCACTCAAGTCTCTGAGCTCATCTTTTTCCTTCAAGCAGAAACTTGTCTCGCAGTTTCTAAGCTTGTGTTTCAGAGCAAGACAGACCTGAGTTCACATTCTGACTCTGACTCTTCCTAGGTTACCTGTTCAATTTACCTGTTAATTTACCTGTCTTAATCCTAGACTCTTTATCTCCAAAATGGAGTTGTTTAAATGCCTATTTCAAAAGATTCTTATGAGGAATAATTAATTTGATATGCATAAAGATAAATTTCTTACCAAAAGGGCAGGCCCACAGAGAACAGTCAATAGCTCTACTGTTCAAAACTTTTAGAAGTTCTACTTCTATCCTTTTGGAGGTTTAAACCATCAGTCTGTAAAGAAATTTTCTTTCCTCTTAGAAAACTGTCTCAGATCTCTCTAAATTCTCTCAAATTAAAATGTATACTTGTTTTTAATAAGAGATGATACCTTTCTACTTTGAGAGAAGGTATTACTCTTTGTTCAAAAGACTTGATACTGACATCCGAGTAAACAAGGGGACAAATTTTATTTCAAGGGAAGCTTTTTATCCCTATTAGTTGCCTTGGTTGGCTTTGTTTTTACTTCTCAGTATTTTTAAAATGAGTTTCCTCATTATAAACTAGATGTATGAACACTTTGTCATTCACAAATATAACATCTACAATATTACTAATTTGCCAATAAGATGGACACCACTAGTTTGCACTGACAACTGGACCTCTGTTCCATCTTGAGCATCAGTTCAGTTCAGTTCAGTCGCTCATTCATGTCCAATGCTTGGCAACCCCATGAACCGCAGCACGCCAGGCCTCCCTGTCCATCACCAACTCCCAGAGTTTACCTCAACTCATGTCCATTGAGGTGGTGATGCCATCTAACCGTCTCATCCTCTGTCATCCCTTCTCCTCTGGCCCTCAATCTTTCCTAACATCAGGGTCTTTTCAAATGAGTCAGCTCTTCTCATCAGGTGGCCAAAGTATTGGAGTTTCAGTATCAACATCAGTCCTTCCAGTGAACACCCAGGACTGATCTCCTTTAGGATGGACTGGTTGGATCTCCTTGCAGTCCAAGGGACTCTCAAGAGTCTTCTCCAACACCACAGTTCAAAGCATCAATTCTTCGGCGCTCAGCCTTCTTCACCGTCCAACTCTCACATCCATACATGACCACTGGAAAAACCATAGCCTTGACTAGATGGACCTTTGTTGGTAAAGTAATGTCTCTGCTTGTTAATATGCTGTCTAGTTTGGTCATAACTTTCCTTCCAAGGAGTAAGCATCTTGTAATTTCATGGCTGCAATCACCATCTGCAGTGATTTTGGAGCCCCCCCAAAATAAAGTTAGCCACTGTTTCTACTGTTTCCCCATCTATTTCCCATGAAGTGATAGGACCGGATGCCATGATCTTAGTTTTCTGAATGTTGAGCTTTAAGCCAACTTTTTCACTCTCCTCTTTCACTTTCGTCAAGAGCCTCTTTAGTTCTTCTTCACTTTCTGCCATAAGGGTGGTGTCATCTGCATATCTGAGGTTATTGATATTTCTCCTGGCAATCTTGATTCCAGCTTGTGCTTCTTCCAGCCCAGCATTTCTCATGATGTACTCTGCATATAAATTAAATAAGCAGGGTGACGATATACAGCCTTGACATACTCCTTTTCCTATTTGGAACCGGTCTGTTTTTCCATGTCCAGTTCTAACTGTTGCTTCCTGACCTACATATAGGTTTCTCAAGAGGCAGGTCAAGTGGTCTGGTATTCCCATCTCTTTCAGAATTTTCCACAGTTTGTTGTGATCCACACAGTCAAAGGCTTTGGCATAGTCAATAAAGCAGAAATAGACGTTATTTCTAGAACTCTCTTGCTTTTTCGATGATCCACTGGATGTTGGCAATTTGATCTCTGGTTCCTCTGCCTTTCCTAAAACCAGCTTGAACTTCTGGAAGTTCACGGTTCATGTATTGCTGAAGCCTGGCTTGGAGAATTTTGAGCATTACTTTACTAGCGTGTGAGATGAGTGCAATTGTGCGGTAGTTTGAGCATTCTTTGATATTGCCTTTTTTATTGCCTTTTTTGGGGATTGGAATGAAAACTGACCTTTTCCAGTCTTGTGGCCATTGCTGAGTTTTCCAAATTTGCTGGCATATTGAGTGCAGCACTTTCACAGCATCATCTTTCAGGATTTGAAATAGCTCAACTGGAATTCCATCACCTCTACTAGCTTTGTTCATGGTGATGCTTCCTAAGGCCCACTTGACTTCACATTCCAGGATGTCTGGCTCTAGGTGAGTGATCACATCATTGTGATTATCTGGGTCGTGAAGATCTTTTTTATACAGTTCTTCTATGTATTCTTGCCACCCCTTCTTAATATTTTCTGCTTCTGTTAGGTCCATACAATTTCTGTCCTTTATTGAGCCCATCTTTGCATGAAATGTTCCCTTGGTATCTCTATTTTCTTGAAGAGATCTCTAGTCTTTCCCATTCTATTGTTTTCCTCTAGTTCTTTGCATTGATCGCTGAGGAAGGCTTTCTTATCTCTCCTTGCTATTCTTTGGAACTCTGCATTCAAATGGGTATATCTTTCCTTTTCTACTTTGCTTTTCGCTTCTCTTCTTCTCACAGCTATTTGTAAGGCCTCCTCAGACAGCCATTTTGCTTTTTTGCATTTCTTTTTCTTGGGAATGGTCTTGATCCCTGTCTCTTGTGCAATGTCATGAACCTCCATCCATAGTTCATCAGGCACTCTGTCTATCAGATCTAGTCCCTTAAATCAATTTCTCACCTCCGCTGTATAATCATAAGGGATTTGATTTAGGTCATACCTGAATGGTCTAGTGGTTTTCCCCACTTTATACATGTAAAATCCCTTCCCCTTATAGTTAGGTGGAGCCCTGGGAGGACCAATGAAATGAGAGCAGAAGTAGCATCTGTTACTAGCTGATTCAATGAAGAGCACTGTGGGATTCTCCATCATCTTCTTCTGCCACTTCAATGGCAGACAAAGCCTTGTGCTCACGTGGCAGAAGCAAAGACTGAAGCAGCATGAGTTATTGAGCTATTGAGTGGCAATCCAGTGCCTTGAAGAGTCCTCCAGGTTTTCAATAAAGTCAACATAAATGGAGTAGGTGGTGGTGGTGAAATGCTTTTGCTGTATTAAGTCCATGAAATTACAGGGTTGTTTTGGTTACTACAACATATTCTAACATGTATTTGCAGGAAATAGTAAATTCATCAGATCTGAATTGCTTAAAACTTGTATATTCCCAGACAGGCTGATTTTCTTGACTGGCCATTGGTGGGCTACTGGCAACTGAAAGTTTGAAATGTTCTGATAAGTATGTTTTGCATGTCTTCAGCTCTGAAGGAAATTCTACCAGCTTATCCAGGCAGTTTGTGCAAACAATGCGATTTTGGTAGACACCTGCTTTCATCTTGTTAGTCTCATTTTTAATAATTGCAGTCCATCATTAAGGCAGTGTGTGTTTAAATGGTCAATATCCAGTAAAAACCTGAGGCTCTTAAGTTCAAGAAAACTTCCTGGTAGACAACACTTCACAAATGTTTGTTACAGTTTATAATAGGAAGAATTAAGCATGTCTTTGTTGACTCCAGTGGGAGAAAACTCTTATAAGCTCTCTTTTGGTTTCCTCCAGACTGCTGAAGCACCCTTGCTGATTTTGCTTTGCATCTTTTCACTGTGATAAACCATAACCGTGTGTACAATGATTTCTGAGTTCTCTCAGTCCTTTAAATGAATCACTTAGCCTTGGGATGATCTTGGAAACCACCAAAACACTTCCCTAAGTAATACAGAGAATTAGTACTGAAGGTGGGGTGCTGTCATCACAAAAATCTAAAATATGTGAAATTGCTGTTATAGGTGCCTGAAAATATGATGATTTCTATTAAAAAGTGACAGAGCATTTGTCATATATGATAGAGTGGTGAAACTCTTGCTTGAAGTAATTCAAGAATTAGATCACATGAATGATAAACTTATCTTCTTGAACTCAGAGTCTAGGGGAAAAGGTTGGAAAACAGAATTTAATTAGTATGTTTTGAATAAAATTTGCCACATTTTATGTGATGGTTCAAGAAAGTGAAAAACTCAGAAAATAATTGGATATGGAAAGGGATGATGGAATTATAAATGTTCTAGTTTTTGCAGTATTGGTGAAGCTGACAGCTTTTGATCCCAAAGTATATAATAAAAACTTGGAAAGTGAAAAATCTGTAAGAACTTAACCATGTAGTAATGAACAAATGAATGACTTTCCTACCTATTGTTAAAACTTCTCAAAAGACTTAAATGCCTTAAAATAAAGATCAGATTAAAGGTCAATGCCCAATAAATTAATATTAATATTTAAAAGAGCTTGAGGTAAAGATCAGATTTATTTATAGTGGAGCCTTTTCATCTGCTATTAAAAATTGATTCAATAAGTCAATTTTGATAGAAAAAAGTAAGAAGATAAAAGACAAATAAAATCAGAAAAAATACTGGCCCTGAGAACCTGTAAAGAAATGTATTGTTCCTGACACATAGATCTGTGTGGATTCATATAGGTAAGAGCCCTACTGTGTGTGTGTGTGTTTGCATGTGGTATCATGTTGCTAAAGAAACTTGGCGCCTAATGCAAAAGCCTGATTCTGTGAGACTTAAAAATGACCTTTGCATTTGTCAAAAGTATTGATTATGCCCAGCTACCCTAGGAATTACTTTTAACAATTCCTGAAATAATTTGTTTAACTCTGATGTATAAAGAAAATAGAAATAAAGGAAACATTACAGATTGGTATTAGAACAGAGCAGAGTTAGAATCCAAATTCTATTATGGACTAGCTAGGGAACACTGGGCAATTTGAACAAGAATAATCATAGTTCCATTTCTAAAGGCCACTGTGAGCATCAAATGCATGTAGTTACTTTGTGGTATTTCTGTCACATAGAAAGCATCCAATAAATGCTAACATTCATTGTCAAAATGATCCTTGGGCCTCCATGCTTCTATAGGCAGGTAGTGGGTTGAGAAACTGTTATAGTCCCTATGAAGGACCTATTCCCCAAAGTCCACTTCAGATATGGACATGAAGGATAATGAGAGACAGAGGGAGGAAAAAAAAGCTTTCAGAAGATGGAGCCGGGAGGCCTCTGAGAACAATGAGAAAGGGAATTTCTTCCGGGAGAGCAAAGTAAGGGCCTAATCAAGGAATATTCTCTACCTTCAAGATAAGAGGTTCACACTATGTCTGCCCAGTGGGATTTCAGAATTTCTAAGGACCAATGACTGCTATGTAACTTTCATTCTTCTTCTTCTCAAAATGAGAATTTTTAAAAACTTTAATTTTATATTGGCATATAGCCAATGAACAAAGCTGTGATAGTTTCAGGTGGATGGGAAAGAGATTCAGCCATACATACGCATGTATCCATTTTCCCCCAAACCCCCTCCTATACAGGCTGTCACATAATGTTTAGCAGAGTTCCATGTGCTATACAGTAGGACTTTGTTGTTTATCCTTTTTAAATATAGCAATGGGTACATGTCGATACCAAACTCCTTAACTATCCCCCGATTCTTCCCCCCTGGCAACCATGAGTTCCATCTTTAAGTCTGTGAGTCTATATCTGTTTTGTAAGCAAGTTCATTTGTACCATATCTTTTTAAATGCCACGTATGAGGGATGCTATATGATATATCTCCTTCTCTGTCAGACTTACTTCACTCAGTATGACAATCTCTAGGTCAATACATGTTGCTGCAAATGTCATTATTCCCAGAATGAGAATATTTATGGCAATTATCCTAGCTTTGTTCTATCATGATATATAAGGTATATATGGGAGGAAGAGGTGACTGTCATTTGAGTTCATAGGTTTCCAGCCCAAGAGGAGCTCCATCCAGATCTGATGAAAAGACCCTTATTGCACAACACCTAAACTTTAGAGCTCTTGTTGGATAAGATTCAGGTGGTCTTCCTTGGCAAGGGGGTATGTATTAGCATAAAGATTCAACTTACTATATTAGAGATGGGAGGAAAAACTGCAGCAGAATTTACCAGTGATCATCGGTATTCAATACTCCTTTCTTGTCTCAACTTACAGGAACTGTGCTTCCCAACCTCCTTACGGTGAGATGAGGCCATGGGACTGGTTCTGGCTAGTAAAACACATCACTGTCAGGCAGAGGAAGTGAAAATACTCTGATGAAGTTTCAATTTCATTATTCTACCACTGCAGCTGTTATGACTGAATTCTCCTATTGCAATGGCCAAGTCCCAAGAGAGCAACAGGGTATATGGAGGAGAGCTGCCACTGAGAGTTTCCTAGACCGAGGGTGAATTTTCATAAATAAAAACTATCATTTTTGTGTGAAGTCCGAAAGATTTATCTGTTAAAGCAGCATAACTTAGATTGTGTTGACTAAAACCATGAAAACTGCTGAGTGTCTATGACTTGAAATTGTTTTCAATATCTGTAAGGATGAATTTTAGTCTTTTCCACAGTTAGGCGATATGCTGGTTATTGTCAGTTTGTGCTCTCAAAGGTCAGAGTGGCTACAGAATATTAAACATGGAAAAGGGTAGTGTAAGAGAAGTTCTATATTTCGGAAGTTTAGATTATAAGAACTTTTAAAGTCATGGCAATATGAATATGGATTTTAGTTTCTAAAAGCAATGGAAAGACATTGAAAGATATTAATCAGAGGACTGAGACTTGGTGCATAATTTATAATTATTATAGTCTATGTATAGTTCAAAAATGGAAACATGGATAACAGTCTTTGTGGCGATTATAGTTCTTCAAGAAAAAGATGATATGGTTTAAACTAGAGTTGTCAGCAACTTCCGGGTGGTCCAGTGGTTAAGACTCCACTCCCAGTGCAGGGGGCATGGGTTCGATCCCTGGTCAGGGAACTAAGATTCCACATGCCATATGGTGTGGCCTAAAACACAAACAAAAAATAAATAACTAGAGTAGTCATAGTGAAGTTTGAAAGGTGAGGATAGAATCTACATATGTGTTGTAGTTAGAAGCAATAAGACTTGTTGATTATGTAAGGAACTGCACTAGAAACTTATTTTTTCTGGAAGGAAATACAATTTTTGAGAAAGTCAAGAGACTATACAAATGCCTCTGTATTTGCAGAGCTAGAAATTTGCAAAGATCTTGGGATTTATCCCTTGTAAATGTCAAGGGTCTTATAATATCTGCTTATTGTAGAAAACTTGAAAAATACAGTTGTACCCAAATGTCATTGAGAAGTGGGTATGAATTGCATTTATGCCACAATTAGATTTTTTCTATGCACTTCCAATTTCATTTCCTACAACATTTTTCTCCCCATCACAGGCAGAAACATAAACCTCCAAAGTAGCTCCCACCCAGTGCCCATTATCTCTGGGAACACCCAAACCTGTGCTTCCCACATCTCTCCAAAGATGTCATTCTCTCTTACGTTGTCCTCAAATTCTCAAATTACACCCCCTCACTCCAACACCACACACAAAATCTCTCCAAAGAGTCTCAAGGTAGTGCTTTTATAAGTATTTTCAGGTAAGCTCTAATATCTGTGACATAATATTTTTAAATGACAATTTAAGTTTTTCATGTGAAAAAGCTATTTTTTCACACCTTCATCCACTTATATCTTATCCAAACTCTATCAAGGAAACAATTCACTTAAAATTGGGGCCTCACCATTCTATTCCGTATCATTACATCTGAAGTCTATGGATTATTATCATTCCTTCATTCCTAATTATAGTAAAAGTTTTACTATAATTAGAAAGCCCCCATTTTTCCTACAGTGATTAGGCCCCTACTCAAGCAACCTCCTAACAATCATTCCTCTATCCGATCTTATTTACAAACAGTCAGCACTCTACAATGCAGCCAGAATAACCCCACTGCAGTGCTGACCTGACTACCTCTACCCCTCAGCTAGTTTCACTGAAATTTTGCTGCCCTCTGGAGAGACCCCATATTTCTTTATATGCTTCCAGAAGCTCTTATGCCTTGCTATTGCCTACTTCTAAAGCCTCACCTTTTTATACACCCCCCCAAGACATGTACCTTATAGTACAGTTGATCAGAATACCATTCAGTTGCTCAAATGTGCCAGGGGTCTCTCATGCCAGGGCCTTCACTTATCCTGCTCTTTCTTTCTGGACATATATTGCTAACATTCTTTTAGGATCTTTGTCTCAATAGCTCTTCATCTTAAAGTCTTTTGACTTTTTCCTAACCCAGGTTCTATGTTCTGAGTATGCAGTTTCCAAATAACTTGCATTTCCTTGTTTATCTCATGTATCACATTTGTATTTTTTAATCATCTACAGACAGTACTTATCTCCATGAAGACAGGGAATCTCCCTTGCTCAGCACATAGTAGGCACTTATGGTAGATGCTTATTGACTTGTTGCGTTGTTAACTTCTCATGCCCTGATTTGCCATTTGCCATTTGAGTACAAGTCAGCAAGTAACTAATTTTGTGTAGCTTAAAGAGGAGGCAAAATTATCTAACTTAGGAACTAGTGGACCAAGAGTTTCCTCATCAAATTTCTCTACCACACTAGGAAGAATATGGAGAAACATAGTTAGTTGTAAAAGAGGGGGGGAAGCCCTACTATCTAATGAACGCGTTTCCTCCCAGTTTCCTTTACATGCCTTCTAGATAGACAGATTGAAAGCATGGTTAGATGGAGAGAAAAACAGATGACATAGAGCTGGAAAAATGAATAAGTTATAATTATATTTGAAAAGTATTGAATGTGGCTGTGTGTATAGTTTTTGTTTGTTGTTTTTTGAAGATTTTGTCTCTGTGTGTTTTCTTTTTCTTAACATTATCCAGTGAATCATTTTCCATTTAATTAAAATTGTTCAGATGCCCACATGATATTGAAATATGTAACGCACATTATTTATTTAGCCTTCACATTCAGTAACACATACATTATTTCCATTTTTTCTCATTATAAATAATCCCCTAGCAAACATTTCTGTCAAAATCTTTCCCTGAATCTGGATATAATATTAATCTTTCACATTTCCATGCTTCTTTGCTCCAATGCCTGGTCTTCCTATGGGAATGTAGAAATCTTTTGGTGCACCTACACTGAGACCCATTTTTATAAGCCAGTCTCCCTCTCTGCCAATGCTTCCTACCTGCCTTCTCTGGCTTGGGGTAGTAGCATTCAAGCTACTGAATTAGAAAAAATCAATGCAGTGGAATTGTGTGAACTTGAGATTTTATTTAGATGCTTCAAGCCTGGGTTTCGTTATTCTTATAATGATAATCACCCTACTACCTGTCTTACTTCTGCATAAGTATTTTCCTGGATATTTTAAAATTACTATTTGCTTCTGTGTTTTCTGTTTTATGGATAATTACAGAAAGAAGTAAAAATTCATTTTAACTAATAATACTGTGTATGTATAAAAGTGGTTGATACAATTTATTTTCTTTGAAATGATTTTCATGCCTTTCATATCACTTGGATTACGTTCAGATGCTTGATTCACACACGGTGTGTTTGGATCTTGTCCAGGGTCTGAGGTTTGACACATAAGGCTCTTCTCAGTTTTACTCCAAGTTTCAGCTACAAACTCATTTTACAGGTTTCTTTTTTCTATACCAGATGTACTTACCTTCACATGTTTTGCAAAATTTCAAGGTCCTTTCTGCTCATGGTGTCTTTCTACAAGCTCATTCCTCAGCTTGGAATGTCACCTTCCACTCCTCCACTCCCTGAAGCAACTTGACACAAGTCAAAGATTGAACAGTACTGGCAAATTATTTTGAAACAAGCTTTTAAAAGACAGTGTGTGTGTGTGTGTGTGTGTGTGTGTGTGTGTGTGTATGTGTGTGTATGTAATATATTAGATGATATATGTGATTTTTTTCAGAGTGTATATGTGTGTGTGAATGCATGCAAATACATATCCAAAGTGTGTGTGTTTATGTGTTGTTTACATAACTGGAGATAGTTTAGTCCCTAAGTCACATCCAATTCTTATGACCCCATGGACTGTAGCCTACCAGGCTCCCCCATCTGTGGGATTTCCCAGGCAAGAATACTGGAGTGGATTGCCATTTCCTTCTCTTCCCAACTCTGAGATTGAACCTGCACTGACAGGCAGATTTTTTTTTATCACTGAGCCACCAGGAATGTGTATGGGATTATACAGAGAGAATTAAAATAAAATATTTTTTCCAGAGTTTCTATATAACAAAGTTTTCAGACAGTGAAGTTCTAGTTAATGAAAAATTAAGGATATGATTGTGGTTCTCCTTAAGATTTTATTCAGAAAGCAAATGGGTGATGGGTTGGTTACCTGAGGGTTGCAACACTTGTACTGTCTATTGCTGTGTGAAACTGTCAACTTCCTGTCAGAGGATGACCTCACATGGGAAGGTGCAGCGGCCTCACTGTATCGTTAGTTATCACAGTACGTGGAAGCGGGGTGAACAGACGCACATTATTGGAAGAAAAATTACCAACCACTGTCTGCAAGTGAAAGAATTGAAAATGACAGGCCAGTTTTAAGAGGGCTTTTGTTTGGGCTTACATTTTTCACCTAGAAATGGACACAATTACTGAAAATTAGAAATGAAGCTGGGCTTTACACAATGAAATGAGATAATTTCACGGCCAAAACAAGTGGGTTTATGTTGAAAGGAATGTCATTAAAATATACCTAAGCAGTAAGTTAATGGGGGAGAAATTCAATTTGAAAATGAGAGAACATTTTCAGATAGAAAGGGCAGGCAGTGGAACAGGGTGCTTAATGAGGTACAGTAGATAGATGCAAGTTTAATCTAGATAATTTTAGATAATTACAGAAAAAGCTTAGGCTAGGAATTTTTTTCCTACTTTTCCCCTCACTGCTTGATGCCAAGTATTTGACTGGACTGGAGAAAGAAAAAACAAAACAAAACAAAAAAGCCCTCCTTTATCATCCTGTTATCTGTTGTTTTGTCTAAAGTCTATTTTCCGAAACTAAAAGTTCAAAAAGTTTTCTTCTCTCAGAGAGAAGATGTCAGTTCCATGAAAGAACTGCATTGTCAAATAGTGGTCAAAGGACGCTCAGTATTTTCACTGCTCCTGACCTTGATACTTTGTCCAAAGCACAGTCTTACATTGGTGGTTCCCCCATCTCACTTCACCTCAGAGGCAGTCAGTCTACACTAGGAATAATACACTGCTGAATGAGCACTCTGGTACTCAAAGGCTGCTTAGGATTTCCTGAAGATGAAGACTTCTGAGTTACGCTGGTATCTTTGTAGTGGTGTTTGCACTCCTTGTAACACCTTCCTCATTATTTTCCTCAAACCTTTATCCAGGGTTTGCTTTTGCTGCAGGTATTTAGTGAATGTTCTTTAGCTCTCCAGCAGCTTGTAAGATTATTTTCCCTTTACCACCAGGACTATACTGATTTATCAAGGTCTTTGGGAGATATCATGACATAGCTATAGAGTGTACAGATAGAAAGGAATGTTACACAGGAGGGATGTGGTTTCGATTCCCTGTCTGCTCAGGCTTCAAACCTGTGGGACATATCTGTTGTCATAGGGAGGCTCAGATGGGCATCACACTGGTTCCTTGGCTCAGACTTATTTTTCTGCTGAACACTACTAATATTTCTGCTTAAGGGCTGTATGAGCTAGGCTACCTCGGTTCTTTTAAGAAGTGCTTTTTCAGGTTGTATGCTATGGTCTTCTACTCCATAGAGAAAGTTTCATGAAGTGGTTAAGGATGCAGGTTTAGGAGAGAAAAAAACCTAGCTTCAAGTTTCTTCTTGTTATTGTTCAGTCAGTAAGTTGTATCCCACTCTTTGCAACCCTGAGACTGCAGCATGCCAGCCTTCGCAATCCTTCTCTATCTCCTGGAGTTTGCTCAAAGTCATGTTCATTGAGTGGGTGATGCCATCTAACCATCTCATTCTCTGTCGCCCCCTTCTCTCACCTTCAATCTCCCAGCATTAGGGTCTTTTGCAATGATTTGACTCTTTGCAGCAAATGGCCCAAGTATAGGAGCTTCTAGTTTCTATTTAGCTACTTATTTACAGAATGTTTATTTCTCCCTAAGACAAATTTCTTGTCTCTTAAGACATAATACCTTATCCAATTTTGAGGGATTTAGTAGTAGTGAATGAAAAAGTATACTAATAGCTTTTAAATATAGAATATAAACCACTTTAATTGATAACTAATATTAATAGACAAATTCAAACTCTATGGTAATTCAAATTATATGGTAATAAATTTGTAGAATTTGGTATGGTAAATATGGTAAACAAATAAAATTCTATGGTAATAAATAAAGTGATAGTGCTATCATAATTATCATCATTTCAGGCAAGAAATGTTTTAGGAAAGTAACAATTATACATTCTAGTTTAATCTACCTCCAAAAGTACATATATGATATGTTTCAACTTATCCATAAAGATAACTCAACAGCTCAAAGCCACTATCTCAGAGAGAATACACGTTAGCTTTATAAGTGTAACATAGAATCAACTCCTGAGCATAACAACTGAAATTATAAACACCACATCTAGCATGTTCTAGAAAACCCTGGAAACCAAAACTAACTGGAAGTGACCCTCAAGTCACTGAACCTAATCCATATACCCAGCAGGGGCCGCCACACTGGCCGTGTGAATGTACTAATCCTTTTCATAATTTTTTTAGATGAAAACAACTGTGCCAGCTTTCTTTTTTATAACATAAAGAGGTTATTAGCCATACCACAACAGTTCTTATATATGTTAATTAAGACTAGGCTATTCTTTCAGCGTGATAAGCTATTATTTTAGGTCTTTACCATGAGAAAGAAATATCTGTTATGGTTTCTCTTTCAGTCCCTACCTTTTATTTCTGGAAATTCAGTAACTGCTGCTGGGATCTCAGAAATTACATAGCATATCTGCTAGTCAAAATAAAGAAAGTTGCTACTAAATCTGTTTATATAAATTCATATTAAGCCTTTATTTAGGAAAAACAAGCCCATCTCCTCAGAGTAGTTGCTCTCTTGCTTGCTTGCAAATAGAGATATCACTCAACAATGGACAACACAGATCAGATTAAAGTTGTTTTGTCTACATTCATGCCACAGGCAACTTCAGGAGCAGCAGAGATCTGCAATTGACTCCAGCAAGTAAAAAAGCACGAGTTTGTCTCTCAACGGGTCAAGAAAATTCAGAAGGCAAGAAGACCCTGCACTGGGTTAAGCTAAGAGGTTAAGATTGATGGCCGTAGATCTTCCTGTTACATTTGGATTTTCATGCCTAATATTTCTAGGAATAAAGGTCCAAATGAGTTCTCTGATACAGAGAGCTTGAGTACACAGCAGAGCTTAATGTAAAAATGTTTTTCATCAGTCAAAAGCACTTCCTTAAAGAACATGTATTGATATGCGTGCTTATACGTTTTATAGAAATGGACAGTCCCCCCATGACCCACCCTTATCCTGAAATGTTCATGAGTTCATGTGTATAGCAGGATGCCCACCAGAATGCTGCTTCAGGCTGATCTCTAGCCTGTCAGTAAGTCATCCTGCAAGAGAGGAAAGAGAGCTTAGCTTGGTAGTGAGGCTGGAAGAAGGAGACTGAGCGTGCATTGTCCTCCTTTCCTTCTCCCGTCTGTTGGAGGTTCACAGTTGCTCTACTCTCTTGTAAGGTTTACAGTCATGGATGCTGACCCTTCAGTGGTGAGACCTGCATGTTTGGTGGGGTAGCATCCTAATATTTCCACAACTCATTGATTGAACAATGAAACTTAAGAATCATGACATCTGAAGTTGTATGCTTCAGTTTTTCCAGTGGTCATGTATAGATGTGAGAGTTGGAGGGTGAAGAAAGCTGAGCGCCGTAGAATTGATGCTTTTGAACTGTGGTGTTGGAGAAGACTCTTGAGAGTCCCTTGGACTGCAAGGAGATCCAATCAATCCATCCTAAAAGAGATCAATTCTGGGTGTTCATTGGAAGGACTGATGTTGAAGCTGAAACTCCAATACTTTGGCCACCTCATGCAAAGAGTTGACTCATTGGAAAAGACCCTAATGCTGGGTAGGATTGGGGGCGGGAGGAGAAGGGGACGACAGAGGATGAGATGGTTGGATGGCATCACCGACTTGATGGACATGGGTTTGGGTAGACTCCGGGAGTTGGTGATGGACAGAGAGGCCTGGCGTGCTGCAATTCATGGGGTCGCAAAGAGTCGGACACGACTGAGCGACTGAACTGAACTGAACTGAAATTGTATGTGAAGAGATTTCAAGGAAACCAGGACACACAGTACCTTATTGTCAAGGTTTTCTTTAAGGCTTGTTAATACTCAGTTTAGAGTAACTTCTGTGCAGTCACTCATCTCTGTTTTGTTTCTCAGACAGGTCTGTAGATCACTAAGAGATTTTTTTATATAAGTTGTGAGATTATAACTATCTTTCCCCAGGTCTGACACAAGGCTAGCTAGAAAATTGTGTATCCTATTTTATTATTATTATTGCCTACCCTTAAAATTATACTCATCATTTGATAATTACATCTGTGAATATTGGAAATCCAATTACTAGCCCTATGTACTGAAATAAGATAGATTGTATAATGAAGAGACAAACAGCAATGAAGGCTTCTGCCAGGCTTGACTATATAACCCTCACATGGATACAGTTAGAGAGCTGATCACAAATACTTGACATACCTCTTTAATTATTATTATTATTATTCAAGAACGTTTCTACCTGGATGAATTAATCTTGAAAATTAGCCTGGTATGAAAACAGTGTTGGTGCATAGGAAAATGGTAGAGAAAATGAAGCATGGTTTAGATAAATAGGAGATGGTGTTTTAAGAAAAGTCTGTCTTTGAAAATGACTGAGGATGATCTGGAGAACCAAGAAAAAAGAGAAAAGCCATATTCTTCAAAGAGATTAAAGGTTTCACAAGCCATGATTCAAATGAAAGGGTTAAAAAATGTACTTAGCACAGAACATACCAAGATTTAACTACTTTTAAGGTTTTGGCTGAACAAGAGGTAAATATTTTTATTGATAAGAAAGCCAGAAAAAGTAATGAGGACTTGAGAACGCTAACAGAAGAATTTAGTGAAGATCACAGAGATCAAACTGAAATAATTTATTTGGATAGAGCTAGGGCCCAGGAAACTACTGAGAAATGACATTTCAAACCTATACATAGAATACATACTAGTAACTAATAGAAGACTGCATCCTTGAAGATTGTGATAATTATAATAACAGTTTATATACAATTTGAACAGGTGTAGTAGGAGAAGACTAGGGGTATCCGTGTAAGATGCTCAAATTATTGTTGCGTGAGTTTCAAGGTAAATTGATCATTCTAAACAGAGGCATTGGTATTAACCATTCTGTTGGGAGGAGGAAATTACCTCCCTCTCCCTCTCTTGAGTTCTTGTGGCTGGATTAATAATAAAAGTGACACAAGACAGATTAACAGGAGAAAACCCAATTTAATTTTGTGTGCACCGGAGATCATAAAATGATGCTCAGAAAGTAACCCAAAGCAGGCAAAGTTTATATCTTTTTACACAAAGAAACAATAAATTTTTGAGGAGTTGACAGGACAAAGAAATAGGTTTGGGTGTTTAATTAATAAGGGACTCAGGTGAAGTTGGGGCTTGGGTAGAAAATTAGTAAAATAACAAGGTTTGCTTACATAGTTCCAGACCCTAAATTCCCTATCTCTGATGATAAGGATATTTTTATACCTCTCTCTACAGGGAGGATATCTTTCATATGGAAGATTTATTTCTTGCTTTCAGTAAGACAGAGAAGAGGTCAAAGTATTCTTGCATTGTCCATTTCTTAAGTAACTTTAACTCAAAATTAATGATATGCCTTTGAAGTGCATTTTGGAGTGAATGGACATGGGCCCCAACAGTTCTCTCAAAGAATATGTTGTGGAAATGTTATAAAATTAAGGCAAGATGGATGTGAACCAGGGGAAAAACAGGAAGATCTCAATAGGTAGAATACAGATCTGAGCTAGATCTGGAGTTCAGAGAAGACTAACTCTTAGATATGACTTCCCTACTCAGGAGAACAGAAATGTTTTGACAGAAGCAGAAATGAAAGGCAGCATATTTCATACAACAGAAGATCCCACTAGGGTCTGAGACATATATTAGAAAGAAAAATGTAAAAGGCCATTCAACAGAGGACATTAAGCACAGCTGTTTTCCTAACAATCTAAACAATGGACTCATTTATATATCAAGAGGGGCTCCAAGGACTATTGTGAGGGCAACACCCAAGTTGGGAGGATAGACAGAATTACGTTGATACATGTTTAGGGATATCAGGAAATGGAAGACACCCAAACATGACTGAATGAGGTCAAGCACTGTTTGGAGAGCAAATCACTGAAGTTGTCCGAATTATAAATCAATGTATTTTGCCAGTAGGATTGCCTGTCATCAATATAAACATCCTACTGTCAGGAAAAAAGCAGCGTCAGTAGAAAAGTTTTAGCCTAGAATGTAGAAAGGAAACTTGATTATAGAACAGTAGGCACTTATATGCTCTGAAACATAGCAGGACCAGTGACAAGGAAGCCTCGATATTCTACACTCCACTACTTTGTCTGTGCCAGAGTATGGGTGACTAAAAAACCTTAGAAATTAATTTGATGCTTATTCTTAATTGGTATGATTGCATTTACTCTTCTGGAGAATTAGGCAGTGGAACGTGCTTTTCTTCCTTTTCTTTCCTTCTCTTTTTCTTCTCTTCTTCTCCCTATTTCTCTTCTCTCTTTTGTCTTTTTTTAGGGGAACATAGGAATATGACTTCTTGTTTCCAAGAAGAAATATAATAAGATAAGACATAATAATATAAGATATACTAAAAATATAGGGCTTCTCAGGTGGCACTAATGGTAAAGAATTCATCTGCCAGTGCAGGAAACATAAGAGATGCAGGTTTGATCCCTGGGTCAGGAAGATTCTTTGATCCCTGGGTCAGGAGAGCATGGCAACTGACTCCAGTATTCTTGCCTGGGGAACCCCATGGAAAGAGGAGCCTGGCGGGCTACAGACCATAGGGTCACAAAGAGTCTGAGGTGACTTTGCACGCATGCTAATAATATAGATATAAACAGGGGATTTTGATTTATTTTAACATTTTCTTATTTAGATTGATTTAAAAGTTGCATATTTTCCTTTCATTTGTTTTATACATAATTTTATTCTTAAAAATCTGATAATGGCAAATGATTTTCTTCAAAGTGGACCACATATCTTTTTGGAATTTACATCAGTCTTTATGTTGTCATTTGACCCCATTACAGAATCTCTAAAAGACTATTCATGCAAAGTGCTTGAAATAATTTGGGATGGAACATTGGAAAATCCTAACCTTAGATGCATTATGGATACAGGATGGAGTTGGTAAATGCACTGTTGGCATGCATCTTAGACTGTTGGGTAGCCAAACCTATATTATCTGGTGGTGTTCCCAGAAGATAATCAAGAACAGTTGTTATCACTGGGGAGTGAGAGTAAGGCAGCAATGTCAATCTCCTTCATTGTAGAAGAATAACTGCACTCTTGTTTGATCGTAAACTTAGTGGATAAACCCAGTGAATTAGGAGATGGAAAAACATAGAATATTTGAGGAAAACACTTCCTCCTAAACTGATATTTTCTTACATGGTATTAAAGCGCCATTGTTTTAGCAATCTTATCCCTTCCCATTACCAGCCCCATATAAAGTTTGAGTAGGTTGTCATATTGGTGAATTTGAGAGAGGAACTGGATTCAGGTAGCCAGCTGCCTTACTGAGTTACATGCTGATAAGAGAAGACACATGTATTCATAGCTTTTGGCTGTGTATAGAACAAAGAAAAAGCTAGCTGTTTATCATGAATGTGAGGATGGTGATGCTGTTCTTAGAAATAAATTCAATTCAGAAATTGTCAATAGCCAGAAGTTGTAGAAAGGTCAAGTTCCGCTTGCAAAGAAGCTTTGCTTATGTTGGAGCAGTATGATGACCTCTGTCTAGTCAGTGAAGGGATAATGGTAGTGGAAAGCAGTGGGGTGTTGTATGATTTAGGAGAAACCAATTCCATAGCCTTAAACCCAAGATTAAAGTCAGAAACTAAAACAAGCACAGCTGACATCCCAATGCTAAGTCAGGCATTCAAAAGTCATTAGAATGACTCAGTAAATGATGACTAAGGCAATATCCATTTCAAGTGCTGAGGGTAACAGTGGGCATTCTGAGTAATTTCAAGCACTCTGTCTGAAAAGAAAGCCAGAGACCTTAGAGGCATAGTCTATCTTTAAGGACTCCCGCTTATAGGAAACAGGTCAAGAGAGAAGACCAAGGTCCCCTAACAGGTACCTTTCTTGGAAATTGGGAGACATAAGGCTACCAATAGAAATTTTATTCCTGAAACTTATGAGACTCTTGCCATAGTTGATGAGTAGCAATAACTAATTGAAACCATCCCCATTTTCAGAAAAAAATTATTTTAATATACTTACCAGTTGTCTATTTACCATTTATAAAGAACTGTATGCTTATTCCAAGTACTGTCTGGATTACTGCCAAGGCAAAATAAATTATATTTGTATGATTTTAAGTTACTAAGTAATCAATAAAACAAAATTAGTCATGTTTGCAACATTTAAAAAGCCATTAAACAACCCAATGTAGTTCTATTGAAATTTGACTTCTGATAGTACAAAATATATCTCTTTAATTGTTTAATTCAATAAAAGGCATACATATTTTACAGATGTTTTCATAATTAAAACATAATACACCAGCCTATATTTAATAGATAAATAAATTACACCACAGCTTGTATTTAATAAATTAATAAGTAAAATTTCATATTGAAGTCAAGATGAGAAACTTGAAATAACGGATTCCATAGCTAAACAGTTCACCAGTTTTCTTAAGTAACTTATTCAGAAACTGACAACAAAAGATTAACTTGGAAGTTGGTTTTTTTAATCCCTAAATGATCCTAAGTTCATAATTAATGAGCCTAAAGAAATGAACAGTTTTTTTAAGTATCAGTGAATATGTGAAGCATTGAAACATGAACAATCAATCATTTAATTTATCATATTTTTCACATTATGTTCCTAAATCACTGATCCGAGATCCTTTAGCTTGATTTTTAACAAATATGTATTGGATGATGTCCAGGATAAATCTCAATATTTATAGAGGAATATGTATCAATGTCATAACTTCCTCATCCATGCCCAATTGTTCTCCATTCTTAACAATATTCAATGCATTTTTTTCTAATGATATTCATTCCCAGGAGTGGAAAGAACTTGACTTTGTTCAACAAACTTGGTGGTTGGGCGTGTTATCTTTCATATTCTCATTTTGCTATAAACAGCAAATTCATTTCTACACATACAATTCACAGATTAATAAGTGAAGAGGCTTTCATTAATAATTAATGACACTTTCTTTATTTGCTGAAGATGGGAATTCAGTGTGCTGAGAACTTTTCTTAATCTTTTTAAACAATATCTAGCAAAATTCTCTGTGAGTTCCATTATACAGTACTCCTGTGATATTCTAGGGTTACATATGTCTTACAGTCAAAATATTTTGAATAGGTTAATCATGTTTATCCAATATTTATTGTCTCCACTTCAACAAAGTAGTGTAGAATATAGAAATGGAAAATATGTGGAATTCTTATTTCTCCTCAGGTATTTTTTTAAGTAGCATATTCTGATACATCTGTGTTCATTCCTTTAATTTATGTTCAACAAATAGTTACTGAGCTCTTACCATGTCCAGTGCCATTCCAGGACTCGAAGATTGAATGGTGTTGAAAACATTGTTTTTGCCCTCTTCACCCCTAAAATTCAAAAGATAGATGGGAAATAAGCAATTAATAGATCATGCTCATGTGTGTTCAGTAGTGTCCGACTCTGTGTGACCCCATGGATTGTAGCCTATCAGGCTTCTCTGTCCATGGAATTTTCCAGGAAAGAATCCTGGAGTGGGTGGCCATTTCCTACTCCAGGCAATCTTCCCAACCAGTATAGCTTTTGTGTTTGTATGTTCTGAATGCATATCTAAAGAATGAATCAAAACCTGTTTTCTAAGTAGTTTACTATGAGTGGAAATAATCTTTTAACTTCCCAAGAGGACCTCAGAGGAGGAAGAGTTTTATAAGCTCCCTGAAAGCAATGACCACATATATCTGGTTCATCAAGTATTCTCAGAAAGCAATAAATGAGTCTAGTATATAAAAGAAAAAATACTATTTTGTGATTTTAAAAGTCCTATTGTTGCATATTTGCATAAAATCTGTGCAAATTAGTATGTTAATGCTTCCTAGCATTCTTATTACAATTCCCTCGCCCATTCACTTTCTTACTCTTCTGGAAGATATTATATCATTTACTCTCTTCTAAAAACAACCCTATTGACCACCCCTTTCTCTATGTAGTGCCAGTGTCTTTTATTTTACTGAGAAAGTAAAAGGAATTAGAAAACATTTCAGGAACTTCTATTAATGCATCTGACCATCTATCAACAGCCTTGCTCCACTGATCTTTCTTCTCTGATGTTGTAATACACAAATTATCTCTAGTTCTAACAGAAGTTTGTCAACTTGCACATGAGATTTCACAGCTTCTGCACATTCCAAGGTAATTCTTCCTTATCTTCTCTCTTTTATGCCATTATAATTTATCTTTTTACTGTATCTGTCTCTTCATTATACACATATCTCTACTTCCCTCTCTTGTAATTGCTTTTACTTTCCTTTCCCTTAGAGAAAAACTCTTCAAAAGTGTTGTCTGTGTTCTTCTACTGGTTTCTCCCTTCTCTATTTTGAACCCATTTCATTCAGGATTTCATCTCCACCAGGCTTCTGAACGTTTTCTTTTCAAGGTCACCGATGGCCTCAATTCTTGGTCCTTGCCTTGCCTATCAACAGAATTTAACACTTGATTATTGTCTCCTAAAAATATTTCTTTCTGATTGATTTTCAGGTTACCACTATCTCCTGCTTGCCCTTCTGTCTCACCACCAATCTTCCATTTCCTTGGCTGGTTCTTCCTCAACTCCACAAACATTTAAACTTCAGTGGTCAGTCTTGTTATTGACTTTCTTCATTCCCTGTATTCATGCCTTCCAGTTACATAATTTCAAATTTTGAATGCCAGATTTCTGTGCAACTACCTTCTTGACACTGCCATTTGCATTCATAACTGGTATTTCAAATTATCATGACAAGAATCTGAATTACTGAACCATCCCCTCATTCATGAAAAACGAAAGCTCTTCTACAGTCTTTCCTATATGGTTTGATAACACCCTCATTCATCCACTTGTTCAGACCAAATCTTGAATTGATGCCTCACTCTATCCTTTTCTTCTTCACCACATACACTCCAACAGCAAATCGATAATCTCTCTTCAAAATATACCGATAATTTTACTACGTTGCACACCCTGTCCAAGTTACCATCCTCTTTCATGTGATGATGCTGAACTGTTTGCTGACATAGTAATGTGTCCACACTTACATTTGCAAAATGTTCTACATTCTCTCCACATTAGGTGTTGTCATTCTTTGCAGTAGATATGCAGTGACATTTTATTTTTATTCAATTTGCATTTCTCTGGTTACTAATAAGGCATCACATATATCCATATATACCATTTGGACATCTTCTTTGGTGAAGTTCCTTTTTAAACTGTGTTACCTACATTTCAATAGTGTAATTTTTCATACTGATTTGAAGACACTTTCTATATATTCTGGGTATAAACTCTTCATTGATTACTTGAGTTTTAAGTATCTTCTACTCAATGGATTTTCCTTTTAATTGTAGCTTTTGATGGAGGTAATTTTTTACTTTTGGTAGTCAAACTTTATCAATCTTTCTTTTATGGCTCATAGTATCAGTTTCTTTTATTCTATTTTCCTACTCAAGTCATGAATATTATCTTCTCCATGATTTCCTGAAGGTTGTGACATTCACAAATAGATATACAGTTTCCCACAATTTGATTTGGTGTGTACTGTGACAAAGGGGCCAAACAACTTTTGTTTTTCATAGGGATACCCAATCTCCTTTTGGAAAAATAGCTTTTGTTTTTGTTTTTTATTTCCCACTGATCTACAAAATCATTCCTATAACAAATTAACACCCAAGTAGGGTGATTTTTCCCCTTGGGTTCTCTGTTCCACTTTACTAAAGGAAGATGAAACGTCATCTAAGGCAGATAAAAGAAACCAGAGGTCATAAATATAAATCCTGATAAATCTGACTTGATATTATTAAAATGGCTTCCCTGGTAGCTCAGTGGTAAAGAATCTGCCTGCGATGCAGGAGACATGGAAGGAGCCACAGTTTTGATCCCTGGGTTGGGAAGATCCCCTGGAGAAGAAATGGCAACCCACTCCAGTCTTACTGTCCAGAAAATATCATGGACAGAGGATCCTGGCAGGCTTCAATCCATGGGGTCACAAAAGAGTCAGATACAACTTAATGACTGAACAAACAAACAAAAAAAGATATTTTTTTTAAGTCTTGGCTTAATACAAATACCAAAATAAATGTCAACAGATAAAAAACACTGTGAGAAATATGTCTGCCATAATTAAGATACAGAGCGCCTCCATGAGTTAATATAAAAATGAAAGACAAAATAGTGAAATAGGGAGAGGAAAACAGAAATCGAGAGTTCACCAGAAAATCATCTGAAACAGTGCAAAACGAGGCTTTCCCTGGTGCTCTAGTGGTTAAGAATCCACCTTCCAAAGTAAGGGATTCAGGTTCAATCCTAGGGTCTGGAAACTAAGATCCCACATGCCAAGCGGCAACTAAGCCTGTGCACCAAAATTAGCGAGCCTACATGCCACAACTACAGAGCCCGTGAGCTCTGGAGCCTGCATGCTGCAAGGAAGGATCCTGCATGCCCCAACTAAGACCCAACACAGACAATGAAGAAATAAATTTTTAAAACAAACAAACAAAAAACAGTGCAGAACATAAAAGTACCTTTATTTTTCCCCTAACTGAAAAATAAAATTTAGGGGCTTCCCTGGTGGCTCAGTGATGAAGAATGTGCCTGCCAATGTAGGAGGCATAGGTTCAATCCCTGGTCCGGGAAGATCTCACATGCTGCAGAGCAATTGAGTCCGTGTGCCACATCTACTGAGCCTATGCTCTAGAGCCCGGGAGCCCCAACTACTGAGCACATGTGCTGCAACTGCTGAAGCCTGTGAGCCCTAGAACCTGTGGTCTGCAACAAGAGGAGCCATTGCAAAGAGAAGCCTGTGCACAGCAACTAGAGAGTAGCCCCTGCTCTCCACAGATAGAGAAAAGCCAGTGCAGCAAAAAAGACACAGCAGAGCCAAATAAATAAATAAATAAAATTTTCAAAATAAATAAAATTTTAAACAGTGGTGAAAAGTAATTTTCATCCCATCACTTGCAAAGATTATTTGTATGTTAGGATAGTTTGTTACTGAGAATGAATGAAAACTGGCTCTTTCATATCCTATGGGTGAGAAGAGAAATATGTGCTACCTTTCAAAAGGCATATCCATACTGCCCTAAGTATTCCACTCTTGTATGTACACATTAGCTAATTTTATCCTCACAAAACTCCATGAAGCCAGTACTATTATTATTACTCTATTTTACTTACAAGGAAACTAAAGCAAATGAAGGTAAAGTGAACTCCTGAGATCAAAGTATTAAAAAAAGGAAAAAAGCTCAATTTTGATTCTGGATAGTTAGACTCCAGCTCCAGACTCTTAACCAAATTTGATCACCTTTCCTTAAATGTGTGAGACTATTCATCGCAGTAGCTTTATCTAAACAGTATTAGTATAACGTAACTACCACACAAAATAGGAATTGTAGAAAATACCTCATAATACAACATAATACAACAAATACAACATAATACAAAGCAGTCATTAAGAAAAAAATGCTATAAATATATAAACGCTGGTTAAAGGATACCATAGGCATTTGATACCATTATATACTCTCTCATTTTTTCTTTCTCCCAAGAAATAAGTGTTAGTCACTCATTTGTGTCGGACTCTTTGCCCTCCTGTGCGCTGACCCTATGGACTGTGGCCTGCCACGCTCCTCTGTCCATGGGATTTCCCAGGCAAGAATACTGGAGAGGGTTGCCATTCCCTTCTCCAGGGTACCTTTCTTCCTACCCAGGGATCAAATCAGTGTCTCCTGCATTGCAGGCAGATTCTTTACCACCTGAGCTTAAGTGGCATAATAATTCAAAACCTGTCTTAGTAATGAGAAAATAACATAAAAACAGGAAATAAACTCTGTGTGGCTCAGGTCCACCCTGAGGCCTGCACCAGGCACGCATGCTTTGTGAAGAAAAATTTTCATTCATCGTTGCCTACCGTCAATGTGGAAACCTAAGAAATGTGCCCAGAGCCGATTTGGTGTCAGAAGCAGGCTGTGGTTTAGCCCTTTACTTACTTACCAAGAGAAAAATGTGACTGTAATTGCAGCCATGACGTTTGGGAGGCAGTCTGAGGAGGTGGCCGGAAGCTGTGGGGCTTCCTGCCGGGCTCCATCTTGCCTTCCAAGAGCCCTAATCGTTCATTCCTCAGAAGAAATGTCAAGCAGCTCATGCTGTCAACAGAGCAGATGCTCCGCTGACGTCTTTAGGGAACAGTGTCAAGTGACTGGAAAAAGATGCCAAAAATGACATGAAATTTTTACCCTCGCACTACATTTCATGTTCCCCATGACCTGGTGTTTGGTCGTGGACCCCAGACTTCCCTGTTAGGAGCGACCCCAGCTGGGGGAGACTGTACCACCTGCCCAGAGGGATGCCAGAGGGCTGGTCTTCCTCTCTGCCTCCTTCACAAGAGGCTTCCCCAAAGTACAAAGAAGAATGCATCTATTTTATTTGCTTTACTCTGTAAAAGTTTTTCTTCTTATCTGACAGCTTTTAATTGGGAGCGCTCCTCTTTCTTTCAGTATGTGTCTTAAAAATATTATCTTTGTATCTGTTGTCTTGTTTTTTTTTTTTTTTTTTTTACAATTTCTTCCAGTATTTATATATATATATATATATATATATATATATACATATATATATATATACATATATATATATACACACACACACACACACACACACACACATGTATTTTCCATTGAAAACTTTTAAGACATAAAATAAGCAATAAAAATATGAAACTTTTATCTTTTCTGTGATTTCTTTTGCACTACTTTATTTGAAATTAACACACACACACACACACACACACACACAAGCATTTTCAGCTCCATTTTATAAAGGAAGAAAGTGAAACCTGTGAGTTCAAATAATATGTCCAAAGAAACACAACTAATTGAAGGTGGACGTGGGCTGAGAACACTAGTTGGCCATGTTTTCTCATACACTAAGATCATTACAAGGTCCTCTTTGACTGATGTCTTCACCCTCATTAAAAGTTTAGCTTTAGTTGAAAAATTCTAAAACCAAAGTCATTAATGTATTGGCAACTGACTGCAGAAAATCTGGAGGACATTGGACAACAGAAGTAAAATGGAGAGGAAAGAGAAAGGGGGAAATGGATAAAGGCAAAAACAAAAAAAAAGATATTTGTCATTTGTTGGCTAAGTAGTCTTATATTGGGGGTTATGAATTATAGTTTTATTTTCATTTCCACATTACAAGTGTTCATATTTGTACGAGTTCTCTCTCACTCTGCTCTGTTGTGGCCTCAAACATACACAATTTTGACAAATACTTCTTTAGGGAAAATAATATAAAATTAGTAAACATTTATTCATAGTGAGAAAAGATTACAATAAATACTATAATCATAATAAAATCCTGGGAAACAATATAATGTTTTATTTATAAAGTTTCTAACATAATTGTTTATTTTTCCTACTTTTTTCTTATTTTGGCTGCATTTTCTTTAACTGTTTCTTTATTTGAAAATGATTTTGTAATTATAACTTCTAATAGGAGAGTACAAAATCAATTCAATCCTTCCTCTAGTGAAATAAATTAATTTCCTTTAATAATTGATAGTTTAGGAAAGATTAGTTCAGTTTCATAATGTGTTATTGGATGTGTTTATTTACATTTTAAGACAAGTCAAATTTGGGGAAAGGAAGTTTTCTTTATAGTTGAGATGTAAGATTCAGAATATTATTTAATACATATAAAATAACAAAAATAAAACAATAATGAAACATAGTTTAGTTTAATAAAATTTTAACAAAAGCAATATATATATATTTTTTTTCTAAATGTGTGTGTAGCTATATATGTATATGCATTTTAAGTATAGGAAGTTGTTTCAATAGTATTTCTTATCATTTTACATGTCTGATGATTTGAAGAATTCAAACAGAGTAGTTTCTGGTACTATTTCATAATATTATCTTTCCTTCATTACCCTGCTATTTCTAGTTCCAAAACCCACAGAATATATTCACAATTTAATGCAACCTCTGGCCATGGACTTCAGTTCACAGTGTCAAGAGTCACCCCAGTAGTTATATCCTGGGTGATCATTTCTATATCAGAATCACTAATAATAATTTGATTAAATATGAAGTGAATCACACAATCATGTCCAAATCAACAAATTGTCCTTTTAATGAATAAGGTGAAATTGAAAATACTTTGTAATAGCAATTTTATGGTTTGTTTAAGATTTGCCAGTGTGAATTCAGCGTATTTTTAATGTATTTTCTAAATCATTGTTGATCGCTATATTTTGGAATATTTGTTGACATAATGAGGCAACAAATATGGAACCTTGATAACGAAATTGAAGCTATAAATAAATCCAAACTGAAAATTTATAAGTAAAAAACATAAATCTTTCAGTGAAAACAAAAAATATTGGATAGATTTAACAGCAGGTTGAGCACTAGGGAAAAAAAAAATCAGTTTATTTGAAGAAGGAAATAGACCCCATAAAAGTTAAATAACAAAGAAAAAAGCTAATAAAAATAAATAGTGCCTCAGTGACCTATGATGTAATACAAAGATGTTTAGCATACATGCAAAAGAGTAAAAATATAAATGGAAAAAGATTTGGACAGAAGACATAGTTGACGAAATAATAGTAGAACATGTTCCAATTAGATGAGAAATAAATACAAAGAACTAAGTAACTCAAAGAGCTTCAAGAGGATAAACATGAAAAACAAAACAGCACTCACACATACATAAGCAGTGAAAGTGAAAGCCATTCAGTCTTGTCCTAAACTCATTGCAACCCCCTGCACTATACAGTCCATGGAATTCTCCATGCCAGAATACTGGAGTGGATCGATCTTCCCTTCTCCAGGGGATCTTCCCAACCCAGGAACTGAACCCAGGTCTCTTGCACTGCAGGCAGATTCTTTACCAGCTGAGCCACCAGGAAAGCACACACATACACCAAGACACATCTAAATCAAATTGTTAAAAATCAATAATAAAGAAATACTCTTAAAAGTAACCAGAGAAATGACTCCTTTCTTATCAGAAACAATTCAAACTGGAAGAAAAAAAAAGAATAGAGTTTATACTAACATAAATATCTTGAGTAAAAGAATCTTTAGAAGACTTGGAGCAAAGAAGTAATGTAAACTACAGCTGACCCTTGAATAACATGGGTTTGAAATGCATGAGTCCACTAATATGTTGATCTTTTTTCCTTCCAGTTTTATTGAGATATAACTGACATACTATGCTATGTAAGTTTCAGGTGTACAGCATAGTTATTTGATTTATGTACATCACAAAATGATTGCAACACTAAGTTTAAGAACATCTATCATTTCATATAGATACAAAATTTTAGAAATTAAAATCTTGTCTCCTTGTGATAAAAACTTTTAGGATTTGCTCCCTCAAAAACCTTCATATATAACATATAGCACTATTAGTTATATTAATCATATTATATATTATATCCATAGTACTTATTTATTATATACCAAGATCTTTGTACATGGTGAATAATGCTGCAATGAACAAAAGGGTACATATGCATTTTTTGAATTAGTGTTTTGTTTTCTTTGGAAAAATACTCAGAAGTCAAATTGCTGGATTGTGCAATAGTTTCATTTTTATTCTTTTGAGGAATCTCCATATTGTTTTCCATAGTGGCTATACTGATTAACATTCTCTCCAATGGGGCACAAGCTGTCCCTTTTCTCCATATCCTCACCAACAATATTTGTTATTAGTTGTCTTTAGGATAATAGCCATTCTGACAGATGTGATGTGACATCTCATTGTGAAACTGATTTTCATCTCTCGGATGATTAGTGGTAGTGAACCTCTTTTCATATGTCTATTGGCCATCTGTACGTACCCTTTGGAAAAATATCTGTTCAGATCCTCTGCTCATTTTTTAATCAGGTTGTAATTTTTTAAGTTAAGTTGTATGAGTGCTTTGTATATTTAGGATATTAACCCCGTATAGATATATTGTTTATAAATATCTTCTCCCATTCAGTAGATGGCATTTTCATTTCAATGCTAGTTTCCTTCACTGTGCAAATATTTTTAGTGTGATGCAGTTCCGTTTGTTTGGTTTTACTTTTGTTTGCTTTGCCTGAGGAGACATATCCAAAACATACTTCAAAGACCCAATGACAAAGAGAATACTGCCTATGTTTTCTTCAAGGGTTTCTTTTTATTTCAGGTCTTATATCTAACTCTTGAATCCATTTTGAGTTTATGTTTCTATTATGTATTAGAAAGTATTCCAAGTTGATTGTTTCACATGTATATGTCCAGATTTTCCAACACCATTTATTGAAAAGACTGTCTTCTTCTCATTGTATATTCTTGCCTCCTTTATCACAGATTAATTGACCATGTAAGTGTGGGTTCCGCTCTGTACCATTAAGCTATATGTCTGTTTTTGTGCCAGTACCATACTATTTTAATCAGTGTAGCTTTGTATTATAGGTTGAAATCAGGGAACATGATTATTCCAGCTTTGTTCTTTTATCCTCAAAATTGTTTTGTTCTTTGTTTCTTTTGACATTTTTTCTCTTCCCAGGTGATTTGTTGATTATTTTTATTGCTCTATCTAGATCTCTTTCTCTTTTTTGAGTGTGTATCTATTATAGATTTTTTTAATTGGTGCTTACCACGAGGTAACATATATATTTCTTTTTTCTGTTTACTAGAATTTATCAGATACATGACTTGCAAATACCTTCTTCTTTCTGTAGGTTGAGCTTCTACTTTCTCGATAGTATTCTTTGAAATACAAAGTATTTTAGTTTTCTTGAAGTCTAATCTATCTGTCTTCTTAGACTGCTTTACTTTAGTCATCATAACTAAGAAATCCAAGATCACAAACTTTTTCACCCATTTTATTCTAAAAATTTTATGGTTTTAGTCCTTACATTTTTTTCTTCAAGCTATTTTGAATTAACTTTTGAATATTTTGTGAAATAGGATTCCAATTCATCCTTTTGGAAGTGAGGATCTGGCTATCCCAGCACCAGTTGTTGAAAGGACTGATTTTTTTTTTTCCCAACTGAATTTCCTTGTTGTTTTTATCAAAATTCAGTTGATCACAAGTATATTTTTTATGAGCTCTCAAGTCTCTTAACTTTATCTATACATCTGTTTTTAAGACAGTACCACAGTGTCTTAATTACTATAGATTTGTAGTAAGTTTTAAAAATATGAAGTGTCCATCTTCCAATTTTATTCCCCTTTTACAAGATGAATTATTCTATGTCCCTTGAATTTCTGTAAAATTTTAGAGTCTGCCTGTCAATTTCTGAGTAAAGCAAAGGCCACCTGGGATTTTGATAGGAATTGCATTGGCTCTGTGGATTAACACAGGGAGTATTGCCATCCTAACAATCTTGTCATCTAATCCATGAACACAAGACATCTTTTTGTTTACTTGGGTCTTTTATTTATGTCAACCTGTTTTGTAATTTTCAGTATGTCAGTCTTAAAATTCTTTTATTCACTGCATTTACTTCTAGCTATGCAAGGTTTTCTTTCATATGCCACTATACATGGACTTGTTTTCTTAATTTTATTTTGAATTGCTTATTGCTACTGTATAAAAATACAGTTGACTTTTACTTGAGTGTATTTTATACCAATGGTTAATTACTAGAAACTAAGTAGAACATTCCTCTTTCCTATCAATTTTTAAATAAAAGTTGCATTTAATTAAAGATATATATCTCTTTGTTTAATTTCCTTCTAATATGAAGGAGATGGCTTTACCTAATGTTATAGAATACCTGGCTCATTTCCTCACTAACATGATTTTATTTTCACTGCTATCTCCTAATTCTGGCAAGATTAATCCTGTGTTATAGAAGAAACCTTATATTTCAAGTAAGTATTTTCGATGTTTTGCTGGCCTGCTTGTCTCTCATCTGGGACAGATCCAAAACCTAATTCCTATCAAAGGCATTCGAAATGGGAGATGGTGGTGGTTGGAATGGTGTGTCTCTGTTTGTGTTTGTGATGTGTGGATGTGTGTGCACGCATGTGTAGGCAAACCTTTAGTGATTTTCTATCTGGATATCAGTAACAATTGTCAAATCAAAATCCTAACAGAATTTTTTCCGTAGCTTCTAGGGACATAGCTGATGGAGAAAAAAAGATAGCTTCTATATCGTTTTTTTTTTTTTTTAAGAAAGTTTACTTAAGCCGTGTCAAAGTTAATAAATGAAGAAAGCATTGTTTTATCTTCAACATACAGCAATGAACTCATTCAATTTGATGGATTACAGAAGGAGATTGAAAAGGAAATAAACCTTGTTTTCTTATTCCAAGATGTTACTGGAATTTTTCTCTCTCAGCTTGCTTTTCTTATTTGTGTGTGTGGTGCATGATGAACCACTGAATCCTGACAACCTGTTGGATGACATCCAACAATAACCAGTCAGATCAATGCAGCCCAAACTGCCCTCATGGGACATGACAGGAAATTCTGCTATCCTTTAGGATGCAATTACCCTGCTGGTTGCTGTACAGAGTGACCTCTTTTCCTCTATTATTTATTGAATCCAGACCTAATGTCTGGTCTCATTTCAAAGTCCCTGTCTGCAATGCCTATCCCACAGCCAAGTACAGTAGACAGTGAGCCACCATAGCTGCCAAGAATCAGTACTTTGAAAAGCATCTTTGCCAGGAGATTATCATGCCTGTTCCCGTTAGAATCAACATTGCTTTTTTTCTGGCTCATTTAATGGAAAATGCAATTCAGTTTTACAGATAAGTACTTTAATTCACAAATGGTTGACAGCAGTAGGATTACAGTGTAGGCTCTGAACTTAAAAATAGTTTGGGTCTGCTTACAAGTATTTCTGCACTGAGAAATATTTAACAGGATAGGAACTGAATGGAGGATATTAGTAGTTAACTTTATCAGCTCAGGAATAAAGATATACTGAAGGTATGACAATTGAGTAATGGGATTTGGAACTGAAGTCATGATCTTCTATTTCATATTAAGAAACATTTTGAAGAAGTAATGTATAGGTTTCATTAAAATTTATGCTGTGATTTATTTTACCTACAGTGATTTATTAGACATAATCACAAAGAAGAGGTAGTTCAGTTTTTCCCCATTTGGCTAGAAGTTAAGTACATTTGAATCTAAACTTGGGGGACATGTCCTTATTAAAATGGAACTCATAATTAACATTTCTGTGCATTTCCTATAATCCAAACATGCAAGTGGGAACATTTAAATGACTAGCAATTAAAATGAAAACATTTTACTTTTACTGGCAGCCTTTTAACTTTTCATTTCATCATATTTATAGTTATCATTATTAGACATCTGGAAAAATATAGTTATGCTTGCTATTTATATTACCAACTAAAGACTTTGAATCGCTTTGTAGACATGATCTCATTAACACGCTCTACATCTCTGTGAGGTAAGTGCAATTATCTTGACTTTATTGAGTTTAAATTACTTTCCAAGGTGTCAAAGAAAATTGTGGCAGGATATGTTAAAAAAAATAATCAAGGTCTCGCAGTGTCCACTTTAATGGTAAATCCTGTTCAATGAAATCAGAAAGAAATGAATCCAGTTTTAAGTGCATGGGGCTTAATTTTCTACAAATAGTCATTTGATGTAACTCTATAAGACATAACATTTTGTAGTTATGCTATTTCCAGTATAATTTATCAGCCTGACCCATATTCTAATGTATTTGTCAAACCAATATTTTATATAATGACATTTCCCTAAGTTTTCCTGGAGAAAGTTTTGCGAAGAGTGGAACTAAAACTTAGTTTCTCCATTAATGTTTTTACTTATTAAAGAAGTTGTCATTGCCTTCCTAATTGTACTTTTTCAGTCTCTACCATCCACAGCCACATTTATAATCTAGGCTTGGTTTTCTTTCAGTTGGTTGCTTAAAATACATTCTTTATATTTTGGGAAAAGGGTCAGGGTCTTCCCAGGTGGCCTAGCAGTGAAGAATTTGCCTGAAATGTAGGAGACAGGGTTCAGTCCTTGGGTTTGGAAGATCCCCTGGAGGAGGGCACGGCAACCCACTCCAGTATTCTTGCTTGAAGAATCCCATGGACAGAGGAGCCTGACAGGATACAGTCCATAGGGTCACAAAGAGTCAGACACTAAAGAAACTTACCAGGCAGGCAAGTAGGCAGGGGGCTTCCTGGTACTCAGCTTGTGGGTTTACTGAATTATTATGCAATTGATTATCCTTACTCTAAATGCTCGCTCCTCCTAGATTTTTTTTTAAGTTGGGATATAGTTGCTTTACAATGTTGTGTTAGTTTCTTTTATACAGTGAAGTGAATCAGCTATATGCATCTCCCTCTCCCAACTCCACATTCCATCCATCTAGGTCACCACAGAGTAACAAACTGAACTACTTACGCTATACTGCAAGTTCCTACTAGCTGTGTATTTTACACATAGTAGTGCATATACAAGAAATCTACTTGTCCTCTGTGTCCACACATCCATTCTCTATGCCTGTTTCTCTATTCCTGCCCTGCAAATATATTCATCTGTACCATTTTTAAAATTGTTTTATTTATTTGTATTATTTTCAGCTGTGCTAGGTCTTCATTGCTATGTGGGCTTTTCTCTAGTTGTGGCAATCAGAGACTACTCTCAGTTTCAGTGCCTGGGCTTCTCGTTGCAGTGGCTTCTCTTGTTGCAGAGCACAGGCTCTAGGGCATGTAGGTTTCAGCAGTTGCAGCACGTGGGCTCAGTAGTTACCTGTTCTCAGACTCTAGTAGAGTTGTGATGCACGGGCTTAGTTACTCTGCAACACGTGGGATCTTCCCCGACCAGGCATCAAACCAATGTCCCTTGCATTGGCAGGCAGATTCTTGACCACTGAGCCACCAGGGAAGCCGCAACTGTACCATTTTTTAGATTCAACATATATACATTAATATATGATATTTGTTTCTCTTTTTCTGACTTCATTCTGTGTGACAGACTCTTATTAATGCTGAATACTTAGGCTAGCATGATTCCCTCTAGATTCTCAGATAATAACAAATGTTATAACCGATTTTGTTATTTTTTACTATTAATATAAATATTCACCCCCATGCATATGGTCACAGCTTTCACTGAGGGTGCTGAGATCAGTCGATAGTACAAGAATAGTCTCTTCAACAAATGATACTGGAAAAACGGGATATTCACATATGAAAATATTATCTTGGATACTTGCCTTACAACACATTAAAAAGTAACTCAAAATGGATTAAAGACCTAATCTTAAGAACTTCATTATAAAACTTATAGAAGAAAACATAGAGGAGGAATCTTCACAGTCTTAGATTTGGAGATGGTTTCTTAAATATGACATCTAAAACATAAGCAACAAAAGAAGAAAGATCTTCATCAAAAATTTTGAAATGTTTCCACATCAGAGAACATTATCGATAAGAGACATAGACAATAGATAAAGTGAAGACAACAAAATGAAAAAGGATGAGAGGAAATAAATAATACACTTGATAAGGGTTTCATATCCAGTTTATATAAAGAACTCCTAAAAGTAAAAAGAATTAAAAGCAGTTAAAAACTGGACTGAAGACTTGAATAGATATTTCTCTAAAGAAGGTAGGCAAATGCCCAGTAAACACATGCAGATTTGATTAGCATTAGGGAAATGCAAAGCAAAACCGTATACAAGTATGACTTTATACCCACTAGATGGCACTAATAATAATAATAGCAATAGTAATCATAATAAAATGAAAAGAACAAGTGTTGAAGAGGATGTGAAGGAATTAGAATTCTCATACATGATTGGTAAGGAAGTAAACTGGTATCTCCACTGTGGAAAAAAGTCAGTTCCTCAAAAAGCTAAATATAGGGTTACCATTTGACCCAGCAATCCCACTTCTAGAGATATTCACCAAATAATTGACTACAAGGACACAAACAAAAACTTATATGCCAATAGCTGTAAAAACATTATTCATAATAGCCAAAAGGTAGAACCAATTCAAGTGTCCTTCTAAAGATAAAATATAAATTTAACAAATGGGATATGTAATGGAATATTATTCAACCATACAAAATGAAATTCTGATGCATGCTGCAACATGGATACCTTAAAAAGTTGTGCTAAGTGAAATAAACAAGACATAAAAAGACAAATACCTTATTATTCCACTTATATAAAATACTATCAAAAATAAGAAAATTCATGTAGACAGAAAGATTACAGGGCATCAAGGGCCAAGGAGAGGGAAGAATGGAGAGTTTACTGATTAATGGTTATAGAGTGTTTATTTTGAGTGGTTTTGGAAATAATGATATTGTGATTGTGCAGCACTATGAATATAATTAATGCTCCTAATTGTAATTTAAATGATTAAAATGGGAAATTGTATGTTATATATATTCTACCACACATGCAACCACAAACTTACCCTTTGCATTTTCACTTAAACAACACAACTTCCAAATGGAACACACCTATTTAGTTTTCTATTTTCAAAATTGGGCAGCTCTTTATTGCTTTTATAGTTAGAATAATGCAGAAAGTCTTGAAAATGTCTCTCCTATTTCAACCCCATCTAATAAGCATTTAATAGTTGAAAGAAAAGCATTCTAATAGTACATTTGGAATCTGGTTAGCCAAATACATGTCGTATATAGTAGGAATAACTACATTTATATGTGTGAACTTAAACTCTTTGAAAAACCATACACATAGATTTTAGCGCATGCATTTCTGAAAACTGTTTTGGCTGCTCTGTGAACCTATTAAATTCTTTGTTTAGTCTATTCAAAATAAGAAAAGTTGCATTGTGGCTATTTTATAGTATTTATTGCATATATTTATTCACAGCAGTAATGATTTCCAGCTTAGGAGGCAAGAACAACTACACAAATACAAATTGAAGGAAATCTTCTAATATTAAAATATAAGGTCCATGCAAAACATTTTCACAATGAAAATCAAAAGAATTATATAAATTCCCAGTTTGAGTGAGTGGAAAATCACACATTTACCCATTTGTAGGAAAAATTCTATATTCTTTTCAAATAAATAATTACCAATCACTTGATGTAGTTTATTTTGAATGTTTTATTGCTAATTGGAATAAAAATAAATATTATAATTGACTCCCATATGTAAATGTATATGTACATATATGTGATCAAGCCAAATTTTTCAGAAAACAGTTCTTAATATCTCTATACATGAAGGACTCACTAAAATTATCATTTCTAATATATTCCTCTCTGTTTCAGCTTTAAAAAAAGATGTCACAGCATTAAACGATTAATGGGTCATGCTTATCAGTTAGAAAACACTGAAAAAAGTGACTATCTGAAAAGAATTCATGCACGAAGTTTACAAGGAAGTTTAATAGGTAGACGTAGTTATCTTGTTTTTCATCAAGATCCTGAATGATACTTAACCCAAACTTTATAATAATCAACTAATCTTCTTCTTCTGTCTATACAACCTTGTGGAAAGGAGAGATTAACCTAGATTCCTAGATATAGTTCCTTTCTCTGTAAAAAGTGTTATTCTAACTGGATTTTAATTAATCAAGTAAAGAGAAATGTCTTTGTTTGAAGAAAAATATCTTGCAAGATATTCTAGTTGGCCAGTTGGGCTTTTATAATTAACTCACACTAAAGCTTCAGAGAAAAGGAAAAACCAGCCTCTTTCCCCCCGTACTCACCTCCAAATTTCTCTGTCTTTCTCTGCCCATCACTCTTTATTTCTCCCCTGGAGATGAAGGAGGAGAGGAAAACAGAAGAGATAAAATATTAGAGCAGTTATTCTTTTCCTTGCCTTGCTTTAGTTATTTAGGACCTGTAGTCAATATCAGACAGCAGGTGATGAAGGCAAGGATATCTTTTCTTTGTTTCCAATCTTAAGAGAAAAAAAGTAAAAAATTTCATCTGCAAGTTTCCACAAATAGATCCCTTATCAGCTTGAGGAAGTTTACTTCTACTCCTAGTTACTGAGATCTTTTACTATAAATGGGTGTTGAGATCTAGCAAACATTTTACATTTATGTGTGTATATACATATATATATATATATATATGTATATACACACACACACATACATATCTTTATATGATATGTTTATTTACCTTAATATAGTGGAATCAGTATATAGTGATTTTTTAAACCAACGTTGCATGCATAATACAAATTCATCTTGGTTGTGAAGTCCACTTTACATATATTTTGCTGCATTGCTTGCTAAAATGTTGAGAAGAATATCTGCATTCATGAAAGATGTTGATCTGTAGTTTTGATCAACACATCAAAGATCTGTTGATCTCCTTCCATACATATTTTACATTTACTATTGTATGTTGTCACAATTGTGATCTAATGAACCAATTAATTATAATACATTATTATTAACTAAATCCATATTTTATTCAAATTTCACTAATTTTCCCCTAATGTTCTCTTTCAGTTTCAGAATCCAGTGTTGAATTCTTCATTACATTTACTTATCATGTCTCCTTGGGCTTCCTTGGGCTGTAACAGTTATCAGACTTTCTTTGTTTTTGATAACTTTGATAGTTTTAAGGAATAATAGTCAGGTATTTCATAAAATATTCCTCAGTTTGAGGTTTTTTGATGTTTTTCTCATGGTAATACTGTTCAGTTCAGTTCAGTCCCTCAGTCATTTCTGACTCTCTGCAGCCCCATGGACTGTAGCAAGCCAGGCTTCCCTGTCCATAACCAACTCCCGGAACTTACATGGTTACAACTCTTGCACTGATTACATCAGTCATGGCTTCCAGGTGGCTCAGTAGTAAAGAATCCTCCAGCCATGCAGGAGACGCGTGTTGGATCTCTGGGTCAGGAAGATCCCCTGGAGAAGGAAATGGCAACCCACTGCAGTATTCTTGCCTGTGAAATCCCATGGAGAGAGGAGCCTGAAGGGCTGCAGTCCATGGGGTTGCGAAAGAGTTGGACATAACTTAGAGACCAAACAACAGCAGAACATAGTCACAGGACTAATTATCAGTACAATCATGCTGTGATTTTCATAAATTTTGGTATCTCAATGGGTGAAAAATGAGCTCATTCTGAAGTTAGTTTTTTGTTTTATAATATTAAGGTTTTTTGATTTTCTTTGTTTGCTTGTTTACTAGTTATATAGGTAATTTGGCATTCGGTTAACACTGATTTATGTAAAAAATAAAACTTTACATTTAACGACTTAGCATAGGGTTTTTCGTTTTGTTTTGTTTTTGTTTTTGCTCATTTACTAATCCATCGCAGGCTTGCTTGTCACCAAACAGATTTCTCCTAGTGATGACTAAAGGAAACAGGTTTTTTCCTTCTCATAACTCCTCTGTTTCCTAGGGCCCCCCTGAAGTCCTTTGCATAGTGTATATAAAATAGATTGCCTCAAGGACCTACTTTATAGTTCAGGGAACTCTATTCAATATTTTGTAATAACCTATAATTGAAAAGAATCTGAAAAAGAACAGATACATGCATAACTGAATCACTTTGCTGTATACCTGAAACTAACACAGCACTGTAAATCAACTATACTTCAGTATAGTTTTATTTACAAAATAAAATTTAAAACAGAGAAAAGGACTGGACAGGGAATGTCCACTTTTAAAATTATTTTAATTTTATTATATTATCATTTATTTTATTAATATATATTTTTTCAGATTCTGTTCTATTTTACCTTATTCCAAGATATTTACATACACATTCTTGTCTATCAATTCCAATTTATCTATCTTCTCTTTTCCTGTTTCTAATGATTGTCTTCCTCCATATTATGTTTCATATTTTCCTGCTTTATGTGCTTGGTAATTTTTTATTGTACGTCAGACATCATTAACTTTACAGCGTTGGCAGTAACTTTTTACATATTTCTTTAAGTAGTGTTGAACTTGGCTCTGACATGTAGTACTTAAATTACTTGGAATAATATGGATTTTTTTTGAGGTTTTCTTTTAGGCTTGATTGGGACAAATCCAGAGACATTTTTAGTTTAGGAATAATTTATTCTTGCTAATGATTCGATGACATTTTCAGAACTCTCAGCTGTGTGTATTATAGGGTCTTTCCACTTTAACTAGCTTGAAAACTATTCCTAAGCCTGTGTGACCTCTAGAAATTGTGCTGTTGACTGCTTTCTAGTGGTTCTTTCCTTCTCATGCAGTTTTCTCTTAATAACCCACAGATTGCTATTCAGTCAAAGACTCAAGGCAATAACTCTGCAGCTCACCCAATCTTTCTTTCTTTTTAGCTCCTGCCTCTCCAGGATTTTTCACTGCAGTCTAATCAGCCTGGCTTACCTGACTCTTATTTCTGTATTCTTAAATCAACAAGACTTCTATATTCTTTGGTGTTTTCCCCAATTACACTGTGGCCTGACAGCTTTTTCCAGGAATTAAGCTGGGGCAATCACAGAGGTCATTTTTTTGTTTGTTTGTTTCCCTTCTCCCAGGAAACATAATCTTGCATAGTTTGTTTCCAGATTTTAAAAGTCTTTGTTTTTCATAAAATTTTTTCTACTCTCTTAGTTGATTTAGGTAGGAGATTAAATTTGATACCTCTTACCCCATTACAGATGGGATTGGAAGTTTTTTTGTATCAGTTCAGTTCAGTCGCTCAGTCGTGTCCGACTCTTTGCGACCCCATGAATCACAGCACGCCAGGCCTCCCTGTCCATCACCAACTCCCAGAGTCTACCCAAACCCATGTCCATCGAGTAGGTGATGCCATCCAACCATCTCATCCTCTGTCGTCCCCTTCTCCTCCTGCCACCAATCCTTCCCAGCATTAGGATCTTTTCCAATGAGTCAACTCTTTGCATGAGGTGGCCAAAGTATTGGAGTTTCAGCTTCAACATCAGTCCTTCCAATGAACACCCAGGACTGATCTCCTTTAGGATGGACTGGTTGGATCTCCTTGCAGTCCAAGGGACTCTCAAGAGTCTTCTCCAACACCACAGTTCAAAAGAATCAATTCTTCAGCGCTCAGCTTTCTTTATAGTCCAACTCTCACATCCATACATGATTTCTGGAAAAACCATAGCTTTGATTAGATGGACCTTTGTTGAAAAAGTAATGTCTCTGCTTTTTAATATTCTGTCTAGGTTGTTCATAACTTTCCTTCCAAGGAGTAAGCGTCTTTTAATTTCATGGCTGGAAAAGTGAAAGGAAGTTGCTCAGTCGTGTCTGACTCTTTGGGACTGCGTGGACTGTCACCGACAAGACTCCTCCGTCCATGGGATTCTCCAGGCAAGAATACTGGAGTGGGTTGCCATTCCCTTCTCCAGGGGATCTTCCTGACTCAGGAATCAAACCTGGGCCTCCCACATTGCAGGCAGATAATTTACCCTCTGAGCCACCAGGGAAGCCCGAGTATTGTCCTTGATGAGGTATATTTTCAAGTTTTATCCTCACTTTTCTTATTTTTATTTCCTTATTGATTTGTGGAATTTTAAAAAGTTTTCTGGATATGAATGATTTATGTATTACAAATATTCTCCTAGTCTGAGGCTTGCCCTTTCACTCTTTCAGTGATTTTTTTGATAAACGGAAGTTCATACTTTTAATGGAATATAGTTTATTAACTTTCTATTTAATGTGTAGTGCCCTTTATTTCCTGCTTAAGAAATGTTTGCATACACTATGTTTATAAGGTATTCATTTTGGTGTTCTTCTAGAAGCTCGCTTGTTTTAGCTTTACATCTAAGTTTAATTTTTGTATATGGTTTAAGGTAAGAAAATAAAACAAATAGAAATATTCTGTTGCCCCATATAGATATACATTTGAACCAGCATCATCAAAAACCACACTTTCCCACTCATTACAGTGTCAATTTCTTGTAAATCACCCGCTTTTCTAGCTGTGGATGGTTATCTGGTCTCTACCGTATCGATTAGCGCGGTTTGTCTATCCTTGTGCCAATATCAAAATTCCTGCATTACAATAGTTTTACAGTTGTTATTGACGTCCAGTGGTTTAAATCCTCTAAACGTAGTCTTATCCCCATAATATACTTTGGCTATTCTTACCCCAGTCTTTTTCCAACCAGTTTAACAATTTTCAATAAAATAAAGCACTATAATTTTAACTGAAGTTAGATTGAAGTTATAGATTACTATCATATATATATGATATATTTAAAGTGTTAAACTTCCAATTTATGAAATTTGCAGTTATTCATTTTATTTGGATCTACTTTTGTGGTATTCCAAGATCTAGCATGATTTTGATGCTTTGTGTGTTTTTTTAAATTTTTATTTGTTTTTGTTGGAATATGAAAATTGATTGTTTATATTGATCTACACCATAATCTTTCTAGATTTAATTCTTAATTTTGCTTATTCCCTGGTGAATCAACAGTAAGGTATTTGCCTGCAATGCAGGAAACATAGGTTCAATCCCTGGGTCAGGAAGATCCCCTGGAGAAGAAAATAGAAATCCACTCCAGTCTTCTTCCATGGGAAATATCATGGACAGAGGAACCTGGTGGACTACAGTCCATGGGATTGCAAAAATACTTGGGCATGACTTGACTAACAGCAACAAAGACTGTTTTGAACTTTCATATGCATATTAATGAGATCTGAAGTCATATCAGCTGTATTTCTTTAATCATTGTTAATTTTACTTTTCTTTCCTTATCCTACCAGCTAGGATATTGAGTTCGATGCTGAATACAAGTGATGAAAATAGAATTTCTTGCATTATTCTTAAACTCTGAATTTTTTACCCATATTTCAACAGTACATGTGTTGCTTTAAAATTTTTACATATTCTTCATCAAATTTTATAAAGTTCCCTTTTATTCTTAGTTTGATAAGTTGTTATTGCTTTATTATCCATAAGTATTTAATCATCAAATATCTTCTCTGTATCTGTTGAGATAATTTTTGATATACTTTTTCTACTTGTTTTAACTTGTGTCTGCATATACACAGCCCCTTGGCAGGGGCTGGGAGTAGGGAGGAGGGGGATGTCTTGTGTTTATCAGCTCACACTGCAAAATTTCTTTGTCTCTAAAATTCAGTTTATCATTTTCCTATTGCATTCCTAGTTTATTCATACTTAAAATATATTATTCTTTAAAAATTAAAGTCTCTTTCTTATAGTGACAGCAATGACCAGACATAACCTACTGTACACAACTCTAAATGCAAGTTTGTCTGTCTTTTGATTGCTATTCTGATCAATTCATTAACTTCACTGTTTTTTAATGTTTATTTACTGCCTCATGAATTTTAGTTTTTGTCTTAATTATTGGCTAATATCCTTTTTCTATGCCTGTATTCTTTAATTTTAATTTTTAAAAATTTTATCAAGTTTATGTAAATCACTCTTGATTTTAGCCTATATGTAATATATATGTATCCTGTATATAAAGTTTTCAGCATCGTTATTATTTTAAAATTCTACATATTGTTTCAATTTCCACTTTTACCATAAGATAGGTGATATTTTTAACATACCTAGACAATGGAGAGATTTCATTATTTTGTTAATTGATTTTTCCTTCTGTTGCTTTGAGAACAGAAATGTTAGTTATATTCATTCTACTTTATGGAATTTATTGATGCTTTCTTAGTGGCATAATATAAGGTCCAATTTTATTCTCCATGATTGGTGTATTATTAGCACTATATTTCATTGTATAAGAACATACTGTATTGATTACAATTTTAGGTTGTATTTATTTGTTTATTCATTGTTCAACAAAATTGACTTAGGTTGGAAATACATGTTAAAATCTCCTTTTCTTTATTATCTTTGTCGCCTTTCATAATCATGATTTCCACTATATGTTATTTGGTATTGACTTACTCCTAATAGTGATGATATCCACGTTACAAATATGGGCTTTTAGCATCACAGGGTGTTCCCTTTGGTCTAATTTAGTACTTTCAGCCTGATTCTCTTTTCCATTTTTATCTTTGCTCATCCATTTATTTTTAGCATTTCAGAATCACATTATTTTATGTATCTTTTATTCTGCTTAGCATTGGGATATTTATATGAATTAATTTGGAGTTTTCTTGTAGGAGAGAAGTAAAGCATGTTTACATTTATTGATGCATCTGATGTCTTTAGTCTCAATTATATAGTTTCCTTCAATGTTGTTTTCCTGTGTTCATTATATTTACTGGGATTCTCCGGAGGGTCTTTTTGTCTCTGCCTCTGTCTGTCTTGCTCTCTCCGTCTTGCTGTCGGTTTCACTCATTCTCACTCTTGCAGGCTTATTGCCTTGCTTTCTCATTCTGTCTTCAAAAAATTATTTTTCACATTTAGGACATTTTCTGTGTATGTATCTGTATGTGTATATGTAGGTTGTGCTGTGCTTAGTCTCTCAGTCATGTCCAACTCTTTGCAGCCCCATGTACTGTAGTGTGCCAGGCTCCTATGTCCATGAAACTTTCCAGGCAAGAAGAGTGGAGAGGGTTGCCATTTCCTACTCCAGAGCATCTTCCCGACCCAGAAATCCAACCTGTGTCTCTTTGCATTTCTTGTGTTGGCAGGCAGATTCTTTACCACTGCATCACCTGGAAAGATGCTTAAAATAGTCTTACTCTCCTTCTTTCCTTACTTATGCTTTTCCTATTTGATGTGTCAGCTTTAATTTTTATCACTGATTTTCTTCTATTACCTATGCAATAATCAATGAGCTTATTCTATTTTCTCCTTTCTTGCTCAGTTCTCCTCCCATTTAAAAAATGATCTTATTTCTACTTATAAGAACTGATAATTTTATTTTTCTTCTACTCTTGTTTCCATTCTTATTTCAGTCTTATATCTTCAGTCATGTCTATTTCTTTGCTTACTGTCAGTTCTTTAGCCAATGGCTCAAAGTCTTCTCTTAATTGAGTGAAGTTCATCCTCTAGTGGTTTCCTGGAAAAAGCTTGTGAGCTCGGTGATCTCTGAGTTCTTGCATTTCTGTTGCTTAATATTTGTTGACAGCTTGTCTAGTTTGAAAAGCCTAGGTTAGCACTCTTTGTTCTGGAAGTTTTGTTTGTTTTACTTCATTTTAATTTTACTTTATTCTCCTCTCACTTTATATGCTGTTCTCTAGAAATTTGATATCAACATGATTTTTTTCCTTTATAAGTCACTTGGTCTTTTGCTTGGGAGCTCAAATAACTCCTCTCTTTCTCCTATCTTTAGAGTCCATAAAATTTTACTAGGATATATTTTGGGGTTGAATGCACTGTATAATTTTTTTTTCAATAATGGACTCTTTTACTATATAGATTCAACCTCCTTTTCTCAGAGTTTTCTTGGATTATTATTTTAATAGTTTCATTGTTTTGTTTTTCTTCCACAAGAAATCCAGTTACATTTATACACTTACAGTATTTATCTGACACGCTTTACCTGTTTGATGATTTTATTTTCATTTTTTATGGCTTATTTCATGCTACTGTTCAATGTCCCTCAGTATATTTGCCATTAAATCAACATTCCCTTAGTCACCATTTAATTTATGCTTTATTACAGAGTTGATATTTTTACCCCTTTTCTTCTGAATGGGAAAATTCTTCTCTTTTTTTTCAAAATTTTCACTTCACATCTGCCTGCTTTTATTTTTTTCTATTTCTCTTCATGTTAATCAATCATTTTCAAACATCTGCTTCCGAGTACTCATTCAGTTCTACGGGTGATGGCTTTAAGTCGCTTGATTTTTCTTCTGCAGTGCTGCAAGTTTTTGTTCATGTTATTTTGTTTTATTCTCTTTGTTGTCACTTGGGAAGATATTTTCTTAAGCTGAAATATTTCAATTCTCATTTTCTGTTTTCTTATAATAACTTTGTAAGGGTGTTACTACTGTCCATTTTTGTTCATTTTGAAATGTCTTGTGTTTCTAAAGCTATTGATATAAAGTGTCTCTATGGTAACTGGGGGAGGGACTTTGTTATGTTACCATGTCTCTTACACTGAAAGTGTCGGTCCTTGTCTGCTAGTGAAGTGGACTAGGCTTCCTTCACTGGATTGTACCTTTTACTGGGGTGGGAGGTTGCCCTCCTTCTGATTTTTTCTTTGTTTCCTTCATTTCCACCACTTTCTTCCTTGCTTTTTCTTTCAATCCCTGCCTCTAACTAGTATCTTCTCTTTCCAGTTGACCTCACTCTTTCCAGGGAGTGATGCTTTTCCAAGACTGCCAACTTTTGACCACTCAGTAGCAACAACATTTTGGTCAATGGACTAGTAAACATCAGTATTATAGCATTTAACCAGTTTCTAAAGTTATATGCTTTATGTGTTTAAGCCCATACACTACACGTGCTAAAAATAATGTACTTTTTGTTACACTAGTCAGATTTCAAGAGATTTTTTACTCAAGTAATATGCTATGACAATCTACCAGCCCTAATAAGAGGTTATAAGTAAAATAAGTCCCAAGACTTGTATTCTAAGAGCTTCAAAAATGTAACCCGATGATTGTAATGTCATAGTATTTGTTTTACAGGTTTAGTTACTTGTATAGTTACTTAGTTCACACATCAACTCTGGAGAAACCAAGATACATATTTTGCTACTAAGCTGGTAGGTCAGAGCAAGAATGTCTCAGCCAAGAAAAAACAATTGGTTCTTGCATTCAACAGAGTTCAGAATGAGTGTTAGTTTGCTATGCTATTTGTGTTAGATTCTATAATTACACTGCAATTGAAATTTTTTGAAGAATACATTATCTTTCCCTAGTTTGTATCACAAAAAAGGGACCATTTTCAAATGGATCTAGAATAATAGTTTGAAGACATTTTTCTCCATAAAATCCAATGGATAAATCAATAACTCTATTTAAATGTTTATACTTCTAACGTTCTTGTCTTTCATTAGTCAATTTGCTGATTTTGATCTTATCTTTGAGTGCCCTATAGATAGAAGCATGCTGGGTATATTTAACTTTTTTTCTTTCTACTTTGTAAAAAATGCTTTATACATCAAACACCACTAGTTCTTGGGCATAAGAGATTTTATTTACTGCCATAATTGACTATATATTTTGGAATTTTTGCCTAACTTATAGACTTGTTATGAAATATATTTCTTTAAATTTCTCTCTGATTATTTTTACAGTAACATCTGTTCATATTTGTTGTATACATACTTTATTAATTGCCTCTTTAATATTTTACCCATTAATGTGTAGGAATTTATTCCTTAAAAAGTTTATTCAAGAAACACAATGAGTGCCTTCTCGGTATAAGGCATCTGTTTTAAGTTATAAGGTTACAGTAGCAAATAAGATGAAGTTTCTATCCTCACAGAGCTCACATTTTAGTGGAAAAACAGAAAATAATAGGATGTAGGGGTGAAACTTGAAGTACAGGTACAGGGCATGTGAATTTCTTGGGAACCAACATTGCAGAAAGAGAAAACATTAAATATAAGAATTTGAAATAGGGATGTGCTTAGCCTTTCCCAGGAAAAGCTTAGATGACTGAAAGGCAATGAAAATGAAGCAATCATTGAAGATGACTTTGGAAAGACAACTGGGAACTGGAGTTGGATAATGTGGGTCCAGGTTGGACACACAATGATAATGACATTGAATTTTCTTTTAAGTGTGTTGAGTGTACTATTTTAAGTGTGTCTTATTTTAATTGGTGAGTTAAGAAGGGATGTTTGTTCTGTTTGCATTTTAAGAGACTACCTAGATCCGTGGTTTTCAACAGACAGCGATTTTGCCCTCCAGGAGATACTTGGCAATGTCTGGACACATTTTTTAATTGTTTACAACTAGATGAATGCTAGCATTATTAGTAGAGGTGAGGGGTGCTGAGGAGTTAAATTTCTTTTCTTCAAGAAATTTAATTACTGACATAAAAAAGGTAACTTTTAAAACCAACCCAAAATGAATTATAAGAAGATAGCAATGGAAAGTAGTAACAAGATTAAAACCTTTGAGAATCTTCTACGTTGCCACAGAGGATAACTTAGTTCAGAGACTAGGATGCAGGAGCTCATGAAGACAGAAAAGCACCAGATACTGCTCAGTGGTGCAGATTTATTCATAAAAGTCACACCGAACTTTTCTTTCACTGAACTCTGAATATTCCTTTGTCTCCTTAAAGAAGAGATGAGAGACCTTTTAAATAGAGAGGTAAATATATTTTGACCACAGATATAGAATAGATATTATTGTTGCTCAGTCTCTCAGTCATATCTGACTCTGTGACCCCATAGACTGCAGCACACCAGGCTTCCCCGTCCTTCACTATCTCCCGGAGTTTGCTAAAACTCATGTCCTTTGAGTTGATGATACCATCCAACCATCTCATCTTCTGTCGCCCCCTTCTCATCCTGTCCTCAATCTTTCACAGCATCAGACAGAGTCTTTTCAAATGAGTCAGCTCTTGGCATCAAGGAGCCAAAGTATTGGAACTTTGGCTTCAGCATCAGTCCTTCCAATGAATATTCAGGGTTGATATAGACGTATATCATAAAATAGTGGAATAGAGACTATAACCTCAATAAACACTCTCATTAGAAAGGGGAATGGAATCCCCTGGTTTTCTAGTGGTTAGGACTCCATGTGCTCTGTGACGAGGACCCAGGTTCAATCCCTGGTCAGGGAAATAAGATCCCGCTAGCTGCTCAGCATGCCCCCACCCCCCAAAAAAGAATGTACTAGATATTTTTCCAATATAAAATAAAAAGTTTGGACAAAATAGAATGATGGGAGGCTTACAACCGTCACCAATCCACAGAAATTCTAAAAATCTCATTGGGCAAATTTTCCAGGTAGGATTATATTGAATGTAGGAAAGCTTTTTTATTTGTTTGTTTCTGTTTCTTGCTTAGACTCCAATTCTGCTTATTGAGAGGGTTTCTCCAGTTTATTTCTTTTTTATACCTCTTGATTCTGATGCTATGGAATTTTCTTACTTTGCTTTCACCCTACTGGTCCACTGCTGGAGAGTTCATAGAGAATATTCCCTTATTAATGGTTGAGCAGATTCCATAGCCTGCTTCCTGCCGTTGAAAACTGAGGGATCAGAGATACTTTCATGAGTTTAGTGGTCTAGGGTTCTTTACATCAGGTTGGTAACTGCATTTGTGAATATAGCTTTTTCAAAAAGTTTGTACGTTTTCTATGAATTGCTACTAATAATGTACTAAAGCTGTAGCTAGAGTTCTTTCTGAGATATACTTCTTTTTTTATATTTAATTATAGCTTATTTGAGTTTATTTAATGGACTATCTACACTAAGTTCTTGTCTTGGCAATCACAGAGGCTGAAGAAAACAGGCACTTTTCTGTAAGACCATTTCAAGCCTCAGTTTACATTATGTCAATTAGCATCTTATTTGCCACATCTAATTACATGTCTATGCACGATATCAGAGGGCCATAGAAATATATTCATTCTTCCCAAATAGGTCAAAGATAGATAGAGAATACTTCCTGTAAAGTAATTTAATATACCACATATAACATAAGATTGGTAAATAGGATATCTTCAGGGTTCCAGAGCTGAAAGAAAGAGCAGACATCTAGTCACTTGAGAGATTCATTGAATTGAAGGGTGAGCAAGTCCTACATTCAGTGATGTCACAGTTAGTGACAGAGATTAATCGATCTATAAAGTTTAGGAATTAGTCATTCCTATTGGCAGTGCAGTAGGTGTAATGGAATGAATGGAGTGATACAACATTTGGATCAGATAAGCTATGTCATCTTATGAACCAGTCATGAACTAATTTCTACTTAGTGCCTGTCAGTTAAAACCAATAATTATTGTCTAGTTTATATATTATACACAAAATCTATCTATCTCTATGGATAGAGCACTACATGGTTAATCATTATTTAAATTTTATACCCCCCTGATTCCTTTCAGCACAGACCACACCTGCGTTTGTTTTCTCTTCCTTTTAGCTGACAAAGAGAACTAGATTTCAAAGCAATTTTGTTAACCCCAGTACATCTAGTGAAGCGTACAGTTGCAGTGATAAAAGAAAGGAAATAATGTTATAAATTAAAGTCGCACATAATTAGAAATAATTATTTAATGTGATGGTAGATAAAATTGAGTACATTCTAGGCTGTGATTGGGAAATAGCTCAAGCACCACTGTTCACGTTCAGTCTACATCTACACTGAATATTTACACCAACTTTAATTATCACACTGGAGATTTATAAAGCAGGTTTCAGATTATATTCTTTCTCTAAGGGGGAAAAAAAAGATAAATTCGTTAAACTCTGTGATGAAGACAAAACTATAGACCAATTTTCATGCAGAAAGCATAAAATCCTAGTAGAACAACCTGCATAATGTGTTTCAAAAATAATCCACTAAGCTTCTGAGTGAAAAAGGGCAACTTGGGCATAGGTCTAAATCTCCACTTCTTGTTTTAAACACATGGTAATGCTATACAAAATTTATAAGCACACGTAGCACATTCAAAATGCACATTTGCATTTAATAAAAGAAAGAGAAAAGTAGAAAGGAAGCAGTTATGGATGAGTGGGGTCTGATGAGGCTGCATTGCCCTAGGGGTTGGAGATTGAACGCCAAAGGAGTATTCACATCATATCCACGGACAGCAGGAAACTTGAACCCTGGATCTATGCTTATTTCTTATAGTGAAGCAAGAGGTGAACCTCAGAGCCCCAAACCACTGGGAATATCAGTTACATTCAGGAAAATATTCCTTGGTACTGAAGCTATGGATAATTTTCCTAAGACACTACAGAATCCCTAGTAACTAAAGACTTTTTATAATCTGAGGGTAAGCATTCCTCAGAACTCTAAAAGAAGCAATCAAAAAACTACTCCTAGGATGGTCTCTTATAAGTAAGATTTATTTGCAAGAGATTCCAATGGATTAAGATTGTGCAGAACATATCCGTGACCAGAATGAGAAAAAATAAACAAAGAAAGCAATAATCAGCAGTAAAATGAAAGCAAAATAAACGTGTAAATACAGCAAAGCAGGATTCCAAATAGTCCATAGAGTTAAAGACCAAAGTAAAAATTGTTAGATATTTGTACTTTTTTTTTTTAATGTTTAACTTATTCAGATTCAGTAAAGTGGAAATCAGAAGCAAACTCATAGCCATAAATGAATCTTAGTATTATATGAATATTTGAAAATGAATTATCTAATCATTATACTTAAAACTAGAAGAATTCAACAGAGTAACTTTTAAGAAAGTAAAATAAGAGAAAATGAAATAAGTTTAAAAAATACTGAAAGAAATAGGAATAGATATGTAGATAAATAAAAAAATAAAAGAGATTTGAAGGGTCCCGAAATAAACCCATATGCATATCACTAAAAATTGATATTTTAACAAGTATATCATGATATTTAAATGGGGGAAAGAACATTGTCTTCAGCACATAGTGCTGAGAACTGGATATTCACATACAAGAGACTAGGTTTGGATCTCTAACCTTCATCGTATGTAAAGATGAGCTTAAAGAGAATCGAGGACCTAAATGTAAATAGAGGCAAAGCAGGCTTGACATGTTCACATGTTGTCCTTTAGAATCCTGTGGATGGTTGAATGATTCATGTTGTAAGAATGGGTGATGTCCACTATCTTTTCCCCCCACTCCACTCTCAGTTATTTTCACTTTTATTTCCATCGTTATTGCTTGGCACATCTTAGCAGTACCAGCTACAGCACTGCTGCTTCTATGCTTGCTTCTGGACATACTGGACTTGAAATAAAAAGGCTGTACTACTTTACTCTTTACAGTCCTGCACAGTAATGTACACAAAAGCACAGCTACTTATAGAGGGTGTACACACGTGACAACGTATGCCCGAGACATGAATTAATTTACGTGGTTGAACATGTGAATACAGATTTTCATCTTTGAAAGTTCACAACTTGAAGGTTCATACATAGGGGACTTAATATATTTAAAATTATGAGAATGTTTCAAAAAAGATGTATGGATAGTTTTGATTAGGTTCCAGCTATATAGCTTTCTTATTTTGCATGGTTGTCACTGCAGCTGCAATTAATCACACTAACAGAATATCATCTCCCTTTGATTACTAAATCCACTCAAATAGGGAGAGTTCTAACTATTGTTAAGTTCTTCTCTATGTCTCAACATGAAACTTTTACTTTAGAGCTATTATAGGAGAACAGCTCCTTTTCTGTTTGATAAAAAGCCTGCAAACTTAATAGGTAGAGAAATATTTGCAAATGGAACTACTGGATAAAATGTACTGCAGAATTATTTTTAGAAATCCCAGAAAATTCTTCGGCATATGATCAAATTATAGCTGATCCTGAAGTCAGTAGACTTATACTATGTATAATTCAAGAAATAACCAAAGAATTAGCTATGGTCCCAGAATCCCTACAAGCAAAAAAACTCCAAGGCTTAGGCAGAATATTCGGAGCAGAGCCCATAAGAGTCCAATTTAATACTTGTAAACTGTTACCTAAACTTTCCCAATATTTTAAAACTAAAACCAAGGAAAGTGTCTAGTCAACAGTAACCAGAAAAAATTTCGAGAAAGATACTAGAAAAAATATCACTGTACCTTTGTACCAGTACTTGTAATATGCTAAGCTAATAAAAAATTATCTAATTTTCAAGGCTATAGATTTGTCATAGATATGCAAAGCAATTAACAAATACCTTGCTTTTTTGCTAACCTAAACGATACACTTTGGATCAATCTGTACCCAAATTCTTTACTATAGTAGATTTATGTTTGACTTTCTTTAAGACCTCGATAGATAAGCATATCCAAACAACTTCCCTGTTTTCACTTGGGAAAAAGTCAAGAGTTTACCTAGAAAGTAATGCTTTAAGTTTAAAATTTAAGAAATTCTATCCTTTTTCTTCAGGATCTTATAACAAACTCATAGATGCTCTGCTCCAAAATACAGGTGACCACTTATGTTCCATTGGTCTGGACAATTTAGCACTAACTCTATCCACCTACACGCTGATAATGAGCATTGAATTTCTCAAAAATTAAAAAAAAAGCTCTGATGTTTTCAAACAACATTTATTATCTCAGTCTTCATCTATCATTAAAGGGAGAGCATTATCTAAAGATATATCCCATATTATTCAAAATTATTCAAGATGAGCCAACTATATATTGTAAAAGTTGGTACCAAATATGTCTGAACCAGCAAGGCTTTTTCTTTTTTTTATAACAAAGTAAATATCTGAGAACTAATCCAATGGAGCCCAGAAGTTAAAATACTACCTCTGACCTCAGAATAACTCTTCAACATCCACCTAAACCAGCTCCCTGATTATAAACCTTATTTTTTGTAAGTAAATGAAAAGTTAGGTGTTACTTTGGGCATATTTACTTAACAATATGGCACACACTAAAGACCCATGGTCCATTAGTGGCCTATCCCTAGTTCTAATAGCTAAGGTTCATCCTTCTTTAAGTTTCTTGAAAATGCTATTCTATTTTTGCTATGCTATATATCCTTGTAAAATCATTAACCTTCAATGATAATGAAAAAATCTTCAGTGCCTCAAACCAAAATAGTGATATGCCTTCTATAATTTAAAAAAAAAATCAGGTAATGTCCTAATTTCAAATGTTGAACCAGTCCTGAATACCCAGAATAAATTCTACATGGTCATAGTGTGTAATTATCTATGAATTTTTGGATATGACTTGCTGATACTTTGTTGAGAGTATTTGCAGGTATGTTCATGAGAGATATTGGCCTACAGTTTTTCTTTCCTGTAACATCTTTATCTATGTTTAGTTTTACAGTGATGCTGCCCTCATAGAATGTATATTAATGTTCTCTCTGTTACTGTATTCTTGAAAAGATTGTGGAGAACTGGAATCATTTACTCTTAAAGTGCTTGTAGAATTCACCACTGAAGCAAACTGGGCCTGGCATTTTAATGGAGAAGGTTATTTATATTTGATTCAATTTATTTAATAGGCATATGTCTGTTTAGATTATCCCTCTTTGCTTCTGTGAGTTTTGATAGTTTGCATATTTCAAGGAATTGATTCATTTTATCTAGGTTATTAGATTTGTAGGCAAAGAGTTGTTCAAAGTATTCCATTATTATCATTTTAAAGTCCATGGCCTGAGTCTTGCTGTCTCCTTTTCCCTTTCTTATATTGGTAATTTGTCTTCTCTCTTTCTTTTCTTGCTTAGCTTGGCTAGAGTTTTATCATTATATTGATTATTTTTTTAAAAAAAGACTTCTGATTTTGTTGAAAGTCAATGTAATCTACAACATCAAAAAACTAAGGAAAAAAGTCACATGTCCACATTACTATATGAGGGGCGAAAGGGTGGGAGGGGATGACAAAACTCAATATTCATTTATGATAACACTACTGGCGCCTAATAAAAAAGAAGAAAAAGAAATGCTCAGCTATAAATCTAACAAAACATATACAAGATTATATGCTGCAATGCTCTAAAGAAAAACATTAAATAAGATTTAAATAAATGGAGATGCAGTCCATGTCCATGGATTCAAAGACCTAATATTGTTAGAATGTCAGTTCTTCCCAGCCTGATCTATAGATTTAATGCAATCACAATAGAAGTTCTAGCAAGTATCAATTAACTGAACTTGAAGTATATATGGAAAAGGTAAAAGACACAGAATAGCCAATCCAGTACTAGAAAGGGACAACAATGATGCAGGACACACTGCCAGATTCCAAGAATGGAATCGTTATAATAATAAATGGAATTATTATTTCTTTGTAGTAAGAAATACAAATATTTCTTTCTTCAGTTCAGTTCAGTCACTTAGCCGTGTCCAACTCTTTGAGACTCCATGAACTGCAGCACGCCAGGCCTCCCTGTCCATCACCAACTCCCGGAGTTTACCCAAACCCATGTCCATTGAGTTACTGATGCCATCCAACCATCTCATACTCTGTTGTCCCCTTCTCCTCCTGCCCTCAATCTTTCCCAGCATCAGGTTCTTTACAAATGAGTCAGCTCTTCGCATGAGGTGGCCAAAGTATTGGAGTTTCAGCTTCAACATCAGTCCTTCCAGTGAACACCCAGGACTGATCTCCTTTAGGATGGACTGGTTGGATCTCCTTGCAGTCCAAGGGACTCTCAAGAGTCTTCTCCAACACCACGGTTCAAAAGCATGGATTCTTCAGTGCTCAGCTGTCTTTACAGTGCAACTCTCACATCCATACATGACTACTGGAAAAACCATAGCCTTGACTAGATGGACCTTTGTTGACAAAGTAATGTCTCTGTTTTTTAATATGCTGTCTAGGTTGGTCATAACTTTCCTTCCAAGGAGTAAGCGTCCTTTAATTTCATGGCTGCAGTCACCATCTGCAGTGATTTTGGAGCCCCCGAAAATAAAGTCAGCCACTGTTTCCACTGTTTCCCCATCTATTTCCCATGAAGTGATGGGACCGGATGCCATGATCTTAGTTTTCTGAATGTTGAGCTTTAAGCCAACTTTTTCACTCTCCTCTTTGACTTTCATCAAGAGGCTCTTTAGTTCTTCTTCACTTTCTGCCATAAGGGTGGTGTCATCTGCATATCTGAGGTTATTGATTTTTCTCCTGGCAATCTTGATTCCAGCTTGTGCTTCCTCCAGCCCAGCGTTTCTCATGATGTACTCTGCATAGAAGTTCAATAAGCAGGGTGACAATATACAGCCTTGACGTACTCCTTTTCCTATTTGGAGCCAGTCTGTTGTTCCATGCCCAGTTCTAACCATTGCTTCTTGACCTGCATACAGGTTTCTCAAGAGGCAGGTCAGGTGGTCTGGTATTCCCATCTCTTTCAGAATTTTCCACAGTTTATTTTGAGCCACACAGTCAAAGGCTTAGGCATAATCAATAAAGCAGAAATAGGTATTTTTCTGGAACTCTTGCTTTTTTTGATGATCCAGCAGATGTTGGCAATTTGATCTCTGATTCCTCTGCCTTTTCTAAAATCAGCTTGAACATCTGGAATTTCATGGCTCACGTATTGCTGAATCCTGGCTTGGAATATTTTAAGCGTTACTTTAGTAGTGTGTGAGATGAATGCAATACAAAGAAATTATAATCCAAAGAGTGTGGTAGTGGGGAAAGAATAGATACACAGATCAATGAAACAGTATAGCTAACTTAGAAATATACTGAAACAAATATATAGTGACTGATCTTTAGAATAGGATCAAAAGAAATTCCATGAAGAAAGGACAATCTTTTCAACAAATAGTGCTGGAATGATTAGATGGCCATATGAAAATAACAATTAAACAAAACAAAAAACCTTCTCTTAGTCATGATGCCTTTTTCAAAAATTAACTCAAAGTGGATCACAGACCTAACAATGAAGCGCAAAACTATAAAATTTATAAAAGAAATGAGAAATGTACATAGGTTTGAATTTAGCAGTGATTTTCAAGTAGGACATCAAAAGCATAATTTGTTTTTAAAATTGGGTTTGACTTTATTATAAATTTAAAAAGGAAAAAAAAAAAACGTTTTGCAAAAGACATGGCTGAGAAAATGAAAGACAAGCCACAAACTGGGAGAAAATATTTCCAAAACATATTCTGATAAAGGACTTGTATACAAAACATACAATGAGCTCTTAAAACAATAAGAAAACAAACAACTTAGGTAAACAGTGAGTCAAATATCCAGATACTTTACCAAAAAAGATACATAAATACTATATCAGTATATGAAAAGATACTCAATATGGTTTCTCATTATGGAGTTCAAAATGAAATAACAGTGAGATCCCACTACACATTTATCAAAATGAGTAAAACTCACACACATACCTTCATATAAACAACAAAAAAACCTGACAATAGCAATGATTGGCAAGGGTAGGTGGCTCAGATGATAAAGAATAGGATGGTAAAGATGGTAAAGAATCTGCCTGCAAGGTGGAAGACCTGGGTTCGATACCCAGGTTGGGAAGATTCCCTGAAGGAGGGCATGGCAACCCACTCCAGTATTCTTGCCTAGAGAATCCCCATGGACAGAGGAGACTGGCAGGTTACATACAGTCCACGGGGTTGCAAAGAGGAAGACAGGACTGAGTGAATAAGCGCAGCACAGAACAATAGTGCAACACTTATTGATTCCTGGTGGGAATGTAAAACAGAAAAAAAAAGCCTCTTTGGAAGACAGTTTGGCAGTTTCTAACAAAGGGAAATGTAAGTTCAACATGTGATCCAATACCGATATTTGGCTTTACCCCTATGAGTTGAAGGCTTGTGTCTACACAAAAACCTGTGTAAAAACGTTTATTGCGGTTTATTTGTAACCCCCATCCACCACAAACTGAAAGCAATCCAGGCGCCCTGCAATGAGTGAATAGATAAATCAACTGACGCATGTCTAGTTAATGAAATATTATTCTGTTTTAAAAAAGAAATGAACTACTGAGTCATGAAAAACAGGGATGAATCTTAATTCCTAAATTCATGTTGCTAAGTGAAGTAACCAGTTTTTAAAGGCTACATATGGCATTCTGGAAATGGAAAGACTATAATGCTGGTAGATGTCAGTGCTTTTAAGACTTTAAGGTTCAAGGAGAAAGTTGAATTGCTGAAGTGCAGGAGATTATTTTAGGGCAATGACACAGTATTCTGTGTGATATTGTAGTGTTAAATATATGTCACTATGTATTTCACAACCTATAGAACTCTACAATAGAAAGAGTGAAACTTAGCGCATGTAAACTGAAAAGGAAATATATTTCTGTAGTCAGGTGATCCTGAAATGAAATGCTGAATGTGACAAAACTGTCTACATTACACATTTATAAAAGAACCTCACCGGGAGGGTAGAGAGAATAAGCATTGGCCTAAGTAACTTCAGATATAAGTAGATAAGTCTAAAGCCAAAAGGAACTACAAATAATCACTGTATCCCAGTTAAATGTTGTTTCCCAAAGGGGTACACTTCCATTACTGCTCTAACACTTCCAATACTGCTACAAATGTATACTGGATTTGAACAATTAAGTATACAGATGGGGAACCAGTTCCTAGGTTTCTCCCTGTCAGAACTGGAGATTACAAATAAACAAGTAATAGAGGCTAGAATAATCCATGTGGTAATGGGTTAGTGCTGGAAACATCAGTATGAACTTATGTTTAGCAGATGATTACATATTGGAGTATTCATAGATATGTGTGTATACAAACATTAGTATATACACATATGTTTCTCTTCTCTAAGCTAAAAGTGCCTAGAGTCAACTATACCACAGTAGCCATGAGCACAGGTGCCCAGATCTTGGTCCCTAATAGCATCTCCAATACAAGGAACTAGGATTTTTTTTGAGAAATGGCTGATTCTATAACTGAGACTAGATAGGTAAGTAGAGAATTAGATGATAGATAGACATACAGATATCAATCTATATGGATATATAGATGAATGATAGATATGCCTATCTGTATCTCTCTGTATAGATCTACGTCTCCATATCCATCTAAAGAGCTCTCAATGGTTAATCCTGGAAAATTTGGGGTCTTTAAATAGAATAATATTGGTTGATAATCCAAAGTATAAAATGATTATGCTCTAGTTCATTCTGATATAAGTGGGTAATTGAGTAATTGAAAAAAAAAAACAGGGACACAAGACAAATCACTTACACCAAACAATTCCACAGTATTCATGTAGATGTTCTGCCCTTAAGGAGGTAGACGATAACTCTTCACTCTTCAAGAGTGGGCTCAGCACACTGATTTCCTTCCAAAGAGTACAGTATAGACACAAGGGGCAAAGAATAAAACTTTAGAGCAGAGAAATGTGACAAGCACTACCTCAGCTAGGGGGTCAGGTAGCATCATTTAAGTTTGTTAAGGCATACTGATACTATGCACCCCTGATATAATGTGAAGAGGGTAGCATTGTGTCATCTTTTTCCTGAGATTGTGTAAACTGACTCTAATCATAAGTAAAACATTACAGAAATCCCAGCTGAAAGACATTCTACAAAATGCTGACTTGTACTCCTCAAAACTATCAAGGTCATCAAAAGCAAGGAAAATTTGAGAAACAGTCATAGTCAAGAGGAGCTTCTGTGTACTTAGTCACTCAGTTGTGTCTGTGGGACTTTGTGGCCCCATAGAGTACAGCCCGCCAGGCTCCTCTGTCCATAAAATTTTCCAGGAAAGAATACTGGAGTGGGTAACCATTTCCTACTCCAGGAGATCTTCCCAATGGAGGAACTGAACCATGTCTCTTGTGTCTCCTACACTGGAAGGCAGATTCTTTACCACTACACCACCTGGGAAGCCCCAAGAGGAGCTTAAGGAGATGATAATTACAGGTAATATGGCATCCAGATAGGATTTGGGAACACAAAAAAGACATTGGGTAAAAGTTAAGGACTAAATTATGGACTTTAGGTAATTATAACATGAACATTCATTCATTTTCGCAACCAATGTATGATACTAATGAAAGGTATTACAACAGGGAAAACTGAATGCAGTATATATGGAAACTCTCTGCACTATTTTCACAATTTGATGTTATTCCAAAAGTATTCAAAATAAGAAGTTTCTATGTAAAAGATTAGCTTTCTCTGTAACTCCTATAATCAATTAGAAGATGAAATGCATTCCTCAAGCATGGACAAAACATTATAACAATTAGAAATAAGCTTTTCTAGAAAGACTTGTGTCCTAAATGAAGAAAACTACAAAAACAAAACAGAAAAGGAGGTGGTGAATAAATAGGCAAATATTACACTTTTTCCGGAGCAGGAACAGTGAACATTGTAAATGTGTTTTTTCCTGGTTTTGTTGTTGTTGTCAGTTGGCAGTTAAATTCTGAAGTTCCTCTGTGAGGATAAGCAGTTGAGGAATTCTGGGTCAATGTGATGTATTTTACATACATTCAGTGTGTCTGCCATAGGACTAAAGAGAATGAGAGAGAAAGGCACAGCATAGCAAGACGTGAACAAAAGTCTGGAGCCATATGCAGATTTAATGATGAGAGTAGTTTTGTAGGTACTTCATGAAACTGGTGCTCTGTTTGTCTGAAGAGGATGAGAAAAAGGAGTAGAAATCATCTCCGGAAACCTCAAGAAAGTATTGACAATGCATTGGTTGGTTAGGAACAGAACGCCTGCCTAAACTTTAGTTAAGAGCATATTTTTTTTTTCCTAAATGGCATAAAATCAGTTCCCAGCCTCTCTTTATATGTAAAGGATGTCTTTTTTTTTTTATAAGAAATCAGTTTAGATAAGATCCAAACAGGGTTATACAAACAATACAATCAGGTAATTCCAATGAAATTGATTTTTTTTCTCTTAGTATACATCGCAGGTACAACAATCCCATCATTCTAAGGCCTGTTTTTCAACAGTTAGACTCTGGATTTTTTAGGTTAGAGTTTCCTCCTTTGATATTGAATAGTCTTATGTTTTAAAAGTTAAAATAGGTTTTTCAACATTGATTGGATGGGAACAAAAAAGTAAAATATAGCCTGAAACCAAACATTTAGACTTTTAAGTTATTCTTGTTTTCTTGATTTTTCTCTTTAAAGGTGAATGGAATCGTCACTACAGAACTGTTTTTTTTTTTTTTTTTTTTTTTTTTTGTCTCTGGAATGAACCTTAGTAATTCCACAAAGGCTACCAAGAGCTTTTAAAGAACAAGAGAACCATGTGCCTCTAGGGACTTGTCAGCACTTAGTATTGCTTGTTTTCTGTTCTCTTTGTTTTCAATAAGAAACAAACTTCAGAATTTAAACAAGAAATGCACTCCTCATTAAGTATGAGCCTGTGTGGGAAACAGAAGAAGCTGGAGACTTCCATGTGGATTTTTAACCAGCGGAGAACAATGCTGGGGTGATAAACCCCAGGACTGAATGATCTGGCTCTTGAGAGGGCTGTATCCTTTAGGAGACTTTTATAGGGGTGTTAGAAATGTAGGTAAACCTGGAAAATGGGAGCCCTGCTTAATTTCCTATACCTTGTTCATGGCCCTAAACAACACACATGAAGTTAAATAGAAGACATGGTATGTTAAAGTCTTTGGTCAGTTCCCATTAGCAAAGGGTGAATTGGCTTCAGTAAGGCTGCCCTATATAGTGTGTTTATAATTTACAGCACACCTTCTCATATTTGAGTTTATCTATTTGTTCTTATTAAAATACCCGTCTTTTTCATTGTTCTATATAAATATTGAATTTAAACCCCTTGTCATTATTTTTTAAGCTCCAGTTTACCCCCCCCATCCATTCATCAAGTGAAACTGACATATGAAATGTTAAGTCCATTGGCTTCTTTTTCAACTTTCTTACCAGACTCCATTTCCATCTTATTTTCTATTTGTTTCCCATTTTTGCACCTTGAATTTTACATTTCATGAGCTCTCATTCTTCCCCCTCATTTTTCTACTTTCAGTTGGCTTCACATATATTAACACTTAGACACCCATGTTCTGAGTCTCCACCGTGACGTCAGAATTCTTCCTGTGCCCTAAAATCTTATTTCTGCAACCCATGAATATCTCAGATGTCCTGTAGACCCTTCCCACACACTGTGGTCAAAACCAATGTCTTCATCTTTTTCACAAACCTGCTATTTTGATCTCTAAAGACCTAATCCAATCATTCCACTAGAAATCATAGAGTCATCCTAGTCTCTTCCTTACACTACATTTTTTTCTATCTAATTGGCCACTGAGTCCTCTTACTTTTATAGTGTATACATCTCTCTAATCAGTTCTCCTTTTTCTCATTCACCCTAACACTGCCTCTGGTTTAAGTTCTCTTCTCTTAGGGTTTCCTGGTCAATCTCCTCACTTCCTCTCAGGTAGTTTTTCTAAAATGAAATATGATTCTGCTTCTTTTTTATTTATTTATTGTTTGGCTGCATCTGATCTTAGTTGCAGTGTGTGGGATCTTTATTGTATATTGCAGCATCTTTTGTTGTGGTATACAGGCTCCTGAGTTGTGTTGCAGGCTCAATAGTTCCCATATGCAGGCTTAGTTGCTCTGTTGCCTGTGGAATCTTAGTTCTCAACCAGGAATATAACCCATATCCCTTGCATTGCAAGGCAGATTCTTAAGCCCTGGACCACCAGGGAGGTTTCTGATTCTGATTCTTAATCATATATATCTCCTCCATGATTATAGGACAGAGTACCTTCTCTTTGTCTCATGAACTCATTCCATTTATAACCAGATCCTTGGGTACCTTCAAGCTTCAGGCTGGTCTCCACTGGACTTCAAATTTCACCCTCTGAGTGTCCTCATGTGGCCTAATGGTGTTTGAAGCTGCTGAATGATGCATTTTAGAATATCACTCTCTTAAGCCTGGGAAAATGAATCTTATTTCAAAGGCCAATTTAAAACATCACTCAATCGATGGAGTCTTGTACAAATATGCTATTCTCAATACTCTTCTAGGGCGGGGCTTCCCTCATAGCTCAGTCGGTAAAGAATCTACCTGCAATGCAGGAGACCCAAGTTCAATTCCTGGGTCAGTAGGATTCCCTGGAGAAGAAAATAGCAACCCACTCCAGTATTCCTGCCTGGAGACTCCCATGGACAGAGGAGCCTGGCAAGCTACAGTCCATGAGGTCAGAAGATTCGGACACAACTTAGTGACTAAACCACCACAATACTCCCTCTCCCACAATGAATTTAATCATTCACTTCATGTGCTTTAAAGTAAGCATTTTGTACAATCCATTTTCACCTAGCAATATTCTCCCCTGGTAGAGATGCTGGAATTATATTTTCACACATCCCAGCTCTGTAACTAGCTCTGTGGCCTTTCCCCCAGTAATTGGGGGAAAAAATTGAGGTCAGAGGCATTCACATGTTGTTCATCTTTATATTCCAAGCATCTAGCAGCTTTCTGGTAACTTATAGGCACTCAAATACATCTGAAAAACAAGCACAAACTTAGAGTCTCCGCTTCTACCATCTAGAAGCTAATGATAAGGTTGGATATAATTCGCAAGGAGAAAATGTGAATCACATCCAGCCTCATCATTAGCTTCTAGATGGTGGGATTCTAGAAAACATGATTTTCACAAAGGCCCAAAGGGTATGACTCAGGCTCAGTGAAGATCTCCATATCTCATTGCAACTGGACATTTTTTTCCTCAGAGCTTGGAAAATTGGCTTTTCCTATTTTCATCAAAATTAAAAAAAAAAAAAAGTTGCATTCCTGCCAAGCCATCAGGTAAAAAGGATAATCTGTCTCCTTCAGCAATTCAGAATTTGAAATAGAAAATATACCAGTTCAAGGCTATGTTTTACCTCAGAGTGAAGAAAATGACATTAAGTGGTAGTACTATAACAATATGTTACATAAAGTACATTGTATGTTATGGTTTCAACCTTAGTCCTTTTATTGTTATATTTTCTTTTTCTACCTTTCCCCTTATTACCTAATTACTTTCTTATTAATAAGGAAATAGCCATAGAAAAGACAAAAACAAGCAAGCAATGTTGCTCAGTGTAAAGTGGGGACTATAATTATTGAGATTGTAACAGTTAAGTTATTAAGTGCTTATCCTGAGTCAGACTCTGCTCTAAGAACTTACAAAATATTTTTCCTGTATACAACTGTGTATATGTATAGACATATTTAATATTTGGGCTTCCCTGGTGGGTCAGATGGTAAAGATTCTACCTGCAAAGCAGGAGACCAGAGTTCAATCCCTGGGTCAGGAAGATCCCCTGGAGAAGCGAATGGCTACCCGCTCCAGTATTCTTGACTGGAGAATTCTATGGACAGAGGAGCCTGGCAGGCTACAGTCCATGCATGGTAAGTCCAATGGATAAAGACTATTATTATTTCTAAGTTACAAACGAGCAACTGAGTCATAACAAAATTTAACAACAGTTCTAAGATCAAAAAGCAAAATCTGGAGCTGGGATTCTAACCGAGGCCTGTGCCTTTAACCACTATGCTATCCTGCTCCATTGTTGAAAAAAAGAGACAGAGTGTTGAATTAAATTTAGAACCACTGGGTATGCATACACAGGTGTTTCATCACAAAGGACATATCAAAGGTGAGGATATAAATAACTTGGAACTATTTAAAGATATTTCCCATTTATACAAATCACTTAGAAGAAACTATAATTATCATAGAAATAACCACTTATTAATAAAGACAACTTAATCATAGTTGTTGACCCATGTGTTGTTTTTGAAAAGGACAGCAGGTTTAATTTATTAAAATTCAGTGTGTAATGACCCAGAACCACATCCTAACAACAGGTGATTTAACCTGTATAAAAATAAACCCATTGGTATTAATGAATCAAGGAATCTCAAAGCTGTGGTGTGAGGTGGAGCTCAGAACAAAAGGTTCTTTAACAATCGGGCTTTATACTCTGTGATTTTTCAATCCAATTTGATCTGATATAAAGGATTTGTAAAAGAGCCAAATTCATCCTTTGTATGTTTTGTGAATCTTATTAATTGTAAGTTACTTTATTTGTCCTGACGGGCAATTTTAGTTTGTTTTGTTTCTCTTATTCACTTCCTTTCCCTGACAAATTCATCCAAGTAAGATGCTTCTGTATTTGTATAGTTTAAATACCACACTAAACTTCAATGTCCTTGATTTTGCTTCTCATACTTTGTCATCCTTACCAACTTCAGACAGATAATTCTCTTTATGGATTAACTGTAGGTCCACAAATACGAGCTCACTTCAGCACATTAAGATCCCTTTTTGCCTTATACTTCTTCTCCATTTTTCTCTGTGGCTTTCTTTTTTATCCTGAAATCTCATGTGTACCGGAAAATTGCTCTTGCTGCTGTTTCATGGCCTTGGTGACATATAAAGGGAACTTGGTAGTATTCTCCAGGGTCCTGCCCAGAGCGCTCTTCCCATTCTGTGATGTGCTGGATGATTGTATCCAGACCCAAGGTCCAGCACACATAAATACACCTGTTGTTTATAATGATAGATGTTAGATCCACCCTTCCTAGAAAGAATTTTATGACTTCATCTTCAGTTACCCATTGGCCACTCCTACCCTTGGAAATCTCACACTTCAATGGGAAAGAAACAAAAAGAGGAAAAAAAACTGTAGTTGACAGTAATATGAAAGCACAGAAGAGGGGCATCCAACACTGTCTGGAGGGGTAGGAAGATTCCAGGAGGCTCATATCTTGAGGAGGAGAAGGCAATGGCACCCCACTCCAGTACTCTTGCCTGGAGGGTCCCATGGACAGAGGAGCCTGGTAGGCTGCAGTCCATGGGGTCGCTAAGGGTCAGACACGACTGAGCGACTTCACTTTCACTTTTCACTTTCACACACTGGAGAAGGAAATGGCAACCCACTCCAGTGTTCTTGCCTGGAGAATCCCAGGGATGGGGGAACCTGGTGGGCTGCCGTCTATGGGGTCACACAGAGTCGGACATGACTAAAGCGACTTAGCAGCAGCAGCAGCATATCTTGCGGGTGAGTGATAGGAGCCAGCCAAAAAGATAGTGAGATGAATGGTGCAAAATCACTAAAGTTAGCCATGTGAAACTGCATGATGCTTTGTCTGACAGCAACAGGGTGTATGAGAGGATAATGTAGAGAAATGTAGCTTAAGAGGTAAGCAGGGCCAGCTCATCAAAGGCTTACCCTTGGAATACTGTTGGATAACTGCTTTAGAATTATGACTCTCAGTGTGGCAGGGAGATTTTAAAGTAGCAAGATGGGAGTCCAGAAGACCAGCCATAAGTTTATTGTAGTAGTTCTCATGGTAGAGACAGGTTTAATTAGGGTAGTTATCTATTAGGTTGGAGATAAGTAAATGGATTCAAGAAATTGTTTTAAAATTAAATCTGACATAACTTTGCAATTGGATGCCAGTTGTATGGAAAAGGACATCTCAAGAATGACATAGAGGTATATGGCTTAAGTACCAAGATAGATTCACTTATGTGAACATAAGAGTTTGGGTTGGAGATGGAAATTAGTGTTCCATTTCAAATATGCTAAATATGGGTTTTCTATACAACATCTGGGTGGAGATTCCCTAATAATATTTAGCTACTGGGATTGAGAGCTCAGAATAAATATATCAGCTCAAGGTGGTTTTGGATTTGGGAAAGAGATGGCACAAAGGTCATCCATAAGATCATTGGTTGATCCTGAATAGGGGTCCTCTGAAATGAGAAGGAAAAAGATATAAATGTATTTATTATTAATGGGTACATAAGAAATGGCTTCTCTGGTGTCTCAGTGGTTAAGAATCTGCCTGCCAATGCAGGAGCTGCAGATTCGATCCCTGGGTCAGGAAGATCCCCTGGAGAAGGAAGTGGCAACCCACTCCAATATTCTTGCCTGCGAAAGCCCATGGACAGAGGAGCCTGTGGGCTCCAGCCCATGGGGTTGCAAAAGAGTCAGACATGACTGGCCAACTAAACAAGAGCAACAACACCTAGGAAATTGGTATACGTAAGATCTGATGCCGTAAGTTTCCTCATGATACAGGAACTAATAATACCTACTGGATGTACAATAGATGGAACGGGATCGCAGCTTGAAGACTTAAATTTTAGAATGGTACTGAATGTGATGGGAAACAAAATTGCTTAAAGGGGAGTTAGAGTTGCTAAGTCGCACAGAGGGCTATACTGAGTATGGCAAGTAGGGATTCACTGTGGTGCATTGGGTGATAGACAGTGTTGTGGCTTGGTTCGTGCCCATGCGCCTGAAACTGAGATGAATTTTGCCAGCATAACTATAAACTTAAACCTAAAGAATTGGATGATTACTTTGCAGTACGTGCTATCATTTAAGTTTCTAATACAATCCCATAAACTAATACTACTATTATTTCCATTTTAGATAGAAAAAATAATGATGTGTATAAAGAATAATTTGCATAAGGAAACCCAGAAAATCAAGGTGAAACCACATTGTATATGGACAAATAATCGGTTTCCTAATTTGGTGAGCTTGCTCCCACATAAAGTAGCTTCCATTCTGTGACCAGCACTGGCCATCAACCTCTAGTCAGAATCAGCATCCGCTCAGAGAAGGTGACACTGGTCTTAAGATTCCAGCAGGGCAGTGTTGGATGTGATGACCTCAGAAGCACTCTGTACATTTTAAATTCTCTCATTTAGTTCCTTTTTTTAAATTCCAGTGAGGATTTATTTTTTAATTTCATTTTGTGATGTAAATTTCCAGAGGTGTCTGAAATTTTGAGTAACTTAATTGCCTTCTTCACTTACTGCTAAAATGAAATATGAGTTTGTTTAGTGTGCTTGTGTGTGTGCGTGTGCATGCACACGGAGCCAGAGACTTGACTTTTGCTCTTTATTGCATTTCTTAAACTATCTACACTTGGCAATTCATTTACATCAATAATTGAAAAGCCATCAGTCTTCTCTTGTCTCCAACTCCTTGCTATGCACACTAATGATATGCATGATTGGCTATTGCCATAAAAATGCACCATAAATTTTTTAAAGATAATTCAACTACAGAGAATGAATCAATATGAACTACAGTGATAACATATGAGACAGTCTCTCCGATGCCACTTAAAAGCAATGAGCACTCCTCTTGATAAGAGACCATTATTGCCTCCACTTGGAGTTTTTAGGTGGTGATTTAGCACTTTCTTCTTTCAAAACTTGACTAATGTACTGTGTTCTCAACCACCCAGTTTTGTGGAAGGCATTCACCAGCTAATGCTGCTTTTGTTCTGTGCTTTCTGGTTTCTGCCATTTTCAGGCATCCTGTACATGGAAAAGATTTCTTGTAACTGATGTGTGCTGTAAAATTGGACGTGAAATATTGTGTTCTTTCACTCATTCATTCATTCTTTGGTTCATTCCTCTCTTCTTTCATGCATTGGAAAAACTGCTGTTTGTCCTTAAATGGATAGCAATCTCAAATGTGAGGTCAGCCATTAGAAAGCACAGATATCATGGGAATCTGGAATAAACCAACCCTGAGACCAGTCAGAGCACAGACAGAGGTGCGAGGTCTGAACTGAATGATGTTATGCTGCGGTCTAGACATGAGATGAGCTACCAGGGAAGCTTTGGATGGTTTTGCTTATTTTGTTGTTGAAAGCTGGGGCAATGCTATTTGCAGTTAATTCATCAGCATAAGGAGCCAGCAAGGAAAAAGTGTCAGAGGGCAGACAAAATTCCTCCTCCTAGCATTCTGTCCTTGACCAGTGAGAACAGGATTGCTGTAGAGGCTGAGATTTGTACTTCAGCATTTTAAGTGAGGAAGGAAATTTGACCCACACTTGACCCCCTTCTCTACATAGGTGTTTCCATAAAGTCACTGGATGTACTTCAACAACCTATAATGTAAGTCTTTGTGGAGATGTGGGTACCCTGATACTAATGATCACTGGGGACTGGAAGGACTGCAGTTCTGTTTGGGCAGCAAAGGTTTCCATGTTGCTCTCCACTTCACCTCATGATGGGCTTTTCTTTAGAAATGCACATCTGTAGCATGTACATACGAGACTGCATACACTCTCTCTCTCACACCCGTACACATGCACTTTGGAACTCACAGTTTTGAAGCATATGATTCACTCTCTAGAGCAGTCCTATATGTATTTTTATAGAAGTAAATAAAAAAATTGCTTGTTGTAGTGAGATCAATAACTTTTATTCAACCTGAAAGTTGTCTCTTTTTTTTTTAATTTAAGGAGCTTGCACTTAGTTTATCATAATTTTGTTATCTAGCATTGTTATCATTGATTTAAGAAAGGCTCTGATATTTTAAATTTTTTCTTCTGTTCCTAATCACTGTTTGTGTTCCTCTTCCTCTTCAACAGCTTTCCAATCAAAGTGGTGTTGTTGTTCAGTCACTAAGCCATGTTCAACTCTTTGCAACCCTATGGAGTGCTGCATGCCAGGCTTCCCTGTTCTTCTCTATCTCCTGGAGTTTGCTCAAATTCATGTCCATTGAGTCTATGATGCTATCTAACCATCTCATCTTCTGCCGCCCTCTCTCCTTTTTCCTTCAATCTTTCCCATCATCAGGGTCTTTGCCAATGTGTTGACTCTTCACGTCAAGTGGCCAAAGTACTGGAGCTTCAGCTTCAGCATCAGTCCTTCTAATGTGTATTCAGGATTGATTTCCTTTAGGGTTGACTGGTTTGATCTCTTTGCAGTCCAAGGGACTCTCGAGAGTCTTCTCCAGCAGCACAATTCAAAACAATCAGTTCTTCAGTGCTTAATATATATATATGAATATGTTTATACATATGCATACTGGGTAGTGTTATTTGCCTTGTATAGCTTTGATTTCCATGCATGTTATTGTACTTTAATCTCATTTTATTTCTTTAATTTTTAAAAGTATATTTAAAATGTATTTATATTGTTTATTATATATGTCCATTGCTTCTATACTTCATTGGGTCCATAATATTACTAATTTATCATCCTACTGAGTATCCCTCAATGTTTTCTTACAATAAGACACACACACAGCAATTAACTTCTTTGTACACATTCCCTTACAAACTTCTTTGAGCTAGGTGCTCAGAAATGGAAATGGTCAATCATAAGCCCTGTGCCTAGTAAATTACATGAAGTACCTTCTGAATAATTTCCGAAATGGCTTGAGGACATTGACATAGTCAGTGACCCAGGGTTCTTGTCTTGCCACATCTTCACCAATAGCTGGCATCATGCAGCTTTCCAAGTGTTGTTCTTATCAGTGTTGCCGGGTAATTTTTTGTTGTTGAAACTCCATTTTTCTCATTTGAGCTTTGTGTGAATAATTCTTTAGAGAAAATTCAAGTATTTTAGCTTACATCCCTGTAGTTTACTTTTGCCATTTTTTCTGTTGGACTTCAAGCCTATTTTTCCAGTGTTAGGAGCAAGAAGTTTACAGGAGGCAGACCAGAGCAGTGGTTAAAGGCAGGGACTCTGGAGTCAGACTGAGGTTCAGTTCCTGGATTCACTGTTTAGAAGCTATGATATTACCAGCTGTTCAAGTTTCTACCCCTTTCTTCTATGTCAATAAGATGAAGACTTAGTAAGTGTTCAATATAGTAATCTGTTTATTATTACCATTGTACGAGCCACAGCAATCATTTGAAATGCTGACTGATACTATTTTTGTTAAAGAAAGTTCTGTGTTCTCTACCCTCCCCATCTCTACCTAATGGGAAAATTTTGCCAGAAGGGTCAAGAGAAGTGGTGACAGACTCTCATCTTATTGTTACAGTGACTTTCTTTTAGTTTTCTGATAAAGTGATATCATATTAAGGCATGATTTATACAGAACTTACATGTTCCTTTCAATTATTTTTGAGTTTTCTACATGTGTGTAACTACCACTCATGACATTTCAAATATTCCCATCAAATCTGATAATTCCTTTGTACTTCCATTCCAGTCAACCCTCTTCATTCCCACATTCCTGAGAAATTTTTTTGATTACTACATAGTAGTCTTGCCTGTACTTAAAGTGAGGTTAGAGTGTTAGTATCTCAGTCACGCCCGACTCTTTGGGATCCCATCGCTGTAGCCCACCAAGCTTCTCTGTACATGGGATGCTCCAGCCAAGAATACTGAAGTGGGTAGCCATTCCCTTCTCCTGGGGATCTTCCTGACCCAGGGATCAAGCCCAGGTCTCTTGCACCTCCTGCACTGGCAGGCAAGTTCTCTGCCACTAGTGTCACCTGTGAAGCCCTATATAGGTATGATTGATGATTTACTCAATCCCCAGTTCTTCTCTCCTTTATGAAGGTTGGAGGAGTAGAACTGAAAGTTCCAGGCTTCAAATCAAGGCTTGATTTCTCTGGTGACCACCCCCATTGGGAAACTAGGGGCTGGTCAAGAGTATCCATATTTAAACAAAAGACACTTTTACTGGGACGTGCCTGGCAGTCCAGTGGTTAACATTTTGCCATCCATGCAGGGAGTGCAGGTTCAATTCCCAGCTGGGGAGTTAAGATCCCACATGACTCTAGGCCAAAAAACCAGAACATAAGCAACAGGAGCAGTGTTGTAACAGATTCAGTAAAGACTTTGGAAACGGTCCACATACAAAAGAAAATAAATATTTAAAAAAAAATTTTAAAAGACACATCACCCAGGAAATTCCAGTGGAATTAGGAGCTTTCTGTCAGGAACCAGGGACAAAAACCGAATATAGTTATATGATCCCACAACCTTTTATTCTTTACTAGGTTTGTTTATTCATTTCCTATTATATTTTCTGTAGATTTCATGTTTTCTACATGCAAAATGTCATCTTTGAAGAATAATAGCTTTCTTTTTTTTAATCACATTTATACATTTCATTGCCTTCTCTTACTTTGATGTATAGAACTTAAAATGCAACATTTAATAGAAGTTATGATAATGAATAACTTTCTTCATTCTTCTATTTAAAAGTGTCCAATAATTTGGTATCACCAAATGTGATGTTAAGTCTATGTTTTATACATATACAGCATCAATATTGAGGAAGTTTTCCATTTTTCTCCAGATTCTCATAAATTATAAATGAATATTCAATTATGTCAAATATTTTTTACATCTATTAGAATGAACATATGATTATTTGACCTTTATTCTGTAAAGATGATGAATCATATTGCTTAATTTTTTTTGTGTTAAATCAGCTTTGCTCTCTTGACAAAAATCTCCACTTGGTTATAATATATCACCTTCATTAAATACTTGAAGGTTTAGTTGGCGAATATTTAGTTAAGGAATATTATATCTATTACATAAAATATGGGCCAGTAATTATTTTTTGGAATTTATTTCCAGTGTTAGAACTATATTGGCCCATAAGGCTAATGCAAATTTTTCCTTCTTTATCTGTTTCCTGAAAAATACTTGCGTAGAATTCATGTTATTGTTCTTTAAACATTAAATAAAATTCAAAGTGAAATCATCCAGGCCTGGAGATTCTATATGGAAAAGTTTCTGATTATGATTTAATTACTTTAATAGTATAAGGCTATTCAGGTTTTTAATTTTGTCTTACATCACTTATTTTGAAGAAATTTATTACTCTCAAAATTATTGCCATGAAGTCATTTATAATATCTCCTTATCATCATTAGTGTTTATAGGATCTACAGTCATGGTTCCTCTAATGTTGATAATTTGAATTTTGTCTTATGTTCCTTGATGAGTCATTGTGGGTTTTTATCAATATTATTAGTTTTTTCATAGAAACAACTTCAATTTTGCTTCAATCAACTTCAATTGCTGATTTCTGTGTCACTTGTCCATTTTCTACTTAATTCATTTTTGCTTTTATTTTTATTTGTTTTTCTTCTTATTTTGGACATATTTTATTCTTCTTTTGTTATCTTCACACACCAGAATATTAGATTACTAATTTTGTACTTTTCTGTTTTCTAATGTATGCATTTAAAGCTAAAAATACATTGGGCTTCCCAAGTAGCGCTAATCTGCCTGCTTGAGGCGTGAGGCGTAAGGCATAATGCATAATGCATGAGGCATAAGAGACTCGGATTTGATCCCTGGGTCAGGAAGATCCCCTAGAGAAGGAAAAGGCACCCCCACTCCAGTATTCTTGCTGGGAGAATCCCATAGACAGAGGAGCCTGTTGGGCTACAGTCTATGGGGTCTCAAACAGTCAGACACAACAGCGTCTGAGCACACAAAGCTACGAAACTCATGCTTACTACTTAGCTTTATTTCATACATTTTGATAGTTCATGTTTTCATTATTATTGTCTTTGAAATAATTTCTAATTTCCTTTCTGATGTATGTTTTATTTATAACTTACTTAAGGTTGTATTGTTTCATTTCTCACAATTTGGAGATTTTTTCTTCATGATCTTATTGTTGATTTTAAATTGAATAGTATTGCAGCCAGAAAATATGTTCTGCTTATTTCAATGATAAAATATTCATTGAATGCGTTCTCTGGCTCAGCATATGGTTTGTTTTAATCAATGTGACATGTTCCTTTAAAGTTAATGTGTAGTTTTCAGTATGGAGTGCAGTGTTCTCTAAATGCTAATCCAGTCAGGTTGGTTGATAATCATTTGTTGTTGTTATCATAGTTTATTCCCACATTCTCTATCCTTGCTGACTTTTTATCTAAGTTTTATATGCATTATTGAAATTGCATATTTATTTATATTTCTAATACAAAATTTCTTTATGTTTCCCTTTAATTCTATCCATTTTTGCTTTATTTTTCCTAAATATTGTAGTGAAATTCACATAACATGAAATTGGCCATTTTAAAATGAACAATTCAGAAGCATTCAGTACATTCACAACGGTGTTCAACTGCCACCTCTATCTAGTTTCAAAACATTTCAATCACTCCAGAGTAAGACCTTTTACTCATTAATCAATTTCTCTCCATCCACAGTAAAGTCTCTTACTCATTAAGCAGTTTCTCTCTTCATCCTTCCCTCTCCCAGCCTCTCGCAACCACCAATCTATGTTCTGTCTCTATGAATTTATCTATTCTGAGTTGTTTGTTGTTCAGTCGCTCAGTCATGTCCAACTCTTTGCGACCCCATGGACTACAGCATTCTAGGCTTCCCTGTCCTTCACCATCTCCAGGAGTTTGCCCAAACTCATGCCCATTGAGTTGGTGAAGCCATCCAGCCATCTGGTCCTCTGTAGTCCCCTTCTCCTCCTGCCTTCAATCTTTCCCAGCATCAAGATCTTTTCTCATGAGCTGGCTCTTCACATCAGGTGGCCAAAGTATTGGAGCTTCAGCTTCAGCATCAGTCCTTCCAATGAAGGAAGGAAGTGAATATTCAGGGTTTATTTCTTTTAGGATTGACTGGTTTGATCTTGCAATCCAAGGGACTCTCAAAAGTCTTCTCCAGCACCACAGTTCAAAAGCATCAATTTTTTCGTGTTCAGCCTCCTTCCATGGTCCAACTCTCTCATCTGTATATGACTGCCGGAAAAACCATAGCTTTGACTGTATGAACCTTTGTCAGCAAAGTCCTGTCTCTGCTTTTTAATATGCTGTCTAAGTTTGTCATAGCTTTTCTTCCAAGGAGCAAGTGTCTTTTAATTTCATGGTTGCAGTCACCATCTACAGTGATTTTGGAGCCCAAGAAAATAAAATCTGTAACTGTTTCCATTGTTTCCCCATCTATTTGCTATGAAGTGATGGGACTGGATATCATGATCTTTGTTTTTTGAATGTTGAGTTTTAAGTCAGCTTTTTCACTCTCCTCTTTCACTTTCATCAAGAAGCTCTTTGGTTCCTCTTCCTTTTCTGCCATAAGAGTGGTGTCATCTCTGTATCTGAGGTTATTGATATTCCTCCCAGCAATCTTCATTCCAGCTTGTGCTTCATCCAGCCTGACATTTTGCATGATGTACTCTGCATATAAGTTAAATAAGCAGTGTGACAATATACAGCCTTGACGTACTCCTTTCCCAAACTGGAACCAGTCCATTGTTCCATGTCTGGTTCTAAATGTTGCTTCTTGACCTGCATACAGATTTCTCAGGAGGCAGATCAGGTGGTCTAGTATTCCCATCTCTTTAAGAATTTTCCACAGCTTGTTGTGATCCACACAGTCAAAGGCTTTGATGAAGTCAATAAAGCAGAAATAGATGATTTTCTGGAATTCTTTTGCTTTTTCTATGATCTAACGGATGTTGGCAATTTGATCTCTGGTTCCTCTGCCTTTTCTAAATCCAGCTTGTAAATCTGGAAGTTCTCAGTTCACATACTGTTGAAGTCTAGCTTGGAGGATTTTGAACTATTCAGAAGGAACTATTCTGAATAATTCATATAAATGAGATCATGCAATGTTCGAGTTTCTTTGTTTGGCTTCTTTCAGTCAGCATAGTGATTGAGAGGTGTATCCATACCTAACCCTAACTCTTTGTGGCTTCCCAGGTGGCTCAGTGGTATAGAATCTGCCTATCAAAACAGGAAGACACAAAAGACACAGGTTTGATCCCTGGGTCCAGGAACATTCTCTGGAGAAGGGCATGGCAACCCACTCCCGTATTATTGCCTGAAATTTTACATGGCCAAGAGGAGCCTGGTGGGTTTCAGTCCATGGGGTTGCAAAGAGTCAGAAACTAAGCACACAGCCAACACACCATGCTGCTAGCATGTACTGCTACTTAATTCCTTTCAAGGTTGATAATAGTCCATTGTATGCATATAGCACCATTTGTTTATCCAATAACCCACCAATTGACATTTCACTATTTCTACCTTTTGGACACAGTGCTGTGAATAGTAATCAGAAGGGATCTGAGTTTAATTTTTTGATGGTCTGTGTGTGATTGTAGGTTTAACTGGTTTAATTGACTCTAAGTTTCAAAATTCTGAGGGCCATATTAGAATTCTTTCCTTTAGCACAGCTTGTAATAAGAACCCTGGAGATATTCCAGAGATCTCTCTATGTTTTACAGATAAGCTTCCAGCTTTCTGAATGCTGAAAACCTCCCACTACTTTAGAGACTAGCACTAAGCTTTGGGGTTGCTGGGAATGCTCTTTGTCATCCATTCCCATCACTGCCCCCTGCTTTCTGTGCCTGTAGAGATCTCTATCCTCTTGGCTGCCCCATTCTAACTTTCAGAGGAAAGCTGCAGTCTACTTGTGAAAAAAGGATTTTTCTCAGCTTTCTACCCTGCTTGTGGCCTCCACACATTACCCCTTTGCATTTGTTATAGGAATGAGTTTTTGTGGAGGTTCAGGCAAGTCTGTGACTAGGGCTCTCTTGACTCCTAATCCATTTTCCAGCCTCCATGTACATTTCATACATCAGTAGGAAGTCGACTTTTCCTTCAATATCCCAGCCAATTCTGAGTTTGTTCACCATGTGCTTCTCTGCTGGGGGATTATAGCAACCATGAGTCCTTTTCCCTCCCAACAAGTGCTTGTGACGGTTAGAAATCAAGTCTATTTAGTTTGTTTAGGCTGTCTGGTGGGTTTCTAAAGAGCTAACTGGTTCTCATTGTCAGGTAGAAGCAATGTTCTCTTGAAAATGACTGCTATATGTTTTTGGTTTTGTATACATATGCATTGATTTCAATTTTTTTATAGCATTTATTTCTAAAATCAAGCCCTCCCATGCCATTTGCTCCCCCCAGAAAGCCCAGAGATCCAACATATTTTTGAGCCTTTAAATACTCACTGTTAAATTTTACAAGTGCCTTGTTCAGAAGATGAAGTACTGAGCATCACATCTAATTAGTATGTAAGGGTTTGGGTGCTTTAAACTCTTATGTCACTATCTCTTAGAAGCCTGAAAACCATGTGTAACTGTTCTCTTTCTAGGCTATGAGCTCTCAGAGTTCCCCCTTCTGAGTACTGAATCCTACTGACTGCTTCATCTCCTGTATATCACTGCTCTTATAGGCAACTTTCTATGATAGACCCTGGCCTCTCTTGTATGAAGCAGGAAAGATGAGGGAAATGCTCAAATTAAGGAAGCCTTAAACAGGGGAATCTAAAGGGGTTAGAAAGAGAAGCAGAAGTAGGAAGAGGCAGGGAAGGTGGCTGGACCATCCATCGGGTCTAGGGGAATAGGCAAGGAGTCTCTGGGGAGAATTTGGGCAGGCTTCCTGGCAGAGCAGAAGACTGGTGGCAGAACTCAGGAACTCAGCTCCCAAGCGTCCTCAGTATCATCTTTGGAGAAAGCCAGCTAGCGTAGGAGGGGAGGAGGCTGGCCCTGTTCCTGTAAGTTATTTCTGGATGCATTATTCATATTTGATAAATCATTTAGAGGCAGATACTTTATTAGCTTATAAAGCACATTATATGGTTTTAAATTGTTAATACAGGCTGTTGTGATGCATATTGTACCTCAAAAAAGCCATGCTTCACTTTAATTCATAGCCTCATTATAAAGCTTGTTACAAAGTGCTGCATTATTGCATGAAGGATAGTGGAGTAACGATTCTGCAAGAAACCTGAATGCTTTATTTACATCACTGGTGGCGTGGTATAGCCCATAAGAAGTGCACTGAATGATGGAATCGAATCAGATTTTGAGCTTTTTGAGCATAGACTCCTGAATCCACCTCCTTGAGACTTATCTTAATCTGGCTCTAGTTTGGATGCTTATGTATCCAGAAGAGTCTTGCTTGAGTGATCAGTTGCTCAGTGTTCCTGGATGAGTTGGCTTGTCTACTTCTCTAAGGCCCCCTGAAACACTGGTACAAAGCTGAGCCTAAGACATGCTTCTCACTTTTTTAATTCATTAATGTTTTTAATTGGAGTATAATTGCTTTACAATGTTGTGTTAGTTTATGCTGCACAACGAAGTGAATCAGCTATGTGTGTGTGTATGTATATGTGTATATATATATATATATATATATATATATATATATATATATATATATATTCCCTCTTTCTTTAGCCTTCCTCCCACCTGCCCCAACCCACCCCTCTAAATCATCACAGAGCACCAGGTTGAGCTCCCTGTGCTATACAGCAGCTTCCTACTAGCCATGTATTTTGCACATAGTAGTGTATTTACGTCAATGCTACTCTCAATTCGCCCCACCCTCTCCTTCCCTGCCACCGCCATGTCCACAAGTTCATTCTCTATATCTATGTCTATACCTGCTTCTCATGTATTCACTGAAGAGATATTGATCATCATCCATGTGCCAAGCACTGTGCTAGACATCAAGGATTAATAATAATAATAATGATAATTAAATAATTAGCAGCATAGTTTATTTCCTGACTGCATGAAGTTTACCAGTGCAGTAAAAAGGAGAAATAGGGTGAATTTGTGCTGGAGTATTGAAATAAACTGAATTTTATACAATATGCAGGTGACAAGGGTAGCATACAAGTAAACTAAGCAAATACTCAGGAATGTAAATGATAGACAGATCTTCATTCAAACTGAAAATCAAACCATCTCCTCCAGGAAGTTTGCCTTGACAAAAAAAGTCAACCAGATCTAACTTTGAATCCTTCTTCACTTACTGGTTAAGATAGGTCCTTGGATAGGTCACTTAAGCTTGTTGGTACACAGCTTTCTTATCTCTAAAGTGAGAGTAATTATTGCCTTGACTCACTCACTCACTGTGAGTATTAAATACATAAATAAATACTTAGCTGAGTGAGACATTGCAGGTACTTAGTGAATTGTTGTTGGTTCAGTCATTTAACAGTTAAAAGCAAAATGTAGCAGTACTCCTCAACAGATCCACACTATGGCGTTCAAATCCATAAAGTATCAAGAATGAAATTGTATTTTAGGTTAGTGTTAAAGTCTCTAAAAGTTGAAGTTCTCTTCAGATCATGTACAATCTAATTCAGTGGAGAAGCAAATGGCAACCCACTCCAGTATTCTTGCATGGGAAATCCCATGGACATAAGAGCCTGGTGGCATACAGTCCATGGGATCGCAGAGAGTCAGATGTGACTGAGCACAAGCAGGATGAATCTATTTCAGTACATGTACCTTCACATCTGTCTCCTCTGGTGGACTGCTATGTCATGCTCAGCTTTCTGGAACCTAAAGTAGAGGACTCTCTCATTTGAAATCAGTGGAGACTCTATATAGCTGATGGTGAGAGTTCATGTTAGAGAGTAATTGGAAATGATGTAGCCTGGGAGAGGGAAAGTCATGAAGGGAGTTGAAATTTAATCCAAAGAATGCAGGCTTGATGAGCAGACAGTAGGAGTCAGAGCTAGTCCCAAAGGTTGAGATAAAGCTCTACATCATCAGAGACTTTTGCAAGTCATAAGGATCAGTACATGTGTGGAGAGAGGGTAGTGGGAGATGAGGGTTAAATTAGAGAAGACCAAGTGTTGCCGGTTTGGATAAGGTAGCAGTCTTAGCATCTTCCAGATTCTGCAGTTACTGCCTCCCCCAATTTTCCTAACATCAGTACCATCTAACTGGTGTGGGGCCCCCTAGAGCCATGCTGACACCGTCTTCCATTCATGCTACAGAAAAATATTGCTACCTGTGCTGACCATTAAGATATAGGTGCTCCTGTATGTTTCTTGGGGGTAGCTAGGATAATCAGAATTAAGAAAACTTTGAAAAGGAAAGAAAAATCATACCTGAATGATATTATTATACTAAATTTTGGAATTGGAAAAATGCTTCCTTCACCTATATGGAAAATGTGTAATAACATTTGTGTGCTCAGTCATGTCTGACTCTTTGAGACCCAGTGGGCTATAGCCCGCCAGGCTCCCCTATCCATGGGAATTTTCTGGCAAGGATATTGGAGTGGGTTGCCATTTCCTCCTCCAGAGGATCTTCCCGGCCCAGGGATAGAACCCAAGTCTCCTATGTCTCCTGCATTGGCAGGTGGATGCTTAACCACCAAACCACCTAACCTTTATGGAATTATGGAATGATGGGATGTGGATGCCTATGCTTCAAATCACCTGCATGCCGTGACTTTAGTCTCACTAGAAATATTTTTTTCATAATTTTTGAAACACTTTTTTGAACACTGAAAACAGAAAAAAAGAAAAAGACAAGACTCACATATTTTAGAGTTAATGAAGCTCAATGTTAGCAAGTCATTTACATCAAAAATAAGCACAGGAAGAAGAGAAAGAATCTGCACAAATACATTTTTTAGATGAGATCTGTGCTAACAGGTGAATATTCAGGCCAAAGAAACTTTTTCATCTGGTACTCTTTGATTTCTGAATCCATGTGCTGGAGAGAGTGCAATCACCCCAAAGTTCCCCCAGAAAATAAGTTGTTAACATTGATTGACTTTCTTCTTTTTATTTACAAAGTTAGAACCTGTACATGCTTTCATTCTAATTTTAAAACTCTGGCATTTTTATTAAAGTAAGAGGCAGATGAGTGATGAATTATTCTAGTCACATTCACTTTGGTGTTAGCTATGGCGAGACGGCAGGAAACCTACAGTTTTAACTGACAGGTGGGAACTCATGGGTTCATACGTAAACCATGCACAATCCTGTGCTTGAGAATGGATTCTCCTCTCTCTCTCTTGGATAAAGGTGAAACATTAACAAGGAAGCATCCTCGATCAAGTCCAAGCTGCATTTACCAAGTTCAAAGAAAGCTTCCCAGGAGCCACCAGGAAGTGGCTTCCATGGGCCAGTTGGACACTGTGAAAAGAGTGAGATCTGCAGATTTCGAAACCTGGACCATTTTTCAGCCAGCTTCCTCTTTGCTTGCTCCAGCTCCCAAGAATGCAAGGACTTAGCTCCTGCCTTCTGCTGTCTTGCCTGGGTTCTTGTTCCTCCCAAAAAGAGAAACAGAGCAGAAACAAAGTGTGTGAGCTCATTTTACATTTTTCTGGCTTCACAGGTGGCATTAGTGGTAAAGAATCTGCCTGCCAATGCAGGAAACCTAAAAGATGTGGGTTCGATCCCTGAGTCACGAAGATCACCTGGAGAAGGAAATGGCAACCCACTCCAGTATTTGCGCCTGGAAATCCTATGGGCAGAGGAACTTGGCAAGCTATGGCTCATAGGGTTGCACAGAGTTGGACACAACCTAGACGACTTAGCATGTACGCACGAGGTCTTTATGGCAACTTAAAACAAAGGAACGGGTATTAAGAAGGACTATAAAACACAAACATGCAAGAAAACACGCATATAACATACAGAGACACACAACACATATACCATGCACACACAGACACACACGCACTATCCTTTGCATTTATGTGAATTCTTGAAATGTTCAGAGTCACTCTACAGATGAGCTCTCACTGGGAAGGGGAAGCATTACTCTTATTCCCACTCTGCACATGAGGAAATGGAGACTTAAAGAATTTAAGAGGTTTCCTCCGTAGCTGGTCCTGGTGGAACTGGTCCTGTTATCAATGCTGATGGAGTCTTGGCTGCCTGGCTTCTTCTAATAGAACATGAAGAACACTTACAAGTGTCAGTAAGAGTTTCTCTACAATTTGCTGTGTGGGATGAAACTGGTACTTACATGACTGTTACCATTTTTAAACATTTATCACTGGCCAAGTCAACATATATAAATTCATGGACCTTTGATCCTAACAGAAACCCACAAGGGAAGAATTTTCTTCCTAATCTTATAAACTAAGGTGGTGCTTCCTTCTAATTGCACATTCCTGAGCCATGTGCTAAGTTATCTTGTTTCTCTCAGCCCCATCATACCCTCTCTCCCCACAGGTCACTCCACAGGCTGCTCAGACACGATCCTACTCCTACTCTTTTAGGTGTGGATTTCCCACATCACTAAGAGGCGCAGGGAAGTGGAGGTCAGGGGAGGAGTGGTCATTTCCTCTTCTCATTCCTCACTGCCTGTCTCTTCTAGACCCATCCTCCAAGTGCACTCTCGTCTTAGACAGCCATCACTCTGTCCTGTAACTTGACTCGAGACTGTGTTACAGAGTTTTTCTTGGGGTGCACTCCAACTGCCAGGGGTGCCTTTTACTTCAGTGAGTGCGCAAGTTGCATGCTCAGTGCTCAGCCCTGTCAGACCCTTTGCAACCCTGTGGACTGTAGCCCGCCAGGCTCCTCTGTCCATGGGATTCTCCAGGCAAGAATACTGGAGTGGGTTGCCATTGCCTCCTCAAGGGGACCTTCCTGACCCAGGGATCAAACCCGCTCTCCTGCATCCGCTCCATTGGCAGGGAGATTCCATTTATTTCGATAACTGTAGCCAAATGTTATTGTCTGGTAGGTGGCAGTAAAGAGTCTGGAGGAATTTTTCTGCTTCCTGTAAATCTGCCCTTTGAGCTGTGGGACTGGTGGTGACCCTGGTTTGGCAGTGCAGTCTCAGGTGGGAGTCATGAATCAGTCATCTGGTCTTGGCCTCTGCACATCCAACTTCTTTTACCCAATCATCTGAATGGTGCATTGTCCTTGTCCCAGATAGAAACCCACAATCTAATTATCACAGGTTAGAGATATATATTGCTGTCTATAGATAACTAGATTCAACACTTTAGTCAAGTCCAAACAAGCAACTTGTTCTTAACAGAACAGATTGCTTTACATTTGTCAAGTCTGTACATTTGCTATATTTCCTTTGCATTAAAAAAAATGTTTGTAACATAATAGCTAAAATCTCCAAAGTACTCCCGTTAACTCCTTAAAAGAAAACAGAATATTAACCTTTTAAAAAAAAAAGAAAAAGTTGTCTTCATTCCTTGATCACAGATCACTAGCAGTATATTTTTAATCCTTTTCCTGCTTTTTTTGATAATTGACTATTTAAATGATCATTTTGTTTCTCATCTATAGTCATTCTTTGGGAACATAAGCTGTTACCTTCCTGTGAATGAGCATTCGGAAATAGAATGACCACACCTGCTAAATTGGACACGTTGAGTGTTTCCATTTTCTTTTTTGCTGTTATATCGTGAGCATCTTTTTGTACATTTAAAGGGTTTTTTCCTTTAAAATACATACTGAGAAGCAGAATCATTTGGTAAAACAGTAGAAAATGTTTAACGATCTTGAAACACAGAATCAAACTGATTTATAAGGAACACTGTGTTATTTTATTCTCCTAACAGAAACGTTTGAAAAAATCCTGCCTCACTGCACTGTCACCAACCTTGAAACAATGTGATAGCAAAAAGAGTATGCATTCATTTTAATATGCATTTCTCTCCTATTTTCTAGAGAAGTTAAACATTCCTTCACAGGTTTATTAGCTATATTATATCTATATTTCCTCTTTTTAAAACATTTGTTCATGTTCAGAGTCCATTTGTCTGTTATCATGTTAGTGCTTTATTTTCAAAGGCATATTACTTATTAATGTCATCATTTTTTTGTTTACCATATATTTAAAATATGTTCCTGAGTTGAGTACCTGACTTCTGAATTCTCCTTTTTCCAGCTTAAAAAGTCTACCCCCCTCAAGTAACCATAATAGTGAGTAAAATGTGTACGTATGATTTTAGAATGTCAAATTTTTATTGTTTAAAGTAACATCTTAAGTCATCTGGATTTTATGTGTCTACATCACACACATCTATGTCATGGGATATTACTTGATTATCAAAATAGTATATTTTGCCAGACACTTTTACTAAATATGTAACTTTTCTCTCTTCATCTGTGACTCTCCCTCAGTTCCTGGGGAGTAAGCTCAATAAATGTCCATCTGTTGACTATGCTCAGCATCACCCGAGCCAGACCTTAAGAGGCTCTGCTTTCCCTCCCTTAGATTTGACTTAACCATCCTGATAACCATCTGAATTTTTAAAAAGAGGTTTTTAAACATATTGTGTACCTGAAGTAAAGTTGTAAAAGTCCTCTTGTTTGTTTAATTAAAAAAAAAAAATCTTTGGGTTGCTCTGAATATCTTGATTCTATTATCTTAAAAGAGCGATACAAAACTGTCAGGTAAGACTGATAAATCAGTTGTAATGTTCAGGCAGATTAGGAAAATACAACGGAGCAGTGGCTGGCCACGTATCTATAGCAAGGGAATGCAAACGGAAAACTATTCTAGGTAATTGCAGAAATATGGGAATAATTTTTTGTGTGTCACCTGGAAGCACTGAGTTCTCTAAGTTCTCTGATATTCCCTAAGGAGATAAATTCCATAACCATAAATACCAAAAAAAGGGTTCATTTGGAGGTTTCATAAAGGCCAGATGACCATAAAGGGAATAGGAGTATTTAGGAGAATTGACCAAAGAGAATGAAGGCTGGAGTAAGGGTGGCTATAAATCAGATAAGAACAAATGGAAGTATATATATCAAGTAGTATGTTTTATTTCACCTGTTGGCTCAAAAGTGAATCTTAGCTGGTGTTTTGGCATTTAGCCATGTACGTTTTAGCTGTTGTAATGTCTGTATATTCACTTGAGTAGCTCTTTTATGTCTTAAAGAGTCTCAAATCCTACTATTCTTTCAGGTATCAGAACTGTTTTATGTGACTAAGTCATAGCCACTGCTACTGATTTTGTGACTCAGATCAAGAAACTTCTTTAGTCGATATACAAGTGTGTAACTTACTATGGGAGGTGGTGTTGTGTGGACACAAGGAGTTCTGATGGATCAGAAAATAGGAATTCAATATATCCTTCTACCACCCACCTGATCTGGCAGTTAAACTCACTGTGCCTCAGGGGCACTCTCTAAAATGGGAGAGGTAATCCTTGTACTTATTTCAAGTTTTGTTGTTTTGGTTTTTGGTTTTTTGGCAGGGTTGGTTTTTGGTGGGAGCAGGAGGATTTAGTGATATCCCTTGTATATTTCTTATTCCAGCACTGGGCATGGAGAAGACCCTCACATATATTTGCTATTATAATATTAGCATCCCACCTTCTGGAGAATGTTGAGTGTTATCTTACTGAGATGTGGAAGAAAGGTAATATGCCTCACAAGGAGTAGCTTTTTATCACAACAAGATGAAAAGTTGATGTATAAATTCTTTGAAAGGTGAGATTATTCAGAGCTTCCAGTGTTCAGAACACAGTCCCTTGTCCCAAACAGATGACTAATGAATATTTGTTCAACTGTGAATCAAAACCCATATGTTTTGAATATAATCAGTCTGGGTGGCTCAGTGGTAAAGAATCCACCTGAGAAGGCAGGAGACCCTGTCTTGATCCCTGGGTCAGGAAAATCCCCTGGAAGAGGACATGGCAACACACTCCAGTATTCTTGCCTGAAAAGGTCCCTGGACTGAAGAACCTGGTGGACTACAGTCCATGGGGTCACAAATAGTCAGACACGACTGGGCGACTGAGCACAAGCATGGAGCATGAGGGTCTTTGCTGGTTCTATCATGTAGCAAGGGAGGCAGTCAGGACTGTTTTTGAGGTTGACTCCTGTGGATCTCATTTTCCATGTGTGTCATTTGGTAGGGAAGGAAAGGACTCCTTTTCTCTAAGCGGCAGACCAGTTTACTATGCCAAAGTTCTCAGACTTCCTGTCCCAGTCAATTATGACAAAGTTGTCCTCTCTAGGAATACAGAAGGCAGCACCACAGCTGGGCTGGGTGCACAGTGGGCTGCATCTGGAGGTACAGGACGGGGCCATCTTGCCCTAGTCCTTGCAGCTCAATGCGCAGTGTGCTTTGCCTTTTTTCCTTCCATTTAGGTGGATTGCTGCTGCATTCCAGCTGCAAGATAAACAAAGCATTTATCCCAGTCAATTTTAACAGCCTTCGCTTTGCACATTTGCATATAGCTTAACTTTCATACAACCATGGGAAGCTAATAAAATCTCAGCCTGTGCTGACCATAAAAAAAAGGTATTTTTGTAGAATGCTGGGTTTGTGTACTTCCTTGAAGCACTAGAGGAACTGCAGGAGCCTTTAAAACTAATTAACAACCTCCTGTTGGGGACATGGCGCTTTGCAGTGATTTATCCTGGGTGGGAGCGCAGACCTGGGTGGCAAGAACTTCTAAAGCTGTAGGCAGATCTGAGGGGATTTGTGAAGTGGTGTTATTTATGACACACACCTCCCACTACCCACTTTTTGGTGCAGAGTGTAATAGAAATATTTAAGGCATCTCTACTTTAACAGGGGAGGTAAGAACAGGTAAGCCTTTACTACCATGTCACTGCTACATTTATAACCTTCTAGAACTTCAAGTGAGTTTCCCCCTCCCCCGATAAATGTTATTGTGTATTTTTGAAAGTCACGTAGAATTGTTAGTCTTGTTGCAGCCTACAGCACTTCTGGTATGTTTTAAAACACGTGTGACTCTAGGACCTAACATAGTTATTGTTGCCGTAATGGTTTGGGGAACCTATGGTTTTTCTTTCTCTTAGTAATAGAATGATCTGATGGCAGAACTTACTAGATTTTAAAAGTACCATTTCCCGCAGGTAATTTTGTAGCTGTAGAAGTAGAATGGGTTCGGGTGACTAATTTTTCCCCCAGAAGCCTTGGCCATGGATTAATAAAGGGTTGAGGAGGGGTAACAGGGAGGATGGTTATTTCCATTCCCACCGACTGCCCCCACTCTCCCCCCCAACACACACACACCAATGTTTCCTTCTCAGAGAAGGGAGTTTATTCCTGGCCAGAAGTGGGCATATAGACTTGAGATCAAGCAAGAAAAATGAAAACTAAATATAAATTTGGTAGAACAGAAACGTATATAAGCATTCTTGGGGATGAACTGAAGAAGATCCACAATGCTTGAAGGAAACTTAGATCTATCTGCAGCCAGTGTTAGCTGAGTAGTCACTAGGAGTTACTATAGCTTCCAGTCATCAGTTTCTTCATCAGTAAAGTGAGAATGAAAATGAGACCATCTTTGAATGAGTCTTAGGCACAGTGTGTATCCCACATACAAAAAACTGCAAAAATGGATTTATTAATGAAATATCTGTAGAATGTCTACTATCAGAGAACCCCATGCTAAAACCATCTTGCACTACTCCTGCTTGCCCATTGAGGGTGCTACTTGTCAGTGGAAACCAATTCAGGATAGAGGAGTAACAAAGGCAGAAATTCTTAGCTAGATATCAGGCTGCGTTAATTCATTAGCTCTCCTATTTAACACATTCCTGTAAAAGTCAAGTCTTGGTGGCCTTGGGCACTATTCTGACGCAATAGGTCCTCATGGTGCATCTGAATGAGAGAACCGGTCAGCTTTGTCTTTGTCCCTCCCCATCAATGTCCTGTCACCTGTTCGCTTGCTTCTTTCTTCCTGGGCCCTCAGGGAGCCTCCACCCTTGGCTCCCACTCTGCCTATGCCTTCTGAGAAGTGACAGAAGCCCACCCAACCTTTTAGACCCATTCCGAAATGTTCCCATGATTATCTTAGTCTTGAGTCTTGAATTGTAAACCTTCACTATGTCACTAAGACCTGGTGACATTGTCCCATGTGAACTGTGCGGTGGCCATTCAAACATAGTTACCTCGAATGGAGGAACCATCCTGAATTGAAAGACAATAGAGTCGGATTTATTCCTCTCTGTAGAAGAGCATTTTTTAAAAAATGTATACCATGGCCCCCTTTTCAGTACTTCTGTCACTTCCTTTGTTAAGCCCAAAGGGTGTGAAATAGAAGGAAGAGAGTAAACACAGGGCACAAGCCCAGATAGATCTAAGTGAGATAAATTCTAGCAAACCAACAACAACAGCAACAAATCAAGTTTTATATAGTTTATACAGTTACATTTAGATGTGGTACTTTTTCATTGAAAAAAATTGAGAAAATAGAAATGACAATATTTGGTAGAACTCCTGAATGCATAAAAAGAAATTTAAAACAAAAAACCAAAAACACACATTCACAAGGACTTCCCTGGTTGTCCGGTGGTTAAGACTTCACCTTTAAATGCAGGGGGTATGGTTCAGTCCCTGGTGGGGGAGCTGAGATCCCACAGGCCTCATGCTTCCTGGACAAAAAAGAAAAAAAAAAACAAAACAGAAACAATATTGTAATGAGTTTAACAAAGACTTTAAAAATGGTTCACATTAAAAAAAAATCTTTAAAAAACACAGATTAACAATGGATAATAACACTTTACTTTTTTACATAATATTCTGCATTGTTTCAAGACTTTTTTATGACCAACAAAAGAGTGACTCTTAGGTTACTTGTGGAAAGAGAGCAGGGGGGATATTTTTATCCCATGTTATGGATAAAGAAACAGTTTCAGGGTCCAAGGTTGTACCATAAATTAAATAAGAAGTTCTTCTCTGTGGTGATTAGGGTTATGAAAAAAATGGTCCACCAAGTCTAGAGGGTTGTTGTTTTCTTAGATGAGTCGCTCTTGAATTCAATCTGAAAAAATAAAGGAGGGTAAAGCAAGTCAGTGGAAGAATAGAAAAAGCACATTTGTGTTCCCTTGAAGTGAATTAAATGCAATTGTAGTTATCAGAATCTGAATATGTAAAACCTGAAATTAGCCAATACTAGAAACTCACACTTCCATCTGAATTTATGACTTAAACAATGAAACTTTTTTTTTACTTTTAGAATAACATATTAACTTTTCCTTTTCAAACATAGAATGATAGAATGATGTTCATTATAGATTTCTAAGGAAAAAGATTATGAAATATAATAAGATTCTATTTCTGTTTAAAACACATATATCTACTTATATGTAATGTTTAACAATAGAAGAAAATCTGAAATAGCAGCATGAGCATTTTTCTTCAGCTTTCTTGAAGTAAACTGACAAATAAAATTATAAGATATTTAAAGTGGACATTTAGATGAATTGATATACAAGTACCTTGTGAAAACAGCACAGACAAATTTAACAGCAGTTATCTTGGAGTGGTTGGATGGTGGGTTTTTATTTTTCTCAGATATTTACCTTCGTGTTTGCGTGTGTGGACATTTATTCTCTTTTGTTCTAGCAAGTTTCGATTATACAGTACCGTGCCATCAGCTACAGTCACCATAGTATACATTAGATCTTCAGACTTCATTCATCTTACAACTGAAAATTTGCATCCTTTTATCAACCTCTCTCTATTTCACCCAACTCCCCTCCCTCCAAGTCCCTGGAAACTCTTTCCTACTCTATGCTTATATGAGTTCAATTTTTCAAAGATTTCGTGTATGAATGATACATACAGTATTTGTCTTTGAGTTATTTCATTTAGCATAACATCTTGTAGTTCCATTCATGCGGTCTACAAATGACAGTGTCCTTTTTCAAGGCATAATTATATATATATATATATATATATATATATATATATATATATCTCACATTTTCTTGATCCAGTCATTAAAATAATTTTCTAACCTCATATATTTCACCAACCCAAATAGAATTCTCCTTTACCTGATCATTTCATTCCTGGGGTGAATATATGTAGAGCTAGCAGTATGATTTTAGGGCTAAAGTCCCAACAACTTCAAAGTCATGCAGAGTTACACCAGAAGAAAAGCATTTTCCACTTCCTTGATCATTGGAAACCCCTTTCTAGGTATTCTACTATGCAGACCTCCTTCCTTTGCAACACATTTCTGAGATCTAGTCCTGCAAAACAGAAGTATCAAAGGAACGTAGGAGGAAAAGGGGGAATAATATTGGGCCCAGAACTCTGAACCCTTCCTCAAATTCAAAACTCAGCCTTCCCACTTTCTAGTTTTGTGGCTCCAGGCAAGTATTTCAACATTCCTGTGCTTTAACTTACAGAATTGCAATGCCTACTTCCTAGGGTTTGATGAGTCCATGAGATAATACAGACTAAGCATAAATAAATGTTCAAATTCCTTATCAAGCTCAGGTCTGCTGATCTGATTGTCAGCTTAGGACAATGACAGGTCTGAGGAGATCAGACAAAGATGTTGCATTAATGATATAAAAGGTTAAATTAGTGGTAAATAAAGATGCTCAGTTATCTTCAAATATCATTTTTGTGCCATGAATGATCTATTTTGCAGCTCTAAGCTGAAAGCAGATGGTGGTAGCAAAATTGTTTGTAAGAAAAACATTTTCCTAAGAACAGATCCCACCCCTCACCTCAAAGACTTTAGTTTATGTCTCATTGCACAGAAATAGACTATGCAGCCACCCATAACTGTGAGAGAATCCAGAAAACAAAAATTTGGTAAAAGAAAATTGACTGTATGATTCTTTCTCTGAAACTGGGTATAGTTGTCTGAACAAAGTAAAGATATCTTGAGCATGGGCAGAAGATAGGTTCCCCAGAAGGTGGGGAACCTTGGGTATATAGTGTCTGACACAGAAATATTTAATTAAACTTGGAATCTCTGCCCACCATGGCTGGCACATTGACCCTGGGAGCTTGATATTCAGTGGTGGGCATGGCTGGAGAATGTCTCCTGATTAACACTGTGGCATATTTTGCCCTGCCTTCTTGGAAAAGATATTGCAAGTGACACTCTTTACATTATAGCTCAGCATGTGTAGCTGGTCATAAGTTCTGGCTAAGATTTACTTCTAAGTGGCATGGACAAGTCCCTACCGTGGAATAAATACTTATTATAATAATGCCACAAAGGCCATGATCAGCTCATCCCTGAGGGTTTTACAAAGAACTTTGTTTTTTATTTGCTTAGTTAGATTTTACAGTGAAGACTAAACTTTTTAATTGATTTTATTACTTGCTTCACCAAAACCTCATTTTGCAATGGTTTGCACATTACTGCACAGATTCAGAGCCAGAAATCATCCCTGATTTAGATTTATGGGAAAAGCTTGCATATTTTCCAAACATGGATTTTCTTCTAGTTCTAACAAAGTACATTTATTTTGTGTACAACCAAATTGTATATCTATTTTGCAATGCTTTTATTTAAATTCTAGTGATTTATGGGCACTGTGGTTTGGCTACCCATGCAGCATTTTATCAGGCCTCCTCTGAAACCCTAAGTCTTCAACTGAGCAGGGTCACACTACAGAAGCTTGCTGATCAGTACCTTTTGTCTTTGACATTATCTTTCTGGAGCAAAGGGGGGCATGGTTCTATTTAGGTTTTGTTTGCTTTTATTATTTCCTTCAACTCTCTGGCTGGTTATTGCATTCCTGTATCATTTTGAAATTTATAGTCTATTTAATAGCATTTTTATTTTTTATGATTATGTCAGTCTTACCCATAAGAGGGTCTTAGGGAATATGTTTTGAGTTTCTTTCAATAGCAACCACATCCCAGAAACTACCTAACTGAATTATGAGTTTTATTTTTTTTACCAGAGGGAGCTATGAAACAGAAATGATTTTAGATGTAGATTATAATAATAATTTAGAGGCATCTTTATGATCTGTGAGTTTCATATCACTATCATGCCTTGCACTCCCTTTGATTATTCCTGTTCTAACAGAGCACTGCAAAACTTCTGTATGTATCCAATAGCAAGCTCTACATCAGGGGAAGATGCAAGGGAGCAAGGATATGCTTAATAGTGAATTGTTCACCAAAATGTCAAGAACAGTTTGTTCAAATCGTCTCAAAGGGCAGCCCAAATTGGTGCTTCTCTCTCAAAGATTATGTGTATACAAGGGCTGAAACATTAAACTATCATTACTGGGGAAAAAAGAGACAATTTATGGGGAGGGTGGAAGGGTGTTTCTGGGAATCCAGTAGCACAAATTCCTCTGAGGCAGGACTAGGGTAAGGAACGAGCAAGTTATCTGGGAATAAGGTGTCCTCCTGCTTGTTCTTCTCTGTTGCAGACACGTGATAATGGATCACCCTCACAGAGGGAAACACACATGATAGTGAAGTAAGAGATGTTTACTATTAGAGGGAACATTATAGAGTATGTACCATGTCTCGGGCCCCCTTCCAAAGGTCTTGCATATGTCGACTCACTGAATCATCACAATGAGCCTATGAAAGAGGAAACAACAGTAGTAGTGAACAACGGTAGTAGTCAAGTAAGGCCACATAACTGATAAATAGCATAAAGCAGGGTCCTGATTGGACCCCAGTGACCTGGCCTCAGACAATTCTGTTTTTCTCCCTTTCTGTTGACTGTCTTCTGCTTTTCTGCTTCAGCCTCTACCAGACTATCCCAGCACCAATACTGCGTGTCTTCCTACCTCAAATATCTGACATAGATTGGCTAGATTCTCTGCATTTTAATTCCAAGATTCTGGGAGATAGATCTGTTTGGTCAGTCTGGGTGAATAGTTCACATGGGTGTGGAGAGGGGTATGGGTCATATGGTTCAGACCTAGCTGCCTGTTTTCATAGCAAGTGGGTAGTGATAGTTCTTACAGAGGGAATGTGGCTGGAGCAGTCACTCACAAGAGCTGCCAATTATCAGTTATAACTCGTAATAAAAACAGCCACATCTGGGGAGCTCAATTCACTTGATCTCCAGTGCTTCTCCATACATCTTCAATTATGAACTTTAAATCAGCTTAATTTCTATTTCCTCAAAAACAATTGATGAAAGATAAATTAATGGTGATATATATGCTTATTAGAGTTCCGTTCTGTCTTTTTTTGTATCTATTGCCCTCCAGATTAGAGTTCGTTTAGACACCAGATAAACACAATGAAGATCTAGCACTCTGAAGTTTCCCTAAAGATAATAGCTAAAATTAATTACCTTCTTTAATCCTCACAACAAAGCTATGAGGCAGAATCAATACTATTCTCCTTTTCACAATGAAGAAACTGAAGCAAAAAGATTTAAATGAATGCCCCAGGTCACAAAGAAAGTGATGGAATCTGAATCTAAACCCAATTCTGAAAGCAGAACCTGAACTGTTTTAATATTTATTTGTATTTATTTATTTGGCTGCTCCAGGACTTAGTTACGGAATGTGAGATCTTTAGTTGTGGCATGCGGAATCTTTTTTTTTTAGTTGCAACCTGTGAGCTCTTTAGGTGCTGCTGCTGCTGCTGCTGCTAAGTCACGTCAGTCGTGTCCGACTCTGTGCGACCCCATAGATAGCAGCCCACCAGGCTCCTCCGTCCATGGGATTTCCCAGGCAAGAGTACTGGAGTGGGTTTCCACTTCCTTCTCTGTCTTTAGTTGCAGCATGTGATATCTACTTCCCTGACCAGGGATGAAACCCCAGACCCCCTGCCTTGGAAATGTTGAGTCTTAGCCACTGGACCACCAGGGAAGTCTCTGAACTTTTAATAGTTAAACTACATTCATGCAAGAGCTTGTTTTTACTCATTTCAGCCAGTATTTGTCCTCATCTAAAAATACTGTGGCAAATCTCAGCCATAAAAGTGGTTAATAGAGCCAGTTTTCCCCACTAGTGTCTGTGTCTGTCAGCTCTTAGAAGCACTCTCTCTCTCTGCAAATCTTCCCAATTTTTTTGACATCTGGCAGCAGCTGACCCATCGTGTACCTTAGGGCTGAGACGATGGGCTGAATTCAGGTCACCAAGATTGGAATTCTAAGTGCCTTTCTTAAAGATTGTATAAATTTGGGCAAAGCATGAAACCACTCTAAATTTTCATCTGTAAAACTCGAGTAATGATGCCTACCTTTTCATTTTTGTGAGGAATAAGTGAAGGATTGATTATTTGGCTGCTAATATGAGAGGATGCTGAGAGTTTAGTCTCTACTGCCTCCCTTAGGTCCCTTTTCTCCATCTGCCAGTATTTAACACCATTGTCCTCACTGGCCCTAGCACATTTTAGCACTAGAAACCAGCTTAGAAGTGAAAGTGAAAATGTTAGTCACTCAGTCATGTCTAATTCTTTGCGACCCCATGGACTATATCCCGCCAGCCTCCCCTGTCCATGAAATTCTGCAGGTAAGAATACTGGAGTGGGTAACCATTCACTTTTCCAGGGAATCTTCCCAATCCAGGAATTGAAGCCAAATCTCCTGCATTGCAGGCAGACTCTTTACCATCTGAGCCACCAGGGAAGTCCAAGAAACCAGCTTAGGACTTCTACTTTAATTGTGTGGCTCTACAATCTTCTATCCAGTGTATCCTCTGCTGCCAAACTGTAGCTTCTGTCATAAGTGAGTAAAACTCAGGAACCCACATATCTTCCTAAATCCTCTACATAGGAAGGTTGGAGAGGCAATACTGCAATATTTAAACTGGTGCTTGGATTTGCAAAAAGCCAAAGAAAGCAGCTTTTATTGGAAAAACTTCCAAGGAGAACCCGACAGGATGGTGAGATGTTGAGTCATCTCTGGCTTCTTTGAGAGCACTATGAAATATAATCAGCCATCAGTGAATTACCCTGGGTGGAATATTTATGAAATGTTCCTCTCAATGTCCTAAAGTCATATTTTATGATCAACAGAACCCGTGAAGTTTTAAATCTGCATTAATAATAATATAGACCTAATTTCTGATACTCTACAGTTTTTACAGACTACTTTTATATAACCTTTTCTGTTGGCCCTTACAAAAATGAATGAAGTATTTGTTATAATCCCTGTTTTATAGATGGAAGAATTGGTTTCCAGAAAGATTAATGGCTTCTCACTTCATTTTCAAACCAAAGGCTCTTATACCTTGCAGCATACAGCTTAGCTGCATCAAATTTGGAATCAAAAGAACTGGTTTTCATCTCAGTTTTATGAGTAGAAAAAATAAAGATAATAATACCTCTTTCATAAATTGCTAATGTGTTTGGATTCCCAGGTGGTGCAGTGGTAAAGATTCTGCCTGCTAATGTAGGAGACCCAGGTTCAATCCCTGGGTCAGGAAGATCCCCTGGAGTAGGAAATGACAACCCACTCCAGTATTCTTGTCTGGAAAATTCCATGGACAGAGGAACCTGATGGGCTGTATAATCCATGGGCCTGCAGAGAGTCGGACTTGACTGAGTACACACTGAGAAAATAATTGGCTGAAAGTACCAGAAAGTTAATTTATAGAGATGTAACTGAGTTGGGGATTATAGATCACACACACACACACACACACACACACACACACACACACACAATACAGACCTTGTCAACTGCCAGCATTGGCTTCCCTCTTTGATAATGCATTAATAGCCTATCTGTGATTCCCTTGTCTTTCCCCTGGCTTTGCCACGTCTTCATGGAGCTTCAGGCATGGTGCTTGTATCTAGGGTAGAAATAAGGGTGAAAGTTTCAGTCTCTCTGTTTCCTTTCATAGATAAGGCAAAGCCGTCACTTCCTGTACCATCTATGGACTTTGTAACTGTGTCACAATGTAAGCTGTTACGTGGCCACATGTTGCAAGGGACTATGGGAAACAGAATATGAGCCTGGGGCTACTAATGTTGCTGTTCAAATAACACTGGGTCATTCTTAGTTTCAAAAAAATGACGGGGTTAGCTTTTAGCAAGGCCAGCAAGTATGTCTATCTAGCATAGCTTTTAGAAATATTTTATTCAGTATAAATTTTGTGTAATAGAATGTGCTTAGTCACTCAGTTGTGTCCAACTCTTATAGTCTGCCATACTGGAGTGGGTTGCCATTTCCTTCTCCAGGGGATCTTTCCCGACCTAGGAATCGAACCCGGGTCTCCTGCATTGCAGGCAGACTCTTTACCAACTGAGCTATGAGGGAAGCCCATGTAATAGAATAGGTATGTAACAATTGTTTGGATTTCCTTTGCAGTCCAGTGGTTAGGACACCTATGCTTCCAGGGCAGGGGTGCAAGTTTGATCCCTGATCAGGGAACGAAGGTCCCACATGCATGGTCAAAATATTTTTTAAAATTTTTAATTGTATCATGTATATCTTTCATATTAATATTGATAATATGATGACAGCATTATTTTCCTTTTGACATAAGGCACCTTTGAAAAAAATAGTAGTAATTATTATCAAAGTTGAAAATACTACCTCATACTTTTATTGTGTCCAATTCTTAATATCTTTTAACTTGCTTTAATCTTATACTTCTAAATAGGGCTGAAGAGTATCGTTATTATATTTTACAAGCAGGAAAACTGATCTCCATAGAATTGAAGGCAATTACTTACATTAATGTCAGAACATGTAGTTTTACTTCAAATCTTGCAGTATGATTTGAATGTCATGTATTAGTACTCAATGGTTTGTATAGTTTAAAGTTAACGATAGATTATATTCCCTTGTAATAGGAAACTTTGCAACTTAAAAATATGTTCATATTTGATATTCAAAAAGCAGGAAGTAGACATGGCCAGTGAGACCCTAAAGTAAACAGGAGGAAACTGAGTATTTATATGATTTGCCCAAAGTCACTTAATTTGTAAACAAAAGAGCTGGAGCAGAGCTCTAGTCTTCCCAGTTTTAGCCCTGTGATCATTTCACTGATTCTTATTACCATCCAGAAATAGGCTTTTTCATCTTTACCTCTCATGACAACAGTGTTTTATAAAAACACTGTTTTTATAAAGAGTGACTTTGAACTTTTTTAAGTCAAAGCTTGCAAAACTGAAAATCCATAACATACAAGTTTTGTTTGACCCCTGTACCAAAAGCCCATGCAATGTTGGAAAAATATAAATAATTGACAATATTTAAACATTAGGTGTTAAATAAAATCCTACATCTCCAGTTTTTCTTATAAACAAACAAATTAATTAATAATCTTCTATCCATCCATACCTGGACTGCGTTTCTGTATGGAATTAAGGATCTGGACTAAAGATCAAGCAGGAATTCTTCAGCTTCCTACAATCCTCTTAGTTCCCTGTGGGGTCCTTAACAAAGAGGGAAGATTGTTCCCTTAGCTCAGGGGATTTGCGTGCCTTCAGGTCAGTTTGTGCCTGTCCCCTCCCTGATTGGCTTACAAAAAAATCATTTCCTGATACAATTAGTCCTGCATATTACGAGTTCCATTTTCAGAATGCATTCGTGAGTCCAATTTGTTCCTAAGTCCAACAATGTTAGCCTAGGTACCTAACTAACACAATTAGCTACATAGTACTGAACTTTAATAGGTTTATAATACTTTTCACACAAATAATACATAATAAAGAACAAACATGAAAAAATAAAGAAAACATTTTTACTCTTATAGTATAGTACCTTGAGAAGAACAGTAGTACCAGTTACATCACCGCGGCTTTTGAGCTTGCTTCTGGACATCCTGAGCTTGAAACAAAGGTACTGTACTCTATACAATACTGTGCAGTAAAGTACACAAAAGCACAACCACTTGTAGAGGATGCAAGCATGTGACAATGTACACCAGACACGTGAACTAATTTATGTGACTGGACATGTTCTCATCTTTGTAAGTTTGAGGCTTGAAGGCTCATATGTAGGGGACTTACTGTACTAGACACTGCAGCAGATGATATATCACATTTTTCTTTGAGAACTTTGTAGATTCAAAATAGCAACAGGAAAATCTGGTTGGCTTTTTTTGAGTTAGGTTGGAAAAAAGTCTTTACCTTCAGCCTGCTTGGTGGTGATCAGTGTTTGCTAACCACGTTCAGTCACTCTTGCATATGGATTTGATGCTGATGGCCTAGTCTGGGAAGGAAGAGTGAGTGAAAGGAGGGAGTGAAAAACAAGAGGAAGCATGCAGGTTGTTGTATGAAACACAGCCTAATTCAACAGAGGCTCATCTCCCATCAGGGCCTAGATTAAGGCCATTCAAGGACCACCGTATCATGGGAACTCCATACCCACCCCATCATTAAGTTAATAGTAAAGTAAGCCTCCTTCAAGGAGCGGCCTTATCACTTGTTTTCCCCACATAAATATAATTAAATATGAAAGGTGGTAATGGCAGTTGAACATCTGTCTTTAGCTTCCAGATTTTTCACAGTCTGTTGATTAGGTTATGTTTTGTATTATTCCAATGTCCACAGCTGTCAAGTGAAATGGGAGCGGTCCTGCCCGAGTCTGGGAGCCGAGGTCTGCAGCGGCTCTTCACGTTCCACGTGGTAATAGCTGGTGACAGCTTCTACTCTCAACAAATTGTTTTCTGCGACTTGATGGGTCTCAGCTGTTCTAACCTGGGAAGTGATGAGTTTTGCTTTCATTTGGAAAGTAAGATCTGTTCAAATAGAGTGGCTGGCTTCTTCGGGTGTGTTTGTTTGATTTTTGTGTTTGTTTTTGTAGCTTTGTGTGTATGCACATGCGGTGGTACTTGGGCCTGTGTTTGACAGCAGGTTCTAAACTTACCACAGCATACTGTCTGGAATCTTCCAAGGGCTGTGCTGATGTACAGGGCGCAGAGATCAACTCATGGGCAAAGGAATGTTTCAGACAGTATCACATGTACTTGGCTATCTGCGATTGATTTGCATCTTGACTCATGAGCATTTGTTCTCAGGCTACTATCTTTGCCTCATGACTGGGGTTAGCTCATACCAATATGCTTGGGTAATGCCTAGCAGTGGAGTGCTAATTAAAATGGCAGGATCTGGAAACCTGGTAGGGTCTTCTTTCAGAGGTGTTGAATCTACAGACAATTTTCTAAGCTACAAGTATGCACGTAGCACAGAAATTGAATATGTTTAAGATAGAAAAGTCTTGAAGATTTCCCCCAGCACCTTCATGTTCCCTTTCCCTCTTCTCCATATACAAACATAGTTTTAGAAAAGGGTCTAAACATACTTTAACTCCCAGGTATAAATAATGAATGATTGCCTGATTACCTAAACATTAGCAGGGCACAAGTAAAGATATCTGTTGTTGTCCAATACAACTCTCCATGATGATACAAATGTTCCAGATGCAATGTGGCTGGTATGACCAAGGTACTAATTTTTATTTATATTTATCTCATTGCCTTAATTTTAAATAGTCTTTTGTGACTAGTACCTATCGTATTGGAAGAAAAGAAATGGATGGCTAACACTGAGCATTAACGTTCTCAACTCTTTCAAATGAAGGGTATATTTTTGAGGAGATCTTAATTATCTTGGCATTACTGATATGGCACTACTGCCACCTGAAAAAGTAGAACTGACCATTTCTAGTGTCCAACACAGGAGCATTAAATTCTAGGCAGCAATAAGATATTAAAGAATGAATATAAGAGTAAAGTGAAGTGGCGTGAAAGTTGATCAGTCATGTCCGATTCTTTGTGATCTCCTGGACTATAGAGTCCATGGAATTCTCCAGGCCAGAATACTATAGTAGGTAGACTTTCCCTTCTTCAGGGGATCTTCCCAACCCAGGGATCAAACCCAGGTCTCCCACATTGCGGACAGATTCTTTACCAGCTGAGCCACAAGGGAAGCCCAGAATATAGGAGTGAATGCATAGTAATGATAACAAATGATACACCTAACAGTATCAACTAACATTTGTTTGAATCAGACACTGTCAGAATCAGGATGCTTACATCATCTGTGAAACAATTCTGTGAGAAACACACTATTGCCATCCTTGTTGTGTAGATAAGGATACTTTAGTGTAGAAAAGACTGAAAAGCTAGTAAATAGCAGAGTTTTGATTTCAACTCAGTTCTGTCTCTGAAGCCACTTTCACCATTGCAGATACTATTTTGACTATGAGCTTTAAAGCACAGCTTACTTTAGGGGCAATTAATGAAGCCTATATCTGAAAGAAGTGCCTTCAATCTCCAGGGCCCCTTTATTTTCCTCACTTGATGATGATATTTAACATAAAATAATGTCTAGATGCAGCTAGCATAGAGTAAATACTCCATAAAACCAGCTGCATTTTTCACTATCATCGTAATTATATGGCATTTCCATAAACTCTAATTGCATATGTGATATCAATCACAAGGGTCACTGAGTCATAGAGAGATCTCATGAGAAATTTTGCCCTTAATGTCAGCAGTGACAAAAGTATCACGAAATTATAGTTCTGAAGATTTAAGGGCCCCAAAGAGAGTAGCTGCAAACATTTTATTCTAGAGATAAGCGCTATTACTAGAGGTGACTCTCTTCTCCCCTCAAAATCAGCAATGCTATTTATGAATATCACAGAATATTGGACTTAAAAAAAATCTTGTACCTCACTAAGTAGCTATTGCATGGTGGAGTTGGGTGAGGCGAGTGTATCTGTAAATTACACTGAATTATTAATTGAAGAATGGATTGAATCTATTGTCATTTCCACTGAGTATAGTTATAACTTTCTTTCATTCATTCTCCCAGAAATGTATTTCCTGGTGTTCATACCCATGGGACCTGTCAGACACTGTGCCAAGCACTGAGATTGGTGGAAACTGATCCACTGATTATATGAACAGGGAAAAAATAAATCTACCACAAGACACTTAGCTGTCAGCCAAATGATCTGAAGTAAATTCAATGAAATTGATTTATGTGACTTCTTCAGTATTTCTAATTGCTCCCAAACTTATTGCCAGTTAATGTTTATACATTAAATTCATGTTAACTATTTGATTGCTAATCTTTACATTACCCATAGACTCTGCAATCACAGGACTCCTAAATTTGACTGTGACTTCTCACTGGCCACACAGACATTGTGTGTGTGTCTGTGTGTGTGTGTGTGTGTGTCTGTGTCTGTGTGTGTGTTCCTTTGTGGCACATAGAATGATTCTGATGACACAAATGCATTTGGTGGGCTTCTTGATTAGCAATGCAATATCTTTTGGTCCCGTAGCAAAGAAAACTTGCAGGTGTGGTCTATTCTGAACTGAGGTGGAAATAGGAAACTATTAATACAACTAAAGCCCATCAGGTCTGTAAGGCTGGAGAAACCAGGCTTAAGTGTGTAGAACGGTCATCAGGCAAGAGGATTTGTGAACAAAAGGCCAGTACTAGAGGCTGAGTCTCAAGAAATGTCAAAAATCTGAGTGGGGTGAGGAAAACATTTCAAGCCCACCAATCGGTTTGGGATGAAAACTAGAGATGAGACAGCAGGAAGGGGCATATTTAAGTTTTCCTTTGACAGAGAACTGGGCTTTGTCTCTGTAAACTTAGGCACAGCATCTGAGACTGGTTAAGTAGGACACTAGATTCAGTTTATTTAGCACATTTTTTTTCCCTTCAGTAAAAATATAAATCTCTATTCACTCATTTCCTTCATTTACATTCAAATTTATCTGTTAAGACAAGCAGTTGAGATGGGGATAATTTTCTCGTTGAGCATATGTCAGCATCACGAGAAAAGATAGAGTTGGTGTACAGCACTCACCCCCAAAGATGTTGGGTATATTTCCTTTTAAGCAAACAGCAGCCGAAAGAGAAGAGATGCTAAGAAGTAATAAGGAAGGGATAAGAAACATTTAAAACCAACTGAAGCACAGGCTGAGTCCTCAGCATTTCATCCAGAAGGATAATGGGCCTTCCTCCTTCTCTGTTGTAGGTTATCAGGGAAGAAAAACACATTGACCTGGTTCTAATATTCTTTAAAAGGAAACCTGTGCACCTGAGGCCATATCTTTGATGGCGGTGAGTTTTTACAAACAAGTGAATTGCAATCAGAAATTAAACGAGGGCAGATAGGGGACAGTTATTAAATAAATTGCAATCAGAAATTAATTGAGCACAGGCCAGAGATCAAGTTTTGAATAATGTGACCTTGAGGAGCCTGAAGATGTCAAATATTACAATCACAATTTATTGCTCTGAAGGGTCAGTGAAATTGGTAGAGAATTCAAGGCTGGTGCAGAAAGCATTCTGTGATGAACACTCTCTGTTCTCGGTCTTCATTGTGTTCAAGAAGCAGAATCTTATGCACACTCTCACAGAAAGCATAAAAAGTTTCAAAGAAAGACCATAACAGTCATAGAAGCACTTTCTTTTATATACATGTATATTTGTGTATGTATGATTCCCTCCAAATAGCATCTTGGTCCTTGTACTGTTTCATAATATGCTTTTCTCACTTAGCAGTGTATTTTCCATATAAAAATGTAAATTTAAATTTACAGTCATGGTTCTTGTTTAATAAGAAACACTTCCGTTTGATTTGTAGACCATTAGTTAATTTCATTGATCCTGTGACATCTGGTAGATCATCACTGAAACTAAGATACAGTGACCCAAGATTATGGTTTAATGGGCATCAGTATTACAGTTTTTACTCCACTCTAATTCCAATTCTGCCCACATCCCTTATTGTGACACTTAAGGGAGAAGGCAATGGCAACCCACTCCAGTACTCTTGCTTGGAAAATCCCATGGATGGAGGAGCCTGGTAGGCTGCAATCCATGGGGTCACTAAGAGTCGGACATGACTGAGCGCCTTCACTTTCACTTTTCACTTTCATGCATTGGAGAAGGACATGGCAACCCACTCCAGTGTTCTTGCCTGGAGAATCCCATGGAGAGAGAGCCTGGTGGGCTGCCATCTATGGGGTCGCACAGAGTCGGACACGACTGAAGCAACTTAGCAGCAGCAGTAGCAATTCCAATGCTGCCCACATCCCTTATTGTGACACTTAAGTATGTGATGTACAAGTATCAACACTAACAACGGAGATTGGAAGGAAAGGTCTAGGGTTTGTTGGGTCCGGAGCGTCAACTTTTTCTATGTTATTACCTATTTGTAGGGTCTATTTCTGACTTTATAGGCTTTTACTTAAAGTTTTTATTGAGGTAATTGTCGATTAACATTCAGGTATAAAACAAAAATAATACAGAAAGAGCTTTTGTATATTTTGCCCAGTTTTCCCCCAAAGTGACATTTTGCAAAACTGTAGTCAGTTATCATGACCAGGATATTGACATTAAGACAACTCACTGATCTCACTCAGACCTCTTAAGATTTACTTTCAGTGGTGTGTTTTGTAAGCAGACACAATCATAGTTTTCACTAACGAATATGTAGTAAAATATTCTTACTACTTGGACACATTTTCTAAGTTGCAATATTTATTACATTTTATCCTTTTTTGGTATTGGATACGGGATCTTATTTGTCGGGGCTTCCCAGGTGGCACTAGTGGTAAAGAACCCTCCTACCAATGAAGGACACCCAAGAGACACAGGTTCAATCCCTGAGTTGGGAAGATCCCAGGGAGGAGGAAATGGCAACCCACTCCAGTAATTTTGTCTGGAGAACCCCATGGACAGAGGAGCCTGGTGGGCCACAGTCCATGGGGTCACAAAGAGTCGAACACGACTGAAGCAACTTAGCTCGCATGCACGTGGGATCTTATTCAGCCGTTTTTTTCTAGGTGTTTAGTCTTTTTTAAAATGCCCTTTTCCTTGAGTTTGAAAGACTTAATTGATCATATACTATGATTTTATAATCTTTTCTCTGAATTTTCCAACATATGACACTAATGCATCTGCTTTTCTCGACCTAATAGCACATATTTTAGTTATTACAACTTTAAAATGTATTTTACTCTCTGGTATAGAAAAATCTATTCTCATCACTCTTTACTTAAAATAAAAACTTATTTGCAATGCTTACACTTTTATCCTTTCATATAAATTGTTCCTATAATATGACTTAGTTTTTCATTTCTTAAGGAAATCAAGCCAGGATAGAATTGATTTGCATTAGATTTTACAATTTAATACTTGGAGATTTTTTTTGCAATTTTATAATATCAATTCTTGCCATTTAGATTAGTGTTATGGCTTTATTATATTCAAATCTTTTACATGGGTCTCAGTACATTTGCTCTTTTTTTATATACATTTTCTGAGAGCCTTGGGGGTAGTTCCCCTAGCTTTTAGGTTGAATTATTAAAAATGAGTCTTCTCCACAGGCTTTAGTATATTGTCACCTCTTCTGACTTCTTCGTAGCAAAGTGGAAATGACTGTTTCAGTGTTAAAGGTGAGTGAAACGAATGAGGAATAGCATGACTGGTTCTCTCTGATGGAAGCTAAGGACCTTCTTTGGACTGAGACCAGGAGAATTACTCAACGGGCATAAGACCCATTCTTACATAAGCTAAATGGTCTCAGAAGAGATTGTAGAGTCCACGGCTTCCAAGATTGGTTATGCTTCTCTCTAGTTGTGTTCTCTCTGCCATCTCCTCTCCCCCAAGCCCATTTGTACCCTGAAGATACAGAAAAGATAGTAAGTATACTATCTCATCCTCAAATAGAAACTCAGAGAGGTAGGCAAATGGCTCCATGTGAGGTGGGAAAGAGTCAAAGACAATTTGAGTTGTATCAAATCATATCAGTGCAAGCAGAGGATTTGGGAAAAGCTTGCTTGGAATAAAAACAGCATTTCCCTACTGCCTTTGGTACTGTGCTGTGATCATATAACTAAATTTTGGCCAGCAGGATGTAAGCAAGAAAAGTATGTTCTAATTTTAAGAAGTATTATGAAAGGAACTCGGTTTGCTCATTTCCTGGCATTTCTCCTTACACTTCCTGGCATGGTAACACAGAGGCTTCCTCAAGATTTCTTGAATATGAGAAGAGAATAAACTATTATCTTGTTAACTCACGGTTATTTTGGGGTGGGGAGGGTTGCTGATAATTGGATTTAACTTGATTTTAACAAATACAGTATGTGTCTTTTGCACAAGAATTCATACAGAGCAGCAACCATCACAACACATCCTCATTAAATTATTGAACTTCATGAACGGAGAAAGGCATTTTCAGTCATCTGAAGCAGAAAAGACAACTAACTCCAAAGTGAAGAAAAAATATATTCAGACTCACTTTCTAATTATCAACAACCATAGTGACTTTTTTAAAAAAATACCAGATGTATTTTTTCATTTTTAAAATTTTAATATAATTTTAAAGGTTACTTTCCATTTACAGTTATTATAAAATATCAGCTATGTTCTCCATGTTATACATTACATCCTTAAACCTGTCTTACACCCAATATTTTGTACCTTCCACTTCCCACTTCTATCTTGCCCTAACCCCTACTGTTAACCACGCATTTATTCTCTATATCTGTGAATACCACTAGTTAAAAAAAAAAATCCATCTGACATTCACAGATATAGAGAACCATAGTGAATTTTTGTAAAAAGTCTACATGTTCATGGGGAACTAGTACATGACCAAACTATCACAACAAGCTAAGTTATCTTTCATCTGCAAATGTTAGAAGAAGATATTCTCAAATGAGGATACAATTAAGGAGCTATTCTCCCTGTGAGAGAATCTTACAAAAGAAAATTTGAAAAGAAACAAAGTGAAATAAGTAAAAAAAAACACCTGACCATAAAATCTAGTCAAAAATCATGAAAGACCATGATAAGAAATAAATAAATAAAACTCCTAATGCTCAACACTGATGTCACTTATGTAGTAGAGGAGAAAGACATGGCATTGGGAGAAATGACGTTTTTATTTTTATGCAAAATAAATGAATAACAAAAATCCCACAGTGAGAAAGAGGAAAGGGGGAGAAATCGTAAGCTCTACTTTTAGTTCCAGACTTACACACCCAACAGTCTACTTGATGTATCTTCTTGGGCATCTTAAAGTCCATATGTGTAAAACAGAATTATAGTCTTTCTCCCCAAATTTATTACCCCTTCAGTATCCCCTTTAAGAGATTAATCATAGGACTCACTCATAACCTGGTTTAAAAGACTCCAGTTTCCTGTTTCATAAGGCACCAAGTAACACCATCCACCATCCCAAGCATACGCGTGTGTTTTCCCTCTTTGTCTTCCTGTCTCTCATCTTACTCCCTTTCTCATTCCCTCCTTCATATGTGGACCTGAAGTAAAGCATGCTTTCACTTCCATTTCTTGTGACAGGTTGCCAGGGCCAGGGTTCTTGCAGATGTTTTCCTCGAGTGAATCAGTTCAGTTCAGGGACTGAAGAATGAACCTTGAGTCCAAACCTTGTCCCAGTGTAATCTTCCCAAAACAGCCACTGATTCTGCTTCATCTGTGTTCTTGAATTAAGTTCTCAATGTGGTTCAGAAATAAGAGACAGCTTCTTATGATTAATCTCTATTTCCTTAAATCACATCATTATCTTTAGTTTCCAACTGTGTGGGTGAAGGACATTTTACCAACTCACTATAATTTCAAACTTTGATAACCTTTCTGAATGATTTAAGCGTGTCTTATATGGAGTATATGAAGTTTTGATTTGTGGTCCAACTGATATTGTTTCATTCAATTGGTGATTTTAACCAATCTACACATGCATATATATGACAGATAGTTTTGGCTTTAGATTTTTCATGATATTTTTCTGTGCTTTTTAAATCTTTTTCTATATAGTAATTTTCTTTGCTGTGTTTTGCATTTGAGTTCTGATAATTTTGAAAGTTTGTATGGTTTCTTCCAGTAGTTAAAGACAACTTTAACTTTATATAATTAACCGTTTGGTTTTTTTGAAAAGTAGTATCTATTTAGCAAAGAAAAAAAAATAGTAATATTTGCTTTTTATGTTTTTTTTGTTCCGTAACAACCTATTTTTCACTTTTAGGTTACAAGAGATGAAAAAATTAGTTACTCTATTTTCTATTATTTACTTAGTTATATCATTCCTACTCTCAGTGTTTATGACGAAATATTCTGTTCTTTAAACTTAAGCCCAACATTTGTTCCACTCAGTTGTACAATTAAATGAATTTCATGCTGGCTAGCTATCACTACAATGGCAATCATATTATAATATGTAAATGTATCAAATCAACATCTTGCACATCTTAAATTTAAACAATGTCATGTGTCAAATATATTATAATATTCATATTTGTATATTTATTTAAATATGTATAGTAGAATATGTTATAATATACAATTTTACTTTTTTAAAAAGGACCATGAGGAGTTGCCTTTAAATTAGTTTTTGGAAACTAGTGCTCAGTTCCCTAACAGGAAAAAGTATTAAAGTAGCAACTTTAATAACCACTATTATGGAATTAATAAATATATAATTTTAAAAATCCTCTCATTACTCTGATGTCTAGTTTAAGAATCAGAAAATATCAAGGAGGAAAGATGTTCATTACTAACACTCGAAATTCCAATAGAGATGCAACAGAAAAAGGTAGTTTAATTAATGAGTTTTGAGGTCAGACTGCCTGATTTACAGACCAATTTTATCACTTTGTTGTTGTCGCTGCTTAGTCACTAAATCATGTCTGAAACTTTATCACTTACTATATGAGAAAAGTACTACTATTTTCTCTCAAGTAGACATTAAAAATCAGACAACAAGTTAAACGCGGATTATTCCCAGTTGGTTCAGTGGTAAAGAATCTGCCTGCCAATGCAGGACACACAAGAGACGTGGGTTCTATCCCTGGATCAGGAAGATCCCCTGGAGAAGGAAATGGCAATCTGCTCCAGCATCTTGCCTTGGAAATCTCATAGACAGAGGATACTGGTGGGCTACATTCCATGGGGTGGCAAAAGAGCTGGACACATCTTAGCGACTAAATAGCAACAACATAAGAATAAAATAAAGAATATTGAAGAGTATCATCACATAGTATGTACCCAGTAAAGTCTTCCATTGTGGCATTATCCATCTTCATGATGTTTGCTAAGAGCTAGATGAAAAATAGTAACTAGTATTTGTTTGATTCTGTACCTTCAAGATCAATAATGAAATACAAATCTTAAAAAAGACATGCTTATTAGTCATTTGTACACCTGCTAGGAGTTTCTTGTTATTATTCTTTGCCCATTTTTTTCCTGAATTATTTGTCTTTTTATAATGAATTGGTTGGAGCACTTTTAACATTACACACAGTAACCTCTTCTGTGCATTACATATCTTTGTATACTTTATGCTCAGCCTCACTTAAACATTTTAAATTGTTTTATTTAAGTGAAATACATCCAGGAAAAGGTACAGTTTGATATACTTTCATAGTCTATGCGGCTAGCACTTATGATACACTTTCATAATCTATGTAGCTAGAACACATCTGTGTAGCTAGCACTTAAATTGTAAAGAGAAAAGAAAGAAAGAGAGAATGATCTGGCAGTCCAGAGCTCTCTTGCTGGTCCATCCTCATCTCCACCACATCCAATAGCGTAAACTTCTATCCTGATGGCTGACAGCACAGATCAGTGTGTTTTCATAGTTCTGTGCTTCAAATAAATGGGATCGTATGGAACTGTACTCTTTTGTGTCTGGCTTCTGTCATTTGTAATTTAATTTTAAGTATGACATTTTTCCTTTTAGAATAGCTTTGTTTTTTGATGTTTTAAATAATTTAACTCCTCAAGAATTCAGCTAAGTGAATAAAGAAAATAATTTTACATATGGCTGTAGAAAACAGTTGACTGGTAAATACCTTAATGTGATGTTAATTTTTTTTTAGTAATTTCATCTCCTAAGCTGTTTTTCATAAGAGAATGAAGGCCTTTTAATCATTTGAATTCTTACTTTCTATAAAATCTAAGCTCCATTATAGAGTTTTTAAAATTTTCTGTAGTCTAGTTCATCTGACCTTTGTAACCATATTGTGTCCTACTCTCTGAAGCAGTTTATCAAGGCAAGTCTGTCATTATCTTCCAAACCTAAGTCTCTTTGCATCTTTCTTTCTCTCAGAATTGGTCTCTTGGTGCCCCTTCCCTGTTCAAATCTACATTATCCTTGATACCTAATTCTACAACTACCATGTCTTCAGGCCAATGAGTGTTTGCTGCCTAACTCCTGTGCTTCACACAATATCTAGGTCCTGAGGATAAAGAAAAGAAAAAAAGTGCTAGGAAGTCATTGTTATTAATGTGATCACAACTGAGTAGGAGAAACATTATTTAAATGCATAATTACAATAAAATAAGTTTGGAAATATAGACAGGTTATAAAATTTGCATAAGGAAAAGAGTGATTCACTTTGCATATATCAAAATTCATTGAACTTATGAAGTGAGAGCTTGACAGTCAGAGTGATATATGATGACTGTTGGGAACAGTGACTCTCAATCCCCAGGTGGGGGCAGGGGGAAGAAATTTTAAGAAGGAACAGATTGTGCAAAACCACAGAGAATTGAAACATTCTAGCAGGTATGTGTAGAAGTCACTATAGTCTCATGGATAAGGCAGAAATCGGTCCCCGTTCGAAAAAGAATCCACAAAACCCTGAGATGGATTTGACAGAGAGACATTAAAGGTATAGGGCTTCCCCTGTGGCTCAGCTGGTAAAGAATCCACCTGTAATGAAGGAGACCTGGGTTTGATCCCTGGGTTGGGAAGATCCCCTGGAGAGAGGAACAGCTACACCCTCCAGTATTCTGGCCTGGAGAATTCCATGGACTGTATAGTCCATGGGGTCACAAACAGTCGGACATGACTGAGCAACTTTCACTTTTCACTTTCATTAAAGGTATAAGGTTGAGGAGGCAGGTGGGGCCATATCATGAAGAGACGTGTCACACAGTGACCATGGAAAATGGCGTGGATTTCTTCTGCTGTTGGCAAGGTGCCTAAAGAATCTGAGAGATGATTCTGCCCTCTAAGTGTGAAGTGAGTGGGGCCAGGGGACTTAGTTGTGCCCCCAAATGAGGGAGGTGATGCAACCAAACTCCTCTCTCACTAGAACTGTCAGGTACTGTGCCACCCACCCCTCTCTAGGCGGATGAGGCCAGGGTGGATGCCATGACGTATACTGCCTGCATAGCTGGGTGACTGGGAATTTTGAAGAAGACACCATCCTCATGCCTGTGAGTGACACAGTAAATCCATGTCCATCCACTTCTGTGAGAGTTTCAGTGTGTGTGAGTGCTCAAACACTAGGTTGTATCCAACTCTTTGTGAACCCAAGGGCTGTAACCTGCCAGGCTCCTCTGCCCATGGGTTTCTCCAGGCAAGAATCCTGAAGCAGGCTGCCATTTTCTTCTCCAGGGGATCTTCCTGACCAGGGATCGAAACCCATGTCTCCTGCCATGTCTCCTGCATTGCAGGCAGGTTCTTTACTGCTGAGCCACCAGAGAAACCCTAAGAATCTCTGTATCACTCAGCAATCGTTTGAGATTTTCTTCCCAGGTAGGATTGCTCTGAATCTTCTCAATTACCATTTTAAAACTTCAACAGTCTCTTAAGAATGTTATCCAAGGGCATACTTTTATTCTCAGCAGATAAGTTTGCCTTTTAGTTCTTGAAGAATATTGGAGAAGCCATGAATAATTTCTCTAAATACATCCTCTCTCCCACTGAGCTAGAAAGCATTATTTATGTGTGACTATCTCTACCTCCTGTCCCTAGAGGTCAGAGATCAAATGTCCTCTCTTCTTTGTGAGAAAATGCTCCCCACTTTCACCTCTGACCCCAGATTCTCCTCATTTGCTCATGTTCTCTCTCAAAGTTTCAATTTCTTATTTCCATTTTACTCACTTTAGCTTATATTATTGAGACCATATCCTAAAATTCAGCCAGATTTTAGTTGCTTTGCTAGATTAACATTCTTACCTTATGCAGGGAGAAAGTGGTGAGCTGTTTTCCTCAGTTAAAGAGACATTTTTCAATTTTTCCTTTGCTCCCATTACTGTTGGATACCACCATAGAAATGCATCACTTCAATTCACATGCCATGGATGTTAAAAGTTCCCCATGTGTGAGGACTACCACCTGCTGCTACATTTATACGCATTTGATTAATTTCCATAAGTTATCCAAAATTTCCCTGTCAGTGTGTCACAGCTCAATCCTGACTTCCAGTCTTGCCACTTAGAGCCTGAGGGTTCAGATGGGATAACATTAAGTAACTCTATTTATTTTTGCAATTCCCAGCTGGTTCAGTGGTAAAGAGTCTGCCTGCAATGCAGGAGACATGAGAGATTAGGGTTTGATTCCTGGGTTGGGAAAAACCCCTGGAGGAGGAAATAGCAGCCCACTCCAGTATTCTTGCCTGTAACATTCCATGGACAGAGGAGCCTGGTGGGCTACAGTCCATAGGGTCATAGAGAGTCAGACACTTCTGAGTATGCACACACATTTACTTACCCCAAGAATGTTCTTCCTTTCTTTCTTTGCTGTGGGGACTCTTGGGTCAATTGACCTTTTTTCCTTTCTTTTTTTCCTTCCTTTTTTCTTTCCAGTTGCCCCATGTGGTTTGCAGGGATCTTAGTTCCCCCACTAGGGATTGAACCCACACCCTTGGCAGTGAAAGACAGAGTCCTAATCACTGGGCCACAAGGGAATTCCCTCAGCTGGCCCTTTTCTTTCTCAAGCTGAACCTGCTTGCACTTTATTTTTTTCCTGATTTCAAGGGCCAGAAAGAATATTTCTCACTCTTTGTATATTGTTGATCAAATCATCCAAATATAGGTCCTGGAAATCTACTTCATTCCATGTACTACTGTTCTAGATTCTAAAAATATAAATATGAATGAGAGAAAACAATGTTCCTGGACTTGCGGGGCTTTCACTAGGGAGAATGGGGCAGGAGTGAGTAGCATGGAAACAGGCAATATGCAATTGTTTAAAAAATAAACAAATAGAATAAATAGATGTTTTTAGAGGAGCCAGGGCTAGGTAGGAAAAGTTAAAATCATTTTGTCTTCCATATTTCATTCTACCTGAGCAGAGTGTTCATGCATCTGTGCTTCCAGTCTTTTCATCTGTGTAGGTATGTTTTGCAGACCTCAGCACAACTCATTTGTACAGCCAAGGTTGTGTAGAAAAATGTGATCATCTTCTACACTGAGAAGCTCTTCTCTAGATACAGATTCTGTACTACTTCAAAGGGTTGTCTTTCTTTTCTCATGTCCATTTGTCAATGTAGGTTTCAAAATGTCGACACTATTTCATTAAGCTAAGTTGGGATAAAAGCCCTTTCGCATATGAGCACCACCCTACCTATTCTTGGCATAAACCTTTGGTTTCCCTCTCATGCCCAGAGTCTGGAGAAGGGACGGTACCTATGTTGTCCTGTCATCACAGTGCAGTGTCAAACAAGATCTGGTAACAGAGGAGGCAGAGGCTTCTTTCAAACAACACACCTTTTAAAGAGAAAGGGCTTCACACTGAAAGAATGCAGTATCTGTATCACTCATATGGTTAATTTGGCAAACTCAAAAATCAGTCAGATCAATTATGCAGCAACATGAGGATCAAATCTCTAGCTCGTTCAGTCACATTTTGTCTTCCTACCATCTGTGTTAGCCTCCTGTGCTCTGTCAATGGGAAAGATTTGAGTGCTTTCAGAAAGCTATTTTTTTCATCTCTTATTTTGTTAATAGTGAATGAAAGTATTTTGGCAAAGACATCGGGATGATAACAATATGCTCAGACATAGACGTGCAGCCTTCTTTTCTCATCTCACTGGCTCTGACATGAGCCAGGTCCACACAGAGGAAGAAGAAAACCTTTCAGCAGAGATAACATGTGAACCCTGATAGATGACAATCCCAAAACTAAGCATTGAAAAGCATTTTCTGGACGTTTCTCTCTGAGCTTTAATGAGCCACTGCTGAGACAGGTTTTAGCTTTTCCACCCGATGCTCACAATAGGCGTTAAGTGGTCAGAAAAAGCTTAATAAGACACAAGATGAGAATAGTGAATATTTAGCTAAAGCCCCATATCCAGACTTATGAGCAAGAATAATCGGAAATAAAAATAGAATTGTAGGGAAGACATATTTCACAAACATCAGTTCTTCCCTGGGCTTTTCTCAGAACTCATGGTGACCTGAAGCAAACGTCTCTGGAGGCGGTGACACAAAGTGGGGACCCTGAAGGAGGAGAATTTCCTCCTCCCCCACTCAGAGCACTCCCATCACTCCCTACTGATTGTCTGATGTCCAAACCTCTTTATATCTGTAAGAGATCACCTTTTGTGTCCACTTGACTAGACCCTGGGGTTCCCAAACATCTGGTTAAGCATCACTCTGGGTATGGCTGTGAGGATGTTATAAATATTTGAATCCACAGACTAGGTAAAGCAGATTGCCCACTCTCATGTGGATGGGTGGGCCTTATCAAGTCAGCTGAAGCCCTGCATAAAGCAGAAAAGCTGGCCCTCCTGCAAGTAAAAGGAAACACCCCTGACTCCTGCCTGGAAAAGGAATATGATTTCTTTTTTGTCTTCAGACTCACACTGTAACATCAGCTCTTTCCAGGTCTCTAGCATGCTGACTACAGGTCTTAGAACTTGCCAGTCTCCATAGTCATGGGAGCTACTTCTTCCTAATAAATGTTATCTATCTATCATCTATCTATTTATCTACCTATCTATCCATTATCATCTATCTACCTATCATCTGTCTCTTCTCCCTCTCCTGTTGGTTCTGTTTTCCGCAAGCCCTGACTAAGACAGCACACAACAAGCTCTGTCTGAGGGCTGGTCTGTGTATTTTTGAGGGAGTGGACAGGGGACATGACTGGACAGGCACATTTCTCAGGTTGCAGAAGGCTTTTCCCTTCCTCTGCTGCTTCTTAGGTCTTCTCTGCCCTGACAAAGGGCCTTTGTTCATCTGCATTAATGATCTCAGGGTTATCTGTTTACTCATCATAAAGCTAGAGTTTCTATATAGTCTTCCAGATCCTATAATCGAATTCCTGCTATTGCTCCAAATACCTAACGTTATTACACACAGAATAGTGACAAGTGTGTCCAGAAATAATCCCATAGCAGATTTATGTACATAGAAGCCCTCATCATTTCATCCAGAAGGACAGTGAAACCCAAACATTTCGACAGACAAACAGCAATGTGATGGAATTTGACTCACTAAATATTGAAAAGGGAAGGAAGGAAGATGGGAAGGCTGGTAGGCAAAAGGAGATGGAAAGACGAAGATTGTCTTGTTTTACACATCAATATTTCAGTGAAGTAATGTCACTAAAATAAGTAACAAATAGGATCTACCTTCAGTAGTTAAAAAGTCAGTAAAGGATGGGAACTTGTGTAAATTAACTCCATCAGAAAGTAGTACTTTAAAGGAACTCTCATAGCCGGTGCTTGGGTGCTTACAAGTGTATCTAGACCATTCCTGGTTTCCATTAAGTGAAGCGTTCTAAACTTTTCAGCAAAGCTCTTCTTCCCTAATGCAAGTCAATGTTTGACTCTGACTCAAATAGCTTTCATGCTGTGTATTATTTCTGGTGATAAAGCCAACAATTCTGGAAAACTGCACTGTATAAAAAGAAGTGTAGGCAGAAGATAGAATATTTAAGAAATGGTGCTTTGATGGTGCTCCCTTTTGCTCTTAATGTGTTTTTTTCATAACACCACTTGGCAGGTGGGATCTTAGTTCCCTGATGAGGGATCGAACCCATGCCCCCTGGATTGGAAGTGCAGAGTCCTAACCACCGGACCACCAGGGAATTTAACTCTATACATTTAGACAAGATGACCAAAACCTAACATGAGCACTGGTGTCTCAGGAGCTTAGAAAGAATACAAAAGTTGTCTTCTACCATATCCCAGTGAGGACAATCAGAATCCAGTATCAATTAGTCCCATAAACAAGGATCTATGTCAATAAAATAAATTACATTTATTAATAAAGCTCACTTGTGGATAGACATTTTTCCTAGCATCATTGTCTTTTCTGGTATGTCTATGTTTAATATCAAATTATAATGTCTCAAGCCCTAGAGTTAGTCCTTTATCCATTGTTTTTTATTTGGGCTTCACAGTAAATTGGTTAGGTGAATTATAGTGTCTTTATTTTACTGATGAGAGAAAAATGAGGCTAGTGTGTGAAAATGAATAACCTAAGGTCACCCAGCTGGTAGTCAGAAAAACTAGAATAGAATGTCAGATTTGCTGGACTCTGGGACATGGTTCCTAATATCCAGCCATGGATCCTAAAGTCTTAATTATGCAGTATTGAATATCCTTTGAAAAGGTGATGTGGTAGACAAATCAAGATGATATAAAATCCAGCTCGCATTTCATTCAATCATAAATTCTTTCATTTGCTCATTCATCATGTATATTTGGGGCTTCCCTGGTGGATCAGAAGGTAAAGAATCTGCCTGCAATGTGGGAGACCCAGGTTCAATCCCTGGGTTGGGAAGATTCTGTGGAGAAAGAAATGGCAACCCACTACAGTATTCTTGCCAGAGAATTCTATGGAGAGATGAGCCTGGTGGGCTACAGTCCATGGGGTCGTAAAGAGTTGGACACGACTGACTGACTAACACTTTCATGTATATTTAGCGTCACTTTGTAATAGTCGTTGAACAGGTGGTCACAGACATGTACATTAATCACAGTTCAGACTTCAAATAATGCAGAATGCATCCTTTGAATTGTTCGATTCAGTTCAGTTGCTCAGTCATGTCCAACTCTTTGCAACCCCATGGACTGCAGCATGCCAGGCTTCCCTGTCCATCACCAACTCCTAGAACTTGCTCATGCTCATGTCCATTGAGTCGGTGATGCCATCCAGCCATCTCATCTGTCATCCCCTTCTCCTCCCACCTTCAATCTTTCCCAGCATCAGGGTCTTTTCCAATGAGTCAGTTCTTTGCATCAGGTGGCCAAAATATTGTAGTTTCAGCTTCAGCATCAGTCCTTCCAATGAATACTCAGGACTGATTTCCTTTAGGATGGACTGGTTGGATCTCCTTGCAGTCCAAGGGACTCTCCAGAGTCTTCTCCAACATCATAATTCAAAAGCATTGATTCTTCGACACTCAGGTTTCTTTATAGTCCAACTCTCATATCCATACATGACTCCTGGAAAAAACATAGCTGTGACTAGCCAGACCTTTGTCGGCAAAGTAATGTTTCTGCTTTTTAACATGCTGTCTAGGTTGGTCATAGCTTTTCTTCCAAGGAGCAAGTGTCTTTTAATTTCATGACTGCAATCACCATCTGGTACTGTGCTTTTACAGCTCTCTCTCCTCCCCCTCCTCAGTGTCTTGATGGCTGTTCCTGTTTCTTGCCCACTGAACAGAACCACTTGCCTCTCTTCTCACTGATGCTTAACCTCCAGCTGGAGTTCAAGCTACATCTCCTCCAGGTAACTTGCCCTGAGCACACCTGCCCTCCTTAGATACTCAACATGAGATATAGTTCAGTGATGTGCTCTTCCCTAAATATTCTGTTTGATTTTTCCAAATGGGCCATAAACTTATGGACAAGATCTGTGGCTGAAACATTTTTCTATTTTATTAAAAACTGTGTGTGCTCAGTCGTGTCTCACTCTCTGTGACCCCATGGACTATAGCCCACCAGCCTCTTCTGTCCGTGGAATTTTCCAGGAAAGGATACTGGAGCTAGTTGCCGTTTTCTATTCCAGGGGATCTTCCTGACTCAGGGATCGAACCAACATCTCCTGCGTCTCCTGCATTGGTAGATGGATTCTTTACCACTCCTGCATCTCCTGCATTGGTAGATGGATGCTTTACCACTGCTCCACCTGTTAAGCATTAAAAACATGATAAGTGCCAAATAAATGCAGAGTAATTTTCAGCTAGGTGTTCAGCCTTATATTACTGGAGCATCACTTAAATTGCCCCCTCTCAAAATCAGTCCTTTGTTCACAAAACAAATATAACTGGCGTCCTCCCAGTTACATGGGTCCTCCCTCACCTCCTGGTAAACATTTAGTCTCCCATCTTGAACAGCATCTCCCAGTACCAGGAATAAGAATTCCATTAATTTGCAATCTCAGTTCCCCATAATAATGAGAATGAACTCTGAAATTCCACTGTGAAACAGGTAGCTAACCATCTAAAGGGTTTTCATACACGATGACATAATTTTCCATTTGGATTTTTTAAAACTGCAAAACACAGTACTCCACTCACAAAACTGTCAAGGTACACTTTTGTTTGTTTTTTTAGTTTTGCCAAATGGAGTGGGCTCAATTTTGGGAGATAATTCCATTTTTTTTATCAGCCAAGTTTTTTTTTTTTTTTTCTATGGCTAGCAATTTGGAACCTTGTCTCTTGTTGAGATTTGACGGTGACCTCACAGGTACCTTATTAATAATAAACCAGAGGGGCTCAGCAGAGCTCGGGTTTGGTGTAATAAATCATACTGTAAGTAAGTGCCGTGTTTGCAGTTTTGAAATTTAGAGGCATATAATAACCGAGATTGAGGGTCTGGCAGGTGGTCAAAGTGAGTAGGGGTGGGGCCTGGCCTTTCCTGGGTCTGACACGTGCTTATGGTTATTAATTACTTTTACATTTTACATTGCTAATTAATGTTACTCTTTTCAGTTACAGTGTAATTGAATTTTTAAAAGTGAAGCCTCAAATGTCAGGTTCAGATATTATGTTGTGCTTATGCCTGAGGGAGGAAGTATATATGCAATTTGAGTTACTTGAAATGATGGATAATAAGACAAACTTCAAGGTGACTAATGAGACCCAGGAAAGCAAATATGCAGTATGAGAGATTCAAGGGATTCTAAAGGAGAAATAAGATCATGGAAAGTTAACACATGGATTTCTGCTAGTCAATTAACCAGCATGGAATTCAGCTGTTCTATTTATCAGATAACTCCTTTGAGTAACTAAGAAAGATAACTCTAATGTAGTCACAAGTCCATATTTTTAAAGATATTTTATTTGTTTTTTGTTTTTATTTTTATTTTTTTTGGAATATAGTTGCTTTACTATGTTGTGTGTTAGTTTCTACTGTACACCAAAATGAATCAGCCATACATATACACATATCTCTTCCTTTCTGCACTTCCTTCCCATTCAGGTCATTTCTAAAAATAATCTATTTTACTTGCATTTTGTGCCTAGCACCTTACTAGCAAATGTAAGTGATAGCATTGGTTTAACAGGTTTTTAGTTAAATATAAAAATTGTTATCTGGGCCACTTAGCATAGTTCAGTGTTTGCTAATAACTTAGATGCAGACCTCTTGAAGAGTCCAAGGAAAATGTGGAATCCTTTCTCAAGCATATGTTGTTTGCTGCTGCTTAACTGTCTTAATTAAGCTTTACAGAGCAAGTTTTAATAGTAGAAATGCTTTTACTATAGTAACAGTTCATTTCATGGTAGTGAGATGGATAAGGAATTTCTGTAAATGAAAAGACCACCTGCCAGGGTTCCCTTCTGCACTTGAGGAGCTTAAAAGCAGTGAGCTCTTCTGCCAACTCGACCAGCTCTTCTCATTCAGTTAAAAACCTGTGTATAGTCAGTGCTTTATAAGTTTCTGAAGAAGACTTAATTTCCCCCAGTGTGTTAGCTGCTCAGTCATGTCCAACTCTTTGCAACCCCATGGACTGCAGCATGCCACGCTCCTCTGTCCGTGGAGTTCTCCAGGCAATAGTACTGGAGTGGGTTGCTATTTCCTTCTCCAGAGAATCTTCCTGACCCAGAGATCAAACCCAGGTCTGCATTGCAGGCAGATTCTTTAATGTCTGAACCACCAGGGAAGCCCAAATTGCCCCAAACTCTACCATTAACACCTTGAGACATCATACTTTTCTACCACCCACCTCCTCATCACACATACTACCCAAGACACTTATCCAAGAGGAATTTAATTGGGAGTCCAACTGTCACCTGATCATGCAGTTCTCTCTCTCTCTCTCTTTTTTTAAAGATGAGAAAACACAGCCCCTGAGAAGGATAGGGATTCTTCCCAATCTTAAATCAGCACTGGAATTGGAAATGAAAGCTATTCAGTGCTCTCAGAATCAGGCTCCATGTAACTACTGGGAATACAGTTCCTTGGGATTTAGCAAAGCTGTTGTAACTGCTTTCAGACAGAAAGAAGCCTGAAAACAACATTATTGACCTCTGTTAGAGAGAAGCCTGCTCATAGATCTAACAAAAGTTCATGTCTAATGGATGTGTTCTTCAGTGCCTCTCTGTAAGGCAAGATGCCTTTAACAGCATCTTTGAAATTATAGTACTTTGTTCTAGTTTCACAGTAAATGCTCCGATGGCTGTGTGGACTCTCTTGGGTTTCTTCTTTCTTTGCTGTGCTGTGAAAACACACACTGCATCTACATTGTTATTATCATTGTTGCTAAGAAGTAAGAGAGCATGAGTTTCTACCCCCATCATCTGCACAGAGCAGAGGCAGTGAATCCTGCTGGAGCGTAATAACAATCTATACGTAAACCAGTCATGGTAAAAATCTATCAAAAATGTGGCAATTTACAAAAATATGTCCCTCAAGCACACCGAAGTTGTCATCAAAGTAAGTTAGCTGCCAATTAACTTCTACATCTTGCACAAAGGGCAGAGAATTCCAGTGTAAAAATAAAACCAGTTAATGCATAACTACTGTCTGTGAACAACAAATCAGAAACAAAAAAATGAACTCACCACTTTGGTGCTTTGCCATGTTTGTTACCGTCTTATGGGAGGTTGTTCAGGCTTCTGACTTAGGATCATGGCTTTCAAAGAAAACATTAACGAGACTATTTTTGCCTACAGATTTGAACTCCAAATTTCAGTCCTTGAGCACACGTTGGGTGTCAGCTATGTTCTCGGCACTGGGTCAGCTATATTCTAGGCACAAAAAACAGGAACGGTGTGTTAAACACTGTTAGTACTGTCATACATTCCTGTTATAGATTATAATCAGTGTATTTGTACTTTAAACAAATCATTCATTTTTTACATTGAGTACTCAATTAATTTTGGGGCAAATTGATCTATACCCTGAACAGAAGTGCATGGAGGATGCTACATATGCCTCAGGAAGAGAGACAATGAAATGATCAAACAAGGAGGGGATATATTGATGCTGGCTCTTGAAGGACGCTTACCTTTTATCATTTCTAGCTGTCCTATTAGTGTGTTTTTGTTCTGCTTCACTTACTCAGCTGAGTTCTCATGAAAACAAAGAGATAAACAAAATTAACAACAATCACCCTCGTAACCTGCTTCCTGACCTTGAGCTTGCTCGCTCGGGTGAATTCCTGAAGCAATTGTTTCTGCAGAATGGAAGGGAGCACCTCTTTTCAGTCTTCCTGGGATCTTGGAGAATTTCTTGAAGCTTTATGATTGATGCTAATACAAGAATTTCATGTCACACTTGAGCTGGTGAGCAAAGTATGCAGCCATTGAGGCTCCAGAGTAACTTTCCTCTGCCCACACTCATCCGCCAACCACTTGGTTACTCATCTTGATGGCTGCCATGTTTTGATGGGCACCTCCTGGAAAGTCTTTATTCATACCAACACACCTACTTTCCAGCAAGCCTTCCTTGACCTCCAGGGCTTTGAAAGTAAAGCTCTCTCCTAACTTCTGACCTTTCCTCACTTCTACTTAGCTTATACTTTATTCATTTTCTTCACCCATTGTTGTCGTTGCTGTTCAGTCATTCAGTTGTGTCTGAGTCTTAGGCATCCCATGGACTTCAGCATGCCAGGCTTCCCTGTCCTTCACTATCTCCTGGAGTTTTCTCAAACTCATGACCATTGAGTCGATGATGCCATCCAACCATCTCATCCTCTGTCGTCCCCTTCTCCTACTGCCCTCAATCTTTCCCAGCATCAAGGTCTTTTCCAATGAGTTAGCTCTTTGCATCAGGTGGCCGAAGTCTTCTTGCACTCATATAACAATAAATCTTTATTGAGCCTGGTGAATTCCAGGTATTATTGTGGGAGTTTTGAAATAGCACTGAATAAAAAAAAAATACCTTTGTATTCTTTAAGTGTATTGTGGGGAATGAGTCAATAGGCAAGTATCAGAGTAACATGTACTTCGGAGAAAACTAAATTGTAACAAAGAGAAGGGGGGCTTAAGAACTGTGCAGTATTAAAGAGGATGATCAGGGAATGCTTTGCAGAGAAGGAAATATTGGAGCAAAAATCTGAAGGAAGTATAATTAGACAGCATTTATCAAGCAGCTGTTGTTTTACTACCCCCTGGGATTATTAAACAAACAAACAATTAGAAATAGATCTCAGACTTCCCCGGCAGTCCAGTGGTTAAGACTTGGCTTACACTGAGGGGATACAGGTTGGATTCCTGTTCAGGAAACTAGGATCCAATGCCACCCTGCATGGCCAAAAAAAAAAAAAAAAAAATTAGAGAGAGAAAGAAATAGATCTCTTTTCTCTCAATGATTTCAATCCTATGAAATTAGTATTGCTAGGCATTAAACAACTTAAAAAAGGAAACCTAATTAGTGTATTTATCTTCCACACCCTATGCAAAGTCAGACACTTAATGCTGAGAAGAGAATAAATGGAGTTGAAGACATGAGCAAATGAATGTTCTTCTATACTTTATACAAATTTAAGTCTTAGTTCTCACCTAAAATAATGGTATGGAAGAGACAGTCATGTAAACCAGATATTTCATGAACTACTCCATCACTCTCAGCCCACTTTACAGTCATCAGGGACAGATGACAAGTTTTAGCCAATAAAACACAAGCAGAAGTGACATATCTCACTTCTGAGCCAAGGCATTTAAAAGACAAGGCATGACCCTTCAGTTTTTTTCCCCTCTACTGTGGCAACCTTGAAGACCACGTGCTGAAATTGAAATGTCACAATAGAGTGCCCAAGATCACTGCACAGAGAAAAGTCCCATGACCTCAAAGTAGAATTTAGGAGAGAAAAATAAATTTGGCTAAGTTACTACGATTTCAGAAATTATTTGTCACCATAAAATTATGTAGTCTATTCTTTTTTAAGTGAGACTGGCAGCATGTAACTGCAGGTAGTGCATCATCAGTCTTTTTAGGCCTCAATTATTAAAGAGTAGCAGAACTAGGACTGAGCATGGTGGAAGGTCTCAGTAATTACACTGAAACTCTGGTTCATTGAAAAGTCATATCAGTGTCAGGTCAGTTCTAGGAAGTTAAGGGCCTTTTCCAAAGATACCCAATGTGGCTTCTGGAGATCTTAAGGTAGAAGGCTCCCAGCAAAGTTTCTTTGAGGTTTTAGTTGTTATTCCCTCTGCCTTGGGTGTGTAGTAGAGGGAGTTCAGGAGCAGCAGCTTCAGCTTGTTCAGGATCCTCAAGTGCTTCTAAGGAACTGAGTGGACATCAAGTACAGGAACCCTTCCTGCCCTGAAAGGACTCATGGTGAGCACACACACTGCAGCTGAGAGTTTATGCTCATGATTTTAAGTAGCCTACCTGACTTCAAACTCCTGGATAATGGAAACTAGACTTTGTTACTCCCCCACATTCCTCACAGCCATGAGCAAGAGAAGGAGAAACGTATAACTGATAAGGACATTTGGTTGGTTAATTCATTGCTTGATTACACAAGCAGTTGAAGAGTAGTGAAATAAAGGAAAGCAACCCAGACTGATAAGAACACAGATTCCCTTTTGAATTTCTTAGATCTCAGAGTTTGAATTTGGAGTTCTCAAATTCTAAATTAACCCCCACTTTAGCTTTCCCTGGTCTAGACACTGAAGACCAAAGTATCAGTGTGTGTGTGTGTGTGTGTGTGTGAGCACACGCTCAGTCATTCAATTGAGTCCAACTCTTTGCCACCCCGTGGACTGTAGCCCACCATACTCCTCTGTCCATGGGATTCTCCAGGCAAGAATACTGGAGTGGGTTGTCATTTCCTTCTCCAGGTGATCTTCCTGACCCAGGGATCAAACCCACATCTCTTGCATCTTCTGCAGTGGCGGGCAGATTCTTTACCACTGTGCCACCTGGGAAGCCCAAACTATCAGTAGGTATATTCATTTGTAAATGAAATAAGTGAACACTGAACAATTTATGCAGAAAAGACAGGTGAATTAACAACCAGAGTCGGGGTTATGGAACCAAGGACATATTCACATCTCCTTTTCACTGACATCTATTTTCATGCTCCTGCTTTAAATACTAGCATCCCAAGAGGTGAATCCAGAATCTAGAGGCCTAGATGCTCTCCAATCCCCAGGGACAGAATCGATTCTTCTGACTTTAATATTACCTACTTGGTAATGACACCTATTATCAGTATTTCTAGCCCTAACTAATTTGTCTTCTCAGCTTCAGATTTGTATATAAATTGCTGGTGATCATTTCTAATTGGATATACCACATGAACTTTAAAATGAACATATTTTGAATTCAACTTTCCATTCATCACCAAATGTGATTTTCTTTTTGTGTTTCTTCATTCAGTGAGCAACATCATTATACATCTAAACTCCCTACCAGAAGCCAAGTAGTCATCCTTTAACTTTTATCTTGTTCACTCTCAAAACTAAATCAGAAGAAACTTATGGATTGCAATTCTCTATGTTTTCTTGAGATTATTCAGTGATAACTAATAACCTCTTAGTTTTGACTTTTACCGTAGTTTTCTATTACTTGTGATATACTCTCTAGTCTAGTAAACCATCACCTTTGGCTATACTCTTGAGGGTTTTTCTTCCTACTTCCCTTTGATCCAGTTCCTGATGTATTTTCCCTTTTTAAAAATTAATTAAGTGATTTATTTATTTTTGGCTGTGCCGGGTCTTCATTGCTGGGTGTGGGCTTTCTCTAGCCATGGCGAGAAGGAGCTGCTCTCTAGTTGTGGTGCATAGGCTTCTCATTGTGGTGGCTTCTCTTGTTTCAGAGTTTAGGCTCTAGGTGTGTGGGTTTCAGTAGTTGCATGCAGCACAGGGGCTTCGTGTTTGGGTCTCACGGGCTCTAAAGCACAGGCTCAGTAGTTGTGGCACATGGGCTTAATATCTCTGGATGTGGGATCTTACTTGATGTAGCAACTGAACACACACATACACACATGAGGTCTTCCTGGACAAGGGATCGAACCCATGTCGCCTGCATTGGCAGATGGATTCTTAACCACTGCACCACCAGGAAAGTTCGTGACACATTTTATTTACACAGTTGCCAAGACGGTATCATTAAAATGATGTCACACAATATTTCTCTCTCCAATTTATAACCATTTAGTGATCCCTATCTCTTCAGGCACATATGTATGCCCCATCTCTTCCCATTGCACTTCAGTAATATGGAACCAGTGTACCTGCCTGCAGACTCCATATGGTCTCCCGCTATGGCCATTCTGCTGAGATGCCTTTAATGTCCTTCTCTTTGAACTCTTTATAACCTAATAAACTACTATTCGACTTTCAAGACACAGCTTAAATAGTACTTCCTCTGAGAAGCCTACCTGGAATTTTCCAAAGTGGGTATTTATTTTTCTTGGTTAAGTGTTTTACCCTATGTGTATCTTCCTTTTTTTAACTTTTTGTTTTGTATTGGGGTATAGCCAATGAACGATGTGATAGTTTCAGGTGAACACCGGAGGAATTCAGCCACACACTGTATTTACTCACCATTGTCCACCCCCTGACTATCAACTAAGGACAAAAAAGCTGCCCATATATAGTACAACTCCACACTGTAAATCGTCTTCTAATTTTTATGTTTTCAGAAAATCTGTTCTGGGAACTCTTTATGTACATTGAAGCCAACACTAGGTCAATGAGCCTGCTCCAGGTAGCCCTTAAATTTTGGCCTGTTTGTCCATTTACCTGAATAGGTAATCTGGTATAAATGATAATTGTGAGTTATTAATAGAATTCCTAGACTCCCGTAAATACATTATAATAAAAAAGAATCAAACATACAAATTAAAAAATTAAATTTGAGAACAGGTTACAGAGTTGGGGGAACAAGGGGCCAATTAACGGAGACATCCTGAGCGTTCTGCAGTCATCTTCATTTTCATGGCTGCTTTTTTACTCACTTCATCCTTTCTCTTGCGGTCAGCTCTTTCTTCCTGCCTCTTAGTCCACATGAAATAACTTACTATCATAAGAGTCTGTCTTAGTCCATTTGGGTTGATAAACAGAACACCATAGACTGGCTGGCTTACTAACAGCAGAAATTTATTTTTCAAGGTTCCAGAGGCTGGAATTCTGAGATCAAGTTGCCAGCAGATTCAGTAGCTTTTGAGAGCCCACTTACCAGTTTACAGGCGACCATCTTCTCTCTGTGTCTCTCTGTGTCATTTTGTGTGGCAGAAGGGGTGAGGAAGATCTCTGAGGTCTCCTTTATAGGAGCACAAATTCTATTCGTGGGGGCATTACCCTCATTACCTAATTAACTCCCAAAGACCCACATCCAAATACCATTACATTGGGTATTTGTCCTTTTTTTTAACAACATTGTTTTGGGTGGTTTTTTGCTTGTTCTTATTTTTTGGCTACTCTGCATCATGTGGGATCTCAGTTTCCTGACCAGGAATCAAACCCAAGCCCCTTGCACTGGAAGCACAGAGTTTTAACTGCAGGGCCACCAGCGAAGTCCCTGAATATCAGTTTTAAAATATTAATTTGCAGGAGGGTCACAAACATTTAGTCTATAGCAGATCCCAAATTCAAATAACCTGAGTTTTAATAACCTGCTACAGTAAAATACACCTTTTTTCCTTTAATTTTATGTACAAAATCCAGAGGAAGAAATCCTGGGGAAGAATTTTGACTGTTATTTTATGAGTCAACAAGCTCTCTTAAGCAAAAAATAAGTAAATAAAATTTTAGAATTCTGGAGGCAGAGGCACAAGTAAATTGCACTATCATGGCAGATCAGAGGCAACATTGGGTGTTGAAGGGGCAGATTTATTTACCAGATTAAAGAGGAAGGGGGTTGTGCTAGCAGAGAGAGAAGAGCAGTCTGCTACAATGATAATTCTGCATATATGTGTGGTATTCTTCATAGCATACAGAGCTATTTTTGCAAAAGAAATTCACAGCTATTTTCTAATTTATTTCTTGCATGCTGCTGCTACTGCTAATCATCATAATTGTAGGGACATTATTCTCATTTTATAGATGAGGAAACTAAGGCTCAGAGAGAATAAAAAACCTAAAATGATTTGTACAGCTAGTAAGGACAAGAGCCAAGGTGTGAAAAATTGCTTTCATTCTTTAAAACAAATGCCTTGAAGTGTTGATTATCTTGTTGTGTACACTAACATTGCTGTGTCCATTGATCTGAAAAATCAATGGTGACTCTACATCTGGGCTCAGCACTCTGCTAGGTGAGACATGTTGCTGAATGGAGAACCACTGTCTCTTCTAAAAGTGAAGTCTTGTTGAAGGAGACATTATTGGTGAAATCTTTGCCGGTGTGAAACTGATTTCTCTGTTTGTAACTTGAGTTTAGTCTTGAAGTTAGGTCTGCCATGTTTATTAATTTTTATTAAGACAAGTTATACCTCTGGAATCATTCATTTGTTTGGTGTTTTTTGAGCACTTCCAATGGACAAGACTGTATGCTTGACTGATGGGGGAACCATGAGACAGTCCCTGCCATCAAATAATTTCTTATCAATTGTGTGTAACTAATTAAACATAGTAAAGGCCATAAAAGAGGTACAAGCAAAACACTTTGGGATTACTAAGAAAGGAAATGCTAACCTAAAACCATAAAACAGCCAGTTATGTTACCAGCAAAATGTTTTTTTTCAGGAGCAGCAAAGAATTACAATTGGGACATACATCTATGGTAAACCACACTCAAGTTCAGTAAGCCTAAGGATAGGAAACGTTTTTTTGTACAGGAGAAGGTTAAGTTAGGAGGTGCTGTTATAAGCAAAAAGTCCATTGGAGGAAACTTGTGAGTTCAATGTATAGTGGCTTTTTATTGGCTGAGTTATGATAGTCTCTCATTTGCTGAGCTGTTACCAGGCAAGGAGAGAATCTTTTGTTTGTCTGTTCCTATTGAGCTCTTTATTGTATGTGTGTGTGAGAGCTCCCCTTTCTGGCCTCCTCAAGAAATGTAGTGACGTTTCCATTTATTTTCCCTGAAACTCACTGCTGCATTAGAATCTGGGAGAACACTGCTGTTAAGTGTCACTTTAGTGGCTCCTAGGAAGATAATACTGAGTGACTTTGGTGGTCAACAGGCAAGCTTGTATGGAGTAGGCTTAGCAAAGCTTGACTCAAACCTTGGTCCTGACAATGTCTGTCAGCTCAGGTTTTTACAGTCCATCTCCACCAAAGCTGTGTGACTGTGTGTTCACAGTCACACTGATTATTCCTCTGCCACTCTCTTATACAACTGCCCTCTCAGAATGCCCATGAATGCTGTGTGCTGTCTATACAAACCTATAATCCTATCTCACTCACTAAGAATAATCACACACATACACCAAGATTTTTCATTTATTATTACAAATGCTAGAATAGTAGAACTTACTGCTCTTGGCCTCAGTAAACATGTCCTTATAAATAAGAAAATTATTTTGTTTGCAGTCCAATAGGATAGAATTATGGAATAGTGTGGAAAAGTTAAAAAGAGAGATGCATGGTTTCCTGAAACAGTCTGGGTTTTAAGTTTTGTTCTGTTTTGTTTTGTTTTCCAGCCTCTCTAGGACAAAGGTAGGGGTGGTGGAGGATATCTGAGCCCAGCTTCGGCCAGGCTGATGCCGGATTAAAGTGTATTGTTGCAGAAAATATCTTGTGAATATATATATATCTCACTAGACATGCAAAATTATTTCACTTAGTCAGTGAAAAATATATTTAGAGCAGCTACTATTTACTGACTTATGTGGATCAGCACACACACACACAAAAATGTCCTTGATTGAGCTTGTCTTGTAATTGAGAAACAGGCATTAAATATGGAGCATGATTTGATATATGATATAATTTCAAAAAGTAATGTCAAAAAAAAAAAAATTAAAGAGATACTGTTTTAAAATTGAGGAAGCTGAGAGAGACCCAGAGGTAACGTTTGGGAAGGGCTATGAATACAGAGGTAGAGTGAATCAAAAGAAACCCAAGGGCAAAGCATTGCAGGCAGAAGACAAGTGACAACATCATGAAACTGGAATAACCTTTGTGTTCTTGAAGAACAGCAAGGTGGCCACTGGGGTGGAAGTAAAATAAATGAAGAGAAAAGTAAAAATGAGGTCTTAGAGATAGGAAAGGGCCAGATCACATGAGCCCCAGGAAGCCAAGGATCAGAAGTTTAAAATCTATTATGAGCACGATAGCCAATAGATCTTTTAAAAGACAATAGTTACTTTAGAAGGGCTGGGAAGGAATCTCCCCTGATGATCCAGTGGTTAAGGCTTGACTTTCCAATGCAGAGGGTACAAGTTCAGTCCCTTTTGGGGGAACTAAGATCCTATATGCCTCATGACCCGAAAGACCAAAACACAAAACAGAAACATTGTAACAAATTTAAGGAATACTTTTTAAATGGTCCATGTCAAAACAAAAATCTTGAAAAAATAAAAGACCACAGTTACCACTCAATGAAGAAATAACTCTGCTGGGTGTGGGAGGGAGCAAAAATAGAGCAGAGAGAGAACTTGGGAGGCATGTGCCCTGGGCTAATCTTGAACTCGGTCATTGTATCATAGGGAAGATGTAGATAAATTTAGGGTATATTTTGAATGTAGTCTTGCAAATGACTTAAAAATGAGGAGTAAGAAAAAGAATGTAAGGATGACTCACTGGTGTTTGACGTGAGCCTCTGGTAGAATAATGTTAATACTTCCTGGAATAAGGAACGAAGAAGGATGAGTCAGCCAGATGTTGGTGGAGCTGGTGTGATACATTTGATTCCTGTCGCGAGTGGGTGACTTTTGAGACCTCTTCATAGCAATGTCAGATTCACAGCTGGAACTCAGAAAAAGGTCAGGGAAAATTTGAGAGTCATCAAAATATAGATGGTATTTAAAGCCAAGAGATTGGATGACACATCTCGGAAGTGAGCATAGAAAAAGAAATCTGAGGATTGAGATTCACGGAAGATATATTACCATTTTTGAGATCATCCCATTTCATGAAGCCTTTCAGAGACCTTTGGGGGGGTGTGCTGTGTTAGTTTGCCAGGCTTCATGCGTTTTTGTCCTTCCCTGAATTCCTAGAGGCTAATGTCTAAGGAATGCTTCAACTAGAACCCCTGATCTCTTGTTCCTCTTTGAATGGAACCACTAGGTGGAATCAGCAAGAGGCTGGAGAGTAAGAGGAAACAGAGGTTGTACCTTCCCCTGCTCCCTCAGGGCAGGGTTCTTGACTGTGATAAATGGCTATTGGAGGAATAGATTTGGAGGTAGCTTTGTAATTCCCGTCTTTGCTATGATATTAACTAATCCCATTTAATTTCAAAGTCACGTGTGAGAACACTTTAAAAATCACAGCATTTGTTCCTGCTTAGAAGATGAAGGGGAAGAAAGGACTCAGGGCTATAGCATGGTCCATAGATCTTGACGTGGGTTTCCACCTACTTCTGGACTCTTCAGTGTCTTATGGGAAAAGAACGCTAGGATCTCTGGTTATTTTATTTTGAATCTGACAGTCTAAGCACAAAAGCAACCTAAAATCATGTACTTAGAGATATTTTCTGCTTCCTATTCTGCTCACGCAATCCCCCTGAGCCATGTGGGCCATGTTCCCATGGCAGGTCCAAAGTGTTGGCTAAACTAACAAAACCAGTTAGAGCAAGAGAACATCCAAAGCAAAGAGATGGGCAAACAGTGTCCCTTCTGTTCAATCTCATGTACCTGTCCTGTGACAGGATGATGCAAACTTGACTAAGTGGGACAGGTTGATAGACATTCCCATGTGTGTTCAACACCAGATCTTGTGCTGACACAGCCCTGCAGCTCTCTCATGTTCTGGGATGTGATCAAGACCTTCTCTAAAGGTGCTCGACACGTGGAATCAAACCACTGGGCCATGAATTTGCCCTAACAGACTCATGCTGATGGGGTCTGGCCTCCAGGTCAGAAGCTCTTCAAAGCAACACTGACTCCATTCCATTTTCTGATAGCTCCAAGGAGTCCCAGCTGTGTCTGTGATTGGTTTTATACAACCTGGCTCTCCAGCCACATTCATTTCAGCCAGAAGCTGAAGTTCTTGTTCACCATGGCTGTGTCAAATTCTCAGCACCATAGAGGATGCTGTCTAAATGCACGAAATAAGTTGAAATTCTGAATTAAAGTCATTTTGCAAAACTGTTGCTTAGGAGGACAATTGCTGAAATCATAAAAACTAGATATCTTTTCAGTGATGAGTTTGCCCCAGGCCATTTCTCTGAGATGTTACTATCTAGCAAACAAACCAGTCCTGTGTAAATTGAGTGAGGTGGTATTGATCTATGTGTAAAATTTTCTTTTTCCCTTTTATAGAAGCTATGATATAGATAGCATCTGTAACAATCTGGCAGACTTTAGTTCATGTATTATATATATATATATATATATATATATATATATATCTGTTGAATATTCAATTTTGACAAACAATAAGTATTATTTATTTATTTTCTTAATGGTAAGCATGTAACAGTATTTTTTCAGCTTTACTGTGGCATAATTGACAAAATTGTATGATATTTAAAGTGACATTGTGAGGCTGACATACATATACATTGTAAAAAGATTCCTGCTATCTTGTTAATTAACAAGGCCATCACCTTACATATTTACCTTTTTATACTTTTTTGGGTGAGAACATTTAAGTTTGGCACTCTTAAAATTTCAGTTATACAATTCAGTGTTATCAACTATAGTCTTCATGTTATACTTTGTGTCCTCAGACCTTATTCATCTTATAGCTGAACATGTGTACCCTTTTACCAGCCATTTCCTAATTCCCTCAACTGCAACCCCTGGCAACTACATTTCTGCCATATCTATGAGTTTGAATTTTTATTGAAGATTCCAGGCATTCTTTGTTTTCCTCTGATTGGCTTATTTTACTTAGCATAATATCCTCCAGGTCCATGCATGCACATTTTCACAAATGGCTGGACTTCCTTCTTTCCCAAGGCTGAATTATATATATATATATATGTGTGTGTGTGTGTGTGTGTGTGTGTGTGTATACACACATGTATATAAAATAGAATATTATATACCATATATAATAGAATATTATGTACTATATATATATGCATCCATTATGGATGGGCAGTTAGGTTGTTATCATATCATGGCTATTGTGAATAATGCTGCAGTGAACGTGGGAATTCAGATAGCTCTTTGATATCCTGTTTCATTTCTATTGGATATATACCCAGAAGTGAGATTGCTGGATCGTATAGTAGTTACATTTTTAATTTTTTGAGGAACCTCTGTACTGTTCTCCATAGTGGTTGCTCCAAGAATATTATTTATTTTTAACTTAAGTTTCTATAAAGTTCTATTTGGTTATTTGAAATTAATCAAAATGCCTGAGAACCCATTAATGAAACACATAGATAGACTGAGAGCTGGGTTAGAGTCCTGCCTCCAGTCTTGACTGTCAGTGAAAGCTGATTTAAAGTATTCACTGTCTTCATCTATCAAATGGTTATAATAATATGTATTATTTATGTTAATTCATCCTGTAGTGTCTGTGAAATGAGATATTCATGGGAAAGCACTGTTTAATGCTTTTTTGCAAACATTAAACCCTTACTTATATGTTTAAAAAAACTATTATGACAGTAGCCTTTTTAGATAAATCATTAGGCTACAAAATACCAGCGGGCATCCTTTGTTCAATGCTCAGAACAGAGTAATACATAAATAGAGGCAAGTTGAAGGGATTTGATGTTGATGGACTAGGAAAAATAGTCATTTAAGAATTTTTTGGGTGATTGGATAAACGGAATTCAAATAATTCCAAGTTTCTCTAAGAGTTTCGGATGGGGTGGGACTCTTCCCCTAGCCTCAGCATGTAGATTAAGAGCTTCTATTCAGCAAAGAGGGAATTCAAGGTTTCTAATCTTGACCTTTAATCTCTGCCTGAAATGTTACAAGAATGACAGCTTTTGCATTGACATTACATTCCAACTAGATGGCAGTGGTCTCATGGGCAGGGGTGATTTCATCATTCTGGAAGCAGATGAAACAGTAGAGGGCACAAGGTAGGTGTTTGATAACAGCCTGTTGATTGATTGGCTTGCTTCATTTCAGTTCCATCTCTAACTAGAATGCAAAATGCCATTTGATGCCTAAAATAGCCACATTAAATATTTTTATGGATGTGGTACCATGTATCTTGTGAAATGAGGGACAAGTAAATTGCTCTCAGGACACGTTTCCATGCAGGGCAGTGGCTCTGACCTGCTCTGCGTGCTCACATTAGACAAGACCCCATTCTCTGGCACCTACATTTATTTGAGATGGAAGAAATAACTCTGAATGCTTCCACCTAAACCTAAAATTGCTGCTGCACTGCACAATAACTGTCTAGTATTCCTTATCCCTTTTCTTCTATTAATAATACATTAAACCTCAGTTATAAAAAACTCAGAGAAAAAAGAAAAAGAAAAGATGATAATGATTTCTTGACAGATCTTGAATGAAAGGCTTTAGCACAGCTTTAACTGAGCTTGACACACCATTTTTAATGTGCAGGTCGCTTCTATTTCCCAATCTCTTCATCCTTAATTGAGAAGTCCCACTTAGGGATGAAGCAAAGAGTTTAATGAACCTCCTCCCTAAAATCATTAATTCAAAATATCTGGTGTTGATTATGCATTTTTGGGTGATAAGTGCTCTCCCTGGTGATGTCTGCATAGAAATGGGCTGAATAACCATGTTTTGTGAATAGAACCCACACTGTTCAAATTGGAATGTTTTATTAATCACAGTTCTTAAAGGATATTGAACATTGGAGGGGGTAGATCAGGAAATAAATAATACATACTCTTGAAATGGCCCTGAGATGAGTAGCTGTTCTCTTTATAAATATTACAAACCTCACATAATCCCTTAGGTAAAGACACAATATTCAACACACATAATGATGAACAACAACCAAACAGCATTTTAATTTGAACCAGAGCAGCCCTGGTTATGGTTTGCTCATCTTGTTAATACAGTATTCCCTCAGGTCTTATAAACCAGGCTTAAATTAGTAGCCCCCAATAATAGGTGATTATACTTGATGCCACAATCAACCCACATAGTAATACCTTTGGCCACTGCTGCTGCTACTGCTGCTAATTCGCTTCAGTCGTGTCCGACTCTGTGCGACCCCATAGACGGCAGCCCACCAGGCTCTGCCATCCCCTGGATTCTCCAGGCAAGAATACTGGAGTGGGTTGCCATTTCCTTCTCCAGTGCATGAAAGGGAAAAGTGAAAGTGAAGTCACTCAGTCGTGTCCGACTCTTAGCAACCCCATGGACTGTAGCCTACCAGGCTCCTCCATCCATGGGATTTTTCCAGGCAAGAGTACTGGAGTGGGATGCCATTGCCTTCTCCGCCTTTGGCCACTATCAGTGACCAAATGATATGAACTAGAAGAGATAACTCATATTTAGGAAGAACGACTGAGGGAATCATTGTAGTATCGTGGCTGGCAGACAGGTGTTTATAACGTCTTTAATCATTTACCTATGAAAACAGAACCTGGGTGTTGCAGAAATTTGGAAAATACCTTCAATGCATTTATTCTTTAGTAAGAATTATTGTGGCATACATTAGCACTGTAAAACTAACTGCCCTATTTAGCAAATGTTATCAGTGACAAACTAACACAGAGCATTTTATTTTCGACAACTCTCACTAATAATTTTTTAACTAAGAAAGAAAAGGCATTTTTAAAATTTTTATCATAATTTTTATTCTTTATTTTAAAATCTTTTATTGAATTTCTTACAATATTGCCTGTTTTATGTTTTGATTTTTTGCCCCCGAGGCATGTGGGATCTTAGCTCCTAACCCGGGATCAAACCCACAGCCCCTACATTAGATGGCAAAGTCTAAACCACTGGACCACCAGTGAGGTCCCAGAAGGAGTTTTCAAATAGCTGTGCATGTGTCCATCAGGTTCTCTTGGACCAGAATGATGGCTCGTATTTCTTTTCCCCTGACTTTTGGCTCCAATTTTTGAGATCAAGGATTGTAACTGGGGTTCCTTAAGTCCCTAGAACCCCATCTTCCCAGCAGCTCTGACATTTCTGGCTGCAGTTTTCACACTGATCTCCCCCTATCTTTAGAACTAATTATTTATTGACATGGTTTAGGCTTATCTGTTTAGTAAAATGAGGCAGGAAAGTATGTCTAAGTCATCTGTGTATGACCAGTATCTAAGCCTGAGATGGCATCTTTTTGCAATGTCTTACGATAGTAGGTTCACAAAAAAAGACAATTTGATTGATTGGTATTTTTGAATGACAAATCAATTTATGGACAAGCCATCAAAGTTTCTTTTTTTTTAGGTTTTTTTTTCTTAGTTTCTCTCTGCAAAGCCTCAAAATAAAAAGCACACCTGCTTACATTATGTTTAAGTAGAAATGATGTATTATATATTTCCAGTTCCTAATTTTGTTCAAAATGAAGAAGTGGTGGCTCAGATGGTAAAAGCATCTGCCTGCAGTTCGGGAGACCTGGGTTTGATCCCTGGGTCAGGAAGATCCCCTGGAGAAGGAAATGGCAACCCACTCCAGTACTCTTGCCTGGAAAATTCCATGGATGGAGGAGCCTGATGGGTTACAGTCCATGGGGTTGCAAAGAGTCGGACACGACTAAGTGACTTCACTTTCATGTTCATAGAAAATTATACTCATCAGAAAACAGATTTTACTAAGCATTTATTTTTGAGGACGTACTGTGATCAAGTCATTGAGGATGCAAAAATATGTGTAATAAAGCACTGTCCTCAAGGTACACTCTTGGTGAAACCAGATATAGGTTTATGCTAGAATGAAAAATAGAAACAAGATAGAATGAAAAAAATTGTAAATACATTCACAATAGACTTGGTTGTTGTCTGAAATTTAGGGTTGTTACACACCTTGTTGAATTCACAAGCTCTTTGAGTACAAGAGCTATGTTTTTATTTCCTCTTATGTTTCAATTCCCAACAAGTCCTACAAAGAAAATCATATTATCAGACATTTATCCAAAAAGGATGCTCTCTAGAAAAAATTCTGATATTCTTTGTTGTAGTTCTACAAGTTAGTAAGTGGTTCATAGAGCCAACCTATATAGGTGGGATTAACAGATTTATATCTGTGTTTTTCTTCTCATTGTGTGACTTGTACGTCAGTGGGAATAACACACAAGGTCAGGAGGCAGCTGTTCTCTTACAGATTGTTCAGTTTGTTCAAAGGGAACAAGGTGTTTGGCAAGGGAAGGAGTCAACTCAGCAATTTAATAATACCCTGAATATTTTATATCTTCGAATACTTTATTTTTGAATAAACTGAGAGCTCTACAGTAGTCAAATATAGTCATGTATTGAGTGAGTGATTGAAAAGATCAACACTCCACATTATATATTAAAACCAACAATAGCAATAGGCATGAAATCATTGCAAAAATGAAGTGAACTTTAATTTGCTGCTAACTTTGCATACCTGTCTTGCTCTTTTATTGGCGTGGGAAAGAGAGGCTTGTATGTTCAAAAAGGTGGGGCTGTAAATACAGTTAGAGTAGAATTGCAAACATCATGAACCACAGTGCTTTTTTCTAAAACTTGTTACGTTTCAGTGGTTAGTAAGGTAAGTCCCTGCATTGTTATTTCCGAGTCCTTTGTGTTGAGTTCTGTGGGAGTCGATTGAAATCCTTCTCCCGTCTCTTTTGTGTGTGTGTGTGTGTGAGTGTTGGTGTTAAGTGTGAGTATGTGGGACTTAGGAGGAGAAAACCCTCCGAGGAAGTAAGCCAAAAAAACTGCACAAAGCAGCAGCAGAACAGGCCTCTGGAAAGTACTGTGTTTTATAGTAAGTTGGAATTCACAGCAGTAACTGTCACCCTAACAAATCCCCCCATGACTTGCTCTTTTATAAAATGTGTGCTCACTGGGTCAGAAAATGTGTCCCCAAATCTTTCATTAAACTCTTCTTCGATCGTGCTAAAAAAAGGATGATCTGGTGCCTATTCTTGGTTTTTTCTTGATATGTGTATTGGGCTGAGAAAATAGATCTTGGCAAGTCACTCTCCTCCCCACCTCACCAAGCTCTATTTCATTTTCATGTGAAGTTTTTGGCTGAGCCCCCACAGTGAAGAAGTCAAGAATTTGACTTAGAACTCTGAGTTTGCCTGGATTCATGAATCCAAATGTTCAGGGACCTTCAAATATACCCATGCAGCTAGCAGGTTACAAAAGCTCACTGTACCTCAGTTTGATCTTTATTTATTTTTTTACTTGACTGAGTCGGGTCTTAGTTGCAGCACTCAGGATCTTTCCCTGAAGTGCATGGACCCTCCAGTTGTGGTGCATGGGCTCAGTAGTTAACGACAAGTAGGCTTAGTTTCCCCTCAGCATGTGGGTTCCTCTTTTTTCAGTCAAGGATGGAACCCGTGTCCTCTGCATTGCAAGGCAGATTCTTAACCACTGGATCACCGGGGGCTCTATTCATCTTTAAAACGGTGCCAATGAGCTAGCAATGTTCAGGAACTGTTGTGAATATTAAATGAGTAAGCCTATGCTAAGGGCTTCCTCTTTCAAATGGTGCCAGTGAGGTAGCAATCTTCAGGGAGTGTTATGAAGATTAAATGAGTAACCCTATTTGGGCTTCCCAGGTGGTGCTAGTGGTAAAGAACATGCCTGCCAATGCAGGAGATTTAAGAGACTCCGTATCGATCCCTGGATTGGGAAGATCCCCTGGAGGAGGGCATGGCAACCCACTCCAGTATTCTTGCCTGGAGAATACCATGGACAGAGGAGTCTGGAAGCTACGGTCCGCAGGGTTGAAAAGAGTCGGACATGACTGAAACGACTTAGCATGCACATGCTAAGGGCTTAGAACATGCCCTGACAAATATGTAGCATCTGATATAAATATCCAAGTCATTCTGTTCACACTATTTACTGGGACCCCAACATGGAATTTGCTGATCCCACTGAGACGGTGAGGTACTATGGGTCCTTTTATGTAACCTGAAATTCCTTCCTGTTGTGGTTCACGCATGCAGGGTAGATGAAGGCTGGTTAAGGCAGCACCTGGTGGGAAGTATATGTGGGAGTGAGGAGGTGCTGCTTTGGGGGGAGCATATTAATTCTCCTCCTAATTAATTCTCCCAGATTAATTAAATCTGGGTACCAACATTCAATGATAATTGCATGCTGTATCCTCCTTACCCTAAAACCTATATTTAGCCATATCAGAAGGGGTGCTTAGAACTGTATATAAAAGCAATAAAGATTAAGCAACAATAGCTAAACCCAGCTTACAGAAATATTGCTATGTAGTTTTCTAACTTAAGCATAATTATGTATTTAGCAAACTATAAATTGAAGTTGGAAGCACACACAGAGATGTTTCTTCCATTGTTAAGGCACTGCAGAGGCTTTCAAACAACTTTATTCTATTCTATTTTTAATATATTATATATTTTTTACCTATGTTCCTCTTTCCTCTGACAAAATGTTATGCTTAGAACCAAGTACATAAGCAAGAGTCAGAGAGAGAAAAGACTGTATGTACAAGAGGGAGTGACTAGAAGCTGATCCATGAGGGGGATGGTCCTAAGATTTAGTTAATCCTTTCCTATCCACTCCTTGACAATTTCAGTGGATATTGAGGAAACAGCGAGACCTACTGACTTGAAAGAGAATGAGCTGTAGGATGAGACAGGTTGGCTTTCAAGTCTTGGTTCTGCCACTTACATGTAAGAAAATGACAAGCAAGTCTTTTGACATCTGTGACCCAAAAGATAAAGATCATAATAGTTAATCTATTACTGTGAAGAGTTGTAAGAAATTAACAAATATGTGGCCCAAGATAGAACAAGGTAGATACTGTTAATCTTTTCTATGTTCAGTGTCACTGGGTGCCTAGTGCCACCTTCTATAACAATAGCTGCTTCCCTGGGCAACATGATTGTTGCAGGCTCTAGTGGGGAAGACAGAAATAGACCCATCACCCTTTGTATATGATACTCACTGTTGCCAATGCCAGGCTTCCCAGGTGGCACTAGTGGTAAAGAACCCGCCTGCCAATGCAGGAGACTTGAGAGATGTGGGTTCAGTCCTTGGGTTGGGAAGATCCCCTAGAGGAAGGCAAGGCAGTCAACTCCAGTATTCTTACCTGGAGAATACCCATGGACTGAGGGGCTGGGTGGGCTACAGTCCATAGGGTCACAAAGAGTCAGACACAACTTAGTGACTAAGCATGCACACATGCATGTTCCAAATGACCTGCGCTGCCTCTAGACACCCACAGGCACTGCTGACTCAGGACAATGGCAAAGTTCTTTGTACTGAACTCCAAAAGCACAGCTCTTTCAAATCAAAACTGCAATGGTGTACTACCTCGCACCGATCAGAACGGCCATCACCAAGAAGTCTACAAATAATAAATTCTGGAGAAGGTGTGGAGAAAAAGGAACACTCCTGCTCTTTTTGTGGGGATGTAAATTGATGGATGCAACCACTATGGAGAATAGAATTGTTTGTTATTTAGTTGTTAGATCATGCCTGACTCTTTTGTGACCTCAGGTTCCTCTGTCCATGAAAATTTCCAGGCAAGAATACTAGAGGGGATTGCCATTTCCTTCTCCAGGGAATCTTCTCTACCCAGGGATCAAACCTGTGTCTCTTGCTTGGTAGGGAGACTCTTTACCACTGAGCCACCAGGGTAGACCAGAGAATAGTATGGATGGTCCTTAAGCCAAAAATAGGATTGTCATATGATCAGCAATCTTACTCCTGGGCATGTATCTGGAAAAGATGAAAACTCTAATTATAGAAGATATATGCACCCCAGCATTCACAGCAGCACTATCTACAATAGCCTAGACTTGGAAGCAACCTAAGTGTCCAGTGTCAGATGATGTATGGATAAAGAAGATGTGGTAAGTATATTCAATGGAATATTATTCAGCCATAAAAAGGATGAAATAATGTCATTAGTGGCAACATGGATGGATCTGCTAAATGAAGTAAGCCAGACAAAGACAAATATCTTATACTTTCACTTAATGTAGAATCTAATAAACTTATGGAAATGAAGGCATTTACAAAACAGTAGCAGACTTACAGACATAGAAGACAGTCTTATGGTTGCCAAGGAGGAAGTCAGGGAAGGCTAAATTAGGAGTTTGGGATTAACAGATATATGCTACTATCTGCAAAATAGCTAAAAAACAAGGTCCTACTGTATGGCAGTATCTTGTAATAACCAATAATTGAAAAGAATCTGGAAAAGAATATGTATATGTATAATGGAATTACTTTGCTGTACACCTAAAACTAACACAACATTGTAAATCAACTGTACTTCAATTTTATATATATATATATATATATATATATATATATATATTTTTTTTTTTTTAAAGAATGAAGCACACCTCTTTCAATGGGTATATCCAGCTCACTCCTGCATACACAGCTGGAGGGATCTGAATGAGCTGCAGCACTATTATGATATGGACTATATCATTGTTCAATAATTTTCATAAATGGAACACATGAATAGCTTTTGTGCTTACTATTGTAGGGTTCAGGAGTCCTGAGCAGGGCACACATCAAAACTCACTTAGGACTTATTAATGGATGAACCATTTTATATATGACCCTCGTGTGTGCATTACCTGCAATTAGAAATGCTTCAAATGAAACAGATCCCTTCTCCCTTTCACAGATGGAAAGGACTTTGGGGTGTCTTACAAACTGTATATGTTCTTTCTCCTATCTCCTGTTAAACTCCTTAAGTGGAAATTTTCCACCTTTGGACCTGTTTGCTGCCCTAGGGCTCTGCCAGGTTGGAAAGAGAGGGAGATTAGCTCAGTGGTGAAAGGATGGACAGAAAACCATCCTGTGCCCAGTAGTCCATCCTATTCCATTGGTCCCTCACTTCTGACTGCAATTTTCACCCCACCGAGGTGTGAAAACCTTTCCTGGGGAGAGGAAGATGCAAACCTCTCTATCAGCAGCAGGTTGAAGTCACTGTCTTCCTTGTTGCTGAGGAAGTGGGTCTGTGGCTTGGCCTCTGATTTCGCTCAGACACTTGAACTCTTCATACTCTATTAGACACACATGAAGGAAGGAAATTGGACTTTCTCAGGTTGCAGATGTATCAGCAGGGATGTATGGCTGAAAATTAATTCCCTGACACAGACTGATGAAGCCAGCAGTTTCTCTCTGTAGTACTGAGGGTTTTAAAAATATATTTTTATAACACATGGTCTCAATGTTACATATTTTCCCTAGTTCAAAATGCTATTGATATCTTGACGATGAGACCTGGAACCCTCTATTTTCATAAACAATGTTCTTGTCAATTAGTCAGAATGTCAAGAAATTGGTCAGTAAGTGTGTCTTGCAGTGAAAATACTCTAAAGAAATCTGCTTATCTTGTAATGATGCAGAATGCCATTTAATTATAAAGTGTTCCATGAATTGGCATACTATTAAATTTAGAGTTTATTAACACTTTAAAAAGGCCGCTTTTGTTAATGTTTTTATTTATCTTTGAAGTTCATGTCTTTACACGTGAACTTTCTTTTCCTTCCCTCCTTATGCAAGTAATACATTACACATTGCTAATCATTCAAGGTTCATTCATGATGCATTGGTGGAGGTCATTCTTAAGCCAACCTTGCTTATTTTAAAATATGATTTTTTTTTCTTTTTACTTTAATTTACTATAATAAAGTCTCATATAAAATCTCCGGCCATTAAAATTTACATGTCACTTATCATCTATGGCTACAGGAGTAAGTCCCTTTATTTTTATGATTCCTTGTCCTCTTTCTTAAAAGAAGGCAGCAGCTGATTTATCTCATGTGGTTGTTTTGATGACTACATGGCTGATAGATGTTAGGGAACTTCAAAACCTAAGAAATATTATACAAATTTGTAAGACAGTTGCTATTACCATGTGATTATACTAACCCATATTGTACTTGGAGCAGAAGCAATAATCTAATCAAGATGATTAAAATCTATAACAGAAATAGCATCCAGAGGATGCTCAATATATTGACTGAAAGATAAGACTGAAGGATTTAATGAGAGTTGGCGGGACTCTCTTGACTGTGTGTTGAAGCCAAATAATTGGGATCTTTCTATGCTACAAACACTGACATCAGAGAATGCTTTTAGAAACTGAAAACCATGCTGAAGCAAAAAGGCAGAAACAAAGACTTGAAAAGATCCAAAGGTTATAGTCATCCCCCAAATGCATCCAAGGCCAGCTTCTCTTCTGCTCCAGCAACAGCTCACACCAGGGGTGAGTTCAGAGATGAAAAGCAGTAGTCATTTTTGTACTTTAAAATTTTGTACTTTTAAATAATACTGCTTTAAAACTGAGTAGTATTAGAGAGATGAGGCTTGTGGTCACTTATCAGTCAAATCTCTGCATCTCTCTGGGTTTTAAATAAATCACTTTGTAGAGTAAGTCTTGAAAGGAATTTGAGTAGACCAGCCAAACTAACTACAAACATAAGAAGGAGCTCATTGCACCTAGTGAATGGCTTTTTTAGTATTGAGTTTGGTGTGTATGTATGTGTGTGTGTGTTTCCTTCTGGAAAACCAGAGACAGTATAACCAGATGCTAATGTTTCTGTGCTAGCAAGCAATCAAACATCCTATAGGTTTTGGAAAGAGGACAGGTGATTTGCATCGGGCTTATTGATGAATGGGATTGATCTCATGTGGATAGACACACAGGCAAGCTCAGGGAGAGAGAGAGTTGCTGAGTCATGCCCTTGTGGCAGTTTGAATTACTTTTATCTGAGTTTCCTTTGGCCAATAATTTTGATTTGCCTGGTTCACAGTCCTTATTTGGTGTATCTCAGGATCCTCTCACATGTTCAAACGCATCTCTTAGCCAACATGGATCTCGTAACCAAAGAGGCCTGTGGGTAGAGCATCCTTTGACATTATTCCCCTTTGACCTCCAAGGAGCCTTTCTCTGCTAGTGTGATCCAAGAGGTCTCCTGACTTTAAGAATGAGAAATATGTGGTCTGGGCAGGGCCCAGCCTCCTCCCTTAATTGTTCTGCTATTGTAGTCTTGCCTACAGGGGATGAATCTCTAATCACTTTACCCTGTGGGGAGGGAGCTTTCCCTTAGGAGAGAAAATAAGGGTAAAAGATGCAGGGATGATAAAGAAGAGAGGAAGCAATTGACAGCATTCTGACTTTCGGTTGTGTTATTTCTAGGCTAAAAAACAAAACAAAACAAAACACTGGTAGAACCCTAGGAAAGTGTAGTGAATGGTTGTAGTGGAATCCTAAGAAAAAGATATACATATATATATATATATATATTTTTTTTTTTTTGCGATAGGAAGGTACTTATTTTCAGATAATAAGGTACTTATTTAAGCTTTTAGCTCAGCAGTAAAGAACCCACCTACTAATGCAGGAGATGAAGTTTCGATCCTTGGATCAGGAAGATCCCCTGGAAAAGGAAATGGCAACCCACTCCAATATTCTTGCCTGGAAAACCCCATGTACTGCGGATAAGGTATTTATTTATTTGTGAGAATATGGAGACTTGGAGTGCAAGGGCCATTGAATCTTTTCAGAGTCCCTGACTCCTTCAAGCTTCAAAATATATTTACCTTGATCTTTGAGTGTGCTGGCAGGAGGTTCTGTATTTTTGGTTGTTCTATAGGAAAGAGCCATTCAGAAGTTCTCAAACAAAAAAAAAAAAAAAAAAGAAGTTCTCAAAAACATGTAGGCAACTCCTTGATTGTTGTTCTCTTCCTCTGTTCAGCTTATATGAAAATAGATACAAATATATAATATTTTAATACTATCTATAATACTATCTATAAACTATCTAAGCACTCCTGAGTCTGACTCTGCTTTGTGCTAGGCATGTTGCACCATGCTTGGAAGTGTATGCTACAATAACAGTATAAGGATAAATCCTCATCTTGAGCTTGAGGAATTAATGTTATGCTGAGGTATATTATAAAAATAAAAAAAGAAATGCTGAAGCATCTATTACAGAGGCAGTGCACTTAAGTTACCTAAAGGTTTGCAGCTCTAAGTGTCAAGTGTATAAGGGGAGCCTGACAGTGGAGATTTCAATTCAGTAAATATTTATCAAATACCTCTCCTATCTCTTTCTCAATACTTAGGACACCAAGACAAGTCAATCACAGCCCTGTTCTCTGCTTGCTGATAAGTCTTCAAAGAAAAAATGGGCAAACAGAAAAAATAAAAGTATAGGTTAGAAGGTGGGCTATTATTTTTTGTTATTGAGGAATTGGAAATAAATTAGTTAACTCAATTGTTGTAAATAGCCTGCATGCAACATTTTAACCTTAATACCATTGCTTTCCTAATTGAAAGGTCCAAATTCCCCAATATTTCTACATAACTCCGTATGGAAAGTTGGGAAAGAGATGGATTGAGTCAGCTTGATCTGATACATGACTTGGTTTTCTCTCCCAGGCTTTCAAGTCTTTTTGAAATCCCATTCTAGTGGGAGATGTGATTTTTTTTTCCTGTCCTTTATTATCAAAAGACCTTTGGTTCACAAAGGATGAGAACTGGAAAGAGTTTGGAAACTTTGACATGCAAACAAAATACTATTAAGTACTCTTTCTCAGAGAAGTCAGAAATTATGCTTGGATCAACGGCTTCCCAGGTGGCGCTAGTGGTAAAGAACTTGCCTGCTGATACAGGAGACTTAAGAGAAATGGTTTCAATCGCTGGATTGGGAAGATCCCCTGGAGGAGGTCAGGGCAACCCACTCCAGTATCCTTGCCTGGAGAATACCATGGACCGAGGAGCCTGACGGGTGACAGTCCATAAGGTTGCAAAGAGTCAGGCATGACTGATGCGACTTAGCACACACAAGGGTTTCCCAGGTGGCTCTAGTGGTAAAGAATTCACCTGGCAATGCAGGAGCCTCAGGAGATGCAGGTTCGATCCCTGGGTCTGGAAGATCATCTGGAGGAGGAAATAGCACACATTCCAGTATTCTTGCCTGGAGAATCATACCGACAGAGGATCCTGCAAGCTGCAGTCCATAGGGTCACAAAGAGTCAGATACTACTGAGTACCTGAGCACACTCACACACATGCTTGAATCAGGAAATATTTTCAAAGAGTAGTTGGAATTTGAAAAGAAATCTAAATATAGATGAAGAATTTTATGTGGAAGATAGTTGAGGAAGGAAATTCCACTTGCAGAGACTGAGTGGAGACACAAAAATCAAACAGTATGAGACGTGATAGGGACAGTTTGTAGTGATATTTTGTGAAAGCTTAGCATGTATTAATGAAAAAAGTGTGAAGTAAATCCTGGAATGTAGGTGTCAACCACATCGTGGAAAGCTTTAAATACTAAGACTTAAGTAAAATCCAGTAGACTGTGGGAGAGTCATATAGAGGCTTTGTTGAAGATAACAATGCGGTTGAAGTTTATCTTAGCAAAATTAGTACAGTTGTCATATGTGAATTATCTAGAATAAGACAAGTAAGTGTTAGAGAAACCAATTAATGAGCTATTAAAAGAGTCTGGGCAAGATATATAAAAAAGAAGTCTGAATTAATTAGATGGCAATGGGCAGGGAAAGGAGTGGGCAAATGAGATCCTTATCATGAAGGCAGAATCCTGCATGATTTGGAATATATCACGTGAAATAAAGTGAGTGGCTCGGATGAATATAAGGGAAATCTGAAGAGTGAGGGAATGTGTCTCCAAGAATATGTATCTGGTTGGTTAAGAACGTGAGAATGTCATTATCCGAAACTAATCAGGAAAAGAAGGTGGTTGTTCCAGATGATAGATGCAAAGCCACTTGGAGGTCTAAATATCTTAGAAAGAGGAGTGTATTACTTGCAAAGCCATATTTTAGAACAATGAATTTGGTGGGAGTAAGGGGACGGATTGAAGGGGCTAAGTGCTTTGAATAGCAGTTAGTTGGTCATTATTAGAACCTTCAAAAAAGGGACCATCACAAAATGTCAGGATACCTTGTTGTCATTCATGTTCAGTCACTAAGTCATATCTAAATCTTTGTGACCACATGGACTGCCAGCACACCAGGCTTCCCTGTCCTTCGCTATCTCCTGGAGGAGTTTGCTCAAAGTCAGATGCATGGAGTCAGTGATGCCATCCAACCAGCTCATCCTCCATCACCCCCTTCTACTCTTGCTCTCAATCTTTCTTAGCATCAGTCTTTTCCAACGAGTGGGCTCTTTGCATCAGATGGCCAAAGTATTGGAGCTTCAGCTTCAGGATACCTAGGTAGAAACTAGTGGGGCATCACAGTAAATAGTGATCATCTGTGGTTGAACTTTGTGGGACTTCCCTGGCAATCCAGTGGTTAAGACTCTGTACTTCTACTGCAGGGGGCATGGGTTCAATCCCTCGTGGGGGAGCTAAGATCCTGCATGACATGTAACACAGCCAAAAGATAGGGTGAAAAAAATAAAAATAAGAATAAATGGACTCTTTGTCTAGCAAGTGATCATGTGCATTGATTTTTAAGAAGAGGAATTTTCAGGGGCAGAGAGCCTACATAATTTAAATATGGAAGTCAATTTTCTCCAAAAGGAGCAGCCCTTAACTAACTTTTCTGGGAGGCACACACACATTGACAGGGAAGGAGGGGAGAAATCCACGTATTTTCATTGAGGGCCCCCTGCAGTCAAAGGATAAAGACAAGAAAGACACATATTGATAAAGAAATTTTAATAACTGGAAGGAAAGGATAACACTTTTCAGCTTACAGAACTTGAGTACAATTACCTGACATCTATTTTTTAAGAAAGAGAAGGAAATTTAATTGAATGCACAGTTAGACATCTATCAAAATGAATTTTCTTTAAAAATCTCATATAACAATATCCCATTTCTTTCTCAGCATAATGATTTCTTACCAACAAAGCCTGTCAGTGTTTCCTAGAAGCAATATTGAAGTGACTTCTTGCTGGAAATTCAGCAAATGAACTTTTTTTGCTCCCAGAATCTCTCTCCTCATTAGGCTAGTTAGAAATTCGCCCGGGGCTCCCAGCCCTTTTTCTCTCTGATGGATGCTAAGTGTAGAGGAGCTAATGGACACTTTAACTGTTAGGGGGCTTTCGATTCAATCCCTTGCAGCCTGGCAGCTCATTCCAAGTCCTTTCAGAAGAGCTGCAATCATATGCACAAATATGATGGTTAAATATGGGCTGGAAGGGAAATAGTTTTTTTTTTTTTTTCCCCCCCATGACTAAAGGAAAAACTTGTTAAAAACAGGTAATAATTTCTGAAGGTTTCCAACAGGCTGGGACCCTTACTCCTTTAAAAGGTACCCCCCCTGGTGGACTTGTTCCTTTAGCAGTTTGTTCCTAACAAGGAGAAAGGTGGGGAAGAACGCCTTTTCTCTAGTTTCTCTGTTGATACAGCCTCCTCCTGTGGGCCATCGTCTAATTTTTTTTTTCCTTTAAACTGCCATCTAATAGCAATTGCTTATAGAATAAAATAGCCTTAAAACAGCTTGGATTTCAAATAAAGAAAAATAAGAACCCTGAAACATGAACATGAAATACATTTCCATGTAAATGTGTATCATCTGAGAATAGGTACAATTAGCTGTTTTCCCAGTTACTTAAACTTTCTCTGATTTTCCCATCTCTCCTCTGTGCTTATCTCACACTGATATCAACAACAATATATTGGTCAGTGCTTATTCGCTGATTGTCTGTGTTTCCTTTGTTCTTCCATCTAGTTGGAAGGTTTTTAAGAGATCGTCTCTTTTCTTCCACTTCTTAGCTTCCTCCCAGTGGGTCTGACAATCAGACTCTGATTTTACAATTCTTGATTGCATTCTTAATCTATAGGTTAAATTTGGTTTGGGGAATATTGGCTTGATGTTTCAGATGGTTTAGATCCAATAATCCACAAATGTCTAGACATTTAAATGAGGTCAGGAAAAAAAAATCTATTCTTTGAAATTTATTTAGCAATTCCAGACATCGATTTGGAGAATGTGTCTTCCACAGGCAACAGAAAGAGAAATTTGTTCTGGTTCTAAATATGAATCAAAGTGGCAAGACCCAGACTGTCCTATCTTTCTAAATGTAAGCTCTTTTTGAAATCTATAAAGATGCTCCTGTGAATCTGTCTGGTGCTGAAGCATCAAGGCACAATTTATCCAAAATGACTGCCATTGCTAGAAGTCAAGAGCTGAATGTAAAGAGATGCTGCTTTGCCAAGGCATTGGAGCTCAAATTTTAGTACTGATAATGGTGTTTTCTCCAGAATGTTCCCTCATGATTTTTTTAAGTCAACTGACTATTTTGTTTTCTTGGAAAAAAAATATATTTTGTATGATGACTGTAGGACTTGATGGAACAGGATCCAAAGCTCAAGTGTCTTGGTAAAAAACAAGGGCTTTTGAATCTGTGGTGGTCCATAGGCTGCCGTTCTGGCAACAGCATGTCTCACTGCTGATGGCATGACCTAACATAATGTGACACGTACCAGAAGAAGTAATGTGACAAAATGGATCGAGCAGGTAATGCCATGTTTGAAAAATATGACATCTCATCTGAAACCATTCCTGCCTTCAGCAAAGATACTACCTCAAAGGGCACCTTGCTGTTGTCTACATCCTTCAAGCTTCAAATGATGTCATCAGGGCCATATCATCATGAGCACAGAAGTAAGTAGCATTCAGGCAGTGACAAAAGGTAACCTTGGAGATCTACTGTGCTCCAGAACTCAGTCAGAGGAGGTATAATTAGGCAGTGAGCAAGAAGATGAGCTGTCTGTCTTCTCTACCACGGGTCCCTAGTACTCTTATCTACAAGAAGGTAGTCAAATTATTCCTCACGTGGATCAGGTGGGGCTGAGAAAGCTTTAATCTGTACCACCAAGATTCCACTGCAGAGAGTTTCACAACTTGGCCCAAGTTCATTTTCTCCTTTAATTAATAGAGTTCATGTATTTATTATGTGTATTGGCCAGGGGCCAATCAGAAATAGAGAAACCACTCTAAGAATTTCAAACAGAAGAAAATTTAGTAAAGAAACAGAGTTAAAAATTGTTGGAAAGGATTATAGGGAACCATAGGGAATGGTGGTGCTGCCAGGACATCAGAAACTAGAAGAGTCAACTACCCCTCTCCCACCCAGGGCTAGAGAATGAATAGTGAAAAAGTGGAGTCAATTCCTTAGCTCAACCCACAAATGTTATTGCAGCCCAGTTTTGTTTTTTTTTAAAAATATTGTTAGTTATTTATTTATTTGGCTGCACTGCGTCTTAGTTGCAGCCCTCGAGATCTCTGGGTCATGTGGAATCTTTCCTTGTGATGCATGGATTGTCTAGTTGTGGTGCAAGGGTTTAGTTGCTCCACAGCATGTAGGATTTTAGTTCCCTGACCAGGAATTGAACCCATGTCCCCTGCATTTGGAAGGTGGATTGTTTACCACTGGAGCACCAGGGAAGTGCCGGAGCCCAGTTTTTTTTAATCCTCTATCCGCTACTTCTGTTGCTAGAATCCAACCCCAGGATCCAAGTGACAAGGAGTCCAACAAATGTAGTTTCCAGTCTTCCAATCCCTGAAATACAGAGCTTAGGATAGGGAGAGGAGGTTGAGCAGTATGAGGATGGGACTTAGTATAAGAAGACAATGTTGAACATATTATGCTTCTTTAGCTATTGTAATGAAAGGTGAACAAAACAAAGATAGAGTGGAAGTAAGTCTCAGGTAAAAGCATGAATATTGTTATCTATCTTCATGCATCTGAAGCTGGACAATAGTGTATGATATGTATTATCCTTAGTGAGACCCAGAGGCTGCAACATTATCTAAAGATATGACCTATATAGCTACCGTGTACTTAGTTGCTCAGTCGTGTTCAATTCTGTGGTACCACGGACTGTAGCCAACCAGGGACTCCACCAGCTCTCCGTGGAATTTCCCAGACAAAAATACTGGAGCGGGTTGTCATTTCCTACTTCAGGGGATCTTCCCAACCCAGGGATTCAACTTGCATCTCCTGCAGTGGCAGAGATTCTTAACCACTGGTGCCACCTGGGAAACACCTATTTAGCTCTAGTGCACATCAAATGATTGAACTTTAACCTTAATTGCCAAAGTTTTTGGAAATAATTTTAGCACTTACAGTTCTCAAAGTCTGGAATCGATTTACAATAGTGGATTGGAACTGATGCTTTGCTAGTTACTGTCTTCTTAACTTAAGAAAAATAAATGTTCCATATTCAATTAAAGATTGACCCTAATACCCATGGAAGAGAGACACACATGTTTAATACATTACTACAAATCTTGTAGAGTACCACATTTCTCTTTTCAGAGTAGCATAAAGTAGGAAGAAATTTATTAAACATTAAAGAATTTACATTTGAGTCTCAAAAAGAATTTCCTAAAGCAAACTTATTTTTTCACTTGGCACAGAAGTGCCTCATTATCTTGATCATTACAGAGAAAATGAGGTGTTCCATTTAGCTGTTTTTTTCACATAAGCAGAGACTACCTTTTTAATTTATTTTTAATCATTGTAATATTTAAGAGTAACGTTTATTGTTTTCTTGCATGCAAAATTAATATCTGATGGAGAAGTTGAATCAAGATTGCAAACTGAAGTCATTTTTCTACTTCCCTTCCCACTGAAAGTTAACTGAGATGACAGAAATGCTATTAAGAAAGAATAATTTTATATAAACACTAGAAAATAAGAAAGTATTCAAAACATAAACTTTTAGGAAAACTTGGAAGAGAAAAAGGAGTTGGGATAAATTTTCAGAGGAATCAGAACATGGAAAATTGCCTAATGCCAATAATAAGAACCCCTATTTAATGCAAGTTTGAGAAAATCCAAGCTTTATGGCCATCAATGCCAAACTAGTAGAGGCACGTGTGCGTGCCATGCTCAGTCGCTTCCATCGTGTGCGACTCTTTTCGACCTCATGGACTGTAGCCCGTCAGGCTTCTCAGTCCATGGGATTCTCTGAGCAAGAATACTGGAGTAGATTGCACTTCCTTCTTCAGGGGGTCTTCCCAACCCAGGGTTCGAACCTGTGTCTCCTGCATTGTAGGCAGATTCTTTACCAACTGAGCTACTAGGGAAGCCCAGTAGAGACACATGGGAAAACAAAATTACTGTATCTGGATTAGCTGAGAGAGCTGGATTCTTCCAGCTCTCCTACTTACATATTCGGTTTCCTTTTTCCTATATATTGTGTGTATGCATGTTTTAATTTTATTTAAAAACAAACATTGATGCTGAGATTTCTTCTGCTTCTTAATGTAAATATTTTTAAGGTGGATTATCCTTTATAATTTGAGTACAATTATATATTATCAAATATTTTCTTATGTATTTATATTTTAATTTAGTCATCAGTTGAAAGGTCAATCTGGGTTAATATTTGGCAGTGCATGGTTGAGTAGGGCATGGATTTGACTGGGTCTTTTTTAATTTGTCCAAATTCTAAGATCATTGGCTGTAGGTGGATAGGCATAAGGCTTACCAAATATCCAGTGTCCTGTAACCCTGATGGAAACTGTTCTTGCTATATGGTTTTATTTTTGTTGTTGTATGCTTCTCTTTCTTTTTGTCTGCTTGGTTTTTTAAATTTTTGATTATTTAATTTTTGGCTGCACTGGGTCTTCATTGTTGTGAGCAGGCTTTTGCTAGTTGCAGAGAGCGAGGGCTACTCTCTAGTTGTGGTGGACAGGCTTCTCATTGCAGTGGCTTCTCTTGTTGCGGAGCACAGATTCTACGCTTGGATTTCAGTAGTTGTGGAGCACAGACTTAGTTGCCCCATGGCATGTAGGATCTTCCTAGACCAGGGACTGTACAGATGTCCCTTGCATTGCAAGGAGGATTCTTAACCACTGGACCATCAGGGAATCCCTGTTTGTTTTGTAATATACAGAAGGGAACCTACGGAGTATGTATTTAGTTCTTTGCCAGAATTAACATGTCTAAATCTAAAACTGCCAAAATGCATCACTCCCACATCATTCCTACAACAACTCCCTAATTTCAGCCATCAGCCATGACTTTTACTTGAAATTGTTGTCCCAGGATAAATTTATAAGTTGATGTCTAAGTTAGAGGGTGAAAGGGGTGTGATATCCAGAAGCGAAATGGCTTTGGGTACTCTAGAAATTATTTTTCCCATATAGTAGGGGTGGAAATATACAGTTTGATTACTAGCCTACTGGTTTGTAAATTTATCAAATCACAATGAAGAGCAGTGAAAATATACAAACATTTTCTGTGTGGACAGACTCTTCTTTCTCAGGACCACATTCATGCCTGGAATGGTTTAATTGTATCCTGGATTTTGGTAAATTACCAGTGATTTCCCAAGTTTCAGGATGGTTGAACTCCAGCATCTCTTGTGCATTTTCATACTTGTTTTAATCAAATCGTGCTATTTAGCCACCTTCTTCATTTCAAAGTCCAAGGGAAGATTACTTTCATTTTGAAGAGAGAATTTTTGCCCCTTAGAGCAGTATCACAATTTAAAGTAATTTGTCAATGATCAAACAGCATGTAAAGCGGTGGATTCAGGATTTAATTCAAGTCTCTATGTTACCAAAGGCCATCCTCTTTATATCTTTTCTTTTAAATTTATTTTCATTGCAGCATACATCATCAAGAAGGTTGATTTACACTAGGGCTTATAAGTTAGAAATATTTTTAACACCTGGAATGACAGAAGTAGGCATACTACAAAGGGTGAGAAAAGTTGGAGAACAATTTAGAAGCAGGAAATTACATAACACTCAGGAAGACATCTAGTTTCCTCATAAGGTAGAACAAATGTACAACATTAGTGGCAAACAAGGCCATGATAGTGAAGGTACTGCATCCTAAGCTATTATACCCCGAACTGAAGAAATTACACCTGCTTCTCTAAGAGTTCAGCATCATTAAAGGTGACTTATTTTGGTAACTTAGCAAAGTATGCTGTGTAGGTTGGAATGCAAGAGGGTATAAAAGTGATCAAGACAAGTTCAGGCATTTTGTGATTGGAAGTGAACTGTATTTAGAATAAAATTAAGCTTGATCCAAAGGAATTTTGAAGAATTAGTTAACTACAACATGGATATTTATGTATTAGTAGCTAAAACAATATTCAAATTATTAATATCATATTCACATAAGAAGTAGGTAGATTCCCATTTTCAGAATAAAATGATAAGGTTAATTTTAGACATGCTTAGAATGAGCAGATCATAGGTTACCCAGGAGATGGTGTCCAATAGACAATGTAGGTTTAGATCCATCAGATAGCTGAAGGGTGAATTTTAGAGTATTCTAAATAAAGGTGATAAATTGTATCCAGCACATAGTAACTGCTCAAATATTAATAAAACTGAATTAGCTTGCTTTGGAGCTGAATGGAATTGAACAGAGTTATCAAGTTAAACAGAGAAAAAAGTAGTCAATTAGAAGGAAACTCAGGCAGTGAAGTTGTAGTGTTACAGAAGGTATCATACAGGCTAAGGGAGGACAAGGGCTAGAAAGAAGATGCTGGTGGGAACACAGAGTGGTCTGTATGGTAGCTAGCTTCAAGGAATTCTGTAATATGCAAGCATTTACATTCAAAAAAGCCATGTTTATTGAATGTTTCCTAGTGAATACAGGCTTCTCTGGTGGCTCAATGGTAAAGAACCTGTCTGCCAGTGCAGGAGACACAAGAGACTGAGGTTTGATCTCTGGGTTAGGAAGATCCCCTGGAGGAGGAAACGGCAACCTGCTCTAGTATTTTAGCCTGAAAAATCCTATGGACAGAGGAGCCTGATGGGCTACAGTCCATGGGGTTGCAAAGAGTCAGACACAACTGAGTGACCGAACATGCACACACATATAGTGAATACAGCAAACATAATAGTGAGAAGCCATTCCATGGATGTAGGTGTTGCAGTTCACAAGGCAGGCAACTTCACCAGGTGCTAAAGTAGTACTGAAGTTAACCTTAGATACTACTGTCCTTGAGGAGTTTGCATTTTTATGAGGAAGATCAAACAAGTGGAAGAGTAGGAAAGGGTCCTATGAGAAAAACAATTCTACCTTTTCTGCAAAGACATTCACATTTCAGTGACATTGGGTGCTTCCTCATTAATTTCTAATGAATTAATGAAATCATAAATAATACACCCTTCCTTAGCTAGACTGAAGCTCTACAAGGTCAGAGATCATGTAGGCTTTGTTCATGATACTTCCTCAGCACCTAGAAAGAACCTGCACAAGAGTTCCTCAATAAGATATTAAGAATAATAATTAATGGATGGATCTATGGGTGAATAGGTGAGTGGACAGATGAATAGATGAAGGCATCCCTGACCAGTTTTCATATGTGAATACACTGCTTTCCATCACTGCCTTTCTTCTTTCAATGTATCTACTCATCTATGTGTTTCAGCTATTATTCCAATCCTTAGTTGAACCACAACAGAACAGGTAATGAAGTATTCAGTAGAGCTGCTGTTTGAAGTCGGCCACATTGTATCTCTCAGTCTTATGTCCTTGAGTTTCCCTCAACATCACAGCAGCAACGAGGGGACCTTAAAAATACAAGAAAAGATACGGTTAGATTTTTTTGAAAGATAGAAAAATGCAATTTTCTTCACTTTCTCAAAATGATATAGCTTTTGAAAATATTAGACTTTTTACCAACTTCTGCATTCAGAACTAAAGAGTCGCCTTTCAATTGCTTCCTACATGAACATAATGTGATTTGATGTTGTCGCCCAGTTCGAATAAATGGAAAGTTATTTGCAGTTAGTCTGAGAGGTTCTGAAGGACTCTTTATGGAGAGTTGATCAGATTTTGCTAGACTCTGAAGTCCTTGAGATCCATGTAACCACCCAAGGACATCAAATTATTTGAGGGAGAGATGAGAAAACTTATTCTGATTCAACTGAGACTATTCTCTGACTTTCTAAAGCTTCAGACAACTTAGGAATGAATGCACACTGCACATGTCTCTTTCTGAAATGTTCTCCACCTTAGTTTTGACATGAGAGTGAAAGAACAATTCTATAATATATGAAGATATCTGTGGGTTCTATAGACATAGGAAATTTGTGATATATCTCAGGAAGGCATCTTATTTCATTAAATTCCTGGTCAATTCCTGCTATTGTGTGAGGTGGGCTCTTCTCTATTAAAATCAGTCTGGAAACATTCTGAAATGACTTCATGGGAAACTAACACTCCTGCAGATTGGACCACAGAGGCCATAGGTATTTCTGTGCCTTAAAATTATATTCTAGCTTGCATGGCTAGATTTGTACATAGAGTATTTGTTTTGAGTACTAATGGGCTTCATGTAACAAAGGACACTGGGCTCACACTTGGGATATTTTAGGGAAGTCTTTGTTAAGGGCCAATTCCACTGTATAGTCATAAGGAATTTGATTTAGGTCATACCTGAATAGTCTAGTGGTTTTCCCTACTTTCTTCAATTTAAGTCTGAATTTGGCAATAGAGAGTTCATGATCTGAGCCACAGTCAGTTCCCAGGCTTATTTTTGCTGACTGTATAGAGCTTCTCCATCTTTGGAGAATATAATCAATCTGATTTTGGTATTGACCATCTGGTGATGTTCATGTGTAGAGACTTCTCTTGTGTTGTTGGAAGAGGGTGTTGGCTATGACCAGTGCATTCTCTTGGCAAAACTCTGTTAGCCTTTGCCCTGCTTCATTCTGTACTCCAAGGCCAAATTTGCCCCTAACTCCAGGTGTTTCTTGACTTCCTACTTTTGCATTCCAGGCCCTATGATGAAAAGGACATCTTTTTGGAGACATCTTTTGGGGCATAGACTTGGATTACTGTGATATTGAATGGTTTGCCTTGGAAACAAACAAACATCATTCTGTGAAAGTGCTGTACTCAATATGTCAGCAAATTTGGAAAACTCAGCAGTGGCCACAGGACTGGAAGAGGTCAGTTTTCATTCCAATCCCAAAGAAAGGCAATGCCAAAGAATGCTCAAACTACTGCACAATTGCACTCATCTCACAATCTAGCAAAGTAATGCACAAAATTCTCCAAGACAGGCTTCAACAGTCCATGAACCATGAACTTCCAGATGTTCAAGCTGGATTTAGAAAAGTCAGAGGAACCAGAGATCAAATTGCCAACATCCGCTGGATCATCAAAAAAGCAAGAGAGTTCCAGAAAAACATCTACTTCTGCTTTATTGACTATGCCAAAGCCTTTGACTGTGTGGATCACAACAAACTGGAAAATTCTGAAAGAGATGGGAATACCAGACCACTTGACCTGCCTCCTAAGAAATCTGTATGCAGGTCAGGAAGCAACAGTTAGAACTGGACTGGAATAGCAGGCTGGTTCTGCTAAACAGGGAAAGCAGTACGTCAAGGCTGTACATTGTCACCTTGCTTATCTAACTTATATGCAGAGTACATCATGAGAAATACTGCACTGGATGAAGCACTAGCTGGAATTAAGATTGCTGGGAGAAATGTCAATAATCTCAGATATGCAGATGCTGCTGCTGCTGCTGCTAAGTCGCTTCAGTCGTGTCGGACTCTGTGCGACCGCATAGACGGCAGCCCACCAGGCTCCTCCGTCCCTGGGATTCTCCAGGCAAGAATACTGGAGTGGGTTGCCATTTCCTCCTCCAGTGCAGGAAAGTGAAAAGTGAAAGTGAAGTCGCTCAGTCGTGTCCGACTCTTCGCGACCCCATGGGCTGCAGCCTACCAGGCTCCTCCGTCCATGGGGTTTCCCAGGCAAGAGTACTGGAGTGGGGTGCCATTGCCTTCTCCAGATATGCAGATGACACCACCCTTATGGCAGAAAGTGAAGAAGAACTAAAGAGCCTCTTGATGAAAGTGAAAGAGGAGAGTGAAAAAGTTGGCTTAAAACTTAACATTCAGAAAACTAAGATCATGGCATCTGGTCCCATCAATTCATGGCAAATAGATGGGGAAACAGTGGAAACAGTGGCTGACTTTATTTTTCTGGGCTCCAAAATCACTGCAGATGGTGACTGCAGCCATGAAATTAAAAGATGCTTGTTCCTTGGAAGAAAACATGACTAACCTAGGCAACTTATTAAAAAGCAGAGACATTATTTGACAACAAAGGTTCATCTACTCAAAGCTATGGTTTTTCCAGTGGTCATGTATGGATGTGATATTTGGACTGTAAAGAAAGCTGAGCACCAAAGAATTGATGCTTTTGAACTGTGGTGTTGGAGAAGACTCTTGAGAGTCCCTTGGACTTCAGGGAGATCCAACCAGTCCTTCCTAAAGGAAATCAGTCCTGAATATTCATTGGAAGGACTGATGTTGAAGCTGAAATTCCAATACTTTGGCCACCTGATGCGAAGAACTGACTCATTCAACATCAGGGAAAAGACCCTCATGCTGGAAAAGATAGAAGGCGGGAGGAGAAGGGATGACAGAGGATGAGATGGTTGGATAGCATCACCGACTCAATGGACATGAGTTTGAGTAAACTCCAGGAATTGGTGATGGACTGGTGTGCTACAGTACGTGGGGTTGCAGAGTCTGACAGGAATGATTAAGTGAACTGAACTGAAGTGATGTTAAGGGCCAGAAAATTTGATATAGGGTTGACATGTCAGCATTTTTTTTCTGATAATTCAACAGGCTGGAGAGGGGAAAGAAAGATTTTCACAGGATGCTGGTTTGTGTGGAAGGCCAGCTGTATTTTAGATGAATAGAGGAAGGGCTGTGGTGATAGAGTATTCTGCACTGGGGCAGCGATTGAAGAAGGATGAGAAGGCAGTGGAGGAGCCAATAATCTAGCAAGAGTGCCCAGGAGAAGCACTACAAAGGAGGCAGAAATTCTGGATGTGTTCATACACAGGAATTTTCTGTGTACTTTTTACAATGTGCATGTTCAGTTCTTCAGATGTGTCAGACTCTGTGACCCCAGGAACTGTAGCCTTCCAGGCTCCTCTGTCCAGTGGATTTCCCAGGCAAGAATACTGGAGGGTGTTGGCATTTCCTTCTCCAAGGGATCGAATCCACGTCTCTTGCATTGACAGGTGGATTCTTTACCACTGAGCCACCTGCTGCTGCTGCTGCTGCTGCTGCTGCTAAGTCACTTCAGTCGTGTCCGACTCTGTGCGACCCCATAGACGGCAGCCCACCAGGCTCCACCGTCCCTGGGATTCTCCAGGCAAGAACACTGGAGTGAGTTGCCATTTCTTTCTCCAATGCATGAAAGTGAACAGTGAAAGTGAAGTCGCTCAGTCATGTCCGACTCTTCGCCACCCCATGGACTGCAGCCTACCAGGCTCCTCCATCCATGGGATTTTCCAGGCAAGAGTACTGAAGTGGGTTGTCATTGCCTTTTCTGACTGAGCCACCTAAGAAACCTCTTTTTACAATAAGGCCGATTTTCTGCTAAGTGGAAATTCTTAGACTTGATCTCTACACATTTAAAAGTCATTCTTTGTCCTTGATATGGAAGATAATTATGATAAAAGTAATGTTTTAAATTAAGTTCACGATACTCATTGATGTCACCTTTTTTTAAAGCACTTAGTTTATGCCAAGCACTGTTCCTTCGTATTTATGAACTAATTTAAAATGCAGAACAGTCCAATGAAATTGCTACTATTACCTGTTTTTCAGATGAGTAAACTGAGAATTAGAAAAGTCAAATAACTTCCCCAAGAATGCAGAGGAAATAAAAGGCAGAGTAGGGAACCAAATCTGGACATTTGAACTCCAGGGTCTGCTAAATCGCTTCTGCAATGATTTCTGTTTGCTTAATAGCTGTTTAAGGCTTCCCTCATGGCTCAGACAGCAAAGAGTCTGCCTGCAATGTGGGAGACCTGGGTACTATCCCTGGGTCTGGAAGATTCCCTGGAGAAGGAAACCACTCCAGTATTCTTGTCCGGAAAATCCCATGAATGGAGGATTCTGGCAGACTAAAGTTCATGGGGTTGCAAAGAGTCAGACACAACTGAGCGACTAACACTTTCTCACTTTCAATAGCTGTTTGTCATGTATCTCTAAATAACAATAAACTTTTATTACAACGAAATAACTTTTAATAGTTTTGCATCATTGTTTGGTCAGAATATATCAAAAGACATTTACTCAGTTCCCTTTTTGGTAAACAGTTAGTTTGTTTTTCATTTTTGAAAAATGCTATGATAAACAGAGCTCTGTAGATTTTTATCTTTGCAAACATACCCCCCTGAAAAATCAGCTCTTAGCAGTGAAATGACTGGATCAAAGGATATGCATATTTTTAAGGATTTTGACATAGCTATCATAAATCACTCTCCAGAAAGACTTCCCAATTTGCATTGCACTGTCAGAGATTGAGATGATCAGTACACCCTCATCAGAAGTTATTATTTTCTTTTCTTTAGCTTTGACAGTTTGATAATCTCAGCATAACTCAAGGTACTTTTAATTTGAATTTTTGATTGCTAATCAAAAAGTTGACTGTTTTCATACATTTAATACTGATTTACATTTCTTTTGTGAATTAAATGAACCCATTGTTTAATTTATAAGTAATAATATTTTATAGAGTACAGTTTTCACTCCTTTTATTGTATTTATTGAAAACATTTTCCATAGAGATCTACTTTTTAAATATAAGTAAGCTTTTAAACTTCACACAAATATATCAATGTGTGCTAAGTCACTTCAGCCATGTCCGACTCTGCCACCCTATGGACTGTAGCCTTCCAGGCTCCTCTGACCATGGGATTCTCCAGCAAGAATACTGGAGTGGTTTGCCATTTCCTCCTCCAGGGATCTTCCCGACCCAGGGATCAAATTCATGTCTCTTATGTCTCCTGCACTGGCAGGCATGTTCTTTACCACTAGTGCCACCTGGTTTTCTTTAAGTCAACATTTAGTCATCCTTAGAAGCTTTCCCTACCTTCAATATTATTATATTTTTTTCCTCTTATTTTGTATTGGTGATTATGGTTTTAGTTTTTTTTTTTAATACTGATTGTTTTTGTATGAATGATCTGAAGTAGGTAGATTGCTTTTTGTTTTTCCTCAAATAATTAACCACTTGTCTCAAGTTTATCAAGTTAGTTTGTCAGCCACTGGTGTCATTATGATCAAAATTTTATTCATCCCATTAACATGAATTATTATACTATTAACATATAATATTAATAGATTAATTTCATACAACTTTATCAATTTATGTGCTAATGTGGTCAGCTCTTTTCCTTAAGATATTCATCTTACTTATCATGATGTTTTCTGTTTTATGAGAAAATAACTTGTTTTTAATTATACAAATGATACAGACTTATTGTAGAAACAAATCAAACACACAGTAGGAAAAAGCAGGTAATAATTGCCATTAAGTGTTTAGGTTAGATCCTTTCATCTCTGTTGGCGGTTGTTTTCGACATGTATTTTTCAAGGTACTATACATGTTGATTTGTAATCTATTTTTAAATTCAATAACAACAGAAAGTTTTCTCTACCTACATATTCATCTATAATATCAAGTGTAATGACTACATAGTTTGATAGCAAAAAAGTTGTGCTGAATTTTGTGCACTTAATCACAGATTGTCATATTCAGCTACTTTTCAAAGTTGCTACAAATAATAACATAGTAGTCATATTTTTAAATCTTTGGGGAAAGAGGTATTTGATTGTAAGAAAGCTAGAACATAGGGTTCCTGGGGAGTTCTAACATTTTTTCCCCTTCATGTTGCATAACATGCCACAATCAAAATCCTCTTTCTGAAGAAGCATTGGGATTTTTTTTTTTTTTTGGCCACACTGCACAGCATATTGGGGAAGGAAGTGGCAACCTGCTCCAGTGTTCTTGCCTGGAGAATCCCATGACTGAAGGAGTCTGGTGGGCTGCAGTCCATGGGGTCACAGAGAGTCACTCAGACTGAGCAACTGAGCTTGCTTGCACAGTATATGGGATCTTAGCTTCCCGGGGATCAAACCTGCAAGCCCTGTATTGGAAGCTTGGAGTCTTAACACTGGACTGCCAGGGAAGTCCCTGAAGCAGTGTTTTAAGTTAAGGAATAACTTATAGACAGTGAAGTACCTACATCTTAAAGGTACTGCCTTTGAGATTCTATTTACATATACGTCTGTGTAACAATCACACTGGAGGCTCCATCCTGCCTGTGTCACTTAGGGTCTATCGACTTTCAGATTTGTCTGTCAGCATCCCTGCATACCTCCGGCCCCCATTTGTCTTAGCTGGAGGTGTGCAGTGTGGGGGCTGCACCTGCAGCCCTTCTGCTCCACCCTCAACCTCAGAAGGTTCAAGGTTCACAACAGGCTTCTTTAGCTGCGCCTCTCCCCGTTACTCTACAGAAGAAGGGTCTTTCAGCCCACTCCTTTAACCGCCCCCTACCTCCAGCATGCACTTCGATTGCTCCATGAAGGCATATAGAAGTGTGCTGGCAATGTGATGGACTTCTGCTTGGTGACCTGCCTTTTTGGGATTCTACACTGTCAAAGAGTGTCTGTTAGCTCAAAGTCGGATGAGTGTTCTGCTATTTTACCCCTTCTTAGCAGATTCCTCCTCCTTCCCCATTGGCAAGCATGACGGAAATGTTCTCAAAGTTCTTATAAGAAGAAACTCACTTTCTATTGTTTACTTCATTTCCTTTTGTGTCCTTAACCCTGGAGAGTTTTTCGAAAACCATGATATGATAGCTTCTCAAGCTTCATTTGATGTTTGGGGTGATATCTATATTTTTTTGCAATTTTCTGCATCAGAACCAAGTGCAGGGCTCCTATCCCAGTGTTTTCAACCTGGGGATATATGTCTCTGTAGCTGTGTTTATAGCTTCATTCTCATTTATACTGCTCAGTTCAGTTCAGTTCAGTCGCTCAGTTGTGTCCGACTCTTTGTGACCCCATGAATCGCAGCACGCCAGGCCTCCCTGTCCATCACCAACTCCCGGAGTTTACCCAAACTCATGTCCATTGAGTCGGTAATGCCATCCAGCCATCTCTTCCTCTGCCATCCCCTTTCCTCCTGCCCCCAATCCTTCCCAGCATCAGGGTCTTTTCCAATGAGTCAACTCTTCGCATCAGGTGGCCAAAGTATTGGAGTTTCAGCTTCAACATCAGTCCTTCCAATGAACACCCAGGACTGATATCCTTTAGGATGGACTGGTTGGATCTCCTTGCAGTCCAAGGGACTCTCAAGAGTCTTCTCCAACACCACAGTTCAAAAGCATCAATTCTTCAGCGCTCAGCTTTCTTCACTGTCCAACTCTACATCCATATGTGACCACTGGAAAAACCACAGCCTTGACTAGATGGACCTTTGTTGGCAAAGTAATGTCTCTGCTTTTTAATATGCTGTCTAGGTTGGTCATAACTTTCCTTCCAAGGAGTAAGCATCTTTTAATTTCATGGCTGCAGTCACCATTCTGCAGTGGTTTTGGAGCCCCCAAAAATAAAGTCTGACACTGTTTCCACTCTTTCCCCATCCATTTCCCATGAAGTGGTGGGACTAGATGCCATGATCTTAGTTTTCTGCATGTTGAGCTTCAAGCCAACTTTTTCATTCTCCTCTTTCACTTTCATCAAGAGGCTTTTTAGTTCCTCTTCACTTTCTGCCGTAAGGGTGGTGTCATCTGCTTATCTGAGGTTATTGATATTTCTCCCAGCAATCTTGATTCTAGCTTGTGCTTCCTTCAGCCCAGCGTTTCTCATGATGTACTCTGCATATAAGTTAAATAAGCAGGGTGACAATATACAGCCTTGACGTACTCCTTTTCCTATTTGGAACCAGTCTGTTGTTCCATGTTCAGTTCTAACTGTTGCTTCCTGACCTGTATACAGGTTTCCCAAGAGGCAGGTCAGGTGGTCTGGTACTCCCATCTCTTTCAGAATTTTCCACAGTTTATTGTGATCCACACAGTCAAAGGCTTTGGCATAGTCAATAAAGCAGAAATAGATGTTTTTCTGGAACTCTCTTGCTTTTTCAATGATCCAGAGGATGTTGGCAATTTGAACTCTGGTTCCTCTGCCTTTTCTAAAACCAGGTAGGAACAATATATTCTCTCTAATTTCACAAATGATCCTTGATAGAATTCATTTTGTTATATACGTCTTTTAAAATTTTAGTTATTGACTAAATCAATTATACTATGATTTATTTTTTCTAATTGCAACCATGTTTCTTTCTTTAGCTAATTTCTTCTAGTGCTATAAGATTTACTGTGTTGCTCTTTTATAACCTTAATTAAGTTTAAATATATTATAAGCTTTAAAAATTATAGTATGTAAATCTATAAAATCTCCCCTGGTTACACTTTTATCTCATAAATTTTTGTACAAGATTTTCATAGTGATTATTGATACATAGATTTTTATCAGGGTTTTGTTTATTTTTTGATGAAACTGTTATTTAGCAGAGTTTTGTTTTTTTTTTCTTTTCCCTTAGTGATTTGACACTGGGCTATCTGCTAGTAAATAACTACTATTAGTATTTCATTGTGTATAAAGTAAGTACTGTTTGCAATTTATTTAAGTATTCTTTATTGTGTAGAATATGATCAGTGTTATTTATAAATATTTCAAGAGCAATTGAAAAGCAAATTTAGTCTTTGTTTATGACATAGAGTTGAACATTTACCAATTTAATCAAGTCTGGTCATTGATTCCAATTCTCTATATTTTATTTATCACATTTTTCAACAAAAGGAAATTATTATAAATATTAACCTGTTGACTAGGTGATTTAGAGACTGACAAAACATGGAGGTAGAGCTAACATTTAGAACTCTGCCTTAGAAGAGATTACGGCTCAGATGGTAAAGAATTTGCCTGCAATACAGGAGACTTGGGTTTGATCCCTGGGTCAGGAAGATCCCTTGGAGAAGGAAATGGCTACCCACTCCAGTATTCTTTCCTGGAGAATTCCATGGCCAGAGGAGCCTGGCAGGCTACAGTCCACGGGGTTGTAAATCATCAGGCATGACTGAGTGACTAATGCTTAACTTATAGTCTTAAACAAGTCCTAAACAAACATTGGAAAAGTGACTCAAGCAATCAATAAATCATCAAACTCAAAAGACAAAATATTAATTTTATATTGATACAATGCTTTACCCTATCAAAGTTATTTTGTGTGCATTTTATCCTGTATTTAGAACAACTAAGTGTGTAATATAGTCCCTTATTCAATGATGCAGAAATTGATAGAAACAAAGTAGTTTCCCTAACATCACACAACTTTTAAGGAGCAGAGTGAAGGCCCGAATTACATTGTAATGAATATTAATTGTCTTCCCACAGCACTGGAATTGTCTACATAATTAAAGGTCTTGTTACTAAATTAATTGAGAAAAAAAAGAAAAACAAGTCAAAGTTATGCAGAGGTTTGCTTAATTCGGTAGCTCATACAAGGTTCGACTTTTTTTCCATTTTTCCCCTTTGTCATCCTCAGCAAAGGTCAACATTTTTGTCATTGGGCTTAACGCCATATATTCTCAATATTGCTGTCATGGCTGTAAGTATCACATTCTCATAACAATAGTATCTGTGGAGTCTCCTTCCTCACAAAGAAAGAAACAGTGTCCACTATTTGTGTCATTTTTCTTTTTCTGATGCAGACCATTTTTTAAAGTCTTTATTGAATTTCTTACAATATTGCTTCTGTTTAATGCTTTGGTTTCTTGGCCATGAGGCATGTGGGGTCTTAGTTCCTCAGCCAGGGATCAAACCCACACCCTCTGCGTTGGAAGGTAAAGTTTTAACCACTGGATCACCAGGGAAATCCCCATGTCACTTTTTAAGAATGAAGAAAGCTTTCCTAGGATACTCCTCAGCAAATATCCCCTTAGGACTCAGTTCCCAGAATTGTATCATATGCTCAGTCCTAACCACTGATAGCGAGAAAAGTGAAATCACTGAAATTACTTTATACTTTTTTTTTCAAGATTTAGAAATTGAGACTTGAGAAGGTGACTCTGATGCTTCAAAAAAAAAAAAAAACCATTTCTATTGTCAAAAATAAGGAAAGAGGGTGGCTTTGGGTAGGTGACAGTGTCTGTGATACAGATATAGATATTGGAGATTAGAGTGAGAGAGGATGAGTCAAAAACTATTACAGACCGTACATTCTATGAAATGGGGAAAATAGATTACTATTGAGAGAAATAGGAAAAGAACAAAGAGATGTCGGTCTTGATGGAAAGATGATAGCTCTGGTTTGGCACAAGTTGGTCAAAACGATGGGATTTTCAAAAGGAATTGCGGGCACATAGTTACAAAGATTTGAAGCACAAAAGAACAGCCAGAGTACAGGCTGAATCTTGAAAACTTTTTCATAAATATGGCAGCCATTGTCATGAAACTGAGTACCATTACTGAGGGAGACACTGGAAAAGAACAAAGACGGAGCATTTGGAATCATTTCTAATCAAGAGTACAGAAGATAAGCATAAATGGAGAAGGTACAAGTGGAAACAAAATAAATATTATTTTTTGAAAAGTCAATGCCACTCCATTGCAAACATAGACTATTAAACTCAACATTGAATTATTAACACCCTTCATCCTTTTCCTTCTTCTTAAGTAAATAGCATTTAAAAATCTTTAAATGTTCCATCAGGTAGCTATACCATTATTTATTTAATCATTCCTTTGTGATGGATATTTACTTGCTTTCTGTTATTTTTCTTTTTAATCTGGTAGTCTAACCTAGTCTCAGCATACAATTTCAGATCTGAACACAAAAGATGTTCTTATATTCCCTAGAGTCTGTGATTCTATTCCCTTTGAATCTGAATCTCTTTTGGCACCTGCTTGACCAATAGAATGGAGTAAAAGTAATGTTTGGGATTACTGAGGCTAAATCATTAGAAGCCTCAGTTCAGTCGCTCGGCCATGTCCGACTCTTTGGGAGTCCATGGACTACAGCACATCAGGCTTCCCTGCCCATCACCAACTCTCGAAGCTTGCTCAAACTCATGTCCATCGAATCAGTGATGCCATCCAACTATCTCATCCTCTGTCATCCCTTTCCCCTCCTGCCTTCAATCTTGCCTTCAATCTTCAATTAAAAGCCTGGATGTTCTTATATTCCCAGAATATACTCCTGGAGCTTGCTCAAACTCATGTTCATTGAATTGGTGATGCCATCCAACCGTCTCAGCCTCTGTCATCCCCTTCTCCTCCTGCCTTCAATCTTCAATTAAAAGCCTAGATGTTCTTATATTCCCAGAATAAGAAAATCATGATATTTTAGCATGACAATTGGCTTGCAAGAAATGTTTAATGTAGAAAAAAGATGCTTGAAATTCCTTTGATTTATTGATTTATGAGGTCGTATATATCCCCTCACTTAGATCAGAGATGATACACTTACCTTTACCAACACTTAACCACGAAGATGGATTCAGGAAGGAATGTTGTTTGCATTGTACATATGAGCTCAGTCTTGTCTGACTCTTTGTGACTCCATGGATTGTAGCCTGCCAGGCTCCTCTGACCATGGAATTTTCCACACAAGAATACATGAGTGGGTTGCCATTTCCTATCTGAGTCAGGAAGGAGAACATGATGTAAAGAAAGCAAAAGAGAGAACAAGACAAGCAACTGTCTTGTCCTCAATTATTATGGAATGATAAGAAGGCCATGGAAGAAGTATGTGATTACATAAGTGTCCTAATATTTTTTATCAGACTTTAACTCAAAAAGATCAAAATCTGTCATATTAACTTTTTAAAATGGGGACTCAGAACACCACTATTATACATTTGGTCCTATATAAACACCGAAGCTTCCCAGGTGGCTTCCCAGGTGTTGAAGTGGTAAAGAATCTGCCTGCCAATGCAGGAAACACAAGAGACAAGGGTTTGATCCCTGGATTGAGAAGATCCCCTAGAGAAAGAAATGGCAATCTGATTCAGTATTCTTGCCTGGAGAGTTCCATGGACAAGGAGCCTGGCAGACTACGGTCCATGGGGTCACAAAGTGTCAGACACGACTTAGCGACTCAACAACTACAAAAATGAAGAAGGCCTGTGTAAATAATGGATGATGTTTTGTGTCCAGAAGTGGGAGTTCTGGTTTGTTTTTCTCTTTAATTCTTAAGTGGCATGGACACTGCATGATAGTGTTAAGGTGACATTACAACATAAACTGGAAATGAACTTCTGTGGTAGACTGCATGGTGGAAGCAATGGCATAGAATCAGAAATAGAACCTGAATGAGAGCAGAATGGCCATTGAGTTAGCAAAGAGAACCTGTTAGGATTTCGTTGAAATAAGAAGGAATTGATTTGTGTATTATCAGCTAAAGGTATCAGCAGTAGATGCCAGCAGAATCCAATGTATATGTGATAGCTATGTTCAAAGTGGCCACAACCTATGTCTTTTTCATGCATGGCATTCCTCTTTTGAGAAGTAGAGTCTGTGATTCTATTCCCTTTGAATCTGAATTTCTCTTGGCACCTGCTTGACCAATAGCGCAGAGTAAGAGTAATGTTTGGAATTTCTGAGGCTAAATCACTAAAAGCCTAAAGGCTTCCATGAAGGTCTCTTGGAACACCAGGCATGAGAAGCCCAGGGCACGTAGAGAGGTTAAATGTGGGCTCTTCATCTGGAAAAATGAAATGAACTCTCATCCATGGATAGCATCAGCTGCTATCTTGAATATCCAGCCCAGACCAGTCTTTAAATGATTCTAGCAGTATACCTGCAACCCTGAGAGATCTGAACATAGAACCACCACCTGAGCCCAATTCATCTACAGAGCTATGAAAATTAACTTTCAGTTTTGTTTCAAGTCACTGAATTTTGGAGTGGTCTGTCCAAACACATCCAAATTGATGTGGCTGAAGCCAACCTCATAGCAGATCTGGGGAATCGCATTTAAGTCTGAGCATTCTTTCACCATATAGGCAAGAGATCATGTAAGCTACTTTCCAAAATGCATTTTCAAGTAAATCAGGAGTATGAGATAGGCAAAGAAAATTGAAACTTCTTTAGCATTTTTCCCCAATTCTAAACATTATTTACAAATAATATTTAAATTGCTATGTAAGGCTTAATATTGGAACAGATTGAATATACCAAGTGGAGTCTTCTTAGGGAGACTAGATCATCCACAGGCAAATTTTTTTAAAAACTTCTGTTTTATACAGATTACACTGTAATTAAATAAAGCCATGAACAGCCCATCATAGGCTGATTTTTAAAATAAAGTTTTATTGGAACACAGCCATGCCTGTTTGTTTACAGATCACATTTGAGCAACAACAGTTGTGGCAAAGGTCATATATCCTATAAAGCCAGTGGTCTCTATTCTATGGTGCTTTAAAACAAAAGTGTATTAACCCCTCTATAGAGTGAAAATTGGAACCATGGTTCATCCTTTTATATAAAAATTAAGAAAAAATTTTTTTGAAATTATACTCTCAGGGTAAATTCCTAGAAGTAGATCTGCTAAGTCACAGAGTTTGTACAACATTAAAGAGTTTCACATATTCTGGCCCCAATTTATCTCCAGAAAAACTCTCAGTTAATATACAATCTTTTTAATACAAGATGACTAAATTCCCTGTATCTTTACCAACCTCCTAAAATTGAAATTTTGAGTCTTTTATTTAGAAAAGAAGAACATCTTTGTACACAATACTTTATCTGTAGTTCTGATCATTGTTTAAGATATTAACCTATCAGCAAAATTACAGAACTAAAGAAAAGTGTATTAAAACTGTATTAAATCTTTTGTTCAGTTCAGATCAGTCACTCAGTCACGTCTGACTTTTTGTGATCCCATGAACTGCAGCATACCAGGCCTCCTGTCCATCACCAACTCCCAGGGTTTACTCAAACTCATGTCCAGTGAGTCGGTGATGCCATCCAACCATCTCATCCTCTGTCGTCCACTTTTTCTCCTGCCTTCAATCTTTCCCAGCATCAGGGTCTTTTCAAATGGGTCAGCTCTTCGCATCAGGTGGCCAAAGTATTGGAGTTTCACCTTCAGTGTCAGTTCTTCCAATGAATATTCAGGACTGATTGCCTTTAGGATAGACTGTTTGGGTCTCCTTGCTGTCCAAGGGACTCTCAAGAGTCTTCTCCAACACCACAGTTAAAAAGTATCAATTCTTCAGCGCTCAGCTTTCTTTATAGTCCAACTCTCACATCCATACATGACTACAGGAAAAACAATAGCTTTGACTAGACAGAAATTTGTTGGCAAAGTAATGTCTCCGCTTTTTAATATGCTGTCAAGGTTGGTCATAACTTTTCTTCCAAGGAGTAAGTGTCTTTTAATTTCATGCCTACAGTCACCATCTGCAGTGATTTTGGAGCCCCTCAAAGTCTGTCACTCTTTTCACTGTTTCCCCATCTACCTGACATGAAGTGATAGGATCAGATGCCATGATCTTACTTTTCTAAATGTTGAGCTTTAAGCCAACATTTTCACTCTCCTCTTTCACTTTCATCAAGAGGATCTTTAGTTTCTTCTTCACTTTCTGCCATAAGGGTGGTGTCATCTGCATATCTGAAGTTATTGATATTTCTCCCAGCAATCTTGATTCCAGCTTGTACTTCATCCAGTCCAATATTTCTCATGATGTACTCTGCATATAAGTTAAATAAGTCGAGTGACAATATACAGCCTCGACATACTCCTTTCTCGATTTGGAACCAGTCCGTTCCGTGTCCAGTTCTAACTGTTGCTTCTTGACCTGCATACAGATTTCTCAAGAGGCAGATCAAGTGGTCTGGTATTCCCATCTCTTTCAGAATTTTCCGAAGTTTGTTGTGATCCACAAAGCCAAAGCCTTTGGCATAGTCAATAAAGCAGAAGTAGATGTTTTCCTGGAACTCTCTTGTTTTTTCGATGATCCAACAGTGATACACTCCTTTTACATGAAATTGACATAGTTCTTTTACTTAACAAATGAATATCAGATAAATTGACATTTATTTCATTTAACAGGGTCAATTCAGTTGTTCACATGTTAGGCAAAAATTGTATTCCATACTTCTTTGTTTTTTTGTCTGTGCTGTGTCTTCATTGCTGTGTGCAGACTTTCTCTAGTTGTGGAGAATGGGGGCTACTCTCTAGTTGTAGTGCATGGGGATTCTCATCATAGAGGCTTCTCTTGTCACAGACCACAGCCTCTAGGTGTGCATGCTCAATAGTTTCAGTACATGGGCTTTAACAGTTGTGGTGCGTGGGATGAGTTGCTCTGCGGCACGTGACATCTTCCTGGACTGGGGATTGAACCCATACGCGTTGGCAGGTGTATTCTTAACCACTAGACCACCACAGGAGTCCATCACATTTGTTTTAATTCACTCTTTATTCTTTAAGAAATGTAAGTATTTCCTATAAAGGTATTAACAATTTTGATTAATATAAAGATCTCTTATGATTTTCAAGGTTTTTGTTGTTGTTATTCTCCTGATTGTGCTTATATATCCCAAATTCAGGAATGCCTTTTTAAAAAATACACATATGGGTCTACTGCTGGAATTTCTGTCTATTTCTATGCTGGTCTACTTCTATACTGGTACTATTCATACTATTCAAAAGTAACTATTGAAGATTATGATATGTTTTAGCATCTGGGAAGGTTTAGATGCATTTGTTCTTCTTCAAGTTTTGGTTATTTATGATGCATTTCCTCTTTTAGATTATTTTAGAACACCCTGTCAAAGTCCATAAAAACCCTTTTGAGATTTCTGTTGAAATTCACTTGGTATGTTTGAAATTCCTTCCAATTTTCTACTGAGATGTCACTAAAAATTATTTTGAGTTGATAATAAGTTAAACAACTTTTAATATTTGTGAGAATTACAATTACCTTTTAATTCTCATAATAGTTTTTTGGCACAATGGTTATTTTCATTTTGATTCTCTCATTGTATTGATCTTTAAAATTTGTTTCCTTTGTTGATATATTTTAAATGGCATTCTCTAGGTCATGTGTACATGATTAAATTGAAATCTTACCTCCAGAAAAACATGGTAAATTAGCCTTCTGTGTGCTCAGTTGCTCAGTTGTGTCCGACTCTTTGCAACCCCATGAACTGTACCCCGACAGGCTCTTCTGTCCATGGGATTATTCCAGCAAAAATACTAGAGTGGGGTGTCATTTTCTCCTCCAGGGGATCTTCCTGACCCAGAGATCAAACCCGTGTCTCCAGTGTCCAGCCTTGGCAGGAAGATTCTTGACAACTGAGCCACCTGGGAAACCCTTATTAGCTTCTGGTTACATCAAAAGATTATGATCTTTCTTGTGTAACAGTGGTCATGTATTTCTCTGTATAGAATGTTTGTATGGCTTCTTTAATTGACATGGTTATCTTACTATCTAAAAATTGCTTTGATTTGAGTTCTAGGTCTTCCATTGCCTCTTCCTTAGTCTGATTTTTAGACCTATTTCACCTCAGTAGCTAAGAGGAGTGGGCTAGTCCATGGGACTCATGACTATGAGAGTAGGATGCTGTGAAAGTCAGAGTAACAGCCAACCTGAGCACCACTCATGGAAAATAATAGCAATTATGGGCCCCCCAGTTGATTCAATGGGGATTAGGCCATAACCAGTGAATGCTTATCTTATTTCTTCCTAAAATAGGATAGCCAGTGAAGATGATATCAAGATCCCTAAAAACGTTTGTGAAGACAATCCAAAGTTAAGTACAAGTTAATATTAGACTTTATACTAAGCAAACCACAACAGTAGAGATGCCTATGAGTATATCATGAGAAATGCTGGGCTGGAAGAAGCACAAGCTGGAATCAAGATTGCTAGGAGAAATATCAATAACCTCAGATGTGCAGATGACACCACCCTTATGGCAGAAAGTGAAGAGGAACTAAAAAGCCTCTTGATGAAAGTGAGAGAGGAGAGTGAAAAAGTTGGCTTAAAGCTCAACATTCAGAAAACTAAGATCATGGCACCTGGTCCCATCACTTCATGGGAAATAGATGGGAAACAGTGGAAACAGTGGCTGACTTTATTTTTGGGGGCTCCAAAATCACTGCAGATGGTGATTGCAGCCATGAAATTAAAAGACGCTTACTTTTTGGAAGAAAAGTTATAACCAACCTAGATAGCATATTAAAAAGCAGAGACATTACTTTGCCAACAAAGGTCCATCTAGTCAAGGCTATGGTTTTTCCAGTAGTCATGTATGGATGTGAGAGTTGGACTGTGAAGAAAGCTGAGCATCAAAGAATTGATGCTTTTGAGCTGTGGTGTTGGAGAAGATTCTTGAGAGTCCCTTGGACCACAAAGAGATCCAACCAGTCCATCCTAAAGGAGATCAATCCTGGGTGTTCATTGGAAGGACTGATGTTGAAGCTGAAACTCCAATACTTGGGCCACCTCATGCGAAGAGTTGACACATTGGAAAAGACCCTGATGCTGGGAAGGATTGGGGGCAGGAGGAAAGGGGAGGACAGAGGATGAGATGGCTGGATGGCATCACCAACCCGATGGACATGAGTTTGGGTAAACTCCGGGAGTTGGACAGGGAGGCCTGGCGTGCTGCGATTCATGGGGTCGCAAAGAGTCGGACACGACTGAGAGACTAAACTGAACTGATGCTGTGCAGCTTGAGATATAAGGGCTTATGCCACTTGACCTATCACTTGCTAACTTTGTTGCTTTTTCAAACTGCCATCCTTGCCATGGATGAAAGGCAGCCATCTTTGATGACCATCTTGACACACTATATATAAAAGTAAATAAATTTATAACAAATATAAAGCACACCTTTGCCAGAATCATTTGGCTCTCAACCATAACTCTAAGATTTCAATACACTTAGCCTCTGAGCACTGGAAAAATTTACTGGAGAAAAGCAGAGCATTGCTACTTTTTCCAATTTTAGGTCAAAATTAGTGTCCTAGCCTGGTTCCAAGCTGGAAGTTTAATACTCTGTATTCTGGAAATGTCAGAGTATGCTTAAAGATTGTCTCCATAGGGTCCTGACCTGCATTCAGGCAGGCAAGTTGCCATCTCCTTTGCTCCAAAATTTCCCATGATAGCTTTCCTCTCATCTTCTCTCAATAATTTCTATGTCAGTTTTCAGTTTGCTTCAGTTTCTCATTCCCTTAACTTTCTCTCAGAATCTGATTCCAAGCTATTTTGGCTCTAGTTTTGCTGTCTTCCCAGACATAACACACCCACTATGAAGATCATCATTTTTTAAAAAAAGGTGCACTGGATCTTTATTACACTGGGTCTTTGTTGCTGTGCTTGGGTTTTCTCAAGTTGCAGCAAATAGGAGTTACTCTCTAGTTGCAGTTCTCAGGCTTCTCATTGTGGTGACTTCTCTGGTTGCAGCGCATGGGCTCTAGGGCATGTGGGCTTCAGTAGTTGTGGCGCATGGGCCCAGCTGCTCTGTGGCATGTGGAATCCTCCCAGACAAAAGATTAAACCCACGTCCCCTGCATTGGCAGGTGGATTCCTAACTAGTGGACCACCAGGGAAGTCCAAGATCATTTTTTTTTCTTAACCAGCTTATAAACACAATATTGGAGGTGCAGATATCAAACAACCTTTCTTTTCCCCCATAGTTGTTCCCAACTATGTTATAGAAATGTTCTCCTATGGGCAAATATATATCCTAATAATATTTGGGGCAGTTCCAAAACTATCTTCCACTTAGTTATTAAAAGTCAGTGCAATTGAGTTTAAAACTAAAATTTCACGTCGACATCAAAGGTGTCTCTTTTTCATTGCTAGCTACAGCGGTGCCTCAGGAGATCCGAAGCAGGAAAGAGTTGTAGCCTGACCCAGGTATACATTCATTCAACATATTTATTGAGTAATTACTCTGTGCAAAGATTGGATCTAAGCAATTAGAATTCATCAGTCACTCTCCCAGCCTAGCAGGGTCTGCTATATAATTTGTGTGGCTCAGTGCAAAATAAAAATGCAAGACTGATCAGGGTCCCCATGTCTCATGAACCACAGCATCAACTCATTACAGACAGGTGGACTGAGGGCTTTATTTATATTTGGCTGTGCTGGGTCTTCACTTCTGTGCAGGCTTCTCTCTAGTTGCGGGGAGTAGGGGCTACTCTCCAGTTGTGGGCCTCTTATTGCAGTGGCATCTCTTGCAGAGCATAGGCTCTGGGGTGCGTGGGCTTCAGTAGTTGTGGCTTCTAGGTTCTAAAGCACAGTCTCACTAGTTGTGGCACACAGGCTTAGTTGCTCCAAGGCACATGAGCTCTTCCCAGATCAGGGATGGAAACTGTCTACCTCATTGGCAGACAGAATTGTTTATCACTGAGCCAGCACGGAAGCCCCCAACCAAGGGCTTTAAACCTCTGCTCAGTAATGTTCCAGGACCTGGATTCATGGTGGTCGAGAGAGCACTACCTCATCCCTTGATGGATATACTTTTCATCCCTGGCAACCTGTGCTGCTTGAACTACTTTGAGACTCTGCTGAGTTTGTATCTGAACCCTTCTGGCCTCAAGACCCCCATCAGGCAGGAGGGCAATGTCAGAATGCAGGCTTCAGTGTGACCACCACCACCCAAGGACAAGGAAGCCAAGCAGGATCCTGGATGCCAGAGAGTGAGAAACAGGCAACCTAAAACCCATCCTAAGGAGGCAGGGAGGTGACAGGAGTCAGGGCAGCATAAGAGGTTAAGAACATGAAGTCTAGAGCCAGAAATCCCTAGAATTTTAATGCATTCCCTCACAACCAGGTGATTGGCCATCAGCAAGTCCCAGAGCCCTTCTCAGTCTGATGTGAGAATGACAATAAGAATACTGTCAAGTTACATCCTTTAGGATTGTTGTGAGAATGAACTGAGCTTGTATATGAATGGCTTAGTATAGTATCTGCATGCATGTGTGCTAAATCACTTCAGTTGTATTCGACTCTTTGTGACCTGATGGACTGTAGCCCTACCCTATCTGTCCATGGGATTCTCCGGGCAAGAATACAGGAGCGGGTTGCTATGCCTTCCACTACAGTATCTTCCCCACCCAAGGATGCAACCTGTGTCTCTTACATTTCCTGCATTGGCAAGCATGTTCTTTACCACTAGTGCTACCTGGAAAGCCCCAGTATAGCACTAGACTGGAGTAAATGCTATACCAAGATTACTGCCTTATTATTATTATTCACCTACCCTACATTGCCTTGTGTCATAGTGATTTGTCAATTTTTAATGATCTTAAGCTTCTTGAAGGAAGAAACTATTTTTCACTTTCATTTGAGTAATTATAACAATCCATTTATTCAACAAATGTTTACTGGGAACTGCGCTAGGCATAAGAGAGACAATGGTGAATAAGACAGGCATTGCATTTACTGCATAATGCTTATAGTCCGGGAGGAGGAAGTTTTAAAATTAACTGACTGTTATTAATAACTCTAATAAGAAACACAGCATACTGTGAGGGCACACAACAATGGTATCCAGCCAAGGGATGGTAATTCAGGGATGCTTCCCATGGGAAGTAATATTTAAACTGAAAAGAGTGGGATTTGGCAAGGTAAGCAAGTAAATAGTGTAGGTATTAACTGGGGAAAAGGTAGTCTGGGGAGAGAGAAAAGACGAACAAAGTCTTTCAGGTGAGAAAAAGCAGGACATATTGGGGAAAAGAGAAAGAATATCATGTAATTGAAAGTCAAGAACAGTCTTAGGAGACATTTTAATGGGTTTAGACATTATCTTAAAGGTAAGGAAGAAACCAGTGAATGATTTAAAGTAAGAATGAAGGGGTCCTATTTGCATCATAAAAGGATCATTCTTTTAACTCTTTGTTAAAAAAAAAATGGATTAAAGGAATTCGGAACTGAAGACAGAGACAAGGAATAGTAATCTAGTCAGTAGGACTGGGCTGCAAAGATAAATAATAAGAAGGGGTAGATTCAAGATAAAGTTGAGCAGTAGAATTGATAGTAATTCTTGATTCACTGAATGTGATTATTGAGGAAAAGTGAATACCCCAAGATTGCTTCTGGGTTTCTATGCGCAGTGCCAGGTACCATAATAAGCACAGAGAGGAAGAAAGTTTGGAGAAGGAAGGATGAGTTCTGAGTAAACTTTGTAAAAGCTGCACTACCTATAAGTGGTAATGTCCACTAGGGAATTTGGTATAAAAACTTAGCAATATATAAACCATCTCATATATGTGACACTACCTGATTCTTAGAGTCTTGGAATTAGGATTGACATAACATTTTAGGGAATAAAACTGAAATCTAGACAGATCAATTACTCATCCAAATACACCCAGAAAATAAAAGGGAAAGAAATGTTGCCCCCTAATTTCTTGTCTAGTCATCTCTGCCCGATAGTTCATGGTATCTTAGGTCACAAGACCTTCCAGAATGAATGAATTTTAATTCTCTATGGAGAATACAATGAACTATTTTACTGTATAGTATGTTCAAGGTTATTTGTAGATATTGAAGGATGAAGTAAGCAGACCATGAAAAATGAAAGAAATTATAAAGGACCTGAAAATAAAACTTCTACTTCATTGGAAAGGCCCCTCCATAATTGGCTTCACCCATATTTGTTTTGTTTTGTTTTTATAATTGCATTTATGTTTGCGCTTAGTTGTGTCTGACTATTTTTTGGCTCTGCTGGGTGTTCATTGCTATGTGGGCTACTGTCGAGTTGTGATGCACAGGCTTCTTACTGCAGGGCCTTCTCTTGTTGCAGAGCATGGGCTTTAGGGCACATGGTCTTCAGCAGTTGTGGTATGCGGGCTCGGTAGTTGCGGCTCCCTGGCTGTAGAGCACAGGCTCGATCACTGGGCGTAGTTGCTCTTTGACATGTGGGATCTTCCTGGATTATGGATCCAACCAGTGTCTCCTTCACTAGCAGGTAGATTCTTTACCACTGAGCCACCAGAGAAGCCCAACCATATTTAATTCTTTAAGAGCGTAAATCAGTGCAAAATGATTTAAAGTTGTATTTTTCTTTTTATGCTCGAGATGGAATGCTGCTTTTAAAAGTGCTGGTTACAGATTAATCAACATTATGTAGAAATAATTTGTGGGAGGTTGTCAAAGAGAAGCAGAAATAACATTTCCTGAATAGTTGCTCTTAGTATTGTCACAGAAATGACATTTCATATAAGGGGAGAACATTTGAAGAATAAATTATAAATAAGATTAAATGAAATAGCAGTGAGGAAATTCAGGAGGATTAGAACACCATGGAAAGAAAAATATTGGGAGAAAAAATGAAAAATTATAAACGGTTGCCCATAAAAAATGCAGGTTAGGACAGGGAAACTATTTGATATAGACAAACAAGATTAGAAAATGGATGGAGAAATAAATTCCAGGCAGAGACAGAAGAGAACTATTGAACAGTGTGAGCCTTACTTTCTTCTGGAAGAAGCTTGTCTCCCCAACACCCAACAGGCACACTGCACTGAAGCAGACACAGCCAGAGTTGTGGGACACTTGGACTTGTTTCCATCCTTCCTGCAGTATCTTCCCCCAGGTTCTATCCTTGGGTCAGGAAGATCCCCTGAAGAAGGGAATGGCTACCCACTCCCAGTTTTCTTGCCTGGAAAATTCCATGGACAGAGGAGCCTGGTGGGCTACAGTCCGTGAATTTGCAAGTCAGACACAACTGAGCAACTAACATTTGCAATGTCTTCCAGGATTTGTCAGTTCTTTGTCTAGTTGCTAAGTTGTGCCCCACTCTTTTGTGACTCAAAGGAGTATTTTCTCTTGGTACATAAAAAGAGGGTTTAAACTCTGTAAGTGTTACCTTAAATTCTCGTTTGTAATATTTCAGTTTTTAAAGTCTAATATGGATTAATCTAACTCCCAATTACTAGAATATGGATGTGTGATCTGAATGGGGGAAGTATCAATCTTAGTCCCACTGACTGCTTGCTGGATCGAGACAGTGAACATTGAAATAGCTGCTTGATAGCTCCCAGAAAGGCAGAAGAAAGGAAGACCTTTCTATTGATACTTTATAACTGGCAATCCCTCACTCTAGCTAATCACAGAGATTCTAAAGATTGGTATCATTTCCCCTGCAAAGAAGGAAAAAGATGTTCTCCAAAACTTGAGAATATGTTTTCCACGTATTCCCTTTCAGATTCTGAGCCCTGATCACCAGTCACTTTGCCCTGTGTGGAGCTCTCAACACAGTAGAAGGACATTGATTCCAGGAAATAGATGACAAGACCTGTTTTATCTGTGGCTGAAATCAGGAGCTCCTTGATTTCACACTGATAGAACACACAACGTCCTGTGAACGCAGTACACATAAAAAATATCAGTGCAGATTCACCAATGCTCATCATTTTGGAAAGTTCTCAGCTTCCACTATGCAACAGAACCATCTGCAAGGTTTATTAAAGCAGTTTGCTGGGTCCCTCCTCCAAGTGTGCCTCATCGGTAGGCCTAGTGTGAGTCCTAAAATTGTATTTCTTTTTTATTTTTTTTTGACATATGCGCACTGCAACATTCATTTATTAATTAACTGGTTTACTGTTGGCTGCACTGGGTCTTTGTTGCTGGGCGTCAGCCTTCTCTACTTGTAGACAGCAGAGGTTACTCTCTAGTTGCAGTGCTCGGATTCTCACTGCAGTGGTTTCTCTTGTTGCAGAGCATGGGCTCTAAGCGCATGCGCTTCAGTAGTTACAGCACACAGGCTCAGTAGTTGCAACTTGCTGGCTCTGCCACTCAGGGGCTTCAGTAGTTGTGACTCACAGGCGCTAGGGCAGGCAGGCTTCAGTAGTTGTGGTGCTCAGGCTCAGCTGCTCCGCAGCATGTGCAATCTTCCTGAACCAGGGATTGAACCCATGTCTCCCATGTTGGCAAGCTGATTCTTATCCACTGCGCCACCAGGGAAGTCCTGAAAATTGTATTTCTAACAAATTCCAATTTGTTAGGTGTTGTGATTCATGGGGTCGCAGAGTTGGACATGACTGAACTGAACTGAACTGAATGCCTCTGGTGCAGGACTACCTTTGAGAGGAACTTTGCAATACTGTACAGTGATGAGTGGAGGACCAGGGTTGAAGCTGGGGTATTCTTAGAACCAGCAGAGAGCTCTCCTCATGGAAATTTCCCCCTTCCTCCTCCTTGCCTCATGACTAGCACTCTCATAGACTCATCATCACTCTGTGTGAATTTCTCTGACCCTCAAAGGTTCAGAGTGACAGAGTATGGTCAACCCCTTTGGGTACTCAACTTAACCCACTGTAACCTATAGCCAGGAACACATGGAAAGGAAATTGTCATCACACACAATCACTTTCACAATCCATCCAAGGTGCAGTTCACCCCAACTGCCCTGTTATTCTGTGACCTCATCTTCTGTAATTCAGTGAACCTATGAGCCATGCCATGCCGGACCACTCAAAATAGATGGGTCACGGTGGAGAGTTCTGACAAAACATGGTCCACTGGAGAAGGGAATGGCAAACCACTTCAATATTCCTGCCTTGAGAACCCCATGAACAGTATGTTTTATTAATAGCTTCCTTTAATCTCAGTATGTTTGCCTTCATATGTGCTTAGTCTTTTTAAAAAGGATTTTGGCATATACCTTCTGGACTCACCCACTGCCATATGAGTAACAAAACTAACAACAGGGCGAGTGCTGGCCACCCACTTGTCACAACTGTCCTTTTGGAGATGGGTGCAGGTTAGAGAGGAGGATCAGAGAGAAACACATTGCGCCTAAAAGACAAGACATTGAAGCTAAAAGACAAGATTCCCTTGAGAATACAATTTAAGCCTCATCACATTTACTGCTGTTACCATAGAGAAACTCGTCAAACTATCCAGGTAAATCTAAGTAATTGAAGCTGCTGTGTATCTATCTTGTCCAGGAAGCTGTAAAGGGCTGCAACCCAGAGATCTCTCATCTGAACTCCTAATAAAGATCATAATAGCTGCTAATGGTTGAGCCCTTGCCAAGTCCTAGGGGGAAGCACTTTACATGTATTATTCCATTTAATAATTACAAAATCTTTAAGAGAGAATACTGGTTTTCCACATTTCACATGTGAGGAAATGAAGACTTAGAGAAGTTAAGTAACCTGTCCAAAGTTACACTTATAATCTGGGTCAGAACTAGTATTTCAACCCTGTCAGATGGATGCCAGATATCACATTTGTACTGGTGTGATTTCTGCTTTTTTATGGAAAAGACAGACAGCCTCGGCCAATCAGACGACACCTTCATGGCTGCTGTTTGACAGGTCTGAGATGAATATCTTATGAGCAAATGGATCGCAATTCCACAGAGACACGAGATGCACCATTTGGGCTTCCAGCCAGTGGTGTCCAAAGATCCATCATAATGGGTTGGGTGGTGGGAAGCGGAAACCATTGAACTTGGTCCCTACCTAGGGATAATTTTACATGCAAGTAAGCTGTGGAAAATTGGGCAGGAGAATATATGGCTGAGAGGCCAAATGTGTGAAAAGTAAAGTATAAAATATGTGTTTTAGCTAAAACCAAGAACTAAAAAAGGCTAAGAAGGCTAAATAGTATAGAGGAATGTCTTCCAAAATCAGTCGCAGAGCTGCCCTTAGTTCAAATGGTGACAGACTGGCTGCCAAACGTCTTAGGGACTCTGGTATGGATCTGTTGCACTGAGGGTTATTTACAATGCCCTCTCATTTTAATATTTATTTAGAAGTTAATTACTGTCACTGTCAGCTCTTTTATCTCAGCAACATTTCAGAGAAATGTATTCAGGCATTATGTGACTTGTAAGTCAGATTAACAAGAAAGTTCAGAGAAGTGTAATAATCAAGGGATTTGGCTGTTAATAAAGAACTTAATGAAAAACAAATGAGTTAACACCACATAGAATTTGAATTTGGCTAAAGCAAATTCTAGAATTGCATATTGTACACTTCCTTAAGCATACGTCATTGTGCCTCTAGAATCGACATTAATGATCAAGGACCACGTTCATGGCAAGTGAGCAATGAGAATAGTCAACGTGGAGGGTTATTTTACACTCACAAGCCTCGGCTTTGCCCTGCCTTATTTAAATCTTTAAGTAAACACAGTGTTTACTTATGTGGGCTTCATTGGGGGTATTATCTGCATTATGCCCTCATACACACAGACATGCACGCAGACACACACACACATACACGCACACTCGCTACTGATGAGTTGATAGAGGGTATTATGCCTGCTTTACAGATGGCTAAAGGGATTAAACAAATATCTTTGCTGTAGCATGTGGCTGAGCCTTTGTATTCATTTATAAAGTTAGGGAAGTCACTGAAGAGAAAGAGAAATCATGCAACTGGAATGGAGAAGAAAAGCTCCAATTATAGTTCCAGAATTGGCTGCCACCTTTAGTGTTAACAGAGTGTGCACATTTCTCAGAAGTGACACCTGCATTGTCTATGGGGAAACATTTAATGCCTGAAGCTGTATTAAGGAGGCCGGTGAGCATACAAGTGAATAGAAATGATGTCAGTTCCTTCTGTGCTAGGAGAAGCAGCACTAATTTAAGTAGGAGCATATCAGGGGTTCTGTGGACCTCTCTTAATTTGATTCCAGTTGCCATGGACCATTCTGCACCTGCCGAATACCTGGAAATTGCAAAACCATGTGACGATTTGAATGTAGATGCAGTTCTGTTTTTTCCACTGCCCTTTATGTCTCTGTCCATGGTTTGATTGGTTTGTGTCTCTCTTGCTAAAAGGATGCCTGTCTCTTTTGTAACCCTAGGGACTGTAGCCCGCCAGGTTCTTCTGTCCATGGGGTTTCCCAGGCAAAAATATACTGGAGTGGTTGCCATTTCCTTCTCCAGGGGGTCTTCCTGACCCAGGGATCAAACCCACGTGTGCTGCGTTGGCAGGCATATTCTTTACCACTGAGCCTCCATGAAAGCCCATAGAATAGTATAGCCAGGGATTAAAGTGTGCTATATGCTTATGGCTGGATGAGGGGATAGGTGGGAAATGTTTGTGGAATGAATGGCAGTGTATTTACAAAAACATCCTCTTTTCTCAAGGTTACTTATCCAACAGCCTCATTTATAGAGGCCACAGCTGAGAGAGAGGAAAAACAAAGTTCTTCTGAATTGCCAGAGTGGAGGTAGCTACGAGACCCTCCACCCCAAATTAAAATCTATGCTTTATCTAAAGAACTCCTGAGCCTTCACATAACATAACTTTGTATCCTTATTTTTGTCCTGAATTGTCATGGTACTTGGACACAGTTGGTGCCCAGTACATAAGTGTTGCATCAAGAAAGTGTGTCCTGGGACTTACCTTGAGGTCCAGTGGCTAAGACTCCGAGTTTCCAAAGCAGAGGGCCAGGGTTTGATCCCTGGTCAGGGAACTAGATCCCTCATGCTGCAACTAAAAATCCTGCATGCTGAAGCAAAGATCAAAGATCCTGCATACCACAACTAAGACCCAGAATAGCCGAACAAATAAATGTTTTTTTTAAAAAAAGAAAGAAAGCATTTCATGCATATTGGGAGATTTCAATCTGAAAATGCTGCATGTGCTTAATGTTTGGGAACTGGAAAATGTGTTTTGATAATCAGATGAAGTTGCTCATGGCTAATTTTTCTTGTGATTCCAGAAAAATGAAGAGGTTTTGTATTTTCCAGGCTGCATCATTGACTTATCCAGATCAAGATATGATCTGGGTTCCTCAGCCTGCTGTTGAGTTTACTAGGAGAGCGTAAAGTCAAGACAGGTGCAGATGCTAACAGGAAACCTTTGCAGATAACTGGCTTCATCTGTCTCCCTGGTTATGGAGAGAGCCGGTTTTCAGCCATGTGCAAATACAGGGGAACTGATCTGATCGCTGTGATGTTTTACACTACAGGCAGAGGCATCTTTCTAGCCAACATTCACTTCGCAAGGCAGGAAATGTAATTATGCTTTCATACATATTCCCACAGAACCCTGCACAGTTATCCAATCACTAAAAGCAGAAGAAGAAGAAGAAAATGAGTCGGTGTCACCAATGCTTGCTTGTTGGAGGACACTAATAACTTAAGAACTCTGGGAGGCAGGAGAAGGGCTATTATCAATGTGAGGTGTGGCTGTAGATAGTATGTTTCTTACAGAAGTCATAGAGGGGCTGAAAGGCTATTGTGGACAATGACTGCAGTGCACACAAAGTCTGCAATACAATGCAAAGCATATTGAGTCAGATAAACAGAAGTCAGAGAGATTTTAATTGGAAAATTTAACCTCAACATTAAACTGTTTAAAAGAGTGCAAATACTTGGCAGTGGTCAGTATTTCTGTAGTATGGTAACTGCTGGTTAGGCTCTACCTGGAGGGGCAAGGGACTTTACTTAGAAAATCTGAGAGGCTGTTAACACAAAGAGGTATTGCTGAATTAACAATCATAGACCTGATCTGAATTCCAGTTCTGTATTGATTGCGTGAACTTAACCAAGTTAAGCAGTAGAGCATCAATTTCCTCATCTATGAGATGCGTATGCTAATTCCTATCATAATATCATTGTGTGGATCCAATGTATTTAAAGAAACACATAGGTGGCCTAGACTTCAGATAAGCTGTTATTAGCTTTGTCGACTTTCGGTAGTTGTTGTTCCCAGAATGTACTCCATGATACACTACTTCTGCCAAATGTAAACAAAAAACAACAACAAAAAAAAGCAATGATACAGAGTTAGAAAGTGCTTACAGACTAGGTCCTCACTTTGGTAGATGTAACACGTGCTAGAACTGTAAAGACTCTTAAAAGTTCCCAGGTTAAAATAGTAAAAACAACAACAAACACCTATGTGGTTACTCAGCATTTTAGAAATGTAACTGACAATGGGACTTGTACTTCTGATATTCAAGTTTTAGTAATATGTCCAATTAATTGTTAATTATGGCATAAATTACAGAGTATATTTTGGGAAGAATCAACTTTGTCCAAATTCTTTAGTTTTCAGGTGTCTACTGTCTCAGAATAAATCTCTACCCGACGGCAGGTTATGACTGTTGTCAGAGGACTCTTCATGTCATGTTGCACTGGAGTTTGGTTCCACACTGCAATCAGCTTGGGTGCTTAAGAAATTAATGATTCTCAGGTGCTTGGGTACTATTTCTGGAGATTCTCCAATAATTGGTATAGATTGTGGCTGAGCACATTGTTTGGAACACCCTAAGTAATTCCAAAATGCAGCTGAATTTAATAACTAAATAATCCCAGCACTATCATTTCTAACACTGTTGATATATTTTTTCATTCAGATTTGAGAGTTAGCCTGCAACCTTTCTTACAAAGCTCAGGGCTATATAAACCTTTAATGATCATGAGCAGTGTCCTTCATTTTTTAATTCATTCATTTAATAATTATATTCTGGTCACAAGGGCAGTATTCTTGTTCCATAGATTCTGTTCAACTTTCACTCCTGACCACTCCAGTTCTCAAAGCTCTTTTGTTTCTCTAAAGAAAGACTCATCTCATTGTTTTTTATCATGCAGAATAGCATATGCGTATGTGTTCTGTCTGAGGTATTTATCTTTTTATGTGTCTAGCTCACTTCTCCCTCCACTTAAGCTGAAACCATGAACTCATAAATATCACAGGTGCCAGCTGTGGAAATGTAAAGGCAGAGAATGTCACACGGAAGGCAGAACTAGAGCTTGGTAGTAAGACAGACATGAGTGTAAACACTGATTCTACCTCTAAGCAATGGTGTGGTCTTAGACACTTTCTTTAATTTCTCTGAGCTCAGTTTTTATTTTTAAAATAGGAGCAATTAATACCGACCTGGAAGAGTTGTTATGACGATCCAATGGAGTTAGTCCCATAAAGTTCGTAGACCAAGGCATAGCACAGAGATAATCTAATAAGGAGAAAAGGAAAGATATACCCATCTGAATGCAGAGTTCCAAAGAATAGCAAGGAGAGATAGGAAAGCCTTCCTCAGTGATCAATGCAAAGAAATAGAGGAAAACAATAGAATGGGAAAGATTAGAGATCTCTTGAAGAAAATTAGAGATACCAAGGGAACATTTCATGAAAAGATGGGCACAATAAAGGACAAAAGTGGTAAGGACCTAACAGAAGCAGAAGATATTAAGAAGAGGTGGCAAGAATACACAGAAGAATTATACAAAAAAGATCTTCACGACCCAGATAATCACCATGGTGTGATCACTCACCTAGAGCCAGACATACTGGAATGTGAAGTCAAGTGGGCCTTAGGAAGCATCACTACGAACAAAGCTAGTGGAGGTGATGGAATTCCAGTTGAGCTATTTCAAATCCTGAAAGATGATGCTGTTAAAGTGCTGCACTCAATATGCCAGCAAATTTGGAAAACTCAGCAGTGGCCATAGGACTTGAAAAGATCAGTTTTCATTCCATTCCCAAAAAAAGGCAATGTCAAAGAATGCTCAAACTACCACATAATTGCATTCATCTCACAGGCTAGCAAAGTAATGCTCAAAATTCTCCAAGCCAGGATTCAACATGAACCGTGAACTTGCAGATGTTCAAGCTGGTTTTAGAAAAGGCAGAGGAACCAGAGATCAAATTTCCAACATCCATTGGATCATTGAAAAAGCAAGAGAGTTCCAGAAAAACATCTACTTCTGCTTTATTGACTATGCCAAAGCCTTTGACTGTGTGGACCATAACAAACTTTGGGAAATTCTGAAAGAGATGGGAATACCAGACCACCTGACCTGCCTCTTGAGAAACCTATATGCAGGTCATGAAGCAACAGTTAGAACTGGACATGGAACAATAGACTGGTTCCAAATGGGGAAAGGAGTATGTCAAGGCTGTATATTGTCACCCTGCTTATTTAACTTATATGCAGAGTACATCATAAGAAATGCTGAGATGGATGAAGTACAAGCTGGAATCAAGATTGCCAGAAGAAATATCAGTAACCTCAGATATGCAGATGACACCACCCTTATGGCAGAAAGTGAAGAACTAAAGAGCCTCTTGACGAAAGTGAAAGAGGAGAGTGAAAAAGTTGGCTTAAAGCTCAACATTCAGAAAACTGAGATCATGGCATCTGGTTCCATCACTTCATGGCAGATAGATGGGGAAGCAATGGAAACAGTGATAGACTTAATTTGGGGGGCTCCAAAATCACTGCAGATCATGTTTGCAGCCATGAAATTAAAAGATGCTTACTCCTTGGAAGAAAAGTTATGACCAACCTAGACAGCATATTAAAAAGCAGAGACATTGCTTTGCCAACAAAGGTCTGTCTAGTCAAAGCTATTTCCAGTAGTCATGTACGAAGGTGAGAGTTGGACTATAAAGAAAGCTGAACACCAAAGAATTGATGCTTTTGAACTGTGGTGTTGGAGAAGACTCTTGAGAGTCCCTTGGACAGCAAGGATATCCAACCAGTCCATCCTAAAGGAAATCAGTCCTGAATACTCATAGGAAGAACTGATGTTGAAGCTGAAACTCCAATACTTTGACCACCTAATGAGAAGAACTGACTCATTTAAAAGACCCTGATGCTGGGAAAGATTGAGGGCAGGAGGAAATGGGGACGACAGAGGATGAGATGTTTGGATGGCATCACCGACTCAATGGACATGAGTTTGAGTAAACTCCGGGAGTTGGTGATGGACAGGGAGGCCCGGCATGCTGCAGTCGATGGGGTTGCAAAGAGTTAGACACAAGCTGGAATCCTGAGCGACTGAACTGAACTGAAGTGAATCTGATAAGGAAGCTTTCAACATCATCCATGTTGCCCATCTTGAGACCTTCCTTGATTGCACACATTTGTGTACTGAATAGGAATGTCCACTCCTTAGAGTGTAATCTTGCTAAACTCATATCTCTAGGCCCAGCAAAAAGACTCATAGAATTTCATGCAAAGTGGATTTTTCATTTGTTGTTGTTGTTCAGCTGCTAAGATGTGTCCAACTCTTTGGGATCCCATGGGCTACAGGATGCCAGGCTTCCCTATCCTTCACTCTCTTGAAGTTTGCTCAGACTCATGTCCATTTAGTCAGTGATGGCTTCCAACCATCTTATTCTCTGCCGCCTCTTCTCCTTTTGCCTTCAATCTTTCCCAGAATTAGGGTGTTTTCCAGTGAGTCAGCTCTTCCCATCAGGTGGCTAAAGTACTGGAGCTTCAGCACCAGTCCTTACAATGAATATTCAGGGTTGATTTCTTTAGGATTGACTGGTCCTTGCAGTCCAAGGGACTCTCAAGAGTCTTCTATAGCACCAGTTTGAAAGTATCAGTTCTTCAGGGCTCAGCATGATTTATGGTCCAACTCTCACATCCATACATGACTACTGGGAAAACCACAGCTTTGACTATATGGCCCTTTGTCTGTAAAGTGATGTCTTTGCTTTTTAATATGCTCTGTAGGTTTGTCAAAGCTGTTCTTCCAAGGAGGAAATGTCTTTTAATTTTATGGCTGCTGTCACCCATCACAGTGATTTTGGAGCCCTGGAAAGTAAAATATGTCACTATTTCCACTTTTTCCCTATTTGCCATAAAGTGATGGGACCAGATGCCATGATCTTAGTTTTTTGAATATTTAGTTTCAAGGCAGCTTTTTCACTCTCCTCTTTTACTTTCATCAAGAGGTTCTTTAGTGTCTCTTCACTTTCTGCCATTAGAGTGGCATCATTTACATATCTGAAGTTGTTGTCATTTCTCCTGGCAATCTTGATTCCAGCTTGTGATTCATTCAGCCCAGCACTTTGCATGATGTACTCTGTATCTAAATTAAATAAGCAAGGTGACATATACAGCCTTGTCATACTCTTTTCCCAATCTTGAACCAGTCAACTGTTCCATGTAAGGTTCTAACTGTTGCTTCTTGACCCACATACAGGTTTCTCAGGAGACAGGTAAGATGGTTGGGTATTCCCATCACTTTAACGATTTTCAACAGTTTGTTGTAATCCACACAGTCAAAAGCTTCTGCATAGTCAATGAAGCCGAAGTAGATGTTTTCCTGGAATTCCCTTGCTTTCTCTATGACCCAAGGAACATTGGCAATTTTATCTCTGGTTCCTCTGCCTTTTCTAAACCCAACTTGTACATCTGGAAGTTCTCAGTTCAGTTACTGTTGAAGTCTAACTTGAAGGATTTTGAGCATAACCTTGCTAGCATGAGAAATAAGTGCAGTTATCTGATAGTTCAAACATTGTTTGCCCCAGCCCTTCATTATGTTTCTGCTATTAAAAAAAGAAAAAATGAATTGAGGGAGGAAAGATAAAATACACGGTCACACTAATATATGAATGTAGAGAGAAAATATATTACCTTCCTATGTAGGTAACATTTTCATTTTATGGTTTTTCAATTTTTTGTTTTGGGCTGTGCTTGGCCTTTGTTACTGCAGGCAGGCTTTCTCTGGCTGCAATGAGCAGGGCTTACTTTTCGTTGTGGTGTGTGGGCTTCTCATTGTGGTTTCATCCCTTGTTGCTGAGCACAGGTTCTAGGGTGCACAGGCTTCAGTAGTTGTGGCTCATGGGCTCCAGGGCACAAGCACAATAGTTGGGTCCCACAGGCTTAGCTGCTCCATGGCATGTGGGCTCCTCCTGGACCAGCGACCGAGCGTGTGTCCTCTGTAATGGCAGGCAGATTATTTACCACTGAGCCACCAGGGAAGCCCCAGGAATGTCTTTAAATAGAGATAAATCTGAGGAAATTTTATTTCAGTTGGACTTGAAGGTAAATATCATTATAAGCCAAGAGAGAGAGCTGGCAACTTATTTTCCATGCTAATGAAAACTCTAAAGAAACTGCCTTTAATGACACAGGGGGACTCTAGAGCACATCGTGAACTAAGTGTGGCTGACATATTGTTACTGAACCAAGGTCTGGCTGCTGACTGCTCAAAAGCCATTAAAGAGGCCAGGCTGGTGGAAAGGAAAGTTTTCTTTATTTTGGATGCTGACAACCCAGGGTGAAGGGAGGGCAGACACCTATCCAAAGGCCAACTCTACCCCTGACAATCAGGGAGCAAGGGCTTTTATAGACAGAGGGAGCAGGCTACATGTAGAAACAGCACAGTCAGCTCTGAGGCTCATCTTGAAATTGGTCATCAGTGGTCTGACTAATGTCATCTTGATCGTTTTAAGCACAGTTAATCATTCCTTCCAAGGTGAGTCTATTTCCATTTCTTAAAGGCAGTTCTCACAATTGTGGCAGCTATGTCATGGCTACAGTCTGGTCATTGTGTAGTTAACTTCTTCCACCTGGTGGGGATTTTAGTTGCAGTATTGAGTTGAGTCCTTGCAGGACATGGTTCAGATTAAGACAGCTTACAGGATATGGTTCAGAATATTATCTATAGCCCTCAAGAATGAACTAATGGTTTTTAAGTCTGCTTAATGACTAAACTATTATTATTTGATCTCCTTTGACTATTTTCGTTTGTTTCTCCATATTCTCACTTCCCTAATTAAACTTATTCTTTGGCTTAAGTTTTTCCACAGACAAAGCACAGGCAGAAGACGCAGGGAGCAAAGACTATAGGGATCTGTTCCATTTCAATCTGACCTCAGAGCATGAGGGCTGCAGCTTCATGTCTGTGCCAGAGCAGAGAATATCATCATTGGCATCCATGCTACATCAGTCATCATCTTTTCTTCTATTGCTGGACGAACAAACACTCCATTTCTGTTTTCTTTGGGCCTCATTGACTTACTGCTGGAATATCTGTATGGCCCTTGCTCCCTAGAATAAAACCAAAGTTTTGTGTAATGCGGTCGCCTTATGATCTTACCTGTCTTAGCTGCCTGCACAGAAGAGACCTGAGACCATGGAAAGTGGAGAGCCAAAGTTATTAGGGAGAGAAGTAGAATGGGAAAGGGACACAGGCAGTCACTAAATAAACCTCAGGCCATGGGTGTGTCCCAGCATGCCTGCATCTGTCGATATATTATTGCCTGATGAGTTAGTCCTGGCTTCTCTGACGACTTTATCTTATTCTCTTCTCGGGCTGGATGGCTCTGGCCCCTTCCCAAAGCCATCCAGAGAAGAGAATGAGATCAGAATCTCAGCATCACCAGCAAACGGGGTTTGGAATCTTCTACTGGGCATCCAGGATTGGCAGTCCCTAGGTCCACAGAGTCCCAAAAGGACCCTATACTCTGCTTCTGCTATATAACATAGATGCTGGGAAAGATTGAGGGCAAGAGGAGAAGGGGGTGACAGAGGATGAGATGGTTGGATGACATCACCGATTCAGTGGACATGAGTTTGAGTAAACTCTAGGAGATAGTGAAAGACAGGGAAGCCTGGCATGCTGCAGTCCATGGGTTTCAAAGAGTTGGACAAGACTTAGCAACCTAACAACAACAACTAGTCTGTTCACCGGAGAATATGCCACATTTGCATTTCAGAAAAAAAAAGTCTTAATGCATGTTTAACACGGTGTCTTAAAAGTAGTTAACATTTAATAATATTAGCTGTTATCATGAAACAAAAAGAGAAAGGGGTAACATCAAGTAACACAGAAAGGTCTAACAGATGAAAAAAAGTTTAAAAGGTCATTGACTTTGGCAATCTGAAGGCCACTGGTACCCAGATAAGAGCACTTCTGGCAAAGTGCATTGAGTGGTGAATGGAAGGGGGAGAAACTAAACAGAGAATAGTAAACTTTTCAAGAAATTAGCAGCCAAAAGGTTGACAAAGGACTAGGCTCCAGCTAGAGAGTACACCCCAGGTCAGTAAAATCATTTTTTGTTTCTTCTCACCTGGGATGGGGAGCATCACGTGGTGATGCTAAAGTCTGCATGGGTCCTAGCTCTCCTGCATCCCCCACTCTTGCCTTCTTGATATCCCTCCAGCATGCATGACTTTCTGGTATCTAGGCAACTTCCAAAAGCAAGACCTTCCAGGACCATGGGATATGCTTGTTTAAATTGCTGGTCCACAGGAAGGATTATAAGAAATGAATGGCTAATGTCTTCTCCACATATTCTTTACATACAGCTGTGATCTCCAACTGACATATTAGCATCCTTTCTTTCTTAAGCTATGACTCCTTTAATCATCCTTTTGGAGACCTACCTTGGACTCCAAGAAGGAGTGGGTAGACTCATTTAGCAGAGGTTTGATGGCCATAACTGGAGGAGAGCATGACAACCCACTCCACTATTCTTACCAGGAGAATCGCATGGACTTAGGAGCCTGACAGTCTGCAGTCCAGAGGGTTGCAAAGATTCAGACGTGACTGAAGTGACTCAGCACACACACACGATGGCCATGAAACTGTTGGGTGTCATTTCAGTGGATTCGAAGAGCTCCATTACCACAGTCCTTTATGTCTCGGTGTAGAAAAGAATTCAGCAAGAGGCAAAGTGATAGATAAGACGTGATTTACTGGAAGAGGATGCTTGTGGAGCCTACAAGCAGGCAGGTGAGAAATGTCGTGCCCCAAGAACTTACTGGGCTACAGTTTTATAATCAGAAAAAAAGTGCACAGGGGGAGAAGAACTTTTGTCTTTCTTCAGTAGATGTTATGTTTCCATCATCAGCTTCTCCTCCAGGTTGAGCAGGAGAGTTTTCTTGTCTGTACAAGGTCAAGTAAGGTCCACAAATGATTGATTTTTATGTGTGTAGAGGGCATGTCCTAGGGATCATTAACCTACTGAACTCACTGGGCAAAATGTGGATCTCACGCCACCATTCTTTTATTGTTTGGGGGCATGTCTAGTGCTTCTGTTACACGCTTTTGCTGCTAAGCAGACCTACTTGGTTTTGTGGTTAAGTAAAACAGTTCTCTTTAGTAATCATTAATATACAAGGGTCTCCCATATTTTTTCTACCTAAAATCTAGTGGTATTAACAATTTAATCACCTACTTTGCCCCTTTATCTCTATCAGCCAGAGTCTGAAGAAAGTCCCAGAGCTGCTTAGAGGGCATCTGTTCTAGGGGTGGCCAAACCAAGGGTGCCTGACTCTAAGAGGAATCTAGTTCCTTTCCCTGGAAAATGATTCAACTGAAATCTTCTGTTAGATTTGGTCATTCCAGAGGTTACCTTGTCTCTATATGAGGTCTTCAGTCTTCTCAAAAAAAAGCTTTCTGAGAGCCTTTAAAGCTCTGGGTGCAAAAGCATTACATCTTCAAATCATTTCTACCTTGTATTGTAGCTTTGACTTTGTCAATTTTTAATAGTATTACAAATTGACAGCTGTTCAGTAAAAATCAGCCTGATCATTTCTTCTCCCTGAAATGCCTTAAGTACATTCATTGGTCAGATTTCCATAGGGTTTATTTCCTCACTTCTCTCCCTTAACTGTGTTAGTGATTCTTTTCTCCTTTCATGAGTCATGCTTGCAATGTTTTCTTATTGACAAAATAACTGTTGAAAGCAACTCAGCAACTGGGCTTAATACGTGAATCCTTGTATTCTATGAAAATCCAAACCTGACTGGTTGGGACACTTGGCAGTGCGTTCTCTATCTCTGTTTTGAGAAGATAGAATGCCCTAGACTTCAGAAACTGCACAGATGTTGATAAAAGAATAAATTATATGAAAAATTGTTTTGGTTATTGCTTTAAATTAAGGTGGTATTTTTAAAAAACTGCTAGCTCTCCTTTGCCAGGTAAACCATCTGGCATAACAACAAAAAAAAAGTATCTTACAACCCAGTTCTACTGGATCGATACTTCTCTAGCATCATCTTTTGAGATTTTTCTGAACCTGTGTTCTAAGCTATGTGTGCATGCTGAGTCACTTCAGTCGTGTCCAACTCTTTACGACCCTATGGACCATAGCCCGCCAGGCTCCTCTATCCATGGGATTCTCCAGGCAAGAATACTGGAGTGGGTTGTCATTTCCTTCTCCAGGGGATCTTCCTGACCTAGGGATCATACTTGTATCTCTTATGTCTCCTGCATAGGTAGGGCAGGTTCTTTACCACTAGTGCCACCTGGGAGGCTGTTCTAAGCTATGGTCATACATATTTTCCATTGCAGCTGTACATACTAATTCCTCTGCCTAGAGACCCCAAGTTCCACAAACCTATATTAAATTGGACATAATTTTATGTCCAATTCAAGCATTAACCCTTTGCTAAAAGTTTCAGCAAATCCCTGCATGGAAATCTCATGTACACATTCCTGTACCATGAACTGTATCACATTCATTTTAATTGGCTGGTTTCACTCCCTGGGGGCATCTTACATTAATATCTGGTTCTAAATGTCCAGTTCAGTTTCTTTTAAGCAATAATTAATAAATAGTGAAATGTTTACATTCCTTATTGCCTACCTCAAGTAAATTGGTCACATTATTTCTAGATTTACACAGTTTGTTTAAAATGTGATAGTTTTCAATTAATCTATGATTAGCTGGTGATGCCCTACATTCTCCCATTGGAACTTCATCTCACTTTAAGTCTGATGTATATTAGAGACTCCATCGTCTTAAGAGAAATCAGAATTTGAATGGTTAGATTTCAGTTTCTTGGTAGTATGCGTGTGTGTGTATGCTTAGTCACTCAGTAGTGTCCAATTCTATGTGACCCCATGGACTGTGGCCCACCAGGCTCCTCTGACCATGGAATTCTTCAGGCAAGAATACTGCAGTGGGTTTCCATTTACCTCTCCAGGGGATCTTCTCAACCCAGGCGTCAAACCTGGATGTCCTGCATTGCAGGCAGATTCTTTACTGTCTGAACCACCAGGGAAGCCCTCTTGGTAGTATAGATGATCCCAAATGGAAATTTGGAAGAAAAAAAAAATGTAGTGCTTATCTGTTTCATCTTATTTTGCTAAATATGGGAAGAATCAAAAAGTGGTAAGTGGCTGGTACCAAGCCAAACAGTGATCTGGAATCAGATCCAGGACTAGAATGTAGGTCTCCTGATCCACATTTCTAGAATTACTGAAAATAAAATTAGATTAAGATATCTGAGTCTCATTTTTGGCTTTGCCATGAATAAACTGGGTAATTTAAAGCATAGTCCCTGTACTCTGGGAATTAAATGTGAGAAAGGAGAGGCAAGGAACACTGTGTCAATCACTTCACAATATGTTTATCATAGTTTTTATTACAAAATTAATTGTAGTGAATGGTTTTGTGGCAGATGAAGACCCCTGCAGGTCATAGCTCTGGCTGAACTCTCCCTGGCTTTGCCACCTCCATAATGGGAGAATTTTCTCACAGAGTAACGATTGGCAGCTTGTCAGGAATATGCCTTCACGTTTCTCGGGCTGCACCATGCACCACTCAGAGGAGAGGTATTTTATGGTTGGATTTCAGGCATTTCAAGGGAGAAGAAAGAAAGGTCTGGGAGGCAGTGGTGGAATGTGTTCAGGAAGCTCATTATTCACAGTGGTCTTGTACCTTCCCAGCAAGCAGTGTATGCCTAGTCCAGATTACACTGCTCACACCCAGCCAAGCCTCCTCTCTAACCTCTAGGATTGTTTAGTCACTCTGTGGTGAATAAAGACCTGTACAAAAATGGTCACAATGGTAGGACAGATACCTTCACAGCTTTCTATGCTCTGGAGTGTGGTTAGTGGAGTGGGATGATTGGAATGGAAGGATAAAGATGTGCCCATGTACAGAACCTAGTTCTCAAACCTCTCTGTACAGCCCTTAAATCTTCTATCCCTTTGTACCTAGGATAGTATTTATTATATAGATCATACACCTATACGTGATCAGTATAGAGGTAAATGGTCTCCCTTACAGGCAGCATTTTATCTGCCTTAGCACACAGCACACAGGGTGCCAAGCCCCTCCACACCCTGAGAATATAAGCAGTTACTAATCACCTCTTGTCTAGCTAGTTAGTATTGCCAAATGTATATATGCTATGTATGTGTATATGTATTAGGTAAAACTTCCTTAGTCATTGCCTGATAGACACAGACATTGGTTGGTGGATACCTTGATATCTTCTTATTAATAAGATGCCCAAAGCTCAGATTAACTCCCTAAGACTTTCAATAGGCTTTTCTGAAAATCTGCATTATAACCACTGGTTACCCTTTAGCCACCCATTTTGAAATTTGGGTATAAAAGTGATCCCATTTTCTTGCCCTGTTTCATTTCCCCTCATGGCTCTATTATCACCAAGGGACACCCAGACTTATCCGCCTTAATAGTACATTTCATTGTTTTCTATAGGACTAGAGATAAATGGATTTGTAAAGAAAAAATGGAATTGGATTTTTCTCCTCCTTTTGATAACTTAGTAGGAATTCCAAAATTATTACTTGAGAGATTTTCCTCACTGTGACTAGATTATTGTCTGTGCTACAATTTAATTTCTCTTGCCTATATCAACATTAAAAAAAAAAAAAGATATGACTATAAGGATAGACCGTGTTCAGTCTCTCTGAATTTGAAGAAAAAGAGGTGAACGAGTTTCTGTTCATTCAAAGTGTGTGCTGGAGGGGGTGAAATGTCTGTGGGTCATTCTGGTGGTTAATTTTGTGGTAAGTAAGCTATATGTGACTCACAATCACTTTGGACATTTAAATGTAAGTTGTCTTGCTATTTAAAATCATTTTATGTGACTTTTCCATGGCCAGTGCCCTAGACACTATAAGCCATTACTGAGCTTGTGTTCTTGAGGATATTATAGCTCCTATTTCTTGCCTGATGGTAGGACGTAGACTTCACAGAGAATCATGAAGAGCTGACTGATAGTGTTTTCCAATCTGCTGGGTTATTACAGGAAGAAGTTAGTGTGAAGAGTGGAATGGACTGGACCGGAAACTTGTATGTGACAAGGCAGGAAAATAAGGGCCAGAGTTGGGGTGAGGAAGCACTGAAAGAGCCAGAGGGAGGTTGATGTGTTAGATTCTGGCTAAGACAGCTGAGCTCATGAGGGCAGGGGACAGGCTGGAAGGCTGGCTGGCACAGCAAAGCACATTCCCACAAGAGCGCCTTCTTGCTAAGGAATCTGAACTGACTTTCCTCCACTTCGTGTGTGTTTCATGACTTATTAAATAGATTAGTTACATTGATTTTTACTTTGAGATTTCCAGGCAATCACACAATACTTGAATTTTTCAATCCTGTTGCTACATTATATGTTAATAAAAGCCAATAGAAAACATTTAAAAAGTTTTCCTAGATTAGGACCCTTCCAAGAATCAATAATCTCATTGACATGGTTCAAAAAGCTATCAATTCTATGAGGACCACTAATGGCTACAGAAAGCATGCATGTAAACACCACTAGAAAAATCAATGTTCTCTCTAAGTCATCGACAATTCTTGACGGCAACTGGAATTATGAAAAGCATAACATGTGTCTCATGCCTTAAGCATTTGAAAAAGAGCCATGTCAGGCTAGCTGGTGTCCTATTGTGTGGGGGTAAGGCAACTACAGGTAGGTATTGTTGATCTGATAACTTCTACTGGAAAATACCTTAAGTGTTCTAAGATGTAGCATCATATATATTACTCATTTGACAACCAGAACCACCACCCTGTGACATGGAGAGGAAGGTACATTAGCCTTATGCTGTGAATTCACAGAGAAAATAAGAAAAGTTATACACTGGCCAACCTACCTTGGAAAGAGTTGGGAGTAAAGCTTTTCTTTTTTAAAAATAGAATTTTATTTACTTGTCTATTTATTTTTGGCTGTGTTGAGTCTTCATTGCTGCTTGGGCTTTTCTCTCCTTGCTGTATGAAGGTTTCTCGTTGTAGTGACTTTTCTTGTTGCGGATTTCAGGCTCTAGGATGAACACGCTTCAGTAGTTGTGGCACATGGGCTCAGTAGTAGTGGCTCCCAGGCTCCAGAGCACAGGCTCAATAGTTGTGGTGCACAGGCTTAGTTGCACCGAGGCATGTGGGATCTTCCTGGACCAGGGATCAAACCTGTGTCTCCTGCATCGGCAGGCAGCTTCTTTACCTCTGAACCACTAGGGAATCCCTAGAACTTGTCTGATTTCTGTTCTTTCGTCCTCGCTGGTGATGGATGTCCGCAACATTACAACAGCAAATACAATGATTACTTTTTATATACCAATTCTCACTGGGCTATAGTTAAGAAGTAGTTTCCAGGGAAACCTAAAAGCTAGTAAAGGATTCAGAAGGGTCAACTACTTAGAGCACCTCACTTACATTTGTATAATTAACATAGAAGAGTACTCATTGAAAGACAAGAACTATACTTTTTCATGCTTTTCAATTGTCTCACTACTTACTGGAGTCTCTCTACTCTCTCAAGTGGTCGGTCTGGCATTTCTTCCTATATGTCCCCATTTTAGAGAGAGATAATGACAAATAGAACTGAACTTACCGAGGTATTCAACTTCTAACTCTGCCTCTTATAGGAATCAACAATTCTTTTATCCTCTAACAGTGTAACTTCTTTTCTGTAGCCGATTCTTTGGTTGAATGTTTAAAAAAATATACATTTTTATTAAAATAAAAAATATGTTTACAAGTGAAGTGAAGGTTTGTCCTCAAAGAAACAGCACTAATAGGAGAAAGAAATGATCCTGGGAGTTCCTTGATGCAGTAATGATTTCAACATTCTTCAATCAAATTTAAAATTTAATTATAGGTAATTGTTCTTTTTTAATGAAGTGGTTTTGACATAATGCTCTATTATTATATAATTAGATAATTAACTCCATTAGTCACCTTACAACTTATTTTTCTCTATGTTTTCTTTAAATATTTATATACTGTGCCAATTTTTATAGCCACAAAGCTCAACCATAATCAGGAATGTGAGCCAAGGTAGGGAGTGGAAGAGCTTAGTGAAGGATGGTCACTGTTATTTCCCCAAGAGTACCTCTCATGCTCTTTGATTTATTAGAAAATCAAATGTTTGCAAAATACTTTCTATATTCCTGAATGTATGATAGGCACTCAACACTTAATCTACCATTTGAAGACCACCTAATATGTGCCATTCAAGCACCTTGCTAGGACTGGATTCAAAGGAAAGGGCTGGAAAGAGATGACTAAAATGTAACTTTTGACTGAGAGGAGTTTATAATTTTCTTAAAGAGAATCCAGGAAGGATGCTCATAGCTCTTTCTCTTAAGACATTCATAGGGCAAAATAGAAAATCCAGTGAAATATCTATCACAGATGTGAGAATGTATTAGACTGAGTGCCCAATGATGGCAGGAGAGTTTTTCCGGCTGCATCCAATCTTCTGGTGACCTTGAACTGGTTAGGTTTTACATGTTAAGTCTGCATTAAAGGTGAGTCCTTACTGGTAGACAGTCCATGTCCTAGCTCACATCTTTTTTTCTAAGTTGAAATACTAGCATGGAATGATACTCATTCTCTACATCTGCAAATGGCCAAAGAACTGTATTTAAATTCCTTTTATCTTGCTGGAGGCGTTTATGCAAACCCAGCTCTGCAGTCTGTATATTCTTAGGCAGATTGCTTAACCTTGCTGTTTCTCAGTTTCCTTACTTGTAAAATGGAATATTTATAGAGTAGTGAGAATTTTAAAAGTTAATAAATATAAATCACTCAGAACAGTTCCTAACACACAATACACATGCAAAATGATAGGTATTGTTTTCATTCTAATTTTATTTTCCTATTGTCTTTAGAGATGAAATGAAAATGGACTTTGTCAATGTCTTCTTTCCTGTCTAAAACTCACATCTGAATATCCATGAGCGGTTTTCATGGGAGTGTTTGGAGGCTTTTTGTTTTCATTTTTTAAATTAATTAACTTGGCTGCACTGGATCTTTGTTGCTGTATGCCAGCTTTTTTCTCTAATTGTAGTCAGCAGGGGTTACTCTAGTTGTGGTGGACGGGCTTTTCACTGTGGCGGCTTCTCTTGTTGCAGAGCACAGGCTCTAGGGCACGTGGGCTTCAGTAGTTGCCGCTCGTAGGCTCTAGAGCGCAGGCTCAGTAGTTGTGGTACAGGGGCCTAACTGTCCCGCAGCACGTGGAATCTACCCAGACCAGGAATCAAACTCATGTCCCCTGCATTGGCAGGTAGATTCTTAAGCACTGGACCACCAGGGAAGTTCCTTGTATTTTGAAGGCAAAAAAAAAAGACATTTGAATTGACTGTTGCCTTCATGTATCTTAGGCTTCCCTTGTGGCTCAGCTGGTAAAGAATCCGCCTGCAGTGTGGGAGACCTGGGTTCATCCCCTGGGTTGGGAAGGTCCCCTAGAGAAGGGAAAGGCTACCCACTCCACTATTCTGCCAGGAGAATTCCATGGACTGCATAGTCAATGGGGTAGCAAAGAGTAGGACACAACTGAGCAACTTTCACTTCACTTCATGTATCTTCTCCATTGTTTTGATGTCCTAATGGCTATTTCCTCTGGATATTACATTAGTGAACATTCTATTGGCTAAAATGGTCATCTCACCAAAAATAATAATAATAAAAGAAAAGAAAATGAAAAGGATACAAGAAAAACAATCTACTTTATTGCTGACTTACTAGAACTTTATTAACTTACTTCCATGTGATTAACCTGGATTCTGTACAACTGATTTGTTGTCATTATAGACCATCTAAATTATGGAAATGCGTCTAAAACCTGGGGACTGAGAGTCTCCTACGGAGGAGCTGTCTGCTTTGGGAGGAAGTTCCTTAAGGAAGCTTTAGGAATGTCAACATTAGTTGACAAATTGTTCATTAAATATTGTAGTAACAGATATTTTCTCTTGGAACTATCCCAGAGTCATTTTTTGTCTTTTCTGTAATTAGTAATAAAAAAAAAAAAGTAAGCAGCATATGCTAAAATAAGCACTATAATGAACACCCAGCAGAGTAGACCGTGAGCTTCATGCTAGGTTTCCATGATGTGCTGAACTTACCACAGAAGGATGTGTATGAGCCTGGCCTCTACAGGTCTCACTGGGAAAAGTGAAGACACCCACACATCAGCTCTTCCTTCACAGCAGTGGAAAGAAATCTATGTTTGCACAAATAGATACAGCTCATTGTGGGTAAGAGGTAGAACTGAATATTTCACAGAGACACTGAGAAATATGGGGCAGAAACTGACCCATAAATTTTTAGTTTTCTGTGTTCCTTATCTTGTCTCTCAGTATACTGAAACGTCTTCCAAGTTGAGATTCATATATTCTTTTCTCTTTCATCTAAGCACCTAGCTTGCCAGTGCTTGGTTCAGGAAGTGAAAGTTGCTCAGTCATGTCCGACTCTTTGCAACCCTATGGACTATACAATCCATAGAATTCTCCAGAACAGAATACTGGAGTATGTAGCCTTTCCCTTCTCTAGGGGATCTTCCCAACCCAGGGATCGAACCCAGGTCTCCCGCATTGCAGGCAGATTCTTTATCAGCTGAGCCACAAAGGAAGCCCCTGGTTCAGCAAAGAACTGTTCATTTGTTGACTGGTCATGGGTGGGATCTAAGGTGATAGGTGCTTATATTTAATAAATTATAAGTATAGTGGTAAGAACTTCAGAAGTTTCTATATATATTATTTTATTTAATTTGCATGACTATTTTCTAAGGTCAATGGTATCAGTCCCAGTTTATAGATGAGAAAACTGAGGCTGAGATAAGCTAAACAATTTTCCATAATCAAAATCATGTTTCTATCTCAGCTCCATCTTTGAACATTTCCTGAAAGATACCAGGTTGATGGCACCTTTTACCCACTTATTACTTATTTCCCACTTTAACCACTAATATTAGAACCCTACATCTTTTTCTTACAATTATTCACTAAGGCAATAGAATTTTTTGAAGATTTATAAGAAAGAAAGAAGGGCTATGATTTGAGATAAGAGTAAAAAGGCTAAGAAAATCTCCAAAGACAAATAAAGATACAAATAGTATTCTTCTGGAAGTATTCTTCCAACAAATCACTTGAAAAATCAATTTACATTTAAATCCAGTTCTTGTCGATGCAAAATTATGTTCAGTTAACTCCACTGGTACCAATAGCTGTCCAAGCTCTTAAGTTTTGCTCTTTTAAATTGTATAATGACCTCAGGGACTTCTTGGAGGATGGGGAAAAATGAAAGTGGGTGTTGTTTAAAAATAATCATGGGTGACTCATCAGGTGACTAGATGCAAAGCTATTGAGAGAAACTAAGACCACGGAAGATAGACACATTCTCACAGTCATTTACAATCTAACCTAAAGGGAGACACCCCAAGGGCTCTGAAACAACACCAATCTCTCTGAATCACAGGTTTATAACCCGTAAAGTTGGAAAGCAAAGGCCTGCTGTCCCTCTTACAAAAGGAGAAAAGGGTAGGTGGCAGTCACATGGAGCAACTCAGCAGCAGGACCCTTCTAAATTTGGCTTCCATCCTCCACGCCTGCAGCTTCAGAGCACAGAGTCCTTCCTCTTCCTTCCCCTCCTGGCCACATCCCTGTTCCTTGGTTGAGGTGCCTTTTGCAATGTTGTTCTGATTGTCTATGAAGGTTGCATCAAGGAATGGTACATTACTGCTTTGTACTCCAAGAGCAAGCAAAACACGGCTTTTATTTACTTATTTATTTTTAAAAAATAATTTTATTTTTAAATTAATTTTTATTGGAGTATAGTTGCTTAACAATGTTGTGTAAGTTTCTACTGTAAAGTGAATCAGCTATACGTATACATAAAGCCACTCTTTTTTGGTTTTCTTTCCGATTTAAGTCACCACAGAGCACTGAGTAGAGTTCCTTGACCCATACAGTAGGCTCTCATTACTTATCTATGTCATGACTAGCATCAATAGCGTAAATATGTAGAATCTAGAAAAGTGGTATGTGCTGTGTGTGCTGTGCTTAGTCGCACAGTTGTGTCCGACTCTTTACGACCCCATGGATATAGCCCATCATGTTCTTCTGTCCATGGGGATTCTCCAGGCAAGAATACTGGAGTGGGTTCCCATGCCCTCCTCCAGGGAATCTTCCCAGCCCAGGGATCAAACCCAGGTCTCCTGCATTGCAAGCACATTCTTTACCATCTGGGCCACCACGGAAGCCCAGAAAAGTGGTATAGATGATCTTATTTGCAAAATAGGACTTTTATATGTATGTGTGTGCATGCTAAGTCGCTTCAGTCGTGTCTGACTCTTTGCGACTCCATGGACTGTAGCCCTCCAGTCTCCTCTGTCCATGGCATTCCCTAGGCAAGAATACTGGAGTGGTTGCCATTTCCTCTTCCAAGGGAATCTTCCCAACCCAGGGATTGAACCCAAGTCTCTTGCCTCTCTGGCAGGCAGGTGCTTATTGTACCACCTGGGAAGCCCTTTACATATAGAGCTCCTACCAATTTCAAAGAGCATCTTTTAGAATTGCATAGCACTTAAGGTACAGATTAAGGCCAGTGGGCCAAAATCGTTCAATAGAGTTCCTTGTGGGCTGGGGAGTCATGATGCTATACCTAGAGTTTAATAAGGAAGTCTAAATACCATCTGACAGTCCTGTCTTGGCTATGTCAAGTGTACCCCAGACTGCTTTGCTGGGGACCCTTATATAGTGCCAGTTAGTAGATGAGTAGGAGGAAGTTAGTGATGACAAAGGCCATTTTCTCTGCATTTTATGGATTCAAATGCACTGAAAGTACCAGGTCAAAAGTTCAGAGTGGTGCTTGTTCATTCTTCTGGCAGAAGTGGGATCACAAGGGAGGAGTTACACTCTGCAAGAACTGAAAGAGAGAGGATTCTGAAGACATTATCAACCAACTCCAGTGAAAGGGCAGCTTACACTGCATTTGATTCCTAAGACTACAAAAAGTTTCAGTCTGACGCTGTAAGTGCATTCTGAAGGGAAAAATAAAAAGTATTTCCTCCAGTTCTGGCAGTTCCGCAAGGAAAAAGAGGTATTAGCAGAAGTCTGAGCCTTCAGGGGTCTGGCCCACATCCCAGCCAGATCCTGAGAAAATGGCAGGACTTCCAAAAATTCTTGTGGCAGGGATCTGCATTTCCTGTCCTAAATGGTTAGGCCATATGGAATGTCTGTTAAGGAAGCATTACACTGTCCTCACAGGCTCCCAAAACCACTTCAAGTATTCTACAGAATAAAAATAAGTGGAATAAAAGCAAACCAACTCTTCCAGAGGGGAGAGGCACAAACATACCAGAGTCAGATGGAAAGATCAAAATATACAGAACTAGGAATGTTAAATGTACATTTCACTGAGCTTCACTGAGTGACATCAAAGAGTCAGTTTAAGATGGATAACAGAATTTAATGTCAGGCCATTTGGGCCACGATTTCCTCCTGTAGTTCTTCAGCTACTTCTCTTAGGTATGGTCTCCATACAGGTGGGACCTCAGAAGGCAGGTGGCTCCTTGCAACAACCCCCAGCTCCCAAAAAGCAGCCAAAGTGCTTTAATGATGGAGAGACAGGCATTTCATCTGTCTATACACAAGACAGCATTATTCTTCTTTAGCTGTCACTGTCATTTTAGAATCTATATGCAAAGGAACTGACAAGTTAAAATGTTTAACAGGGAATCTAGGCGTAATGCAAACATGCCCACATATGGTGTATTAGTTTTCTGTTACTGCGTAAGGAGTTACCATAAACTCAGTGACCTTAAATAATATCTATTTATTATCTCCCAATAATGTAGGTCAGAAGTCCAAGCAGGCGACTGAGCTCTCTGCTTTGGGTATCAGAAGGCTAAAATCAAGGTATCTGCCAGACTGGCCTAACCTGGATGCTCTGGGTAAGAACCCACTTCTAGATTCATTCCAGCTGCTGGCGTAATTCAGTTATGTGGGCTATATAAGACTAAAGTTCCCACTTCCTCACTGGCTATCAGCAAGGGCCCATCTCATCTAGATTCCTTCTCACGTGGCCCCTCTATCTTCAAACCAGTAAAGCCCATTGACTCCTGCTCACGCTTGGAACCTCTCTGATTTTCCTTCTGCCTACAGCCTGAGAACAATCTCTGCTTTTAAAGGACTCACATGGGCTTCCCTGGTGGCTCAATGGTAAAGAATCTGCCTATCAATGCAGAAGACATGGGTTCGATCTCTGATCCAGGAAGATGCCACATGCTGTGGAGCTGTAACTATTGAGCCTGTGCTCTAGGGCCCAGGAGCCACAACCACAGAGACCCACAAGCTCTAGAGCCCATGCTTCACAATAAGTGAAGCCACTGCAACGAGAAGTCCATGCACCATAACTAGAGAATATCCCCTACTAGACACAACTAAAGAAAAGCCAGCACAGCAACAAAGATCCAGCACAGCCAAAAATAAATAAGTAAATAAAATTAAAATAATAAATGAAGTGCTTCCGCGAGTAGATTAGGTTCACCTGGATAGTCTCCTTTTCGATATATAATAAGCAACCTGATCCCAGGAGCAACATCAGGGAGCAAATATCTTGGGAGATCATCTTGAAGTTCTGCCTACCATATATAGAACATGACTCCTCCCAAAGACAGAAACAGCAGAGTGCTTTCCAAAGAGATGATGACTTGAGAAAAAGTGGCCTGCATTTTTGTGTATGTGTGAAATGTACAACCACAAAGAGTGTGGTGGCAGCTGTGGTTGTCACATCTCATGCGCTTGCTGCTAAGTATCCTTTAAAATGACCTCAGGTATACATTCTACCTCTGCCCGTACAGTTCTTCCCCTTTTTAACTTCCTGCCTTATCCCATTTCCCATCATAGAAGTCTCAGCCCCGGGAATTTCTTGGCAGTCCAGTGGTTAAGATTCTGTGTTTTCACTCCTTAGGGTCTGGGTCTGGGGACTAAGATCCTACAAGTCAAAAAAAAAAAAAAAAAAAAGAATATATTCAGTGCTGTTACTCATGCTCTGTCCACACAAATCTCATTATATACACCTTTCCTTTTTCAGGTCACTCTGAGCTCCTGAAGGGCAGTTAGAGAGTCAGAGGGGATTCTACTTACCTGTAAAACCCCTGCTACTTTCTGCATGAAACTTGACCCAGTACAGGTACCTAGTGACTGACTGTAAGATTGAAATAGGTGGTGCCATTACCTTGCACTGTGTTATGTATAGGCAGTAAATTATATGCCCAACAACTTTGCATGCTGTTATGTTAGCAAAACAGATTAAGGTTTTAAGTCCCACAATAGCCAATCAATATATATTGCAACACAGAATCCATATACTTCTAAATGAGTTTGTACAGTTCAGTTACCTTCTTTCTCCATTCAGGTAATACAGTTCTCATATTTAATCTGCCAGGTGATACGTGAGCTCTCAGAAGCCAGGGGATTATCTTCTTTCTTCCTGCAAATGATATCAGAATTAGCTACAGTAAATATGTCATTGCTACTTCTGCTCCAGGCAAACACGTGATTTGGGAAATAGGCAGTGATGGTTAATGAATTAGCTCTTCTTAACTCGGAGTATTCCGATCTCAGATCATCACCTCATACCAATGTCTTATCAACCCAAGGAGCATAGGAAGCTCAGTGCCAAGGATCCCAATGTGATGTGGATGTCTGATAGGTACTGCCGGGTCTGTGAGGAAGGGCCAGATAAGAAAGGGACCTACAAGGGCCATGCCTGATAGCACTCAGATGTGGAGACACTGCCACTCAGAAAATGGCATTTTTAACCACTGTCCACAGAGCATATGGAGCTACCTTTCAGATGTGCAGAGACAGAGTGGCAAGATGAGTATGCATCATTGGGGCAGCTCTAAGGAAACCCCTGATTGTAGAAATTGAATGCCTCCAGTGACACAAATTTAAATGTTGTCCTGAGGCTAACATAGATCCAGTGACTTTTCCTGAATAAAATGTGATTGGAGAGCAGCCAAGTGAAAGAGGAGGTAGGGGAAAACTGTTGTGACTCTGAATCTTCAATGATATGTTCATGGAACATCCCTGAAGCAGGCTAGCCAGTCCCTAAAATGTCCTGCCTCTCTGCACTTTCAATAGATTAAACTCTGGACAAGTGTCCCACAGAATCAGGGACAAGGGCCAGATTTGGATACTTAAAAATATTAACTATGCTCTCAATGGCCTTACTGGTGCCTCAGCAAGACCACTGCCAGCAGTGTTAGTAATTTAACCCCCTGCATTGTTCTTGTCTACATACTGGTTAAGCCTTAGAGTGTGCAAGGCTACAAACATAAAGAAAATAGATGAGCTGTGTACAAATTGACTTTATAAGAAAAAAAATCAGAAAATGAAGAGGATTGTAAAATTATGTCTTCAGTGCTTACCATATATGATGCGTTACCATATAGTCTAACAATAATCTTCTGGCTCTACGCTTTAAAAGTTATAGACTAAATAAGGTCTTGGTAATTTAGCATAAGACCTTTTAGATAAGGTTCAAACATTGCCCATAATGTATCGCCAGCATGTTTTACAGTGAACAAGTACACCATTGAGGTTGTTCTAAATAGATCAAGCTTTGTAATCTTTTGATTTGAGTTGTTTTTGTTTTGTTTTTTTTCCAGGGAGCCCTCTTGTGGGTAACAGGCATATTACTGATACAGATTTTCATTGACTTGGTTGGAAATGAGTTGGGGAAAATGCTTCATGTTTCATTCATGATAAGCCTGAATATGTATACATGTTTTAACCCCCATGTTGTGTCTTCATTTTTAACTTCCTAAGTTCAGTTATAGAATCCTAGTCTTCTAAGCTTTCAGAGGACGTTAAAAGTCATCTGTTCTGATGTTTCCCAAACTTATCATCATTATTATCCAGGGAGCATTTAATTTAATTTTTTTTTTTTACTTTATTTTTTGGCTGTGCTGGGTCTTTGTTTCAGCACATGGGATTTCTCTACTTGTGGTATGTGGGCTTTTCTTGTTGTGGCACACAGGCTTTAGAGTGCAAGGACTCTGTACTTGCGGTATACAGGCTTAATCTCCCTGGTCCTTAATTCCCTGACCAGGGATCAGACTCGTGTCCCCTGCATTGGAAATCAGATTCTTAACTACTGGACCACCACCAGGGAGGTTCCTCCATGGAGCATTTTAAGTGTACATATCCTTGGGTAATATTCCAAGATATTCTATATTAGTAAATCTGGAATGGGGATAGCAATCTTTATTCTTTTAAATATCCCCAATTTATTCTGATTATGAATCACACTTAACCCTAAAGTTATCCAAACCCCCCTTCTAGCTAAACTTGTTGTAACCCAAGGGAATATTAATTTTAAATTTATTCATTCTCTTTCCAACTCAACTGTGAACTTGACAGGGAAAGAGCCCTGCTTGACTTCCTGCCCCCCCAGAACCTAGTGTGGTGATCAGAAAGAGTAGGTACCCAATAAATATTTGCTCAAATGAGAAAGGTAATTCCAGTATACTAATTTGCATTGTTAAGAATATGCAAATTACAGTCCAAATGGATTTATACTCTGGAAAACTCCCAACAAAGAGATTTCAGAATAAAATCTCATACCACTCTCTCAATACAATGACCTTACAGGATCAAGGAGCATTCAAACAAGTATTGTGTGTATGTGTAATTCTTCTATTGAATAGTAGGAATAAAGTTGATATTTGTTTTCCCCTACTTGCATTTAAAAAGAATCTGCTGTTACATTTCAGTTAGGGTTAATAAAGTTTTCCAGCCCTTCTCACTATTCAGTGTAATGTACTCATATGAGAGCAGTAACAGAAAAAGACAATCTGTGTGGAATTGTACAACATGGGTCCTCTTATTTATATGCACAATTTTGAATTCCAAGAAAAAAAGAAGCAAGTTGCTATGCATTTACCTTTACAAACGCTAGGATGAGGCAAGATTGGACATAAGCAATCGGATCTGACGATAATATATTCCATTTGCAATTGTTAGAGATTTATGCAAGATAGCAGGTAACACCTTCCTTTTGAATTTCAAATGCTGTATAACCTTTTGAAGATAACAAGGGATATTCATCTGAAATAGTGGTAGAAAATTTATAACGGAAACCACATAATTAGTTGTTATTTTCTGCAAGTACCGTATACTCTGATAGGAACATGGGTAGGAAAAAATAATCCCTCAGGAAATAGTCAGCTCCTTTTCTTTTTTTTTTTTTCCTTTTTTACAGTCAAACAGCTTGGCACATTGGTACCTAATAATTTAGAAGAATATAAATAAAATGTAAGACAGCATCCTGAAATGCTTATAAACTCTACTGGATTTTGAGGTTTATTTCTAATGTGTATCCTTATCAAAACAGCAAATAATATGGGTCTGGGTTAAATTCTTCAGCCTGATAGATAGCCTTTAGTCTAGAATCTAGTCATTCAATATACGAAGAAAGAAGCATGAATTTCATTACCTTAGGGTAATTCTTTATACATGTTTTCCAAAATGCAACACCTCAGCTTTAGGCTTTCTCAACTTTAGTAGCTTTACTCCAAAAAGAGTAACTCAGCATGTCACCCTGTGCAGGCTTTCCTCAGTTACTCTGGAACATGTAACCATTTCATTTATTGACTTACCATAGACATGGTTGTCTACAATATATTTTTGTTGCTATTACTTTATAAGAACTTGTAAGAATTCTTATACAAGTGGGTACACTTGCTCTCATATCTCTCCTTAAATTAGAACTTGTCTGTCAATGTTAAGATGGCAAAGATTTAGTTGAAAATAATTAAGCATGTACCACCGAATGCGAATTGTATACTGTTTGCTAAACATATAACTTGGGAATATAGACACTTTTCAATCAGAAATCATTACATTGTGACTCTTGTATTAAATCTAATACTAATGTCTGTAATGAGTTGATTTTGATAAGTATTTGCTTGCGTCTCTAGTCCTGGTTCTTTAATTCTCCAGTCGGAAGATCATTTATGTGAGAGCCATTGTCGTTCTTCTTCCTCTTCCCTTTTCCCTCCCCCTCCCTCTTCCTCATCTCTTCCTCCTCTTCCTCCCTTTCCCCCCCCCCTTTGTTTCAGAGCACTGTGTTACTATTACAGAACTTAAGGTTTAAGTACAAACACTTTGGTTTCATTAAGAGAACTCATTGACATCACTTCCATTGTTCTGATCATTTCTGGTAGTATTTATTGCTATGTAAGAAAGAGGGCTTCCCTCGTGGCTCAGTGGTAGAGAATTTACCTGCAATGCAGGAGATGTGGGTTTGACCCCTGGTTCAGGAAGATCCCCTGGAGAAGGAAACAGCAACCCACTCCAGTATTCTTGCAAATCCTATGAACAGAGGAGCCTGGCAGGCCACAGTCCTTGGGGTCGCAAAAGAGTTGGACCCGACTTAGCAACTAAACAACAGTGATGACAACAAGAAAGAGAACAGTCAGGGCCCTGCTCTTCCAGGGCAAACATTCTGCTACCGCTATCCACCCCCGCCTTCTCCCACAGAGTCCAAAAGTCTGTTCTTTATATCTGTGTCTCTTTTGCTGTCTTGCATATAGGGTCATCGTTACCATCTTTCTAAATTCCATATTTATGCGTTAATATAATATATTGGTGTTTTTCTTTCTGACTTACTTCGCTCTGTATAATAGGCTCCAGTTTCATCCACCTCATTAGAACTGACTCAAATGCATTCTTTTTAATAGCTGAGTAATATTCCATTGTATATATGTACCAGGAGAATTTTTAAAAATTATTTTTATTTATTTATTTGGCTGTGTTGGCTCTTAGTTGCTGTAGGTGGGATCTTTGATGTTCATTGTAGCATGCCGGATCTTTAATTGAGGCATGCAAACTCTTAGTTGCAGCATGTGAGAATTTGTTCCCTGATCAAGGATTAAACCCAGGTACCTTGTACTGGGAGCATAGAGTCTTAGCCACTGGACCAGCAGAGAATTTTTCACCAGAACTTTTTTTTTTTTTTGCGTTAAGCTAACAACCTATTTGTACCCAACACTGTTCTAGGTACTAGGGTTCCAGAGTTTTTTGAACAATATCCTACCTTCTTTGAGCTTACATTATAGTAATCTTTCATTTAAAAGAAATTTAGTCTTTTTATTTGGTTTTTTGCAGTTAGTCCAAACACTCTTGACTTTGGCTTAGGCAATAATAACCAGAACCGTACAACCAGCTTCACTTGACCCGAGTGGCAGTAGCCACTACAACGTTATACAGACAAGGCCTCCTAGAGGTATTTTTTACTGGAGGGGATTTAAGCTTTATGAGCTACATGAGCATCACTCCTGGACATGTTATAGTTTGGAATTCTTTCCTCTATGGTCTCTCCTATCCTCAGTCTTAAATGATTCTCTGAGAGGAGCTATAAGTCTGTCTCTTTTCTGAAAAATAGTTCAGTTGTTTCTTATAAGTTTTATTCCTACTTTTGTATTAGTCACAAATATTAGGCAACCTAAAACTATATAGCAGGGATATAAAATAAGCAATAATTTAATAATGTAACATGTGACTAATATGATTTTACTGAAAAGAAAGGAATTATTCTGACACACAGACATATGCTTATTAGAAAATAAGTTTATATGCATTAAATTTAACCTTCAAAACATTTTGTGAGATTGGTTCTGAAGGCATAACTACTCCTATTTTACAGATGAATAAACAAGGTCACATATTTTTAAAGCAGGAGATAGAATTTAATCACCATTTGTCTGGCTATAAATCCAGTTCTGTTTCCATGTTACATCCTGCCTCTCTTAAAACTGCTAATTTGATTCAGCAAATATTTATTAAATGCATGATTGAGTTTTATTTCTCCCATGCTTGCTACTTGATTGATTAGTGGTTGGAACTGATTGGTATAAGTGGTAAATTCTACCAGGCAGCTACACAAAGGAATGGGGCATTTTTGTGCATAATTTTAAGCGATGATGTTTAAGGAACAACAGGCTTGTCCATATGCTCAAACACAGAGATAAGTGCCCCATCATAAATTTATTAAAGTTTATGCCTGGCATTATTTGAACAAATTTTTGTGATTAGTTTAGATGTAATTTCAATGTGCAGAACAATTGTAAGTGACTTAAGCAAAGCTACCCAGGAGACAGGAAGTAGTACTAACAAAGTTGTATCTGAAATCTGTAATTGCTACCTGCACCCTTCCCACTAAGATTCTTGAATTCTGCTGGTTTCTCCATTTGGCTCACTATAATTTCTCAACTTCTATGTAATATATTATGCGTCACTAATTTTATCTTTTTATCACATTGCATTTTTCATGATTTGTGAAAGGAAGACGTATGCACAGCATAATTTGGGGTAAAGAGTGTTTTTCTACTTCTTGAGGTACATCCTTAGTTTTTATACTGGTGCTAGTGTTTACTACATTTGTAGAATACAATTAGAACATCACCAAGCAATAGAAATACCCATTATGGAAGTAATATAAAAATGCCAAAATCCAAGTTCTCAATTTACTTCTTTGCCACTGGAGTCTATTAATTTGGCTGATTAGATTCTAAACATGTGCACCCATGTTTCTAAGGAAAAAAAACATGGAAAGAATTTGTAGTCCTTTTAAAGAAAACATCCTACTTATTGATTCACTAAAATACTCCTTTTCCCAGAACACTTTCCCATGTTTGTTCTAAGGGAGAAACGTGGTACAAAGTCTTCAGGCAGAAATTAAAGAGAGAAATATGCTTCCACTGGGATCCATTGACTATACATTTGAATAATTCTGAAATGGAAAGAAAAGTGTTCATTATTATCCTAACTCTCAAGTGTTATATTTCTTCCCTTCAGGGTTATGATAGGAGCTATTTTTTATGGGTCATGAAACAGTAGCCTAAGTTTTCGGAATACGTTTCCATGGGCTCAAGGCTGAATAGCCTTGAGATGGAATTGGAGACATTTTACGTGTGACATCCAAAGAAAATCTGGAAAAGCCAGTGGAGATGGATATTAAATGGGCAATATTTATTGAGTATTTTCTATGTGTCAGGCACAATCCTGGTTGCTGTATATCTGTTATCTTAAACAACCTAACAAAAAGTCCTTGCAAGTTAGTTACTGTGATCCTATTTTCACAGCTGAAGAAAATATGTTCGATGAGTCCAGTTATTGGGGCATGAATATGGGAGCTCATTATAAGCTGTGCATCTACAAACTGTCTTAACACAAACTTCCCTTTCAGCCTGATTTAACTGAACAAAGGCTTATATACCCTTAGTTCACTGTCTTATTTGCTTTCAGCAGTGTTTTAATTTTTTAACTTAGTTGGAATTTTTCATGCCTTATTGTGATGGAATCTAGTCAGACATATAATGTGCATGATTTTGGAAATTTTTAATATTGATATACTTTCAGTCTTACAGAAAAGCTTCAAGGACAGTATAAGAAACTCATGCATAACCTTTACGCCAATTGTCCAAGCGTTTTTATTCCGACCCATTTATTTTATCATTCTCTCTCTCCTCTATCATATATTATTTTACATGCATGTATGCATATTATTTTTTCTCATTCATTCGAGGGTAAGCTCAAGACATTGGGTCCCCTTTCCCCCAAATAGTTCAGTATCAAAATCAGAAAATTAAGAATTGAAGTAATACTATTATCTAAGAGTCCACATTTAAATATCACTAATTTTCCCATTTATTTCCTTTTAACTATTTTTCCCAGTTCAGGGTCTAATTCAGAATCTTGTCTCTTTGTTCTCATTTAATCTGGAACAGTTACTCAACCTTCCTATTTTCTTTCTTGACCTAGAAGTTTTGAAGAGCACCTGCTAGTTATTTTGTCGCATTGCTCTTGGTTGTTGCTTGTCCAATATTTGATTCTCTTTATATTCAGATTAGAAATTTTGGCAGAAGTATTATATATGCAATTTTATGTCTAAGCATGTCACAGTAAGAGACATGTGTTAGTGATTCATCCCAGTATTGGTATATTGGTGATATTAGCTTTGAATCACTTGGTTAAACTGTCGTCCTTCACTGTAAGATTACTATTTTCCCTTTAAAAATAATGTAATTTATGAAGAGATGCTAAGTAACTTGTGGTTGAGATAATGTAGTCGCTCTATCTCTCAACAAACATTCACCTGCTAATTTTAGCATCCAATACTAATTTTCTAACTCCACCACTTCTCTAATAACTATTAGGTGGAATTCCATGGAAAGGAAGACTTTTCTCCTTTTCATTTATTTATAGATTCATTCATTTATTTATTTATTACTCTATGGACTTATTAATTCTTGTTTTATTCATTAGATTATAAAACACTGCTATCATTACTTATTTTGAGGCCCAGCTTTGATCACTGCAAGTCCCTACAAGCTGGCTCCTATGTCCTTTGACACACCTCATGAATCCTTGAGCATCCCTCACTTTCTGGTCTAGGGTGTTCACATACACTATCTTTTAAAGGGACTGTGTCAGACTTCCTCTAGTTACCCCAGATGTACCTCCTCCTTATTGCTCTCTGGTCTCAGTTTGCTACTTATGGACACTTCGGAAACATACTCCACCCTCTGGACTGCTCTTTCTCTCAATGCTTGAGGTTAAGCATGCTCCCAGTTGCTTCGTTCCATAATCGGGTACTTTCTGTTCTGTACACACTTTAAAAACGTGAATGTCAGCATTCGGACAGTTCCTTCCATTTCTAATCTGTGTCCTTGCCTTTATAACCCCCTGGCCTCCAGAGGCAGATGTAGTGCTATTTGGCTCAGAAATTAATCCTTATGAGTTAGTCAAAAAACATGGAGAGGTAACTGTGTACCTTCATCAACCATATGTATACTAGGAAAAACTTGAGCAGGTTCAGACAACCCTAGGGCCAAGAAAAGGGTCGCAAGGTATCACACATTCAGTGACTGATTGGTGGAAGTGAGAAAAAGATCTCCTGATCTTGCTCATGCTCAGTTGCTAAATCATGTCTGATTCTGTGACTCTGTGGACTATAACCTGATACTTACCAATAACAGCTATGTGACTTTGGGAAAGTCATTAGCCATCTCTGATTTTCAGTTTCTTCATCTACAAAAAATGGAAAATGGGACACTTGCTCCATCAAATTTTTAATATAATTCTGAAGGAAAATAATGTCTCACTAAGACTCAATTTATCGAGTTCATTTTTATATTCATGTTGTCAAGTTAAATATAATGTACAAGCACTGGATAGGGTTGTCTAGAAAAAATATAACAAAATAGTAAACCCATCATGATATTTATATTGCAAAAGCTTCTTATATCTCTTTATAGGACAGAGAGAACTGTTGCAGTGATACATACTATAGGCAGTGGGGTACAGCTATTTAGTGTGAAACTATATCAACAGCTCTTCAAGTATTCAGACCTCAGTGCTCTCCAGACTCAAGCCAGAACAGAAACTCAGCATCACTATTGCCCTGACAATTGTTCTGCTTCCTCACTGATCATCTAGAAGTAATCCGTCCATTAAGAGAGGAATTCGTTGGAATTGGATTTTCAGAGGCCAACTTAAAGAAAGCTTATTGAATAGAATTCAATTCCAGATACCTCAGAGTCTGATACCATCCACTTCGCCTAGATCATGTCACCTTTGCACTTTGGCCAGAATAGAAGGGGTAGCTTTACTAAGTCATCGCGGTAGGTCACATAACCTAAGGAGAAACCAACTTCCTTGGTTCACTTTCCTCACAAGGAAATGGAACACAAATGGAGCAACGTGGAGTGTGAAAAACACTAGGGTATTGCTCCATATTGGTTCATAAGCACAGAAAAGTGTTTCCCAGAAGACAAACAGACAGAACCCACCATCCTGCCAAGTTCCTTGGCTCTGGTTTGTGCCTTATTTTAATGATCTCCTCTCTCACAACTCCTTCCTTGAAACTGAAATAACTTTGCTTTTGAATATTGTTGCCATCATGTTAATAATGAAATGTTGATAGTATAGCAATGGGAGGATCAATAACAAATGAATTGCACCATACCCGATAAATATTTATTGCTGGTGTAACCAACTAGCTCAATGCGTGCCATATAGCAGATGCTCAAAGACTCTAGAGCCTTTATTGAACACATAGTTTTACATATGTGTGTTGCCTAAGATGATGTTTTCTAGTTCTGGAAAAATCAAATTAGCAGGATCAATTGTACCATGATGTAGTATGGGTTTTTTTTTTCTGAACTGATCATATTACATGAGTTAAGAAAGTCAGAATTCTGAATTTTCTGCAGTCAACTACTTAGTGCAAAGTGCTGTGGCCAATCTGATTAAATCATACAAAGATTCACCTAACAGTGCATGCAAGGATTCATGCTATCTGACCTCAATTCTGAAACAAATAAAACTCAACTATAATCTGTTTTCTACCTATACCAAGCTAATAAGAATAATGACCCAAAGAAAGTATAGAAGGCAAGCACTGTGCCAATGGCAAACTTCCAGGATTACAGGCATCCTGACTAGATCAGTATCCAGTCACGAACAGCCATGCATTAACTACGCAGGCGAATAAGCTATTCACTTTTTACCCCAAACATCATTAATCTCAGAATTTCTATCCACTCCTCCTGAGAAGAGCACTGCAAAACAGAGTGCCTTCAGTAAGAAATCTCATGTCTGTCTCATGTTAGGTACCCGAACACATTTTGATAAAAATTCAGTCAATTACCTATACTAATGACAGTATGTGGGTGATAAAAAGTAATAACTTTCATGTTTGAAAAAATATTCCACAAATAAACCTGCTACTTAAGCACACAGTCCTCAGCTTTATGATCTTCTCTCACCCGTCAAAATAAATACACATATGAAAGTGCTAAAATCTCCATTTGTAGTGACATATGAGGGAATATGTCATCATAAAATATAAAATGAATAATCTATCAACATTAGACTTAAATCTCTCTAATAATGCTGAAACAAAGAGCTAAAGTTTTGTTGTTTTTTTTTTTATTATCTGTAGGTCAAAGCCCATAATAGTTAAAGTCAAAACAATGTTTCAAAGTAAAATTAAAAGAACTTAAACTCAGTTGTGTTTATTATCATGACATTCAAGGCTTTTTTGTACAAAAAAATAACATCTTTGTGGAAGCAGAATCAAATTATACTTTTTTTTTTAGTACCAGCCCTGTTTTAAAATTTCTCATCTTACAGCTAATTCGCTTCAACTGATTTTTATGCAAAAAGTGTATTTTTAGACCTTCCCATCAAACTGCATTGAGCCTTCATACAGGGGAAATGATTACTAAAATATATGTATATATATATATATATATACACACACACACACATATATGTATATATAATATTTCAAGTATAACCTAAATTTGCTAATTTTGATACAGTTGCTAATGGTAACTAATGTATTTTGTCTGTGTTTACCATTCTGCCATTTTAATGAAGAAAGCATATGCTTGCTTTCATTAGGAAAGATGGCATAAATATAATTTTTATGGTCTCACCCAAGGTTTTATGTTGGAAAGGGTAAATGTCTCTAGGTATTCTCTGAATTAAAAAAAAAAAAAATATATATATATATATAAGCTCCCACAAATCCCAAAAAGACGGATCAGAGGAAGTCAGTCTTGATATGCCCTGATGAAACTGGGCTTTTATTCTTGGCAATGGGGGGATGGCCATGCTGGAGTTACTCTTATTCATGTAAAAATACAAACAGCAAGACTATAGCAACCAATGCTATTTCCAGTAAGCACTGCTGTGATTCAGTAATCGAGGGCTAAACAGTATCAAATTGAATTACTTTTCCTATCCCTGCCACAAAATATTACGATTGAGCCTTTAAGGTTAACGTTGACAAAACAGACACATAAAACACATATATTCCTGAGAATAAATTACAGGGGATAGATAAGGAAAAAATACATCCTACTTAGGGCTCAGAATGACTCAGGAGTACTGGACGTGTGGGCCTCACCGTAGCTCTGAGTCACCTGGAGGATGCAGAGCCTCTTAGTGGTGCCTTTGCTTCTGTCTTGCCAGGAGTCTATCATTCACACAGAAGCTGGAAAAATCCTTCGAAAACATACACTAGTGTATGCCACTCCCCTGCTCTGGGATTTTTCATTAGTTTTTCTCTCTGTATGAGACGCTCCTCCCAAATCCATACAGTTTACCATCTCATTCCATTCTACTATCTACTCAGATGCCACCTCCTCAAAAAGCTTCTCCCTAAATATCCTAAGGAGCAACTGATTTTCCCCCGATTCCCTCTGCTTTATTTTTCCTAGCAGGTTTCAGTACCAGATACTTTAACATTTATTTATCGGTTTATTTGAGTGTAACCTGTCTGGAAACGAGGGATTTGTCTCTCATGCCCATCACTGACACCCAGGACAGGGGTTAACACTGTCCGGATAACTAACAAATGTGTGCTGAATAAATGAATGAATGAGTATTCAGAATAGACCAGTCTAAGATCATAAAACTCATTAACAGGGTGCCTTGAATAAGGAGGAATATCTATATTGAGACCAAGACTTGGAGGGATTCGAGGAAATGGTCAAGATGAATCTAAAGTTGAAAAGCTTCTAATTGATCAGAGCAATCCAGACAACTCAGGAATTAAGAAAATTTAAAAATATTCCTTTAAAATTTTATTTAAATTATCTACTTTCATTTGTGCTGGGTCTTCATTCTGCATGTGGGCTTTTTCTAGTTTCAGTAGGGATGACTCTTCATTGTGGTGCATGGGCTTCTCATCACAGTGGCTTTTCACGTGGAGCATAGGCTTTAGGCACATGGGCTTCAGTAGCTGTGTCGCACAGGCTTAATTGCTCCATGGCAAGTGGGATCTTTCTGGACCAGGGATCAAACCTGTGATGCCTGCATTGGCAGGTGGATTCTCAACCTCTAGACCACCAAGGAAACCCTGCAAATATTCTTTTCCTCAGTCATGATTTTTGTAATTATTTTTTAAAAAAGCATAAATATATGAAGACTAGAATCTCACAAAGGTAACTAACTTTGCAAAGTTTTTGTTGTTTCCATCTTTTTGTTAAAGGCCTCCTTCTTCTCATTTCTGAACCAGTCTTCTTGTTTATGACAGAAGTAAATTTGTGATCAGTGGTTTGCTTCTCCAAAGCTTTACTTATATTCTGAACATGATCTCTTACAGCAGAAAGAAAGGCTTCTTTCCATGTCAAAGAATTTCATGTCATAATTACACAGTGATCTCCTTAAGGAGAGGTTTCATTCCTCTCTGGATATTCTCTTGTTGTAGTGCACTGCCTCACAGAAATTGTGCTCAAGACATACAAGCTTTTGATGTTGTTCAATGAATGATTCAAGACTTAGATGCAAGGCATATTATCCTGGCAGTTCCTGGGACTGGAAGAGGAGAGGGAGGGAGAACTTTGAAAAAGGTCTTTCCACAAATATAGTCTAGGACTGTGGGAGAAGATTGGGTCAAAGAACTTGGATTCTAAAAGTGGCAGTCAAGTCGAGGTTCAAGGAAATTCATTAAGTTCAGATACTTTGTGGGGATAAAAGTTTATACCTGCAAGCCTGGAGTCTTGAGGACAATGTTAATTGGTAAGTATAACTTTGAAGGAAGCCACAGGAAAGTTTCTCCTACAAAGAATATAAATTACAGACAGATGGGAGATGCGATTGGAACCAGGAATATTATAAATAAATGTGAGGTCCAGGGATGAGGCAATCCTGAGAGGCTGAGAACAGGGTTGGGAACAACAGTGAGATAATGAATAGTGGGAAGATGAATAGGTCACTATTAAGTGGAATTAAGCTCTGTAATGCTTCCCAGGTGGTGCAGTGGTAGAGAATTCACCTGCCAATGCAGGAGACGCTAGAGACATGGATTCAGTCCCTGGGTTGGGAAGATCTATCTGCTTGAGAAGGAAATATGGCAACTCACTCCAGTATTCTTGCCTGGAAAATACTTTGGACAGAGGAACCTGGTGGGCTACATTCCATGGGGTCACAAAGAGTCGGACACACACACACACACACTCACTCACTCACTCACTCACTCACTCACTCACTCACTCTCTAAAGTAGAGAGTATTACAAACTGCCTTGAAGATCTGTGCATGGCAGACTCAGCCACAATTCAAAAGTTGGTGCCCGTTTAAATGCAAGGTGGGAAGAACGTAGTGTGAAAATGTCGACTGTGAGTCTCATAAACATAGTCACTTAGCAGTGTTCACCTGAGTATTTCATTACCGTGATGTAGACTGGGATATTTAGGGAAGAGCCTAGATCTGAGAAGACAGACTAGACAACAGGATTCCAAACCACAGGTAGGGATTGTGGAAGGTTTCTATTTAACAAACAAATAATGCAAATCCCAGTACAACTATTGAGCAGTGCCACCCAACAGACCTTTCACAATGATGTTTCTGTGTTTGTCCTTCCCAGTACAATGGCCCCAGCCATGTGGTAATTGATTCTTTGAATGGTGGCTAATTTGGGAACTGAACTTCTGAATTAATTGTAATTTGAATTTAAATAGCCACCATGTGTAGCTAGTGGCTACCATATTCACCAGTACTGCTCTATCGGCATCAGATTTAGGGTTTGATTGGCAGGATGTAGTCTCAGAAAGTAAGGCCAGACCACAGATGAGGTTGGGATAGTCTATCACAGGACCGGTTAGAAGTGTGCTTTAATTTTCAGCAAAATATATGTGCATATTCATTATAGTCCTATTTCATATCTAGATTGTTCTGGAGACTTTGAAGAAGCTAAGACTTTAGGGGTACCACTATATGGGTTTTTGGGAGGCCTGGGAAGAGGAGAGGAAGGGGGAATGCCAGGTTCAGTTACACTAGATTGTGAGCTCCCTGAAGTCATAAACTTAGGTTTTGTTGTTTTTCACTGCTGTTATCATCAGCCACTGTGAAAGTAGGTGTTTAAAGTATATTTGCTTCAATAATGAGTGAAAGGGTGTGGTGCCTCTTAGTCCCTGTATCAGTGAATCCATGGAGATGGATTTGGGGAATCTGTGGGGACTTTGTTGACCCTACAAAGGACACAGGTGACCAAAGCAGACATCAGTTTCCCCTTCGGGTAAAGTTATTTCTGGTTATTGTGGTATTTTACCATTATTATACTAGGAACTGTAATGGTGATATCACTACTATCACCATTTGCAGTATGGGGGAGATCTGATAGTCTTAACAAGATTAGTGAAGAAGGAACTTCAAACACAACTTGCTTTTTGAAGGAATGATGTGCTTCTTTTACCTATTTCACAGAGGCATCATGAGAATTTATAAATATTTGGTCATTAAATGCTCATAAAAATGCCTGTTAAATGCCTCCAGAATCTGTCACAGGACTGCCTGTTTGAATGTTTAGTGGATGCAGTGCTGTCAGCAAAAGTGCAGACACTCACTGAGGAAAGGGCATGTGTGCTTTGTTTATTTTTAATGCTTGTTTTTCTTTTTCTGATGGTGAAAACAGTGTATGCTCACTAAAAAGAAAAACATTTAAGAGCAGAAGAGTTTAATGAAGAAAATGAATAATAACTTTAAATCAATTATATATAATTACATATAAATGACCAAAATATATATTGCTTTATTTCCATGTCTACACATACTTGGGCACACATGTGCACTTTGATTACTTGATGCTATTTTGTGCAAGGATTTTGGTGAGCATTCAGTGTTTGCCTATTAAATAAAGAGCTTCCCTGGTGGCTCAGACAGTAAAGAATCTGCCTGCATTGAGGAAGGCTTGGGTTTGATCCCTGGGTTGGGAAGATCCCCTGGAAAAGGGAATGACCACCCACTCCAGTATTCTTGCTAGAGAATCCCATAGACAGAGGAGCCTAAAACAAAAACTGATTAACAGTTTTGTATTCTACTTTCTCATTTATTATGATGATGGAGGATAGTCTTCTATGACATGATTTTTAATTAGTGCCTATCAGGCCCTCATGCAGATATTCTGCATCTTAAACTCCTCTATTGTTTGGAACTTGGATTATTTTCATTTTTTATACTATGATAAATTTTGATGCATTTTGTACAAACACTTGCCTGCCTGTCTCTCTCTTAAAAATGTAATAGGTAACTAAAAGTAATACTTACTTGAAAGACCCTGATGCTGGGAAACATTGAGGAGGGAGGAGAAGGGGACAACAGAGGATGAGATGGTTGGATGGCATTACCGACTTAATGGACGTGAGTTTGAGTAAACTCCAGGAGTTGGTGATGGACAGGGAGGGCTGGCATGCTGCAGTCCATGGGGTTGCAAAGAGTCGGACACGACTGAGTGACTGAACTGAACTGAACTGAAAAGTAATACTGTTGGAGCAAAGTGTAAATTTCCGTTAAGGATTTTGGTAAATTAAAAAAAAAAAAACAACAAACATAAACTGTTTCATAGTAAACTTAGCCAAATTCATACTTGCATTAGGAGTATATAAAACTGCTCATAAAATTCATTCTCTGTAGTACTGAAATACATTTAAAAAATCTATTTCAATGTGGTGAGTGAAAAATCAATATCACTTTCATTTGCATCCCTGATTACTTGTGGAATTGATCTTTTCAATGCATTTTCTGGCCTCTGTAAATTGTTCATATCAAGTGGCCACTTCTATATTGAAGCATTTTTTTAAAGGTTTCTTAATGACATTTTCAATGTGAAAATATATATTGCAATAATAGCTAAGTTTTTCATTTGATTCATAAATTTTTGTTCTGCTTTTTAAATTGTGTAATGTGCGTATAATACAATGATTTTTGTATGAAGTTATCCATGGATTTAATTTTTATCTTTAAAACTAATTAATTTTAATTACACAAACAAAACGGATTCTCCTCATTGTAAAATACTGAAAAACAAAAATTAAGCAGAAACCCACCTTGACCTTTTCCTAATCCCACTCTCATCCCCCTAAATCTCTCTTCATTGGCAATTGTGTATCACTGCAATTGTGATATATATATATGTGTATATATATATATAATCTACATATACATATAAAAAGGATGTTTCCTGATTGTACATTCTTCAAAAAACTAGAATATTTATCTTGCATTTTACATTTTTACTAAAGTACATGTTTTAGATATCTTTTGACTGATTTGTACTCAGAAAAATCATTTCTTCCAAACATACACACACATGAACATGCACAGGTTGGGTATGTTTGGTGGTGGGGGTTTAGTCACTAAGTTGGGTCCAACTCTTTTGCAACCCCATGAAGTATAGCTCACCAGACTCCCCAGGGATCAAACCAGGGTCTCCAGCACTGGAGGCAGTCTCTTGCATTGCAAGCGGATTCTTTACCAATTGAGTCACTAGCGACATCCCTTTTAGTAGAGTTGTTTGCAAAATATCTTTATCTCTCAGTTCAGTTCAGCTCAGTCGCTGAGTCATGTCTGACTTTTTGAGACCCCATGAACCACAGCACTCCAGGCGTCCCTGTCCATCACTAACTCCCTAAGTCCTCCCAAACCCATGTCCATTGAGTCGGTGATGCCATCCAGCCATCTCATCCTCTGTCGTCCCCTTTTTCTACTGCCCTCAATCTTTCCCAGCATCAGGGTCTTTTCAAATGAGTCAGCTCTTCGCATCAGGTAGCCAAAGTATTGGAGTTTCAGCTTCAACATCAGTCCTTCCAATGAACACCCAGGACTGATCTCCTTTAGGATGGACTGGTTGGATTTCCTTGCAGTCCAAGGGACTCTCAAGAGTCTTCTCCAACACCACAGGTCAAAAGCATCAGTTCTTCGGCACTCAGCTTTCTTTATAGTCCAACTCTCACATCCATACATGACCACTGGAAAAACCATAGCCTTGACTAGATGGACCTTTGTTGACAAAGTAATGTCTCTGCTTTTTAATATGCTATCTAGGTTGGTCATAACTTTCCTTTCAAAGAGTAAGCATCTTTTAATTTCATGGCTGCAGTCACCATCTGCAGTAATTTTGGAGCCTACAAAAATAAAGTCTAACACTGTTTCCACTGTTTCCCCATCTATCTGCCATGAAGTGATGGGACCGGATGCCATGATCTTAGTTTTCTGAATGTTGAGCTTTAAGCCAACTTTTTCACTCTCCTCTTTCACTTTCATCAAGAGGCTCTTTAGTTCTTCTTCACTTTCTGCCATAAGGGCGGGGTCATCTGCATATCTGAGGTTATTGATATTTCTCCCAGCAATCTTGATTCCAGCTTGTGCTTCCTCCAGCCCAGTGTTTCTCATGATGTACTCTGCATATAAGTTAAATAAGCAGGGTGACAATATACAGCCTTAATGTACTCCTTTTCCTATTTGGAACCAGTCTGTTGTTCCATGCCCAGTTCTAACTGTTGCTTCCTGACCTGCATATACGTTTCTTAAGAGGCAGGTCAGGTGGTCTGGTATTCCCATCTCTTTCAGAATTTTCCACAGTTTATTGTGATCCACACAGTCAAGGGCTAAATATAAATATAAATTTCTTAGATGTACTCTGCATATAAGTTAAATAAGCAGGTGACAATACACAGCCATGACATGCTCCTTTCCCAATTGGGAATCAGTGTGTTGTTGGCATGTCTGGTTCTGGCTGTTGCTTCCTGACCTGCACACAGATTTCTCAGGAGGCAGGTCAGGTGGTCTGGTTTTCCCATCATTTGAAGAACTTTCCACAGTTTACTGTTATCTACACAGTCAAAGGCTTTGGTGTAATCAATAAAGCAGATGTAGATATTTTTCTGGAATTATCTTTCTTTTTCTATTGTCCAACAGATGTTGGCAATTTGATCTCTGGTTCCTCTGCCTTTTCTAAATCCAGCTTGAACATCTTGAAGTTCACAGTTCACATACTGTTGAAGCCTGGCTTGGGAAAGTTTGAGCATTACTTTGCTAGTGTGTGAGATGAGTGTAATTGTGCAGTAGTTTGAACATTCTTTGGCATTGCCTTTCTTTGGGATTGGAATGAAAACTGACCTTTTCCAGTCCTGTGGCCACTGCGGAGTTTCCAAATTTGCTAGCATATTGAGTGCAACAGTTTAACAGCATCATCATCAACTATCTCTTGGTTGTTATAATTTTATATCCATTAAAAACTGGATTTTTTTTTTACCACTTGTGTCATTCTGTTTCAACATTATCAGTTCTTTCTTTACCTTTACAAGTCTTTCTTTTCCTTGCCAAAAAGAACAAAACAATCAAATTTAAATCTTGATTGGGATTATCTTGATTTAGGGAGCTATACCCCCCTTACAATGTTTGATATTTCCATCTAGAAACATGCTATATATCATCATGCTTTATATGCTAATAGTTTTGTTTTTTAAAATTTCTATAATTTTCCACATTTCTTATCAAGGTGTTCCATTTGGTCTGTGTTTTGTTGTTATCATAAACACCTCATTTTCCATTCCATCTTTCAATTTGCTACTGCCAGTGCATTGGGAAGGGTTTGATTCATTTTATATTATCTTAAATCATATTTCAGTTAATTGTGTTTTCACAGAAGCAACTCATAAATATTGATAGTATGTTCTCATTACCAATAGCTGCACATTTTATTTGTGTCTCATGTTTCCTTATCTTGGTCAGTGTTTTAAAGCAATGTGAACTAGCACTGGGGACAGTAGGCAATTTTGTCATAATCTACATTTAAGGAACAATGCTTTTTCCAGTATTTTTCAGTAACCATAATGTTAGCTTTCATAACTGAGAATTTACATTATGTTAGCTTAGAATAGAAGTCATGTTGAAGAAATATGTTTACCTATGATTATTTTTAATAATTAATTTCCTAATATAAATAATGATTTTTATAATTCTTCCATTAACATACTATTTTCAGTAATATATTTGTATAATTTTTTGTACTGCATTCATAAATTTTATTGGCCTACAATTGTGAGACATGCTAATTATGGTCTACTTCTCCGGGTAATATTTGTATCACAAAATAAATTGATAGACTTTTACATTTTACTAAGTAATGAAATATTTGACATGACATTGGAATTTTTAAATTAATAATCTAAAATAAATGGTTAGTAATTCTATCAGACCTTAGTAAACCTTGATTTTTTTCATTCTTTCCAATAGGTGTTAGACATTTTTTTTGTCGTCTAAGATTTTTGGAATCACTTTTCATCAGCTAAAAATAACTTGTGAGAGTATTTTTTTCATTAAGGTTTTCAAATTTGGGGGCATAAATTTTTACATAAATTTTTCTTATACTTTTTAAAATTCCACTACTTTGAAATAGTCCTTTCATTCTAACAACATATATTTGTGTGTTTGTTCATTTTTTTCTTAATTAAAAAAGCAAGCTATTTTCCTAATATTTAATTATTATGTTCCTTATTACACCACAGAGTAAATTTTTCAATTTATTTTACAAATATATTGAGTTAACAAATTTCAATATTATTCATTCTGCTGCTATCCTGTGGCTTGTGTTATTTTATAGAAGTTGAAAGCTTAGCTTAATATTTGTTAATGAATAATGAAAGTATTTAGGGATGTACATTTGCTTCTGAGCATAACTTTGGATACATTCTACAAATATTGATAAGAATTTTATGGTTGTGGAATAAAAAAGAAAGATTTTCCCCCTCATTTACTTGAGTTACTTATAAGATTCTGTTTTTTCTTCTTAATTTGTTCTGTTCAAGAAACATTTTCTTTTACTTTCAAGTACTGTGCTTCAATAGCTTTGAATTTGGAGCATTCTGTATGTATATTTTCATATATTTGTAATATTTTATTGCTTAATTTATAGTCTAAGACGCAATTTTTTAAGTAAATATTTCATCAGTTCTTTAAGTTGTATTTTTGTGTTTCTAGGATACATATTTCTATACAAGCAATTTTAATTGTACATTATTAATGATTATGTTTTGTGTTTATGGATGCAAACTTTGAAAATATTTTTCTGGTTTTTATAAATGTACTTCTTTTAAAACTACTTATCTATGAATATCTGAACATTTCTATCAATTTAGCTTTGCATTCATAATAGCCTTTATATATTTGATGAAAAAATTATGTAATACACAGAGATTTATCTTCATTATGGGATTATTATTGTTTTTAACAGAAAACTCATCTCTTTATCCAGTGTAATCTGAAGGTCAAAAATACATTGATGATTTTGGTCCTATTTATGTCACATAGTTTATGAATTTTAAAAATATTGCACTTGTGCTGTGCTCTTCTTTCTCTTGCTACATATGCTAAATTATTCAATTTAAAAATTATTAGTGATCATGAAAGAATGAAACATTTAAAAAATAGAACTCTAAAGACAATTTTATTTGTAAGAAGTCATTCCTAATATTAATTTCTGAAATTATAAACATCATGAATAAAATATTACCTTTTGTATTTCTCAGTTCACGTAAGTCACCTTGGCTTTTATTATTTCATTTGGAGGTATTAGATGTAGATTACTGTTCATAAGCCATGTGTGAACAGATTACTGTTCATTTAACTTTTAAGAATAATTTTAATATTTGAACTTGACTTTGTTACCAAAATTTAAATAATTATTGTTGTTTTATCTGTTTCTATTTCTCAACCAGGCTTTTCATATCATGGCTATCCTAAGTTATTACTTTTCAATTTTGCTGTTATTAACTGGGATATTAATGTTTTTTAGTTGAAAGCATGCAATTGAAGTACCTTTCTTTGCATATGTAAGATGGCTATTGATTAGGTACACATTTACTTAATTGAAGTCTTTGTCCTTAAATTTCTATGGACTTTGTTCTGGAGATTTTTGTTTGTCTGTCTGTGGAATGTTGGTTTGTTTTTTTGTTTTGGCATTTTACCTTGGACAGGAGAAATTTGAGACTAGCTTGGGTTTTGTTTAAACCAAAAAACAAAACCATTCTTCTTTTACACCTAGATTTTTTTTTTAACATGTTTTATTACAAATGAGAGGATGTCTTTTTTACCTAAACCAAACTGATGCTGCCATTTAGGTAAACTTTAACTTACAATGCACCTCTGTGTTTCCATCTTCATTTTTTTTCTCTATATATACCTATTTTTCATTGGTTGGGTCTCACCTCTTCTAGTCTACATGTAACATATTCTTTCTAGCATATTCTATTTTTCTTTTGAATTAGCAAAAAGCCTTTCAGTAGCATTTAATGGGTGATTCAGTTTCCTGTAGGGTCACTTTCAATGATCAATACCCCTGGTTTCTACTATCAACCTTCCTTTAGAGTAGAGCTTCTCAACCCCAGCACTAAGTGTACTTGAGCCAGATGATGCCTGGTTTGAAGGAGTGCCCTGTGTAGTTTATAGCAGCATATATAATATATTGCATAATATTTAGTAGTATTCCCAACTGGTACCCAGTAATGGCAGCAGCAAATCATGACTATCAAACTGCCCCGGATATTGCTACATATTCCTGGAGGGGGGTGTTGAAAAATCACCTTCAATCAAGAACTACTACTTTAGAGTTTATTTTTGTATCCTGCCTCCTCTTTGTATCAGTCTTCACCTAAATCCTTGTTTCCCTATGACTCCTACTCTTGATTTATTGATCCAGAAATTAAAAGATGCTTACTCATTGGAAGGAAAGTTATGACCAACCTAGACAGTATGTTAAAAAGCAGAGACATTACTTTGTCAGCAAAGGTCCGTCTAGTCAAACCTATGGTTTTTCCAGTGGCCATGTATGGATGTGAGAGTTGGACTATAGAGAAAGCTGAGTGCTGAAGAATTGATGCTTTTGAACTGTGGTGTTGGAGAAGACTCTTGAGAGTCCCTTGGACTGCAAGGAGATCCAACCAGTCCATCCTAAAGGAGATCAGTCCTGGGTGTTCATTGGTGGGACTGATGTTGAAGCTGAAACTCCAATACACTGGCCACCTGATGTGAAAAGCTGACTGATTTGAAAAGACGCTGATGCTGGGAAAGATTGAGGGCAAGAGAAGGGGAGGACAGAGGATGAGATGGCTGGATGGCATCACCAACTCGATGGACATGAGTTTTGGTAAACTCCGGGAGTTGGTGATGGACAGGGAGGCCTGGTGTGCTGTGGTTCATGGGGTCACAAAGAGTCGGACATGACTGAGCGACTGAACTGAACTGAACCCTGTAAGTACCTGTTTGTTTTTTTTTGCATAGCCAGTATTTCTATGGTGGACTTTTCTTAGGCTCCAATATCTGTGTCTTTCCACAGTGTGGCCAAGAGGTGTGGTCAATCTGTAACTCTTAGTTCATTTAATATATTCAGCAGAGCAACCGTAGCATCTCATACTTTAAGACTTTGCCATGAATGACACCTCTTTTGTGTTGTTATTAAGGACAAACAGGACAATACAGGCCAAGAAGTGCATGTCCCATTTTTCAGACCACAGTTAGCCCATGGTACCTCAATACAATGGCAGGTTATAGAATCTCTACCTTCTCCATCATTGCTCCTCCTCCCTTGTGTGTGTACCTTACGGTGTCAAGAAGCACAATAATAGTTTGATAGATGATAAGAACAACTACTGAGTACTTAATATATGTGGACTCTTGGGCTTTTTTTTTTTTAATTTTTTGGCTGTGCTGGATCTTCGTTGCTGTGCTTGGGCTTTCTCTAGCTACAGTGAGCAGGGTCTACTCTGTGGTGGTGTGCAGGCTTCTCATTGTGGTGGCTTCTTTTGTTGCAAAGCACAGGTTCTAGACATACGGGCTTCAGTAGTTGTAGCACGTGGACTCAGTAGTTGTGGCAGATGGGCTTAGCTGCCCTGTGGCATTCGGAATCTTCCCGGACCAGGGATCGAATCTGTGGTCCCCTGCACTGGCAGGTGGATTCTTATCCACAGTATCACCAGGAAAGTCTCCTCTTGGGCTAATTGTGCTGTGCAAACCACCTCAAATAAGCATCATAACTCTTGGAAGTAGGTGCTGTTATTACTCCCATTTTACAGATGAGAAAATGAATATTTAGCCTAAGTATGGTGCCTAAGCTAGTTAGTCAAGAACCTAGGGTTTAACTCAGGTTCTGCTGAAACCAAACACTGGTCACCACTTTATTCTGCATGATGAATTCTTAAGGTCCAGGAAACAGTCACTATGATGTGGAGGTGAAGAGGGTAAGGAGGAGTAGCTGCTTAGTTTCCTACTTAACTAGTCTTCTGTGACCTTGAGAAAGGGAAAGAAAACACAATGAATCAAAAGCTTTTGTTACCACTTTCCTGGCTGGAAAAGTTTTAGTTCAAGGCATAGACTATACAAAACATGATCTGTTCCCCAAGTCAGATTTTCTAGTCTCATTGTCAGTGATTCTTCTTGATATTTTTTAGCCTGAGCTCACTTTTTGTTTTGTTCTCAAATTCTAGGGGTTCATAAGATTATTCTAAATTATATAATTTTGTTGATATTTTTATGGGATCTTGGAGAAATTATCAGTCATTGATAGTATGAATGTTAAAATTTTTACTAGGAATCTAATATTTAAAAGTTTTTTTAAGATCAATGTTTTGAGCACTAATAAAAATATTAGTGGTCCATGAAATAAATGCATGTATTAAATGTATGCATCCAATTAATACAATTAATTTTTATTGACTTTAACCTGCCACATTTTAATAAAATACTATGTAGTTTTTAAAGGGCTTAGAATAATGTGGGAATACTTCTCAAAAATCTGGTTGGGAAATTCTGATTTTTAAGACTTTTACATTGTCATAGGGCAGCCCTTATATCCCACTTTGGCTCAAGAGTTATAAATACACATGGGAAACTGAATGAAGATTTTCAACTTCTCATCCTCTGACTGACATTTTTATTTGAAAATGTCTCTTCTCTTATTTTTAACAAGATACTCAACTTGCAGAAATAATTCCTCACGTTTGTATCCATGCAGCAGACTTACATTCTTTCCAGAGAATAAAATATTTCACAGAATACTCACAAAGGAAGCTCGTGAGCTGTAGTGGGATGAAGGATCAGTTGAATCTCAATCCTGGATAGCTAGTTTTTCATTTTGCGGTACAGGGTTAAAGCCAGGGAACATCTCTGCACCTGAGCTACCTACCAGAATAGATACCACATCAGAAATTCAAATGAGGCCCCAGTCTGCTTATATCCAGATATTGTGTTCAATTCCATTTAGTCCCGAGAATATCCAATGCCTGTGACCTCTTCTTCATGGTTTATCAAAACTTGATTTCATTGGGGATAGCAACATGACCAGCTCACACTAAAAATTAGAATATCTAATTGGTCTTAAATAGCCATATAGCACATTTCTGGCCAATGAGACTGATGAAAAAATTATGGGGAGTCATTTCTGGTAAAATTCTCTTTTGATCCTAATAACGGACAGATTGAATAAAGTTCTATGTGCTATTCCTTACCCTCCCTTCCCATGAGGCCTGGTGCTTGTGCTTTGTGTCTGAGAGGCAAAAACATGATGATGTGAACCAGTACTGAGGATGATAGAGTGGGAGGATGGTAACAGCTCGGGTTTCTACCGTGAGCAGCTAAACCAACACCAGCATCTCAACCCTCAAATCTCCTGTTATGTTTGAATAACAAATCTCCATTTTCAAGCCCAGTCACTCTGATTTGTATTACTAGCAGCAAAATAAATTCCTAATTTGTAGTTTCAAAGATTCCTTCTCTATCTTTTTAAACTTAGAAATGACCTCTCCCTACAAGACTGTATGTATTAAGAAAGAAGGAAATTTGAAGAGAGTTGTCGTTATTTCATAGGATAAATTATCCACAGAAAGTTTATTGTATGAAAAAGTCTCCTCCTTCTTCCCTGTCACAGTCAACAATATCTATAATGTACAGTTGATTCTCATTATTCACAGTAGCTACGTTCTCTAAAGTTCCCCAGGAACACAGAATTAGTGAATAGTGTGTGAACCAGTACCCCTAGAGGAAACAAATAGACAGTAAAGAAAGAAAGAGACAGAGAACCAGAGAAAGACAAGAGAGAGAAAGAGAGAGAAAGAGAGATTCCCATCGACCATAATCTTAAATCTTAAACTCATTCATGTAGATTCTATCCTCTTTATTTTACTTTATTTTACAAAAGAATAAGTCAGGTCAGAGATTTTAATTTACTCATCTAAAGCTGCTCCACTAACAGGTGCCAAAGTTGGAGTCAAACCCCATCTAACTGGCTGAAGAACAGAAGCTTCTTGCATCTTACTGCACTGTCCTAACCTTCTCCATCTGCACTGATCTCATTTGAGAGCTTAAACAAGAAGGCAAAGCATCCTCTTGATTGACCTCAGCTAGGAACATGAGAGAAGAGAGTGAAGGATCTCAAATTTTTGTTGCTGTTCTACGCATGTCCAAAAATGACTGCAAATCATGAATAGTTGATGCTGGGGTTACAAATAAACTTTAGAAAGATGACCTGCAAATACAGAATCTCCAAATAATGAGAATCCACTATAATTGTAGTTTTGCTCTTTTCTCTGTAAAATGCCTCTTGTTATACTAAATATCTCTGCTGACAGCTTTGCTATCAAAGTATAAGCTGTCTTCCAACCTCTGCTTCTCTTTAGGAATGATTTCTTGTTATTTCTGTTTAGCCTGTTTGCACGGACATATGAATACAGATGCTCATACACACACACACACACACACACACACACACACACACACACACACCTACTGCCACGGTAATAGTCATACCATATCATGTTTTCCAATGAATACAAGTGCCATTCAATTATTCACTAGCCCAATACACAAAGCAGCAAGCATATGAAACAGTTAATACCTTCTATACTACAATGTAAAAATGAAGTATCAGAGTAGTTGTCTCAAACTGAAGTTGAGGGGGATGGTGAATAAGGAATAACTATAAATGACATGAAATTTCTTTTGGGGGTGGTGGAAATGTTCTAAAATTAGATTCTAGTGATGGCTGCACCGCTCTGCAAATATATTAACCTTACTGAGTTGTACACTTTCGATGGGAGGATTACACACAATGTAAATTACAACTCAATAAATCTGTTAATAAAAACAAAGTGATACATAAGCTACACGTGCAGGGCCCTGCAGAACAATGGGAGACCTAGCGCCTCTGCTCAGGAATTTACACTCGCCGAGGATTTTCTGTGTATGGTTGCCACGTTCTTGTGCAGCTTTATTATTCACCTGTCACAAGAAAGCTGCAAAACTCCATGTGCTGGCTTGAGTTGGAAATGTCTATTAACTTGTCAGCAAATGAAAAGGGTGAAGGGTTTTCATCTCTGCAGATGAATTGAAACAGGTGCAGCGTGTCTCCAAGATCGCTAATTAAAACTACTCAGGACTTGTATTTATTTCACATGAAAAAGAGTTTTACACGTGTTTGAAAACTGTATGGAAATATAGCTTTCTAAAAATTTGACTATAGAGTCAAGCTTTACTTCTGCTTTATATCATTTCATGAATGGAAGCTTTGCTAGGGAATTTCTCAGGTTTGGATTCACAGGCTGGGATGTTTCAGATTGCACACACTCATAGAGCAAATTGACACTGTTTTTGTTAGCAGAGGGATTTGAGTGAGTTTGGGCATGAATATATGCTTTCAATTTGTACCTTTTGTACTTGACTCCATGGAATGACACTACTGTATTTTTATACATAATCTTTGAAGAATCTGAGGCTCTTGTCCTTCTAAATTCTGCCTATTTCTTTGTAGCTCAAGGAAAGGGAGGAAAAGTCTACAGAGAAGGAAGGGAACAACTAGATAGGGCTAGGGAATACATTCTTTAAAAAAAGTCTGAATCTGAGTTTAAGAAAACCTGTATTTGAAGAACTTATGAAATTTTAAACAAGTCACTAAGCCTATCTGTTCCTTAGATACTTAATCTCTTAAGGCTCAGCTCAAATGTCACTTCTTTCACAAAGCTTTTGGAGATCTCTTTAGCTGAAATCAATATTTCCTTCTTCTATCCTTCCATGGAACTGTGCACCTCAAGTATATTATGCCACACACAGGAAGAGCTGTGGTTTGGATTCTAAAGTCAGAATCAGAGTAACTGGGACGAAAGCGCAGTCTTACCACTCACTAGCTATGTAACCATGGAGCATAGTCTTTAAATGACTTGTCTGCAAAAGTAGATTAACAGTGGTACAGCTCACCTAGTTTTGTTGTGAGGGTTAAGTGGGAGAAGCCAGGTAAAATGTTTTGTGTAGTGTCTGAGAGGAAGTAATTGCTCCATGAAAAGTAGCTGTTGATGCTGTTTATCAGGGAAGCAGAGTAAAATAGGAAAAAGAATTTTCAAAAGGAAGATTGGACGGAGTTTTGACTCTCCCAGTTGCTAGCCTTGGGATCTGGAAAAAATCAGTTAACTATTTGAAACTCATTCCCTCATCTATCACATTACCCAACTCCTACAGGGGTGATAGGAATCTGGTGCAATGGAGTATATGAATATGTTTTACAAGTGATAAAGCACTAAGTATTATTAGACATTATTTGGAACAAATTGGGTATAGCCAATAAGACCTGGATTTAAATCCTGGCATCATCATTCACTAACTTTGTGAAATTAGTAAATGACAATAATTGTCTGTGTGCCCTGGTTTCCTCATATCAGTGAGGAAAAAATTGTTATTGTAAGCATCAAACAATATTTTAGGTACTGGATCTACCATTGAGCTGGAGAAGGCAATGGCAACCCACTCTAGTACTCTTGCTTGTAAAATCCCATGGATGGAGGTGCCTGGTAGGCTGCAGTCCATGGGGTCGCTAAGAGTCAGACACGACTGAGCGACTTCACTTTCACTTTTCCCTTTCATGCATTGGAGAAGGAAATGGCAACCCACTCCAGTGTTCTTGCCTGGAGAATCCCAGGGATGGGGGAGCCTGGTGGGCTGCCATCTATGGGGTCACACGGAGTCGGACATGACTGAAGCGACTTAGCAGCAGCAGCAGCTACCATTGAGCATATGGCAAAGTCAGTTGTATAATTTCATCCCTCACCCCATTTGTTTTGTTCCTTGTACATATGTCTATGCGATCCTCTGGACTCAAAAACTACATGGTGGTCTATTTTGCACATTCCAAAGCCCTTTGAATGAACCCACACAATGTAAGAACAGTTCAGCCAAGTCTCGAGTTGCTGGACAAATACTGGGCTTTGGCTCACCTTCCAGGTTTTAGACAGAAAACCAATAGATTCTGGGCTAGGTTTCCCTTGTCATGCTGAAGGTTTTGTGCAGGACTGAAATGAATCAACAAATACAAAAGGACTTTGACAATTTCCAAGTCCTCTAATATAAAAATATTTTATCGCACAAAGGCTGTTACTATGTCAGGATCCTTCACTCTTGCCTGTTATCTGGTCGGCCCTGCACTTTCCTTTAGCCTGGCCAGCAGCTGCACTGATGTGTGGCATCCTGAATAGAATTCCCTGCATTGTGTGGGTCATGGAAGGCATGGACGGTCAGCCTCATTTATCTTCAAGAAAGCAGACCATCTTGAAGAAAGAATACACCTAAATCCCAGGAGGTTGCTTCAGTGTAACCACCAGCCCACCAGCTTTTAGGGAATCTTGAGTTTAAGATTATCAGTGCCACTCTTTTTTGCTCCTCAGCCCTAGTGGTTGAGAAACAATGAAAGGTACAGGGCAAAGCCTGGACTGAAATGGTTCCTACCTGGCCAGAAAGATTCTGTCCGCTGCCTGTATGCACTTTGCAGTCTTAGGAAACAGTGTGAAATATGGAAAGGAAGATCAGGAAGGTTGACACTTGGTTTTGGATGGAGGAATAAGGAAAAAAGATGCAAATCATATTTCAATCAGAAAAAAAAAATTTAGTTTTTCAACATAGTTTCCATGGCACCACGCAGAAACTAAGAGGTCTTGACTGGCAGTGGAGTATTCCTGGGCCTGACACAAAACAACCGCTGGTGGCCTCCTACGGGTAACTATGTAAAACCAAAGATCACCTCTGCCTGCCTTTCTGACAGCCGTCCCAGGGTTGCTCTTCCTCCCAAACCTTTTACGGTGCCGGTTAGCCTCAGCCCCCAGCAGTCAGCTAAAATTAAAAACAAATGCAAGACTCACTAAACAGTAGCAGAAACAATTCAGTGACCATGGCTCTTTGTGCCAATGCCTTGATCCCAGTTCCTGTGACTATTGGCTGATGTTCCTGGAAATAAAGTCAAGTAAGAGTCAAAAAGAAAGAAAAGGAAAAGGAGAGGAAAAGCACAAGAAAAAAAATGCTATAGTCAGTAATATGTAAGAATCATGCAATCAATTCAAACTCAACTGGTAAATCCACATCTTTCTGGAGGAAGAGAGCTGGACCGTTTTCAAAGTCTTGTTTATGCATGCCCACAGGAAGCCATGTTATAAATATCCCCCGATGTACCTTTTTGAGCAGCTGGCCAGTCCCAGGGAGTTTCAAACATTAAACATTCATTTCCCCACCTTCTGGCTCTTTCTACTCTGCGTCTTCTGCTCTCATTCTCAAGGCAGAAAGAAACTGGGGTCTGAGTTGTGCTGTGGACAGACAAAAGACTTTCTGCAGCTTGCAGCATATTCTTTCCAGGGAAGCGGCACAGACTTCAGGTGCTTGGGGAAGCCATCTGTAGCTCTCGAGGCGATGAAACTGGGCTGAGAACGCAGTGCTTTCTGGCCGCTCTGCTTCCAGCTGGAAAGACCACTGAGGAAGCCGATCTCACAGCACTTTCTGCAAAATTGCCTCCATCCATCCCATCTGGTGTTTTCCAGTGATGGAGGGCTGCCTGAAACATCCCTGAAACTGAGGAAAGAGCTGCCAGGCTTCCCCACAGAGAGGCGTGGGTGACTTGAGTATTCCAGTTGAATCAGGAATGCTTGCTTCATGCCTGCCCTGAGCGGGCAGGGGACCTGAGCCTGGGGCCTGAGCTGGGGCACAAATGTGAGCAGCCTGGGAGGGGAGACGGATGGACTGTCACATTTCTACCAGGAGAGGAGAAGCTGAAATGCACAGGGCTGCTTTTGAAGTATGGCAACCACACACCAAACTCTCCTCCAGAAATCACAAAACAAATCACAGCAACTTTTAGCTAAAATCTTGGATGTCATCAGACCGAGATGAAATAGCAATCTCAAAAGTGTACAAAAAAAAAAGAAGCCTAATGATGCCATGGAAAACGTTAAAGGGAAATGAAGGGGCACTAAGGACTGAGAAAGGAAGGCAGTAAGGAAGCCAGGGAGAGGCTCTCGTCCTGGGTGGTGCTGTCTGGGGAACGGGCGCCTTCATCTCCCCGTGTCCATGGTTTATCAAGGCACGTGCGGGAGCAGAGCAGAGGCATGGTGTGCTCTTTGTGTGTTTTTTCATCATTTTTTTTTCCAGCATGTTCCCATTGAACCAAAGCCTCCGCGTGGCACACTGACAATGTCCTTTACCCTCCTTTCATCTGGCCCGTTCTCCAGACCTGTCATTATTTCTCAGGCCCCACGGGTTTGGGTCCCTTTCATCTTTTCTCAGAAATGATTATCTTCAGACCTGTTATGTGAAAAGTATGACATAGCACATCATCCCCAAGCCCCTTCAAATGGACCTCCTTGAAAAATTCTTGTTAACACAAGACAGAGCCCTTCTGGATTAATGTTCGTTCTGAGTTATTATCACAAGATGAGTAGGAAGGAGCCTCCAGGGGCATTTCCCTGTGGGACCCCAGAGGAAAAGAGGCAAGGAGAGATCTGAATGTGAAATTGCCATACATTCCAGCTTTTAAGCATTCTTAGAGAATAAATGCCCATTTTTATTTTTAGTAAATTATTTACATATAATCAGTTTCTAATAATGACTGGGATGTCTTACACAAAAGACCTTGTTTGATACTAGGCACAGATCATCAGAAGAACAAAAACAGGAAAGGATATAAATAAATTTACCAAAAATCTGAACTATGATAATAACAAAGCATTGAATTTAGCTTCCTGGTGGTCAAAGCCAAAACATTAGAGGATGCTACGTATTAATAGGAGCAAAAGTGTAACAGTTAATTAAGAGGGATGGACTTTTTTTTCCCTTGGAAGTGAGTTCTAAAATATATTTCGATTTATTTAAGATATAGTTAGCTAGATAAGTGAGTACAGGAAGTGAACAGTCATAAGAATTATGTGTGTGTGTGTGTGTGTGTGTGTGTGTATGTGTGGCTCAGAGAACTAACTGATCACTTCAAACATATTCTTCATACATTTGTGCATCTATGTAAATGCTCTTAAAACACAGTGGTGTCCAGCTGGAGCAAATTATGTTTCAGAATTAGTATGAGAGATTTTTAAAGACTTTTCTGTTCTTCCCATCTCCCAGAAAATTCTGATTCAGAGGATATAAGCATAAGGGATCCATTCTCAGGAATATGACTAAAATACATCTTTCCCTTCTATTGTTCTCCCTGGTAGAGGATTCTTTCGAACAGCAGGGAGACTTGGAGAGAAGATGGCAATCAGTGGGGATAGCTTTGCTATTTCTTAAGCTGGGCAGGTGTGATTTGTAGGCTAGATCTGATTTTAGCTTTCTTAGAAGACTTTCAAATATAACCTATACCCTGGGTTTGTTTTGCCCCTTTAAGGTGTGAAATCTAGCTTCTACCTCATTGCCCTGTCCACTAAATAATGATTTTTTTTGTTTTTGTTTTTCTGAGCTGTACATTGCTAGTTTGACTCAAAATATTCTTTATTTATTATTATTTTTTTTTAGAGAATCAAAGAGTAGAAGAGGTTTCTTGTTGTTTTAGAGGGTCCTTTAAGGTTAAGTCTTCTTGGCTTAAGGTGATGCTCCACCCTATCCCTGCAGGCTTTCAAATACACTCTGCAAACCTAATCCTGGAACAGGAGAACCCACAAGCAAAGGATGTGACAACAGACCAAAATCTAATGACTGTCATTTGTTGATGTTTACTGAAAGACTCAGATATGCAGATGACACCACCCTTATGGCAGAAAGTGAAGAACTAAAAAGCTTCTTGATGAAAGTGAAAGAGGAGAGTGAAATAGTAGGCTTAAAGCTCAACATTCAGAAAACTAAGATCATGGCATCCAGTCCCATCACTTCATGGCAAATAGGTGGGGAAACAGTGGAAACAGTAGCTGACTTTATATTTTTGGGTTCCAAAATCACTGCAGATGGTGACTGCAGCCATGAAATTAAAAGACGCTTACTCCTTGGAAGGAAAGTTATGACCAACCTAGATAGCATATTAAAAAGCAGAGACATTACTTTGTCAACGAAGGTCCGTCCAGTTAAGACTATGGTTTTTCCAGTGGTCATGTATGGATGTGAGAGTTGGACTGTGAAGAAAGCTGAGCGCCAAAGAATCGATGCTTTTGACCTGTGGTGTTGGAGAAGACTCTTGAGAGTCCCTTGGACTGCAAGGAGATCCAACCAGTCCATCCTAAAGGAAATCAGTCCTGAGTGTTCATTGGAAGGACTGATGTTGAAGCTGAAACTCCAATACTTTGGCCACCTCATGCAAAGAGTTGATTCATTGGAAAAGACCCTGATGCTGGGAAGGATTGGGGGCAGGAGGAGAAGGGGACGACAGAGGATGAGATGGCTGGATGGCATCACCGACTCGATGGACATGAGTTTGGGTAAACTCCAGGAGTTGGTGATAGACAAGGAGGCCTGGCGTGCTGCGATTCATGGGGTCACAAAGAGTCGGACATGACTGAGTGACTGAACTGAACTGAACTGAACTGAAGGCCAAGAATATACACTTTCACCAACACACCCTACACCACTGGTGTTATCATCTTCCTAGTGCTAGTGGTAAAGAGTCTGCATGCCAGTGCAGGAAACCCAAGAGATGCAGGTTCAATCCCTGGGTCAGGAATATTCCCTGGCATTGGAAATGGCAAACCAATTCAGTATTCTTGCCTGGAAAATTCCATGGGCTGGGGAGCCTGGTGGGCTACAGTCCATGAGGTCACAAAGATTCAGACATGACTGAGCTCATTGGTCACTCCATAGTCAACTAAACTAAGAAGGAAAGTGGCTTCCCATTTAACATGCACCAGATAGAAGAGAAAGCACACTTAAAACAGAGCCACCGATCCTCCTGGCCATTATGAGACTGAACATGGGCTACTTCATGTACCTTTAAGAATCATGGTCCACTCTATCCCCTTCACGATTTCACACTATATAGAAGCTATTTTAGAAAGTACTTTAAAGCAAGGTCAAGGGCCTTGTCGATTCTGAGCCCACATTCTAATATCCACACTGGTCATCAAAGAAAGTCAGGGCCCTATTCAGGGATTTCATTTCTCAACTTGAGACTATCTGTGGTTAAATTATAGGTTTGCTGCTATAGAGGCATGGACCCTGAAGCCATGCTGTCCATGTTCAGATCCTGCCCTGACACATATCAGCCATGTGACTCTATCCAAGTTATTTAATGATATCTCTATGCCTCAGTTTCCTTTTCTATATAAAGACACAACTCTGGTGCCTATCTTAGAGGCTTCAACTTAGAACTTGACTGCATTCTTACAGGTACAGTGTTTAGAAAGTTCCCAGCGTAGAATAAGTACTCAATAGAGTAAAGTTATCAAAATTCTTAGTATTTTTTCCATTGAAATTAATCCATTTGTCACTTTCTTTGGACATCACAGTAGAGAGGTTTTTATTTATTTTTTTTTTTTAAACCTCTGTCAAAAACATGCATTTTAGGGTGAACCAGTGAGTTTGGTGATTCCTGAGGCCACATCAGAGAGCCTCCTCCCAGGGGTCACAAAATGCAAAGCTGTACCAAGCTACATAGAAAAACTGCCTTTTTATTTCTCCTCCAAGCATGGCTATGCCTTCTGCCTCATAACTCAGAGCAGCTGAATGAAGGGAATTTTCTCTCTGGCTCAATCTCTCTCTTTCTCTCACTCTTCAAAACAAACACACAGAATTTCTTAAGAGATTTTTTAATTTCCTTATCACAGCCTCCATTTTTATGTTTCCTAATTTTAAATTTAAAAGACTACCTAAGCTGGGAATTGTTCTGTGATGTTGATTTATGAGACTAATGCAAAAAAGGACAGTCTTACCAATGCACATATCTATTTGGCAAGGCAGGCGTGATTTATAAAAAGACAGTCTGGTGACACGCATATAAAGGCAGCTTTCATGCAGCAAGTATAAAGGCAAAAAGAAAACCCGATACTGGTGGAATGACAAACTCTTCTGCTATTTTCAGAGGAGTGTAAATGCCACCTTAGCTTCAGCTTCAAGTCCAGCTGTGGAGAGTGTGCCATCTCAGATGGGATACCCAAGATGAGCTTGGATTAATTGTTCTTGATCTCTGAAGCTAAGTTTCAGGTTAGGCTGACCTGTTTTTGTCTAATCACTGTTCATAGGTCTGCCATCCATAAAATTTTCACAACTTCAATGAAGCTCTAATACACTTTATAGATTTTTTTCATCTAATGGTCCACTGGGGAGATAGTATATATAATAACAAGCTTCTTTTATTAATCCTTGAAGAATTTACTTCATGTTCTATAAGGTACATTCTATGAAAACTAGACTTGGGAAACTAGACAACATTTATTAGATTTTCTGGGCTGTTTACCAATGCTCTAGCCTCAGTCATTAATGCTCTGGTTTTAAGGAGACTCTTAATGCCTTCTTTCAAGTTAGCTAATGGCTTCCTGGGTGCTCAGATGGTAAAGAATCTGCCTGCAATGTAGGAGACCTGTATTTGATACCTGGGTTGGAAAGATACCCTGAGGAAGGGTTGGCAATCCACTCCAGCATTCTTGCCTGGAGAATCCCCATGGACAGAGGAGCCTGACCAGTTACAGCCGATGGGGTTGCAAAGAGTCAGACACAGCTGAGCAATCAAGCAAACATATGTCACACCAGTGAAGAGTTCACTCTTCCATTTTCCCTACCTGTAGCTGTTAAGATATGCTTGGTGCTATACACTGAATGTTTCAGTTCAGTTCAGTTCATTCACTTAGTCGTGTCCGACTCTTTGCGACCCCATGAACCACAGCACGCTACGATTCCCTGTCCATCACCAACTCCCGGAGTTTACCCAAACTCATGTCCATCGAGTCGGTGAAGCCATCCAGCCATCTCATCGTCTGTCCTCCCCTTCTCCTCCTGCCCTCAATCCTTCCCAGCATCAAGGTATTTTCCAATGAGTCAACTCTTCGCATGAGGTGGCCAAAGTATTGGAGTTTCAGCTTCAACATCAGTCCTTCCAATGAACACTCAGGACTGATTTCCTTTAGGATGGACTGGTTGGATCTCCTTGCAGTCCAAGGGACTCTCAAGAGTCTTCTCCAACACCACAGGTCAAAAGCATCAATTCTTCAACACTCAGCTTTCTTCACAGTCCAACTCTCACATCCATACATGACTACTGGAAAAACAACAGCCTTGACTAGACAGACCTTTGTTGACAATGTAATGTCTCTGCTTTTTAATATGCTGTCTAGGTTGATCATAACTTTCCTTCCAAGGAGTAAGCGTCTTTTAATTTCATGGCTGCAGTCACCATCTGCAGTGATTTTGGAGCTCCAAAAAATTAAGTCTGACACTGTTTCCACATGTATATGCCATGAAGTGATGGGACCAAATGCCATGATCTTAGTTTTCTGAATGTTGAGCTTTAAGCCAACTTTTTCACTCTCCTCTTTCACTTTCATCAAGAGGCTTTTTAGTTCTTCTTCGCTTTCTGCCAGAAGGGTGGTGTCATTTGCATATCTGAAGTTATTGATATTTCTCCTGGTAATCTTGATTCCAGCTTGTGCTTCCTCCTGCCCAGCGTTTCTCATGATGTACTCTGCATAGAAGTTAAATAAGCAGGGTGACAATATACAGCCTTGATGTACTCCTTTTCCTATTTGGAACCAATCTGTTGCTCCATGTCCAGATCTAACTGTTGCTTCCTGACATGCATACAGGTTTCTCAAGAGGCAGGTCAGGGGGTCTGGTATTCCCATTTCTTTCAGAAGTTTCCACAGTTTATTGTGATCCACACAGTCAAAGGCTTTGGCATAGTCAGTAATGCAGAAATAGATGTTTTTCGGTAACTCTTTTGCTTTTTTGATGATCCAGCAGATGTTGGCAATTTGATCTCTGGTTCCTCTGCCTTTTCTAAAACCAGCTTGATCATCTGGAAGTTCACGGTTCACATATTGCTGAATCCTTGCTTGGAGAATTTTAAGCATTAATTTACAAGTGTGAGATATGAGTGCAATTGTGCAGTAGTTTGTGCAGTAGTTTGAGCATTCTTTGGCATTGCCTTTCTTTGGGATTGGAAAGAAAACTGACCTCTTCCAGTCCTGTGGCCACTGCTGAGTTTTCCAGATTTGCTGGCATATTGAGTGCAGCACTTTTACAGCATCATCTTTCAGGATTTGAAATAGCTCAACTGGAATTCCATCACCTCCACTAGCTTTGTTTATAATGATGCTTCCTAAGGCCCTCTTGACTTCACATTCCAGGATATCTAGCTCTAGGTGAGTGATCACACCACTGTGGTTATCTGGGTCCTGACGATCTTTTTTGTACAATTTTTCTGTGTATTCTTGCCACCTCTTCTTAATATCTTCTACTTCTGTCAGGTCCATACCATTTCTCTCCATTATTGAGCCCATCTTTGCATGAAATGTTCCCTTGGTATCCCTAATTTTCTTGAAGAGATCTCTAGTCTTTCCCATTCTATTGTTTGGAATGCATTCTATTGTTTGCTTCCCATTCTATTGTTTGGAATTTCTATCTATTGGAAGCAGGGCAAAGGCTAATAGAGTTCTGCCAAGAGAACTCACTGGTCATAGCAAACACCCTCTTCCAACAATACAAGAGAAGACTCTACACATGGACATCACAAGATGGTCAACACCGAAATCTGATTATATTCTTTGCGCCAAAGATGGAGAAGCTCTATAGAGTCAGCAAAAACAAGACCGGGAGCTGACTGTGGCTCAGATCATGAACTCCTTATTGCCAAATTCAGACTGAAACTGAAGAAAGTGGGGAAAACCACTAGATCATTCAGGTATGACCTAAATCAAATCCCTTATGAGTATACAGTGGAAGTGAGAAATAGATTTAAGGGACTAGATCTGATAGACAGAGTGCCTGATGAACTATGGACAGAGGTTCGTGACATTGTGCAGGAGACAAGGATCAAGACCATCCCCATGGAAAAGAAATGCAAAAAAGCAAAATGGCTGTCTGAGGAGGCCTTACAAATAGCTGTGAAAAGAAGAGAAGCAAAAAGCAAAGGAGAAAAGGAAAGATATACCTACTGAACTTTTGGGTCTCCTAAAAATTCATGCATTGAGACATTTGGTTATAACCACCATCCCAGCAGCTTATCCACAGATGCTATTTCTTGGTCAGGCTACATGCTTGCAATGGGTCAGCTGAAACTCTGTATTGTATCATCTTTACTCCTAGGACCTTGTTAATAGAATAACTTCTATCTTGATTGGCAGAATTAAAAGGAATTATTGTAAACTCTGAACATATCTACTCAGGAATGATATACAATTATATTTCTCTATTCAAAGCAGGGCCTATAGTATAATCCTCCTTGAAGGGCGGACACTGCTAGGAAGGAAAATGGAATTTTTTCAATGACAGAGAATTTAAATTTTAGAAAATGACTGCTCCAACTATAATGAAAACTCAAAGAAGCAGGAGTAAGGAGGTCACTGAATCATCCTAAAACCTGGTTTTTAGGGTAAAATGTGTGGCGGGCTGCCTGGAAAGTTATTTTGTCACAAACATAAACACTGGGCATATCCAGAAAAGTCTAAAAAGAAGGAGGTACACTGTAGTACCTGTTACCACAAATCTTCATTGGGTTAACAGGTCAAGAATTTTAGCAGAGCAGGAAAGAGATAATGACTGGTTTAAACTGTTAGACCCTCAGAGAATCTTCCTAAAATAGCTTTTATAGAGGGAGGCAGATATCAATAAAATCAGAGCCTGTGCATTGCTTGAAGTCCACTCTTCCCCAGCCTAAGGGTCTGAAAGTACAGGATAACCTCCCTCTTGAGCAGGAAGCCGCCCTACGTGGTGAGGGAGAGATATGACTGGGGGAGGCGCTGACTGGGGGAAAATGTTTTGCAGTGAAGAGAAGCACTAGACATTCCCACATAGAACAGAAATGTAATTTCCTTCCAAAAAAGGAAAACAGTAGCTAAGCGTGAGGGAATGTGAACTGCAGCGAGAGAAGCACAGTAAGCACTGAGAAATGGAAAAGGAAACGAAATTGAGAAGCTGAAATGGAGAAAGGCAAAGGGAATTTCAGTCAGGGTGAGAGCAGCAGACAGGACAAAGCCTGGAGAAGAACTGGAACACAGTAAGAGACCAAAGTGAAGGAGGATATATTTTTTTACTCACAAAGCTTAGTAGTGCTAAAAGGGGCTTAAGAGAAGTAGTAAGGAGATTAGCAGCCTTAATTTCTCAGTCCAACAAAAAAATTAAATCCTTCTATGGCAGGCTCTATGCCAGATCCTGAGAATTGAAAGTTAAATAATGCATAGACCCTGACCCCTAGAAGCTCCTATTCTAGTAAGGGGTGATGGTTAACAAACAGGCAAATTCAATACAGGTACTGTGTGATTAGGTACAAATAGAAGCTAAACTCAGGTGCTAACAGAACACAGGACTAGGGCACCTGAGACAGACAGAGGGACAGAAGTGGTCGAGGAAGGTGAAGAAAGATGTTCTGGGAAGGCAATGCTTGACTATCATAATGTATCTCTTAATAACTCCTGCATTGGCAGGAGGATTCTTTACCACCAGCATCACATGGGAAGCCCAATGAAGAATTAATAAAACTTAACTCTACAGGGGAAGTTGGAAAAGTTGTACCTGGCAGGGTGAAGAGCAGATGTAAGTGCGTAGCAGTGACAAGAGCCATAAAATCGAAGGTCACGTTCAGGGAACACACCAAGAGATGTTTTGTGTGGCTGGAGCCGATGGGATGAATGGGGAGCACTAGAGAATGAGTCATAGACCAGGGCCTTTTTGTCTGCTCTGCCACAGATGAGATTAATCCAAGACTTAATTTCTCTGGGTCTCAGTTTTATTTCTAATGAAAATGATGGTGTTGCAAGAAGGGCTAAGACCCCACTGACACCTGCCATTATAAGAGGTCAAGTTCAAAGTCAAGAGTTTTCATTGGAGAGCTAGATATTCGGCAGCACTTTATTCTTTTTTAAATGTATAAGAAGAGATGCTTTGTTTTGCTTTTTTACATTTTATTTTTATTATTTAGCCACCAATGTGCAGCATGTGGGATCTTAGTGCCCCAACCAGGGAGAGATTGTTAGGAAGTGGGAAAAGATAGGAAGTTGGGAATCTGATGTTGAGAAAAATAAAGAAGGGGCTCCAATCAATGTAGGAGTAGCAGAGATAATAAAGCCTAGAGAAGAGCTGGTGGGTGAGAAGAAAGCAAGGTGAAGGAGAACGTATTTTTCACCCATAAAGTTCAGTAGTGCTTTTAGAATTGCAAATATGCATTTAAATTTAATAATACAATTATGGTATATTAAATGTCAAATGACTGTTACAGAAAAGCACTTAAAATTAATACATATGCATGAGATAAATCCTGTCTAGTTGTCAAGGTCTGAATTCAAAGTTATATAAGCCAGGATTTTGCACTGAATTTTCTTACAGCTTAAGGTGGCAAAGATCTATGAATTTCATTGGTATTTAACAAAGAAGCATGAGCAAAGCTTAGTTAGAACTGAGAGAAAAAGCAGGGCATCCAGGCAGTGAACTGCAAAGCCCAAATGCTATTCAAATCCAAAGTAAAATGAAAGGCAATAGTGGCCATCATCATTCCTGTCAACATCATCATCGCTGTTGACAAACTACTGAGGTATCTAAGTTATCATCACTATTGACTATTGAGGTACCTAAATGTAGCTCTGCATTATCAAGGAATTCTCCCTTTTTTCTCCTTCCTTCCTTCTTTCCATCCTTCCTACATTACTTCTTTTCTATCTTTTGCTGAAAAATATACCAAAATGTTAAATTTATCTGTGTAATTATTTTAGTTTTAATAATAAACATATGCTATTGTGTAAACATATTATATGCAGGAAAGAGCAGAATTTTCCTGTCACCATCGGTATCCCCCACCAATTCTCCTTTTCAAAAGTAAGTGCTTTGTGTCCTTCTGAACCTTTAAGAAATCTTTCTCAACAAGTGTGTGGAATATTTCTAGAAGGTCATTTTGTTAAGAAGCAAATAATTGGCAGTAGGCAGACACAAGCACGCTTCATACAGACGTACTCTGTGCAGAGTGGGGCTCTGAAGGAGGGCTGCCATCTCCCTATGACTGGGGGCAAATCTACTGAAAGTCTCTTTGCTCTTTAAATGTTGAAGTCAAACATGTGGGAAAACATGGGAGACTGAACAAATGCATTTATCTTACCTTTCCCTGAAACGCCAACACAGTCTCGGTAAATGGATTTTTTTAAAAGGCATAAACCCACAAAGACCACGAGTAACAAACAACAGCAGCACAGTTTTAGAAAATGCAGAGGCAAACAGACAGGAATAACTGACTAGCAGATGGTAAACGCCTCCAATCTGAGACTGTCATAGGGAAAACTCAGAGCAGGCTGATTTAAACCAGAGAACCCAGAAAAGCTAAATGTTTAGGTACTAAATCATTATAAAAACTAGAATATACTTGTGTTTTTAAACATCAAAACTGGTTGAAAGTGTTGGGGGACTTATTGTTGTAGCAGACTGAACTGAAAAACTGTGAGAATTATAAAGAAGTTCCTCCCAGTCTGGGCTGATACCAGGTAGATTTTGCAGCTCTGGTTTAGTTCTCCCCATTTATATTTGGAGTTCATAGAGAATTATCTTGTTATTTAGTTTTCTTGTAAATGCTGTTAATGGGTTTTGGTTTTACATTCTCAGTTTTTTGTTTTTAGAGGGGAATTTGCGGAGATTCAAAAATTATGCTATCGCCCCCTATTGTCCCAGAATCTTCTTTTTTGTAGAGATTTTGATTGCTTAAAGATTATCCACGTGTAAACTAGTAGCTTAACATAACACTCACACATTAGCTCCTAGTTTTATAGGTCAGAAATCTGACACAGAAGGGCTGGGTTCTCTGCTTAGACTCTCACAAGTTGAAATCAAGGGCTGTATTCTCATATGGACACTCTTAGAGAAAATCCCCTTTTAAGCTCATTCTTTGGTTGGCATGACTCATTTGTGAGACTATCCCTACTTCCTTGCTGGTTGCCAGCCAGGGGTTTCTCTCAATTCCTGAATACCTCCTCTGTTCCTTCATACAAAGTCCCCTCATCTCCTAATCTAAGGTAACTGTGCCATATATACAAAGGAAGTGAGTGGGAAATCTTGGAGTTCAACTTAGAATTCTGCCCACGACAGACCCTCTTCTGCCTCTGAAACCAATGGAAAAAGAAAATACAGGCTATGTGGAATCTAGAAAAATGCTGAGTGAGTGAGTGAAAGTCACTCAGTTGTGTCCGACTCTTTGCGATCCCATGGACTGTAGCCCACCCGGCTCCTCTGTCCATGGGATTCTCCAGGCAAGAATACTGGAGTGGGTTGTCATTCCTTGCTGCAGGAGATCTTCCCAAACCAGGGATCGAACCCAGCTCTCCTGTTTTATCTTCTTTTAGTTTTATTTCCTTTTGGTCTTTACCCTACTGGGGTCTTTGGGAACTGCACGTATGTGTAACAGCATCTATCATACCTCTTCATTTTAGCTCAGGCTGGATTTGAAGAGCCAAAACAGGAAAACACTTAAGGAGACCTGAGACTCTCACAGAGAAATAAATTAGAGCGGCTGTTTCTTTTGGCTTTGCTTTCCTGCTCTTTATTATTTACCTTTTTAAAAAATGTAATCTGAAAAATGGTACTGATGAACTTATTTGCAGGGGGAGAATAGAGACACAGAGGTAGAGAATGGACATGTGGACATGAGGTGGGAGGTGTTGGGGAGATAAACTGGGAGATTGGAATTGACATATATAAAGTACCTTGTGTTAAACAAGTAACTAGTGGGAACTTGTTGTACAGTGCACAGGGCTCAGCTTGGTGCTCTGTGATGACCTAGATGGGTGGGATGGAGGGTGGGGTGAAGGGGAGGCCCAAGAAGAGAGGATATATGTAAACATATAGGTGATTTGCTTTGTTGTTCAGCAGAAACTAACACAACACTGAAAAGCAACTATACCCTAATAGAAAGACAGACAATAACAGGAGATGATTATGAAAATGACCACCTCAATTCTGACGAAGCTGATGAGAGAACTGGTCTTTGGATTGTGACAAAACAGGCCCAGAAACACTCCCTCACCAAATCAGACTATACTTTTCCCATCCCTGAAGCCATGTACAGCTCCAGGCCTCCCTTGAAGCCAAAGATCCTGACTCAATAAACATATCCCACGGCAGGAGAGTAAATCAGAAAGCAGATTCTCTGGAGCCAGGTATATCTGAGAGTCAGAGACCGACAAACAGAAACAAGAAACCAAGCACATTGAGACTGAATTATTCAAACTCATTTCTTTTTTTTCAAAATCCACTAACTGGATAACACGCTTCTCTCGCCCAGAAGAAATGTGTATGAGGCAAAAAGAGATTATTTACTCCACGAGAAGTATGCTCATATGGAAACAGAAGACTGAGAAGATGTAATCCCCACCTACCTCCAACTACCCATCATTTTGTCTAATTGGCTCTTCTTTTGTCTCAGCTGAAATTGCCTTCTAGGCAATAAATTCCTGAACAATTTAGGTGAATTCCAAATATAATCATTGAGGCACATCACATTTTTCGTATAGTATATATTCTGATAGATAGAGCAAGCTATACATAGTTAAGCAATGGTTTTTCCTTTAAAAAGGCAATAGACAAAAAAAAAAAAAAACACCAACTTTATGGTCTCCTAGTGAGAATAGGCAAGCCCATAAATATCTAGAATGCAAAGTAAAATCATAGGTCCTGGTGGCTTAGATGGTAAAGAATCCTCCTGCAATGCGAGAGACTTAGATTCGATCCCTGGGTTGGGAAGATCCCCTGGAGGAGGGCATGCAACTCACTCCATTATTCTTGCCTGGAGAATCCTCATGGACAAGGGAGACTGGCGTGCTATAGTCCATGCTGTTGCAAAGAGTCAGATACGACTGAGTGACTAAGCACAGCACACAGCATGCAGTACAAAAGGGCTAACAAAGAGCTAAGGGACTGAGAGAGGGAGTGGACACATTGGATTCAGGGTGAGAATTGGTGGGGGAGAGAGTGTAGGCAATATGAGAAGTAGGAGTGGGTGGAGATGGAGATTGGCAAAAGGAAGAAAGAGTCTATGGAAAAAGACCACAAATAATGGGCTGGCAAATAAAAACTCCCCCCATCTAGTTCTAGAGGACTAGAGGGGAGCATTGAAATGCAGCCTGATAAGCTTCTTAACATGCTTGTTCTAAACCCCTTCTCCACTCATCTCCACCCTTCAAAGGGGCCATGAACCATAGCTCCCCTCTAGAGTTTAGAATTCCTCTTTCAAACCAATGTATTTTAAAATTTGAGGAAGCTTTTTATATTGAAGTGGAGGAAATATATTACAAGTCATTATGATAATAGTTCTTCTCTTTGGTTTACAAAGAACCACACAGACTTTACAACATGAAGATCATAGAAACTACCGTGCATTATTCTGTAGGGATCTCAAGCTCAGCATGACCCAAAGTGAGCTCATTACTCGTATTTTTCCATTCAAACTCACACATCCGCCTTTGTTCCTCTATGTTGCTGCTATCAAATGCAACTAGTCCTACAAACTAGAAATCTAAGTCATTCTTCATTCTGCATCACCAGTCAATGAAGGAATCCTCTTTACTCAAACTCCAGAAACTTTGTTGTTTCTGCTCCCTATTTTCATCTCCATGATCTTTTAATTAAGACCTTTAACATACTTAATTTAGATTACTAAAAATTATTTCCTAACTAATATTCTTACTTCCAGTCTTGCCAACTTTCTGGTCAATCCTTCCTTCAATTTGATAATAGAAGAACCTCTGTATAATAAAATAGATTAAATAATATCATGCTTAATATACATTTTTTAATATTCATCTATTTGGCTGTGCCAAATCTTAGTTGCAGTATGTGGCATCTAGTTCCCTGACTAGGAATTGAACCTGGATCCCCAGCATTTGCAGCATGGACTCTTAGCCACTGGACCACCAGGGAAATCCCCATGCTTAATATGTTAATTAATTCAGCTTACAAACATTTATTAAAAGTTTTCTAGGTGTCAAATATTGCACTATTAGATGGTGTTGTAAAAATGAGAGACTTTGATTTTGATAGTTTAGTGGGAAAGTTGCATGCTATGGTGGCTCACACGGTAAAAGCGCCTGCTTGCAATGCAGGAGACCTGGGTTCTAGTGGGAAAGTTAGGTATGTAAAAAGTACATACAGCAGAGGGTATCAAGTGCTTTAATAAAACAACAAAAACAGCAACAACAACAAAGTTATGTAAACACAACAAATCCTGAGTAAATTTGTCATGCTAAGGTATTCAAATTGTACTACTTAGGCAACAGTTTCCCAGAAAAGGACATTAAGCAAGGAATGCAATAAATTTTATTTAAATTAATTGGAACTCTGTAGCAAGAATGGATGAGATGCCCACCAATCTATTTCATTTTTCTAAGAACAGTAGAAACCATTTCCCAACCTTTCTTGCATTTAGGCTGAGATGATGTCCTTGTGTTCTGGACAATAGGCCAAAAGAGTATATGCCAAGGCGCACTGTCTGTCCATTGTTTCTTACTGGTCCAAGTGATATAAATATAGACATTGAGAGTAAGAATTTAAAAACTTTTATCTCAGTTTTACAAAGTAATTTAAAATCTGCTGATAATGACACTTTAAAAACGTACTTACAATGTGTGTGCCTTCTACTTTCATTTTGTTGTTTCTATTAAATCTTTAAGAATCACATGTGTGTGTAAACTTTCCTGGTGGTCTAGCAGTTAGGAATCCACCTCCCAATGTAGGGGACCTCCAGTAGCATATTGGGCACCTACTGACCTGGGGAGTTCATCTTTCAGTGTCCTATCTTTTTGCCTGTTCATACTGTTCATGGGGTTCTCAAGGCAAGAATACTGAAGTGGTTTGCCATTCCCTTCTCCAGGGGACCACATTCTGTCAGACCTCTCCACCATGACCTGTCCATCCTGGGTGGCCCCACACAGCATGGCTTAGTTTCACTGAATTAGACAAGCTGTGGTCCATGTGATCAGACTGGCTAGTTTTCTGTGATTGTGGTTTCAGTCTGTCTGCCCTCTGATGCCCTCTCTCAGCACCTACCGTCTTATTTGGGTTTCTCTTACCTTGGACTTGGGGTATCTCTTCACGGCTGCTCCAGCAAAGCGCAGCCACTGCTCTGTACCTTGGACGTGGGATAGATCCTCTTGGCCGCTGCCCCTGACCTTGGACATGGGGTAGCTCCTCTTGGCCGCTCCTGCACTGTCGCGCAGCTGCTGCTCCTGCGCTTTATTTCTGCTTTATTGACTATGCCAAAGCCTTTGACTGTGTGGATCACAATAAACTGTGGAAAATTCTGAAAGATACGGGAATACCAGACCACCTGACCTGCCTCTTGCGAAACCTGTGTGCAGGTCAGGAAGCAACAGTTAGAACTGGACATGGAACAACAGAAAAAGTGAAAAGTGAAAGTGAAGTTGCTCAATCATGTCCGACTCTTTGCAACCCCATGGACTGTAGCCTACCAGGCTCCTCAGTCTATGGAATTTTCCAGGCAAGAGTACTGGAGTGGGTTGCCATTTCCTTCTCCAGGGATGTTCCTGATCCAGGGATCGAACCCAGATCTCTGGCATTGAGGGCAGATGCTTTACTGTCTGAGGCACCAGGGAAGCCCAAGGGTTCCAAATAGGAAAAGGAGTACATCAAGGCTGTATATTGTCACCCTGCTTATTTAACTTATATGCAGAGTACATCATGAGAAACGCTGGGCTGGAGGAAGCACAAGCTGGAATCAAGATTGCAGGGAGAAATAACAATAACCTCATATATGCAGATGACACCACCCTTACAGCAGAAAGTGAAGAACTAAAGACCCTCTTGATGAAAGTGAAAGAGGAGAGTGGAAAAGTTGGCTTAAAGCTCAACATTCAGAAAACAAGATCATGGCATTAAGTTCCATTACTTCATGGCAGATAGATGGGGAAACAGTGGAAACAGTGGCTGACACTTTATTTTTTTGGGTTCCAAAATCACTGCAGATGGTGATTGCAGCCATGAAATTAAAAGACGCTTACTCCTTGGAAGGAAAGTTATGACCAACCTAGACAGCATATTAAAAAGCAGAGACATTACTTTGTCAACAAAGGTCCGTCTAGTCAAGGCTATGGTTTTTCCAGTGGTCATGTATGGATGTGAGAGTTGGACTATAAAGAAAACTGAGCACCGAAGAATTGATGCTTTTGACCTGTGGTGTTGGAGAAGACTCTTGAGAGTCCCTTGGACTGCAAGGAGATCCAACCAGTTCATCCTAAAGGAGATCAGTCCTGGGTGTTCATTGGAAGGACTGATGTTGAAGCTGAAACTCCAATACTTTGGCCACCTCATGTGAAGAGCTGACCCATTTGAAAAGACCCTGATGTTGCGGAAGATTGAAGGCAGGAGGAGAAGGGGAGGACAGAGGATGAGATGGTTGGATGGCGTCAGTGACTCAATGGACATGAGTTTGGGTAAACTCCGGGAGTTGGAGATGGACAGGGAGGCCTTGCGTGCTGTGGTTCACGGGGTCGCAAAGAGTCGGATATGACTGAGCGACTGAACTGAACTGAACTGAAATGAATGTAGAGGACACAGTTCAATCTCTGGTCTGGAGGATACCACATGCCTCCAGGGTAACTAAGCCTGTGAGCCACAACTACTGAGCCCACATGCTCTTGAGCCTGTGATTCACAGCAGGAGAAGTCACTGCAATGAGAAGCCCATGCACCCCAACCAGAGAGTAGTCCCTGCTCGCTGCAACTAGAGAAAGCCCATGGACAGCAATAAAGACCCAGCATAGTCAAAAATAAATACATAAATATATTATTAAACAACAACAAAAAAAGAGTCACAGGGGTGGGCTTCTTCTTCTTCGGATCCCTAAAATACTCACTGTATTCTTCCATATACTCTCTCTCTCACCATAACTGAGCAGAGTCAGAGACTGGAATCAGAAGATGGAAGAAGCCTGGATTGCCAAGTTTACCAATTAGAAGAGCACCAGCTGACCCACAGTTCCAAATGACTCACACTGGAATTTTCCTCAATGAGAATTAAACTGTTTTTGTGTTAGGTCGTTAAAATTTGGGATAGTTTGTTACAGTGACTGAGTTATCTGACAAACAGCATAAAAGAGATTCTTCTCTCTATAATATGTCATACTATTCCAGTTTTATCTCCAGTCATACAGGCCATGCCTTTTCACACCTCTTTTTCCTTACTCATGTTGTTAGCTTAATCATCACTTGAAAAATCTCAGCGAGTGACACCTAGAAAATGTCCTTTCCACATTCTCCTTTTTGTCTCTTTCTGTATCTGTCATTCTGAATCAAATACAGTATCATTCCAGATATTTAAATCTATGGTAATCTAAATATATGAAAAGATCCTAAAAAATAGACATAAAAAAGAACAGGATGCATCAAAATTGAGTATGTGGTAATAATAAAGGCATTTCAAGTCAGTGAGTGAAAGTAATACAGTTAACACATTATGTTGGGATAACTGGTTAGCCATTTGGGTGGGGAGAGAAATCTGGATCATTACCATAATTATGCCTAAGTATTCAAATACGAGATTTAAACATAAAAGCAACAGCAGTAAAGATAGGTGCCTGGCATTTTTAATCTTTGCATGTAGAAGATCTTTTAAAGCATAATCCCTACACAGAGTGGAGAAATAATAATTCACAAAGACTTCACATATATCATAAATCACTAGAAAAGTTGAAGAACCTAGTAGCAAAGTGAGAAAGATATACAAAGAGTAATTCACATATTAAAACAGCCAAAAGACATGTGAAAATATATTCGTCATCTCATCAGAACTTAAACTTCATGAAGGAAGAATTCTTTTCAAGTTTTCCATCAAGATACTCTACAACTTAGGTCAGTCTCTGTGTATATTCATTTGCTAAGTAAAAGACCTACTGACTGACTGAATGAATGAAGGAATAAATGATTAAACAAATACCAATCTGCTCTCTTCTTATTTTGATCATTAGGTTAGCTTTACTAAAGATTGGTTGATATACAATGCAACTTAAGTTGTATAAAAATTTCTAGTACTTATTTACGTGTATGAGTCATGTGTTTTTCAGTCCAAAATTCCAGTTAGAGACATTAACTTAGAGAATAAATAATCTAACAATGTAAAAGTATATATTTGTTTTACAAGCCTAGGTAAATATTAAATACACTATACTTTTAAAGATATCTGTTTATGGTTTGTGAAAGCAGTAAGAACTAGGTGAACTAAAATTCTGGAATGAGACTATCTTAAAATAAGCTGGTAATGATTGCCATTCATCTTGTTTCTCGGGGCATTTTTCAGATCTGGATATGTAGTAACTATTGAGTCAAGGAGAAGAATAACCCTATGGGAAACAATAACTAGCAAAGCTTTTATCGGTGACACAAGGGGAGAAACCTAGATTGGATATTTAAGAGGATTTAGAGGCATGGTTTGTTTTCTCTACAAAATATTTTCTAAATATTAGGGATGAATGGAGGGTGGGAGTATAAGGTCAACAGTTTAAAAGGCAGAATGAAATTATCCGCATATTATTTTACTATGAAAAAAACAATTTTCCAAAGGAAGGAGTTTACCTCAAATATTGCCACTCTGCTTCTTAAAACATTACCAAACTTTGAAGCTGTTTTGAGGTGGGAGGCGAAAGAGATAAGATATAAATCCCTGAAGGTGAAGAATAAATCTCTGCAGTTTTCAAGACAAAGGAGACAAATCTCCACAAGGCTTTCAATAAAAATTTTAGGGTAATAAATCCGTAGGAACAAGAGCAGACCAGAACTAGATTGAATCTCTTTAAAGGTAAAATCAAACCCAACACAGCTCAACTCAAACCTTGGCTGAACTGAGGCAATTGGATCCTCTCTGTCTGCAAAAGAAGGAAACAATCTCTGATGAAACATAATTACAGCAGGCCTTTGCAGTTCCTTTATTCACAATGTCTGGCATATCATCAGAAATTATTAGATATATAAAGAGGCAAGACTAACTGACAAAGACAAACATAACAGAAACCAACCCAAAGAGGACGCAGATCAGAGACAGATAAATTATGGTATGGCCTATGGGCCATATATTGACAATGTCTCTTTTTATAAAAACGTTTTATTGAAATGTGACCATATTCATTTATCTGTGTATCATATATAACTGCTTTTATGCTACAGTAGTAGGTTGAGTAATAAAGAGAGAGATCATGTAAGTGAACAAGCCTAAAGTTTTTACTGTCTGGACCTTTACAAAACAAGCATTCCAGTCTCTGAAGTAGATAACCGAGTTGACAAGTGGGGATTATAAAATAAATGTTAATAATATTTTAAAGATACTAATGGAAAAGAAGGACAAAATAAGTAAGTTTTACTGTAAAGTTGAAATTTATTTTAAAGACGGATTAAATATCTATTCTAGAACTTAAAAATGCAGTATCTGAATTGAATGAAAGGTAAGTTTATGAGCAGACTCTTCACAGAAAAATACAGGATTAAGGAACTTAAAAACAAGTCATAGCAAAATATAAATTGAAGTGCGGAATGAATAAAACATGTAAATATCAGATAAGAGCACAGGAGATGTGTGCCAAAAATATATGTAACTGAAATTCCATAAGAAGAAGAAAGAGAAGGCAAAAGCAATATCTGAAGCCATATCATTTGAAAAATTTCCAAAACTACTGGAAGATATCAACCTGCAGACTCGATAAGTTCTGAACAACCTCTGTAGAATAAATGATGTTGGTGCATTATAGGAAGCTTCTGGAACCAAAGACAAAAAAAAAAGGCCTTAAAGGTAGTCAGAGAAAAAAAGACATGACCTGACAAAAACATAAGGCTTCTCAAAAGAACTAATGGAGCTCAGAAAACAATGAGAAATCATCTTTAAAGTGACGAACGAAAACAACTGTCAGCTCAGTATCGGTTACCTAGCAAAATGTAACCTTCAGAAATGAAGACAGAGTAATAACTATTTTCAAACAAAAAAGAAAAGTTGAGTGACTTTTCCATCCGAAGACGTACCCTAAAAGAAACATAAAAGGGAATTTTCCAGTAGGAAGAAAATATTCCCAAAGGAAAACAGCAAAAATGTGAGAGGGAAAGAAAAACACCAGAAAGGGTAAAAAGCATAAACATGACTAAATATAAATGAAGATTGATGGCACAAAACAATGAACACAATGTCATGTGAAGTGTCCGATATATGTAGAACTACAATGCATAAATAATGCCAAACAGAAGTAACAATCAAGTTGGAAAAGGCTAAATGGTGAAAATTTTATAGAATTTTAGATGGATCAAGAAGTGATAAAAACCAATGATTTTTATTCTAAGAAGTCAAAGATGCATGTTGTTACTGTTGCAGAAAGGAGAAAAAGAGGAATGAGTTTTTTTTTTTTTTCTTGTTCTTGAGAACAAAGAAGATAAAGAGAACAGTGAGCAGGCCTGAACAGTCCTAGTTTTTTTGTAACTAACTTTGCTTTTCTGCCCCCTAACACTGCAGGAGCTACACTTCACACCTATTTACCTTTGACTCTATACTCATTGGAAAAGACTCTGATACTGGGAAAGATTGAGGGCAGAAGGAGAAGGGGGTGACGGAGGATGAGATGGCTGAATGGCATCATTGACTCAATGAACATGAATCTGAGCAAACTCCGGGAGACAGCAAAGGACAGGGAAGCCTGGGGTTCTGCAGTCCATGGGACATGACTGAGTGACTGAACAACAACAACTATGCTAAATACATCCAGTGTCTGGTGTTTATCATTTCAACACCCTTACCCTTGTAGTGATATATCAGAAAGAAGGCCGAAGAGCCACCGAACTGCCCGACTCATTTACTGGGTTTCTGACTCCAGCCTATGACTGTCTTTGAAAAAATGCAAGAGGAAGAAATCAAAACTCTTAACACCTTTGTTCCTCATCACCAATTCCAGACTGTAAGCCATTATCTTATATAGCCTCTAGACTCCTCATAGAGGCGGGGCGGGGGCCACAATTCTTGAGGCATGGACCTACCGTGTTCTCCTCTCCTCTGAGAATTAAAGCCACCTTTCTATTTCTTGCAAACTGTCTCCGTATTTTTTATTCAGCTTCGATGTGAAGAGGAAACGTTAAAATTTTACGTAGCCTCCTGCTCCTTCCGCCTCTGTAACTCAGCTTGCTCCTTGCAAAGTCTGGATCACATAGTCTCAGAAAGCGGGGACTCACAAGACTAGGAACTGGAGCTTATCTCACTCACCTTCGTCCTGCTCTTTGCAATCGCCCGGCCCCTGCAAACCCACAAACTCACTTAATCAGGCCTGTCTGTGTATAAAAACTGTAACCCCTTTGTTTGGGGCTCACAGCTTGGAGTGTTAACTCCTCTGGGCCTGCTGGCGTAATAAACCTGAGTTCTCTAACTCTCTGAGTGTGGTGCTTGGTTTCTTGGGTACTGGTTTCTGCAATAGGTGGGCAAAGAAAGCCAAGATTTTGGCCAGCAACATCACTCCTAAGGTAACAATTAAAATACTATGAAAATAATGTAAACTGGGAAATGGCAACCCACTCCAGTATTCTTGCCTAGAGAATTCCATGGACAGAGCAGCCTGGTGGCCTGCAGACCATGGGGTTGCAAGGAGTCAGCCATGGCTGAGCAGCTAACACTTTCACTTTTCATTAAAGTAATAAACTGTCAGTAATTCCATGAAGTTCAAATGGTTTACTTCACTGAATACTCCACTGAAATATTACAATTGTCAGATTGTATTAAAAATCAAACATTTAACTATAATGTACTTAAAAAACACGGGCACTAAGTTATATATATATATATATATACACAAAAAAGAAGAAGGTTAAGGCAAAATGACATTCCTGGAGATACAGATTATCATAAGTATAAATGGATCAATCCCACAGAAATAGAACAATTCTAAATCTATTTATCTCCAAAATACAGCTTTAATAAAATCAAAGCAAGAATTGCTACAACTAAAAGGAGCATTAGGGACTTTCATGGTGGTCCAGTGGTTAATACTCTGGACTTCCACTGCAGAGGGGCATAAATTCAATCCCTGGTCAGGAAACTAAGATCCCCCATGCTGTGTAGCATGGCCAAAAAAGAGAGAGAGAGAATCAGACTAATTAGCAGTGCAGTAAGAGAGTTTAACACACTTCCTGCAATAGCTGATAAAAAAGAGACAGGAATTGGCAAGGATATAGAACATCTGAACAAAAGAGTTAATGAGCTGGACCTAAGTAACACACATATAATACTGCACCCAAAACCAGAATTTTTTTTTTTTTTTTGAGTACAGGTAGAGCATTTGCCAAAATCAACTATGCATTGTACAATACGGACAATAAGGAGCTCTACATTTCAAAATATTGAAATCATTCACAGTAAAGTTTGTGACTATTAATGGGATTAAGCCAGAAATTAGTAACAAACAGATACCCAAAATGCAAACCAAAGCCACAATGGTATGCCAGCACAGTGGGTGGTGGGAGGAGAAAAGAAGTACATGGGAAGATGTAATGAAAATGTAAAGCAACTGGAGATTCTCCCATGAATTAGTGCACCTCTTTATCAGTTTCTAAACAGGCTGAATCTACACGGGTTGAATAGGCACATACTACGCACATGCATACGTGCATGCATGCTCAGTCATGTCTGACTCTGCAACCCCATGGACTGTAGCCTGCCAGGCTCCTCTGTCCATAGAATTTTTCAAGCAAGAATACTGGAATGGGTTGCCATTTCCTCCTCCAAGGGATCTTTCTGACCCAGGGATCCAACTCAAGTCTCTTGCATCTCCTGTGTTGGCAGGGATATTCTTTACTGCTAACATCACCTGGGAAACTACATGAATACTACCTGTAGTACATGAATACTACATGAATCACTCCCAGATACATAACCAACAGAATATATGTTCAGCAAAAGACATGTATCCAACTGTTCACATCAACACTATCTGAAATAGACAATTGAAACCAATAGACAATTGAAATAGACAATTGAATCCTAGTTGACCAGTAGAGTAGATAAACATATTTTGTTATTTTCATATAATGGAATACTATAAAGCAATGAGAGTTAATTACATGCGATGATATCAATATAGCCTACGGACACAATGTTCAACAAAAATAGCCAGCCATAAAAATACATGATTTTATAAAAACTAGAAAATTTTCAAAACTAATTTGACATGGATTATGGTTATTCTCAGGAATGTAGTGACTGGAAGGATATCTTGGATGCTAGTAATGTTTTTGATCTTGCTCTGGTCATACAGTTATGTGTAGCTCAGAAAACTCACCAAAACTATACATGTATAATATGTACACATTGTGTGTGTATATTATATCTCCATAAAATGCTTTAAAATAATTGCAATTGTAGGAATTGAAAAAGTACAATTTTGACCATAGGAGTAGATAACCGAATTAGAATAGAGGTAAAATTTATGGAAGATGAGAATTTCAAGAATATAAGCAGCCTAAATCCTGGGCACATCGTCTAAATGCACGCTGGGTGTCCTCCACATAAAGGCAGAACTTGAGGAAGACTGCAAGTCAGTTGCTAAAATAAGAGAGTGGAATGTAGAGATAGGAAGATAACACTCCTGAAAAAGTTCATAGGAGGGGAGCTTTTAACAGAATAGTGAAAAAGAAATGATTTAGAATGAAAATAAAAACAGAGTCCATCTCCCCAAAATATGACACATGGATTATAAGAAATAAGAATCTACCACTTTGGAAGAAGGTAGTCAAACAAAAGACTCAGGATAGAGCTGTATATTTGTTACTGGAAGAACCAGAGGAGATACTTAGTCAAACATTTAGGAATACAGGAACTGCAGAAATGAGGCTCCAGAGAGAATGCTAGAAAGATCTGGGAGGGGGGAGGGTAAAAGGAAGCAGGGTTAGAGGAGAAGGGATAAGGATATAGGAAGAGAGGACAAAAACACTATTTGTAACCAAGGATAACTTGTTTCTGAGGATGTCTCAATCTGCATGATGAACTTCCAACTTGATTACCCGGGTCATGGGGTACTTTCAGTGTACTTGAAAACTGTGACGTATGTTGATTGCGAGATGCCTGGGGAAAGAGAGAAAAAGGGACAAGTGGTGCCCCACTTCATACTGCAACCTCATATGGTCTCAGTTACTTTGACCTGGAAGCTGCACTGGAGATTATGCACTCCAAGCAAGTATATGATGTAAGAACTCTTCTATAGCAGCCTTGCAAAGAAATCTACTTTCTCCCTTAAGACCCCAAGCAATGGAGAAGTGATAGCCTCAGGCAATCGCCTTCTTCAATTTTAAGCAACTTGAATGATTAGAAAGTTCTTCCTAATCTGGAAACCACATCTGCCTCCATGTAATTCCCATATATTAGTTCTAGTTCTGCCTGCTGGAGCCAAACAGAGCAAGCCTGCTTCCTGTTCCACATGACAGCACATCAAATATTTATTGACAGTTCTCATGTCACCAGTGTTTTCTCCAGGCCAAACTCCCTTAGGTCTTAGCTGTCTCGGAATCGATGGACTATGGAAGCACAAGATGATGTATCCTTCATTTCCAAACCACTAACACCTGTTTCAGATACTAAATGGTAGCAAAATAAATAAATTCTTGGTCAGCATTTACACCTGGGGCTCCACTGACATATAATAAGACAAGTCTGCATATGGAAAACCAAATGAATCTCCTTCAAAACAATACCGCTGTATGGATAAATGCATGCTGTCTCTACTCTTCAAACAGCAAAAATACTTTAGACTCCACAAGTATATTGTTTTTAAAGAATCACAATTACAGTTTCATGGTTGGTAACTACTAGCTATAAAACACTGATTTTATGAGAATTGTAGGTCAAGTGAACTGAACCATGAAATAGCAAATGTGTCTAAAGATCACATTCTGTCACAAAGTTAAGTTGCATTTGTACTCCAAAACTCTAGTTGGAAAACTTGGGAATAAAGAATTGTTTTAGGAGACTCGAATAATATCTCGTTTTTGCAGTCAATGTCTGCTTGTTTCAGAAGTGGCCTCTGGACACACTGGAAGCAGGAAAGGGCCAGGGAAACATATTTTCTCTCTAGTGAGAAGAAATATCCACGAGTCGAGTAGTATGGTGATTACTGACTACCACTCTTTCTGCCTGTATTTCCAACATGGTGTATCACCACGAATCACAACTCTTGCCCAACCTACTGCAAACTCCAAGCACCTTCTTTGAGCAGAGTACTGTGTTAGATGCGAAGGTGAACTCACTGAGTATGTATCTCTCTTCTTTAAAGAACTTCCAATTTAGTCCAGGATATAAGACTAAAGCTTCAGTATGATTAACATAGAGTGATCAGTCATAGCATGTGTGACGGCATGGGTAATGAATGAACGTAAACATATACATACTTATAATAACAGAGTTGCACATAATTCCTAGTTTACCATCAATTGACATCATGATCCTTGACCAATCACTAAACCTTTATGGCTGACATCAGAGGGATAATAGCTACTTTTGTATTACATGGCTACTTTTCCAGTCTTCTTACTTCAAAGTGGCGTGGAATATCACTGACTTCTCCCTCCTCACTGAAATGGGTTCTCCAGCTTTTCATAACACTATACTCTAATGATTCTTTTTCTCCATTGGCTGCCCCTTTACAGTCTGTTCTGTTTTCTGTTATGTTTAGAATTTTCAAAGTTGGACTTGTAAAACTCAACGTTCAAAAAACTAATATCATGGCATCCAGTTGTATCACTTCATGGCAAATAGATGGGGAAACAGTGGAAACAGTGACAGACTTTATTTTCTTGGGCTCCAAAATTACTGCAGATGGTGACTGCAGCCATGAAATTAAAAGACACTGTTCCTTGGAAGAAAAGCTATGACAAACCTTGACAGTATGAAAAAGCGGAGATGTTACTTTGCCAACAAAGGTCCATATAGTCAAAGCTACGGTTTTTCCAGTAGTCATGTATGGATGTGAAAGTTGGACCATAAAGAAGGCTAAATGCCGAAGAATTGATGCTTTTGGACTGTGGTGTTGGAGGAAACTCTTGAGAATCCCTTGGACTGCAAGGAGACCAAACTAGTCAATTCTAAAGAAAATCAATCCTGAATATTCATTGAAGGGACTAATGCTAAGGCTGAAGCTCCAATACTTTGGCCACCTGATGTGAAGAGCTGACTCGTTGGAAAAGACCCTGATGCTAGGAAAGATTGAAGGCAAGAGGAGAAGGGGACGACAGAGGATGAGATAGTTGGATGGCATCAGTGACTCAATGGACATGAGTTTGGGTAAACTCCAGGAGTTGGAGATGGACAGGGAGGCCTTGTGTGCTGTGGTTCATGGGGTCACAAAGAGTCAGACACAGTTGAGTGACTGGACAACAACAAAGTTGGACCGCTCCAAGACTTGGTCCTATAACACCTTCCCTTTTCTAGTTGTATTTCTTCTATATGGAATCTTATCTAATACCAAAGATTTAAATATAGTCTCTCTGTCGGTGACTCCCAAAATGGAATCTCCAGATCTTATCTTCCCTCTAAGTTCCAAACTATAGTTCTAGTTACCTTCTTAACACTTCTTTACAAATGCTATGAGTATGCCTATTAAGTGTCTCAAGCTAAACATTTCCAATTCAAAAAATGGCTTTCCCTCTTTTAAAATCTGTTCTTCCCTTACTCTGCCATTCTTAATAAATATAATTCTATTCGCAAAGGTCCTAAAGCCAAAGATAAGGCATAACCCTTGAATAATATTTTCCTCCTCTAGGAAATCTATCAGAAAGTCATTTTGACCAGACTTCCAGAATATATCCCAGGTCAGTTACCTCCCTTCCACTTTCCCTGTTGCTATCCTAGTCCAAGTCCTGGCCTGGCTTCTTTCACCTGGACTAGATCTTTTAATTAGTCTCCTTTTCTCCACTCTACATGTCAGACTGACTAATCCTTAATTTTTTTTAACTAGGATCAGGCTATTTACCTGCCTAAAAAACACTCTAATGGATTTGTATTTTATGCTAAAAAACTCAAACTCATCACCTGACCTATGAGGCCTTTCATTAGCCAGTCTCTGGTCACTTCTCTGGCATCAACTCCTACAACTCTTCCCTGCTCCTTGCAGGGCTCTGGCCCTAATAGCCTCCTTGAACATGGGGAGGGCTCATTGGACCTTGGAATCTCTATAGTACCTATCCCCTCTGCCTACAACTGTGCCCCACATCTCTTCATGGCTGGTATCTTCCCATCATCCAGGTATAGTCTTCTGAGAAAATTCTTTGAATGCAAAGTACCCATAGCAGCCATGAGAATGCTCTTAGATGTCCAAACAGAAGCACAGCTGACACAGCTGTTGAGCTTTGGTAATCATTGCTGTCTTTGCCTCAAAGCTAAGTCTCCCTCAGTCAATGACTGAGTTTGGCCAAGACATCAAGGCAGACCCACTGCTAGTGTTACTGAATCCAAGCTCCGTCTGCTCCCTGCACAAGTGTTCAGGCAAGGAATAACGACTTTATTTAGAAAGCTGGGTGTCTGAGAAGATGGCGGGCTAGCACCCTAGAGTACCATCTCACTGGGGTCTGGATGCCAGTTTCTTATATAACAGACACAGGGAGGAAGTAAGGAAGTAAAGTAAAAAGGCCATTGGTCTTAAAAATATCTCCTGGCTTGGCCAGCACAGGGATGGGATGTAGTCTTCTTTTCTGCAGCCATTCACAGGTGGGCAGAGTCAGACTTTCTCCCTCTGAGCTGAGCAAAGGCGCTTTAGTTTAACTTTCAGGCAGAGGGGGCAGGGTTCCCCAAGGCAGGCCATTATGTATGCTTACAGCTATAGACAGCATCCTTTCTATGACTACAGAAGCAAAAGCAATGAAAAACCAAAGCTAAAGAAACAGATCCAACATAGAGTCAGATTCTGTTCTTCCCTGTTACGCTAGGAGCTGCAGGTCTTTCCTCACAGCCATGTTTTATCTTGAAGACTTGTGGATGGCTTTTCCAAAACATAGACTGTGCAGCAATCTATGACACGTTCACCCAAACTTCCTCTCCACCTCTCTCTTCACTGAAGGTCACCTTTCATCAAGGCGTGTCAGTTCTCAATTCCCTCCCTACCTGCCCTTGCACAGACATTTCCACTAGTAAATCACATGCATATTTAAACCCTTCTTTATGCCAGCTTCTCAGAGGACTCCAATTAAAACGGCATAAACATTTGATCTTGTGACATTAATGATTTTTAAAATCTGTGCATCATAATTTAAAATATATGTTTATATTGTTACATTATTCCTCCCACATACAACATTGTCCCCATTTTATACATTAGGAGCTGAGACTCAGAAAAAACAAATGACATACGCCAAAGATCATAATAAGCAAATGTAAAAGTACAATTTGCCTTTTAATTTCAAACTCTTTCCACCATAGCAGTAGCTATCAGGTTCCTTCCTCTGTACCAAGAAGGGCATCCAAGATTCCTAAAAGACTGAAAACCGCCACAACAGGCAAGAGTGTGTAATAAGTCACTTCACTCGTGTCCAGCTCTTTGCGGCCCAGGCTCCCCTGTCCACGGGATTCCCCAGGCAAGAACACTGGAGTGGGTAACCATGCCCTCTGCCAGAGGATCTTCCTGACCCAGGGAAGAACCTGCATCTCTTTTGTCTCCAGCGTTGGCAAGCGGGTACTTTACCACACATCTGCATCTAAATGATACTCTGAGAGTGTTGTACCTTGGTTTTGACTTACCCTAGGGTCATGCATTTAGTCAGGAAGGACAGAATGCTTCTGTTTTTATTCTACATGACATCTTTCTTGGGCAGTGACACAGACACTCTTACATTATGCAAATGCAATTTCTCCTGGCCCCTCATTATTTTAGAGAATCAAGTCTACCAAAGGTCAATGTCTTTGTCAGCAACGGGGTGGATGCTGGCAGTGTGACGTGACAAAGCTGCAGCCTGTTAGCAGTCTTTGTCAGAAGCAGCCTGTGAGCCTACTTCTCTTGCCCTAGCAAGGCAATTTCACTTTCCCTTCAGACCAGCCTAGAAGAAAAAAAAATTCCTTTTCTTTTGATGTGTAAAAGTCAGATCCACCCACTCCTCCAAATGCCCAGCAGAACTGCTGCTGGCTATTTGGAAGGGTCACTTTTTATTGAAACTTTACTGAAAAAAATTTCCACTTCTTCACTCAGCTATCATGTTGGCACCAATTCTCCTGCTTTATGCTTCTCAAGGAGACTTAACCAACCCAAGACCAGATAGAAAGTGTAACCATCAACTTTCAACTCCTGGGATATCCAAACCAACAACAGTTCTCAGTGATACCCTCCACAGTATAAGAGTCCTCCGTCATATTTGAAAGACATGCCATCATTTCCTTCAGAAAAGCCCTGATCTACCAACATGAGTGCATGCCAAGCTGCTTCAGTTGTGTCCAACTCTTTGCAACCGTTTAGACTACAGCCCACCAGTCTCCTCTGTCTATGGGATTCTCTGGGCAAGAATACTGGAGTGGGTTGCCATGCCCTCCTCCAGGGGATCTTCCCGACCCAGGGATCGAACTCATGACTCTTATGTCTCCTACCTTGGCAGGTGGGTTCTTTACCACTAGTACTACCCGGGAAGCCCTTACTAACATGACACCCACAAAATTTTTGTACCATATCTTCCAATACAAGTTTCCTGGTAAATTTTATATTTAAGTGTACTGTCATTTTGATATACAGGCATAGCAGAAACCTATTCATTGAAAACAAAAATATAAGGACAGAAAAGTTGTTTGCTGTCAGAATAATAGAGGAAGTGCCATATTTAAAGGATGAATAAATGGTATGGTTCTAAAATAATAACAATGGCTTTCAAGTGTAGTTTTCACATACTTCCTTGCAATCTTTTTTTTTTAATTTGCATCAACTAATAGCTTTATTATGTTTATCAAAGTTAAGGACACAACTGTGATTTTTAATCAAAGTCTGGTTAATAATATGAAAATGCCATTATTCTGACATTATAACAAATGGATTTTTCTAATAGCAACTTTACATGACAGTTCACTCATACAGCCCCTTTTTTTTTGCAGAAAAGTAAAATTGAAATGCACAGAGGAGAATTAAGGTTCCCAAGGACATACATCCCATTAGTTACTAAAGAGGGATTAGAATCCAGGTTTGCTAGTACATAATTCATTTCCTGATCTGAGCTTATCTTGTAAATGCTTGAACCCTTTGAAACACTCTGGTTCTTAACAATGTGATGAAGGTGGTGGTTTAGTCACTAAATCATGTGCTACTCTTGTGACCTCATGGACTGTTGCCTGCCAGGCTCCTCTGTCCATGGGATTTCCCAGACAAGAATACTGCAGTAGCTTGCCGTTTCCCTTACAGGGGATGTTCCCAGCCCAGGGATCAAAACTGGGTCTCCTGCATTGCAGGTGGATTCTTTACTGACTGAGCCACCAGGGAAGCCCTCTTAACAATGTAGTGATGAGTATATCTCGGTTTTATATTCCTAGATGTGTCCCCAGAGTAGCTGGGAACCACTTGTCAGGAAGTTTCATGTTTCTACACTGGTTTGGAGAGTGTGGGGCTTGAAGTGAGCTTTGAAGATTCAGGCAACCAAGAGAAGAAAAGCAGCCAAGTGAATGGTCCCAGAAGAGAAAAAAGTGGGAACATTTGCAGGGTAGTAAGTATATTCAGTTCAGCTGCTCAGTCATGTCCGACTCCTTGTGACCCCATGGAGTAAGTATATTAGTATGTACAGGAAAAATACTGCACAACAAATCAGGAGAAAGAAATGTGGGGCTCTTGGAAACTTACTGGAGAGGAAACGCTGCCTAAGTATAACTGACTCAAGTGAAAGCTAGCCTGGATAAATATCTAAGGCACAAAACTGGATGGCAGTTAAAGAGATCTTGGAATTTTTCAAGAATCTGAATTTCCTTCCAGGCTTATATCTGACACGTACTTGCAATAGGGATTTATAGCCTCCTGCTGTACTCAGAAGTGGACGCACATTCCCCATGACTTCTAAAACAAAGTTTGAATGTGGTTATTCTGAGAGCCCATATGCACTGAGCAGCAGCACACAGTGCTGACTCTGGGACCATGGATTCCACCTCACAGCTCTGATCTGGAATATGGTCACAGGAGAAAGAGGAAGTAACATATCATGGATCAATGCAAGGAAATGCCAAAGGCTAAGAAAACAAGCAGGACCACTCTTAGCAAGGAAAAGAACCAGTGATACACTTATGGAGAAGGAACTTGAGGGGTCCAACACTACAGATGAACACAAAGAGAAGTTAAAAAAAAAAGTCACCTTATCTTTCTCCTCCCTTAGGCTCTATTTTCCATTTCCATATAAAAGGCATCAGCCAGTGCTCACTACCATCATTCAATTACAAATGTATTTAAAAACAGTTGTGGACCCATCTGAAACTTCCATCTCTAAAGCAAATGTATCTTCACGGAGGGTTAGGAGCAATCAAATGACAAAACAGAAGGTCTGTTGCCTGCATAAAGCATGTGGACAAGGATTAGAACTCAGGGAAGAAACCTAAGTCTTCTGTTCAAGCAAAAATTAGGCTGTTAACTTAGGTATTTAAATTGGTGCATGAACCCCACAGGGCAGAAAAAAAAATCCAATGTACTCCAGAACCAAATTACAAGGTAGAAAAAGTTCAATTCACATAAATACATGGATTAACTGATCGGAGAATTGGGTTCAATTGTCACCTTTGGGAAAATCAAATCTGTCATATTAATAACAAGAGTATTAAGATGATCCTCCTATTCAAATGCTAATCACAATAAGGGCTTTTCTACATGTTATCGAGCAAAATAAAACATTTTTCAAATATAAAGATTCGGCAAACTTTGTAATACCTCGAGAGCCTTATTAAAAGTGTTCACACATTTAAATAAAATTAAATTCCAGCCTAATCACCTCAGGCAGATATCTTTCCCGGTGAGGTGGCTTTCCCCCAGGGTCCCATCTGAACAGCCACGCACGGGGGATTTCACAGTCATTTATCTCTTACAGCATTACAGATATTGAGTTCAGATTATTCATGTTGCAAAACTGGTGGTTTAATGATCTGGAGGCCATGTCCACGCTCCTAACACCTAATCACTTTGGCCGTGTAACAGCACTGAAGAGTGCTGATATTAAAGGAAAAAAGACACTTCCTAGAATAAGACTTATTTCTGAACAAGGCTGCCAAGCCTTTTTCCCTAAGCAGAATTGTCAATTTATATTCAGAATACTACAGCCCAGATTCGTCAGGTAGTTTGAAAATAAATGACAACCTCATTAGGCAAAGAAGCTTACAGTCCTGTGCCCTCCACACTCACAGCAACAAAGCCAGAATCTCAATTCCAGACTCTGAGTCCCTTAAAGATTGTTTTCAACTATCCAGTCTAACGATGAGAATCATGAGGTGTTCAGTAAAGTCCTGTGGATTTATTATCATCGTTATGGAAAGTGTATTCATTAGGACAGCGAATACCCAGCTACAGAAACTACCAACTTCTCAACCTCTGCAGTGTAACACAATGCAGGCACATTGCCACTCATACTGTTGCAGAAACCAGTAATCGAGAAACCAAGCACCACACAACTCGGAGAGTTGGAGAACTCAGGTTTGTTACACTGGTGGGCCTGGAGGAGTTAACACTCCAATCTCTGAGCACCGAAAAAGGGGTTACAGAGTTTTTATAGACAGGCTATAGTGGGCAACATCAGCTGTTAACAGGCTGGTTTAAACTAAGGGGTTTCATGCACGCGGGAACAGCAATCAAAAAGGGGCTGGGGATGCCTGACCTTTACACGGACAGGCATGATTAAGCAGGTTTGCAGGGCCTGGGCAATTGCAAAGAGCAAGACAAGGGTGAGTGAGATAAGCTCCAGTTCCTAGTATTGTGAGTCCGCACTTTCTGAGACTATGTGACCTACATGATCCAGATTTTGCAAGGAGCAAGCTGAGTTACAGAGGCAGAATGAGCAGGAGGCTACATAAAATTTTAATTTTTCCTCTTCAATACACAATCCAGTTCGCTTTTCATCAGGCAAAATTCCAGTTCTTTCCATCTTGTGGCACCACCATATTTGAGGTCTTCTCTCAGTCCTTTGCTGAAGTATTTACATTAACTCAGCCAACTAATAAAAAGAGTATGTATTGATACTATCTTGGGACAAGAGAAAGCAGATTACATAGGCTGATTGACTGTGTTTTAGTTAAAAGGGGGGGATTTCATAGGAGAACATAGGAATAATGGTAGAATATGTGACAAAATTCCCAAAAGAAATCATAGCTTCAACAAGCACAATTCAAAAGTAAAAGGTTTCGCCCCCATTCATCCAGTCTCCATCATCCATTGGCTTACATGTTGTGCACCTAGTCTGTTTCACATCCTCAGAGCTAGAGTTAAGCCTTGGCATCCCCCTCTCCTTGTCCAAGAGCATCTAGGTTACTGGACAGGTGTGTGTGGAAGAGGAAACAATAAACAGAGGAATGCATTATGGTGGTTGCAAGAGCATCAAAAAGTGCAACTTCTTCTAAATTCTTCTTCATTTCTGTTTTAGTCTCAGAAAGTCTTTTGTGACAACAATTTGCCTTTGAATTTTCATGTCTTGGTCTCGCACAAGAGGTATATATTGTGGATCTGCCCAAGAGCAAATAAAAGAGGGGAGAACGCTTAAAATACATTGAATGAAAAATTAAACCTAAGTGCTTAGTTTGTAGCAAAAACAATCCAATTATCATCACCATTTTCATGAGAATTTATCCTAAAGAAATCATTCAGTGGAAGCAGAATGTTATATAAATCAATGTTTATTGCAGAATCAGCTACAATAATTAAAAAAATTAGAAATAGCCAAAATTTCCAATACTAACCTTACATTTACTGATGGGGTGTGACAGAATCATTAAAACTACACTAAGTTGGAAGGTGGAAATATTTACGTCACTATTTTAATACAAGTGGACGGGGAGATGTTCCTTTCGCATAGACTATATATAACACACATAACAAATGAAAGTACTTGCTTTATTGGGGTGGTGAAGTGACAGGTAATTTTTAAAAGTCAAACATTATCTTTAACATTGCTACATCAACTTCTCAGTAATTAAAACAGTTATACCATCTGTATGTGGGAGGCAAAACATACAATTTATTATTCATTCTGGAAAAACTGTCACTTCACAAACTCACTAGCATTTGTTATCTAGAAGTTTTTACGTTGGTTTGGTTGCATGCTCTTCCCCTCACAACTGTATTATTTTCCTTTTCGCAAGTTGTCGTTCAGTAGCTAAGTTGTATCTGACTCTTTGCGACCCCATGAACTGTAGCACACCAGGCTCCTTTGTCCTCCATGATATCCCATTGTTTGCTCAAATCCATGTCCATTGAGTCAGTGATGCCATTCAACCATCTCAGCCTCTGTCATCCTCTTCTCCTCCTGCCCTCAACCTTTCCCAGCACCAGGGTCTTGAATCGGTGCTTCTCATCAGATGGCCAAAGTATTGGAACTTCAGGATCAGTCCTTGCAATGAATATTCAGGGTTGATTTCTTTAGAATTTATTTGCTTGATCTCTTTGCAGTCCAAGGGCCTCTCAAGTGTCTTCTCCAGCACAGTTTGAATGTATCAGTTCTTCTTTGCTCAGCCTTCTTTATGGTCCAACTCTTACATCCGTACATGACTACTGGAAAAACCATAACTTTGACTATACAAATCTTTGTTGGCAAAATGATGTCTCTGCTTTTTAATATGCTGTTTAGGTTTGTCATAGCTTTCCTTACAAGGAATAAGCATTTTTTAATTTCATGGCTGCAGTCACTGTCTGCAGTGATGTGGGAGTACAAGAAAATAAAATCTGTCACTGCTCCCACGTTTTCCCTTACTATTTGCCATGAAATTTTTCTATTTTTTACAAGATCCTCCCCCAAATCCTAGCTTTCCCTTGCTCTCTTCTAGCATATTCTCTCCAGAATTATAAGATTCCCTTTGCCCCTCAGAGAGCTGGATTTCTGGGTTGTAGAAACATCTCATGGACATATCCATTCCCAGTGGTCATGATTTCAGTCTCCTCCCTAAAATTCAGAAAGTCTCTAAACTCAGGGGCACAAGCAATTGTGAGTTGTTCTGAGCCCTACTTGAGGCAGGAAATACACAGTGGTTTGAAGACAATGATAAATATCCTCTAGGGCTAAAAATTAAATAAGGTAAAATATGTAAGTAAACTCTCAAATTAGGAGTACTAGCTCTGGAGTACATTGTTTCAGGTCAAATTTAGATTCTTCTTTTTACAGTGACCTTGGACAATTTATTACATATTTCTGTATACGCAGAACTGGAAAATTAATGGGTTGAGGCCATTGTGTATTTAACTAAGTTTTAAAAATTTATTTTTGATGAATTTTATCAAAATTTATTTTGATTTACACATTACATTGCTGAGGGGATCTCTGTTAAAAAATATTTCTGTGCCTCAGCTATTTCATCATGTGAAAAAAAAGCAGAAGAGGAGTAGGACTAAGAGGAGCTGTGACCACACAGATGTGGGATATGGATTAAGTGAGATAATGAATGTACTTGCTTAGAACCGTACTTGGCATCTATGTATATTCAAATATGTTACCTATTTTTTTCAGTAATGGTTATGAGAATGGAAAAGATTGTGTTTTCATACATGAAAGTGAAAGTTGCTCAGTCACATCCAACTCTTTGCGACCCCATGGACTATACAGTCCATGGAATTCCCCAGGCCAGAATACTGGAGTGGGTAGCATTTCCCTTCTCCAGGGGATCTTCCCAACCCAGGGATCAAACCCAGGTCTCCCACATTGCAGGCGGATTCTTCACCAGTTGAGTCACAAGGGAAGCCCGTTTGTTTTCATATATGCATAGGTGAATTAAGTAGAACTGATCTTGAGTAAATAGCAGTAAATAACATAAAAAGGCTATTCTATTCAATTACAAATATTACTGAACACCTATGGTGTATACAGCATTCTGTTTGGCACCAGACATAAGACTGAATTATGAGGGGAAACTTATTCTTACAGACATTTTGAATAGCTATCAAGGTTTCTCTTTTTTCACTGCCTCTCAACAGAACCTACAGTGAAGCTTTGAACAGGTTCTGTGCTCAATGAAAGTGTGCTTAGAGGATTTTGACAGCTGTGTATATGGAGAAGAAGTTGGTAAACAAGTTTCTGATGTTAGAATATTTCTGGTGTTAGAATGCCTTTAGAATTGCATAGAGCAAAGGCATGGTTTTATGTATATATTATGCATATTTATTTAAGCAGATTATGACTAATGCTTCCAGGGTATTGTTGTCCACTATCTACTGAACTCAGACTCCTTCCATTAGCCTGAATTCAGATGTTTCTGGACATGCTATTGGGCTGAATTAGCATGTAGTAGACTACCAGCCAGAATTGCTGAACGAGGACCACCAACCATGCCTAGATCACTATCTAAAGAATTGCGTTAGGGCTGAGAGACCAGATGTGGAAAAACAGAAGAGCAGGGAATAGGATACTTTCCTGCAGCTTTCTCAGAATGCACAGGGCTTAGTGGATAATCATAGTAGAGTCCTTAAACTCTTAATCATTTTTACTACAGAAAACCCAACATCCTATTTCCTTCCTTTCCTGCCAGTGGCTCAGCTAGTAAAGAATCAGCCTGCAATGAGGGAGACCTGGATTCAGTCTCTGGGTTGGGAAGATCCCCTGGAGGAGGAAATGGCAACCCAGTCCAGTATTCTTGACTGGAGAATTTCATGGACAGAGGAGTCTGGAGGCTACAGTCCGTGGGGTTGCAAAGAGTCGGACACGACTGAACAACTAATACTTTCACTTTACTTTCACTACCATCAGCCTTTTAAGTTCCTCAATACAGCAGTCAGTTCTCTTTTATAATAACTCTCTACCCTTTCAATGATCTCTACTACTTCCAGGAGATGAAAACTGATTTAATACACCTTGAAAGATCTTGCTTTTCAGAGACTCAATATTTTTCATTCAAAGGCTCCGTCTTTCAGCTTCATTCTCTTTTCCATCAATGATGGAAAAATGGAAAAATAAACAAAAGGCTAGGTAGGTATTTTTGGGTATCTACCATGAGGATCAAGCAGGGGCTAGTTGTTTATAGGTGTTATCTAGAATAATCCTCACAAAATTGAATCAGCTCTTATTCTCCTTATGTGCAGATAACGGGTCACAGTTTCAGAGAGATTAAGTGATTGCCCAAGCAATTCTGAATGAAACCAACCATTCAAGCTTTCAACCAAATTGTATCAAACCCAAGAGTATTTTGTTTACATTAAACCTACCCCAGACCCTTTGTTCCTTATGGAAAGATGAAACTGCCAATCTTGGGTATGGCACATTCAATTCTCTTAAAGAAAGCTTATGAGATTTTATCGTGAGAACTTTGCTAGGGACTCAACAAATATTTTATAGAGGAAAAAAAGTTTGAGGTGTGTATGTGTATAGGCATGTGCTAAATCTGAGGTCCCTATAAATTACTGTCTCTCTTATAAATAATTTGAAAATATTTGTGTACTTTTTAAAATAGATTTTAAGATTTTTATTGCTTTAATATCCTTAGGAATTGAGGGAAAGAAAATGGTCTCTACAGTGTTGACTTCTTTAGTAATCCTCCAAAGAAATATAAAATGTGACCTATACTTCCTTAGCCAAAACTAAATATAAAATCTGCCACCCTGAGCTGAGTAGTCCTTACGCTAACTCTTGGAAAGGAATAGCCCATTTCCTCTCGATTCCATCTGGATCTTTCTATTCAGCTGAGATTAATGGATTCCTATAATGAGTCACCCTGTCAGTGTCTTGTTATTTAGCAGTAGAGTTAAAAAAAAAAAATCCTTCCACTTCTTCTTATAACAATTAAATTCCTTAACTGGAAAATACATTGAAGAGGAAGATATAAAGTTATAAAAATTAGAAGATTTTTCTCTTCCAGTTTAACAGTAGGGATATTTGATGAGGTGTGATTCCAAAACGGCCACATTTTAATGGATTCAGATACAAGTGAGTGTCTATGAATTGAACTTAGTGTTTACTACAGCAGTTGAATAAGATATTTTGACCTTTTTTCTTTACATATTTGGCTAATGCATTACATATGTGATTCACGTGTGTGAGTTGTGTATACAGGGATGTGTGTTTGTCAACTCTTTCTATTTTTTTTGAAACACAATGGGTGATGACAATAAAAATATTATTTATGGACTACAAGAAATTAGAGCCCCTAAAATACAGGGATCCCAAATTTATGCTCTATTTTTTTTTTAATGTTTCTAATTGACTCTGAAGAATTAGACTCAAGATGAAAGAAAAGGAGCACTAGGACTTTTCAGAATGCCTATGATTCACAGGAATAGATCTTTTATGTTGGCTGTAATAATGTCATTTCAGGTGATGACCAGAGAGAAAGAAAAAAGAGCCAAGAAGGGCCACAAGCAACGTTTCAGGATAGGTGTGTTGGTGAGTCCAAACAATGGAATAGAAATAAGAATACCTAGAAGGGAAAACTCACAGTAAAGCACTGAGACAAACTGGAGACAAATCTTCCACAGATTAAAGAAAGTTATATCATTTAAAGCACGTTACCTGGGAAAAAAGATCTCAGTGTACAACCCACAAGGATGCATGATACAAAAAGACGGAAGCCCAGCACGTTATTCTGGAGCAATTCCAAGAATATTCAACACTAAATGTCTCAGCAATTTTAATAAATGTTACATGAGTTAGGCTAAGATATTCAGAGTCAGTTTTTGGAAAGTTGAATATTTAAAAAATAATGACTTATCTCCAGAGGAAGAATACAGAGAGTTAGTCTGAGATGCTGATATCAGAAGAATGGTTGAGCTCATAACTCTTTGCATGTGACACTGGCAAGACTATTTCCAAGGAAAGAGGCATATTCCCTAAGAAATGAATTACCTCCAAGAAGGCTAGACTGATAGCAAAATGGAAAAGAGAGCCCATGACAATTGATTCCCATTCTTTTGGAAATGAAGAAAGTTGTTGGGTGTCTAATACGTAAAGGGTCTTCTGTGGTAGAGGGAAGTGTAGTGGAAAAGTGATGATGTTTATGTAAGCCTCGTATCAAGCAAAGTGTAACCTTATAGACACAGATTCAGGATATTAAAAAGCAACATGATGGTTGTCTTTCCAACCAGAGTTGAATGACCCACTGGTCATGATGTGTGATGTGTTATTCATTTTATGTACTGTTAAATTCAGTATGCTGATTTTTTAAATAGTATTTGCATCATTATCACAAAGAATATTGGTCTACAGCTTTATTTGCTTGTAATATCTTTGTCTGGTCTTTTTATCAGGGTAATTCTGGCTTAAAACATGAGTTAAGAGGTGTTCTCACTTCTTTTTGGAAGAGTTTTGTAAAATTGGCAGTATTTCTTCCTTATAAACGTTCAGTGGAATTCACCAATGAGTCCAGCTGGGAGTAGAATTTTCTGTGCAGGAAGATGTTTTTAGTAGAAATCACATTACCGTGGTTGAGACAGAGCTATCGTATTTCTTTTTAAATTAGGTTTTCTAGATTGAGTCATTTAAGGACTGTGTCCATTTATTCTAAGTTGTAGAAATCATTGGCATGAAGTTGTACAAAATATTATTGTATTAACATTTTAATATGTGTAGAATGTGTGCCAATGTCGCCTCTCTCAAGTCCAGTATTGACAGTTTTGTATCCTTTCTTTTACTTTTCTGATTAGTCTGGTTAAATATTTGTCAATTTTAAAATTTTTTTTTCAAGGACCAGAAAAAAAGAAACATTTGGGTTTAATTGCTCTCTCTATTTTTCTCTGTATTCTAGTATACTGACTTCTGCTCCAATATGTAGTCCATCCTTTTTCTTTTTTTAGCTTACTCTGCATTTTGTTTGCTCTTAATTTCCTAGTTCCTTAAGGTTGAAATCAAGGTTGTTGACTTTATACATCTCTCTTTTTCAACAGAGATATTAACACTATAAGTTCCCTTCTATTGCTTAAACTTTATATATAAATTACGTGTATATATATTTACATACATTTTGATAGGTTGTACTTTTATTTGCATTGAGGTCAAAATATTTTCTCATTTCTTTTTCGCTTCTTTTCTGACATACCTTATAAAAGCATGGTATTGAGTTTCCAAATATTTAGATATTTTCTAGAGATCTTTCTATTTCTGAATTCTGATTTAGTTTCTTTGGTCAGAGACCATATTTTATATGACATTAATTCTTTTAAATTAATCAGACATATCTAAAACCAGAATATGCTTTTCCCTAGTAAAGCTCCATGTGTATCTGAAAAGAAAGCATGTTCTGCTGTTGTAAGGTGGAGTGTTCTGTAAAGTTCAGATTGGTTGATTGTTGTGATGGTTAATTTTATGCATCAACTTGAGTGGGTTAAGAGATGTCCACAGAACTGGTAAAGCATTATGTACTTCAGGGTGTATCTGTGAGGGTGTTTCTGGAAAACTTTCAAAATCGACAGACTAAAGATGGATTTCTCACTGCAGGTAAGCATCAACCAATCCATTGACAGCCTGAATAGAACAAAAAGTTGAAGAAAGGACAAAGCTGCTCTTTGCTTGAACCAGGTCATCCAGCTTCCCCTGTCCTTGAACTTCAGCACTTCTGTTTCTCTGGCCTTTCGACTTCAGAATGGGACTTGCACCATTAGCAACTCCCCTGGTTCTTAAGCCTTTAGATTTGGACTGAAACTATAGTACTGGCTTTCCCAAGCCTCCATCCTGAAGATGGCAGATTATGGGACTTCCAGTCTCCATAACTGTGTGAGCCAATCACTCACAGTAAGTCTTTTCTATATATCTACACATACATATTGCTTCTATTTCCATGGAGAATTCTGACTAATACAATTGCATTATTGAAATATTTTATATATGTAATGATTTTCTTTTTACTTTTTAAAATCTACTATTGAAGCAGGAATACTGAAACATTTAAATATAATTGTGGCATGTCTATTTCCTCATTCAGTTCTATCATGTTTACATGTGCATTTTGAAGCTCTATTTTTTTGGAACATAAATGTTTGGGATTGTTATGACCTCTCAGTGAACTGATTGATCCCTTTGCCATTATGAAATAACCTCTGTTCCCCCAATAATATTTGTTAGGTTCTGTGGTCAAATTCATGTGATCTTAATACAGCCACTAGAGCTTTCTTTTGGTTAATGTTATTATGACATACCTTATTCTATCTGTTTATTTTCAACTTATTTATGTCATTATATTTAAAGTGTAACGGGTCTTGCTTCTTTATTCAAACTGATAATCTCTGCATTTTAATTGGGATTTTTCAACCATTCACATTCAACATGATTTTGATATGATTAGGTTTAGGTCTAACGCCTTGAAAAAATAATTCTTGCATACACTTTATCCACCTTTTGAGTATTTGGAAGATAAATTCAGTTTCCTTTTACTCCATCTTGACTAGATGTGGAAGTTATTTCACTAGATTTTAATTACATGTTTATATTTCTACCTCATACTTGAAGTCATTAACACATTAAGAGCAGAAAATGCCTTATTCATCTTTCTTGCACTTTTGATATTATTAGAACTTCATAACTAGAATCTAAAAAGTGGTTATAATTGTGTAGCAAATAATGGAATGAATACATTAATTTATCCATTTTTAACCTGGGAGTATCCATTCCAAATGAATGCTTTATCCTAAAGTTACCTTCTCATTGAAAGACCGTAAACACTATCTGCGTTTGAAAGTGTGCTTCTATTTTATGGTCTCAAACTCTACTTTTAACGTTAAAGCCATCCTGGGTGGGGGGTGAGATGGATAGGGGGGATATTTGGATTTGAATTGATGTATTATTAGAAGAGATTTTTTGTCAAATGTACCACAGGTATTCCAGTGAGAGTGTTAGGGCATCAAGTGTATTTTTCAACAGGATGTAAGAGAGAAAATTAGCATCAGTTACTTGTCTGATTACTTCTTCTCTTACAGAATAAGATGCTTACTATAAGCTGCATAAACACTATTGCTACTGGAGAGAAGAAAAGAGTATCTGCCATGCACAGTTATTGCACTGGATTCTGAACTACCGGTCTTAGCCTTTCCAAATCCCAAACATGGCACAGTATAGAATCAGATGAGCAACTTGACCTGTCTCAATTAGTCAGGATTTTTAAAACAGTAACATTAATCTTAAAAGTACCTTCAAAGATTAAAAAGCTATTGAATCAAATTAAGTTAAAATGATTACAAATTTCTGAATTCAGGTATTAAAATTAATTGAACTGTATAAATATTAATGCAGTTAACATGCTTTTAATTCTTTTAATTAACAATTTTTTGTGTTCACTGTAGTATAACAAAATACAAGATGCTTGGATTTATTCATTAAGTCTCAAATCAAACTTTGCTGTAAATCTGGACTGGTACTGACTAGAAATTTTAAGGGGGATAAGGTCACACATCTCATATTTTGAAGAAGTTGTGGAATAGACATCCTTAAAGAGCGCTTTTTCTAAAAGAAAAAAGAATGTGAATTTCCCTCCTTAAAAACTTCGAGAATTTGAGAGAAAGATGAAAAATGGTTCTTTCTCCATACTCTGCAACCACAAGCAAGACAGAATAGCTGAACCATCTTAGGATCTGTAGAGTGAAGCAAAGTGAGTTCCTAAAAGTAGATAATTTTAGTTTGGTTGTTCAGTTAAAGCAACTGAAGGGAAATGGATGCATGGATGGATAGATAGATGACAGAAGAAAATAAAGAGACACACATACACATATTTGAAGCATTATGAATTGGCTAACATATGGTTAAATTTTTATAATTCAAGGTATGTGAAAGGCAAAATTATAACTGGACATCTTCTATCGCAAATTACTTAAAAGTAAGACTGAGTTCTGTAGAATACGAAGCCATGTGAACACTTATTTTGTTACATCAACTTGGTGAGCTACTGCCACTGCTGCTCTAGCATGTAATTTATTAATAGTAATATTAAGCAATATTCCCTTGATTTCCATAACTGTAGTTTCCCAGGACAGTGTAATGCCGTGAATAAGCTAGGATAATGATAGTTGTCATTTGTAGTCATCACTTTGGAAGCTGCTCCCAAAATACAACTACTGGAAATAGCTGTCTGATTGTGTATTCAAGATGTTATAATTTTGAGAAATTCTGGCCCTATTATGGACCACAGTCTGTTGGTCTCCTAACAACAACACTGAAGCTTACCTAAACCAAGCTTTCAAGGAACTCTTCCCAAAGGCTTGAAATCACTCAAAGGCACCCTTCCCAATTTCCCTGGAGTGAAGCTGCCCTGCAGAGCACATTTTCCCAACTAGCTGCACACACTGGCAGTATAGTTTACATGCACAAGATCTCTGCGCCCCAGAGTTTCCTTCCCTGAGGGATATGTTTCAGGTTTTGCTTTAACCACATCATGCTGCTCCCTCCTGTTTGAAGGTCCTGGCCTCCCACTGTTGTATACTAGCATGTCACTGAGGAGAAATATGACATTCTGAGAGCAGCTCTTGAATGAGGAAGACCTGGGGGACTGTGGCAGGAAGGGCAGTTTACAAATGTCAAAGATGATTATTCCCTAGGACATAAAATCAAGGTCAACAGAGAGCATAAATCTTGTCTTTCTACACTGACAGTTTTACTGTGCTTCCCACTAGTTACTACAAATCAAATTTTCATTGGAATCCCATTGGGAGTGGGGCTCACCCTAATTTCTGAGCTTGAGAATTATCAGGGAACAAAATCATTGTACTCCTTTCGGGCTGAGATGCAAATCAGTATGCATATGGAAGAGGCATTTCAGTACAATGAGAAAGTCTGTTTCTTTTCAACTTAAAAAACAATCTACAAGAAGACATATTTCTCTCCAAACATTAAGAAACAACTGAGCTGAGTTGCAAAATACCTTCTCTTCCCTTCTCTTTCCAGAACATGAAAAACTGCAGAGATTCCAGGCCCGGAGCCAACCTTTTTCAGGACTCTGGGGGTAGGGAAGGGTTGGGGGAAACCCAGTCTGGGTACATTGTCACTGTAAGCTGCTATGGGTGCATGCTACAATGCTTAAACCAAAAAGAGACTGCCTCTGCACCTTTGTCCACCCTTACTGTTATTGGCAAAATACACCCCAAGTTTAAAGGGCCACCTCCAGCCTTCCCTTCATTTGGTTTCCTCTGGTCATCTTACAGATTGCACTCAGACACTGTGTATACACACATTTCCTAAACACTGTCAAATGAAGTGGTCAGTTTTCTCAATTAAAAGAAAAAACAAATTTGTATCAGATACATTGTATGCTTCAATTGATAATGTCTGAATCAACAAACGATTTTACAACAGCCCTGGCTTTCTACCTGTGTTTTGTCTCAGACACTTTTCTTCAGTTAAAGTCATTGTGATGACGTGAATAAATCAGGGGGCTCTGGCTGAAATGCTCTTGGAGGTGGTTAAGCAGACCTCCCACCACCCATGCGCTTCCCTTCTGCTCAATATTGCTATAACTTAAAACTTATCCAGAAAATAAAGTCTATAAAGAAAATCAAACTGCTCCTAAAATAATAGAAACATTTGAAATAAAGTAAATTTAAAAAATAACCTTTTCTCTCTGAATACTATTATGATTTAATTTTTTTTTCCATTGTTTAATCTGGTAAATTTTTAAAAATTTTACCACCTTAACTATTTTTTAAGTGGACAGCTCTACTGTCTGTTGGGCTGTCCTGGTGGTTTAGACTGTAAGGAATGTGCCTGCAACTCATGGGCAGATTTGTGGATCCAGGTTCCATCCCTGGGTCGGGAAGATCTCCTGGAGAAGGGAATGGCAACCCACTCCAGTACTCTTGCGTGGAGAATTCCATGGACAAAGGAGTCTGGTGGGCTATAGTTTATCAGGTCACAAACAGTCGGACACGACTGAACCACTAACAGACAGACAGACACACACACACACACAGTTCTACAGCATTAAGTGTATTCGCGTTGTTGTACATCCATTACCATATCCATCTCCAGAATGCTGTAATCGTCCACAAGGGAACGCTGTACCCATCCACCCTCCCCCAGCCTCTGACAACCACCCTTCTACTTTCTTTGTGAATTTTACTGTTTAAAAACGGCAACCCATTCCAGTATTCTTGCCTGGGAAATTCCATGGGCAGAGAAGTTTGGGTTGCCAGAGTCTGACACGAGTTAGTGACTAAACAACTTTCCAGGTACCTCATGTAAGTAGAATCATATAATATTGTCCTTTTGTGACTATTTTTTTTTCACCTAGCATGCTTTCAAGGTTCATTCATGTTGTAGTATGACAGAATTTACTTTCTTTTTTATAAAATGCTGAACAACATTTCATTGTATGTATATACCACATTTTGTTTATCCATTGGTCCATCAATGAACACTTCAGGTGCTTCATTCTGATTTTTTTAACCATATGTAACTTTAAAATCATATACAGTAAAGATGAAAGAACCTTATATCATCATTTTTTTTTAAAAGACCACATTCTGGGCCATAAATCATACCTTAATAAAAGGAGAGAGAAAGAAAAGAGATAAAAAGAAAAAAAGAAATAACCATATTTTACCAGCATGAAAAGACTTAGTTATTCATTCAAATATCAAAGTGGAGGGGATATGACTTAAAGATTCTAGGAGGTTATTATGTGACTATTGTAAACTTAATGGAGCTTTATACAATGTCTATATTCTAATAATGGATGATATTATTCCCACATTTTCCATCTTTCTTCTCTCTAAACTCTCTTCTTGCTTTTATGTCTGCACCTCACTTAGGATGCCTGCCCTTTCCCCCATGTATTTTGAAAATATCTCAGATCATATCTCTTGTAAAAAGCCTGACACAAGCACAAATATCTGCCTGCCATGATCTTGCCTTCTTTATTATACAAATATGTGTTGATGACTACACATGACAAGCTGTTGACTAAGTGATCAGGGTTAAGAGCTATACCTTGACTTTCTTGTACATGTCACATACATTGAAAAACATGACTTCTCATATATATATTCACTAATTGCTTCATGTGTCTTATTCCCTTTTAGTCTCCTCTACAATGTTTCACATAAGACTGGGCCAGAGTTAGTACTCTATACATATTTTTAAATTAAATTTTCATTTGCAGTATAATTGATTTGCAATGTTGTGCTAATTTCTGCTGTAAAGCATAGTGAGTCAGTTACACATATACATATATCCACTCTTTTTTTTTTTTTTAGATTCTATTCTCATATAGGTCATCACAGAGTTGTTTTTTTTTTTAACACACTCACACACACACACATACATGAAAGTTGAAGTTGAAAGTGTTAGTCAGTCAGTTGTGTCCAACTCTTTGCAACCCCATGAACAATAGCCCACCAGGCTCCTTTGTCTATGGAATTCTCCGGGCAAGAATACTGGAGTGGGTAGCCATTCTCTCCTCCAGGAGATCTTCCAGACCCAGGGATTGGATCCAGGTCTCTTGCATTGCAGGTGGATTCTTTATTGTCTGAGCCACCAAGGAAATATATATTCTTTTTCAAATTATTTTCCCAATTATCTTGTTACACTATATTGAGAAGAGTTCCCTGTGTTATACCATAGGTCCTTTGCTGGTCATCCACTGACATAAAGCAGTGCATAGATGTCAACCCCAAACTCCCCAACTATCCTTCCCCCTACTGGGATAGTTGCTGGGAACCACAAGTTTGTTCTCTAAGTCTGTTGTTGTTCAGATGCTAAGTCATGTCCAACTCTTTATGATACCATGAACTGCAGCACACCAGGCTTCCCTGTCCTTCACTATTTCCCTTAGTTTGCTGAAACTCATATTCATGAAGTCAGTGATGCGATACAACCATCTCATACTCTGTCTCCCCTTTTCCTCTTCAATCTTTTCCAGCATCAGTCTTTTCCAATGAGTCTGTCTCCATTCTATAAATAATTTATTTGCATCATTTTTCTTTTTGAAGATTATGTATATAAGTGAAATCATATGACATTTCTCTTTCTCTGACCCACTTCACTCAGCATGACAGGTCCATCCATGTTGCTGCAAATGATATTCCATTCTTTTTAATGGCTGAATAATATTCCATTGTATATATGTACCACATCTTCTGGTCACTAGTTTGTTTGCTTGGCGTTAAGTTCATAAGCTACCTCTCTAGTAAACAGATAGAACATTCTATTGTGAACTGTGTATAAAATCTAATAGGTTAACTTATGTGATAGTAACAGAATGGTTTAGCTCTGAGGACCCATTCTTATTACCTGACAAATTGTAAATTTAAGCATTCATTTCCCAAAGCTCCTGAAAAGTATCGGACAGCATACTGTAAGTGATTTACAGCTGGGTCGACCTCTTTAGATGCTTTGGTCAGAGCTTGAACTACAGGAAGAGACTCTGAAACCTGATGGTCTTTGCGGTGCCCAGCAGCAACTCCAATCAGCTAAGGGTGAATAAAAGCATAAGGAGGCCTCTTCACTGAAAAGGTAGGGTGTACCATGACCCCAGGCTCTAAAATCCCACTCACTTTTATTTACACACCCACTTCCTGAAGACATCCTAGGTTTCTGTTTTTCCTGGGCCCCTCTGTAAACTGTGGGGAGGGGGGACTGTGCTAAAAGAAGCCAAAACAACTGGGCTGACTTCAGGTTCACCATACTCAACCTGTTGGAATTCCATTCCTATTCTCTTCCTGTTTGAGAATTGTTTTCCTCTTGAAAATAGGTTCAGTGAGTGTTTCTTATCTTTTTTGAAGTCATGCAAAATTAAATGTGATAATGAATGTAAAACTTCTTTAAAATCTGCGAATGTCTGTGTGCATACAAGAGAAGTCAGTTCACATACTGTCTATGAGGCAAAGACTTAAAGGATGGAAATAATGGGTATAAGACACTACAGATTTTAAATATTGTTTCCATTCCATCAACATTTGATCTCAACTCATGCCTAAATAGTGCCCCCCTGTCAAAAAAACCCCAGATCACTAGAATGGAAAGAGGTGTAGGTCACAGCAGGAAGCACGCAGGAATCCTCGAGATTAGAAGTATGGGTACCTTTTGATAGTAACCTGTGCAAAGATTCAGATAGGTCTCTGTGGATATGTGTAACTAGCACACAGTAATAGATGACATTTGCTAAACATATACAAGTGCTTGACACTGTAATGATACAGATAGAAAATATTTAGTAGGCCCTACCTTGTAGTAGGTACTGTCTTAATCACTTTATACACTTTATTTTATCAAAATATCATAGCAATGGTAGCAGTCAGTGAATAGTAATAGACTACATTACATATATGGATTCCAAAGCCTAGAGAAGTTGAGAAACTTGTCCAAGTTCCCTCAGCTAGAATGTGGCAGAGCTAGACTTCAAAACCAGGCTCTTGGATTGCAGAAACTATGCTAAGCATTTTTCTGTTCCCAAGATAACAGGGCAAAGCAGAAGCCTGGCTGAGTGAGGAGTGGATTAAAAAGTCTCTGTAAAATGGCAGCTGCTGAGTATTTCCATCTTCTGCTCTAAACCCTAAGTATAGACAGTTACAGCTGAGAGAAAGAAATACTAAGAAAAGTCCCAGGGTTTTCCTGAAAGGAATAAAAGATTGGTAGTGACCCAGCAAATCAGGCTATCCAGCATTCAGTTCAGCAGGATGAACAGAAGCTCTTAGCCTCTGGTAAACATGACAAGCTAAGGTATATGAGCTTAAAGAGAAAACTAAGAAGTCATCTGAGTACAATTTTTAAAAGAGAATAGCAACATACAGAACAATGTACACACTGTGATTGCGAAAGACAGAAAACAGAGGTCAACATTTAAAGAGTAAATAGAATAAATCTCTTAAAAGAGCTAGGATAGTATGTGCTGATGACATTAGACAGCAATAAACAGTTATAAATAAGAAACAAATAGATTTATTGGCTATAATAGTATAAATATATTTTAAAAATCACAGAAGGTAGACAAATTAACAGAACTGATTGAGCCACAAAATAAATGAGTGAACAGAAAGATCAGACCCAGGAACTTATTTAGAAGGCATCAGAAAGCCCTTAAGTAATGGAAAACACAGAAGTTAATAAACATAGATGATAAAAAGACAGCATCATCAGTCATTTGTAACAGTACCGCAAAGAAAACAAATGAAGAAGTGGAAACAGATAAAATAATGCACCAGAATTTCTCAGGATTTAAAAACGTAAACACCTGAGAGAAAGGACTTTAAAATGTACAAAACAGTATAAGTAATGGAAGATCCACACATATGTGTGGTAGGGAGTAGTTTAAGAATATTCTAAATACTTCCAGTGAGTGAAGTTATGTTAAAGAAAAAAGTTTCAGATTGTTACTGGATTTTTCACTATCAACAGAAGGGTAACATTTTCAAAGTGTTTAAAGAAAAGAGCTCTATATCTACAGTTTTTTTTTTTAATTAGAGTGCAGATTATTCCTTGAGTAATAAAATCCTTCTTTGAAAATACCAAGAAACTAATCCTATACTATGCTATGTGAAATCTGGGAAATAAGTGTAATCAAATATTTTAGTAAAGCTGAATATCGTCTATAAGCGAATAATATGATGGAAACTTAGAAGAGGTAAAAATGAAAATAGACAGGAGATTACTAGTTATGTGGGAACATCTATTCCATCTCTCTCAAATTTTTTCAGTTACTGAATAATAATCTAAACCAATTGCCTCCTCCCAATGCTTATATCCTATAACCATTTAAAGGCAAAATCTGTCCAAAAGTGTTGCCAGGTGGTATGGGAGCCAACAGGAGTACTCAACAGAGAATTGAAGATATACTAGTTTTCCTATTGCTATAGAACCAATTGCCACAAACTTAGGTGCTTGAGACAGCAAGCATTCATCATTTTCCAATTTCTGTAGGACAGAAAACCCATAGCTTAACTGGCCCTTTGCTTTAGAGTCTCATCAGGCAGCAATCCAGGACTAACTGGGATTACAGCCTCATCAGAGGCTTGACTAGGGAAAGGTATGCTTCCAGTCTCCCTCAGATTGTTTCAGATAATCTACAAAGGTTGTAGGACTGAGGTTCCCATTTTCTTGCTGGCTGTCAGGAAGGGCTGCTTTCCATTCCTAGAGGTTGCCTGTTGATTCCTTGTCATGTGGCCTTTTCCAGAGGCAATTACACAGGTCGGCTTGCTTCTTCAAGATCAGCAGGAGAATTTCCCCTTCTAGCCAGCAAAGATGAAGTTATATATATTGAAACATAGTCCATCCCCTTGCCAAGGTCTATTGCTTAGAAGCAAGTCGGAGGCTTTGCTGGCACTGAAGAAGAGGAAATTATAAAAGAACAAGACGTTATAGGTGACCTAAAAGTGTGTCCACTACAGGTGCCTAGGGTTTCCACCTCTCCCATTAGATTGCCAAGGTGGGCTCAAACTTGAGCCTTCCCATTATCACAAGAGATAACTGACATTGAGGAAAATATGAACTGACATGCCCAATTTTCACATACCTACAGGGTAAAATCATTATTTCAAGAAAGACTACAAACCAAAGAGTATATGCTATATGAAGCAAAATTATTGAAGTAGATGATCTACAATTATAAAATGTGCATAAATGTTCTCAAAATAGAAGGGAATGTACTATAACATAAAGCAGGAGCAAGAAGTTGTAAGAAAGTTAGAAATATTAAGAGTGCAGCATACAGTAGCTTAAATTTTTTTAGATGACCAAAATGAGATGAGTACAGCTGAAGAGTGAGTGAACAAGCTGAAAGATCAAAGAGTGCTCTCAGGAAACACCAAAAACGGGCAAAGAAATAGAAGATGTAAGAGAAAAGCTGGGGAATACAGAGGCTAGAAATAGAAGTGACAATATCTGTAATAGTTTCAAAAGACAAAAATAATACTAAAGAAAGGAGATATTTGCAAAAAGAATGGAGACAAATTTCCTAGAATTATCAATGAGAGACCCTGGGCTGAAGGAGCCCAGAGTGGCAGATGGGAAAGGTAACAAAACAGGCACACCTACACTTGTTAGAAACACTTAACAGGCAGAAATTGACATCAGACCCTAAAATTCTTTGTTTAACAGATTTGCCATTAAAATATGAGGGTGAAAAAAATATCCCCAGGCATATCAGCCTCAGAAGATTTGCCATACAAACATTCACTTAGAAAACACTCTCGGATGAAACAATCAAACAAGAAGAAAATTATATCCAGGGGCTGCGGCAACCCGTGTGAGAAGTTAAGGGTGATTAACTTTTCCAGCACAGATTAAAGTTACCTCTTGAAGCAAGGATAAAAGGGCAAAATCTATAGTGCTCGACATTTTGCAATAAACTCAGAGCTAAAATTCCATGAAGATAAAGGGGCAGAAAAGGCCAAAAGGCCCTGAGGATGTTAAAAATTTTCTGATTTCTTAGGGAAAGAATAGAGGTAATAATAAATTTAAGAAATCAATATGGATATAAACATGAGAAGGATTTTTTATTTAAAGATTTCTAATATAAAAACAAAAGTAGAGTGTGTAATTTTGAAATTAGGACAAGAAAATTTAAAGTAAAAAATGTTTACCAAAGTAAACAAAAAGAAAGGATATTAAAGGGAAAATAGTAAATCATATAACCCCAAAATACCTAATATAATCACAACAATATTGGATTAAATTTACCAATGAAAAACTCAGATTGAAAATAAAATTGTATAACAGTACAACATCTGTAATATTTGCAAATAAAATAAGAATTGAGAATAAAGGATGGAAAAAAGATATATTTTGAAAATATTAACCAAAAGAAATCTGAAGAAGTATTCTTAATATCTAGAATACAGTTAAGACAAAAAACTCCACAGAGATAACACAGGCTGATTATATTGGTAAAGAGTACAGTTGATCAAGAAAATAAAACCATTAGAAACAGCTATCACTTCTACAATAAAATCACAAAATATATAAAGCCAAAATGGGAAAGACTGAAGAGAGAAAAAGATATAATACCAATTGTTGCTGCAGATTTTATCACGCTACTCTGAGAAATAGATAGACCTAGAAGGCAAAATAAACAGAAATATGGAAAATCTAGATAATAAAACAAATTTAATTAATCTATGGGATAATTCAGAGTTCAGCATCCAACTACAGAGTACATATTCTTTTTGAGTGTAGATACAATATTTAGAATAAGTATGTGTTTAAAAAAATAGGAAAACTAAAATTCTTAAAGTAATAAGTAGATAAAAGAATAAAATGAAAAGAAAGAAGAATGAAGGTGAGAACAAAAGAAAACAGAAATAAATATCGTGTATACTAGATTTTACACCCAAAATTCAAGAAAAAATTAATTAACAAAAATAACTTTAAAAATTCCATGTGTTTGGAAGCAAAATCTCATCCTGGTAAATAACCCTATATATAGAGAGACTATTATGAAAAAAATTAGGACTGGACAATGAAAACTAAATGGATTTTTAGGATTTTAAGTGCCAGATTTAATTACAATGATCAGAAAGCACATGTTTTATAAATGAGCTAAAATTAAAACTCAAGAAGTTCGAACAAAGACATAAAGTCAAAGAAATCAGAAAAAAGAAATGTAAGGATAGATTTCAATGAAACAGGGCATTTATAAACACAGAAAAGTTAAATAATATTCCAAATTGATTTCTGGAAAACATTCATAATGCACAACTCTAATATGTTAACTCAATAAACAAGATAGTTTGAAAGTATATATGTACTGAAAAGAATAAATTATGAGGGACACAGATAATAATATATTAAAAATAACATACTAGTTAAAAACTAAATCTTAGATGAAATAACTCCTAGAATAAATATCTGAATTAGAAAAAAATAAAATGAAAACCTTCAGCATAATACAAACATTTAAAAAATGAAATAGTAAATACAACCCTCCCTAAAAAATTTCTCTCCAACTAGTTTTATAGGTAAACTCTATCAAACCTCTATGAAAAAAGTTAATTCTTATTTTAAACAAATAGTCTTACAAAATAGAAAAATGCTCCAAATTAAGCTACAAGTATTAATACAAAAACAATTCTATTAAAATGTTTAGGTAGAATTTTTTAAGGATTTTTGAAACTTATCCAAAAAATGTTCTGGAAGAATAAAATCCCATGAATAGCTATTTGAATAAGAGAATACCAACTATACCAGTTGCTAAAACTTACTAAAAAAACATATATAAATAAACTTATGTTAGCCCAGAGAGAAAGAAATAGACCAATGGGTTAAAACTGGACACTCAGAAATAGCATGTTTAATCAATAAAGAGTAAAACTGAAAACACTGTTTACAGAAATGATGTAATGGAAACTCACAATAAGGAAAAATAGAATCATGTACCCTAACTTACATCACATACAAAGGTGGAGTCAGATGAATTAAAAATCTAAATATGAGATATTACAAGTTCACACACACACATATACATGATAATTATATGAGGTGATGGATTGGTTAACCTCATTGTTCTAATCATTTTGCAATATATACATATATTGAATCATAATATTCTACTTCTTAAACTTACACAGCATTTAATGTCAAAAAGTTTTATCTCCAAAAAAGCCAGAAAAATGAATAGAGCAATTTAAATTAAAAAAAAAAAAAAGAACTAAATTCTGGGTGGGGATCTAAGCAGATAATAGAAAAATGTTGAAATATAATTGCGATACCTAGGAGTGGGGGAAAAACATATTTAAAAAGATATCATTACTCTAGGAGACAAATCCAAAAAGATATTACTGAGATTTATGTTAAAAGTGTTCTGCCTATCTCTTCCTCTAGGAGTTTTATAGTATCTGGTCATACATAGAGGTCTTTAGTAAATTTTGAATTTATTACTATATACGGTGTTAGAGAATGTTCTAATTTCATTCTTTTTCATGTAGCTGTCCAGTTTTCCCAGTACTACTGATTAAAGGATTGTCTTTTCTCCATTGCATATTCTTGTTCCCTTTGTCATAGATTAATTGATCTGTGGGTTAATTGGGTGTGTGGGTTTATTTCTGGGCTTTCTAGTCTGTTCCATTGATCTATACACCTCTTTTTGTGCCAGCACCATACTGTTTTGATTACTATAGCTTTGTAGAACAAGGGAATGTTACTCAGCCATAAACAAGAATGAAATAATGTCATATGCAGCAACATGGATGGACCTAGAGATTATCATACTAAGTGAAGCAAGCTAGGCAGAGACAAATATGATATTGCTTACATGTGTAATCTTACAAAAAAAAGACAAACTTATTTACAAAACAGAAATAGACCCACAGACATAGAAAACGAACTTTTGGTTACCAAAGAGGAAAGGCAGGGGAGGCATAAATTAGGAGGTTGAGATTAACATACACACAATACTGTATATAAAATAGACAACAAACAAGGAATTACTGTGTAACACAGGGAACTATACTCCATATTTTTAATAACCGATAAGAGAACAGAATCTGAAAACGAATATATATATATACATACACACACATACACATACACACACACATATGTGTGTGTGTGCGTATGTGTGCGTATAACTGAATCACTGTGCTGTGCACTTGAAACTAACATGCCATTGTACATCAACTATATTTCAATTAAAAAAGATACCAGAAGCATATGCAATGTGGGGATATTAATGGATGTGGTTACACAGGAATTAAGAACTTCAGTTCATTGAAGGACACCATTGGCACAAATTAGAGAGGGAAATATAGCAGGGAGAGAATAGGTGTCACGTTTAAAACTTTTAAGACAATGTCTATAAAGTTAGGAAAACCAATAGAAATATGAGCAAAGATATTAATAGGTTATAGAAGAAGAGGACAAGATGACTAACAATCATAGGAAGAAGCTGTCAAACTCACTAGCAAGCAGAGAAATGCAAATGAAAATAATGAGATGTTATTTTATATCCATAAGAAAGGCCAAGAAATAAAATTTTAATGACTATGACACATCAGAAAAGATGTGCACACTTTGTACCGCAAGTGGCAAAGCAATGTCCCAAAGAGACCCAGGCTCCCTTGGCACTAGCAGCAGTCTCTAATGAGGGCATGGTCTCAGCCAGAAGCTATGCCAGCAGAAAGTAAGTGTACAAATCTCCAAAGCAGTTTGTCCTGGGCGATGTGGGCTGGCATTCAGACTGTGCTTTACTTTAAATCTAGAAAAAAAACAGGACAATAAGAGAGAAAAGATACAAGTGCCACTCCCTGCAGGGGAGAGGTTACGGCAGGCCCCCATTGTTCACCCCATGGTTGCCCCAGGGGCTCAGAGTATCTTCAGTATCTCAGGACCTGTCCTCCTGGGAGTCTCCACTCTTCAGTGCTGTCCAGCAATGCCCTAGGGGTGACTGGCTTGTTGTCCCCCTGATTCATTTCCTATGATGACAGTAAACCCTGAAGGTGGTGGTTCCTCTCTTCCTAAGCAGCAAATACCCAGCTCAAGATAACTACATCCATCATGTAACTAAATAGAACATATCAACAATGGTAATCTCTTACAAGAAATTAACTGCTGATTAAACACAATATAACTATGATCTGGTAGCAATTACTTATTATTTGATTGGCTAAGTGCTCACATATCATGATGACTTGTTAAACCTGATTCTTACAAAACCTCAGCAAGTATTTCTTCATGTAGTGCCTTTCCGACTCAGTTATAATCAGTCAGCAGTTTCCCCATGTGCATTAGCCTTGCCTAGTGACCTTCACATAGACACTCATCCTTTTTGCCACATATTCAAGACACTTTGTGATTACTGTTGCCAGATAAAATTCAAAACCTCCAGTTAAATCTGAATTTCAGATAAGGAACCTTTAAAAGTCTAAGTATATCCCCAATATTGCACAAGATATATTTATACTAACTGGCAGTTCTGCTTGTATTTCTGCATTAACCTGGACTTGAACATCATGGTTGTTTCTATTTAGCATTCTTTTCTTTCTACTCACTTTTGCTTGAACTGAGTCTCATTTTTCTGTTAATTTTTTCATTTCCCATAGCCTGAAACCTGCTGCCAAGATGATAGAAACAAACACACAATTTTCTTAATTCCAATAAAATTATGATGTAGGTATTATTACCCCCAATTTACAGAGAAGAAAACTGAGGTTCACATATGTTTAAAACTGCACCTGCGATCACATAGCTAGCAAGTGGAGTCTGGAAATCAAGTAGTCTGAGTAACAATTCATTCACTTTCCACTTAACCATACTGCCTACTAGGAAGAAGCACAAGCTGGAATCAAGATTGCCAGGAGAAATATCAATAACCTCAGATATGCAGATGACACCACCATTATGGCTGAAAGTGAAGAGGAACTAAAAAGCCTCTTGATGAAAGTGAGAGAGGAGAGTGAAAAAGTTGGCTTAAAGCTCAACATTCAGAAAACTAAGATCATGGCATCTGGTCCCATCACTTCATGGGAAATGGATGGGGAAACAGTGGAGACAGTGTCAGACTTTATTTTGGGGGGTGCTCCAAAATCACTGCAGATGGTGATTGCAGCCATTAAATTAAAAGACGCTTACTCTTTGGAAGGAAAGTTATGACCAACCTAGATAGCATATTAAAAAGCAGAGACATTATTTTGCCAATAAAGTTCTGTCTAGCCAAGGCTATGGTTTTTCCAGTGGTCATGTATGGATGTGAGAGTTGGACTGTGAAGAAAGCTGAGTGCTGAAGAATTGATGCTTTTGAACTGTGGTGTTGGAGAAGACTCTTGAGAGTCCCTTGGACTGCAAGGAGATCCAACCAGTCCATCCTAAAGGAGATCAGTCCTGGGTGTTCATTGGAAGGACTGGTGTTGAAGCTGAAACTCCAATACTTTGGCCACCTCATGCGAAGAGTTGACTCATTGGAAAAGACCCTGATGCTGGGAAGGATTGAGGGCAGGAGGAGAAGGGGATGACAGAGGATGAGATGGCTAGATGGCATCACCGAATTGATGGACATGAGTTTGGGTAAACTCCGGGAGTTGGTGATGGACAAGGAGGCCTGGCATGCTGCGATTCATGGGGTCGCAAAGAGTCGGACACGACTGAGCGACTGAACTGAACTGAACTGAGGAAGAATCAAGGAGAAAAAGCCAGAGATGTGGCAGTGCATTGGGCTGGGGGCAGGGGGCAGTATTTTTGCACTAATTAAAGGATTTTGACCAAAGAGGGACATGTTCTCAAAGAAACTCAGATTATGACCCTGGGATCCCAGGCTGCCCCACAGGAATGGTGCTGGTACCTCTGTAAGTTGCACAGCTCAGCTCACTGTGCTGCTTCTAGTAGGTCAAGTCCTAGCATCACAACAAGGAAGACCCACCTTCAACAGGCGAGTGCAGAGAGAAGAAAAACTCAAAGCAGTAACTTGAAACCCCGTTTACCTTTGCCTCCACCCAGAGGCCCACAATAAGTCATCCTACATCTTCTTGCTTTAGTCACCCAATATAGAACAAAACAAGGCCCAGATTCTAAAGCGAAGGATCCATTTAAAAACCCAGTGCCCTTTCTTCCACCTGCCCTCCTTCACTGAGAAGACTCAACCTACCCACCTTTAGGAAAATCACCCAAATTACAGGAGCTAATTATCTGTGTTGTTTCTCTTTCTTTTCCCCCTAAATTATAGCTACCTTTAAGAGAATTCAATTGCTTTTTTAAACAGAAGATTGAACCATCTATTAGAATGTAAAAGAATGTGCTAATTGGAGTTCAAATCAAATAAGACACAGTTTAAATTTACACTTGTAAAATGAATTATCCTTACCTTTGTACCCCTAACTCCACAGGCTCCAAACAGCAGAATGACCCAAAGTCACCTTGAATGTATCCATCCTTACAACCTGACAGTGATTGCTTTTTGGTTTTTAGTCTCTTTCAACCAGAAGTAACTGCTCTTAACTGTGAGATTATGCAGCTCTGTTTGGAAAGCTTTTGTGAGTCCCTGTAGTATAATGATTTTCCTTTAGAGAGCATGTAATTTTAGGTTCTTGCATAACAGCACAGATTTTTATGGTATTACTAAACTTTGTAATTTTATTTCTCTCTGACAATTAAGTGCACATTGATGTTATGGAATTTTTTCTTCCTTCCATCACAGTTGGATGAAATTGGAAAGGCAGACTGTGCTGCGTTGGGAGTGCTCATGTCTAGAAGTGTAAACGCTTTGCGATTCCCTTGTTGAAGATCCATTTCACACATAGGCAAATCCATCACACCGTACTGTTTGCTTTCAGTTACAAACAAGCTGTAACCCAAAATACACAATGTACCGACCAAAAACAATCAATGTGCCATTTATGCACTCTCTTTGTTTAGGAAATAGTTTAACAGTTTACAGTACATTAACTCAGATGTTTAACCTTTCTCCAGAAAGTGAGCATTTTCCAAATAAATACTTTTTTTTTTAATTCTAGAATTCATCATTTCTCATCACTAGCCACATCTCTTCCTTGTCTACTGCGCTCAGATCTAGGCAGTTACTCCAGTCTCCTACACACACTCTCATTGTTTCCCACTGCTGTGTAAATGAGACACATCACTCGTTCTAATCCAGGCAGATGAAAGCAGACAAATGTACTGCCTGTGAACTGTACAACCCCATTTGGACATACATGATTTACTCTGTCCCTTGGAGGCAAGGTTAAGGCTCCCTTACCACAAACATGAGTGTTCAGTACCCATTAGGCATATGACAATCCTCCCTTGAATCCCTCAGAATTGAATTTTGTAATTTATCCAAGAATCTGTAAGAATGATAATGCTCTCTTTTAAGCTTCATCTGTTGCCTTCAATACATTCCCTGATGATTAGAGTTTTGCAGACTTGCTAGGACTTAATGATGCTTCTCCTAGAAAGGTTTACATGATCAATAAGACATGATCCTAAGACAGAGTGGAGAGAAACTCCGAAATCCAGTCTGAAGCAGCCTTTTCTCTGTGGTCAGATGGAGGCATTTCCCACTGGAAATCACTTGCCATAATCAGCAGATCTCATGTCGTTATACTTCATCACTCAGATTTGTGAAACTGTGGCACCAGATAAATGTTTATTATCATCATTCTATGGAATAATGCTCCCTTCAAATCTACCTGCAGCTCAACACTTAGATATACTCGATTACGGACTGTGTGCCCAACTCCAATGCATATAGTGAAGACGTAACACAGAGTGTGACTGTATTTGGAGATGGGATCTTTGAACAATAATTAAGGTCACCATTCTGTGTGTGTGTGTGTGTGTGGTATGAGCACTTGGAATCTACTCTCTTAATAAATTTCCAGTACACAATACAGTATTATTAATGACAGTCACCATGCTGTATACAATAATATCATGTTGTACTCCTTAAATGTGTGCAATTCTTATCTTAAAATTTTTATACAGCTCTAAAAATTTTTAATTGAAAAGAAGAAGTAATTAAAGTTAAAGGGGGTGTAAGGATGGCCTAATCTTATAGGTTTAGCATCCTTATAAGAAAATACGCCAGAGAATTCTCTCTCCCAGTATGCAGGCAACAGAAGAAAGAGCATGTGAGGATGCAGTGAACGCACAGAACAGAGCCCCAGACATTGCTGGTTGAGGATGATCCTCTTGTGGCCACTTGGTCCACAGTCATTCAAAAAGTTATCCATTCAAGTCATCCATCTTCTCCAGCAAAAGTGACTCATGCTGGCTAATAAATAATTCCATTTTCAGGAAAATAACTGGGAAACTTTCCCTAGCAGATTAATATAGATTCAAGATATATAGCTTCAGACTTCCTTGGTGGTCCAGTGGTTAAGAACCCACCTGCCAATGCATGGGACACATGTTTGATCCCTGATCTGGGAAGATTCTACCGGCCGCAGGGCAACTAAACCTGAGAGCACAGCTGCTGAGCCCGAGTGCTGCAGCTACTGAAGCCTGCGTGCCCAAGAGAAGCCCACTCACCGCAACTAGAGAGTAGCCCCCGCTCACCACAATTAGAGAAAGCCCACAGACAGTAACAAAGACCCAGTGCAGTCAAAAATAAATTAATTAGTTAAAAAAAAGACATACAGCTTCTTGTCTTTTTTAGGGGTGTGTGTCTGTGTGTCTCTCTGGGTGTGTTTCACGTGGTCTAGGAGGCTTTTCATAGAATTATAACTTTTAGGCACACGTGAAACATCCTATATGCTGAACACTGAGGAGAGTTGAAGACCCAAAACAGAGTGAAGGGAGCCCCCCAAACACTTCAGGAGCTCAATCAGTGTGAGATTTCTCCCTTCTCACGTGTGTCTCCTTCTGCCTAGTGCCCTTTTTCCTCACTCCTCTCTCCTTCCCAAATTCAGCGCTTTCAGCTAAACCTCTGGACATGCCCTGAACTATGAGAATTTTAATCAAGAATACCCAAGTAAAAGTAACTGTGGAGCAGGAGGTGAATGTAGCCTGTTCTCAGCTTGAGGCACCTGGCCAGTGAAGGCTTATCCAGTAAGAACTCAGTGATCCTTGTTCTCAGACTGGGGCAGTCTTTCACCCTCTGACTTGCATTTCCTTCACTTAATGACTATGGATTGTGATTAATACCTCTCTTCCCATTCATCTGGTCCAAAAGCTCTCGGCATCCTTCCCTGGGCTGGTGAGGAGACGAGGTATGGCTTTCTCTTCCCCAAACTCCATCTTCCTCCTGGGGTGATTCTGTAGCTTCCAACTGGACAGGGTTGAGGGGGCAGGCTGTGTCTAAGCTAGCCAAGTTTAAGGCAGGATTTATGAATCCTGAGCTGGATTTTCATGCTGTCTATACCACCGTGAAATTATCTGCTGATTCCATTTAGTAAACAAGGCAGCAGGTTGAAGCCGGCCATTCCCAAGCCCAGCAGAGATTGTGGCCGCCATGCTAATGTGCTAGTGCAAAGACTAAAGGGACTTTTGTGGGGCTGGTGGGCTTGTCCACCCCGGAATCACTTCTCTAGTGCATAAATGGGAGGCAACTGAAGAAAAGAAGGTTTGCTCACTGTACTCCACTCATTACTTATGCACAGTATATATTATTCAAAATAAGCAATTATCCCAAAGTAAACAAAACTGTTTGCGCTTACCAGGAGACAATCTGCCCCTTTGAGGAAGCTAATGTCAGGCAGAGAGCAAGAAACTATTGACTAGAATGGAAACAGTGCCACATTCTTTGCAGGACAGATTCTAAAAGCTTTGACCTGGCATGCCCATCCTTCCACGTGTGACCCTGTCCAATTTCACTCACTTCACAAATGCCCAAGATGTTCTTTGCCCTTGCATGCATGCTAAGTCACTTCAGTCGTGTCTGACCCTTTTGCAACCCCTAGGACTGTAGTCCTCCAGGCTCCTCTGTCCATGGGATTCCTCAGGTAAGAATACTGGAGTGGATTGTCATGCCCTCCTCCAGGGTATTTTCCTGACCTAGGGAATCAAACCAGTGTCTCTTATGTCTCCTGCATTGGCAAGCAGGTTCTTTACCACTATGGGAAGCCCTCTTTGGTCTTGAGTTGGACTTAATTCTCATTCAAAACAGAGACCCATGCTGTAGCACCAATATTTAAAAAATTATGGGTGGAAGAGGATTAACATGAAAAAATGCTATTATCAATTCCATTTGTTTTTCTGTAAATTATGAAGACCCTCCATTATTTACTTATTTTAATGGAATATATATAAAGTGAGGCAATATGATATGGAAATGGTTTGTCTCCATAAACCTTTCTTAAGTACTCTACACACAATGATTTTTCCTCAATTTTTAGAGCAGTGGTTTTCAAATTTTCACAAGTAATCACAAGTCCATGGGAGTCTTATAAAAACACAGATTGCTGAGCCCCACCTCCGAAGTGTCTTATTCAGTGGATTGGGGACCACTAACGTATTTACAAAGCACTCCCAAGTGATTCTGATGTTGCTAGTTCAAGCACCAAGTTTGACAGCCATTGTTGTAAAGTTTTGCTGTTCAATAACTTAGACACTAATCACATCTGCATGTGGCTACTGAAGGTGTGAAAATGTGGCTGGTATGAACTGAGATATGCCATGAGTGTAAAAATACATATAGGATTTCTAAGACTTTTAACAGCAGTAAAACATATAATATTAATTTGCGTAGGATTATATCATGAAATGATAACATTATTAGACATTTTAAGTACGGTAGTGGTTGTCATGGTTTAGTTGCTAAGTTGTGTCCAACTCTTGTGACTCCATGGACTGTAGCCCACCAGCCTCCTCTGTCAGTGGGATTTTCCAGGCAAGAATACTGGAGTGGGTTGCCATATTCTTCTCCACGGATCTTTCTGACTCAGGGATCAAACCTGGGTCTCGTGCGTTGCAGACAGATTCTTTACCAACTGAGCCACCAGGGAAGCCTATTTTAAGTGTAGCACACTATTAAAATTAACTTCAATTGTTTCATTTTTAAATATGGCTCCTAGAAAGTTTAAAATGACATGCATGGCTCACATTATATTTCTATCTGACAGCACTGTTCCAGAGGATCAAATACAGGCTAAAGATGGGATACTGCCCATATGAGATAGAGGGTAAAGATAGATTCAAAGTGTAAAACCGAATTTGACTACCTGAGTAATGATTAACTATTGTAAGACCTTAGGGAAGCATATATCAGCATATATAGAGCCCTGAACATGGTCTTTTGCTGGGCTGACCACCGAGTCCAATGGAGCTCTTGACCAGTATCTGATAGGCCTGAGCAGCTGTCTGGCCAGGAGAGGGAGCAGACAGCAGGAAGGAATGGAGGAGAGCAAGACTGTGTTCAGGGGCCAGAGACTCTTTGTTTCCAGCAAATCTCTTTTAGATATCTTGAATGGTCTTGAAAAGGTCTGGTAGGGATGTGTACTGTTTTTCAGAAAGGCCTACACAGTTCCCTTTGGACGAAAAGGGTTTGGATCCCTTCATCATGGAGGAGGCTAAAATAATTCTTAAGGCAAATATTTCCAGTAAAAATATGCTGTTTGCCTTAGTTCCAAATCACAGTCATCCTTTCTCTTTTTAAACTGATTTGGGATTCTCTATGACAGCATTTTTACTGTGGCTGGACTTTACTCCCCAAACTCCAGTTTGCCCTGGAGTTGATTGAGCAGGACCAAATTACTATTATTTTTGTTTTTCTTTCTGAACACTATCTAAGTTTGTATGGCTTGGTTATGTGGACGCATACCATGCAGCTACACCCCTTAGGGGATGGCTATGGAAGTAAAAGGCGTTGCTGGAATTTTCTTTGTTTTATTATTCTGCCCTGCTATTCTCAAAGACTAAACAGAGGGTTTTTCTCCACTGATGTGGAACCAGAATGCAGTTCTTACAAAGTCATTTGGCAAAGATATGCTTCAACTGGAGAGTCAAGAAATGATTCTTACTGTATTCTTGTGTTGGAGAATCCAGCTCAAGCTAAATCACTTTTCCTTAATTTCATAAATATTCATTTCATTGGAAGGAATTTATCCAAGTCAAACTATGTTACTCTCTTGTATGTGACACCGGACAGGGGATAAGCAGTGTTGGCTTCCTCAAATCCCAATGTTCCTACTCTGTCAAATGATGACACGTCATTTTACTGAGGCAGCTTCTCCTTTCTGCTTGGCTGTATGGTGGGTAGCTAAGAGAAAGGCATTCACTGAACATAAAATACTAGCATTCATCAGAATTTTTTCACTCTATTTGATTAAAGCACTGTGGAAACAAATGTAGTTCCTTAAATGAGGTATGACTGTGTCAGCCCCAAGAAAAACCCTAGGCATGGTGATGGAGAAGGGGCAAAAGCCAAGTAGACATGGGAAATCTCTCTCATTACTTGACTGTAAGAATCTTAATTAGTCCCAAAGGTTTCTCTCTCACTTATTTTAAAGCAAACCCGGGTAGATCAGACAATGAAATACGTGCCAATCAATCTCTGCTAGAGTCAGCTACACTACTGACACAATTTGACCCTCTATGCTCGGAATTCTGAGTTGGCTAGGATTTTGCTCCATTTGAAGTAGCAGGTAGGTAAGTGGAATTGTGCCAATAACTGAGCTCTTCTAATTGAGTTCATCCTTGTAAATTAATAAAAATTCCTGCCAATCAAACATGTGCATGTTTGCAGGAATATTACCAGTAGGTAATGGAGATAATTAATACTTCATGACATCAAGGTCTGAAATTAAAATCAAATCTGAGACTTAACTGCGATTATTAAATCTGAGGAAAATTATCTTTCAGATGACAAGTGTCACAACCTTCAACACCTGAATTAATAACAGGGAGCGAGCCTCCAAAAACAGTGCACTTCTTTTTTTCCTATGTTGCAATAATTACCACTTCATGACATCAAGGACCTATATCTGGCTCAAGACGATCCTGCAGATTAGTGAAGCATTACTGCAGCACAAAACACAAATTTCAGGCAACTTATCTAGCAACAAAATAGAACTGAAAGAATACAGGACTCGGGATGGGAGATACCGAGACTTGGGTCTAGCCCACAGTCTTGTTCACGATTTTCCCTTTTACTCTAGCTAAGCAAATCATTTCACCTACCTGGGTCTTAGTTCTTTCATAATGTGAAGCTAATTTCTGCTCTATTGAAAAGATTCCTATAAAGATCACACAGATTTTTAAAAAATATTTATTATGTGCTCGATTTTACTCATTCATTCTCATATATATTGCATGCCAGCCATAATGTGGGGTGTTTGAAAACAGATTAGAAAATATACAGTCCTTGGTTTAAAAGGACTTCAATACCTGCCTAAGAAGTTGTCCAGATTAAGAGTACGGAGGCGGGACTTCACTGGTGGTCCAGTGGTTAAGATTTCACCTTCTAATGCAGGGGGTTTAGGCTCGATCCCTGGCCTGGGAGCTAAGATCCTACATGCTTTGTAGAAGAAAGATCAAAACATGAAGCAGAGGCAATATTGTAACAAATTCAATAAAGACGTTTTAAAAATGGTCCACATCAAAAAAAAAGAATCTTAAAAAGAAAAAGGAAAAAGAGCACGGAGACAGGGTAAAGCTCAAGGTTTCTAGGAGGCATGTCCTGTGTGGTGGAAATGGGGAGGGTGAGTTGCTGGCAAGGAGATTCCCAAAAGAGACGATGCTGGGACTGAATCTTAGAAGACAAACGTCTCAACAGATAGATGAACATTCAAGGCAACAAGGTTCATAAATTTATTTTTTTCTACAATAACGAGATTGGAGTGGTTGATTTCTAGGGAATAGTTACTAATGTGTGACAATCATAGGTACATGCTGAAAACAAAACACTGTTTCCCAAATCACAGCTGCATTCTGGAACTGAAGTGGTATGGATTATAAAAAGAAGAAAAATAGTAACTTGCCTGAGGAAAGCCAACTAGAAAGGATTGGAACTAGGACTTTAACCATGTGGCTTCATCAGTATATGTATGACCTCATTTTGTCGCTGTTAAGACCAAGGATTGCTGGGGTGAGGCCAGAAAGGGCCTTTCTCATAGGGTCAGGATAGTAGAGCAGTTGGACTGAGAACAGATCCAGACTCAGAGAGGAGATGCAATGCCTTGTGGGGAGTGAAGTCATAAAGACTTCATAAGACCAAGGATTGCAAGGCTGAGAAGAGGGATGGGCTGACCAGGAGGCCACTGAACCCCGCACTGAGGGCTGAAGAACAGGCTTATTCCATTTATTCATATCCTGACATTATTTTAGCATCTCTGAGCTGACACTGGTCCTAGCTTCCTCCACTAGGACTGACCCGTGGAAGGCTATAGCTTCTTGCAATGGGGAAAAAGGAGAGACAGGTCCTAACAACACCCAGGAGTAACAGATGCAGGGAGAAGAGAAAAGCTGAGTTCATATAAATCAGCCGAAGCTCTCCCTGCCCAGCACCAGATGTAAGAGCAACAACTGTCCCACTGCTCTTTTGAGCTTTGCCTTCTGAAATTCAGACCCCGAGGTTTCCCTTCTGTACAAGTTGCACTAAAACTCAGGTGGCATGGCCCAAACTGAAGGCTAAAACATGAGGAATCTTTTCTCCTGCTCTGTCAGTAACCAGTGTCTGAGCTCCCCACCTCCCTAGCCCCATTCCATGTTCCTCCTCAAGGATCTTGCAAACCTCCCTGGGGGTACCCTCAGGGCCTCTGTCTAACACTAGGGCCGGGGTCTGTCCTGTGCTCAGGCCCTATGCCACAGACACTCTCAAATATGTTGAACATCACCATTAAGTACAAGAACAGTGGTACCCCCCCCTCCCCGGTGCCCTAGGGGACACAGTTCCCCTGTCCCTGTTCCCACTTCCCATTTATGAGAAATTTCCTCTCAGTTCAGATATGACTGACTGGAAACAGTTGGGAAACTGACTGCACAGACACTACAAAATCATTGGGACCAACTCTAAAGTCTGGATCTCCTGAGAGCTGACAGAATAGGGGATTTAGAATGCATTTGCAAAGAGGCAAATGTACGGTGGTGCTAGTGGTAAAGAACCCGCATGTCAATGCAGGAAGCATAAGAGACATAGATTCGACCCCTAGGTCGAGAAGATCCCCTGGAGAAGAGTATGGCAACCCACTCCAATATTCTTGTCTGGAGAATCCCATGGACAGAGGAGCCTGGTGGGCTACAGTCTATGGGGTCATGAAAGAGTCAGAAATGACTGAAGTGACTCAGCATGCAAATGTACGCTGCAGTTAAAGGCAGCTGAATTTCCAGGCCATGTCTAGTCTCCAGGGTATCTGGTGTGTATTAACATAATGAGAGAATCATCTTTAGAGCACCCACCCAGTGGTCAGAGTTGCAGTGGAGTCCTTATTAGCCCAGGGAGCCCTGGTGGGCTTCATGTCCTCTGTGTGTGCTCCAGAGAGATGGATCTGGAGAAGCCTACCTCCCACCCCACTTCTCTTGGAACAATGTTTATTCCCTGCCTCATCCTTCAAGAGGAGGTCCATGTTTCTTCAATTTGTTGTTTGCAGCAAGGTGCAGCTTAGAGGAGAGTGTGGATGTGCTGGTGTTTGCCATGAAATTAAATAAGAGCAATGATACATAGCCAATGTGCACCCATAAATTTCAAGAAAGAAAATTCCAATGTGGCATGAGGATAGAAGTGGCTGATATATTAGACAGGAACGGCACTGAATCTTGTGCAAAACGAGAGAAATATAATTTCCCTGCATTATCTTGTCCCTTTCTTAATTGCCTACCAGGATGCATTCATCAAATAGCTTCCCTAGGCCCAAGCTTTCGACTTGCATGCATTTTTATATAAAACCAGCTCGTGTTTTAAGTATAAAATGCACTGCTTGTGCTATCACACCAGACACAGCAAATGGATAAAAATCTTCACTTGTCAGTTTCTAGATATAATGCACTTTGCATTTCAAGACTGGGAAGTCAGCAGCAAACACCAAGCATTGACAATAAATACAGGGGTTAGAAGCTTTAGCTGGGCTACATTTACTGCAGAGCAGGCTCATACAGCTTCATAGGAGTTTGTACAGTCTTGGAGCTGATAGCAAGAGTCTGGCTGGCCATCCGGGAAATTCCCATCCCAGGGGCAGGCTCAATGCCCCCATTCCAGTCCTGGAATTAGCTGCTGAGATGAGAGATGCACCCAAGCTCCTTTCAACCCTACAGACCTACAAGAAAGGTCAATTTGGAGAACGTGATAACTGACATTAACATTGCACAAAGGGAGCACATATAAAAACCATAACAACTCCTCCTAAGAATAAGGCCTTCTGGTATATGCCCTCAAAACAGCAATGTATAGAAGCTGATGGTGGGACTTCCCTGGTGGTCCTGTGGTTAAGACTCCACCTTCCAATGTAGGGGGTGTGGGTTTGATCCCTAGTTGGGAAGCTGAGATCCCACATGTCTCATGACGAAAAAACCGACAATTGCCGAAAGAAAAAAAGCAATAGTGTAACAAATTCAATAAAGACTTTAAAAATGGTCCACATTAAAAAAAAACAAAAAACCATAATGAAGAAGAAGCTGATGGTGATTCTGAAACCAGAGTCAAACAGGAGGAATGCTAATCAGTCATAAGCCCAGTGATCCCTGAGGTGGCAGAAGGCACACTTCCATCTGTTCCTGCTTTAAAAGGGCCCTATTGCATCTCCTGCCAGCCTGACTCACCACGCAAATGGGGTGCAATAAGAATTTGGCCCATAAAGCCAGAAACATATGGAAGCAATTCCTGGCTCTGACACTGTGTGGTTTTTGGCATATTATATATTCTCTTTTAGCCTCAGTTTCTTAATTTGTAATTTGAGGCTAATAATAATATCAACCTCACTGAGTTATTGTGATTATGGAATTAGATATTGCATGTTAACAGCTGAGCATAGTGCCTGCTCTATAGTAAGCAACAATTAACCCTAAGTATCATTATCAGCTCTTACTGAAGTTGCACAAAAGCAGTGCATAGGCATAGAACTGCAGGGGATTGTGTTTAATAGTTTTGGTTTTTGAGGTCAAAGAAGAGTCAGTGACTTTACCCAAAGCTACACAACTAGTGTAGCTTTTAATTTCTTTGATCCCTTTCATCATGATGTGTGGTTTTCAGCATGTAAATCTTGCACATATTTTATTAGACATATTTATTTCATTTTATTTTTGTTTTATGGTAAATGGTATTTTTAAAAATTTTAAGTTCCAATTGTTCATTGTTAGAATATAAAATACAACTAATTTTTATATGTTATTTGTATGCTGCAACCTTGGAAAATGCATGTATTCATTCTAGAAGGGTCTTTCATAAATGTTTTGAAACTTTCTATGAAGAAAATTATATCTTCTATGAATAGATAGTTTTATTTCTTCATTTTTATATGTATGCTTTTAATTTTTCTTTCTTTATTGCACTGGTTAGGTCTTTCAGTACAATGTTGAAAGGATTAGTGGAAAAGGAAATTCTTGCCCTGATCCCAGTATTATGGGAAAAGCATTCACTCTTTCCTATTAGCTATTATGTTTGCTGTTGTTGTTTAGTCACTAAGTTGTGTCCAACACTTTTGTAACTCCATGGACAACAGGAGGAACAACAACCAACAGGTTCCCCTGTCCATGGAATTTCCCAGGCAAGAATACTGAAGTGGGTTGCCATTTCCTTCTCCAGGGAATCTTCTTGACCCAGGGATCAAACCCGTGTCTTCTGCATTGCAGGTGGATTCTTTACCACTAAGTCACCAGGGAAGCCCATATGTTAGCTGTAGGTTTTTGGTAGATGCTTTTATATAAGGTCATGAAATTCCCCTTCTATTTCTGTCATGCTAAAAATTTATATTGTGAATGGCGATGGTGAACTTTTTCAAATGCATATTTTTGTATCTATTGAGGTGACTTTTCTCCTTTTTTTGATAATATAGATTACTTTTTTTTTCAGAATTTTAAAATTGGAAGAAGCATAACTCTAGTGAAATGATTTTTTTCCCCAAGGACAGACATTCTGATTTAGAGAATTTCAGCAGGGAAACTGGGGAATGCTCCTTCACATCAGTGGAGTAAATTTATCTCTTGTAAGTCCAGAAACAAAGACACCTACTTCTGAGCTCAGAGAGTGCTTGTGTATTTGTCTAGGGTATTCTATGTGAATCTGGTCTATGCCATTACTTTAAAAAATAAACTCATTTTAACATGTCATTCTTTCCCTAAGCTTAAAGTTAAGTGGGATATGATTCAATGGAAAAGGGACATATAGAGACCAGTCAGGTCTGTCACAGTTGAGGACTGGGGAAGCTGCAGAAAGGCTGAGCCAGTCTGCACAGGGCACAGGAACCTGCTCTAAGAGTCCCAACTCTTATCCCAGAGGAGATAAGAGATGGATAAAATGAGTTAAAATCCAGCCATTGCCCCCAGAGTTTTCCAGCCTCCAATGAAAATTTGATGTGTGGGCACTTGGATGTGTGCATTAGTAAAATACTGATTCATTTGAGTCTTGATTTTTATAAACCAATGTACCTTATGTCCCTTAAAACAGTAACTGTTACTGCCAAAATGGTGTCCATCCTAACTTATATTTTACTTTCATCATTCAGGTTTGATCTGTTTCAGGCTTTAATGAATCCTTTTGGTACTATTTTTCTTGGTTCCTTGGCCCACCGTCCTCCTTGTCTTATATCCCTGTAGAAATAGCTAGTCTATGAAGTGAGAGTCCATAAAGAAAAAAAAAATTGCAATACTTAAATCATTTTAACAAATAAAAATAGTTGAAACTTCTTTCACTATTTAATTTTCTTCTTCCTTGAAGTCTTGTGGGGAGAGGAACCCTCACAGCCGAGGCCTCTAGCAGATATTCTAGTTCGCATGCTCCATACGAAGGAAGTCATGTATTAAATTGGGATGAGTCCTTGCATTTCATCACAGAAAGTGAGTGTTGGCTTGAAATTGAGGATCAGCTCATGTGGGTATGAGATGGTGGCTGGGATCATAAACTGCTACTCCTGGGCAAAGGACCGAATGATTAAAACTGTTGTTTATAGCCCTTATCATTTACAAACAGGTGAACACAGAAAAAAGACTTTCAATTTCCCTAAATTAATTTTCAGTTGAAGGTTCTCTTGTGTCAAAAAGATAAGAAACTTGTATAGAATTACAGTACAAGAAGTTTACAGCTGTTTAAAGGACCTACAAGTCTAAGGTTATCTAGCAAATATGGGTAAAATGACATTTGTCAGAGTGACTCTTATTCTTTATGACACATTTGAGAAATTGAAATGACTTTGAGACAAATGACGCCCTTATTTGCCACCCCATCACCTGTGAACAGCTACCGGGGTAAGTTCAGTAAAGTTGGCTCTAAGATATTAATTGTTGGCAAAAGAGGTATTCAGGACCTTGGGAACCCCAAGTCTGGTGCTGTGACTGTAGTTTAATATCAAGGAACCCTTCTCCCAAGCCAATGTCATCTGCTAAATGAAGGACTTCTTAGCATTTTTTTTTTCACGATTTTGTTGATGCGGACCATTTTTAAAGTCGTTTTTGAAACTGTTACAATATTGTTTCTGTTCTATGCTTCAGTGTTTTAGCCACAAGGCATGTGGGATCTTAGCTCCTCTACCAGGGATCAAACCTCATACCCCTTCACTGGAAGTAAAGTCTTACACTGGACCACCAGGAAGTTCCTCAGCATTTCAGTGTGAAGAGGTATCAGCTTTTTATCCCCTCATCTACCAACTGGTACTACTACCATGTTGCACTTAATTACCCCCTCTCTACACATACTCATTTCCCTCATACTTATTTCCATAATAGTCTGTTTATATACTTCTCTCTCCAACCTTATCTATTTCCCAACATATAAACACTTACAAATCTTTGCATCTGTGTAACAATAATAACATATTTGGTGCTTACAATGTCTAAGCAATGTGCCAAGAATTTTATATACATTTATTCATTTCTACCTCACAAAACCCCTACTTATTATCACTGCAATAACTTCACCTATTTTATTCATGAGAAAGTTGAACCTTATAGATTGGGCAATCTGCTCAAGTTCTCATCAGTAGCAGAGAAAACCTTCAAAGTATAATCTCTCTGAATCCAAGGTCCATGCTTTAACTAGTCAAAAGTACTACCTGATATAACTCATTTCAATAACTATTTACAGAGTGTATCAAGCACTACACTCGATGCATTTTTAAGTATTTGCACTTCCAAACATGAACACAGTCCTCTTTCCACTTTAAATTTACTGTCACTCATGTTTCATCAGTAACACCGAAGTATGTTTCTTATAAAAATTGTCCCAGTTCTTGTGTTTTTAATGTAAGGCAGAACTTTGCATACTCTTCCCATCTACTCATCCATTATGCCATGACAAATCATTATTGAGAAACTCAAATCACACTTCAGTCTCATGTTTTTCCTCACTGTGCTTAGTCTCTCAGTTGTGTTCAACTCTTTGCGACCCCATGGACTAGAGCCTGCCAGGCTCCTCTGTCCCTGGGGATTCTCCAGGCAAGAGTACTGGAGTGGGTTGCCATGCTCTTCTCCAGGGGATCTTCCCAACCCAGGGATTGAACCCAGATCTCACACATTGCAGGAAGATTCTTTATGGTCTGAGCCATCGGGGAAGTTTTTCCCCACTAACTCAGCCTATAGAAATTATTCCCACATTTGAGATTTTGCTTTTTCACTTAGCAATCCTCAATTTGAGCCATGTGTCTTCTTGTTCATTCTGGGCTATAATACTCTATAGACTTATTTTAATGTCTTTTTGAGCACAGAACTGGGAGCCCAGTTTAAACTTGGTGATTCCTATTGAATAATCAAATGATTAAACAAGTAACCCAAAGAAGCATGTTCCAAACAGCAATGATAACGGAAAATAAAATGCAGTAACAATCTTAAAAGCAAGTTTTGATGCCTTTTGGGAAAACGGTACCATATATCAAAGCCAAAGGAATGACTCCTACAAAAACATAGGGAGTCAGGAAAGGTACAGGGGAGAGTAAAGTCAGTGATTCCACTTTTACATTAGGAAAAAATCCACTAACTGAAGGTTGTAGCTTGAACTGAGAAAGAAGCCACTCAGTCTTTTACACAAAGTAAGGGAAAACAGCTATGCTCGATGTCAACTACCTGCTCTGGGCTCATACAGGTCTACAATGTGACTCCCAGATCACAATTCATTCATTAATTCTCAAAGAGCAGATGCCCCACAAAAGTGTGAAGACAGACCTGTCTGGATCAGATGTTCAGGATGCTTTTGAACAGGACACAAGATTGGCATCCATTAAATACTTTCCTTCAACCATTTTACTCTCATTATGCACAACAAGGGCTTAGGTTAGCAGGGATTAAAGCATGAATTATTCTAAAGAAAGAAGATTTAGCCTTAAGACATAAAAGTAGAGAAAAACTGGCTTAAGAGGGGGGGGGAACAATGTAGGATTAGATTATGAACTTGTTCACTGAACAGTTACATAGCAATTTGCTAAGGTAATTATTACCATTAATTTGAGAGCCAATAATTATCATAGCAGTTTTACCATTTCATCTCTCATTTATTCTGAAATCCTAGAAGTAGGTTTTTGTTTTTTGTTTTCCAGATACCTGGTTTGCTTGGCTGCTCTAAAAGCCTCCTTTTTAATGACTTTTATAATCTTAAGCATTTTTGGTGGGAATCACAAACTTCTCAGATAGCCTTCTTACATTAGTGAAACAATGCACTGAAATCCAAGAGGTAATTCATCTTGGTCACCCTGCCTTCTGCAGAGCACTCCAGCCTGAAGGTTAATAGAAAAGAAGGCTGTGTCTGCCATCTTGGATCTCATTCCATTTCAATTTTCTGGTCACAACACCATGATTTTCTAGCCAAGAGGGGTGAACAGGAGCATATAACTCTCCCCTTGATGCCTTTCCCTCAGGCCCTTCAGTCTTTGGAGTGCAGGCCTTAGTGCTAGTTTAATTTGACCGCTGTGCTTGGCTTCTCCTCTGAAAGAGAGAGATAGTCCCTCTGGTGACTTGTTGCAACAGATTTCAAACTCAGCTGGATTTAACTCTGGGAATTAAAAATACTGCCTGAGATCAGGAGCCCAGTGAAAAGAGCAACTCCAGACACTGGCATGCAAGCAGGCACTTTACAAAAGGTGTACAAAAGTTCTGGCTTTTCTTCCACTTGGCTACCACCAGCTTGCATGGCTCAATTCTCTTTCTTAGGCCATAATAATGGCTGGTTTGGGGCATGTGTGATCATGCTGTGTCTTAGAGGAGCATCTGAGGAATCTGTGCTTGAGGCAATAAAACACCAATATATTTGGCTTAGAGAAGATATTAACTTCATAGTCCTGAAAGGAGACAATTGTCAGCACTAAGACATTTGCTCATGTGTTAAAATCAGCTCATTTAAATCGAAACAAGCTAATGAAGGTGATGGTTTTAGAAGAAGAGCTAATCAGAGGTTCACAGAATCTGGAACTCTATAGAGTGTCATATGAATGAATAACCGAATGCAACTACATGAATATAAATAATGAAAAAAGCTGAGGCCCAGGGAGTGAAGAGACTTGTTCAATTGCTTAGCAGTTTTAGGGAAGGATGAAGTCAACATTCAAAAGCTTTTAGGTCTTCCATGTGCAAAGACTCTTCTCTCCTCTATACACTATTGCCTCAAAACACTCAGAGAAGCTCTGAAGTCAGTTTCCTAATGATATTAGATAAGAAAAGGATGAGGGAGATACGGCTTTGCAAAGTCCCAGTAAAACAGGACACTTGACTGAGTTAGAAATGACAAAAATCAGCAAAAGAAATACATATTCCTTTCTATACTTGGTCTCAGTGTTCAGTTTTCCCCAGAGTTACTCTTGGGCTTGGTTAACAATGCAAACAGCTAGATAAGGATGGGTGTCAGGAACTGAAGTTTCCACAGGGTCTGCATGTGGGACTCATGACCAGTGAAAATCTCTCAACAGGAAAAGAGGAGGCAGTTCAGGAAATGGGAGATTCCTAGTCTGGGTGGGGACTGTTATTAGCAAAGTCTTGAAGACGGGGGAGCAGCGTGCCTTTAAAATTCATCATTAATGTCCTTCAGTCCCTCCAGACCCAGGACTGAAGGAATAGGGTGCAGAATATTATAAGAGAGTGCCTTAATCCAATATGATTTTTTTTCCCTATCTAATTCATAGCAATGAAATCCAGTCATCTACAAAATCTCCTAATGTCTACCCTACCCTGTGCTTATGACAGATGCACAGAGATGAATGGGTAACACTCCTTGCCCATAAGAAAGAGACAGACATGTACAAGGAGAACTTCAGCGCAAGGTGGCTCCATGACAGAAGGAGCATGTGATTCTAAGGAAGCAACTGAGAGGGACTCAGTACAGGAGAACAAGACAGAGATCTCATTCCTGACTGCAGTTAAGCCTCCCGGATGATCCCAGAGCTTTGTGCAAGAAGAACTCATTCCAAGAATGAGTACAGCTAAAAAGATAGAAGTGTTACTACAGGGGGGGTCAAGCAGTCTTTCCTTCAAAGACATCAGCAGGACAATAGGAGGAAGTTCTCCAGCCATGATCACCTCTCAGTGAGAGTATAGTCCAGGAACTAGCTGCAGGGTAACATGGTTCTGCCATGCCCTCCCTGCAAAAAAACCTATATTATTGAAAAAGTTGAGATGTGGCATAGGATACTAAGGCCCTATTCTCAAAGGGACAAAAATGAAACAGGACTCTAAGGTGCTGGGAGCAATATAGCTGTCAGTAACAAGTGGCCATCAAACAGATTTGCTGCATTTTTGATGTTTTCAGTCCATGTTTAAAAATAGATTTGATGTCTGCAAAGAAAGGCAGCTCAATTTTATAGACACCTGCTTCTGCTATGAGCTGCTACTCTGCTTTTACCTGGGCCCTCTCGTGGCCAGTCACTTCCCCCATATGCTCTGTATGGTGAACCACTGGGAGTCAAGACCCTTGAGAGCTGAAGCAGTTGAAGTCAGTGAATGATCTTGACTCTGTTTGTTGAACCTGGGCAAAGACTCTTTCCTTGGGCCTTAGTTTCTACCTGAGATCCCCTAAGGGCATAACAGATGGAGTAAGATCCCGGCCAAGGAAGCTATAAAGAAATACTGATTCAAAGACAGCGTCCGACTTTACAATGGAGGGATGTGGCCCAACATGAGTGCTTCATGGGAGTGAGAGGGAAGAGAAGAGGCAGTAAACATGCAATGTGTCTTGAAGCGGTTGGATGTCCTCGGTGCAGCCTAGCAGAGGAAACAAAGGAGAGGCTGACTGCATCCTCATGTGTCTGGGCTCCATAGCAAGTATGAGATCATCATCATTATCCTGCTCTACCTCAGTGAAGATGAGTCCCTGTAACAGAAGGGATAATGCATGCTGGAATCACAGTCTCCCCTGTTCAGGGAGTTCTGTGTCCCAGCATGCACCTCGGTGATGAATGTCTGCTGTCTGGAGATTCTGGGCCCACACAGCTACTGGCCTGGCATTGCAGTGGGACTGGTTGCCTGGCCAGGTCTGAAATGCCTGAGGACGTAGATAATTCTGAGTTATTTTTCTCCAGGGAAATCCCTCTGGCAGTATCTACATCCAGAAGTCATAACACATATTCAGAGATACAGATGTGGACCCTGCCCTGGAGTGCTGACACCTGTCCTAGATACAAAACAGATTTAACCTAATGTGAGTCCGGGCATCCCTGGTGGCTCAGACGATAGTCTGCGTTCGATGCAGGAGATCAGGGTTTGATCCGTGGATCGGGAAGATCCCTGGAGAACGGAGTGGCTACCCACTCCAGTATTCTTGCCTGGAGAATCCTATGGACTAAGTAGCTTATTACTGGGCTTCCCAGGTGGTGCTAATGGTAAAGAACTTGTCTGCCAAAGCAAGAATCACAAGAAACATTGGTTTGACCCCTTTAAAGATCCCCTGGAGGCAGGCACAGCAACCCACTCCAGTATTCTTGCCTGGAAAATTCCATAAACAGAGGAGCCTGGCGGGTTATAGTCCATAGGGTCGCAAAGAGGCAGATGCGACTGAAGCAATTTAGCATGCAATGTGAGCCCAGAGTTGCTGAATGCGACCACCGGCAATTCCTGGTGGGAAGACCTCTGGAAAGTGTCATTCCCAGTACCTCTGCCAGGGGTCTCCTTCATGTGCTTCCCAAGAAATGTGATCCATGACTTTTCACATGGTGATACCCATGAACTCCCTAACACACATGGGGTTCCCGACGTTGAACACCGACACAGCATCTTTCTCCTTGACCCTGATGCACTTCTTCCTGCTGTACATATTCCATGCATTTTCTCAACACATGCCCTTCCCAGTTTCCCCACCTTATTCTTCTCTGTGCCACTTCATCCACCCTCTGTTCCTGTCATTTCTGCATGTTCACCACCCTTCATCACTGTGCTCATCTGCTCCACTGTGCCATCATTGTGTCAGCTCCATCCCTGTGTTCATCTGCTCCTCTCATGGCTAAAGCTTTGCCTGTTCCTAACCTGCCTGGAAACATTGTTTCCTTTTTGAAATATTCCCACTGCTACCAGATAAATGTGATCTCTTTTAGTCTCTCGAAACTATGTAATTCTGGAGTCTAGTGATGTGCTGGCAACTGTGTGTATCTGTCCCCAATTCTGTGTCCAGGCAAGTCAAGGCTGATAGCTCAGAATCAGCCCTGGTGGAGGGAATATCATATTTATACCATGGTAAAGAGCAAATGCCACAAATCAGAGCTTCTCATTGCCCCCAACACCAGCCTGTTCGTGAAGAGCACATAGCGCAGGAGATGACATATGTGTAGTACTCAGTAAATTTTTGCTGGATGGATTTTCACATACTAAAGACATTACCTTTTGGTCTCTAATACAGAAAATATGGGCTTCAATAGTGACTCAGCAGTAAAGAATCTGCCTGCCAATGCAGGAAGCACAGGAGATGCGAGTTCGATCTCTGGATCAGGAAGATCCCTTGGATTAGGAAATGGCAACCAATGCAGTATTCTTGCCTGGGAAATTCGATGGACAGAGGAGCCTGGAGGACTACAGTCCATGAGGTCACAAAGAGTTAGATTCGACTAAGCAACTGAGCACGCAAGCACAGAAGGCATGTTTTCATTTACTTGTTTTTGAAGAGTAAAATATTGATCCATTGTGAGTAAAAGAACTTTGTAAAATAATAAAGAGCATGCTTAGTAAGAATGTTGCTTTGTTTACAAACAGAGCATATGAATTTTAATAGGACAAAGTATTATCGCCCTCTGCGAAGCCGGAAGGCTTTTTGCTCTCCTCCAGCAGACAGGCTTGTTCATCTGAGGCTAAAGGTCTCTCCTGCCAAGAACAGACTTCTGAAAACAATTGTTGGAGCCACAGTATAACTGTGGTTCTTTATCTTTCCTTTATTTCTTTTTCTTTCCCAGAGCAAGAATAACCTTCAAAGAAGTTTTTGATCTGAGATACCCATTTTCTTGGACCGTAATCTTAACCCATATGCCATCTAGCTATGAACTTCTTTTTGATGAGAAAAGCTGAAAAGGGAGAGAAATGGTCTGGATCTAATCTGGCAGGCAGAAGGTATGTGGTTCAAAAATAGGATTTTTTTAGAGTCTTCAGGGAGTGAAACAGGCAACCATGTGACATTAAATTCCAGTTCTGAACATCCCCCAGCCTCTTATTTATGAAGCAAGCTGTATTAACAAGCATGGGTAAGCACACAAACAAAATCTGGCTCACTCAAGGAACAAAGGATGTGAGTAGCTCACAGATTCAACAAAAGTCTGGTGAACCAGACGAAGAAAACAGGCAGGAATCAAGAAAACATGGTTGCAGGATACAGCCTGGGTCATGCCCCTGACAACTCATGTGCTGGCGTCTCTATACTTCTATCACCTGTGGATAACTTCTCAGCTGTGCCTGGGTGTGTCAGTCCCTTCCTCCAGATTTGAGGCTCTGGGCAGCGGTCGTAAGCTGAGCCCAGATCACATTTTACTCTGTTAGCCTACTGTAAGCTAACAACCTGTATTAGGCTTCTGTAAGGGGAAATAGGTAGTTCCTCCCATAAGAATTCCACTCTAGGAGATGACTTCAAATAAAGAAGGTGTCTAGATCCTGTGGAGCTAAAACACAAAATGAGAATTCCACATGCAAGTACAAACAGAATGGAGATGGGAGAACAAAACAAGACAGCTCCTGATCTGCTTGTGCATTTGTCTTTCCAGGTAAAGAGAAATACTAAAAGTAATTCACAGTTTAAATGCTTTTAAGGTACTGATATATCTTGAATATATGTTTAAACAGTGAAATACTATTTATAAAAAATTTCTTCCATTCACCTATCTATCAAGCCAGGTAAAGTGTTTGTTCCAGCATTTGTTTATGAAATGGAAAAAAGAAAAAAATGGAACTAGAGATGCCCGATTTGCTCCTGCAAAGCCTAAGCCAATCCTTGTATGGCTTCTGCATGAAAAACAATGAATTTACTCTATATCCATTTTCCCATTATATTATCAAAGAATAATGACTCCCATTTTAAAGTTGTAGAAAGCCATTTTGATATTCAGAAAGAATACAGAGTCACCACTAGAGTCATCACTATTGGTTATATGACCCATATACTTGTATATATTGGATTCTAACAGAAAATTCTTAGGACTTCCGAGGCACCCCAGTGTTCACTGGTGAGGAGTCCATGCTTCCACTGCAGGAAGCATCAGGAGTTTGATCCCTGATCTGGGAATTAAGATCCTACAGGCAGCATGTCCAAAACAAAAACGGAAAACAGAAACTCTTTTGCTTCATGCGTCCATCTTTACTTTATACAGTATGTGCCTCAGGTGTGCAGCCAGACTGACCTACACTTGCCCCCTTCTCCTTGCCATGAATTGGCTTAGAGTGAGTGTATGACCTGACTCCGGCCAATGAGATTTGAAAGAAAGTCTGTGGAGTCCTTGGAAGACATGGAAAGAGACATGCTCACCTCTTCACCTTCTAGTTGTTCTTAGGACAAAATATGATGCCTGAAATTGCTCTAGTCACCATGCTACTCAAGAATGATGCTATCACTTGGGAAAATAACCAAGTGAAACAGATTTGAGAGCCACATACATGACCCACCTTGCACAGAACCTGCCCCACTGCTGGACTTCTTACTATTTGAGACCATGTTTCCCTTGTTGTAAAAGCCAATTTAAGTTGGGATTTCTTGTTATTTGCTACCAAATGCTTCCTAGTAGCTAGTTAGAAAAATATATTCTCTCTCTCTCTCTTTTTTTTTTTTTAGAGAAACTGAAGGGCTACTCTGCTCACAGCTTCTATTAAGAGGCAAACCAAAACACAGGCAGAGAGACAAGTGAATTGTTTTGCCTTTAGGAAAGAGTTAGTAACAGCATATCCTTATTAAAAGATCATCCTAATTCTTTAGAATTAACCCAACTTGAAGAGCCAAACAATGTTCTTCCTGTTTTCCCACGAAAAGGGTCCATATTAGAGTCTAATGATAACATACACTTATAGGGGCAGAAAAATTCTCCCTTCTTTCTTTCTAGGTCCTTTGTCTGGTCTAATAATTAAATTGGCATACCAGAGATTAACAAGAGAAAACAAATGTAATTTCATGTGTATGGAGCTAGGGCTTCCCAGGTGGCTCAGTGGGAAAGAATCCATCTGCCAATGGCAGGAGACACAGGAGATGTGGGTTCAATCGCTGGGTCAGGCAGATCTCCTGGAGAAGAAAATGGCAACCCACTCCAGTGTTCTTGTCTGTAAAATTCCATGGTCAGAGGAGCCTGGAGGGCTGCAGTCCATGGGGTCATAAAGAGGTGGACACAACTGAGTGACTGAGCATGCATGTATGCATGCATGTTGAGAATTCCATAAAAATATGAGATGCAAAGACAATCAGGGAGTTGATGCTTACATGCCATACTGAGCTAAGGAATGGGAAGGGGGTCTGGAGGCCTCTATCAAAGGGGAGGAAAATTCATAGGAAGATAAGATCAGGTGTTTAATAATCATATATATGCTTTGTTATGCAGTTAAGTCTTTTGGATTAAAAAAAAAAAAAGGTATGTATGGTAATAGTGCCCTGTCTGGGCCAGACCACCTATCTAAATTCTTTTAGGTAATTAAGGGAAAGGTAAAATGTTTGTTATTGTTACTGTTGTTGTTACTCTCTGAATCTGCTGGTTCTTGATTGCCTTCAGCTCAAAACAGCCTACGTGTCAAAGCAGCACATTTTGAGGTGACATATTCTGCTCCCCTCATACTAAATGTGACATTCACAGTAAAGTTGTTTTTCAGTATTGTGAAAAATACGATACAAAAAACAACTTACTGTATTTGTCATGTATGTTATAATACAAGTATGTACAATCCTAGTTTCTTAGTAATGGGAGCTGGTAAAGCCCTTTCTATTAAGGAGGTATGCTTTAGAGAAAGAATAAATGAACTCAATGAGTTAGTTTGATAGGAAGCAGGTCCACTGAGAAAGGGTTAATGCAATATACTTCCCATTTATAGCCTGCTAACTATATGTCATATCTGATTCATAATGTACTAGAATCTTGTAATCTTTAAACAACCCCACAACTCAGGCTTTATTAAACTTATTTCTCTAGGAAAGAAACTACTTTTCAAAGAGGTTAAGCATATTGTCCAAGATCACACACCTAGTAATTAACAGCATTAGAATAGGAACCCGGCATGCCTGACTTAGGATACTTGTCTATTTCTACATCTTCTTTCCTGGGCTAATTAACCCAGAGAAAAGAATGCTGAGAGAGGCTTCTTTGGGTCTTTCCTTTTACTTACTTCTCTTTGTTTTTCTTTTCCTTTCTCGTCTTTTTTTCTTTCAAGACTTTTTCATTCCTCATAATGCATTTAGAGCAACTATAAAGGATACAAAGCTGACTCAAGATGGATACAATTCTTGCTGTCTCCAACAGAAGCTAATCCAAACACAGAATTACTTATAATTCAAGGTGGAAACTGATAGACATTGTCGGAGAGATGAATGAAGGATGATAGAGGTTTAGGGAGAAATGATTGATGTCATAACAATGAAAAACGTGTATAAGAGGACTACAGGAGAGTAGTTTTCTATAAAGGCCAGCAATAACAATGCATATTGTAATTAGGTATCAAAGAAAATTAGAGATAACAAGGGAACATTTCGTGCAAAGATGGGCTCAATAAAGGACAGAGATGGTAGGGACCTAACAGAAGCAGAAGATATTAAGAAGAGGTAGCAAGAATACACAGAAGAACTGTACAAAAAAGATCTTCATGACCCAGATAATCATGATGGTGTGATCACTCACCTAGAGCCAGACATCCTGGAATGTGAAGTCAAGTGGGTCTTAGGAAGCATCACTACGAACAAAGCTAGCAGAGGTGATGAAATTCCAGTTGAGCTATTTCAAATCCTGAAAGATGCTGTGAAAGTGCTGCACTCAATATGCCAGCAAATTTGGAAAACTCAGCAGTGGCCACAGGACTGGAAAAGGTCAGTTTTCATTCCAATCTCAAAGAAAGGCAATGCCAAAGAATGCTCAAAATACTGCACAATTACACTCATCTCACACACTAGTAAAGTAATGCTTAAAATTCTCCAAGCCAGGCTTCAGCAATACATGAACCGCGAAATTCCAGATGTTCAAGCTGGTTTTAGAAAAGGCAGAGGAACCAGAGATCAAATTGCCAACATCCGCTGGATCATTGAAAAAGCAAGAGAGCTCCAGAAAAACATCTATTTCTGCTTTATTGACTATGCCAAAGCCTTTGACTGTGTGGATCACAATAAACTGTGGAAAATTCTGAAAGAGATGGGAATACCAGACCATCTGACTTGTCTCTTGAGAAACCTGTATGCAGGTCATGAAGCAACAGTTAGAACTGGACATGGAACAACCGACTGGTTCCAAATAGGAAAAGGAGTACATCAAGGCTGTATATTGTCACCCTGCTTATTTAACTTATATGCAGAGTACATCATGAGAAATGCTGGGCTGGAAGAAACACAAGCTGGAATCAAGATTGCTGCAAGAAATATCAATACCCTCAGATATGGAGATGACACCACCCTTATGGCAGAAAGTGAAGAAGAACTAAAGAGCCTCTTGATGAAAGTGAAAGAGGAGAGTAAAAAAGTTGGCTTAAAGCTCAACATTCAGAAAACAAGATCATGGCATCTGGTCCCATCACTTCATGGCAGATAGATGGGAAAACAGTGGAAACAGTGACTGACTTTATTTTTCTTGGCTCCAAAATCACTGCAGATGGTGATTACAGCCATGAAATTAAAAGATGCTTACTCCTTGGAAGGAAAGTTATGACCAACCTAGACAGCATATTAAAAAGCAGAGACATTACTTTGCCCACAAAGGTCCGTCTAGTCAAGGCTATGGTTTTTCCAGTGGTCATGTATGGATGTGAGAGTTGGAATATAAAGAAAGCTGAGCACTGAGGAATTGATGCTTTTGAACTGTGGTGTTGGAGAAGACTCTTGAGAGTCCCTTGGACTGAAAGGAGATCCAACCAGTCCATCCTGAAGGAGATCAGTCCTGGGTTTTCATTGGAAGGACTGATGTTGAAGCTGAAACTCCAATACATTGGCCACCTGATGCGAAGAGCTTCTCATTGGAAAAGACCCTGGTGGTGGGAACGGTTGAGGGAAGGAGGAGAAGGGGATGACAGAGGATGAGATGGCTGGATGGCATCATCGACTTGATAGACATGGGTTTGGGTGGACTCCAGGAGTTGGTGATGGACAGGGATGCCTGGTGTGCTGCAGTTCATGGGATCGCAATGAGTCGGACATGACTGAGCAACTGAACTGAACTGAACTGAGACCTCGACTTTTAGAGATGACAAAATCTTGGGACAGGAACACAAGGAAGTAGAAATGTCCAAAGTTCTGGAAATAGTTAATTGTCCCAATGGTTATGAGTATCTTGAAAGCATCTTCAGTCACCCCAAGGTGTACATAGCTGGATTCATGTGGCTTGACTGAGTAGAGGAGCAGCCTCTACCTCCATTACACTAGGGGTGGGGGGTACCTTCCATCACTGAAGACTCATGACCCTCGGTTGAACACTCACACATTTTCCCTAGGCTATATACAAGCAATGGCTGCCACTGAATAGGCACAGGATTTTCCTCCTATCTCCATCCCTATAGGAGAACATATTTCAAATGAACTTTTTCCTTCTTGGGAAGAATATGCTGTGTATTAGAGTGAAATATTGGTTAAACTCTTGATGTGTGAGGGACCTAGAGGGGGTGAGTAATAATACTTCCATACGAATAATTCTCCTCAGGGCAGCCAAGTAATTTATTATACTCCATAACTTAGACTGGGAGATGGGAGGAAAAAAAAAAAAAAGACTTAAACGTTTCAGTCAAGATAACCTTCCCTTACCCCTGAAAGGTAAATCACCATTTGTCTCCTTCTACCCACATATCTGTGACTAACTACTTTTATATGAATGAAGAGTGTAGTAGATTTTAAATAGGAGGGGATAATATATTTAACATGGCTTTATATCATTGGTGCTTACATGAAGCTCTTGCAACATCTACCTGTTCATTTAAGATCATGTTTGAAAATATCCTCTTACTGGTTTCACTATCTCCTCTCACACGGCACCAAGAGACCTGGGTGATTCATGGGCTTTATACATAAAAGGGTTCCCTAAAGTGATTGATTCCATATTTTTCTCAGCACTGTCATCATGTTATAGACATGGACCCATTGGGATAAATTTTATAATTGCTACTTAAAGCAGAGAAGCAGGTTATAAACAGTCAAATCTAAAATCTAATAAGCAACAAAAGCAACAAAATATTGCCAGACTCTCTAACTGGAGTCAATTTAAAATACATTTAGCACAACCAAATTGCAGGGATTCTAGGGAAGCAGAGGCAAAGAGGAATAAAATATAGTTCCTCCAGGAAGTTATGGCCTGCTATGGAGTATAAGGCCATAGCTGAATGACTGGTTCAAGGTGGACTATAGTTATGATACTGATAAGTGCCATGTAACTGAGAAGAGATGAAGTTCTTATGTAATTTGAGAATGAAGATAAGCTTTGAAAACAGTTGATGTTTTAGCTGTCCCCCAGATAAATGGATAGAAAGAACTTAAACACAGGAAGGCAGGGAGAAAGCAGTTTAGAATGAATAAAAATAAGGCTGAGGATAGGTTCATTCAGTGTGAATGGCAACAGTATAGTGGTGAAAAAAAAATCAACAACTGGCATCAGACAAAAATGGACTCACATCTGGGCTCTCCAGCTATCTAACAACATGACTAACTAAACTTACTTAATTCCTTTAGCCCTCATTTTTTTTTCCTATGCGAAATTAGAATTTTTACATAGTAAAATCAACTTAAATTGGTTTGTCCTGAAGATTAAATGAAGTGATGTATTCAAATACTTAGCACAGAGATTGGTCAATGGCAACTTCTATTATTTCCCTTCTGTAGTCTCTTCCACTTACCTCTGCTTAACATGCTCCACTCTACCATCTCTAGAAAGATGTACGGCTTATATTCATTTATTTATTCTTCAAATATTTATTGAGCACCTGCTATGTCATTGACTTTCTGCTCCTGATAGCTATTGAAGTTAAATTCAGTGCAGGGATTACCTTGAGCACAGCGGGAAGTGTTCATGTTTTCTGTCTACCCTAGTTCTGAGTCTCTGTGGTCACGAGTTAGGACTCACTGGTGACCTATGGAAGAAGCACAAGAGAGTGACCACCATGTGCAAACAAGAGAACCTAGGCAGGAAGCCTGGTCTGGGAAGAGTGGTTACTCTCTGTCCCTCTTAGCCCTGTGGGGCTGGAAGAGTTTTGACTTAGCCAGCTCTGAGCTGATGCAGACAACAAACCCTGACTGCAGGATTTAATTTACCATTTTTATTTGTCACTCGAAAATGCCGGCATAATCCAGCTCTGGTTCCAAGAAGAACACACCCTGGCACAGTGTAACAGTGTCATCAGGTGTTCACAGCCCTGGAAGACCATTTGGAACAGAAGGAAGAATATAAATAAAAGAAACCAAGTGCGTTAGCAGCTCATTTTTCTCCATATGTTTACATAAGCGCAGCTTCCCATTTTTTTCCCCACACAGCCTTCAGATGCTCTAAAATGCAACATCTCACTGTTGTTGTTTTTCTTTTTTTCCCTTCAGTATATGCTACAAAGAAAGGAGAAAGCAGGGCCATTTTCACCAGACAGAAAGAAGAAAGGAATGTAGTGGAAGAGTCAGGGAGTCAGTGAACATGGCTGAAAAACAAAGCTATTGCTGAGAGATCCCTGCGAGAACCCTTTCCCCTGTGTATCAAAAGGTCAGGTCCTGAGCTAATTTCACTGGATCAGCATCCTTGGAACTAAGCCTTAATCATCATGCATGGAGATCATCATCATAAATATGGTTTTATTTTTGACAATTTTTTGGTTTACTTTTACAATGTTATCCTTTTTCTCCTCCATCCCTCCCCTATAAATAAAACTTCTAAATTTTATAGTTTCTCTGAGACAAGAAGGAGAAAATCAACCATTGGACCCCACTTCCACATAATTAGTGATGAGCAAGTCAATGCATGCCCTTGGTCTGGAGCCCGCTTCATGGAAAGACCATTATGTTTGCCCGCCAGCCTTTGGAGAGGTTCCCCTGAAGCTAATGGACACCCACAGCCTTACACAAAGAAACAACTGATAACTATTACATGGGAACTAATATATCACCTTCTCCCTATTGTGTCTCTCTCCCTACATGATTCCAATGAGTCACTTGGGTGATGTATTTAAGAAAAGATAATCTCAAATTTATTTCTTCATCTTGCTTTTAATATCCCCTAAATTCATCCACTGCAGATTCATAAGTTAGTATAACTTACTTTCTTTAAAAGTCCAGACATTACCGAAGAAGGAAGAACAGCCAGAGTGTGAATTTAAATCAGCAGATTGCTTTTCTCCTAACCCTTACAAAAGCACCATGCAGACAGAGGTTATGAATGGCTGGAGGAAAGAATATTATGGTGTGTGGGTTATCTTGGAGATTTTTGGACTTAGATGTAACACTGGGGTCTAGGAATTTAGCCAAGGGAAAAAAGAGAAAGAGACAGACAGATCTGCCAGTGATAAAGTAGGGTCAGGCAGTGAAGAAAGAATGGAAAGGAAAGCGGGAAGTACCAAAAGGCAGCTTCTCAGATGCTAGCTACTCAATACAGTAAAAACACTTTCAGAGGGTGGCAACATTCTAATTAGTATGTTTCTTTAGAATAATGTTGCTGATTATTAACAAAGTAAGTGTCTGGAAACACTTTGTAACCAAGAAGATTCTTGGCTAGAGTAACCTTTTCAAATTTATCATTGTATTTTTGTTGTTGTTGCTTTCTAAATCATTAAAATGTGCCCAGTTTGAATGCATTTTGATTTCCACACAGGAGATACATCCAAAGACTAGAGTCTTCCTCAAAATTTTGCTTAACAGCATTGGGTTACACTATAGGAAATGATATCATCCCCGCAGGGCTGGCATAGCTCTGAACCAGGAGGTGTTCTCGGGCTTCAGGTCACCCAGCTCAACTGCACATTTTTGTACTCTCTGTCTCTTTCCTTTTCTTGCCCCATATGACTTTCAGTTCATGTCTCCTTTGGTGTCTGGCATGATGCTACTTAGAATACGTTCAGTAAATAAAGACTTGGCACATTATAGGCTATTTTTTGCCCTGCTGCACTCAATGAGAACTTCCCGTTGGTTCTTTTTTTCAGTCAGAATGTCTTAAAGATTGCAGGTTAATCCCCTCTTCTTGTTAGATGCTTTATTCAAGAGCATCCTGATTCTGGAAGATTCAGTTTTCACTGGTTATTTTTAGCACTCAATTGATTCAAGCATCTTCCAAATTCTGAGGAAAAAAAATCACTTCAACCAAGAGATCCTATCAATCACAGCGTGGTTTGCATGCTTATTTAGCTGGTTAGTAATTAAAGGCAGCTAAAAATACCAGGCATGCATGAATGGTGTGATTTTTATATCTTAGCTCTTTTCCAGAGAAGATGCAAGTTACATCAATCAAACAGTTGGTAGCTGAAGTCATTATCACTGAAATTAAGGCAATTATATACAAATGAATATTAATGAAGTATCTACTCAAAATTAGGGTCAGTTCTTAACACGTAAAAAGAAATTGTGAAGAATCTAGGTTCAGTGTTAATCCATGTAAAATAACTTAGGGACACACCTTCCATATTAAACTGCCTCTCCAGTGAAGGGGGCTCTATCACATTTATGGTATTTCTTATTTCAGAGACAAGTGATCCATCAATATTCCTAAATAACCCATAAACCTACATATAATGTAACCATACAACATCTTAATGAGAAAGAGGCATATTGGTCCCAGACACTGTGATTTTATAACAGCAACAAAAAAATTTATATGACATTCATTGTGATTTATAACATCTTTATTTATAAAATAAGAAGACTATTTCAGATGATCTCCAAGAATGTTTAACCCCACAACATTTTATTGTTGAATAAGAATGTATCATTTTAAGGACTTCAGAAAATCTGATGTTAGTACAATTTGGTTCTTTAGGTAGCTATGAATAGGAAAGAAATGGTGAGAATGCAAGGGATCTAAATTTTCTATTGATAGATGTGCTTGCAGACAATTAAAGGTCCCCAGATGTAACATTCTTAATTAAAAACTGGTAGAAACCCCCAAGCAGCCAGATTTATGCTTCAAGCATGGCACTCACATCCCACAATTACCAAATACCACTCATATTAGGGTGGAGAATGGACATTTTAATTTATTATATTATTGTGGTTTTTGTAGGTTTATGCTACCCATTTAGTACTCAGGAAGGAAACAAGAAAGAGAAAGAAAGGAAGGATGAAAAAGGAAGGAAGAGACAGTGGCAGGGGAGAAGGAAGAAGAGAGACACCGGTCCATGCCTGAACATTGAAAGTGGTGGGGACCTGGACTCAAAGGGTCTTTGGGTCAGCCATGCTGCAGCCAGAAGAATCGATGGTCTCTAAAAGGAGCCCAAGGAGTCACTCCTGCTACAAAACATGCAGAACTTCGGGACTGGAAAAAGAGAAATGAGGATAAGAGGCAGGAAGGCTAACTTTGCTAGAAGGATTCTAGAAGGATGGATCTGGAGGACAACAGGACAAAGTAAAAATGATCAGGCAATACAGGGAAGACAGGAACAAAGCAGCGGAGATCTTGTTCCCCACAGTTGTGTGAAAAGATACAGCTGTTCTGGCTGAATCTACTGGCACATTTTTCAGGTTCTTGCATTCTCCCAGAAATCTCAGCTGCATGACATGACAGAGACTGCTACAGAACCACAAGGCCTATAATAAAAATCATTGGTCTGGGGTGTTCGAAAAATTGCCACACTTGGAAGCAGATGTATAGAGTAGATGTCCTCTAATTCCTTAGAATCCTATGCAGCACTACAGAAGGATTCACTATCTTTTCAACATTGTACTGAAAGTTCTTGCTTGAGACAGTTAGAGGCAATAAATGTACACAGATTGGGAAGGAAGACATTAAGCTGTGTTTGTCTGCAGGTGACATTACTGTCTATGTAAAAAATCCTAATGAATCTATGAAAAAAGCTCCTGGAACTAATAACTGATTATCACAAGGTTGCAGGATATAAGACCATTATAAAAAGTCAATTGCTTTCCTTGGTCCAGCAAAGAGCAAGTGGAATTTAAAATTAAAATCATAATACTGTTTACATTAGCAACCCCAAAATAAAATACTTAGGTATAAATATAACAAAATATGTACAAGATCTATATGAGGAAAACTACAAAACACGTATTACACAAATTAAAGAACTAAATAAATTGAGAGATAATCTATGTTCATGGGTAGAAAGACTCAATACTGTCAAGATGTCAGTTCTTCCTACTTTGATCTCTAGATTCAATACAATCCCAATCAAATTCCCAGAAAGTTATTTTGTGGATATTGACAAATGGATTCTGAAGTTTATGTAGAGAGGCAAAAGACCCAGAATAGCCAAGACAATTTTGAAGGAGAAGAACAAAGTTGGAAACTGAAACTACCTAAGTTCAAGACTTACTGTACAGCTATAGTGATCAGACAGTGCAGTATTGGCAAAAGAAGAGAAAAAAGTAGATCAATAGAACAGAATAGAGAGCCAAGAAATAGATCTATGTAAATATAGCCAAAGGGACAAAGATAATACAATGGAGCAAAAACAGTCTTTTCAACTAATGGTGCTGGAAAATTGGATATCTAGATGTAAAAAATTTGCATCTAGATATAGATCTTACTCCACTCACAAAAGTTAACTTAAGAAGGCTCATAGACCTACACATAAACTGTAAAACCATAAAACTACTAGAAGATAACATAGCAGAAAATCTAGATGATCTTGGGTATGGTGATGTCTTTTTAGATACATCAGTGAAGACAATCGCTGAAAGAAATCATTGATAAGCTGGACTTCATTAAAATTAAAAATTTCTTCTTTGCAAAATATGTTAAGAGAATTAGAAAACAGGACATAAACTTGGAGAAAATATCTACAAAAGACACATCTGATAAAGTATTATAATCTAAAACATACAAAAATCTCTTAAAATGCAACATTAAGAAAAAAAAACTGATTAAAAAATTGGCCAAACTTTGATAGACACATCATCAAAGAAGAAATACAGATGGCAATTATGCATCTCAAAAGATGTTCCATATCATATGATATCAGGGAAATGAAAATTAATATGGATACAACTATACACCTGTTAAAATGGCCAAAACCCAGAATATTGACAGCATTCTCATCAAATAATGGTGAGAATGTGGAGCAACAGGAATGCTCATTCAGTGATTTTGGGGATGCAAAATGTTACAGTCACTTTGGAAGACAGTTTGGTGGTTTCATATAAAAAGAAACATATTCTCATCATATGAGCTAGAACTTATGCTCCTTGTCATTTAGCCACAAGAGCTGAAAACTTATCTCCACAGAAAAACATACACTTGGATATCTATAGCAAATTTTATTCATAATTGCCAAAATCTGGAAGCAACAAGGATGTCCTTCAGGAGGTGAATGGATAGATAAGCTGTGATACATCCAGACAATGGAATATCATTCAGTGCTAAAAATAGATAACTTATCCAGTCATGAGGAAGACAAGGAGGAAACTTAAATGCATATTATTAAGCAAAATAAGTCAACCTGAGAATGCTACAGACTGTGCAATTCCAAGTATATGACATTCTGGAAAAGGAAAAACCATGGAGACCTTATAAAGATAAGGATTGCAGGGATAGGAAGGAGGAGGGGGGAGAAACAAATAAGCAGAACACAGTGGATTTTTAGGTCAGTGAAAAATTTTGATATTATAATGACAAATATGTCATTATATATTTCTCCAAACCCATAGACTTTATAACAACAAAATTGAATCCTAAGGTAAACTATGGGCTCTGAGTGATTATGATGTGTAAATGTATGTTCATCCTTGGTAAAAAATATGTATCATTTTGGTGAGCTATGCTGATAATGGGGGAGGCTATGCACGTGTGGAGGCAGGGGTGTATATGAGAATCTCTACATTCCACTGAATTTTGCTTTAAACCTAAAATTACTCTAAAATATTGCCTTTAAAAAATCACATGCATTGGTACAGTCAGCGTAACTGAAAAGAACCTTCAGTGTGCAGTCTACTTCAATGAAGATGGACAAGCCCTGTCAATTATTTCTTAGGTAAAATTATAACTTGCATAGCGCAGTTGGTAAAAAATCCATGTGCAACGCAGGAGACCCCAGTTTGATTCCTGGGTTGGGAAGATCCGCTGGAGAAGGGATAGGCTACCCACTCCAGTATTCTTTGGCTTCCCTTGTGGCTCAGCTGGTAAAGAATCCGCCTGCAATGTGGGAGACCTGGGTTTGATCCCTGGGTTGGGAAGATCCGCTAGAGATGGGAAAGGCTACCCACTCCCGTATTCTGGCTTGGAGAATTCCATGGACTGCATAGTCCATTCGATCCCAAACAGTTGGACACGACTGAGCAAATTTCATTTCACTTCACTTCACTTCAGGGAGGTGGAAAAAATCTACATATACATATGCTCCTCCTGCAAGGTTTTCAGTTTGCAGTGACAAGTGAGAATGATTGTACTAACTTGTAAGTTGCTAGTGAGGAAATGGCTCTTCTGTGTCCCTAGCCCTGCTGCTGCTGCTAAGACGCTTCAGTCGTGTCCGACTCTGTGCGACTCCATAGACGGCAGCCAACCAGGCTCCTCCATCCCTGGGGTTTCCCAGGCAAGAGTACTGGAGTGGGGTGCCATGGCCTTCTCCACACACTGTGAATTCTAGATACATGTCTATTTTTAAAAGTTTGTTAAAAAATAATGCATTACACAATGAATGAAAGAATCAGATACGTGAGCCACATTCATAGTATTTGTGGTCAGTTCTATAATCGAGCTATTTTCAGGGTGCTTTGAAGCTAGTGCTAAGCATACGGTTGTCCTAACCCAGGGCCTGTGTACTTGTCCTTTCTTTTCATTAAGAACCTACTCAGGACAGGGAGATGCCAGGATAATTAACAAATATGAAATTGTGGCTATTGGTTTAGCACAAACCGCACATTCTTCTCATTCCTCTTCCAAATAGACCCCTTAGCAAAAGTTTGGTTAATTCAATAGTACACCTCATCAGAATATTTTAAAATGTACTCTTTGGGAACTAACCCACATATACACACATACGTGATATTAAAAAGCATTCAGCCTCAGGTGTCTCTTAATATCACATGTTAGCAAAGAATGCTGTTAGCACTCAGAAAATTGTACGTCTCCAAGTTCTAAATTCCAGGAATAATTTGCTGTTCTGTTGGTAGCATCTACAATGAGCCTTCCCAAGTCATTTATATAGAGACAAACCTTAATATGAAGAATAATACGGAAAAGGAAGTATCATTAGACAGGTTTAATTTTAATTATACTATTGTGAAAAGTGGGCTAAATATATAATTTACATGACTCTAAGGATGCTAATTCCTCTCACTAATCTATCTTTCATTCCCTTATTGTACTCTCTTAATTTAAAATAATGAATGGTTTGAAAACTATAGAAAATCATAGGAAAATTATATCACAGCTATTTGTATATTCAACATCAAGATGAGGAAAGACATTTACATTCTGCCAAATGGGTTCAGCTCTCCTTTTTGTTTTAACATAAATATCATTGTATAGATTCCGCAAAATACCTCCCTCCATATCTCTTCCCTCTACTTCCTCTCTTTCTAGAGATACTTGGTTTCCTATGGCTGAGGTGTTTATCACTCATTGTTTTATCTTTTATACTAATGTTTATGCCACCTCCAAATTATGTTTCCATTGGATTGTACAAATATAGGTCATGCATTTTAATGAAAATAGACTACTCCAATATATGAACAAATCAGTTTATTCATCTGTTTTACTGTGAATCAGTTAGTCTGCTTCAAGTTTTCTACCCTCACAACGCTTCTACAATGAATACTATTGCAGCATATATTTTGTGGACGTCTGAGAGTTTCTCTAGAGAACACACTTATGGAAATTTTAAAACTGCTGGGTTGTCAGGTATGTTTATTTTTATCTTTACTAGACATTGACAATTTACTCTCTAATGATTATGTCAATTTATTCTCCCATTAACAATGCATAAAGTTGCCTATTTCCACATAATTTTCCCCAAATTCTGTTTTATTAGGTTTGTAAATTTCTATTAATTTGATGGATGAACTATTATATCACAGTGATTCCAACTGGTATTTATTATTCTTGTTCAAAATTTCAATTTGTGTTTACATTTTTACAGATGATTTTAATACGCCAAACTTGTTTTATATATAAATGTCTATATAAAAAATCATTAATGCATATATATGTATATGTATGTTTCTGTACAAAATCTGTTCCATCTTATTTTGTGCTATTCATTTACTATGATTTTTCTTTGCTTCAATTTTGCCTCAATTTTTTATTTCTATTGGATTATATTTTCTTTAGTTGCTTTGTTCCCATTCACTAATTTAAAAGTTATATATTCTTTATATATATGTATATATACACATATATACATGTGTGTATGTGTGTGTATATATATATACATAGGTATATCTATATACATATATCTATATCTATACAGTGAAGTGTGCACACTTATCAAATGCTAAAATTAATCACATTATTATCCTCCTCCTAAAGGATGCATTCATGGATGCTTTACCTCTCATCAATTCCCCAGTCTCCTTGCAATCATTTTGGATAACTTCAGTTTGCTTTTATATCATAAAATAAGTTGAATATACTCAATTAAAAAAATAATTCACATATATTAAAATAATGCTTACTAGTTTACTTGTTTCCATTTTTATTTTTGTATTCTGCTTCATTCACTTATCTTACAAAGTTATTATTTCTAAAGTGCATCCATTTAGAAATTGTTTCCATAAGAGTTTGTGAGTGGGAAATGCTCTCAGACTTTATTTTTCTAAAAAAGTATATAATTCTCCTTCACTTTATGGTAACCCCTTCTTTTTTGTTACTTTTTGTTTTAATTCCCTGAATGCAATATTGTCTCATCTCTTTGAGGATATTAATGACAGTTTCTTTTTTATTTTTTTCCTCTATAGTCTCTCTTTTCTCCAAGTTGATTTCTTTTCTTTATTCTGGTGATAATGCCTGGTGATCCTTCATTCTCATAATTAACAGAAGACTGAAAAACTACAAAGAGGATAGAAGCACTGATGGGGGAGGGCAGGGTCGTGACTCCAATTTCACGCTGGGTGATCTGGGTGACTAGGCTGGAGATTAGCCCCCAACCCAGAGGACCGTCAAGAGTCTCCTCTTGGGTTAGCTAGGAGGTCTAGGGGGAAATCTCCTAATCACATACCTTGGTAAGGACACAGCTTCCAGGATTCCAGAAGCCAGGTTGGGAGGGGGCTGGGGACTCCGGTTCGGCGTTCACGTACATCCCCCTTTTCTTCCCAAGATTGTACCTGGAACCTCTACTTCAGAGACCATCCACTTTAGTATCCCTGGAGAATAACCCCCCAGACTTCATCTGGATTGAGGATGAGTTAGTGCCCAGAGTTAAAGGAAGAAAAAGGACATTATTACACAGATTCTACCAAATCTTCGTTTTCTTAGCCATTCTTCATTCACTTCCAGTTTCAGAAGTATGTGGTGTGTATTTGTCCTATCCCTTGCAAGTTGCTGGATTTTTTTTTCTTTTCTATTTTACACAGCATAAGGCCTGTAAGGGAGACAGGATCTACAAAGGGGCCTTAGTGTAAACTCCCTGTTTCTCACAAACCTGGGTCCCTTCAGCCTTTCCATTAGAGACTTCAAAAGCCAAAACTGACCCTTGCTCTCTGCCTCATAGCTGCCTCCTCCATCCCTCCCTCTGATGGCGAAAGCAACAATTCAGACACTTGCTGCTCTTAATTTCATTTCCCTCTTCATTTCTGGATGAAATTCTCAGTCATTTAACTTTTAAGAGTTTATCTATGTATTGCAAATATTTAAGCATCTTTGTTCAATTTAATAGAGAACTGTTAGTATGTCGCCTTCCTGGAAACATGTCTTTCCATCCACCTAATATAATGGTGACCCTTCACTGAGTGCCAACTAGGGGGCCAGAACATAATCCACATGCTATTCCTATGAACTGGTAGAGCTGGGATTTAAAGCCAGGTCTGTCCATCTCCTAAGCCCACTTATAGTAAATCAAACACTCTCCCATGAGCAATAATAAAACCTATAGATACATGTCATCTGCTTTCAGGGGAAGGAAATGCAAATCCATGTGTGTGGGTGTGCACACTTGTGTGCCTGTTTATACATATAGGCGGAGGTGTGGGTAGAGAGCATCTAAGACATGGTGCTATCATGACACTTGGTTCACACAGTGCTACTTGCCACAGATTCTTTTTCTTTTTCTTTGCTCATTCAACAGTGTCTAATAAATACCTTATTTCCCTTCTCACTGACTTTATATTTATTGCCTACTTTCTGCTGAAAATACCTATTGTGTTCAAGCAGATGAATGTCACAGCAGGCACAGTGCCTTGTAACCTCAAGGACTGTGAACAAGAATTCTACTTTGAAGTGAAAAAGTAATGGGGACGGGGAAGATAAGGAGGTTATGGAGAGACAACACAGAAAATAAACACGTGTGTGAATCTGTAATTTCCCAAGAAAAGCTACAGTCTGTGTAATATTGTACTTCTGCTGAATGAATTATTGTTAACAGGAAAAGTACCTCTCTATATATTTTACAGGAAGAAACATCATTTTAAATATGTTCTTATTTGAAGAGTCTATAGGTGCAGAGTAGCCAGCTAACAAATGTGTGTTGTGCTGAAAAGATACCCACTGGGGAACCATAAATTCATGCTCATATTGTCTATTTTATCACATTTCCATCAGGGATGTGGTCTTAGGAAAGCACCTTGTTATATTCTTTAGCTATAGTGAATCATAGATTTTAGTTCTCCAAAATATACTGGCTCTCCTCTCCTCCTTGTATGGAATAATCAAAATCATTTCTTGATATCAGGATCTGCCTTTTACATTTTTACTGCATTTATCAATGTGCCCAGCTCAGTGACTTGTACACAGTAGCAGCACAGTATGTACATCATTAATGACATGGGTTTTTTGCCTCTTTGGGAAAAACTAGATGCACTCTTAGTTACAAGCCCTTGGCTGTGGAGCAGCTGGCCTAACAGATGGGACAGCAGACAGGGCACACAGCAGACAGGAACCAGGAGGTCCTAGAGGAATCTACATTAAATGGTCCCTTCCCCAGCCTCAAAGGATGATTAAGAACACCTAAGACTAAGGTTCTTCATAAGACTGCTGTTTTTTGTGATTCAGCTAAATGTCACCTCTTTTAGAAATTGGCCATGGAGATTTGAACCGAAAGACGGTCCCCTTTCTTCTTCATCTTCAAAGTTATACCGTCTTCAGATCTGCTTCGAGCTGATAAGAATTTATACTCATTGTATTTAACTGTCTTTTTAGTTGGGTTTTTTTTTTTTTTTTTTTTACTGTCTTTTTTTCTAGACTGTAGGCATGATGAGGTCAGGGATCAGGTCATTTTCACATATTCCAAACATGAGTAGTGACTTGCTGTTGTTTTAAATGAACACATCATTCAATAAATCACTCTTCCTTTTTCCTCTTCTTTAATCCGGAAATGAGAACTGTCATTCAGAACACTGAGCAGCCACTTAACTTGGCACCACTCACTTCCACGCTTAGCACAAGATTTCCAGGCTGAACATCCCAGGAATCGTGTTTCAGAGAGCTGCGGAGCCCTTCTGCAGTTGAAATGCTCTTTCCGTGTAAAAATCCTCCTGTGCTCTCTCTACTGCTCAGCAGCAGTTGAGAAGCAAGTCACTTGTGCAAACTCTGAAAGGCTATTGATAAAAGAAAAGGGATGACATTTGCTTCTGGCAGTTTTACTCAAAGGTATGTGCCTGGAAGTCAGAGAAAGATATGAGCCATGGGAAGTACGAGAGATCTCTGAAAAGAATGCAGGAAAAGGATCTTCACGGGGTAGGAGCACTTTTCCACTATGCTTGGCAAGAAAGGGCAACTCGGAGGCTGAAAGGAGAGTGAATGGGCAAGGCCAGGAGAGAGACTGCAGCACACTGACTCTCATATCTCGTGTGTCGTGACCTTGAGCCCTATCGGAGCTGCTGTGTGAGTTACAGTCCAGTGGTAAATAGAACTAAGGCCAGGAATCATTGCAAACGCTTGCGATGATGGTTTAATGAAGAAGTCAAACAAGATGTGGATAGATAAATCTGATCAAGCACATATCTAGTTTGGCAACAGATATATAAAAATAGATAAATAAAATATTTCTAGGAAGGATATTAATTGAAGGAAAGGAAGAAAACTGTCTTATTTGTTGTTATATTTCAGCTCAGAGTTCAAGGAAAAATTCACCCAAGAAATCAGCTGACTCCTAATCAGAGTTCTAATGCAGCTATTTATAGCTCTTCATGCTGCTTCATCACCCAGGTAATTACCCTTCATCAACCTAAAATTCTTCAGTACTTTCAGCTGGAGAAGCTAGTCTTCATTTTCCCATGTTGGAAGTCAGTTGCAAACTGTTACTGACCCAGATCTGCTGTCATCTTTCACTTGAGTGCAGATGCACATGTAAGAGAGTCCTTCACATTATTTACAGTTGTTTTCATGAAAACTTAAAACCAGTACTTAGCCTTATGAATGGAGAAGTGGGAATACAGAATAAATGGATGGATAGAGAGGAGGCTGTATTATAAATGAGTAAATAAATGAATGTGTGTTGTGTAAGAATAACTTCATTTATCACATTGATTCATTCACTCAACAAACATTGAAAGTAAATTATTATTATTGTTAGTTTTAACTGTAACATGGTCAATGTATCAGACTGGGTTTAATTAGAGACTCAAAACCTCTTGGGCGATTACAGAGAGTTGAAGAGGAGATTGTAGGAACTGGTTAATTAGTTTATGCATGACAGTTGTTGTTGTTTATGGTGCTGAGCCCTAAAGCCCACACATCAGGGAGGAGTCTGGAGGGAAAAATGGGAATGAAGCTCTAGAGAGATAGGACGAACAGGAGCCGTGAGATGGCATAGAACCCTTGACAATAAAGGAACCCCCATCAATTTCTCACTGACTCTAAGCATTTGGTTTTGATGATGTGAGTTACTTACACAAAAGGGTGCCTTTCTTCATGAATTCAAACATGTACCTGAACCAGGGGTTACAGAAGCCGAAGAAGTTGCTGGAGGCTGTATGCCTGATGATTAACTGTTGCCAACAAGGTGAGTCAGCAGACCTACAACAATATGTGTTCATTTAAATAGCACCTGAAACTACACTCACCTTCTGAACATAAAAATGGCTTGCAGAAATGTCTTTGGTGGTAAATTCATTTACCACATACAGAGAATTCCGGTAATGAAATGATGACATCTAGAGTAAAGCCTTGGTGAGAGAAGTATGGGGAAGGACTTGAGAAATATATCTTGGTAGGTGTTCAGCCTCTGATTCCTATTTGTCTCAGCCAGGAGTGTTCTTTTTTTAATAATATGTGTGCCAACACACCTCTTTTTTTGCTTAAGCCAACTCATCTTGAATTTCTTCTCCTTGTAACTTAAAGAGATCTGATCAGTGCATATACTACATGATAGGCTGAAGTTAGTAGGTGTGGGAGGTAATTGGGGAAGACAATTCAATTATGAAAATCAGTGTCTAATGTATTTACATGCTCAAAACAATGAATTAATGAATAAATGAGGGGTTCAAAAATGAGAAACATGGTGTATATATGTGGAAAGTACAAGGTGATTCATATTGACTTTTTCCCAGAAAATCCCATTTGCGTGAAAAGAGCCTCCAAATGAGTTGAGCTTCATTACATTTCCAAAATAGACTTTATGGCACAGTTCTCCCATCACTTATCCTCATAATGATTTACAAAAATTTCCAACAGTACTAAGACCGAGACATCTGGCATCCAGTTTACATCTCTGTTTTCTTTTGAATGTTAGCAAAGTGCTGAGCATCATTGTGGACCAGTAATTATATAAATCAAGCTAAATTAATCTAATGAAATAATTCAGAAGGTAAAATTGATTCCTCTTATGCTATCAGATCTGGGATTCCAGGATTCCAGAAGGCTGGGAGAAAAATGAAGTCCCAGCAATTACTGACTTCTTATATTTATTTATTTTCCTGAATTCAATTTCTCTCTTCTTAAATGCTAGTGTTTAGTCAGGATTCCTTATGTTCCCTAATGAAACCGTCTGGAGTCACACTCTCTAGCAGTTCTGACCATTTGTGTTTCACTCTTGTAATTCATTAGAGAAAAGGAAGATCTCTCAATGTACTCTTGAAAGGCTGAAAGAGAAAAAATTCTTACCACCCTGTAGCAGGTGCTGCCCACCCTGATTCTAGTTTTGCTGCCTAGGGAACACATTTAATTACCTTGCAGTCCCTGTTTCTAAAAAAGAGAAAGCAAGTTGCTTTGAATAGGGAGATAAGTGAAGAGATTTGTATCGAAGATGCAGACCAACTACATGTATTTGGAAGTCCAAGTATGCACGAGCCAGGGCCAACAGCTTTTCTCAGAGCTGCATAAAGGCGACCCTGCATGTAAAGGAGCCAGGGAAAAACCACCATTTTTTGCTACACCACACATGTGGCTCTTCACTATGATTTTTCTTGTGTGGCTATTAACATTAATTTTCTCTGATGTCTCAGTTAAGTGCACATACTGAAAACTTTATTTATAGTGGCTTAAGCAAGTTGAGGCTTATTTCCTTAAATAACAAGAAGTCTTTTGAAAGGGGTTGTGAGTATTTGTTTAGAAGCACAACATTTTCAGGACTGGCTCTCACGATATTCTTGGCATTTTTTTTCACTGTTGGTCCATTAAGATTGCAAGGTGCCTGCTGCAACTTCAAAACTCTTGTTCATGTCAGGAAAGAAAGGGGATGGGAAAGCCACACAAAATGAATTCATTTACATGGATTATTAAAAGCAAATTTCTTCCCAGGATACCCCGCAGATTTCGCTATAAGACAATGAAAAGATTATGTCACATGGGTACTCATTCTGCACTGGAGGCTTCTCTGTAGGGAAGAAGGGGTAAATGGGTACTGGGTGGGCAGCCAATGTTTTTGTCTTCATTTGTGGAAATGGTTTTGAGTACTTTGAAAGCAGCAACTAAGTTCTATACTTGGTTCATAGTATCTTTCACTTTAAAAAGTTTTTTATATTCTCATTTCCCTTCTTTGACCATAATTATGAGAGAGAATTGGTCTGTAACAATTATGACTCATTTAAATTAAAAATGATTCAATGTTACACATAAAGGCACTTACATGTAAGATGACTTGATGTTCTAAATTGACAATCAGGTTAATAAAGACCTTTTCCAGTACAAGATTAGTCAAGGAAGCTGGGAAAACTAAAGGAAACAAATAGACAAAACAGCAACGAAATCAGAAGGCCTAGATCTATGAAAAACTATAGAAAAACTATTCTATCAGCATCAAGGCAGAGAAAACAAATCTTACCTTACAAAGGAAAAAGAAAATCTCTTGGCAAAAATTATTTAAACACAATGTAAAAATACCAAGAAATTTTTGAAGGAGTAAAAGGAGTTGAATTTCATAGATGTTCTTTTTTGTGACACTGATATAGAAATATAAGCTTAAGTATATGTGTTTAAAATATAAAAGAGGGGCTGCCACTAGAATCAAAATGTGCTATGCAATTTTCAAATTAGGAGAAGAAATAAAGAATAAAAGTTTAAACAATAGTAAAAAAGATAGTGAACTTCTAAAAAAAACATAACATAGGTTGAGCTTGGACTTCTAATTTCAATTAGTTGCTTCTGTCAAGAGCATCTAGTAAGAGGCGATAAATAAGGAAAAGAAAAAAATTATCTATATGCCTGAGAGCTCTGAAGCTTTTAGCACTCAAGGACATAAGAGAAGAGAGAAGTAGAGCATATGAGGTAACATTCTGTAAACCGCTTTTCTTCTTAGGCTGTTTTCTCATTCTTGAGGGAAAGTGGGTTACTGCTAAGTGATTACTATTCACCCTTCTTATAGAACAGTAGAGATAATTATTGGAAGAGTTGTGACCACAAAGGAAGACAAAATGTGAGAGGCCAAGATTCCAGAGGAATGGGAGGTGCAGACAGACTTGCCCAACCATGCTGGTTTTCTTTCATGCAGCATTTTCTGAATTTCAAGTTGTGGAGGATTAAGTTAAAATACTAAACAGAAAGCCACTGAAATGGAGGCCGAGTTATCTGCAGTCTCATTGTCCTGAGAGGCAAAATTAGAGTCTAGGTCCCGCCAAGAACAGAGGCCCTAATAAACGTTTTGGTCCGTCAGGCAGAAACTTTGCTACATCTTAGGAGCTACATACTAGGAGCATCGATGAACCAAAGGGAGACTGAGACTTACAAACCGGCCACAATCAATGCTTGCTGAGAATGAGGGGATGTGTTTCCACGTATGCCTAGAGCAGAAAACAGTAGACTCAGTCTCTACAAAAATGCAGTGTCAAGAATTTGATAAAAATTTAACAAGCACACTAAGGAAATATATAGATACATATGCATACACTATATATATAACTCTGTGTATGTGTGTGTGTATATATGTATCCCCTATGACTCATCCATTACATTTATTTGTTATAGTTGAACAAGATATACAATAATGTTTATACATGTTTTATAATAAGCCCAAACTAGGAGGAAAAAAAAACAACAACTAAAAAGGCTGTCAGTTCAGTCGCTCAGTCGTGTCCGATTTTTTGCGACCCCATGAACTGCAGCACGGCAGGCCTCCCTGTCCATCCTCGGAGTTTACTCAAACTCATGTCCATTGAGTCAGTGATGCCATCCAACCACCTCATCCTCTGTCGTCCCCTTCTTCTCCCACCTTCAATCTTTCCCAGCAACAGAGTCTTTTCAAATGAGTCAGTTATTCACATCAGATGGCCAAAGTATTGGAGTTTCATAGAAAAAATAAATATTTTTGTGATAGTCAGCAAATGAAACACTCTACAGCAATGAAATTACAAACTTGCTTCTTACAATACCAAAGAGCATTTTCACAAAAAAAGAAAATGAATTTAAAAAGCCAGATCCAAAGACTACATAGGATTCCTTTTATGCAAACCCCAGAAATCAGGGAAACTGCTATAGACTGAAGAGTTGTGGCTCCCTAAAATTCATCTGTTGAAAGCTAAGCCTCAACGTGATGGTATTTGGAGGGGAGCCCTTCGGGAGGTGATTAGGACATGATGGGGAGCCCTCAGGAATGGGGTTATGCCCTTAAAAAGTGACCCCAGAGAGCTTGCACATGGATCCTCTTCCACCATGCAAGGACACAGCGAAATGGGAGACTTGAACCCAGAAGTGGAGCCTCAGCAGACACAGAAGCTGCTAACACCTTGATGCTGGAATTCCAAGTCTTCAGAACTACGAGAAATACGTTTCTGTTGTTTGCAGGCCACCCAGTCTGTGGGGGTGGTGTTAACAGTCTGAATGGTGACATTCAGGAAAATAATGACCAGGATAGGGCTTGAGAGAAGTTCTTTTAAGTCCTTTACCTTACTCTGGGTGGTAGTTACGTGGACATATCCACTATGAAATATGTCACTGAGTTTTGTGCCTATGATTTGTCAAATTTTCTATAGTTTTTTTCATCAATAATTTACAAAGTGTTTAACAAAAAAATAAATAAATAAATAGCAACATATATATTATTGAAATAAATAAGAAGAGGTTAAATCCTTGTAAAGAAGGTCACAATTGAGATAGGTTTTGGTTTTAAAAAATTCAATTTGCCATTTCTGTAAGATTCACAACCAAATCAAAATAACAAAGAAGGATACTAATAAAGAGATGGGCAAATAGGGGGAAATGCCAGTGTGTAGGCATTTTTTCTACACAGCAGAGTATTCTTAGTATTGAAAATAAAATCATACAAAAAGCATATATCTGTAAAATGCAATTATTTAATATAAAGGGCAAGTCACAATGAAGATGCAACTATCATGGATCTCTGTTCCAAATTCACTAACCTCAAGGTATGTAAGAAAAAACTTTGGAATATAACCAGCAAGAAGAAAAAGAATAATAGTCATTCTTGGACTGACATATATTGTCATATTTTTACAGTTCAATAAGAACAAAATAATAGATATAGTGTTAGAATAATGCAACTAATATTCAATATATCAAATCAAATAGATGATATCAAAATGTGTCCCTTATATAGAAAAAGTATTTTTTAACATTGTTCTAATACATTTACAAACAAAATATCACAGTTATAATCATAAATTCTCTATTCACAATGTAATAAAACCAGGAATTTATTACAAAATGATCAAGAAACTAATCTAATGAAACAAAAACCTCTGCTAAATAATCTCTGCATCAAAAACTTAATCAAGGTTTCTACGATAAGTTATTAAATTTAGCTACAATAATATTTTGTGTATCATAGTAATCTCATTGTAGCTGTTTAGTCACTTACAGGCATGGTTGAAACTTTAAAAAGAGCAAAATTCATTTACTTAATTATGTTTTTCATTAAATAAGCAATAATTAAACTAAATGAAATAAATATTGAACTCTAGAAACTAGAAAAGTTGCAGTAAAATAAACCTAATAAATTAAAAAGTATTAAATTAGAAAATAAAGAAGTTTTAAATGCATCTGAAAACTTTTAAAATTAAAAACCAATAATATGGATGCAAATATATCAAGTCTACTAACGAAAGCCAAGAAGAAAATACAAATATGCAACACGATGGAGACCAAAAGGCATAAAAATCATAGTTAGCTAAGAGACAGCCTAAAAATGCTGCATTTTCTCCTAATGAAGAATGAGAAGACTCTTACTGTGCTACACATAGTGAAATTTTTGTGCATTACAAAATTTACACTGCTGTCATAGGTTTTTCCGTGTGTTATTTCAATAACTTGATCAAAGTCATTTGTTTTTTCGATTTGTTGTTATTGTTTTTACCATTGTAAGGCATTTTAGCCCTTTGTTTCCAAGGGAAGGTAAAAATGCAAGAGGTAATGACAATGTGAAGTCAACATGCTACTTTTCTATTCAGTTCAGTTCAGTCACTCAGTCGTGTTTCACTCTTTGTGACGCCATGAATCACAGCACGCCAGGCCTCCCTGTCCATCACCAACTCCTGAAGTTTACCCAGACCCATGTCCATCGAGTTGGTGATGCCATCCAGCCATCTCATCCTCTGTCGTCCTCTTCTCTTCCTGCCTCCAATCCTTCCCAGCAACAGGGTCTTTTCCAATGAGTCAACTCTTCGCATGAGGTGGCCAAAGTACTGGAGTTTCAGCTTCAACCTCAGTCCTTCCAGTGAACACCCAGGACTGATCTCCTTTAGGATGGATTGATTGGATCTCCTTGCAGTCCAAGGGACTCTCAAGAGTCTTCTCCAACACCACAGTTCAAAAACATCAATTCTTCGGAGCTCAGCTTTAGTCCAAGTCTCACATCCATACATGACCACTGGAAAAACCATAGCCTTGACTAGACGGACCTTTGTGGGCAAAGTAATGTCTCTGCTTTTTAATATGCTGTCTAGGTTGGTCATAACTTTCCTTCAAAGGAGTAAGTGTCTTTTTATTTCATGTCTGTAATCACCATCTGCAGTGATTTTGGAGCCCAAAAAATAAAGTCTGACACAGTTTCCATTGTTTCCCCATCTATTTCCCATGAAGTGATGGGACCAGATGCCATGATCTTAGTTTTCTGAATGTTGAGCTTTAAGCCAACTTTTTCACTCTCCTCTTTCACTTTCATCAAGAGGCTCTTCAGTTCTTCTTCACTTTCTGCCATAAGGGCGGGGTCATCTGCATATCTGAGGTTATTGATATTTCTCCCGGCAGTCTTGATTCCAGCTTGTGTTTCTTCCAGCCCAGCGTTTCTCATGATGTACTCTGCATATAAGTTAAATAAGCAGGGTGACAATATACAGCCTTGATGTACTCCTTTTCCTATTTGGAACCAGTCTGTTGTTCCATGTCCAGTTCTAACTGTTGCTTCCTGACCTGCATACAGGTTTCTCAAGAGGCAGGTCAGGTGGTCTGGTATTTCCATCTCTTTCAGAATTTTCCACAGTTTATTGTGATCCACACAGTCAAAGGCTTTGGCATAGTAAATAAAGCAGAAATATATGTTTTCTGGTACTCTCTTGCTTTTCGATGATCCAGCAGATATTGGCAATTTGATCTCTGGTTCCTCTGCCTTTTCTAGAACTAGCTTGAACATCTGGAAGTTCACGGTTCACGTATTGCTGAAGCCTGGCTTGGAGAATTTTGAGCATTATTTTACTAGCGTGTGAGATGAGTGCAATTGGGCGGTAGTTTGAGCATTCTTTGGCATTGCCTTTCTTTGGGGTTGGGATGAAAACTGACCTTTTCCTGTCCTGTGGCCACTGCTGAGTTTTCCAAATTTGCTGGCATATTGAGTGAAGCACTTTCACAGCCTCATCTTTGAGGATTTGAAATAGCTCAACTGGAATTCCATCACCTCCACTAGCTTTGTTTGTAGTGACGCTTTCTTTTCTATTAGGGTTACTCTATTATTAGTTCAACATGTGCCACATACAATACAGGACTTCCTAAACTATGTCTGGGGGCCTGACTGAATCTCAAAGCATGGTTACATTCTTTGCACAAAGATTACTATCTTGCTATTGATCATATCCTGGAGCAAGAATCCCAACACCTTATGAGAGAAGGATAAACGAAAGTTACCAATGAGCAATTTATCCATGTTTTGAGCTTTGAGCAGAACCAAAAAGGGTACAGAACCTGTGTGTTTGTATATGTCCTTCCCTCTGCCCAGCAATCTTGATATTTCTCCCAGCAATCTTGATTCAAGCTTGTGCTTCTTCCAGCCCAGTGTTTCTCATGATGTCCTCTGCCCAGTTTTACTGAGATACAATTGACATACAGCACTTCATAAGTGACCAGACTTAAACACATCATGAAATGATTATCATAGGTTTACTGAACATCTACCATCTCGTATAGATACAATATTAAAGAAATAGAAGAAAAAAGTTTTTCTTGTGATGAGAACTCTTAGGATTTACTCTCTTAACAGCATTCATGTATAATATACAACAGTGTTAATTATGTTTATCATGTTAATATTGTATCCCTAGTATGTATGTGTAACTGGAAGTGGGTATCTTTTGACAATCTTCATCTAATTCCCTCTCCACCCAATATCTACCCCCAACTTCTGGTGGCCACAAATCTTATCTCTTTTTCAATGAGATTTTTTTAAGTATAATTGACCTATAACACTATATTAGTTTCTGGAATACAACATAATGACTGGATGTTTCCACACATCTCAAGATGATCACCACGATCAGTCTAGTTGCTGTTACCATACAAAGATACTACATAGTTACTGACTATACTCCCCAAGCAGAACCATAGATACAGAAAACAAAGAGGTAGTTGCCACATAGAAGGAAGGTGGGAGAGAAATAGGTAAAGCTAATTCAGAGATAGAAACTTTCAGTTACAAAATAAATGAGCCACAGGGGTATGTATATATCCTTTTCCTTGTCTACTGGTAAGCAGAGCTTTGCTAGCATCCCGGCTAGTTTATGAGATGAACAACCCCATAAGCAACTTGGGGAGGTAAGACGGTGAAAGAGAAAGAACACTGCTTCCAGCTACACAACTGTTTTCCTCTAGATGAGTGTGGCCTTAGGCAGAAAGGGTTACACTGAGGCTAAGTAATAAATGCAGGTCTTGCCTTCGTGTCAAGACTCCAAGAGACAGAATGAAACACTGGTGGCGGCATGGTTAAAGATGTGGCTGTGGATTTTCATTTGCTACTCTTGATGATTTATAAGATGTGCATAATCAACTTGATTTGGCTAACATATGTGAATGGTTACTAATGATGGCTTAAGTAACAACGACTCTGCTATGAAAGCACTTTATAAAAGGAAATTTCCTCAGAATAGAGTGCCTTGAGAACAATATTTTTCTGAGCCTTAATACAGAGTAGTGAGTTGAGCCCACTGTATTTTTATATATCTCTGGGAAAAACAATTAGTTCTTTTCAGTAAATGAAAAGGCATCTACAAAGGAAATTCTTTAGAAAATAGTTCATCAACCGAAGCCTAAGGGAATTGAAGGGAAAATAAATGCTGTGGAGGATTTAGAAACATTTATTTTTTCTGCCTCCAATTAGAAAAACAATATATTTAACCCCCGGTCATTACTGTTGCGTGACATCATTGGTTTGCTTCTCAATTCTATTCCCCAAAGATTTTCTGGGACACTGAGTGCTGAAATTATGAAGATGAATGAAAACCCTGAAGTTTGTCAGAGATAAATCTATACGCATGTGTAATTCATCTTGTGGTTTCTTCTACTAAGACTTTATTGCAGGGATTTAAAAATATCAGTGAGAATTCTGGCATGTGGAGTCATCAACCAGAAATAACTTTGCACCAAATCCCCAAATGGTCTTTCTGATTGGCAGGCATGCACAAGCTGAGAAGTAGCATTTCCTCTTTCTCAGACTTATTCTGCCCTTTATTTGAAGGCAGCAGCAGTTTGAACTAAACTTCTTGAAAGTAATAGATCTTAATGTGGATTCAATTCTATATCAGTGGCAGATCCGCACATTATAGATAACAGGTAAGTTATAAAGGACTTCTTGACTGTCTACAGTAGCTGAACTCAAATTACAAAATTTTAGGACTAAATGAAACTTTAGGAATTATTCATTCACTGCTAATTCTCTCATTTTGAAAAAAAAAAAATGAAGCCCACAAAACCTAAGATTTAAGATGTTTAGGTCTTTTAACAAAATCCACAATGTTAAATAAAACCTGTAGAATTCTTGACTTACAAAAGTTATCTGTCTGTTAATATTTTTAACCTATTCAGGATGATTATCTTACTAATAAAAAAATCATAATACTTTGCTTGATTATTGCTAATTTTTTTAATTGACAATATTAAGAGCATAGAAAATGCAATAAAACATAAGAAAGATATTGTCTGAATTTTTAGAAGTGGCTAGAAGATGTACTGTGGCAATAGCTGAAGGTCAGTTCTTATTAATTGCTTTAAAGATAGGAGAAGTAAAATGGCAGTGACTATTGGTGAATAATATGGGGAAAAAAACATCAGCTCACACTAAATTTGCTTTCTTCTTACCCAGATCAAGGCTGCTAAAGTTAGGTATATTTTGGTGTTAAAAAAATGATTACTTTTTCTTCATTATATCTTTCTTTGTCAGTACTACAAAAGGTTAGCCAGAGAACATATATGTTTAAATGAGAAACTCAATGTGGGTTCACTTATCTGTCAGCTTCTAGTTAGTCTGGACAACATTTCCAGTGGTTCCATTCAGAGTTCTTTCCTTGGATCTATTTGGTTCAATACTGTCAGTCCACCAACTGACAAAAAAAGTAGAATATGGCTCATCAAATGGAATCCTTGGTAAAGTTCAAAGAAAGCACTTAGTATTATCAATGGCAAAATCAGAGTTAAAAATTATTTTGAAAATTTGTAACATTTTCAGCCAATAAAAATATCTGACACTTGTAAATGCATAAGGTTCTAAACTTAGGATCAAAAATCCATTTTCATAAGTAGAGGATGAGAGAGACCATGGATGTCTCAGAGTTTTATTTTTAAAACAGGCTTGATATGAGCCTGTGATCTCATGTAGCTAATATATTCTAACACTGAATTTGCATGAATTCATAGATAAAGTTTACCAAGACACAGAGTCTGAAGGTTAACCCTGGACTGGGAGTTTTGCAGTTCAGATACTATATTCTGGGGGGACTGTTACTCAGTTTAAAAAGCATGGAGCAGAGAAAGAAAGAGGCAGACAGATACAGGTAATGAAAAACGTTAAGAGTCCAGAGACTCATGAACAAATTGTAGTTTAAATTCAGTCAGTCATCAAAACTTCCTTCATACATTAAGTACTGATTATTGTATAAGATCATGGAAATAGAGAGCCTTACTTCTTTGCTTGGAAAACTCTCAGTTGAATAAGGAAGAAAGAGATAAATATTTCTAATATCACACATTGGAATGGCATAGTAGCAGACCAGGGTGTCAGGATGCTTAAAAATTGGGAATATTTAGCTTGAAAAGAAGTCTAAGGAAAAGAATTATTTCAATCCACCTAAAAGAATTATTTTAATCCACCTAAAGGAGTGCTTTAGCCATCCTACAAGTAGGCTACAATCATTTCACTTCTGTATCTTTGCTCAGTCCATTACCCTCTTAGAATGTCCACTCCTCTAAATTCTATCAACTTTCAAGTTTTTGTTGCAAACCAATCACTTCCATCTTGCCAAACCATAGGGCTATGTCTGAGCTGACCATAAGAGCAGGCACTTCCATCACACACACACTTGGTGCCTCGTCTGTAACATCATCAAATGCTTCTATCAGAACCAATTCACCTGATCTTGTACTGTATACCTTTTAGAACAGGAATGAAACATCTGTTTTCAGGCTGTGACCATGCTTTGTACCGAAACTGAGCACACAAAGACTCAATAAATATCTTGTAGAAAGTCAATTAGCCTGCTTTCTTTAGTGAAGAACAACTCGCAGCTGACATCTCAAGTCCCTTCCTTGTGCACCACTTTTCCATCTAAGGAAGCAGAATTGCTTGCTCTCACATGAACTTCCAAACTTATGGAGGTGGAGTGAGAAGGCATTGCACATCTCTGAGGGTCCAGCCTGGTAAGGCTGTCAAGTTAAACAAAACTTCCTATCCCCAAAGGAGGTCTTGAATCTAGAACAATTTCTGTCTTTGTCTCAAGTGTCATGATTTAGTCCATAAAGTTTTGAGCCACAGAGAAAACTGATCTATTTGTGTCCTGTATCCTGAAACTTGCCAAGATAACTTGCTTTCATCTTTCTGAATTTTTTTTACATCCATTACAAGCTATTAAAAGCCTCAGGCATGGACAGTGGTTCTTTGGGCTCAGCCATGGCTTCTTTGCTTCTGAAAACCAGTGTTTTCTGTCGAACATGCCTTCATCTTGTTACAAAATAGGGCTCATGAATTTGGCCCTGCCCAGGGAGCAATCAGCATGCTGGTGATTGCTTTGAAAGCAGTATTATACTAATACAGGATCTCATTAAAACCCCTTTCATGGGAGCTGGGGGTTTCTTCCCAATCCAAATGGAGATGGTGGTGTTCATTATGTGTTCAGAAGTGTTCTCTGTACCATTAAATGGCTTGAGGAAAGAAAATCTTTTGACCTTTGTAATTGCTACAATATTATGTAGGGTTCTTTCTCCAGTTGAACAGAGCAATAAATATTGCAGAGCTGTACATTTTTTTCCTCCAAAAATGCAATTAAAATAGGGGGAAAAATTCTTCTGAGGGCATTTCAGTGGTGCTATCCCATCCAACATTTTGGAGGGGCATTCGTGGGGGGGGGGGCAGATTATGCTGCAAGACGCTGTGTGCATTTGGGATAATTTCCAGCAACTGGCTTGGGGCCTCAGGTTGCAGAATTAGTTCATCTATGGCTTCAGCTCCTAGTTTCTGACTCATTAAGACTGTCTTGTCAGGGTAGGTATGTGATCAGTTTTTGGACTGCGAACTAAGCCCAATAAATTGCTGAACTCGGCTTAAAAAGTTAATTACCAAATCTGGTGCATGTGGTGCAGAAAAAAAGGACAGAAAGTAAAAATTAATGTGCAGACATGCAGTTTTTTAAAAAATTAACTTCAAAAATATAAATATTCCACTGGTATTACTTGGGACTGAACACAGTCTCAACTCACCTCCGAGTTCCAGTCTCTTGACTACTTGCCAACCTGTTTCCTTTTTCTGTTCTCTTACAGGTCCATGTGGGGATGTGCTTGGATATTTGTCAAGGTATCTTGACAGATCATGTGCAATGCACAAGGCAGGAACAGTTTTCCCAGACACATTAAAAATGTCCACATTCAAGGTAAATATGACATGGGGTTTTAGTAGAAATATATTTTGAGTTCCAGTTCACAAGTTTTCCTGAAGGGCTGCCATTTTATGTTTTCTGGAGGAAATTCCTTGGTGCATTTCCAAAAAAAACAGAAGTTTTTTTTTTTTCTTTAAACTGGTAATATAAAAATAAGTGCTATAGTGTTCACAGTGGACCCCGTCCTGCTTCTGTGCCTGGAACTTTGGAAGCTGTGATAGGAGGTGGAGGGCCATCAGCACAGCTCTTCCACACTGGGGGCAGTTTAGGAGGGTGGTTGAACCATCCCCCTTTCACTCTGTTCTCTTTCAGTGTGCCCTGGGTTTGGTGGAGTACAGGGAGGAAGTGGACCCTGATCTTTCTGTTTTCATCCTCTTCCTCCTCATAGGTTGAACATAAACATGATTCCTTTCACCAGATATGCTTGAACAATCCTATTAATAGCTTTCCTGTGTCAGATTTAAATATACCTAAGAAAGCAGAGTTAAGCTAAAGGTACTGCCAAGTATAAACTCTGTAAATGCACAGACCCATCTTTTCATTCTTGAGCCCTGTGGTGCCTGGCACAGGGCCTGGCATCAAAAATTAAGACTCACTCTTAGTCTTTGCTGAAATAAGCAATGAGCAATGTTCAAAGACTAGCATGTGAATACAGTAATGCCTTCACAGAAGTACATGCAAAGTGCTTCAGGATCACGATGGATGGAGTACCTGCAGAGCATAGAAGTGTTTCAGTAAATGTTGATGAAATCATCTGAGGGGTTGCACACCCCAGACCTGTTGTTTCACCTAGATTACCATTTTCTAGAAAGCTACCCTGTTCCTTATTTCTCCAGCCCCAAACAAGCATCATTTCCAGAGTGCTCACAGGTAGGCAGGTGCTGTGGTAGGTGCTCTGGCTCATTGCGTGTAATCTTTCAAACAGTTTTGTTATGTACATGTACTCTCTCTAAATACAGTTACACCCATTTAAAAGACATAATAATCCAAGCTTGGGAAATGCAGGTCTCTCCTCAAATGGATAGCAGTTGTAATGAGCAAATTAAGGCTTCAAATCTAATTATGTCTTAAACACCAAGCCTCTTATCCATCCATACCATCATGCTACAGAACAGGAGAACAGAAGAGACATTCTGTCTTCCCTGCTAGGAAGAAAAAGTGTATACATTTAGTCTCTTCCCTCCTAATTCTTAAAGTGCTATGTTCATTTCTTAGGTGTTTTTCTTATCCATACCTTACAGTGATTTTTATCTGCTTTATTAAAAATTGGGGAAAAAGAAGGAAAGTCTGGAAAATCCACATAACCAGTCAACACTATCTCCTCCCAGTCCTCCAATTTATCCTGGAAAACCTTTGCAGTTGGCTAATGGTTACAACATCAACAAATAATTTCTTTCTCTTTCCTCATTAAACTAGAGGGAAAAAAAAATCAACTTATGCACTCACTGCATCCTTGTTGACTGGTGGCTCATTACAGAGGCTAATAAGAGAAAATACATTCTCATATACTGATCATTGGAGCTCAGAGAATTTGAAGAGAGCCACCTGCTGAGTAAGTATCCATTTTTGCTTCTGACTTTGTATGTATTAGTCTGGTCAATTTCCCCAAGCTGGCCTGATTAGGAAAGTTTTATTAAAAAAAATGGAGATGAGACTTAAAATTAGTAGAGGAAAGCCAAAGCTGTGTCTGAACCACTCTCCAGGCTTCATCCTCAGCCAGACGTGCTGACCACTTGGCACAGGTCTGTGGCAGAGACTGCAGTGCATTCATCAGAACCTCAAGCCTTTCCTTCTTGCACAGAGCTCAACTTATGTCCCGGCCTCCCCTGCAAACAGCTGCCATCCTCCATTTTCCATCCAACTGAGGAAAATGAGGCATGCTGCTTTCAGATCCCAGCCATCAAACGTCTTCACATGCACACGCTCAATCCCAGTCTCCCTCCCTCCCAACTTCCCTCTCTTCCTGCCTCTCTCTCTCTTTTATCTGCTTTCTAATTTTTTTTGTTGTTGTTGTTGTTCAGGTGACTCATTAACTATGTATAAAATATAACAGATTTTTTTAGACTGAATTTCCAAATGACTGCATGGATATTAATGTTTTACATTGCCAAACAGTTACTAATAAGACTTTAAAAGAGCAAAGTGAGTTTCTATGTATTAAAGTCCTCAGATTTCAAGGATGGTCTGTTACTATGTGTTATGAACTAAATGTCTGCATCCTCCTCCAACAAAATTTATTTGCTGAAGCCCTAACCTACCTGCCCAGCATATAAGATGTGATGGTATTTGGTGGTGGGCCTTGGGAGCTGGTTAGGATTAGAGGAGTCCTCATGAATGAGATTAGAGGCCTTATAAGAGATACAAGGGAACAGTCTTCCCCGCTCTGTTCTCTGCCATGTGAGAATATAGGAGAAGTACAAAGTCTAAAATCTGAACAAGGACTCTCACCTGAACTTGACCATTTTGACTTACAGCTTCCAGAGCTTTATATTCCAGAGATATAAAGTTTTTTTGTTGTTGTTTACAAGTCACCCAGTCTATATTTTTGTTATAGTAGCCCAGATGACTGAGACCAAAAATAGTGCTAATTTAACTAGTTAATATTCCTTAATAGATTAAGCTGCTTATGGGATACACAGATTTTCTCTTTCCTTTACAGAAAAAGACTTGGAAAAAATCATATGCCATATTTTAACATACTTACATAGAGATTCAAAAACAAATGTATCAATCTATTTAATTTTATAGATAGAGATATCAATATAGACACAGAATAGGCATAGGTGTACATACAGATGTAAATGTAGCTATATAGATAGACTCAGATACAGAGAGAAATACAGATACGTTCCCTTACAAAGATAAATTTATGCCTATATACAAATTTGGCACAAATCTCATCACATAACATATTTCAGTGAAGGTTTTGTGAACTTGAAACTTAAGGTGAAAACAACCAAACTGAATACAGTTGCCTGGAAATTTTTCTTGTGAATTATTAAATATCACAATAATAATAACCTCAAGACAATTGACTTTATAAACATAGGAACACAAAAAAGAGACTAAGAAAGAAAAAGAAGGGGAAGAGAAAGAAGGTGCTTTAGTTATATTTGTGAAATTCTCCATGAAAGGTTTATCTTGAAGATCCAAGTGCAAATCTCATAGATTCAAGTAGGATAAATCAAGAAGAAAAATTCAGAATTTGATAAGAAGTGTTATTGTAGATTTTAAGCCCCATGTAGGAAATAACCTACTCAAGAACCAAAATATGTTCAATTTAACAAAGCATTGTGAGGGATGACCATGAATAAGTCATTCTGCAAAGTTAAAATATGAATAATACTTAGAGTGTAACAAGACAGCTTCCCAATCCAAGGGAAGAACAGGGTTGGGCAAGACCATTTAAACAGTGTGTACCAAGTACAACAGAAGTATACACAGGATACATTGGAAATTTGGGAGATCACAGAAAGATTACCAGAGGAGATGACAACACAACTGAATCCTGAAAGACAGGAAGGTTTTGGATAAGCACAAGCTGGAAGCAGATGAGTGTAGGAAGACAGCAAGCGTGGCATATTTCTCTTATCATTGAATTTCTGCTCAAAAAGTTGTATGTACAAAATTTTGTATAATTTTATTTGGAATAAATCTATTAAAAGTCTGAAAATACGAAATGTGCCTTAATCAAATAAAAGATGAAGAACTCTTAGAAGTTAAGAAAAGCAGATAACATCACATCTACAGGGAAACAAAATAGAACTTACAAAATGGGCAGAAAATTAAGAGCTGAAGCAGAGGCAGTGAGTGGAGTGAACTGTGCTTTGAGCTACAAATAAGGAAAAGTGAAGTGAAAGTGAAAGTCACTCAGTCATGTCTTACTCTTTGTGACCCCATGAAATTCTCCAGGCCAGAATACTGGAGTGGATAGCCTTTCCCTTCTCCAGGGGATCTTTCCAACACAGGGATCAAACCCATGTCTCCCGAATTGCAAGCAGATTCTTTACCAGCTGAGCCACAAGGGAAGCCCAGGAATATTGGAGTGGGTAGCCTATCCCTTCTCCAGTGGATCTTCTCAGCCCAGGAATTGAACTGGGGTCTCCTGTATTGCAGGCGGATTCTTTACCAACCGAGCTATCAGCGGCTGCTGCTAAGTCGCTTCAGTCGTGTCCAACTCTGTGCGACCCCATAGATGGCAGCCCCCCAGGCTCCGCCATCCATGGATTTTCCAGGCGAGAGTACTGGAGTGGGGTGCCATTGCCTTCTCCAGGGAAGCCCACAAATAAGGGAAGAGGAAATAAAAAACCACATAATCAATTCACCTACAACAAACTCAGGATGTGGTCCATTCCAGGTTGGTTCCATGGGTCCACAATAGCATCAGTGACCCTCAGGCTCTCCTATATTCTTTGTTTGCTAATAGTTTCTGTTGTCAAGGTTAGATACAGTTTTTTATGACTCCAAACACCATTTACTGACTTGAAATCTCCCAAGCAGGAAAAGGTAGAGTGCAGGAAGAAAGACTTTCATTTGTGTATTCCTTTCTTTTATAATGAAAGGAGAAAAATCTTCCCCAGAGACTAGAGAACCCATTAATTCTGATGTCCTCCAGGATGCATGTTTTCCTCTTGACTAAGAACAGACAAAGAAAGTAGAGCCTGCTATGACTAGATAAACAAATCATCATTCAAATTCTAGGGCTGGACACATTATAGCTTCCTGCCAAGTGAAGGTCCTGGTAGTGAGAAAGGGTACAATCTGAGGGGTAAATAAATGCACCAGGCATTTGTCATTCAATTGCTACTGCTACTGCTAAGTCACCTCAGTCGTCTCCGACTCTGTGCGACCCCATAGATGGCAGCCCAGCAGGCTTCGCCGTCCCTGGGATTCTCCAGGCAAGAACACTGGAGTGGGTTGCCATTTCCTTCTCCAATGCATGAAAATGAAAAGTGAAAGTGAAGTCGCTCAGTCGTGTCCGACTCTTAGCGACCCCAGGGACTGCAGCCTACCAGGCTCCTCCGTCCATGGGATTTTCCAGGCAAGAGTACTGGAGTGGGGTGCCATTGTCTTCTCCCATTCAATTGCTAAGCCGTGTCCAACTCTTTGCTGTCCCATGGACTGCAGCACGCCAGGTTTCCCTGTCCTCCACCATCTCCTGGAGCTTGCTCAAACTTATGTCCATTGAGTCCAATCATCTCATCCTCTATCGCCCCCTTCTCTTTCCTCCTGTCCTCAATCTTTCCCAGCCTCAGAATCTTTTCCAATGAGTTGGCCCTTCACATTAGGTAGCCAAAGTATCAGAGCATCAGCTTCAGCATCAGTACTTCCAATGAATATTCAAGGTTGATTTCTTTAGGATTGACTGGTTTGATCTCCTTGCAGTCCAAGGGAACTACACCAGGCATATGGAACTCAGATTAGGATCACATGGCATAAGGAGCTGGAAATAACCTTGCAATAAATGACAAGGATGCTTGTTATTAGAACTGTATTGAAGTAACAAGTCTGTGTTATTTCCTTCATTCTAGCTTGTGTTTCAGTGTTCCTTGCTTGCCTTGAAAACACACAAAGGCTGGGGAGGGGGGCTCCTAAATGGCTTCCTAATCAAGAGGTGTAGGGACCCTGAAACCCTTTTTACAAATTATTAGCAAGTTCCATACATCAGTACATCCTCCTCTATAGAAGGAGCTTATATGTATAAGGAGGCAAACTGAGACTCAAAAACTATGATTAAAAAAACCATTAAGGACAGATTGTGAAGATTCCATGGAGAAGGAAATGGCAACCCACTTCAGTATTTCTGCCTAGGAAATCCCATGGACAGAGGAGCCCAGTGGGATACAGTCCTTGGGGTCACAAAAGAGTGGGACATGACTTAGTGACTAAACAACAACAAAGCAAAGTAAACCCAATGAACTGAAAAACAGATTGAAAAGTATAAGCGTGTGATAAGAAGAAATTAAGCAAACTTGGTATTTCCAAAGAACTACAAACAATTATATCACATTCATAAAATGGAAATAGACTGCTTAAAAAAAAAAAAAAGAACCAATTAGAGATCTTGAAAAACAAATGTAAAGTCATAACTGTAAGGGCAAAGACAAATTTAAAATAACAGCCTAAATTCTCTCTTGAAAATACATAGAATTCCCTCTTCCCTTTTCTTAGAGCATTTACTTTGGAAAACTTGTAATTCCAAGTTTCAATCTCTTTGAAGTGATTGAACTTTAAGAAGTTAAATAAGCATGTTGTCCACTTTACAGCCCAGGAATAACTTTATCAAGGACCCGAGAGACATCTCTTTAAAATGTAATTATCCAAAGGGAGAGCACACTCCTACAGCCAAGTTTCTGTGGGAAGGGTGTGATCTAAGTTGCTTCAGTCGTATCCAACTCTTTGTGACCCTATGGATCTTAGCCTGCCATGCTCCTCTATCCATGAGATTCTCCAGGCAAGAATACTGGAGTGAGTTGTCATGCCCTCTTCCAGGTGATCTTCCCGACCTAGGGATTGAAACTGCATCTCTTATGTCTCTTATGCATTGGCAGGTGGGTTCTTTTCCACTAGTGCCACTTAGATTCCCACCAAATTGTAAAACTACTTTCTGCTATAAAATATAAGAAGTTTCTTTTTACCTCTGGATAAAACCAATTAGCTATCATAGATGGTCATCTCAACTATAAAGTAAATTTAGGATGACTTATCCTTAAATTTATGATGACACAGGGCTTTCCTCATAGCTCAGTTGGTAAAGAATCTGCCTGCAATGCAGGAGACCCATGTTCTATCCCTGGGTTGGGAAGATCCCCTGGAGAGGGAAATAGTAACCCACTTCAGTATTCTTGCCTGGAAAATCCCATGGTCAGAGGAGCCTGGTGGGCTTCAGTTTCAAAGAGTTGAGCATGTCTGAGCAATTAACACTTTACTTCATGTATGACAAGTGATGCTCTAAGTCCTCTTACTTGAGGACTCATTATTATTTATCTTGAGAATGTGTGTCATGGACTGTGTGTGTTATGCAATTTGAAAGAGTGAGGCTTTTTTCTGTGTTTGCAGATTCTTAAAAGATTACCTGTGATGCATATCATATCTGGTTTAATACTTATTTAATAATAAAATGGTTTTCTTCCACTTCTACTCTTGTGGAGAGCTTTTCTTGGGTAGTAGGAAGGTTTGTTTTAATTATATTTTCCTGAACACAAGTAAAGTACAAATTACAGAGCTGGAAGAGTGAGCCAAAAAGTTCTTCCAGAAGGCAATGTATTGTAAACCAATTATATGACAGAAAGTTAAGTGACATAGAGGTAGGTCCAGAGTTCTGTTATATAGTTAGTAGGATTTCTAGAAAAGAACGAATATAATTGAGGTGAGGTTATAATACAAAAAGAAAAAAAAAGGAAAATCAACTTCTCTACATCATAGGAGAGATATTAGCTTTTAAACTGAAAACAAATGTCATCTGGTCCCATCACTTCATGACAAATAGATGGGGAAACAATGGAAACAATAACAGACTATTTTCTTGGGCTCCAAAATCACTTCAGATGGTGACTGCAGCAACAAAATTAAAAGATGCTTGCTCCTTGGAAGAAAAGCTGTAACAAACCTTGACAGTGTATTAAAAAGCAGAGACATTACTTTGCCAACAAAGGTCAGTCTAGTCAAAGCTATGGTTTTTTTCAGTAGTCATGTGTGGATTTGAGATTTGGACCATAAAGAGGTCTGAGTGCCGAAGAATTGATGCTTTTGGACTGTGGTGTTGGAGAAGACTCTTGCAAGTCCCTTGGACTGCAAGGAGATCCAACCAGTCAATCCTAAAGGAAATCAGTCCTGAATATTCATTGGAAGGGCTGATGCTAAAGCTGAAATTCCAATACTTTGGCCACCTGATGTGAAGAACTGACTCATTGGAAAAGATGCTGATGCTGGGAAAGATTAAAGGCAGGAGGAGAAGGGGATGACAGAGGACAAGATGGTTGGATGGCATCACTGACTCAATAGACATGAGTCTGAGCAAGCTCTGGGAGTTGGTGAAGGACAGGGAAGCCTGGAATGCTGCAGTCCATGGGGTCACAAAGAGTCAGGCACTACTGAGCAACTGAACAACAATGAACAGCAACAAACAAAAAGAAAAAACTGAATCTCAAGAAAGATAAATGGACAAGAAAAAAAGATGACACTTCAGCATATTAAAGTGAAATCATAGAACATCAGTAAATGAGAAAGCCCAAAATGTGGTCAGAGAAAAAGAATGCACATTCAAATTAAAAAGATAAATCATAATTAGCATTATAAATATTGGAAGACAGTTGAGTCATTTCTTCAAAGATGTGATAAAAAATTATCTCAAACCTAGAATTTTATACCTAAGCAAACAGTACTTGAGAAAGAACCAAACTTGGAATTTTTCATGTGGGTACAGTCATAAGAAGTTTTAACCTACACATACTATTGGTTATATATGCCATTAATTTTTTTTTAATCCAAGAATTAGAAAATATAGAACATAAGGTTAAAGACACTAGTAACACAGTAAAGCATGGTGATATATAATCTAAAAAGACAAAACTTGAAATAAAATACCAAAGGATCTTAACTTAAGAAGTCAGCAGGAAGAAAAAGTATATGAATTTTAAGCCTCTTCTCTTATCTAAGACAAGATATAACTAAAAATTAACCCTACATATTAATAAGTAAATATAAGGTTGAAACGTATGTTAAAATTTTTATGATAACCACTAGAGGGATAATTAGCATGCACAACTGTTACACTTCCAGTGGGAGAAAATATTCAAAATTAAAACCCTGTTCATCTAAAATAAGAAAAGAGGAAAGAAATTTACAACAAAACAGAGTAGACTCAAATAAAAACCAAGATGGGAAATGTAAACTGCATTCACCATAAATTTAAATACATTAAATTCCCTATTAAACAGAGACCCTCCAATCAACTAACAAAATAATATATTCGAATGATAAGAATATATCAGAATGATACCTAAAATGATTTAGCAGTAGAAATAAACAAATGGAAAATTGTATTTGTATATATACATACATATATATATATATATATATATATACACATACACACACACACACACACAAACATACACACACACACATATATATATAAAATCTGCCTGCTAATGCAGGAGACATAAGAGATATGGGTTTGATCCCTGGGTCAGGAAGATCCTCTGGAGAAGGGAATGGCAACCCACTCCAGTATTCTTGCTTGGGAAATCCCATAGACAGAGGAGCCTGTAGGGCTACAGTCCCTGGGGGTCACAAAGAGTTGGACACAACTTTGCAACTGAACACTTATATATCAGGAACAGACTGACAGGAAGAAAAATGTATAGATACCACAATAAAAATTAAAATTCATCATGAAAAGTAATGAGAAAAACAAAATGTTTAAATCCATTCAAGAATGATAAAACTGAATAGACAAATATTTATTTAAAATATTGGAAAGATGTCAATGCTGCTGCTGCTGCTGCTACGTCGCTTCAGTCATGTCCGACTCTGTGTGACCCCATAGATGGCAGTCCACCAGGCTCAGCCATCCCTGGGATTCTCCAGGCAAGAATACTGGAGTGGGTTGCCATTTCCTTCTCCAGTTCATGAACGGGAAAAGTGAAAGTGAAGTCGCTCAGTCATGTCTGACTCTTAGCAAACCCATGGACTGTAGCCTACCAGGCTCCTCCGTCCATGGGATTTTCCAGGCAAGAGTACTGGAGTGGGGTGCCGTTGCCTTCTCCGAAGATGTCAATAATATGTCTCTAAAATGTCACTAAGCATACTTTTGCTACTGTGTTATGCCAAATGTTCAGGAAATAGTTTATTCCTATGTATTGCAAATTTTTCCAGATTCTCATCCCATTCATCTAGTTAATTAACGAGTACATGTTGATGGGAGAGCTTCCCAATATAGTTTAAAAGGTTAGCAAAATTATGATATAAAAACAAAATAAAGGCAGCACTAAAAGTTAAAACTATAATCACTTAAAAAGATAGATGAAAATGTTAAATAAAGTAGTGTGGACAGTGACTACAGCCACAAAATTAAAAGATGCTTCCTTTTTGGAAGAATAGCTATGACAAACCTAGACAGTGTATTGAAAAGCAGAGACCTCACTTTGCCAACAAAGATCCATATAGTAAAATTATGGTTTTTCCAAAAGTCATGCATGGACGTGAGGGTTGGACCATGAAGAAGGATGAGTGCTGAAGAACTGAACCTTTTGAACCGCGGTGCTGGAGAAGAATCTTGAGAGTCCCTTGGACAGCAAGGAGATCAAACCAGTCAATCCTAAAGGAAATCAACCCTGAATATTCATTGGAAGGACTGATGCTGAAGCTGAAGTTCCAATACTTTGGCTACCTAATGCAAAGGGCCGATTCACTGGAAAAGATTCTGAAGCTGGGAAAGATTGGAGGGATTTGTTCACATGATTTCTATTGTTATTAATCAGAGGAGATGCAAAGGTTGCTATTTTTCAAAGCTACCTGCAGTTCATGTGACTGATATTATCAAGAATACAAAAGAGGGACTTCCCCGGTGGTCCAGTTGTTAAGAATCCACCTTCCAATGAAGGTTATGTGGGCTTGATCCCAGGTCAGGGAACTAAGATCCCACATGCCCTGAAGCATGGCCAGAAATAAGAAAAATAAATAAAATGAGGGAAAGCAGAATTGTTTTTTAGCTTCATTCTCCTTTGGTTTGGGAAAAATATTTTAACACACCTTTTGGATATGCAAAAGATTGGCCCTGAATCTACTGAAGCCTGAGACAAAAGGAGGAAAATGTTCTAAACCACAAACTAGCTTCTAGATAGGAGAGCAAACTAGGGGAGTCCAGAACTCCAAAGTCCTGGAGTTTGGCAAGAAAAATCAGGAAGGGAGGTGTGATCTAGGGAGGGCCATATTCAAGAACATCCTTATATCCCATGTCATAGACATGACAGTAGAATCCCTGTGAAGAGGAGGGAATGATGAAATTTAGGCACTGTCATGCTCCAGTATCTATTTTTTTTTAACTTGATTGGTGATTGCTTTACAATATCAGTTTGATTTCTGTCATACATCGACATGAACTAACCATAGGTGTTCGTATGTCACCCCCAGAATATTTTTAAAGTTTCTTTCCTGCATTCTAATTCCCTTATTTTATCTTCACATCTTAGAAATTAAACATATCTCCTTTATCAGTGATGGAAATAAATTACCATCTCTCTCTCCAAGTATTGGGTGACACAGTGGACCTCAGAACATTCCAAAGCCACCAGAGGTGATAGGAGAGAAGGGAGAGCACAGGGAAAGGGCAAAATGTGGTAGGAATCATTCTAGATCTGGCATTTCCCCATCCAGGATGCACAGAAATCCTCAGGGAGAGACACATGGTAACTATAGTGATGTAATAATTTTCTGGTCATGCAAAATGAGAGATCCAATATTTAAATAAACTTTGAGAGAAAAAGGTGATGCCAGAAAGTTGGAAACCTTGAAAACTTTCAAGCTGTCTTTGTTAGGAATGATACCAAAACAAAGCATGATTTCTTGAGTTCAAAGAACATATGTGCCCTGTGACAGATCATCCATGAGATCATGCAGATGTGATATTAAGGAAAGGGTAACAGTGGTGGCTCAGAAGGTAAAGAATCTGCCTGCAATGTGGGAGACCTGGGTTCGATCCCTGGGTTGGGAAGATCCCCTGGAGTGGGGCATGGCAACCCACTTCAGTATTCTTGCCTGGAGAATCCCATGGACAGAGGAGCCTGGTGGGCTAAAGTCCATGGGGTCCCAAAGAGTCAAACACGACTGAGCGACTAAGCACAATAGTTATGAAGTCTCAAAGCATGTCACTCCATACCTAAGAGCAGAGAAGAAGGTGCTTTAACACTACCTGCACAAATTCCTCCTTAGATTTATAGTGAATTTTGCCTTATCTGAGAAAAGAGCAGCTTAATGATTTTTTCAAGAAATGACATCCTTGAAAGCCATATGTGTCAACCCAACATATCCATTATAATATGGACACACAGATACCTCTATGCAGTTTCCTTGGAATAAGACTCAGGTCTCTGAAAAGTCCCAGAGTCTGCAATCAAGGAGATTCAGTTCTCTCAGCCCCCAAAGCATCTCTAAAGAGGAGACAGTACTAATGTTTTCTTAGGTCAGATTCCGAAAGCAATAAAAATAACAGCAAAAGTAAACAAATGTGACATAATAAAACGTGTAAGCTTTTGGACAGCAAAGGAAACTATAAACCAAACAAAAAGACATCTTATAGATTGAGAGAAAATGTTTGCAAATGATGCGACCAACAAGGGCCTAATTTCCAAAACATGCAAGCAGCTCATATAATCCAGTAACAAAAACAAACTGCCCAACTAAAAATTGGGCAGAAGACCTAAATAGATATCTCTCCAAGGAAGACATACAGATGGCCAATAGGTACATGAGAAGATGCTCATCCTCACTAATTATTAGAGAAATGGAAATCAAACCTATTGAATACAATGAGGCACCACCTCACACAGGTCAGAATGGACATCATTAAAAAGTTTACAAAACATAAATGCTGGAGAGGGTGTGGCGAAAAAGAATCCCTCTTACACTCTTGGTGGTAACATACCTTGGTGCAGCAACTATAGAAAACAGTATGGTTCCTCAAAAAAAATAGGGTTGCCATATGATCCAGCAATCCCACTCCTTCATTCCCAGACAAAACTACAATTCAAAAAGACACATGCATGACTATGTTCATAGCAGTACAATTTACAATAACCAAAACGTGGAAACAGCCTAAATGGAATGGCTAAAGAAGATGTAGTATGTATATACAATGGACTATCACCTAGCCATTAAAAATAATTAAATAATGCCATTTGCAGCAACATGGATGGACCCAGAGAATTATCATACTAAGTGAAATAAATCAGAAGAAGACAAATACCAAAGGATGTCACTTATATGAGGGACTGAAAATAGAACACAAATCAACAGAGCTATGAAACGAAAACAGAGTCACAGAAATAGTGAATGGACTTGTGGTTGCTTAGGGGGAGGAGAGAAAGAAAATGGGAGTTTGAGATTAGCAGATGCATACTATTATAAGCAGGATGGATAAACAGCAAGGTCTTACTCTATAGCATAAGCAATTACATTCGATATCCTGTGATAAACCACAGGAGAATATTATCTATATATATGTATATATATAATTGTGTGTGTGTGTGTTTATAACTGAATCACTTTGCTGTACAGCAGAAATAAACACGGCATTGTAAATCAACTATACTTCAATATTTTTTTTTAAAAAATAAAGAGGAGGAAAGAGTCTGGGTTACTTTTTCTAAATGACCATCCCTGCAGGTCAGCTGGGGTCTACTTAGGTAAACAACTCAAGCGGCAAGGCCCTCAGAGCATCATCTTTTCTTTGATCCCAGCAATGCCATGTGGATTGACTTTAAGCTATGCCTATTCTTCAGAAGCCTTGATCTCTAGCTTAAGAATATGAGTTAAGTCAGGATTTTATAGAGATTTTTTGGCTTTAGAAAATAAAACATGAGAGACCCCCCGCCTCTTACATTCTTCTGAAAATCTCCATCTCTAATTGTTTCTCCCCTTCAAAGAAAATTCCCACATACTTCATACTGTATTAATAAAGTCTCCAACAGGCATGTATCTAATCACCCTCCACCATCCAGGAACAGTTCAGAATGAAAAGATTAGCAGTCTTTGTTGTTGGGTTATATCTGAGAGATGACAGTTTATATCAAATCATTATGTGTCAAAAATCTGCAGGTGTGCCAAGGCAGAAATGCCATTCCACAGTTCCCAGAGGTGCATACAATTCCCTGTTCCACATGTGACTTTAATATGTGTGCTGCTTAGAGACAGGGAGCTGGCCTTTGCAGTCAGATTCTTTCTTCCATTACTACCCGCCAGCTGATACAGCAACATTGCATTTGCCCAAAACTATTTTCTATGATTGTTCAGAGGCCTTTTCGCTTGTTCCCCACCTGCTCTCTCTCCTATTCAGTCTCTGCCAGCTCAGAGCTCCCGGCTCCACTCCTCACTCTTGATACATCCCTTGTCCTCTGGGCTTTCAGTCTGCTTAGCATCTGAGCAGCAACTTTCCCCATCAAACCCCAGCTTGAGCCTGGCCCAGCCTGTTCCTCCTAGCCCACCTTAACTTGGACATTCTCAGAAATCAAACCCTGGCTCCAGCAGTTTGAGTCGGGTCTTGGTCTCATCCCCTAGGTCCCCTATGATGAAATTCAGGATCATTCACCACATGTGCAAAAACAAGGCAAAACAACCTGCAACGATATGAACTGGGGAGTTGTTCTCTGCCTGCTGCTCAGTTGCACTTCCAACATATTTGTCAGTACATCACTGTAACCCACTCCCAGGTAACACAGGACAACTGCAGCCACCTTCTCTACTTAGAATGCCATTCTCTGGCCTCTGCTGTCAATCTAGTCATTAAAGAAAATAAATCACGCCATCTGACTGAATCCCTCATCCAACATCCACTTTATACTTTTCATAACATTTTTCAATGCTCTGATCCTGCTTTTCAATACACACCAACAGAAAGGGAAGGACTTTTCATAAAAACAAATAATCTACCAAGATAAGATGAAGAGAAAGGAATGATACCCGTTGTACTTTGAACCCTTTTGACCCTTTGGAAAATGGGGAAGGAGATATGAAACACAATGTCTGCCAATATTGCTCCACCGGTCTCTTCCTCATCATTTTCAGGATTCACAAGTGTTCCTGTTCACCCCCTCTATTGTAATCACAGATATCTCAAAGGTAGTACATTTTGAGCAAGAAAAGCATCACAAATGAGACCTACTGTGACCAAGCAGCTGCAGTCAACTCATCTGAGACAACATAGGGACTTGCACATTACATTTTAGAGGGTAACGCCAGCAATTAGCACAATAGGTATGCAACTGGACCATAGAATCTGTGATTCAAATTCAGCAAATTGCAGGTGTCTTAGTCTGTTCAGGCTGCACTAACAGAATACCATAAACTTGGTGGTCAATAAACAACACAAATTTATTACTTCCAGTTCTAGAGGCTGGAAGTCCAAGATCAAAGAGCTGGCAGATTGAATGTCCACTAAGGGATCACTTCCTGATTCACAGGAGGCTTTTCATTTCACTATAAGAAGGAAGAGTCAAGGGAGCTCTCTGGAATCTCTTTTATAAGGACACTAATCCTACTCATAAGTGCACCTCCTTCATGACCTAATCACCTCCCAAAGCCCCCATCTCCAAGCACTATCACAGTGGGGATTGAGGTTTCAACATACGAATTCTAAGTGAGGGATACAAACTCATTCTAGAGCAGCAGAGGAGCTATTCTTGAAATCAAAGTTAACTCCTTTTTAATGGAGAGGGGTGCTTCTCTGTTACAAAAGTTTTAAATCATCCCACATCACCCACACAAGACACATATATTTTGGGTGCTTAATAGATAACTGTTGCATGCAATGACTGAGTTGCATTTCTTGGCTGGTAATGCTTAATATATTTACTCACTCTGGATTTTTTTTTCAGCACATTTTCCTCCTTCTATCTGACATGTCAATCTTTCTATAACCTGTCAATGAGTCACCAGGAAATTAAACCATGGTGCAACTCTAAATTAGCAGTTGTGAGTTAACATTCCTTGCCTACCCCACACCTAAACTTTTCCCAGATAGTTCAACCTTGTCAGTATAGAGAGAGACCTGAGGCAATGTTAATGCCTCATCATTCATTCAGAGGTAGTGACTCCTGACACGTGGTATCAGATGAGGGCTCTTCCCTTTTGGCCTAAAACAGTGGGAAATACTGATGCCTAAGTACAAGTTGAAAAAAAAATATAACAATGTATATTTTGTCTGTGTGTTGCACTTGATTTTTCTAAATGCACCAGGTAGCCTACATCTGTGGCTTGAGTGTGCTCAGCGTTCTGAATTCACTGCTGTGGAAAATGGAGCTGAAATGACGTAAGGCAAGACATAGTTTGAAACATCAAGCTTTTGCCATGTGCCTTTGAGCCACATTCAGTACCAACTGAACCATTTATAGCCCATCTTATTGTTTGCTTCCTAAATCCGGTCATATAAAAGTAATAGGGTACTGTCTTTTGCCCTTTGCTTTGTGAGGTTATCTAATTTCCATTCCCAGATGAACATCATGGCTGCTCTTTTTCTGTCTTGAAAATAAATCTGTTGCCCAAGGCTAAATATACAGTACTTTGAGCATGACAATGAGGCTATTTTTAATTTGTCCTTTCGTTTTAATTATGCTGTTGGTATTATTTTGTAGGTACAATTTGCAACATTCTTGCTGCCACCTACAGGCAACCCTGAGCTCAACTTTGTGATTTGGGGAGGGTAGGTGTAGAATTATCTGTTTATCTTAAATTAAAAATCTGCTGCATTTCTAGCTCACTGTTTATCAGCATGCATATGAATGTATTGAGAATGTTTTTTGAACAATACCCACGCCTTTATTTATTTCATGAAAATAAAAATATATGCAAGATCCTCGTAAAATCGCTAAAGAGGACAATCACTACAAACATAAATAATTCACTTGGGACAACACAGGAGCAATCCTACACAAATGTGTTCTTAATGGTTTCCATAAGTAATAACATCAGCATGTTTATGAAAAACCTAAATACATAATTTATCAAAGCAATTTTCACAGTTAAAATTTATTAGCTATGGAAATAGCTGATGTGAAAAGCAAGGTTAAGAGAAAAAAAATGTAAGGCTGTTAAAAAGTAATTCTATCTCTTCTTGATAACTATTACTAACTGCACTGAGCTAATTCTGAAAAAAGAGCACTGAAAAGAAAAGCAGAAATGGAGACAGAGCAGCTCTTATGAGGCCATTTATCACCGAAAAAAACAAAGGAGGAAAGAATGAAAATAAAATATGGCAATAGAATCTTAGAACTCTCTGATGAATCTTAGACCTCTGTGAGGCAAAGAGAACACAGTACTTGTGGGTCCAAAAGAATTCTCTCTTTGGGAAGCTGGCCTCAAATGAGGGATGAGAGCGACTTATGGAATGTGCTGGTGGTTTGTAAACACAGCCTCTACTGTGTTCCAGGCTGTGTGCTTGACACTGAGGATTAGAGGTAAATATGACAGAGCCTTTAATACTTTCTCAGAGGCGTGACAGAAGCAAGGAAGTGTAATACAATGTGATAAGGACTATGACAGAGGTAGGTACCGGCACCATGAAAGTGCAAAAGACGACAGCTACCTCTCTGCTGGGAAAAGCCCTCGTGGACAAGAGAGTCAGGAAAAGGCCAAAACAGCAGGAAGAAGGGAGGACATTGTCTGGGCCATTCCCTTCAGTTCTTCCTTATCTCTCCTTTTGTTTCTGGCTAAGAAATGAATCTTCAAAATAAAATGAAAATAAAAATCTTAGCACTATAGTCTTGACAATAAGAACAGGGACCCAGGGCTCAGTGCTTTAATAGCCACATAGAAGACTGTCAGTAATAATTCATTATCAATGCTCTCTCCAACCCCCTCACTTAAAATACAAACACTCAGGAAATGTACAGCAAACCAGACCTTCCCCATCACACTTTCCTGCATGAAAGCAAAACTAAAACACTTGATTAGTACCACAGAGATGTTTCTCTCACACACATACACACACACATTTTGCTGCACCGGGTCTTAGTAGGGCATGTCAGCTCTTTCAGTTGCAACATGTGAATTCTTAGTTATGGCATGTGGAATCTAGTTCCCCAGATAGGGATCAAATCTAGGCTCCCTGCATTGGGAGTGTGGAGTCTTAGCCACTGGACCCCCGCAGGAAAGTCCCTATAGAACTCTTAAATGAACATTACCTGAAAGGATATCACCAGTGTATGACTGTTTGTGTCCTTGCTAAAATACTACATCTAGTTTTTTTCCCCAATTTGTATTTTTCCCCCTCAGAGTATATATTTTTAAAATCTTAACAGTGTTGAAATTAAGTATAAATTATTATTTGTAACATTTCCATTTTGGAAAAGTAAACATTTCATATAATAAATGAAATAGAAATGACAGAAACATTTTATTTCAATAATCATGTTCTCAGAAATTTCTATATACTTAAAACTATATGAAATACTGTGTGCTAGATATAATATTTGAATGTGTATCTTTCCATAAGCAGTGTTTAAGTTCATAGAGAGAAAAGCAAAAAATATTATAGAACTATACCTATCTATACAAAGTAGATATGTTTGGCATTGATAAATTCTGAAATTGATGAAACTCATCATTAGTATCTATCGATTTCCTTTTGGTAGTAATTCCCAATTTTCTCAAATTATTTTCTCTCTCTTCACTATGCATGATAATCCACAGACTACTAAATGCTGGTTCAATGAATACAATACTGGTGAAAACTCCCAGTTTCTCACTGTGAGAGAGGAATTAATATGGTAGAAGTTTTAACAAGGACATTTTATAGCAGTGTATGAGGTTCAACAGAACCAACCAGAGAGAACACTGTAACACTGTTTATACCAATGGAATAGTTGCTCCCGGTGGAATTTCAGACATCACAGGCAGCCACTTGAAAAGAAGCAGACCTTCTGAAATCCACATATATATCAATATAATGCCCATCTGAAAGCATAGGATAAAATGGTGGGATTTACAATATAAATTACGAGACAAAGAAGATCTGGGAGCAAACAAAATAGTGAATCCTCAGATAGTCTGGAAAAGTTTCCTGCAAAAAGAGAGATCTGAATAGCTTCTTAAGAATAGATATGCTTTGGATCAAAGAGTTGGACACAACTGAGTGACTAATAGTTCACTTGACTTCATGCTTTGGATCAAACCAGTCAATCCTAAAGGAAATCAACCCTGAATATTCACTGGAAGGACTGCTGCTGAAGCTGAAGCTCCAATACTTTGGCCACCTGATGCGAAGAGCCAACTCATTAGAAAAGACCCTGATGCTGGGAAAGATTGAGGGCAGGAAGAGAAGGGGGCAACAGTAGATGAGATGGTTGTATGGTATCACCAAATCAATGGACGTGAGTCTAAGCCAACTTGGGAAATGGTAAAGGACAGGGAAGCCCGGCCTGCTGTAGTTCATGGGGTCTCAGAGTTGGACATGACTTAGTGCTGAAAAACAGCAACAACAATGCTTTGGACAATCAAAGCGAAAGAAGGACTTGGGAAGAGAAAGCACATCCAGGCCAAGGAACAGCAAACACAAAGAACACATATGGCAGAGATGGGGGACACTTTGCTCTTCAAGAGTAAGTTAAATGAAAACACAAAGTTCATCAGTAGCTTTCATTAGATCTAGATGACTTCCAGAATACTCAATATGGAATAACTACTTTTCTGAGAAAATTGCAAAAATTTAACTAAATGTTTTCTCATGTCAAAAATCACCTAATGTACAAAATGGACATAAACGCTAATGATATTTGGTCTTTTCTGAGACTGTCTACAAATACAGTATCTGGTGTATTGTGATACAGTTTTAGAGCTGGACTTGTTTTTGAATTATTAAAGTCTAATCCTAAAAGGATTTTAATTAAGAATGAAAACTCAGGAGTGTTTGAAATGAATTATGGTGAGTTCCTCCACAGATAAGAGAAACAGATATGCAATATTTTGACCTTTCTCTGATATCCCCCAGGACCTCTGATTTCTGACTTAGATCAGTCTACTCCGGATTCTAAGAACTCCTAACCAACAGTATTTCAGTAAAAATGACATTTATTTGAAAGAATGTAAAATATTAAATATATAAAAGTTTGGTTCTTTTTCTAACACATCTAGTCAGAAATTTGTTTTACTTTAATTCTTTCAATTTTATTTGTGTAAGATTCAAGGCTATGAATTTTCCTCTCAGCTCTGATTTAACTCTGTGACCCATTGTTACTAGATTGTTATTTTCTAGAAATTCTGACATCTAGGTGTTTTTATTTTTATCTTTAATCCAAAAGCATTCGAGAGAGACTTGGACTGCAAGGATCAAACCAGTCAATCCTAAAGGAAATCAGTCCTGAATATTCATTGGAAGGACTGATGCTGAATCTGAAGCTCCAATACTTTGGCCACCTGATGTGAAGTACTGACTCACTGGAAAAGACCCTGATGCTGGGAAAGACTGAAGGCAGGAGAAGAAGGGGATGACAGAGGATGAGATGGTTGGATGGCATCACCGACTCAATGGACATGAGTTTGAGCAGTCTCCAGAAGTTGGTGATGGACAGGGAAGCCTGGTGTGCTGCAATTCATGGGGTTGCAAAGAATTAGACACGACTGAGCAATTGAACTGAACTGAGCTACTTTAACTGTATATATATCTTTATATGTTGTTATCATGTCTAGTTTTATTGCATTAGAATCACAAAGATGTATCATTTTCTAAATTATTTCTCACTTTCAGATGTATAGACACATTCACTGTAGTCTAGAAAAATAGTTTTAAATGTCACATGGGTATGTAATCAATTTATAAAGTAAAGAGTTTCATGTATATTTTCTTGCTTATTTTTGTTAAGGAATACCATAACCCTGGGGCTTCCCTAGTGGCTCAGTGTAAAACAAAAAGAAAAAGAAAAACCTGCCTACAAATGAAGGAGATGTGGATTCGATCCCTGGGTCAGGAAGATCTCCTGGAGGAGGAAATAACAACCAACTCCAATATTCTTGTCTGGGAAATCCCATGGACAGAGGAGCCTGGTGGGCTACACTTCAGTTCAGTTCAGTTCAGTCGCTCAGTCATGTCAAACTATTTGCAACCCCATGGACTGCAGCATGCCAGGCCTCCCTGTCCATCACCAACTCCCAGAGTTTACCCAAACCCATGTCCATTGAGTCGGTGATGCCATCCAACCATCTCATCCTCTGTCGTCCCCTTCTCCTCCCGCCTTCAATCAAAATGTGGTCCACTGGAGAAGGGAATGGCAAACCACTTCAGTATTCTTGCCTTGAGAACCACATGAACAGTATGAAATGGGCTACATTTCATGGAGTTGCAAAAAGAGACAGGCAGGACTCAGTGACTAAAAACAACAACAATCATAACTTTAAATGTGCTTTTTCCAATCACCCTGTCTAGGTCTGAGAGCAGTGAATAGAAGTCTCTGGGTATTTTAAAGTCTACTTTGGTATCTCTCATAATTTCTGATCTGTGAAAGTTACTGCTATGCAATTTAGGGCATAAAGTGTTAAGTGTTAGTCGATCAGTTGTGCCCAACTCTAGTGGTTATTCATAACTGTTATATCTGTACTGTGAATTGCTGCTGCTGCTGCTGCTGCTGCTGCTAAGTCGCTTCAGTCGTGTCCGACTCTGTGTGACCCCATAGACGGCAGCCCACCAGGCTCCACTGTCCCTGGGATTCTCCAGGCAAGAACACTGGAGTGGGTTGCCATTTCCTTCTCCAACGCATGAAAGTGAAAAGTGAAAGTGAAGTCACTCAGTCATGTCCGACTCTTAGCGACCCCATGGACTGCACAGGCAAGAGTACTGGCGTGGGGTGCCACTGCCTTCTCCGACTGTGAATTATACCATATAATATTTTAAAACTGTTTTTCCTTGTATCAGAGAGTGTGGCTTGACCTGAATTCTATCTTATCTGAAATTTAAACCAAGATTCCTGCATTCTTTGTGTTTGCATTCATTTGGTATAGCTTTGCCCTATTTATCATTTTCTCTTTTTCCTTCATTTGAGTCACCTTGTTTTAAGAGTACTTTAAAAAAGTGAATAAAGCTTACATATAACTCTTTATTAATACGATATGGATTTTTCTTTTATGTTCACATTAATTTGTTTCTTTCTATTTGTATTTATTTGTGAAATGTGTTTTCTTTTTATTTTATATACTTCTTCTGATACTAATAAGAATTAGTATTTTAGATTATAGTGACTAATTACATCCAGCTTATAACTTTATGTAATATTTTTACCCTTCCTTTTAGACAGAATCATCTCTCTTTGAAAATATTGAGATATATTAATTAAAATACTAAGATAGTACATATTAAGAAAATTTGACTCTAATTATTATTTGACTCTAATTATCAAATTTATTTATAGTTTTTAAATTTGAAGAAAAGTTTGGTTGCGTTTAAATATCCTGGCTCACTTTTTCTAGAATATATTGTAGGTGTTGCTTCATTGTTTCTTGGTATTGAATGTTACCATCAAGAGATCAATTGAAAATTGTATTTCCCTTAAAACAATAGAGATAATTAATTTTTGTCAAAATCACATTTTGAAAGTGAAAGAGGATCTATTTTTATCCACTGATGTTTATGAAACAACAAGTATAAACTGAAATTATTCCAGGGCACCTGGGCTACATGGACTTTCCACCTATACACGGCATAATCTTTTGGTTTTAGATATTTAAATCACATTTGTCATCATCTTATCTATAATACTCTTTATCTAACATACTTTACGTTTCTCATCCATCTAAATAAAGATCTTTTTCTTTCATTCATTTTTCACTTAAACTATGTTTTGTTGCTAATTTTTAATTTCAGTGATTTTTCAATAGGTAGATTATTTTCTTCATATCTCAGAAAAATTTTCTTTACTTATACTTTTAAATATCAGTGATAGGTTTTTTCCTTGTTTTCTAGTTTTCTGCATTCTCTCTTACTAGCAATCTATAGCCATCATTTTCCCCTCTAGTTTTTCTTCCTCATTCCTATACTTTCATTTTTTCAAGTCTATCTTTATTGCTCGTGTGCTATATTGTTAAATAATGGGTCCAAGTTAGTCACACTTACTGATATCCATACACTTTTATAGTCTTTTCTATGCCAATTCTTGACTTAGCTCTGACTTGCTTTACCAACAGGACATAAGCAAACGTGACAAATACAGCTTGATAAACACATGCACTTAGGAGCTTGCCTTTTTGAAATGCTACCATTACCACGTGAAGAAGCCTAGTTTAAATGTCTTGAAAATGAAAGAGCCACATGTAGAGAGAGGCTCAGCCATCTCAGCTTAACATAGCTCCCAGCCAATTCAACAGCTAAACTCAGCCATGAGAGTAGAACTAGTATAAGTGTGTTATTGGGTACATCCAACCCATTGCATCATGAGAAACATTAAATCATTGTTTTAAGCCACAAAATTATAGGGGTTGTGTTAGGCATTATTAGATAACTGATAGAGAAATTGTTGCCTAGAATTATGGTGTGGCTGTCACAAAACCCACAACATGTGGCATTGGCTTTGGAACTGGGCAGCAGATGGAGGCTTGAGAAATGTGAGGAGGCTGTTGGCAAAGGCTGAAGGATGGCAAAGAAATAGTTGGCAGAGGCCTGAAATGGGTTGAGGCAATCATTAGTGGCAGAAAGAATGGCAGCCCATATTTTATAACAGCAAACATTTGGCAAACCTGTCAAGTGCTGGTACACAGAAGAAAGAACTGTACCTGATGAACTAATGGATTGGCTAAAGAGACTTCCTGGCAGGACCTTTAAAGTGACAATTGGCTTCTTTTAGTTGCATCTGGTAAGGCATAGGAAGAGAGAGAGAAGCTAAGGAGAGAACTATTTAGCTTGCAAGAGGAATTTAGACAAGAAGAGGCAGAACTTTCTGGACTGGAAAATAAAATGATTTAACATTTCCAGACTTTCCAGTTGGCAAAATATTCTCAGTATAATAAATGGTCTCAGGGTAAAAACCAACCAAGAATATTGATGTAAAACCTCTTTTCAGTTCTTACAACAATTTAAAATGATTCTTAGGACACTCTCAGCTAAATAGAAGAACTTCTAAGATTTTTACAAAACATTATCCTACAGCATCCAGAAACATCCAAATTAGACTGAGTTCTAACTTATAAGAGTTATGGTTGTGAGCCTGAGACATGAATTGAACCCCAGCCATATTCACAGGAAATCATTAGAATTTTTATGGTAATTGTATCAACTTGGACTAAAAAGAAGAGAGTTCAAAACGAAAAGAGGTCTTCGTGGTCTCTTTCTACCACAGAAAACACAGGGAAACTATTTATATATTTCTCAGAGAAAAAGTGAAAATCTTAAAGATATCTGAGCCAAGAGCACATAGGACAGAACCAAGGACCATGGGCAAACAACGGTTTAGAAAGCTGCTCTAAGGGAGCAGAAGGAAGTCTCAACCGAGGAACATTCTTTTGCCCCAAGCAGGATTCCTGACAACATATGCTCAGCTGGATTTCAAACCTGTCATGGACTAGTGATTGCTATAAACTTCCAATTACTTTCCTTTTTAAGTGAGAATGTCTCTTGCCGTTGTACTGTTCCTAGCTCACCATCCTATGCTGGGTCTGTGGGGGAAGGGAGATAGACAACTTGCCTTTTTGTCTTGAGTCTCTGGATCAATAGGAATTATATTCAAGGAACTACAACTAAGGATCATTTTCTATATCCAATCCTGATGCACAAAATCATAGCCTTTTAGTCTGAATGAATAACGTGAACCATCAGGGAGATAGCAGATGATATTATATCATTACATGGGCCCTCAATGAACCCCACCCTCTCCTATTACTCTATGTCAGCATCTCTCACCTTGACTCTGAACGTAGCCATGTGGTTGTTTTTTCTTTTTTGATTTGCCACTGGGGGACACCAAAAATATGACATAAGCAAAGGATTAATAAATACTTGCATATTTGGACTTTCCCTTTTTGAATGTTGCCTTTACCATTGCAAGAAGCCTTGTCTAGAGTCACTGACAGTGAAAAACCACAGAGAGAGTAGGTCAATTTGACCAGCCATCCCAGTTGTTCTCAGTTCCCAGGTAACCCACCAGCTGAATGCGGCTACATGAGGAACCCAGGCAAGATCAGCCAAAGAACTGCTCAGCAAACCAACAAAGTTGCAAGAAAAAAATACATAATAATTATTTTAGATCACTAAGATTTTAGATGGTTTATCATATGATAATAGATTATAGAATCCCTTACTGTATTTCCCATCTCTTTGGCTTCTTCAAATTTAATCATTTCTTAAACAGTTTGTCTTTTTCTATTTTTTTCCCTATGTTGTGCCAATATTATTTTTATCTCCTTCTGCTATTTAGCCTTTATTTCAGGCCTTCCCTTCCCTGAGTTCTTTATTTCTGTTGAGTGATTTCCTTCATAGCAGCAATAACTTGTTCTTACATTTTAAAATTCTTATTGGAATATCAAATTTATTTTTGCTTTTTGGCTATATTTTACTCTTAACTTTTTGTTTTGTTTTTACCAGGAAGCTTCCATTGCTATTTTGAACATTTCTTTCTATATCATATTTATATAGCTGAAAACTGGTACCTTTAATCTGAAATACCAACAAGGAGGATTTTCACTGAACCAGCTATTTTTAAGAGGTGAGGGATAATGCAGGGGAGAGAAGGTTCACGCATACTGGCTGCTATAATAATAAACCATCTTTTAAAAGGTGCCTCTATATAATTACCTTCCTCCTTGCAATTTAAAAACCAACTTTCTTAGGATTTCTACCATCAGTCCTATGATATTCTTAACGGTCCCAATACCAATTGCAGTCACTAAAGGACACAGTCTTTGAATTTTAAGTGAGATGTTCGCTTAAATATTATTATTATTATTTATATATTATTTTACTGGTGTTGCATGAGATATTCCACTTTCTGCAGCACTTAAACCTAGTTTACTTGATTCAAGCCCTTCTCAGAGTAGCTCCCACTGAGAATGGGGTCTTCTTTTCAGAAGTGATTAATTTCTGGAGATTTTTGAACTCTACCCTCAAAATACTTTTGAGGTATCCATTCTTTCTGTTCTTCCATTGCTCCACCATCGCCCCTGCCCATAAGAGTCATATGCTCTGACTCTGCTGTACTTAAAAGTAGTTAACAATAACATGGAATTTACCTTACAAATTCACCGAATATGAGATCTTTGTTTTTATTTTCACTTTCTATGCATTTGTAGAGTTTCCAAGAGAATAGAAAAGAAGAACTAAGCTGCCATCATAATCTTATTAGAGGCTCTCTGCTTGTGACTTCTGTTTTAGGCATTAAAGTGAAACAGCATTACAAACATTCCTTGGTAACTACTGTGCTTCAGAACTTATGCTAAAACTTTTCATCAGATACTAAAATAATATTCAATCAAAACATCTAGGATCTGTGAGTCTAGGACTAAAACTTGACAGAGTTATTTATACTTACAAATATACACAATGCCAACTAGTTGGTGGATTCTCAATTCTTGTTTATCTATAAACCAGTATAAAACAATTTTATTTGACTAGGTCATCTAATTTTGAAAATTTTTATAAGAAAATACTTCTTTCTACTTGAAGTTATGCTATGGTGAATATTTCACTCTAAACAGAATAAGGCTTGTGGTTATATTGCCATGATTAGAGAACACAGAATCACAGCATTGCCTTATTTTCAAGTGTAGTATATCTTCCCATTTTTAGAAATTAAAACATTTAGAAATTAAAGCAATTATGAAGACATACCCTACTATTAAGACTATGGTCACTATCTTTGTTAATAACAAGCATGCCTTAAGTTAGGAAGATTGTGCATTTTGCATGCTCAATCAGAATCTCGGTGTGTTGGGACATAAAACTGATGATGGTTTTCACATGGCAAGTTTTCAGAAGGGGAAGCTTATAAACCTAAACCTTACTGTACTTTCTTTTATTCAAAAGAGAGAACAGATGGTTTACATCTTTTCCATGAGCTCAAACCTGGATTTTAAGAGCTTGAATTTTACTGAAATTCAAATTGGCCCAACACAGAAGTTGTGTTTTGAAATATTCTATGAGGTTTCTTATCATGTGGCAAAGTTAAACACGTGAGTAATGATGTCTATTGAAACCACACGCTTTAGAAATTTGGGAGCTGCTTTGCATTTAGTCAGAATGAAGAAAGCTGAGTTGGTTCTTCCATTACTGTTCAGAATCAGGCACATCTTTCTAAAACTGTGTAGTAGGTAATCGAGGGTTGAGAATGAAACAGCCCATTATCAATACTGAGGTAGGCAAAACAATGGATGGCTCCAAAGCACTAAGTTTCTAGTTTTGAAATTGGCATATATAGGTGGTTGAGATCTTTGAATTATGAAAATGTCCCTTGCCAACCAACTTATACTGGTAGAAAAACTATACCACTTTGGGCACATATGAAACAACTTTAATTAGCACTGCATTGTTAACATGGTGGTCAAGACAGGAGCTACATAATCCATCTTAGTTCATTGCTTCCTATATGGGTATTCAGGATCTGCAAAATTATCAGCCATAATACTGGAAGAACTAGAGCCTAAGGTCATGAAGGTTGATTAAATTGATCAGAGCCAGGGCCTTAAATTGTTGCCTGTACAAAGGGTTTTGTTAAAAAAACAAAAAAGTCAAAATCTAACATTACTCTCCGACATAAAACTTTACCGGTTTTCTAAAAAAGAAAAGAGAGTACTTCACTGAGTTTTTGAAAAATTTTTCACTTTTTTTGAGAGTGAAGTGAAAGCCCATTCTCAGAATACTTATGCGGTAAAGATTTATTCATAAAATCCTTGGAAGATATTTTTCACCATATGAATGAAGAAAATCTTCTGAATCAAGGCCTTGGATTAACTATTTAAAATGACACTAAAATTCTGTGAGGAATGTTGGGTAAACTGCCGTTTTAGAAAAGGAGTCTGGATGCAAACAACTGCAAACTTTCAAATATTAAAGGAAGAACTTCTGAAGACTAAAGAGTCTCAAGTAACTGAGCACGCCAGCTTTTCTGCATTCAAAACTCTGCACAAATGCTTGGTAATTTTCAATATCAACTCTGATCAGAGACCTTTAAATTTCCTTTTTATTATCAGGTATTATAAAATATGACCGTGTTAATATTTTCAATCTATTACCTCTTTTAGTTTTAACTCTTTAGACTTTTGGGAAACTATTTTGTTATATTACATAAGGAGGTTATCTAAATTTCTTTCACATAGTAAATGTTCTCCATTCCATTTGTTAGTACATTCCTATTTCTTTGTTTTCAGACACTTCTTTTAAAATATCACATCAAGTTATTATATAGTAAAAGTGTGCTTATTAAATAGTTTTCATATGAATTCTTCCTTGATAGCTCAGTTGGTAAAGAATCCACCTGCAATGCAGGAGACCCCGGTTTGAATTCCTGGGTTGGGAAAATCCACCGGAGAAGGGATAGGCTACCCAATCCAGTATTCTTGCGCTTCCCTTGTGGCTCAGCTGGTAAAGAATCTGCCTGCAATGCAGGAGACCTGGGTTTGATCCCTGGGTTGGGAAGGTCCCCTGGAGGAGGGCATGGCAACCCACTCCAGGATTCTTGCCTAGAGAATTACATGTATAGAGAGGATCCTGGGGGGCTACGGCCTATAGGGTCACAAAGATTCAGATATGACTGAGTCAACCTAGCACACACACATGAGCTTCTATTCCCTCAAGTATGTAACATAGTGGCAAGTTGAGTCCATCATTCAGTTCAGTTCTGTTCAGTCGCTCAGTTGTGTCCAACTCTTTGCAACCCCATGAACCGCAGCACACCAGGCCTCCCTGTCCATCACCACCTCCTGGATTTTACCCAAACTCATGTCCATTGAATCGGTGATGCCATCCCTCCATATCATCCTCTATCGTCCCCTTCTCCTCCTGCCCTCAATCTTTCCCAGCATCAGGGTCTTTTCCAATGAGTCAGCTCTTCACATCAGGTGGCCAAAGGACTGGAGTTTTAGCTGCAACATCAGTCCTTCCAATGAACACCCAGGACTGATACCCTTTAGGATGGACTGGTTGGATCTCCTTGCAGTCCAAAGGACTCTCAAGAGTCTTCTCCAACACCACAGTTCAAAACCATCAATTCTTCAGCACTCAGCTTTCTTCACAGTCCAACTCTCAAATCCACACATGACCACTGGAAAAACCATAGCCTTGACGAGATGGACCTTTGTTGGTAAAGTAATGTCCCTGCTTTTTAATATGCTGCCTAGGTTGGTCATAACTAACTTCCAAGGAGTAAGGGTCTTTTAATTTCATGGCTGCAGTCACCAACTGCAGTGATTTTGGAGCCCAGAAAAATAAAGTCAGCCACTGTTTCCACTGTTTCTCCATCTATTTGACATGAAGTGATAGGACTGGATGCCATGATCTTAGTTTTCTGAATGTTGAGCTTTAAACCAACTTTTTCACTCTCCTCTTTCACTTTCATCAAGAGGCTCTTCAGTTCTTCTTCACTTTCTGCCATAAGGGTGATGTCATCTGCATATCTGTGGCTATTGATATTTCTCCTGGAAATCTTGATTCCAGCTTGTGCTTCATCCAGCCCAGCATTTCTCATGATGTACTCTGCATATAAGTTAAATAAGCAGGGTGACAATATACAACCTTGATGTGCTCCTTTTCCTATTTGGAACCAGTCTGTTGTTCCATGTCCAGTTCTAACTGTTGCTTCCCGACCTGCATACAGGTTTCTCAAGAGGCAGGTCAGGTAGTCTGGTATTCCCATCTCTTTCAGAATTTTCCACAGTTTATTGTGATCCACACAGTCAAAGGCTTTGGCATAATCAATAAAGCATAAATAGCTGTTTTTCTGGAACCCTCTTGCTTTTTCAATGACCCAGCGGATATTGGCAATTTGATCTCTGACTCCTCTTTTTTGCTAAAACCAGCTTGACCATCATTAACATCATATTAAACTGTTGTTAGTACTTACTCATCCTGCCACAAGTGTTGTTCTTGGTTATATCTCTTAGAAAGACATCAGGTCCTGACATACTCATTGCAATTATACTTCTTTTACCCAGGAGTTAACATTCTTGGAATTAGATTGAAGAATTGTCATTTTTGATGCTATTATATTTCAATCTTTCAAATAAATATAGTCATACTGATGGCATCTATTTAAAGTAAATCATTGTGCTATTTTAGAAAGTGTATGATTTTATTTGAAATAAATTTTGTTGAAAGTTTTTTTTTGAATCCTTTTGAATTAAACCTTTCCTAGTTCTGCATTGGATCCTCTCTTAATGTCAACTGTAATTTTTCCCCAAACTGCTGCAGTCCTCAAAGACCAATTCAAATAGGCCTCCTGTGAAGTGTTTCCCAAATCTGTTCAGCAGAGTCTGGCAGTCCCTCTCACAGTCTTGTATTCATTCCATTATTATTGCACTTAGCACAGTGGAGAGAGTCTATGTATCAGCACGTGGGCTTTCATCATTAGACTTTGGGTACTTTGAGCCAGTGGCTATGGCTTTTATCTCTACACCTCTCAATCTAAGCACAGTGTCTACTCAACTATGAGAGCTCAATAAGTGTTTTATTAGATCTGTTTTTATGATTAAAGTAATGAACGTTTATTGGGAAAGAAAAAATAACTTTAGCAAGTAATGATAAACAAAGATAAAAATGATAAACATGATAAAAGTAAATATATAACTATTACCAATATTTAAATGTGTTTTATTCTTTCATATATATCAGATCATCAGTTTACACTATATATTCTGGTTAATATCTTTTTTGACAGTATTATTGAATACTATAATAATAGTATTATTGAAAATGTGAACTATAAAACTATTCACTATGAAAATATTTGTATAAACTGTGAAAATATTTCACCTAAATAATTATTCAACAAAATCATTTTGGATATTCCAAATAAATACAAAAAGAGAAATAGTTGTGTAATAAATCCCTATGTACCTACCACCTAATTCAATAATTACCAATATTTGCTGAATGTTTTATGTTTTATTATATCTCCATCCATCTTCTCCACTTCCCATATTGGGTTATTTTAAAGAAGATTCCAAGCATCACATTGTTTCATAAGTAAATACTTCAGTATGTATGCATTTCTAAAAGATGAATATTTAGGAAAAAAAGGCACAAAGCCATATCACTCAAAATTATTTTAAATATTTCTTAATACAGAAATCCTGGATTATCTCATCAATGGTTATTTATAGTTAGTTTGTTGAATCAGTGTCCAAAGTCTTCATACTGAGTTTGCTGATTTTCCTTACATTTCGTATAATCATCTGATTTATTTTCTCTTTGTCATTACTTTATAATAGCATTTCAAACCCTGCATCATATTCCATGATGATATAACACAATTTATTCAAACAGTTCTCTATTATTGAGCATTTAGCTTATTTCCAATTTTTCTCCTATTAATTAAACAATGTTCAGATGAATATGCATATAGACAAATCTTTGAGCACACCTAGAATTATCCTATTAGGATTAATTCTTAGAAGTGGAATGCCTCATGGGTTTTTTTTAAAGCTTTTGTTACAGCTTGTCAAACTACTCCTCAAAATGATTGAGTTAATTTACATACCTACCAGTCATATAAGCTATCTATGCCCTCACACCCTCATCAATGCTGCGTAATATTTTTATTTTAAATATCTGCCAATTTGATAGACCACAAAGATATCTTGCTGTTTTAATTTGCATTTTTGGAATAACAGTAAGAAAGAGAGTCCTGAATCTTTGAATCCTTGTTCAGTGCTTACTGTAGCCACAAAACTACTTCTTGGTAAGACCACAAAGGAGAAGTATGTTTTAAAGGAAAGACCCTTTAAAAACAGATTCTGATTACTAGACTTAAGCAGAAATTCTGGCCCTGGTGAGTCTATAACTGCCAATATTAATTTTTTCTTAGTCTTTAGATAAGTTTAAGTGCTTTTAAAAAATGTAGTGGTTCCCTTATTTACTCTCACTAGAATGGTGATGCTTCTCATCTGGGATGTAGCCCCAGATTCACTGTACTGCATCAGGTACTCAGTTCCAAAAGGGCATGGGCCCTAAAGATCCTTTAAACGTTTTGTTGCACACACAAAATATAACCCCTTACAGCAAAGCCAAGTTGTCACCTTGGCATATTCCTGTACAGCCCCTACACTCCTTCTTCCCTGGAATAGAATTCCTGGGAAGTTGGGGTGAGGGTGCTATACATGGAGTAGGAAAGAACTGATTTCCCCTTAGAACACTGATGTTCAGCCAAAGCCAAGCTAAACTTTTGTTTTATCTGTATGATTTTTTGCCATTAGAATATATCTTTTGTGAATCACCTGTTCATGTTTCTTGCCAATCAATAAATGAGGAACACATGAAAGAATGAGTGATCACATTGTAGGTATAACCCTTCAAGCAGTGACAAATCAGCCAAACTGCACCATCTTGTAGTCCATATTTCATTTTCTTGTCAACTTTTATTGGAGGAACTATCCAGTCTGGTAGCCATCTATTTTAAAGCAGGCTTTTATATATAACTTCTTTCTCAGAATTCTTCAAGGTAACTTAAATAGTCAGGGTCTTATCTCTATGTAGCCTTTAAATGAGGACAGTCAAGATCTCATTGGTCTAAAAAGCAACAGATCAAAGATCACAGAATTATTGATCATGGGTTTGCTTCCTTCAGTGTGATGCAAAGAAAAGGGTCTCTCTTTTCTGAAGAATAACCTAACCATGTGCCCTGCATTTTTATTCAATTCCTTTCTTTCATCCAGGCCCTTCCTCCACTCATCTTCTCTCTGTTAGGTCATCAATCTCACTCAGAGAACTGTGGTAGCAAAACCCTTTGACCCATCTTTTCACAACTGACTTGAATATGAAATCATTTTTTTTACACTGTTTAACTTTTCCAAGGGAGTAGGACTCTACAGAAAATGTAGGCTTGAAAATTACAATGGGCTGGCAATTAATGTCTTTATAAACTCATACTGAGCACTATCAACCTATTTATGTAGATAAATAAATAGATAAGGCAGATAGATATATAGATAGACAGATAGAAAGGAAATACTATTCTACAGATCATAGAAAATCCTAAGTGGAGCTCCATGGAACCTAGAAATCTTACATTATTGATAAATATGCTCAGATTTTTTTTTGTAGTCAAATACATTTGAGAAATACCTCCTGCATTTGTTCCACTTAAGATTCATAACACGCATGAATATTAGCATATTAAACGCTTGGAAAAATTTTGCATTAAGAAACCTTACTTACCTCATTTAACTGAAGGTCCTAAAATTTATTTGACTATGGAATAGGAGGGTTTGGTTTGGTTTTTTAATGGAGTGCCCATCAATATTTTCTGCAGAATTATTTGGAAAGGACTGTGATAGAACGTAAGTGAAAGTACCTGGAATTGCATTTCAGAAAATGTTATAGATGCAGCATAGCTTTTAGGTCATTTCCTGTTGCTCCTTACTGCTTTCTCCCAATCTCTCCATCTCCATTCCCAATCCAGGTACACTGGCTCCATTCATATCAGAAGTATTATGCCTCTTTGAACACAAAGTGCTTTATAATATTCCCAAGTCTACTCATTAGCTGTTCACTATATTTAATACTGATCAGTGGAGAAATAACTCCAGAAAGAATGAAGAGACAGAGCCAAAGCAAAAACAACACCCAGTTGTGGATGTGACTGGTGATGGAAGCAAAGTCTGATGCTGTAAAGAGCAATATTGCATAGGAACCTGGAATGTTAGGTCCATGAATCAAGGCAAATTGAAAGTGATCAAACAGGAGATGGCAAGAGTGAACGTCAATATTTTAGGAATCAGTGAACTAAAATGGACTAGAATAAGTGAATTTAACTCATGACCATTATATCTACTATTGCGGGCAAGAATACCTTAGAAGAAATGGAGCAACCATCACAGTCAACAAAAGAGTCCGAAAGGCAGTATGTGGATGCAGTCACAAAAATGACAGAATGATTTCTGTTGATTTCCAAGGCAAACCCTTCAATATCACGGTAATCCAAGTCTATGCCCCAACCAGTAATGCTGAAGAAGCTGAAGTTGAACAGTTCTATGAAGACCTACAAGACCTTCTAGAATTAACACTCAAAAAGATGTCCTTTTCATTATAGGGGACTGGAACACAAAAGTAGAAAGTCAAGAAACACCTGGAGTAACAGGCAAATTTGGCCTTGGAGTACAGAATGAAGCAATAGAGTTCTGCCAAGAGAATGCACTGGTCATAGCAAACACCCTCTTCCATCAACACAAGACAAGACTCTACACATGGACATCACCAGATGGTCAACACCGAAATCAGATTGATTATATTCTTTGCAGCCAAAGATGGAGAAGCTCTTTACAGTCAGCAAAAACAAGACCGGGAGCTGACTGTGGCTCAGATCATGAACTGCTTATTGCCAAATTCAGACTGAAATTGAAGAAAGTAGGGAAAACCACTAAACCATTCAGGTATGACCTAAATCAAATCCCTAATGATTATACAGTGGAAGTGAGAAATAGATTTAAGGGACTAGATCTGATAGACAGAGTACCTGATGAATTATGGACAGAGGTTCATGACATTGTACAGGAGACAGGGAGCAAGACCATCCCCAAGAAAAAGAAATGCAAAAAAGCAAAATGGCTGTCTGAGGAGGCCTTACAAATAGCTGTGAAAAGATGAGGACTGAGAAGCAAAGGAGAAAAGGAAAGATATACCCATTTGAATGCAGAGTTCCAAAGAATAGCAAGGAGAGATAAGAAAGCCTTCCTCAGTGATTAGTGCAAAGAAATAGAGGAAAACAACAGAATGGGAAAGACTACAGAGCTCTTCAAGAAAATTAGAGATACCAAGGGAACATTTCATGCAAGATGGGCTCGATAAAGGAAAGAAATGGTATGGGCCTAACAGAAGCAGAAGATATTAAGAAGAGGTGGCAAGAATACACAGAAGAACTGTACAAAAAAGATCTACACGACCCAGCTGATCACAATGGGGTGATCACTCACCTAGAGCCAGACATCCTGGAATGTGAAGTCAAGAGGGCCTTAGGAAGCATCAATACGAACAAAGCTAGTGGAGGTGATGGAATTCCAGTTGAGCTATTTCAAATCCTCAAAGATGATGCTGTGAAAGTGCTGCACTCAATATGCCAGCAAATTTGGAAAACTCAGCAGTGGCCATAGGACTGGAAAAGGTCAGTTTTCATTCCAATCCCAAAGAAAGGCAATGCCAAAGTATGCTCAAACTACTGCACAATTGCACTCATCTCACACACTAGTAAAATAATGCTCAAAATTCTCCAAGCCAGGCTTCAGCATACGTGAACCATGAACTTCTAGATGTGCAAGCTGTTTTTAGAAAATGCAGAGGAACCAGAGATCAAATTGCCAACATCTGCTGGATCATTGAAAAAGCAAGAGAGTTCCAGAAAAACAACTATTTATGCTTTATTGACTATGCCAAAGCCTTTTACTGTGTGGATCACAATAAACTGTGGAAAATTCTGAAATAGATGGGAATACCTGACCACCTGACATGCCTCTTAAGAAATCTGTATGCAGGTCAAGAAGCAACAGTTAGAACTGGACATTGAACAACAGACTGGTTCCAAATAGGAAAAGGAGCACATCAAGGCTGTATATTGTCACCCTGCTTATCTAACTTATATGTAGAGTACATCATGAGAAACGCTGAGCTGGATGAAGCACAAGCTAGAGTCATGAATGCCAGGAGAACTATCAATAACCTTAGATATACAGATGACACCACCCTTATGGCAGAAAGTGAAGAAGAACTAAAGAGCCTCTTGATGAAAGTGAAAGAGGAGAGTGAAATAGTTGGCTTAAAGCTCAACATTCAGAAAACTAAGATCATGGCATCCAGTTCCATCACTTCATGGCAAATAGATGTGGATACAGTGGCAGGCTTTATATTTTGGGGCTCCAAAATCACTGCAGTTGGTGATTGCAGCCATGAAATTAAAAGATGTTTACTCCTTGGAAGAAAAGTTATTACCAACCTAGACAGCATATTAAAAAGCAGAGACATTACTTTGCCAACAAAAGTCATCTTGTCAAGGCTATGGTTTTTCCAGTAGTCATGTATGGATGTGAGAGTTGGACTGTGAAGAAAGCTGAGTGCTGAAGAATTGATGGTTTTGAACTGTAGTGTTGGAGAAGACTCTTGAGAGTTCCTTGGACCACAAAAGAGATCCAACCAAGCCATCCTAAAGGAGATCAGTCCTGAATGTTCATTAAAAGGACTGATGTTGAAGCTGAAACTCCAATATCTTCGCCATCTGATGCGAAGAACTGACTCAGTTGAAAAGACCCTAATGCTAGGAAAGATTGAAGTCGAGAGGAGAAGGTGACAACAGAGTATGAGATGGATGGATGGCACCACCAACTCAATGGACATGAGTTTGGGTAATCTCTGGGAGTTGGTGATGGACAGGGAGGCCTGGCCTGCTGCAGTCCATGGGGTCACAAAGAGTCGGACACGACTGAGCGACTGAACTGAACTGAACTGATCTTTAAAACATTCTTCCTCACCATAACCTGCAAATTCCCACACATTCCTTCACACTTATACAAATCAGCAAATCAGCAAGATCTGCCAAGATTCCAAGTTTTATACTATGTACATCTTGTTTATCCCATAATTTTATTTGTTTCTTTATAACATTCTATCCACACTACATTATCTATACATCTATTTTCTTCTTTAGACTGTTTTCTCTTAGAAGTCAATGACCAGATCTTATCCATCATTTTATATCTACTGAACAATACAGTGTCTGGCACATAGAAGGCATTCTATTTCTATAAATTAATTTATTTGCTTATCTGACAAACTTACTTTAAGTTGTAAGGAACATAAATAATGCACTCTGTTCTGACTGTTCATCTCCTTGAAATATTTTAAGACTGTGTCGTGTTATCTTTACAGAAAATAAACATGAATAGTTTTATTATTCCCTACTGAAATGATAAAATGTCTGTTTGCCCAAATGTCTTGGTCATCCTGTTAATTTGGCTATTATTGGAGCCATGGAACCATGAACTCTCAGAATTAGATGGGCCATTCAAGTCATCTAGTTCTGCCACTTTCGTTTCTTTATTTACTGAGGAGATTTTTTTGTGTGGTTTCTTTTTTGGCTTTTAAAGAAAACATTTTAAAATGCAAGTTTTATTGTGCATTGTTTTGCATTCATTGAAGTTCATAAAAACAAAGTGACAATCAGTCATAAATTCATGAGCCTCAGGGTTTCATAAGGATGGTGGGTGCATTCTAAAAATTGTTCTCTATCTTCATGGAGGGGAGAAGTGAGCACCCTCATGGGCAAATACAGATATTTGTGAGGAATACCATCAGAAATTCCTTTAGCATCCACAGAGGTTTATACTTCTGTCACTAAATTTTCTTAAAGTTTCCAGGCATATTATTCACCTGACATCATGATGACACATAGAAGGCACAAATGGATATCGCATGCCCATGGATAGTGAAGAAAATTATTCAATTTGCTCTCTTTTAGTCACCCTGTTATTAAGGGCTAGTATATCTGACAAGTCACAAGCAAATCAGAATCTACAATAACTCTGTTTCTTCTTAAATTAGCTAACGTTGATTCTCTTCCCTGCACTTGAGTACTTCTCAACACAGGGTTTGTGGTATAGGCATTAAGTGGTTAACATAAAATACATAATTTAAAGCACACACACATACATATTCATCACTTGTTAACATCTGTTTCTCTGTGGTCTCCCATAGGTACAGATGCATAACAGGAGGGTATGTAAAAACTGGTGATTGCATTTTATATAAAACAAAGAAATATAATGAAACAGTGACTAGAAGGCCTATATGTTACAATTTTCAATATGATCTCTTTAATTAATGTTATAATAAACTCTAAATAATTATAAAAATTGCATTATTTTCTATAAAACATATGTCAGCTTTTTTATCTTAATAAGTGGGTCATTAGCTGGGCTTTAAATGTTATTTCTCATATTAGAAGTGTGTCCTTTCCTCTCTTTCCATCATAAGGACTACATATATTAATTTTTATAGGACAGAACTAGTTCAAACCTTTTAGAAATTGCAGCAGAGTAACAGATGAGGACATGCCCCTGATTTTTCCACCCACAGGCTTGGGACCTTGGTTTACCACTAAAGTTCATGGGTTGGCATCTTACGAAGAAAAAATCAAGAAATCTTCTGTGAACACCTTAAAAAGTTCACAGCAAGGTCAGATTAACCTAAATTTGGTCATGATGAGGCATCTGTAAGGTGAAACAAAGGTCAAATGCATTGAGGACTGATCAGGCCCAGCTCTTCCCATTAGCTAAAATCCACAGGAGTCACAAATGCCTTGGGACCTGGGTCCTGCAGGTCAGAGAAAGCACCAGACCATGCCCTAGAATTCTAAAAAACAATTAAGCATTTTCTGGTTTAATTTCCCCCAGATAATTAGCTCTAGAGGATGCCTTTGAATTTTCTATCCTTTTCTAGTATGCAAATTTTAGCTTGCTAAATCAGTGGTGATCATACTAATAACCACTTTGCGCAAACAGAAGAGCCACCCTTCTATAGCCATTTGTAGTCTTGGTCTGGACACTACTTTGCATAACTCTTTTCCACATTTAGCCATTATTCCAATTTTAGTGTCACTGCCCAACTTTCTACATGTACACCATCTATTACCATTGAAGCAGAAAGGGTGAGCTGAAGAAATGCAAAAATATCAGTGTATAGGGTTTTTGTTTTTTTGTTTTTTGCATCTAAAAAATCTTACCTTACAAAATGTAAGAGAAATAAAGAGAGTAACTGGAAGATGATATGGCATTAAATGAGAGATTTTGGGAAGAAAGTGAGTGTGTGCATGCACATTTGTGCTTTAAGATTAGAGATAAAAGAGCAAGTAAGATAGACAAGAATAGTGTAAGAAGAAAATAAAGGAGGCTTTGGGGAACAGCATTTGACCACGCTGGTACATATCCTTACTGCAGGTAATGTGTCATAAGATTCTGTTTTAATTCAGAGAAATAGAACTTGATGAAATGGACTTTTTAAAAAGCCATTTCTATCTTCAGATACCTAATTCAGCCCTTAGGCATGATTAATGCTCCAGTGGACCTGACCCAAAGTGAAATCATTACAGCCTATGCAGTTTTATGCCTTCAAATGACAGGAAAGTGAGGGATAAAGAGAACTGTATAAATACAATGATCAACCCAAAAGAGAAATTGGAAAGTTTAAAACTCATCTTTGGCTCCCAGGTGGAGGCCATCCATAGATCCCAGCACTGAGGTCAATGAATCTGAGGTTAGTTCACATAGAACAACGCTTCTCTTTAATCCCATGGATCTAGCCCCTACCTACATCCAAGGATGCCCTGGAAAAGCACTTCAGCATTAGTAACAACCTGCAAAGACACAATAGCTATGCTAAAATTTTACGTTAAAATCTTCAAAGATCTCTCACCTTACTCTTGTGAATTGCCCTGAAGAGCTGGGCAGTGTGGGGCACATATTTCCTCAGAGCAGATTTTGTTGACATGAGATTTTCTTGCTTTTTATTCTTGTTTTCTTCTTGGCCCCTCAAACCATAGTTTGTTTCCCTCTTTTGTGTACCCTGGGATTGTTCTTTTCAAACTCCAAACAGTCAATATGCTAGAAAAACCTTCAAATCATGTTCAAAGGTCTACCCAATTAGCCTCACCCCATCCAACCCTAACAACCTAACAACTGTATTATAAACCAACCCCCACTTCATCATTGCAGGGGCTTAAGACTGCTGCTGGGAGCAAAGTAATGTTGTGAAATCTCCTTAGAGTATGGCTGATTTTTAAGGAAATTGGCTCCATCACTAGATAGAAGTTCTCAGAGACTTGAATTTTTTTTTTTTTTTACTATAAATGCTGTAAAAGGGATTCTTATCCTCAGTGAGAGGTTGGACCAGACCCCTAAGTTCCCTTCAATCTCTGAAATTGGAAGTTATGAGTAACCCATGGACAACTCAGCTCTCCCAGTGTAATACATGTTTTTAAAGAGAAGGCTGAGGTGATGAATACTGAGTAAGATGCCAGGGGCCCATTCCCAGCTCAGAAACTGTTGGAGGCAAGACAGATCATGTTTCTACCGCTATTTCCACACCTGACTTAACACAAGCCCCAGGAAGGCAATAATATATCATCTTTTTTCTCAGTCAGGGTCAGATCAAGTCTATAAAGTTCAACAAAAAGCCAGTGTGATCCTCATTTTTCTCTCCTCAATGCACTGCCCAAGTCTCTGGGATTTTGACTCAATTACAACATAATTTAGGGTCAGGAGAAGAAGAGAACGGGACTGCAGTTGATTCTGAAATTGCAATAGAGTTGTTTTCTGAGACATTAGCAACTGGGGACAGTTAGGTCATTTTGGCTTTAACATCTCTACCTCCGGCTTTTGCTTGTTAGTTGTATTTGCTCTGTTGTGGTGGCAACAGTGGTGGCAGCTGTGGGTGAATCACAGCTGCCAACCATACAACTGGAGGTATTGAGGACTGAGGCTGAGATAATAAAGTCAGTGCTTAACAGCTGTGGGCACAGCAGATGTTCTTAAGATGGACTAGAAGGAAGGAGAGAGATGATAGAGAAGTTACTAAAAAATGAATAAGCCTTTACATAGTAGAGCTAATACGATTTCCTCCTTCAGAAAACATGTGATTTGCTCTCCTTTTTCCAGCCAAGCTACTTGAGATGTCATATCCACTATTATCCGAGGCCACTTCTTTTAACAAATGAGATGGGAAATGACATATCTTACAGTCTGGCTCAAGACCAGTCGACCCAGCATTACAAATGATTGCTTATGTTTTCTGAGCATAATTATTTCCTGTGGAGCTACAAGAAGGAGCAGCTTTCAAAACAAGCTCAGTTTGAACTCAGACCTGGAGAGAGTGTGCTCTGGGGTGGGTGTTCCTAGTGTTCTCCAGAGTGATTTGAAATAAAAATAATCTCATGTGGGCCAGGATTTCTATACCTATCATAGAATGCATTTTAGTTCACATGGTTTATAATCTGGAGACTTTGTCAAGGGACTAGAAGACCCAACAGATATTGACCCCTATGCTATGTCCTTCTCAGTAAAATTCTCCATAAAAAGGAACTAATAAGGATATAGAATGTTTAAGGTTGTCTAGAAATGTTAGTCACTCAGTTATGTCTGACTCTTTGTGACCCTATGGACTGTAGCCCACCAAACTCCTCTGTCCATGGAATTCTCCAGGCAAGAATACTGGAGTGGGTAGCCAGCCATTCCCTTCTCCAAGGGATCTTCCTGACCAGGGAAGAATGCAGGTATCCTGCATTGTAGGCAGATTCCTTACCATATGAGCCACCAGGGAAGCCCTGCCAGGAGGCTTCCAGAAAGTGATCAGAGAAGCCAAAGAAGGGAGGGTGTAGTCAGGTATTAAGTTCAATATTAGTAAACTGAGTAAGTGTGTGAAGATTTGTAAAGTTTTATATAGGATTTGTCTGAAGAGCACTGGTGGAAAGCCCAAGTCAAATGGTGTCAAATATCTGACCAATATCAGTGTTTATAAACATCCTTGTTGTAGTAAATATTACTCTATTGGGTGAGCTTAGGGGAAACAAAGACAACCTGCTTCTTTGGTAAACAGATCCCAACTTAAATGTACAGTAGGCTAGTGTGTCTGGGATGTTGGGTTCCTCTTTGACAGGTACTTGTAGGATGACCTCCTTATGGTCTACATTGCTACCTTATTTCTTCTTTCTCCCATCTCCAATGTAATCAGCCTGCTTTACTCACATACCCATGCCCCAAGGAACAGGGTAAGTGGAAGTGCATAGGGAACCATCTCTGGAAGGGAGCATTGGCAAGAGGCAGTAAACTGGCATAGGGACAGGAAAATACATGTTTTTAATGAAAAACATGCATACCTTATATAAATATTTATTCCTAATATGGATTGAGAGTCTTAAAACAGAGGAATTTTCAGAATCACAGATAGCAATTAGGTTGCTTGTAATCTGGCTAACATTCTCAAACACAGTGGATATGCTATGTTGGATTCACAGTATGATAAATAGTTTTGTTCACTCCTTCTAGTGACCCACTAACTCTATATCTTTGTAGCATATATACCTTCCTGAGATACAAGATGTTACCACTAACAGCTTAAAAATATCACAGCAAATCTTAGGAGAAAAAAAAAATGATCACTTATTTACTTGAAATCAGATGAAGGATTTTTTTCTTTGTCATCTTTCCTCCAAACCAAGAGACAGCATTAAACTTTCTACTCTTGGGTTTAGAGACATTTATAATTAAACTCAGAATCACTTCCAGGAAACACAAACTTGAATTCAAAGATATTACCCTGATTCTAATTCTATTAAATGTGACCTTGTGAACATCTTCAAACTTCTGCAAATGACTATACCTAAAAGCTTCCAAATCCACTATGCTTTTTCAGAGATAAAGGACACTCCACATACTATAATCCTAGAAAAACACTGAAGAGTGAAAGGGTATCACCCAAAGCTAGTCTGGTCATGGTTGGATTGTCACCCCAAATTAGTATTCATGAGGGTCCCTCTGACAAATGGAGTTATTATCTACAGATGCTGTAAACATAAATCAGGAGGATATCATCAATAATGTTGTATTCTCTTTGTCCTCATCGTGTTTACAGATCTCGCTTTGAACAGCACATAAATACTTAGAGCATATTGTGGGAAACATGCCACTCATCTTATTAGCTTCCTCTGGCTCCAAGCTCTGACGCTGATCATCCACTGACAGTGTTTGCCAACAACAAAAGAAGCCTATTGATCACAGTGCTTCTCCCTTTGGCAGCCTTTCTGCCCACGATTACCTTGCATCACTTGCCTTAAGTCAAATGTCACAGAACAACTTACAAGGGATGTGTCTACCTAGTAGAGCAAAATGTATTACCATGAGTTTAATTGGAGGAAAATCCTTTGGTATTATGAATTGTTTACAATTTAAAATTTTATTTTTTGGCATTAATGAACAGTCAAAATCAGAGCTTATGTTGTAAGCTCCAAATCCATAAAATTGTTACTCATTAGCAATTTATTTTCTAAATAGTTTGCAGAGTCGCAAATATCTTGGAAGCTGACCCATCAATCATTCTCAGAGTTACTCTATGTATGAACAGTTTTCTCTGCCGGCATTTTCTTTCTATAACAGAGGATCCCTATTGAAATTTCCTGGTAATTTTTCATCTGTAGCATAGTCTTCATTTGTCTTTTTTACTTTGATTCTAGATAGAGGCTATGAAAGGATACAGTCTTTTCGGTTTAAATGGAAAAGAACATAGATTGAGAATTTAGGAATACAACAGGAATATACATCCTCTGTGTGAAAAATAGAAAGGCTTTTGTGGGGTTATTTTCCAGGGGGAAAACAATAATAGCTGCGTCAGGATGCCATAGAGAACAGGTGCTCACATGTAAAGACAGTCATTTCATAACTGATCTTCTCAACACTTTATAGTCTACACTCTGTTACCTATAATTTGTAAGGTGTATATTAGACCCTTTGGAGGGACCAGCTGTCTACCTTGATCTAATAAGGAGCAATGTTACCTCACTGAAGCATATCCTGTGTTTGGGCTGTTAGTGTGCACCTTCAGGACAGTGTCTATTGACATGTCTCATGAAATATGTGGGTATTCAACCCTCTTTACTCAATTACCTGATCCTTGTTTGTGCCCTTGGGTAAATATTGAATCATCACCTGCTCTATCTTGTCTACTTTCGCTTGCTTGGCTCTACTATGTAGGTTAATATTCGATGCAAGTTTCTGCTATTTGAATTCCCTGCCTGACTTTTCTTCCTTTCCTTCCAGTCCCTGCCCTCTACAATTCACCACCTTTTTTTTTTTTTTTTTACTTTTTCAAAATGTATTAAGGGACATTGGTTTATAACATTATATGTTTCATGTGTACAACGTGATGTACCAGCTTCTGTATACATTACAGTGTGCTCAGCGCCAAAGTTTAGTTTCCATCCATCACCGCACAGTTGACGCTCTTTACCCTTTCACCACCACCCTTCCCCCCACCAGTGCCACTTGTCTTCTGGTGACGGTTAGGCTAGTCTCTCTATTGTTTTTGTTGGGCTTGGTTCATTAACGTATCTTGTTTGTTTTGCTTTTTTTATATTCCACATTTGAGTGAAATCACACAGTAGTTGTCTTTTGCTAGGTGATTAATTTCACTTAGCATAATACCCCCAAGGTCTATTCATGTTGTTGTAAATAGCAAAGTTTTGTTTTTTATGGATGAATAGTATTTCTTGTGCCTGTGTCTGTGTGTGTGTGTGTACCCATCACAGCTTTATTCATTCACTTGCTATTTTAAATAACACCTAGATGATGAACATAGGGGTACACATATCTTTTGAATTAATATTTTCATATTCTTTGGATAAACATCCAGAAGTGGAATAGCTGAATGGTAGGTGTAATGTTAATTTTGTGAGGGGTCCCCATACTGTTTTTTATAGTGGCTGTACCAGTTAATACTCCCAGTGTATAAGGGTTCTCTTTTCTCCACATTTTACCAACACTTATTTCTTGTCCTTTGTGATAATAGACATTCTAATAAGCATTCAGTGATAGCTCATTGTGGTTTTGATTAGCATTTCCATAATAATTAGTGGTTTAATCTCTTTTCACATGCCAGTTGGCCATCTGTATATCTTCTTTGGAAAAATATCTGTTCATCTCCTTTGCCCATGTTTCAATCAGGTTGCTTGGTTTTTGTTGTTGTTGAGGGGTATGAGTTATTCATATATTTTGGATATCAACCCCTTATCAGAGATAGGTTTTTCAAACATATTCTCTCTTTTGGTAGCCTACCTTTCCGTTTTGCTGATGGCTTCCTTTGCTGTGCAAGAAGCTTTTTAGTTTGATGTAGTTTTATTTATTTTTGCTTTTGTTTCTCTTGCCTGAGGAGACATATGCACAAAGATATGCTAAGACTGATGTCAAAGAGTCTATGTTTTCTTCTGGGAGTTTTACGGTTTCAGGTCTTATATTCAAGTCTTTAATTTATATCGAGTTGATTTTTATATATAGTACAAGATAGTGGTCTAGTTTTATTCTTTTGCATATGGCTGTCCATTTTTCCCAAAGCAAGTTTTTCTTAATCTGATCTGTAGGCCCTAAGAAACTGTATGCTTAGCCAACTGACAGCATCCACTGAACAACTTTGGCTCACAACCACCTAGCCACATCTATATAATGGTGTCCCTGGAGAAAAAAATGTGTTTAATAGTATTAAAGCAAGAGACTTTGAAGTACGGGCTTTGACTGAGAACAGGAACTGAAGAATTGAAAATTGTATTTCTAGGGGTCATGTTTAACTAAAAACGCTAAGTCTCCCCAAAGTCATAAATATGACTGAAATGGAAAGCTTATGAAAGAAATTTCTGCCTAACCTGCTGAGTACAAACTAAAAGAAATACTTCATTAAACAAGGATCTCTTGAACTCTCCTGGAAGCTGCTGAGACTCCACATTTTAAACACAAAATAAGAGCATTGGTGTCATTCAAGAAAAGACATATTTTCTAAGTCTCTGTACCATTCATTAAATACCTATTATGTGCTTGACTATTTTCCTTCATTTTCTCATATTTGCTGTCCATGTTGTTTCTTTCTTGAACAGGTAAAGCAACTTCCCACTAATTTCTCATGGAACTCTCCTCTTTGAGCTCCTTCTCTTCCAAGAAGTCCTTTCTAAACTACCACATGTCAGCTAGTTTGAACATCAATAATTTTTCAACTGGTTTATACCGAACATGTCAGCTCTGGACTCCTGAACCACTATGTATTATTAATTTTGCCTGCCAAGGCCTTGGTCTATCTGATTCACTGATTGAATCATTCATTAATTTATTTATTCACTTAGAAAGTAATTGAGAGAGAAGCATGAGTCAGACTGTACACCTGGACTCTTTTAGTCAGCAACACAAAATAATCAAGGCTAGCATAATCCCTGGTATTATCATGGATTTTATTTTTCCCTTTGTCTTTCGCAAACAGTAATGACTTAAGCAACCAGGGCTTTAGACCCTGAGGATGGAATAGGATCAAGACTCAAGCTCCAACTGTGAAAATAATGCATGCTACCCTGGCCCCTGCAAAATCCAGCTTCTTCATCTACATCTTTTCTTTTCCAAAGAATATTTGGTGAATAACTGAAACAATTGCAGAGATACATATTGAAGCTTCTTTGTAAATTCTGGGTATTATTGTCACTATAATTAGGCTGTGTGCGATATATGGAAATCTTGATTAGAGTACTGCTTTTTTCAAAAGCTAATTAGCTTGCCCAACAATATGTTTCCTGGATTTGTTTTCAGAGGGTTGTTTTATATTTTCTTTTCACTCTTGTCCCCAGAGCTAATGAAATGAAGTGTCCTCAAAAAAAAAAAAAAAAAAAGACTCAGAACCCTGAAGTGTGAAAGACACTGAGTGAAACTGGTGAGGGGACGTTTCCCCTGAAGTGGCTTGGGATAAGTGTAATCCCTGAGCTGAGGAAAACAGGCGACTAAGTTTGAAACACAGTGTCCAGGGACACTCTCCTGTGATATGTGAGGGGCAGAGAACCACCCAACCCCATGGTTTCATCTGTAGCATGACTTTAAGAATCTTCCCTCCCAACCAATGCTTCTCCTTTTGCTCAAATGCCTTGAAGACTTATTGACATTCCATGGACTCTGTGCCTGCCTAGCATTTAGTTGACCTATATCTCTATCATTTTCTATATTTTGGCCACTCAAGGCATGTGGGATCTTAGTCCCTGACCAGGGATCAAACCCGTGCCTCCTGCAATGGAAGCATGGAGTCTTAACCCCTGGGATCGCCAGGAAGTCCCCTATTATTTGTTTGGTATGTCTGTTTCCTTCACTAGACCAGGGTCTCATCTAATCTTTTTTCCTGGTTGAAAGAAAGGAATAAAAAAAAAATTACTTGTTCCTTAAGTCACTGGTTCTTAAACTTTCTGGATCTCAGATCCATGAGCCTATTGCAAGTTGCAAATGACATGTCTATATACATGGATGATTCATAAAGTTTCAGGAAATTTATGGACTTCTTCTACTCCTCAAAACACAAACACTTGCTCCAGAAATATCTTTGCATTATTTCTTCTCCAAAATCGTTGTGAGAATTTGGCATGAGCTAATCAATCAAAGGCAATCATGGTTCTGCATCTGAGTTTTGGTGAGACACAGAAGAATCTAGTTGTTGTTTAAATCCCATGGGAAAGTGACCAGCACTGTCTTCAGGCTATAAATCTTCACTTCTAAAATTAACAGGAGGATACATGAACTGTGCCAGCACATGGGGTCACTGTGTGAACCCCACAGAGGTATGGATAGAAATGCTGGGAGGAAAAAGTCTAGACTCTTGCCTTGGTTGAAATCATTTCTACAGGAAATTCTCACTGGTGGCTTCAATCCATGTTTTGCTGTTACCACCACCAATGCACTTGTCATGTAATTCTCCACTGTACATGTGGAATGGTTCTCAATAGATATTAGGGTTGGAGGATAATATAAAAATGGCTCAGGAGCTTCTTACTAAAGGGCACATACCCCATGTCTCTCTCGCAAGAGCAGAGAGAACACGTAAGGAATAGGGGCTGCTGTATTGAGAGAAGTGGCTTCCTGGGGCTAAGGAATCCTGTGCTACTTCTTCAGATGGATGAGTATTTCTAATGAAAATAATTTCATGAACTTACAGAGAAATTTACTGAGAACGTCATATTTGCAAGGCATTACCCTAAGCTCTTTGTATTATCATGTTTAATAGTCACAATAATCCTATAACAGTAGATATAACTATTTCCATAGTTTGCAAATGAGGAAATGGAAACACAAGTTCACACAGTAAGCAGCAAATCCAGACTGTCTGACTCCAGAGTGTGTGTCTGGAATCTCCTTACTACTTGCTGCCCTGGATAAAGATAACCACTCTGCCCCCGCCTCAGTCAGGTGAAAGCCCAACCATGACAGGACTCCAGCTGGAAAGGCAGCGGAGCATCCATCCGTCCACAAGAAGTAGCCCTGTCTTCTGAATCCCTCAATTATCTTTCACCCTCCCTACCTCCTCTGTCACTTCCCCTAACTTTGCCCATGATTAGAAAACGCACATCCTCATTAAAGTCCATCTCTCCATCCTGTTGGCACAAATTAAAACTAGCAGTGGCCCGTGCAGTGAACTCAGTGGGATCCCAGCTAATCATTTTTGTAAATTGAAAAATAGACTTCTTTCTCCATAAGCACCATCTGTACCTTCAGGACATTCTTCTTAACACTTTCTCTCCTGGACTATGCATTTCCACTGAAAATAACCAGAAGCAAATATCTCAGAGGTTCCCATTTATCTGACCTTCATGATTTTTCTAAAGGGCTTCAGGCAGCCAGAAGCTTCTCTGGCCATCACAGCAAAGTGGTAGAGTTTGTAAGAGGCATGCTACTATTTCCACATGATAGATGAGATTACAGAGATGTGAAAATGATATGCCCCTTCACTGAGCAAAAGTTCTGGGTACTCACTATGTAACAGGCATTACTCTAAATTCTTCAGATACAGTCATGAGCAAAACAGTGAAATTGGAAACTCCCTGACTGCACAGAGAATGCATTCTAGAAAAAAACAGGCAAACAGTTATGCCATACAGTATTCATCAGGCATCGTTCTAAGATTATACACAATATGTGCCTGCTTGTTTGATCTGCAAATAGGCAGTTACTACCATCATCCCTGTTTGCAGTTGAGGAAACTGAGACCCAGAAAAGTTAAACACTTTTTCCAGCTCACATGGCTAATAAGAAGCAGAGCTGTCTGTCCAACAGTCTGGTGCCAGAGTTTATGCTCTTAACTACCATTTTATCCCATGCATTGTCATCAGCTGGCTAGTGGAGAGACGTCTAAGACACATCCGGTGGCTTTCAGCACAGGACTAACTTCCTGGGAGAACAGACATGTACACTTATTAAGCTTGATAAACTCTCTCCAGAAAATGATTTACTTTCTGTTTTTCCATATAGGTCATGGCCAAGTATATTGGGCTTCTGCACACATTCATACCTGGCTCAAATCCAGGCTCTCCCACGTGGCAGCTGCAAGGCCTGGGCAAGCCCAAACCCTCCAAAACAACACAAATGTAGCACTGTATCATACATTTGTTTTACCAATTAAAGCATATATATGTATCAAGACCTTAAACTGGGTCTAGTATAAAGACTAGTGTGCTGGTTTAGTCGCTAAGTCATGCCCAGCTTTTTCAATCCCATGGACTGTGGCCCGCCAGGCTCCTCTGTCCATGGGATTTCCCAAGCAAGAATACTGGACTGGGTTGTCATTTCCTTCTTGGGGGGATTTTCCTGACCCAGGGATCAAACCCACATCTCCTGCATTGCAGGTAGATTCTTACTGCTGAGTCACCTGGGAAGCCCCCTAGTAAAGAATAAGCACTCAAAATATTGACATTATTATCTAACATATTCAAATGATGGATCCGTAGACTTCTCCAATGACGTCCTATCTGCCTCTCCCATTTGGGAGATGCTGGAACTACAAGGAAACTGAGTCTATCCTAGATCTTTACAGGGATTCAGCTCCTAGACAATATAGCAGGAAATTCCAACAATGGTCCTAAGCGACAAAGATCACCTGAGGTCTGAAATTCCTAATCTAAGAGCTTTGCCATTGAGGAAAGTATCAACTATTCCATCACCATGTCTTACTAGGTTTTCAAACCATGAGCAAAAACTGGTTAGAACTTGATTAAATTCATTGATTCAGTAAAGTTTTTTTTTCTGATATATTGGGTGAAGGGCATAATTCAGACTGATGATAATGATGGTTGTGATGATGATGGCTATGGTTTTGGGGGCATCTTCTGCACACCAGGCCAACAACAAGTGCTTCACACTCACCATCTCATGAATACCAATAATATTCTTGCAATATTATCATCCTGATTTTAAAGATGAGGAAACAAAGCTTAACAGGGACAAGTCCTGTGTCCAAGATGACACAGTAATAGAAGCACAACCAGGCTCAAACCCCAAGACTGTCAGACCACAAAGCCTCTTTGAATTTTTCTTATTCTTTAGGAACCTGTTTCCCCAATCCTCAGGAGCTCCTCACAGAGACAGGTATGTGGCTAGTCCCCTGACCCCAGAAGCCAGTGCAGGTGTCATGGGTGCCTGGAGAGAGAGAGAGAAGAACTCTCTCTCATGAGTGCCATTTAGAGAGAGAGAGAACTGCCCACTCCAGGCACCTGTAGTCTTCGAGGGCTCTCCCTGCAGTCATGGTCTTGAAGCCTTCAGTGCTAAAGAAATTCACCTAATCAGAAGTGATCTCTAGTCAGTGAGGGACAGGAATCAATGGATGTGCACCTAAGCACCCCTGCTCCTTGGCAAGACAACACTGAACAGCATTCTATGGGATTCCTCAGAAGATTTGCTGGAACACTGAGCCCTCAATGGTAACCTGCTCATTTAACACACTCATTATTTGCATGGCACTCCTCCCTGTGATAATTGCCCCTCCCCCAGCTATGTTTCCTGAGCTCATCACCTAAATAAAGTACCAGCACCCATGTCTTGCCTTAGCATCTGATTCTGAAGGAACACTATCTAACACAGAGTGGAAGAGAACTCTGGTTAAGGACACTGCCGTATCTTCCGGAAAAATTAGTAAAGAAGTCTTTGCAAGTAGCACATAGTCACTTTTTTTTCTTATGTCCTTATTACATACTGACTCTGGCTGATTAAACAGTCAAATGTCAATCTAGGTGCTGATGGCATTGAGCTTAGTGCTATCAGCAGGCAGTGAAAGAAATGTCAGACCTGGAGCCTGTCCGGGGAGGTTTATAGTCTGCAGGGAGACAAGGATGGCTCTCATGCTGCAATTAGAGAATGAGATAAGACAGTCATAATCAGCTGTGAGTTTGAGAGATAGCTGCTCTGCTGGCTTTAAGACTTTAGAGACAGCAGGGAAGGGTAAAGGCACTAAATAATGCAGGTCTCTCCAGATGTGCTGCAGGTGGGTTTCCAGTGTTCTATGGTTTACAAGATGTAAATTGCCTCTGCTCTTTGGTTTCCATCAACTCCAGCCACAGCAAGTTAAGCTCAGCATATAGAAGCATGGGATTCCAGGAGAAGATTAATGAAGCTCTCAAAGGAAGAGTTTCAAGTATACCAGGGCTCAAACATTCCTTCTGCAAGAGCTCGCTGGAGCTCTATCATGAAGCATGTCCTCTAAGACAGCCATAAGGTGAAGGGTCAACCCACCATATATAGGGAACTATGTGCAGAGCTGAATTCATGTCATGCGTGCGTGTTCAGTCATGTCCAACTCTGAATCTAGGCAAATCCTAAACTTTGCTCACCCCAGAGTTCCCAGTCAAGTTATATGGGAAGTGAATTAGTCTTGGAAAATTCCTGCAAATGGGATTTATACTGAAAGCACAGCAGTGAAAAAATGGGGACATTCACATTTGATTTCAGTCTCATAGGCCATGGATCATTGTAATTCTGGCTCTGTGGGCAAAAGGACTGGGTAGTGTCACCAGTCCAAGCCCGAGTCTGATGTGTGAAGTTTTTAGGTTGGTTTCAATCCAAGGACTCCTCAAGGAATCTCTAGTGAGATTCAGGCACAGAGTGAAGTGCTTCACGTTATACCCCTAACCCAGACAACAAACTCATCAAGTAACACCATGACCATTTCTCACTGATGCTCAGAATGTTACATAGCTAGAAGAGCTAGTCAAGATTTTCAATAAATCTAATCCAGAGCCTGTGGTCCTCACCACATTCGGCAAATATATAATACTGGATGGTTTTGTACATGTGGGGTTTTGTGGCTGTAGGAAAGTATGCTTCATATAAAATGCATGGTATATGTACACATATTCATGTATCTACAATCACTAATATATTTCACTCAAAAAAACAGTTAGCTTTCAACTGGCAAACCAGCACACTAGTGCTTTTCAAATGCTTTGTCTGATGCATAAGATACAACTGACCTGCTTCATGCATAAGAAGCAAATGAACGAAAGGTTTAGAGTTATGTGAGTCTTTTTTTTCCAAAGAGTTCCCATGTTCACTAGCTAAAATGCAATGCTCTTATTCAAAGCAATATGATCCAGGAGCAAAGATGCTGGAGTTTCTCCTGTTGTGTTTCTTATGAAATTGCAGCAGTGTAGCTCAGGCAACATTTTCATGTTGCTACTGAATAAGGAAAAGGAGACAATGTTTTATTAAATTAATGAGGCTTCAGGATTCGCTAAGTTTTCTTTTCTGCTAAAGGCATCCTCTCTTATAACAATTTTCACTTATTTGGATCACCTTCTTAAAAGTAATTTCACATAGATTTTTCTATAGAAGTTATGTAAAGTTGGCAGGGCATTATAATGCCTATTTACAGCAGGGGAAGAATAGAAGAAAATCAAAGAAGTCACAATGCTTCTGAACACTATTCAACTAATAATGGAGTTAGAACTTACTTCACAGTGTGTGTGTGTCTGTGTGTTTCAGTGTCAGTCAGACACACATTTACTGAGCACTCAGACGGGGTTCCAGACAATGTGTCTGGATGCCTGAGTAATGGGCTTTACACCCAAATTGTGGAGGAAAGCATGCAAAGAACAATCTTTCAGAGTCACAAGTGTCATAAAAGAGATATAAACAAAATATCATAAGAACATGGACAAAGGAGAGAGTAACTATGTCTAGGGATGGGAAATCAGATGAATTTTCTCAGAGCTATTTTACTCAGTGCTCGATAAGAGCAGAATTTGGACAGGCAGAGAAACTGGGAAGATAGGATCCTCTGCAAATGATAACCACCTGAGGTCAGTGAGGATGCTCAGGAGGTGGGTGTTGTAGGATGGCTGGAGTTAAGGAAAGGTGAGGACTAAGGTGGGAGTGAAAGAGCAACAAGGCTAATAGCACACCTCCAAGGTACACTGAAGAGTGTGGACTTTCTTTGACAGGAATTGAAGAAGGATCACAATTTCCAAGTAAAAGTGAAATAATAATTTTTGTGAGAGGAATGGGGAAGGAACTGTAACATGTTGTTGGGGATGTCATGAGTGACTGAGAAAGCATCACCTCCTCTATGATTCAACCCTTGATACTCCCCTCCCCTCAGGTTAGAGTAGCTGCTTTTCCTCTGTGATTGACAAAACCGTCCCACGTGCCCATAACAGCACTTAGCATATTGTGCTTCACTTTACCTGTATCTGTATCTGTCTCAATTTGTCTTCTCTCTTTCTCTACATCACTAAAAATTAGTCCATGAACAACTGGAGACAGTAACTGTATTTTGACGCAGTTAATCTTTATATCCAAGCACTCAGTATATTGATTGGCTCACAGTAAGTGCTCAACTAAACGTCTATTGGGTTTCATTGAATGGAATCCATAGGAAAGGAGACAAGAACAGATGAAAACAATGATGTCTTTTTGGTATAGTGAAAGTAGTTCAGAAATTTCATATCTGATGATCATTATTTTCTCAGCGTGATAGGAAGAAAAGTCAGCTATTGTGAGAGAAACATACATTATGTAAATTTCTTACGGAAATCAGTAAAACTTTAGACCTCAAAAAAATGCAGAAAAAAAGTATAAAGCAGAAATGAGGTTGGGTGAGGAAGGCATTTAAAATTTCAGGTAATGTACAGATGAGAACAGAAATCATTGTTGTAAAATGGATCATTTAGGTTTGGTTAAATGACTTGTTTCTAAAGAAGAAAGATGATTTAATGACCTCATAGTGGGTATCTACTACACACCTTTAGTTCAAGTGGCCAAAAGAACTGAGGATGCTGGAGGAAGAGTGAAATATGATACATAGACAGGGCAGAAAAGAAAGAGAATGTGGAGTGATACTTCACTGGAAATTTTTAAGGGACTGACTCTAAAAAAATGAAGAGGGTAAAAACCAAGTTCGGTAGATAATGGAAAAAGATAGGGTTTTAAGACCATTGAAAAGGCAGATACATGGGAGCCAAACAGATCTTGGTTCTACCTCTCCACTACTATATATTAGCTGTGACCTAACTTGAATTTACTAACCACTCAGTTCAGTTCAGTTCAGTCGCTCAGTCGTGTCCGACTCTTTGTGACCCCATGGACTGCAGAATGTCAGACCTCCCTGTCCATCACCAACTCCCAGAGTTTACTCAAACCCATGTCCATTGAGCCAATGATGCCATCCAACCATCTCATCCTCTGTCATCCCCTTCTCCTCCTGCCCTCAATCTTTCCCAGCATAAGGGTATTTTCAAATGAGTCAGTTCTTCGCATCAGGTGGCCAAAGGATTGGAGTTTCAGCTTCAACATCAGTCCTTCCAATGAACACTCAAGACTGATCCCCTCTAGGATGGACTGGTTGGCTCTCCTTGCAGTCCAAGGGACTCTCAAGAGTCTTCTCCAACACCACAGTTCAAAAGCATCAATTCTTCCATGCTCAGCTTTCTTTATAGTCCAACTCTCACATCCATATATGACTACTGGGAAAACCATATTCTTGACTAGACGGACCCTTGTTGGCAAAGTCAAGTCTCTGCTTTTTAATATACTGTCCAGGTTGGTCATAGCTTTTCTTCCAAGGAGTAAACATCTTTTAATTGTTGTCTGAAATGGTAACTTCTGTGAATTTCAATGCCAGGGCCCCTCACCCTCTGGCTTCTAGTTATTTTCAGCTGTTTTGAGACATCAACAGGAAACTGAAAGGCGGAGAAGAAAGAGGTCATGGCATTTATCCCTTGGCTGGCTTCCTGTCACATTGCAAGTTGCTGGCGACAGTGTTTCTAAGACCAGAGCACCTGCCATGCAAAGCTTCTCATAGTTGCAACTCTCTTTCTCCACATCCCTGCTGGGTAAAGAGACTATAAAGAACAGTATTTAAGCTTTTTTTTCTGATAGGTCGACTATCTTGCAAATTTTTAAAGGCATCATTTTGAGCATCATTTGTCACTGTTCAACTCACAAAAACCATAGATTATTTCATAGAGATTTAACTGACATGGCTCTATCACTTTCTTCAATATGCGTATGGGTGTGTATATATATATATATATATATATATGTTGCTGTGTTGTAGTGTGTTGAAATAAACCATATTGTTTTTTTCCTTTGCTGACACTTTCTCTTCATCTTTAGAAGGAAATTTAGCTAAAATCAAAAGTCCAACCACTGAACCGAAACAGAGATCCTTAAATTCTGGTTAATTGAAGTTGACAGAAATATACCTGCTGAGAAAGCAAAATAAAACATTTCCCACGGAAGTTCTGCCTAACAAAAATTATAGGATTTACAAATAATGCGTAGAAGAAAAGCAACCTGCAGGATGTGGAGAATATGAAGCAGTAAGTTTTTCTTGACTCTGGGATATATTTTAGAGAAAAGGAAAAATCCCCGTGCTCCTGAGTTACTGTCGATGCAATTATGTGAGCCTTACGTAAAACCAGCATGGCAAATGCAGTCGGCTCTGCCTGATGCCGCCTTTGTTCAAAGTGCACCTGGGGAAGTGGGCCTGGCCAGCCCTTCGCAGCTCACCTCACAGCGGCTGTAATTTGTGGTGCTGTGAAGCACACAGAAAGCCTAAAAATAAATTCTGTCACCTTCGAGTATTCTTGCCTCTTCACATTCACTCAGGTTAGTTTCACACTTCTCTCTACATACTCAGGATGACAATGCCAGGGCAGTCATCAATTCGTTATTAATAAGAAAGCATTTTTCAACCTCATCACAAGTATCAAATATTCATCTTTTTTTACACAGAAGGCCAGGTTCCTTCCTGACAGCAGACAGTGGCTTAGTTGGATTTTGCTCAACTATTTTTTTTTTTGAAAGAGTACATACAGTAATTATGATGATTTTTATTATAAGCATCAGATGAGGAATTTTTTTTTAATTACAAGACATTTATGTGGAAGAGACTGACTAGATGATATCTAAGATTTTAAGTCGACCCCCACCCAACCACACACAAACCACATGAAAAATGTGGGAAATGCATTTCTATAGCAAATGACTATACAAGTGCTATTAACAAACCAGAAGATTTCAGGACTTCCTGAGAAAGAAACCAGAACTGGATCTATGTAAAAGCAACCCTGGGGGAAGCAGATGAAGACTGCTGTGGAGCCAGGGGCAGGGCTGGGAAACTTCAAACCCAGATGTAACAGAATCAAAGAGGTGTTTCAGAAGAGCTGGTCCTTAAACGGGTGATGATTCAGAGAACTCTACAGAACAGCTAAGCCAAGTGGTCCTTTCTGGCTTGAGTGCAGCAGAGGGAGGCAGAGGTATTTTCACCTTCACTAAGGCAAGCAGAGGGCTACTCAGCTGATGAAGAATCCACCTGCAATGCAGGAGACCTTGGTTCGATCTCTGGGTTGGGAAAATCCGCTTGAGAAGGGAACAGCAACCCACTTCCGTATTCTGGCCTGGAGAATTCCATGGACTGTATAGTCCACGTGGTCGCAGAGTCGGACACGACTGAGTGACTTTCACTTCACAAGGCAAGTAGAGAGATGCTGCAGGACCAGGGCTTTACCCCTGATAGCTCTGAACCCCCAGAGAGAACCTGGCACACCCAGGAGTTGAGTGATTACTACCCTCTACCTCCGGCAAGTCTGTCCTTCCGATGGAATAACTGAAGGCAAACCAGACAGTACAAAGTCATCACCTGTTCAATGGCAAAGTGGCAATCATGAAGGCAAAGTGAGAAAACAACTAAGATTACACACACGTGACAAACAGTATCACCAAAATTCATTAGCAGTTCTAATGCCCAAAGTAATTAGCAGAACACAGAGAATAGGCATTTCCCATCTTACAAAAGTAATTATTTTATTTAAAAAAAAAACTTTCAGGAAATTGTTCTTGTTTCAATTACTGAGCTTCTAAGTTGGCACAACTTGATACTAACAGTGTCAAATCCCATTTAAATGAAGATTTGTGTCAACGGTTCATATTAGTTATTACTATGTAACCTAACAATATGCTTTTTTGAACTTTTACTCTATAATTTGGCTGATTATGCTTTTTCCATAAACTGTTTTAAGGATATTAGAAACTGTACACATGAGCAAAGCATTTGGCCCAAAGATTAGAAAAGTCAAACTCTAATTTAAAGGTTCAATCAATTTTTATGGGACAAAATGAATCAATGGAAATAATACAAGTGATATTACACTTTCAAACAAGTAATTGTATTACAATGGTCATTTTTATCACTGCTATAGATTGTGCAGCTTTGAGTAGTTTTGGTCAAGCACATAATACAACACAAAACAACTGAAAACCTGGGAACATTTTCTGGTACTCTGCTGCTCATGAAGTACAAGAAATTCAAATTCAAAACACTGTTTATTGGCTGATTTTTGAGAATCCTTAACAATCAAACAGATGTATGTTGAGGTATACTGTATATAACTGCCATACTGAGAATCACAGCACTCAGGCTGGGCCGAACATACATACATAGACAGAAAATTAGTTCCTGGGAAGATATAGCCAAGAAATTTTTCTATATTCTACAGTTCCGCATAAAAGGAAAAATAGATGTAAAGTCTCACAGTGAAATTAAAAGACAATAGAGAAGATACCCAAAAATTGGGGCTAGAAACAGCAAGGAATAGAACAGGAAAACGTCAACAAATAACTGGAAAAGATACAAATCTTCTGACTCAAAGACCAAGCAGGATTTTTTTTTTTAATGGTATGTAAACAATCCAATGTCTGAAAATGATGGGTTAGAGAGAGACAAGCAAGCAAAGGAGAAGGGGGGAAAAGATGATAAGATAGAGTTAAAATAAGATTAAATGGGTAAGAAGGACCATAAACTAGACAGAGTAAAACATACAAAGTGATCCACCCGAAAGGCTATAACATCCTAAAATATTTTTCACATGGCTATATCACTTTGAAATATTTCAAACAAATCTCATAAAAAATAGAAGAAAAAAACTGAAAAATCCATAACTGCTGTTGGAGAATTTAATGCCGTCTCCCAGTATTGGACAAAATAGATAGATAAATAAAAGTAAATAAGGGTATCAAGGATTAAATAAAACAATAACCTTGTGAATGAAAAGTTCTACCATGCAAAATAAAGCTCTATACCCAGCAAATAGAAAAAAGTAAATAAACATTCCTTCAAGTGCACATGAAACATGTACCCATACATAATGGCTATAAAAAAGAGCTCAATAAATTACAACTGTATTCTCTAATCACAATACAGCAAAAATATAAATTAAGCATATCTTAGACTATCTATAGAATCTATCATTTTGCAAAGTTTTATATTATCTTTTAAACAACTATTGGGTTAAACAGGCAATCGAAACAATTTGGTTAGAAAGAGAGAGCTTGAAAACTGTATTTACAAAGCACTTTACAAAGAAGTAGAAAAATCTCTTTCCATATTAAAGAACAAATTTGGAGACACTGGTGGGGCTTATGGACAGTTAAATTTTTTGTCTGACCCTAACCTCCCATCATGGTGCCTCCGAAAACAAAAACAAAAAACATAATAATCAAGCAAGTTAAAGTGACCAGCTCTGGCGAAAGGACCATTCTCATGTACCATTGATGGACTGTGCATTGGTAAATCTTTTTAAAGGGCCATCTTTTGGTATGTACAATGATTTAAAATGTGTATACTTTTTGATCAAAAAGTACTACTTCTAGAAAACTAACCTAAAGTGATATTCATACAAGTATAAATATTATATAGTTCAGAACATTCTTTGCAGTATTACTTGTACTATCAAATAATAATAATTAAAAAAAAAACTGTAATTCATTAGAGAAATAGTTACATAAGGGACCTGTCACCTTTGTTAGGGGCTATGAGTCATATACTCTTCTATTTTATTTTTTATTTATTTAGTAGTGAAGTAGAACTACATCTTCCAACATGGTAGCAAATCCACGACACAGTATTGAGTAGAAAAATACAAGTTATATAATACTGCACACAATGTGAGTTCATTTACTTTGAAAAGATATGTATTTCTATTTGTAGTCATATAGAGAGGTAGATGGGCTTCCTACGGTGCTAGTGGTAAAGAACTGGCCTGCCAATGCAGGAGATGCAAGAGACACAGGTTTGACCCCTGGGTTGGAAAAACCCCCTAGAGGAGGGCATGGCAACCTACTGCAGTATTCTTGCCTGGAGTATCCCATGGACAGAGAAGCCTCATTGGCTAAAGTCCTTAGGGTCGCAGAGTCAGACACGACAGAAGCAACTTAGCACTTAGCACATAAAGATAGATAGATAGATAGATATGAAGAAACTGGTAAGATGAAGTTATGATAGACACATTTAAAGACAAAGAAAAAAATCAAGAGAGTATAAAGTGAAATGTTAAAATCTATACTTCTTGGCATGGGTGTATTTAGAGGATTCTTAGGAGGAATTTTCACCTCTGGATTCTGAACTTTTACATATCACCTGGATCTTAAACAGTGAAAATATATCCATATATGAATTCTGAATACAAGTGAAAAAAAATATATAGTGTCATTTGAAAACTTTAGAAAATACGAAATAATAAAAAGCGGAACAAAAATTACTCAAAATTCTATAGAATGCACCTATAGAAACCATAGTGTACATTATACAGATTGTTCTATTTGAAAATCTTTGAGCTCATCTTTATGGTCCATTCTGTTTGTGTTGAGTCGCCCTTGTCTTTCATGTCTTAAGTCAGAGCCCTGAATAGTGACAACCGATACTCAGAATAATGATGATAATAACCCACAGGAGCATCAGGCATGACAGAAATACCCAATTTCTTCATTAAACTCCACTTAACAAAGTAATGAAGTGGATTAAGACATTTTAAAAGACTTTTTCTATGAAAGTTGATATGTATCAATTATAATATCAGTATCCTTCTACTCTCAAAAAAAAAAATCTTCAAAATATCATTTAATTATTTTCACTTCTGCAGCAAACTCCTTTCCTGTCTTACAGTTAATAAATGGCTCAACCAATTAGGTATTGATTCTCTTGTATTCAGTAATGAATCCTCTTCCCTTCACATTCCACATTCAATTGCAATTCCCTGCCTCCTCTTTGAAAATCTATCTTGAGTTGATCCTTTCTCATCAGCTCTGCTGCATTCCCAATCCAAGCCAAGCCAAGCCAAGCCATGGTCCTCTACTTGAACTCAGCAGCCACAATTTCCCTACTCCCAACTTCCCCACCACAGCCTTTTCTTCACAAAGGGCCCAGCGTCATTATTAAAATAAAAATAAATTATTTAATTAATCCCTGATTGAAAATATCTATCTTAGAAAAATAAAACACCACATTCCTTATCATGACCTGAACATCCCTGCTTTACTCTTCCTTGCTTACTTAGCCCCATCTAAACAAATTATCTTGCTTGTTGCTCCCCACAGCAGGCTTCCTCTTCCTTAAGTTCTTGGTTCTTACTGTTCTACCTGGGAAGAGCAGCTCCCACAGCCCAGTACGGCCAGGGGTCATTCTGTTTGAATGCCACTTCCTCAAAGACTTACCCTGACCGACCTGTCTACAATGGTGGCCATGCTACTAGCCCCTGCCCTTAGTTTTCCTTTCAGGGTATCACTAACTGATATCATGTTATATAGCGTGTGTTGAGTGTCAGTGCCTCCAACTAAAAGGTAAGCTCCATCACATCTGAGATTTTACCTTGGCCATTTCTGTATCTCCTGTGTCAAAAAGTGGCAATTATAGATAATGTAATTCTGGCAGGGGAAATATTTGTGTACATGGAAGAGTAAGATTTTGAGAGCAGATATTAGGGAACTGCTTATGAAGTTAAGAGGTGATAAACAGCAAGCTCCTACTGTGTAACACAGGGGACTATATTCAAGCTCCTTTGATAAACCATAATGGAAAAGAACATGAAAAAGAATGTATATAAGTATATAACAATATATGTAAGTATATAAAAATTATATGTGTGTATGCCATGTCACTTCATTTATGTCCAACTCTGTGCAACCTTATAGACTGTAGCCTGCCAGCCTCTTTCTCTGTCCATGGGATTATCCAGGCAGAAAGAGTAGTTCAGTTCAGTTCAGTTGCTCAGTCATGTCCGACTCTTTGCAACCCCATGAATCACAGCACACCAGGCCTCTCTGTCCATCACCAACTCCCGGAGTCTACCCAAACCCATGTCCATCAAGTCAGTGATGCCATCCAAACATCTCATCCTCTGTCGTCCCCTTCTCCTCCTGCCCCCAAACCTACCCAGCATTAGGGTCTTTTCCAATGAGTCAACTCTTCACATGAGGTGGCCAAACTATTGGAGTTTCAGCTTCAACATCAGTCCTTCCAATGAAAACCCAGGATTGATCTCCTTTAGGATGGATTGACTGGATCTCCTTGAAGTCCAAGGGACTCTCAAGAGTCTTCTCCAACACCACAGTTCAAAACCATCAATTATGCGGCACTCAGCTTTCTTCACAGTCCAACTCTCACATCCATACATGACTACTGGAAAAACCATAGCCTTGACTAGACGGACTTTTGTTGGCAGAGTAATGTCTCTGCTTTTAAATATGCTACCAGGTTGGCCATAACCTTCCTTCCAAGGAGTAAGTGTCTTTTAATTTCATGGCTGCAATCACCATCAGCAGTGATTTTGGAGCCCAAAAAAATAAAGTCTGACACTGTTTCCACTGTTTCCCCATCTATTTCCCATGAAGTGATGGGACCAGATGCCATGATCTTAGTTTTCTGAACGTTTAGCTTTAAGCCAACTTTTTCACTCTCCTCTTTCACTTTCATCAAGAGGCTCTTCAGTTCTTCTTCACTTTCTGCCATAAGGGTGGTGTCATCTGCATATCTGAGGTTATTAATATTCCTCCCGGCAATCTTGATTCCAGCTTGTGTTTCTTTCAGCCCAGCGTTTCTCATGATGTACTCTGCATATAAGTTAAATAAGCAGGGTGACAATATACAGCCTTGACGTACTCCTTTTTCTATTTGGAACCAGTCTGTTGTTCCATGTCCTGTTCTAACTGTTGCTTCCTGACCTGCATACAGGTTTCTCAAGAGACAGGTCAGATGATCTGGTATTCCCATCTCTTTCAGAATTTCCCACAGTTTATTGTGATCCACACAGTCAAAGGTTTTGGCATAGTCAATATAGCAGAAATAGATGTTTTTCTGGAACGCTCTTGCTTTTTCGTTGATCCAGCGGATATTGGCCATTTGATCTCTGGTTTCTCTGCCTTTTCTAAAACCAGCTTGAACATCTGGAAGTTCACGGTTCACGTATTGCTGAAGCCTGGCTTGGAGAATTTTGAGCATTACTTTACGAACATGTGAGATGAGTGCAATTGTGTGGTAGTTTGAGCATTCTTTGGCATTGCCTTTCTTTGGGATTGGAACAAAAACTGACTTATTCCAGTCCTGTGGCCACTGCTGAGTTTTCCAAATTTGCTGACATATTGAGTGCAGCACTTTCACAGCTTCATCTTTGAGGATTTGAAATAGCTCAACTGGAATTCCATCACCTCCACTAGCTTTGTTCATAGTGATGCTTTCTAAGGCCCAACTGACTTCACATTCCAGGATGTCTGGCTCTAGGTGAGTGATCACACCATTGTGACTATCTGGGTCATTAAGATCTTTTTTGTACAGTTCTTCTGTGTATTCTTGCCACCTCTTCTTAATATCTTCTGTTTCTTTTAGGTCTACCATTTCTGTCCTTTATCAAGCCTATCTTTGCATGAAATGTTCCTTTTGTATCTCTAATTTTCTTGAAGAGATCTCTAGTCTTTCCCAATCTGTTGTTTTCCTCTATTTCTTTGCATTGATCACTGAGGAGGGCTTTCTTATCTCTCCTTGCTATTCTTTGGAACTCTGCATTCAGATGGGAATATCTTTCCTTTTCTCCTTTGCTTTTCGCTTCTCTTCTCTTCCCAGCTATCTGTAATTCCTCCTCAGACAGCCATTTTGCTTTTTTGAATTTCTTTTTCATGGGGATTGTCTTGATCCCTGTCTCCTGTACAAAGTCACGAACCTCTGTCCATAGTTCATCAGGCACTCTGTCTATCAGATCTAGTCCTTTAAATCTATTTCTCACTTCCACTGTATAATCATAAGGGATTTGATCTAGGTCATACCTGAATGGACTAGTGGTTTTCCCTACTTTCTTCAATTTAAGTCTGAATTTGGCAATATGCAGTTCATGATCTGAGCCACAGTCAGCTCCCGGTCTGGTTTTTGCTGACTGTATAGAGCTTCTCCATCTTTGGCTGCAAAGAATATAATCAATCTGATTTTGGTGTTGACCATCTGGTGATGTCCGTGTGTAGAGTCTTCTCTTGTGTTGTTGGAAGAGGGTGTTTGCTATTACCAGTGCATTCTCTTGGCAAAACTCTATTAGCCTTTGCCCTGCTTCATTCTGTACTCCAAGGCAAAATTTGTCTGTTATGCCAGGTGTTTCTTGACTTCCTACTTTTGCATTCCAGTCCCCTATAATGAAAAGGACATCTTTTTTGGGTGTTAGTTTTAGAAGGTCTTGTAGGTCTTCATAGAACCGTTCAACTTCAGTTTCTTCAGTGTTACTGGTCCGGACATAGACTTGGATTACTGTGATATTGATATTGAATCTGATCACATGGACCACAGCCTCATCTATCTCAATGAAACTAAGCCATGTCGTGTGGGGCCACCCAAGACGGATGGGTCATGGTGGAGAGGTCTGACAGAATGTGGTCCACTGGAGAAGGGCATGGCAAACCACTTCAGTATTCTTGCCTTGAGAACCCCATGAACAGTTTGAAAAGGTAAAAAGATAGGACACTGAAAGATAAACTTCCCAGGTCAGTAAGTGCCCAATATGCTACTGGAGATCAGTGGAGAAATAACTCCAGAAAGTATGATGGGATGGAGCCAAAGCAAAAACGATACCCAGCTGTGGATGTGACTGGTGATAGAAGCAAAATCCGATGCTGTAAAGAGCAATATTGCATAGGAACCTGGAATGTTAGGTCCATGAATCAAGGCAAATTGGAGGTGGTCAAACAGGAGATGGCAAGAGTGAACGTCGACATTCCAGGAATCAGCAAACTAAGATGGACTGGAATGGGTGAATTTAACTCAGATGACCATTATATCTACTACTGTGGGCAGGAATCCCTTAGAAGAAATAGAGTGGCCATCGTGGTCAACAAAAGAGTCCGAAAAGCAGTACTTGGATGCAATCTCAAAAATGATAGAATGATCTCTGTTCATTTCCAAGGCAAAACATTCAATATCACAGAAACAGTAGAGAAGCCCTAAAAATTATATATATATATATAGATAGATAGATAGATAGATAGATATAGATATAGATATAATGTATTATATAGAGAGAGCCCATATCTCTTGGATCTGTTCAATCGCAGATGGATTCTTTACCATCTGAGCCACCAGGGAAGACCTACATCCTGCTAGAAGGCGTAGTATTAGATATTTCATATAGGCCAGTTTTGGGCTTCCCTAGAAGCACAGATGGTAAAGAATCCGCCTGCAGTGCAGGAGACCTGGGTTCGATGCTTGGGTCTAGAAGATCCCCTGGAGAAAAAAAGGGCAACTACCTCCAATATTCTTGCCTGGAGACTTCCATGGACAGAGGAGACTGGTGGGCTACAGGCCATGGGGTCACAAAGAGTCAGACATGATTGATTGACCAACACACACACACACACACACACACACATATACACACAGGCCTGTTTCGTCATCAATCAGCTATGAAGCTGTCACTTTTTATCTCAAGTTGGACACTTTGCAGTCTTTAACTGGAAAAGGATAAAAGGTAACTCAGGTGCGACCTGGCTGCCATACTATTCAGGAGTCATATTTTGTTGACCCAATTTGAGAGTTTTGTTCTGTATTAGAAGTGTTTTAAGTTTTATGTTTATTTAAAGCTCTGCCTACATTTATTTCTTTCATCCTGTTTTATGCTTTCCAGGTGGGTATATCCTGTTTAGTTTTGCTACTTTTCTCTTTCCTCTGCCTTTTACCACATAGGTTATTTTTTTCTTAATTTTTTTTAAACTGTCTATGGGAATCTGAGATGCAGGCAATCTTATTGTCAGTCTCCTAGTGACTGCTTTCAGATTTTAAAAAACCTAGCTGAGGGGGGCGGTCCTAAGATGGCAGAGGAATAGGATGGGGAGACCACTTTTCCCCCTACAAATTCATCAAAAGAACATTTGAACGTTGAGCAAATTCCACAAAACAACTTCTGAATGCTGGCAGAGGACATCAGGAACCCAGAAAGGCAGCCCATTGTCTTCAAAAGGAGGTAGGACAAAATATAAAAGATAAAAAGAGAGGCAAAAGAGGTAGGGATGGAGATCTGTCCCGGGAAGGGAGTCTTAAAAGAGAAGTTTACAAACACTGGGAAACACTCTTACTGGCGGGCCTGTAGGGAGTTTTGGAATTTCAGAGGAGGAAAAATAAATAAATAAAACCCACAGATTATGTGCCTAATGGCAACTCCCAGTGCTTCCAGCCGCCACCAGCAAGCGGGGGCTGAACAGAGAGGCGTGGGCTGCATTGCTTAGGGTAAAGACCCGGCCGGAATGCCCTGAGGGCACTCTGAGGGAACTAACCTGAGATAGCAACCCAAACTGTGGGACAGCCAGAGAGAGAGAGGGAAAAAAGAGAGAGAGAGAGAGAACTATCCTGCGAAAAGCCCTAACCTAAGGCACTGCCAGGCCCGCTCACAGAACAAAGGACTGAGCAAATACCAGAGGAGAGCTAGCAGGCTGTGGACTGGCCCATCCCCTGCTGGAGACAGGCAGAGGGGAGGGCAGCCAGAGCCAGAAAGGGGCAAACTCGGCCCCAGAGAGGCATCCTCTACCAAACTGCAAGCAGGCTCTGTTGCTAACCAAGACTTCTTGGGATTCTGGACGGTTGACATCTACCAGAGGGTCGCAGCCAGTGATTAACTCCCCAGAAGAGACACACGGCACACCTGAAAGGGGCACGCCCGCAGCCACCCAGAAAACTGAGTGGTTGGAACAGGGGGAGGTGATAAGATGCACCCCCCATCTGGGGGAGACTGTGCTGGCCAAGCACCTGGTTGCCTGAGCTGCTCGAACCTGGGAAAGGCACAAAACGCAGGCCCAACCAAGATTGTGCCTTTGCAGAGTACCTGAGAACCTGAACCTGAGTGGCTTAGACCTAATGCAACCCAGGGTCCGCTCCCTACAGAGCAACCTGAAGCCTGAGCAGTGTAGACTGGGAAAGCACACACGTCGTGAGCGGGGGCAAACCCAGTGCGACCGAGACACTGCAAGCACTCCCCACACATGCCAGAGACATTTGTTTGGAGTGTTCCTCCCTCCCCACAGCACCACTGAACAAGTGAGCCTAAATAAGTGACCACCTTTGCCTTCTTGTGTCAGGGCGGAAATTAGACACTGAAGAGATCAGGAAACAGAAGAAGCTAAAATAAACAGAGGGAACCGCTCTGGAAGTGACAGGTGCAACAGATTAAAACCGTGTAGTTAGCACCAACCACATTGGAAGGGGCCTATAGATCTTGAGAAGTATAAGCCGGATCAAGGAACTATCTGAAACTGAACTGACCCCACACTGTCCACAACAGCTCCAGAGAAATTCCTAGATACATTTTTACTATTATCATTTTTTAAAATTATTTATTTTTATTTTTAAGTCCTCTATTACTACTTTAATATTCATTTTTGTAACCTACTATTACCTTGCAAAAAAAAGGACCCTATTTTTAAAACAAACTTCATATGAATATTTTGATTTTTGTGACTTTTTGTTCTTTTAATATTGTATTTTTGAGAGTCTAACCTCTACTCTAGATTTTTAATCTTTTCTTTTTGGTATTTGCTATCAAATTTTGAACCTTTAAGAACCCAATCTTCACTACTCATTTTTACTTGGGAGTGTGATTACTGGCTTGATTGCTCTCTCCCCCTTTTGACTCTCCTTTTTCTCCACCAGGTCACCTCTATCTCCTCCCTCCCCCTTCTCTTCCCTATCCAACTCTGAATCTATTTGTGTGTTCCAGGCTGTGGAGAGCACTTAGGAAATTGATTACTGGCTGAAACAGTCTCTCTCCTTTTGATTCCCCCTTTTCTCCTCCTGGTCATCTCTATCTCCTTCCTCCCTCTTCTCTTCTCTGTGTAACTCTGTGAACATCTCTGAGGTGTCCAGACTGTGGAGAGAACATAGGGAATTGATTACTGGCCAGCTTGATTCCCCTTCTTCTCCTTCTGGTCACCTCTATCTCCCTCCTCCCTCTTCTCTTCTTCATGTAACTCCTCTGTGAACCTCTCCGTGTGTCTCTCATTGTGGAGAAACTTTTCATCATTAATCTATATGTTTTATTATCAGTGCTGTATAGATGGAGAAGTCTTGAGGATACTGTAAGAATAAGACTGAAAACCAGAGGCAGGAGGCTTAAGTTCAAAACCTGAGAACACCAGAGAACTCCTGACTCCAGGAAACATTAATTGATAAGAGCTCATCCAAAAGCCTCCATACCTATACTGAAACCAAGCACCACCCAAGAGCCAACAAGTTCCAGAGCAAGACATACCACACAAATTCTCCAGCAACACAGGCATATATCCCCGAGCTTCAATACACAGGCTGCCCAAAGTCACACCAAACTCACAGACATCTCAAAACTCACTACTGGACACTTCATTGCACTCCAGAGAGAAGAAATCCAGCTCCAACCGCCATAATACTGACACAAGCTTCCCTAAACAGGAAACTTTGACAAGCCACCCGTCCAACCCCATCAACAGCAAGGAACCTCCACAATAAAGAGGGACCACAAACTGCCATAATATGGAAAGGCCACCCCAAACACAGCAATCTAAACAAGATGAAAAAGCAGATAAATACTCAGCAGGTAAAGTAACAGGATAAATGCCAACCAAACCAAACAAAAGAGGAGGAGATAGGGAGTCTACTTGAAAAAGAATTCAGAATAATGATAGTAAAAATGATCCAAAATCTTGAAAACAAAATGGAATTACAGATAAATAGCCTGGAGACAAGGATTGAGAAGATGCAAGAAATGTTTAACAAGGATCTAGAAGAAATAAAAATGAGTCAATATATAATGAATAATGCAATAAGTGAGATCAAAAACACTCTGGAGGGAACCAACAGTAGAATAATGGAGGCAGAAGATAGGATAAGTGAGGTAGAAGATAGAATGGTAGAAATAAATGGAGAGAGGAAAAAAGAAAAAAAGAGTTAAAAGAAATGAGGACAACCTCAGAGACCTCTGGGGCAATGTTAAACACTCCAACATTCAAATCATAAGAGTCTCAGAAGAAGAAGACAAAAAGAAAGACCATGAAAAAATACTTGAGAAGATAATAGTTGAAAACTTCCCTAAAATGGGGAAGGAAATAGTCACTCAAGTCCAAGAAACCAAGAGTCCCAAACAGGATAAACCCAAGGTGAAACATCTCAAGACACATATTAATCAAATTAACAAAGATCAAACACAAACAACAAATATTAAAAGCAACAAGGGAAAAACAACAAATAACACAGAAGGGAATTCCCATAAGGATAACAGCTGATCTTTCAATACAAACTCTTCAGGCCAGAAGGGAATGGTAGGACATACTTAAAGTGATAAAAGAGAAAAACCTACAACCCAGATACCTGTACCCAGCAAGGATCTCATTCAAATATGAAGGAGAAATCAAAAGCTTTACAGACAAGCAAAAGCTGAGAGTATTCAGCACCACCAAACAAGCTCTCCAACAAATGCTAAAGGATCTTGTCTAAACAGAAAACACAGAAAGGGTGTATAAACTCGAACCCAAAACAACAAAGTAAATGGCACCGGGATCATACTTATCATTAAGTACCTTAAATGTAAATGGGTTGAATGCCTCAACCAAAAGACAAAGACTGGCTGAATGGATACAAAAACAAGACCCCTACATATGTTGTCTACAAGAGACCCACCTCTAAACAAAGAACATATACAGACTGAAAGTGAAGGGCTAGAAAAAGATATTCCACGCAAATAGAGACCAAAGGAAAGCAGGAGTAGCAATACTCATATCAGATAAAATAGACTTTAAAATAAAGGCTGTGAAAAGAGACAAAGAAGGACACTACATAATGATCAAAGGATCAATCCAAGAAGAAGACAGGCCAATATCACTGATGAACATAGGTGCAAAAATCCTTAACAAAATTCTAGCAAACAGAATCCAACAACATATTAAAAAGATCATACATCATGACCAAGTGAGTCTTTTGGACTCTGTGGGAGGAGGCGAGGGTGGGATTATTTGAGATAATAGCATTGAAACATGTATATTAAGATACATGCTCAACGTTCAGAAAACTAAGATCATGGCATCTGGTCCCATCACTTCATGGGAAATAGATGGGGAAACAGTGTCAATCTTTATTTTGGGGGGCTCCAAAATCACTGCTGATGGTGACTGCAGCCATGAAATTAAAAGACGCTTACTCCTTGGAAGGAAGGTTATGGCCAACCTTGATAGCATATTTAAAAGCAGAGACATTAGTCTGCCAACAAAAGTCCGTCAAGTCAAGGCTATGGTTTTTCCAGTGGTCATGTATGGATGTATGGATGGATAGGAGACTTGGATGGTTAAGAAAGCTGAGTGCCACAGAATTGATGCCTTTGAACTGTGGTGTTGGAGAAGACTCTTGAGAGTCCTTTGGACTGCAAGGAGATCCAATCAATCCATCCTAAAGGAGATCAATCCTGGGTGTTCATTGGAAGGACTGATGTTGAAGCTGAAATTCCAATACTTTGACCACCTCATGCGAGGTATTGACTCACTGGAAAAGACCCCAATGCTGGGAAGGATTGGGCGCAGGAGGAGAAGGGGATTACAGAGGATGAGATGGTTGGATGGCATCACTGACTCAATGGACATGGGTTTGGGTAAACTCTGGGAGTTGGTGATGGACAGAGAGGCCTGGAGAGCTGCGATTCATGGGGTCGCAAAGAGTTGGACACGACTGAGTGACTGAACTGAACTGAACTGATGTATATTATCATACATGAAACAGATCACCAGTCCAGGATTGATGCATGACACAGGGTGCTCAGGGCTGGTGCACTGGGATGACCCAGAGGAATGGGATGGGGAAGGAGGGGGGCTCAGGATGGGAACACATGTACACCCGTGGCTGATTCATGTCAATGTATGGCAAAAACCACAATATTGTAAAGTAATTAGCCTCCAATTAAAATAAATAAATTAAAAAAATAAAAATATATAACCTAGCTGAACCTATAGATATATAATTATCAAAATAAAAAATAAAACAGTAACTCTGTGTCTCCTCCTAGACAGGATGAGGAACTTAGTGCCTGACATTTCTCATCATGATCCATTCTCGCAATCCAGTCACGTGAGCTGGAAATACTGATGGAATCACCATGCCCTCCCTTCTTTCTTCCCCATCAGCATTTTCAATGAATTACCAACTTCTATCTATTTTCCTTCCTACCTACCCCTTGAATTCATCCTGTTTTTTCCTGTAACTATTTCCCTTTCACTAGCCCATATCCTTATTATTGTTCATATGTTTCAGATTCATTTTTTCCTGGTTTCCTCCCTAGAAAATCCTATTAATATCTGCTAGCTGTCTGCTCTTTTCCATCATATCTATTTTCTTTGTTCTTTTCACATTCATTTCTGTGATCTTTTGCTTTACATTCTGATTTTTATTATACACCAATGATTTAATTTGTGCAGTAGAAGTTCTGTAATATATTGCCTCCTATGAGGATTTTATTTCTGCTTATTTTTTCCAGTCTCCATTAGCTTTCTTTTCTTTTTTTTTTTTAATAATTGCATCTCTATGTAGCATACTGCTTAAGAACACTTGCTCTAAAGATAGTCGAGTTAGTTTGATGGTAGAGATATCGGATGTGTGTATTGGCTTGCAAATAATTTAGTCTTTAGTTAATATCTATACAACGAAATTTATAATAATACCTACCTCATAGTTATTGCAAGGATTAAATGTAACTAGATATAGAAAGCACTTGGAGTTGGGCACATTACAATGCTGCGAGAAGGAGCATGCATCCCCTCAGTGCTAATATTTTCTTCCAGGTAGACAATCATCTATTAGGTGAATGCTACCACCCCTGTCTTCCCCATCCCTCTTGCTTCCATCAAGTTATTTAAAGGATTGATATGGGAGAAATTCCCAGCCTCCTTTTCTCTCTTCCTCTTGGCATCTCCTGCCTACTCAAAGGCCAAAGCATGGGTTCTTGATTGCTATGAGCTGATTTTAAGTTTTTAATAAATGTGTTATTTTAGTTTCCTTATTGTTTTTGCACTGCCTTTTTAATGAATTGTTTCAAACTTAGGTGGAAAAGAAGAGTGTTATTTACTGGGCCATCTTAAATTCCCAATATCTGGTCCATTAGGCTGGGAGTCTTGAGAAAACCAACTTGGAATGAATTATGGAGATCAAAATAACACTTGGGATTGACACATATATACTATTGATACTATGTACAAAGTAGATAACTAATGAGAACATACCCTATAGCACAGGGAACTCTATTTTATATACCTTGGTGACCTGAATGGAAAGGAAATCCAAAAAGGAGGGGATATATGTGTATGAATATGGCTGATTCATTTATCTGCTGTACAGTAGAAACTAACACAGCATTATAAAGCATTATAAAGTATTATATACTCCAATAAAAATTCAACTGAAAAAAGATAACACCTGGAGTTTGAGGCTGATGTCACAGCTAGAGTATGGCTGTCAGTCTGGAAGATTCTATACCAGGCAATTGCCAATGGGATTTTTTTCATTTGTTGGTTTGTTATGATAACTATATATTTAATGCTTCTAAGAGAACTCCATGAATGTTTCTAAACTTTACAAGTTAAATGTTTTTAAGAGTAAACTGAGAGTTTCAAGATTAAAAGAAACTATTTATTGTTTCATGTGCACATAATCCTTTCTATTCCATGTTCAAATATTTGTTGTCTTTATTGTGTTGTTGACAGTTCTTGCTGACATTTGAATAACAATGACTAAGGATGATATCTCTTAGAGCATACTTTGCTTTCTTTGCTTTTTGGACCCACCTGATTTAAGAGAATTTCTCTGAGCTTAAGCTAATCATGGTGGATGCTTTATACCTTGCTAACTTGCTGGGGAACAGTTTAACCCGTGGAGATTGCCAGATGTTTGATGGAAAAGCCTCTGTAAACTTGGTTTTAATGTAGCTCATCAATTCACAAGTTTTTTTTTTTAAGTAGTATGATGTGATTTTAAACTCTTCTCTTTTTGTTGCAATTCACAACTATAAAATTTATTTTTTCAAAGTGTACAATTCAATGTCTTTACTATATTCACAATGCTGTGAGCTCTTTACTGCCATCTAATTCTAGAACAACTCCATCACCCCCAAAATAAACCCCGTCCCCATCAGCAATCCCTTCTGCCCCAAGCCCTGGCAACCACTAATTGACTTTCTATCCTTATGTAGTCATCTCTTCTCTACCTTTTACTCTAAATGGAATTGTATAATATGTGGTCTTTTGAGTCTGATTTCTTTCACTTAGCATAATATTTTTAAGGTTCATCCCTGGTACAGCATAAATCAGTATTTTTTAATTTTCTATAGCTGAAGCATATTCAAATGCATGGATATACCACATATTGCCCTCCATTCACCAACTGACGGACATGTTGGGGGGGGGGCGGTTAATCCTGTGGTCACTGTAGCTTGTTGTCTATAAGTGAATGCCTATTTCAAAAGAAGTAGAGTTGCAAGGGCCAGGCATTAAACAAGGCAATATTGTCCTCAGCAAACCTGAACAGGATGCAAAAGCTCAGAAAAGGCACAGGTACCAGGTAAGAAACAAGGGCCAACCAAGTGCTGACTGGGGGGGTGGCTTGTGAGGACACTGGTGACACAGGCATAGCAAACCAACTAGAGCAGGTATAGGCAGGCTCATGCAGCCTCACAGACCTTATGAAGCTTGACCACCCAACTACATAAGTGCAATGAGTGGTGTGTGCGTGCTAAGTCACTTCAGTCGTATCCAACTCTGTGCAATCCTATGGACTGCAGCCCCTCAGGCTCCTCTGTCCATGGGATTCTCCAGGCAAGAGTACTGGAGTGGGTTGCCATGCCCTCCTCCAGGTGATCTTTCTGAACCTGGGATAGAACCTGCATCTTTTATGTCTCCTGCATTGGCAGGCAGGTTCTTTACCACTTGAGCCACCTGAGACGCCCCTGTGAGTATGACACCTGCAAAGCCACAGTGGTATGCCAGGCTAATTTGCATACATTTACTTGAATTGATGAAAATAATAAAAATTGCTGCTTTGGAACCAAAAGGCGGCTGAGTTTTTCACATGCTTCCAGGCACTAGCAAGTTCCTAGCTGTATATTGTTAGAGTCAGGGCTACACTCATAGTGCTAAACCAGGTGCCAAATTCCATTCTGCATCGAGAGCCATGGAAAGGTAAGAGAGGAACTTTTTATGATTATTCCAAAGGCTCAAAAGTCCTGTCTGATAGCTTGAGACCAAACTGGATCTGAGTTGGCTTAATACATGTAAAGGAGTTTCCAAGGAAACAATGCAAGTAGACTCAGACCAGACAAATATATACCAAGGGGCAGCGGAAGAGAGAACAGCACAGGACTGAAGATGCCTGTCTAAAAGACAGTGTGGACACTGTGTCATGAGATGCTGCCCATCCTCAATTCAGTACCAGGTAACAACAGCAACACGGGACTCAAAGGGGAAACAGAACTTGAGAAGTTTTGAATACATTACTGGGGAAACAAAGGTTTAAGTGAATGACTTAAAAATAAGTCCGGTGACTGGGAATGCTTTTATTGCAAATTGCTGAATTTACTATGAAGGCAGCAATCTCTCAGATGCTACTTTCTGAGAAACGAGATGGTAAATGCATAAGGCCAAACTCAATTCCTACTCAGAAATGTTTCCCAGTTGTGTTTATTACAGGATTAGGTAAAATCTGATGGATATGGAAGGATGTCAGAAATCAGGGTATTTAAATACATGAGGAAGTAACTGTGGCTCTGGGTCTGAATTCTCTTCAGGGGGAAAAACTTGTAAGAGCAACTGGAAACAAGTAACCATATCATTAGCCAAAATTAATGTCTTGCTGGGAGATTTCTCCCAACTTAGCTTAACTTCATAGAACATCATTCACATTCTTTTATTCTACTTTGTAATGGATTATGAACAGCTGAAATCAACTATTTTGCATGCTAGATGGTAGAAAAATGGGATACCAAAAGTGGAAGAGAGGGTGTATTTGATTAAAATCACTAATCCATACCATAATTGCATTCTAGAAAAAAAAAATTTAAACTGGAATAATTTCTCCTGGGGGCAGAAGTTAGCTTGTGTGATAATTCTGGTATTCGGAGCCAATCTTATGAAAATTCTGAGTCTCTGACAATTAAAAAAGTACGAAGCTGGACTTCCCTTATTGTCCAGTGGCTAGGAATCTGCCTGCCAATGCAGGACACATGAGTTCCATCCCTGGTCCAGGAAGATTCCACATGTTGCAGGGCAACTAAGCCTGCCCACTGCAACTAGAGAGTAGCCCCCACTCAACACAACTAGAGAAAGTCCATGAGCACCAACAAAGATCCAACACAGCCAAAAATAAATACACTAAAAAATAAACAAAATTTAATAAAAAAAATATGAAGCAAATACGAGACTGGAATTGAAAATATAAACCTGAGCGAAGCTAGAGTCTATCTAGTACTCAAGAAATGTACTGGCTTAAATTAAGTAGCATAGTAGATTTAAGAGGATAATCATATATTGGGTTGGCCACTTTATTAATAATAATCAAAACACATAATATCATTGTCAGGCATCTCTCTAGCCACCTGATTTAAACTAACTCATCTGCTGATCAAACTAACATCCAAAGTAAAATCACTCCCTTCTTCCTGATGAGAAAAATAAGGCCCAGAGGCTTTATGTAAAAAGTCTGCTATCTTTTATTTCACATACACCAATAAATAGAATGGAAACCAAAAGCCAAGGTGTCCTGATCCAAAACCCATGTTCTTCTTCACTGTATCATACTGCTTCTCAAAGATATATTTTAGATTTAATATTTGGATTTTTATTCTTAGTATGAAAAGAAAAAATTGATTTCCATCTTTACTTCTTTCAAACTGTAAAATGAAAGGGGATTTAACATTTAAACTTTAATTTCTTGCTCAGAAAAATTATATTCAAATTTGGTATATCTCTACATAGGTGTTTTATTCCATTATTTACTTATGGATGTACCCTCATGCATATCTATATCTATATTGATATCTATATTCATCTTTATATATCTCTCTATATTTTTCCATTTATATCAATAAATTTGATAAATGGTCTTTGAAATTTCTTCTCTAGCACTCTCTAGGAGAGAAGGTTTTATAATACCACCAAGTTTAAGAAGTTGAACCCAGAAGTGACTTTTTCTGTAATTCTTCACTGACTGTAAGGGGCATATATCACACAATGAGCCCTGAACTCACACTACATTCAGTTCCATAAATTCGTCTTGTTAAACATCCTGAGACTGGACACAGAAAAGAGTAATCAGCTCAAATTTCCTCCCATCATTCAATTCTTTCTTTTTGAGAATGATACAATATTCTTTCCACTCCCAAGTCAATCTCTGTATAGTTATTCTCCCTTCTCCCTGTCAACACCCAGCCAATTTTCCTGAGCACATAAACCATTCATCTAGTAAAAATCTATTGGGCTGACCATGCAACAAGTACTTTGCCAGGTTTGGGCACTACAGAGATACTTTAATTTAGAGATTTCTCTCTCTTCAATATTCCTATAGTATTTATTGTCTGCATACTCTTTGAAACTTAAAACATACAAGCTGTGGTAGGTAGGTTAGGTTTCCCAGGAAACAGACTCTGCAATGGAGATATGTGTGCAAGTGGCTTATCCAGGAGGGCTCTTAGGAATAGGAATGTAACCAAGTGAGGAAAGCAGGATTGGACACAAGAAAATGATGAATAGTGACGTGTTGCAACACAGGCTATATAGCTAGTCTTGTGGGGAGCTCTGTAGCTAGAATGGCCCTTTGGTGATGTCTCCAATTTAGACAAGGGAGTTGAACCTTCGTGCATCCCCATCCACCAATCATTGGTTTCGTATTGGCCCTGGAGAAAATGAGTAACCCTGGGTATGGTAGTTACTTAGGGGATCTATGAGTAATAAAAGGGCAGCACTCTTGAGGAATGAGTACCTTCCTTTTAAAAAGGCAGAATCTGGAAGGCAGACTACAGTATCCACTACACAGCCCAAGCTAACTTGGATTACTGAGCTGGATTCTAGTTCTTCTATTTATATTAACAACTTGCCTATATATTAATTAGTATTATATCTCCAAATTGATTTTAAACTTCTGGAGATCAAGGAGGGTATATGAAACTTTTTTCTGTTTACCCATCGGTCTACCACAATGCTTTATAAGAACTGAGTGATCAATACCACCTGCTGTTTAAGTTTACAAAACCCTACCCCTTACTTGTGTAAAACACTTCATGGCCCTGTGTTTCTTTTCTCACTTACAGCTACCATCTTAGTCTGAGCATTCATAATTTGTTGCTTGGATCATTGCTTAAACTTTATAAGCAGTTCTTACATTTTACCTCTTCAATAAAATCAGGCATGGCAGGAAGTTGGTGGATGTCGTTCTTATGGTTAATCAGTATGGGTGTTGCACTTGGAACACAATATCTCAGAGGAGAGTCATGTACCTTTCTCTTTTTGTATAACCTGTAGGTTTACTGGGCTTGCATTTATGCATCTGGTGACCAAAGCTGTGTCTGTCTAACCATCTTTGCTTACAGCACCCAAGTCCAATCATGTGGACGGTGGAATGAACAGTTTATATGATGCTTCACAGGAAACCTCAAGGTTAAAAGCTTGTAGAGTGGATGAAGCTGTAGCAACAGGCATTTGAGGCTACAGTCATACAAGGATTCTGTCCAAACTCTGATCAAAAGGTATAGCCTTTAGGGACCTACTGCTTTTTCTAAAATTTTGTTCCCGATGAAATCCCAGCTTATGCTTCTCAGTTCATCTTTTCTCTTCAAAGATCAGAAGATGCAAGGCATCTTCTGATAAGAAGGATAAAACTGAGAAGTCAGGTGTACATACTGCCATTCAGGGAGGAACACAAATCACAGTTCATGTGAAATTCAATGATTTGAATATACTTGTAGAATTTCAGAACTGTGCACATTTTCCCCTGATTCAAAAACTCATATTTTTGGAGAGGTGGCATATGAATTTTCCATCCTCTGTTTCCTCAAAGAAATGGTTAAATTCATATTCTTTCTCTGTTTTTGTCTTTCTCCCATTGGATCTCCCTCTCTTCATTCCCTCCATTCTAAATGGTTGGATACCATTTTGTGAGTGTCTATTAGGAGCTAGACATCGTGCCAATTGCTTGTATTCAGCATCTCAATGCATCTAATCCTCACAACACCTGCCCTCATTTGTCTTTGCCAAAGGTCACACTGCTGGCAAGTAAAAGAACCAACAGAATGGCATCATCTATACTATTCACAATGTTTCACATTGTCTGTCCACAAACACCTGGAGGGGAATTTCCTATTGCTGGGGTCAAAAATAAATAAAACATATTGGTGTTCTAGAGACCTGCTTTAGATCTACCACTCTAACATCTGCCTGGTCCACCAGGGCAGAAGCTAGTCAGGAGCATGGTCTTAGATTGGCAGGTAGGGAAGACGAAGTCTAATCAGGAACAAAGCAATGGAATAACACTGCAAGACTTAAATGACACCATACACATGTTCCATTACAGATATCTGCCCCCGTCAATGCTGACTTTTCCAAAGATCACAAATGTGTGGCCGATGGTACATAAAGGCCCATGAAATGGGATGACTAATCAATAAACAAAAGCATGAGATAGAATGAAATATATGCTAACAAATATATACTGTATTAATTTAGCACAGACAGTAACATATTCTGTAGACCTTCCTGCACAATGCAGTGACACACCACTGCGTTATTAATGCTTTGGAAAAATTTATTTATTCTATGCCATTAGTGTATTTTAACAAACATTGCTTTGGGACAGTGTGCCTGCCAATTTATGTTTATGAGACTGTCAACATAATTTACATGCAGACAAAAATATGATACAATATTGCCAATGCAGAATCAGCTTGTCAAATGATATTGTCACAAAAAAATGAAACAGTACCCCAGCTGAGGAACTGAGCATATTCATCACTGTTGGCTGCACAGAATTTGAGGTGACACGCTGAAATACATTTAATGCCTTTTTTTCATGCATCAAATGAATAAAAAGTGAGTGAATGAGGTACTTCTGACTGCCATATACCGTGCAAAAGCAAATAGATTTCTTGTTTTCCAAGGAAAAAAAAAAGAATAAAGATAATACATGGGTTTTCTTAAATAGTTGAAGAATTATATTTATAATTTGTGTGGAAAACTGAGAATGCAGCAAAAATCACAAACAGTCCTAAGTGTTCAGCTGCAGTGATGCAGTGATTAAAACTGTAATGGAAGGAGATCATGTCAATTTAAAGTTCCCCATCCATCCAGGATAAAGAGCTGGGGCAGTGTCAAACAGGAATAGTTATTATTCCCAGAAAGTTACATTAAACAGAGAAATTTTAATAAGGCTGTTTCTTTCATAAGTGAAGAATTAGAATTGGACTTGCTTTTTCTGCCCTTTGCAAACTCCAATCCCAAGATCATGGCTTTTGGACAATAAAACTTTCTAGATCTGGAAGGACCTGAATATATCTGAGATTCAGTAATAAGGATGTAAGTACCTCGGTCAAAGATTTTCCAATTCTCCCTGTGCTGATGGTTTGTGGATTCAAAGGATTTTACTGCCAGGTGAATACCAAGCTTGTCCCCAGAAAGCACAAGGTCAAAGAGTTTTGCCAGTCTGGAAGGAACTGCTCTCCGGGAACTGCCTTCACCACTGATGAAAGGCTCTGTGTTCCAGAGGCCATGCCTTGCTCCAGGCTCGATGGTGAGACATGGGTACCTGTGGCTTGTCCACCACTGTCCACTTGCTGTTAAGGGAGATGGCACTCTTGTTCTCACATGCTCCCTCTATCTTATAGGAACACCTCAAATAAGTGAACATGACTCTAGTAAATGCCCTTATGGTTATAATATCCATGCTCAGACCTCATGTTTTCAAGGAAGAAAAATAAAAACCCTGGTTAGGAACAAAGAGGGCTTTCCTGGTGGCTCAGTGGTAAAGAATCTGCCTGCTAATGCAGGAGATGCGGGTTCAGTCCTTGGGTTGGGAAGATCCCCTGGAAAAGGAAACAACAGCCCACTCCAGTATTCTTGCCTGGGAAATCCCATGGACAGAGGAGCCTGCCAGGTGACAGTCCATGGGGTTGCAAAAGAGTCAGACATGACTGAGCGACTAAACAACAATAGGAATTAAGAGGATGCAGCTCCTGTTCACCAGTGACAGGCTGATGGGTCAGGAGCACATAAAGGACACTGAGTTCTCTCCTGAAACTCTAAGTTTAACAACTACAACATGGGAGTAACAGAATGAGACTGTAGAGGACATAGTGTAGCAGAAGAGAAAATGCCAGGTCTGCCACCTGAAGCCCTGACTGTGCAACATGCTATCTGATGTGCACTCTCTGAGCTGGTCCTCAGTGTCTTCATACATAAAATGGGAATAATACCTGCCTCACAACTTTGTTATAAGAATTAAATGGAAACACCTGAACTGCCTGATATTCAGCCATTTTGATGTACAACTATATATATATATCTTATGGTTTACCAACCACAATTCCAGACTTGTAATAAATATTTATTGGATGTTGAACTAAATACAATACATTAAAAATTGAAGAAATGATGCAAAACAGGTTAAGTATGACTATTTTTACTCCTAATACTACCACTGCTATTGTTACTGTACTAACCATTATTCTCCATCAATAATATTTATAGAGTAATCTGTGAAATATAACCTTCCAAATATCACCAGGTAAAGCAAGTGATAAGACACAAGATATAGTCTATCTTAAAATGGATTTTAATTTATGCAGCAGATACATAGAACTCTGGCTATTTATCTTGATGATCCATGAAATCAGAAAAGATTTTACCTGAAAGTGACCTCTAACCCAAGACCCTGAAAACTCTTCTTAAGCTAATGTCTCCCATTAGCATAGAAGTTGCCAATTTCCATTTTATAGTCTCATTGGCAGCATTGTCAAAGCAGCAGCTGGTTTCTGCAATTCAAAACAGAACATCAGTGAGTGTCCTAATTCACAGCTGGGCAGAAGAAACGACCACAAAGGATGCCGATGGCCAACACACCAGTTGGGATGAAGGGACAGACAGCTTCTGAGAGCCCCCGAGCCTGTCTGCTATGCAATTCATTAGTAAAGGAGCAGGGGGAAAAGAGTAGGAAGAGAATGCAAGAAAGAGATACTGAGAAAGGAAGTAGCTAGAGGAAGGGACAATAATGTAACAGAGAAAAACTGCTGTAGGAAAACAGGATGAAGCATCATTAAGAGTAGTCCACACCTGCTGGGTCTGAAGAGAGGTGAAAATGTTTGCATTAGGCACCAATTAGAGTGAATTATATAACGCTTTTTATCTGGCCAGAAAAATTTCTTCCTGACCCCAGCTGGTGATGAGATGGTACCTTGGACCATGAAGATGAATAGCTCTTGTCATTTTGATCTCTGCATTAGAAATTATCGTCACTCTTACGAAAGAGATAAATTCATTTTAAAGGAGTTATATTAAAGAAATATACCTCAATACTAACTTGTAGCCAAATGTGGATGAACTAGTTTGGGGTAAAAAGGCAGAACATAAACAAATAAGAATCTCTTCCTTCCAAGTTCCTGCCAGCATGAAAGATTGAAGTATATTTCATTCTTGTTTAACTGCATGGAGTGATATGCCTATGGGTCAAAGACACTATTGAATTTGACAAACTACTGGATCTGGAATTTTTAGCTAAAAATGAAAATGGATTCTGATGATGTATTGCAAACACATTTGGACCTGAATTGGAATATTTATAGGTTCTAGAAAGACTATCAAGATGTAGAGTCAGATATGAGTTAAGTTGGAATAAGTTTACTGTCAAATACTAATCAAAGAACCAAATAAACTACCTAAAATAATCTGAGGTTTTTAAGGCCAAACAAGTATGTAAAGGGGCTTCCCTTGTGGCTCACTGGTAAAGAATCTGCCTGCAATGCGGGAGACCTGGGTTCAACCCCTGGGTTGGGAAGATCCCCTGGAGAAGGGAAAGGCTACCCTCTCCAGTATTCTGGCCTGGAGAAGTCCATGGAATGTGTAGCCTATGGGGTCGCAAAGGGTTGGACACAACTGAGTGACTTTCACTTTCAAGTATGTCAAGACTGAAAATGCCTCTGAGTGGAAGAACTTTTATTCAGCCCTCTCTACGTCAAAGTGCCCAGAGCATGGCTTTCTACACCATGGAGAGCTCTGATCTATGGTTCCAGCACAGAAAGTGATATTACAGATGAGACTAACTGGTCATCAACCTACCCATAACTCTACAGATGACAGGAATAAATGTGTTTCTGCAAGGTGGTATCATACTACTGGTGAGTGGTTCACATGAGACTTTTATTTGGTACACAGGCTAATATTGGTTTATCTATATGAGTATCTTATACATCAAATCCATTCTATACAATTCTTTTATGATAAGTTTATATAAGTAAAAGTGAGCTGACAAACATTAAACTTATAATGTATGGGAATACACAAAAAATGTCAGAATGGTAATGTGAAAGTCGTGTCCAACTCTTTGCAACCCCATGGACTACAGTGTCCACAGAATTCTCCAGGCCAGAATACTGGAGTGGGTAGCTGTTCCCTTCTCCAGGGAATCTTTCCAAACCAGAGATTGAACTCAGGTCTCCCTCATTGTAGGCAGATTCTTTACCAGCTGAACCTCCAGGGAAGCCCAAGAATACTGGTGTGGGTGGCTCATGTCTTCTCCAGGAGTTCTTTCTGACCCAGGAATCAAACTGGGGTCTTCTTTACCAGCTGAGCTACTAGGATTGTGATGCTGGGCCTTAAATGATCAAAGTTTGCAAAACACTAGCTTAGATGAAGCTATAGGGGGCTGTTGGCCAAATTTCCAGATGGTGCAAAGCAAAGAGGGATGTAGCCAATGTCTGATGAGAGAATCTTGTTGGAGAAGGGGGAGTGCTGAACCAAAATTGAAAAGAACAATAACAGAAACATAATTTTTCATATTTTAAGTGCAAAACATCAGAACAAGCATAGGAGGCATGGAGCCTCATATCACTACAATTTATGTGAAAACACTTGTTATAAACCTGTATGCAGCTCAAGAAGCAACAGTTAGAACCAGACTTGGAACAAGGGACTGGTTCAAAATTGGAAAAAGAGTACGTCAAGGTTGTACACTGTCACCCTGTTTATTTAACTTATATGCAGAGTACTTCACATGAAATGCTGGGCTGATGAATCACAAGCTGGAATTGAAATTTTCAGGAGAAATATCAACAACCTCAGATATGCAGATGATACCACTCTAATGGCAGAAAGTGAAGAGGAACTAAACAGCCTCTTGATGAGGGTGAAAGAGGAGAGAGAAAAAGCTAGCTTGAAATTCAACATTCAAAAACTAAAATTATGGCATCCAGTCCCATCACTTCATGGCAAATATAAGGGAAAAAAGTGGAAACAGTGATTTTATTTTCTTGGGCTCCAAAATCACTATGGGTGGTGACTGCAGCCATGAAATTAGAAGAGGCTTGCTCCTTGGAAGAAAAGCTATGACAAACATAGATAGCATATCAAAAAGCAGAGACATCACTTTGCCAATAAAGGTCCATATAGTCAAAGCAATGGTTTCTCCAGTAGTCATGTACAGATGTGATAGTTGGACTATAAAGAAGGCTGAGTGCTGAAGAATCGATGCTTTCAGATTGTGGTTGCTGGATAAAACTCTTGAGAGTCCCTTGGACTGCAAGGAGATCAAATCAGTCAATCCTAAAGGAAATCAACCCTGAATATTCATTGGAAGGACTGTTGCTGAAGCTGAACTCCAATACTTTTTGTCACCTGATGCAAAAAGCCAACTCACTGGAAAATACTGATGCTGGCAAAGATGGAAGGCAAAAGGAGAATGGGGCGCAGAGGATGAGATGGTTAGACAGCATCACCAACTCAATGGACATGAATTTGAGCAAACTCCAAGAGACAGTGGAGAACTGAGGAGCCTGGTATGCTGTAGTCCATGGGGTCACAAAGAGTCAGACACAACTTAGCAACTGAATAACAACTTGTTCTTATGTTCTCCTTCACAGCATATAGTTGCATTTACAAATCTTCTCCCTTTCAGCTCTAGATGAACACAGTTCAATATGGGTAAAGAACTCCCTAAAAGTCTAATTTAATTTGGGATGTAAATAGAAGAATATAATCAAAGAGGAGGGCAGTGTGAATCACATTCCAGAAAGGGAAAGAGGAGAAGAAAGTCAAGCGCTATCATTTTAATCATGTTTTCAGATACTGTAGTTAAGATGAAATGAAATGTTTTCAGTCTTCTACCCTTTTACAACATAGAGTTTTGCTTTTTCTATACTTCTGTTCCCCTTTGTCAATTATCTGGGAATTTAGAACCACTTTATTTTTAATGTCATTAAGTGGAGAATACATGTTTAATTTACATTCAGTTTTAAAACTAAAGTTACAAAATATTTACTCTTATTCTTTAAATGGATGCTCTTTTACCTTTTTATGTCACAGCATGTAGATTCATAACCTTTTGCTTCTTCTTTCTTTCTTCTTCACTCATCTCCCTATCAGAAAGAGTCTATACATGTGTGTGTGTGTACTGAGTATACTTGAATGGTAGAGAATCTGAACCTTTTTTAGCTGAGTATGTTTTTCTATTGCTTTTCAACATTAAAAAAAAGAGAGAGAGAGAAAACAATGAAGCTGGGAAAAATATCCTCAAACCACAAAAGTGTTCCTTCAAAAGTTTATACATTTTCCACTACTATCTTCCGACAGTTGGTGTTACAGAGAAATGGAGACTACCCTGAAATTGGTTTTTCTTTAAAACACTGTATTTCTAGTTTTTCTTTTTTCCCTTTTACTGGATGCTTATGAGTTACAGTGCGCATCTATTGCAATACAAATTTCTGTTACACCATATCTATGTATTTTCTTTAACTGATCACATAACACTATAAAATCCTTCAGTCTATGTTTATACCTTTACTTAGGTGGAAAAAAAAAACATGATTTATTTTCCCTGATATATTTTTGGTTATTAATTAGTCTTGTATTGTTATTCTCTGTCCATCACATTTATCATGTTTTTATTACTCTGATTTTTATTTACTTTGTTGTTCTATATTTTGAGATATCTTCTCAAATTTGTTATCTGCATTACAGATTAATTATTGTAGCATTGATCCTACTTTTTATGAACTCACCACCCTCTTGCATTCTTAGTTTCCTTGCAATTCTTCCTCATCTCATCTTTCATCTTTCCTTGTTTCTTCTCCAATGCATCATTTAACTCTCAGTTCAGTTCAGTCGCTCAGTCGTCTCTGACTCTTTGCAACCCCATGAATGGCAGCATGCCAGGCCTCCCTGTCCATCACCAACTCCCGGAGTTTACCCAAACTCATGTCCATCGAGTCAGTGATGCCATCCAACATCTCATCCTCTGTCGTCCCCTTTCCTCCTGCCCCCAATCCCTCCCATCATCAGAGTCTTTTCCAATGAGTCAACTCTTCACACGAGGTAGCCAAAGTATTGGAGTTTCAGCTTCAACATCAGTCCTTCCAATGAACAACCAGGACTGATCTCTTTTAGGATGGATTGATTGGATCTCCAAGCGACTCTCAAGAGTCTTCTCCAACACCACAGTTCAAAAGCATCAATTCTTCGGCGCTCAGCTTTCTTCACCGTCCAACTCTCACATCCATACATGACTACTGGAAAAACCATAGCCTTGACAAGACGGACCTTTGTTGGCAAAGTAATGTCTCTGCTTTTTAATATGCTATCTAGGTTGGTCATAACTTTCCTTCCAAAGAGTAAGCGTCTTTTAATTTCATGGCTGCAATCACCATCAGCAGTGATTTTGGAGCCCAAAAAAATAAAGTCTGACACTGTTTCCACTGTTTCCCCATCTATTTGCCATGAAGTGATGGGACCAGATGCCATGATCTTAGTTTTCTGAATGTTGAACTTTAAGCCAACTTTTTCACTCTCCTCTTTCACTTTCATCAAGAGGCTTTTTAGTTCCTCTTCACTTTCTGCCATAAGGGTGGTGTCATCTGCATATCTGAGGTTATTGATATTTTTCCCGGCAATCTTGATTCCAGCTTGTTCTTCTTACAGCCCAGCGTTTCCAACCCAGAGTTTCATTTAACTCTATCTCTCCTAAAAGTTTTTATAAAGTATAATCCTATTTTGTAAAATATAATCTTTTTTCACTCTAAGAAGAATTTCAAACAGTGCCCTGGAATTCCTAGAATTTAGAATGTACTATTTTCAGAAATCTTCCTCTGGTCCCCCCTTAGTTTGTAGTATCCCTTCACTGGCCAGATGAAGAATCTCCCCCACCATCCACTATTTCTCCTCTTCTCATCCTTGAATGAGGCAAGATTAATTCATAATTTCACAGTCATATTTGTTAACAGACAAAGGCTTCATCTCGTCTTTCACTAAAGTTCATCCCTTCCTTTTTTTTTTTAAATCAAGCAACTACCATCTTTATGGATGAGGTTAAGAACAAAACAAAATAACAATTTAAGGATCAACTTTGATACTTCCTTCTCTCAGACTTGGTATATTCTGGTGCACTAGTGAGTCTTATGGATTTAATCAAATAAATAACATATTCACTTCACTTCTGTGCTGTCATACTGCTAGCCCCAGTCTCCGTGATCTCTGGCTCAGACAGTTTAGTCTCCTAACTGATTTTCCTAAGTCTACTTTTCTCTTGCCCAGAGCAATCTTTTTCAATGTAGATAAACTTGTGCTTCCCAGGGGAAGTCTCTTCACTGGCTTCCCATCTCTTGCACTTAGGACGAACAATCAAGTAACTTCAGATTACCTACCAGATTCTTCTTATCCTGGCAACTGCTCAACTCACCAGAATCGGCTGGCATCCTCTCTAGCTGAGATTTCCCTTCAGGTTCTTAAATAGAGTCTTCTCCCTTCTGTCATAGGATCTTTGCATTTGCTGTTTCTTTTAACAGAAAAGCTCCCAATTCCCACTCCATACAAAATATCTAGCTCATACTTACACAAATTTTAGTATTTCAGCTCAAATTACATCTTTGGGGGAAATCTTTCTTGACATTTTAGAGAGCATTAGTGCCCCTGTTACATATTCCAAGATTATACTTTCATTTTCCTTTATAATATACATCACAATGTATAAACTGTATTCCTGCCATTTTTGGCCTATCAATTTCTTCCATCTAGCGACTCCACGGCATAATAACTGTTTTGATTCACATCTGTGAAATTAATAATTGAATCTCTGTGTCCTCTTCTCAGATCTACATTTGGAAAGCAGGCTGAAGTGCATAACTTCTAATTCAATCCATTTCAAGCAGGATTTCAAGCTCATTCCATCATGATGTACCAAAGAGGCATCTTGTGTGTGAGAAAAAACACAATTCCCAGCATGCAGGAGAAGCAGGGCTCTGAGCCTTGCCCACAATAGCTGATATTAAGGACCCACCCCATTTCCTCCAGGAAAGCTGGTTCTGCCAGCTTACTGCCCCAACCCCCCCCCCCAACCAATTTAGGATCCAGTTAGGGTCTGGTTATTTTGGACTTTTATCTCAAAAGTCACCTCTATGATAGTGATAAATCAGCCTCTTCAACTTACTATATCTTCTCTTCCTATTTTCTTCTTCATAATTAACACAATTTATTGATTTTGTATTATGTGTTTGACTCTCCACAAAGTTCCTGAACACAGAGACCTCGCCTGTGTTGTTCCCACCATGTCCAGTCACACAGGACAGACGGATGGGACTGGACTACAACGAGAGGTAGGCCGTAGAGCTATCACCTTCTTGTTAACACAGACGGGCTTAATTCAGAGCTGCTGAGCAACCTGCTTTGCTCCAGGGGTACTAGTATCACTGACAAGATGCCCTTTTCCAATGTAGACATACTCCCTCCACAGGTCACAGACCCAGTTTGAGATGTATACGTGTCCATGAGATGATGTCCTCAGCGCAAGTGAAGTGACCAGAGAGAGAGCTGCCCTGATCCAGTCCCAGAGGAGCTGGAAGAGCAGAAGGGGAGGGGACAGCAGATCCGGAAAAGTCTGGTCTCAGCCCATCTTTTCAGCCTTGGAGCCTTGAGTTCATGTCTCATGTGACTAAGGATGAGTGGGACCAGTACAGACAGAGGCCCTGCCTTTTGGATTTGAACTGTTCCAGGGCCAGCTGCTTCCACAGAAAGCCTCAGCCAGAAATGTAGTCTCAGAGCAGGAATGACCTGGCAGAGATGGAACATAAGCTCAGGCAACAGGATGGGGGCCTGATAAAATACCTTTCCTCCTCGTGTGAATTAAGAACTCCGTTAAGGATGGTGTTTTTCCTGCTTCATTGACCCCAAGTGATGGGTTTGGTTTCAGAACGAAATCATGAGAAGTTTCACGTTGAAACTGTTCAGGAAGCAGAGCTTTCCTCCATTGTCTTAGGATAGAAATTGGCACTTTTCCTTCTTTCTTCTCTCCTCATCCCCTTGACTACCTCATATTACTTTTGACACTTTTTGGTAGAAAGATTGTTCTGTCCAAAGAGATGTGAAATATTCTAGATGTATTGCACTGAGGGCATGTGTAGCACAAATCAACTTGCCTTGAGCTTCTCTGATATATAGCCAGTATTTTAATGTTCCCATTTATACCGATCTGTAATACATCTTCATAGTGTTGGCTTAATCACAAATGACAAGGGTGGAAAATGTAATAAAGATAGGGGCGCATTAATCCACTTTGTATGAAAATGTGGAGAGGTAATCCAATTTTGAACTGCTTGCTCTTAAAAAAATATAAAAGTTTGTAAGATTTCTGCATCTTAGTTGGGGAGATGGCAGTCAATCCTAAAGAGCAATATTTCAGGATAATGAGGCCTTGGTACCTTGAGTGTGTGCACAGCAGTTGTGGGCCCAGGCTGAGAAATGAAGCCACAGGCTCTGGGAAGCATGCTGCCTGATCTACTAGAAGCCTCTTTGTCAGGAGATATGCATGCAGACAGCATCCAGGCGAGTTCATTCTGTGTGGGTCTCAGAGATTCTAGAGCTAGGCATGCTTTTGTGCCTTTCTCAGCTCAACTCCTAAGTCTAGTTCAAATGAAAGATAATTCTGACTCTGCTCTCTAAAGACAAGCCTGGGCTCATTTTGTGACAAGTCCATAGAAAGGAGGTAGATGTGGCTGAAGCGCATATTTCCTGCAGGGGAGTCAGGATGAGAGAGGGTGGTTATGGTGATGTCAGGTTTATCTTAAACCACAGCTAATGTCATTGTGACCACTAGGTGTGCTTGCACTTGGGGGGTGGTGTTCACTGCATGCTGGACAGGGCTGTATGTTTAGTGCTCACTCTGGTCAGGAGCAGAGCAAGGGAAATGTGAAATCTGGACTTAAAAGGTACAGAGATGCAATCTCATCTTTGATTTTCTCTATGACATTGGGCATATGGTTTTACCTATCTGAACCTCAGTTTCCTTATCAGTAAAACATAGGTTGTACTAAGTTGCTCATAGAATTGTTAACAATACAGAACCCAGCAATTTCACTCCTATATATCCATTCAAGAGAAATGAAAACAAAACCTGTAAAATGCCTGTACATTAATATGCATGGAAACATTACTCATAATAGTCAAACATGGAAAAAACCCAAAATATCCATCAACTGATGGATGGATAAACAAAATGTGGTACATCCATACAACGGAGTATTATTCCTCCATAAAAAGGAATAAATCACTACTTAAGTGCTGCAATATGCATGATAATAATGAATAATAATCATGATATCACATGATTCTATGTAGAACAGACTCATCACAAAAGACATTATATTATACAGTTATTTTCATATGAAATGCCAGAAAAGGGTAATATAAAGAGACAAAAAGTATATTAGTGATTCTTTAGGGCTGGTGAAGTGGGGAATAGAGAAGTAACAGCTAAAGAGTATAAAATTCCTTTCTGAAGAGATGAAAAATTGAGTATAAAGTTGACCATGGTGATAGTTGCACTTAGCTGTTAATATACCTTAAACTATTGAATTATACACACTAAATAGGTAAAATATATGTTATATGAATTATATATAAATAGTTATTTTTAGAAAAGAAGTATACAGGTAATATATGAAAAGGCTCCTCTTCTAAAGTAGGCATAGGAGAAGAACTAAATAAATAATAACTAGTATTATTACTCACTATCATCTCTACTCCAATATATATACAACTTACATAGTGGTAAATGTATAGAAAGTCTGGAATGTAATATGCTTGCTTGTATTTCACATTTTTAGAACTGACAGGGGTCTACTCTGGAAACGAATATGAACGTGATATTAACTCACATAGCCTTGCAATCAGTCAGCTCAGCCTTCCCTCCATGACCTCACCCTGGGGCAGTGCTCCTCCTCCACAGCTCCCAGCCCTCTTCTAGGGCAACAGGCTCAACTGTCTGCCCCAGGCCTTCGCCTGCAGTGCCTCATCCCCCTGAGAAAGGGCCTGACTGAGTGAATCAAGTCAACCCTGACCAGGAACCCGGATAATTGGTAAAGAGACTATTTCACAGAACATAGCATCTTAGCACCTCTGAGAAATCATCACACATGGAAAGACATATGGCCCAAGAGCCAGAGAAGTGACCAGAGCAGGGGACATGACATCAGTTGTCATTTGCAGGTGCATCTCCAACTTCTAGCCGGCCTGTAGTGCCCTGCAGTAGTGTATTGGTATTGTGTCAATTCAGTTAAGTGAAAACCATCCTTCTCTGCAGAATTCTGGGTTCCTGTGAGCCACAAGAGACATTTTCCACAAGATTAAGAGGGCCAATATGAAGCAGCAGCCATATTCTTTAAAGTGATGGCAGGAATTACCCGGTCCAGTGGTTAGCACTCCGTGCCTCAAAAGCTAGGACCACAGGTTCAATCCCTGGTCAGGGAAATAATATCTCACAAGCAGAGCAGCATGGCCAAAAAACAAAAACAAAGCACACATACACACACACAAACCAGAAAAACATACAGCAAAAAAAAAAGAAAGAAAGAAAAATAAAAACCAAAAAACCCCACAACAAAACAAATAAAAACAAAGACTAATTTAAAAAATTAAAATAAACACAAAATAAAATGATGGCTTCTCTGAATTGGTTCTGGATTGTCTGGAATTGATCCTCTTCCCTGATGAGAAAGTTAAAGTGTTCCTGACCCTATCTACAATGGTAAAGGAGACTCTACTAGTTCATGCCATGCACTAATACAACCATTGTTTAATTAATCACCTTTAATTAATTAAGTCATATTTAATTAAAGGGCCTATAGAATGTGATGAGGTAGAATGTGATAAAGTATTTATAGTCACAAGAAACTGTAGGACAAATAAATTGCATGATATGGTTGATTGGCTATGTCTAAGTGCACCAAATTTCTAGTTCAAGGTCTATGTGTGACAAACATGCCTTAAGGTAACCCCCAGTGAGTTGGATCCTTGTATGATCTTCATTCTTGGAGTCCTTGTGGAACCTGTGACTTAATAGAACACGAAAAATGTACAGATTTCATCATAATGCAATTACATTATGTTATAGAAGACTACATCACAGCAGACTAGAGAGAGATCCTTCTGTTGGCTTTAAAGAAACAAGCCAAGGCATCCCTTGTGGCTCAGTGGTAAAGAATCCACCCGCCAATGCAGGAACCCCTGGTGGCTCAGATGGTAAAGAGTCTGCCTGCAGTGCAGGAGACCTGGGTTCAATGCTTGGGTCAGGAAGATCCCCTGGGGAAGGAAATGGCAACCCACTCCAGTATTCTTGCCTGGAGAATCCCATGGATGGAGGAGCCTGGCAGGTTACAGTCCATGGGGTCACAAAGAGTCGGACATGACTGAGCAACTTCACTTTAATGCAGGAGACATGGGTACAAGTCCTTGATCCGGGAACATGCCTTGGGGCAACTAAGCCAGTGCGCCACAACTATTGAGCCTGTGCTCTAGAGCCCAGGAGCTGCAACTACCGAAGCCCACACACTCCAGAGCCTGTGCTCTGCAACAAGAGAAGCCACCGCAGTGAGAAGCCCATGCACTGCAACTAGAGAGTAGCCCTCATTCTCTGCAACTAGAGAAAAAGCCCCTGCAGCAATGAAAACCCACCACAGCCAAAAATAAAGTAAATAAATCACTTTTAAAAAAGAAAGAAAAACAAGCCTTCATGATTTCTGCAGTTGCAAAGAAATGGATTCTGCCAAGAAATCTGTATGCTTGGAGGATGTCTTGCACCTCAGTGAAGACACTGGTTCCAATGGAAGTTCTGACTGTAGCTTTGTGCAGCCCTAAACTAGGGACTCAGCTAAGCTGTACCTGGAATCCTGACACACAGAATCTGCGAGATATAAAATGGAAGTTGCTTTAAGCAGCTAAGTTTGTGGTCATTTGTTATGTAGCAAGAGAAAACTAATACAGAGAGAGACCTGGAAGTCTCTTTGGCTGCCTTAAGAAAAACATTTATATCCTAGAGCCAAGAGCTCAAGATTTTTGAAAACCAAACTCAAAGTTTAATCTTACAGATGGTTGAATTAAAATTAAATTCTCAATTTTGTAAGCTCTCATATTAAACTTAAGGTGCTGAATGGACATAAGAGGGGCTCTGAAAATTACATTGAGGACATATGAGGTGATTTCAGTAAAGCTGGTGACCATTAATCCCTACAGTTTGCCAAGTAGCCTGAGGAGGTTAGTTTTCCCTTGCTTAATGCTCTTCTAATGGCCTCTCCTGGAATTGAGTTTCCTGCTGATTGTCCTAAGGACATATCCTCAGCACCTTTTGTTACTCTTTTAGTAATACTCAGATTCAGGTTCTAGCAGGTGAGTCACACATTATGAGGTGCAAACTATATGACCAGTGAAGAGGTATAATACACACCCAAATAAATGCATGAATTTTACAATTTAAATAACCAAATCCATGTGTGTGAGAATGAGACCAAAGACTGTTGGGTAAGAATGGAAAGAATCTAATATTGGATTGAATCAAATGTATTCACATAGGCTTACTAAAGAGATTCTGGACTCAATATGTTAATTCAAGTTTCTGGAGTGATTTTACCAGCTTGCTTGGTTGGTTGACTGAAATTTGGACTCAAAAGTGACCTATGTTAAATGAAGGATCTCTAGGTCTGAGGAACAGAAGTCTGACTTGAGTCATCACAAAAAACAGTCATGGCCTGTCAATCAATTTCCAGTTTTCACAGACACAGAATGACTGAAAGGGGAGGCTGAGACCCCTTGAGAAATGATGCTGCCATATTGCCAACATTTATACTGTAAATCTTCCCCTAGCCTTTTCCAAAGGAATCTGTGGCTTAACTATTTACCAGGTGATAATGCAATGGGCAAGATAAAGTAATCACCTTTTTCAGGGATTACTGACACTGCTATGAATCGACTTTAATTCATAGAGATCCATAATCCCACTTTAGTGAGAAAAGAGGCTTACGAAGGTGGGATGATTAATGGAACTTCGTTGGGTTCAGACTCACAGTGGACCCAAAGAGTCACTAATCATACTCTGTGTTTACTTTCCCAGATTCTGGCAGAATTCTCCACATACAGCCTGACCTGTAGGATGTGGACTACTTTTTTTTCTGGTTTGGCTACACCACGTGACATGCAGCCAGAAATGGAACCCATTCCCTTTGCAGTGGGAGTGTGGAGTTTTTACCGCTGGACCACCAGCAAGTGGGCTATTATTATAGTAAAAGTAAAGTGGAAACTACTCTGTTTCCCTCTATCAAAATAGTAAGCCAAAGCAATACCCAGAGAGACTGCAGAGATTAGTGGTACCATAAAGGACCGAAAGACACATGGATCTTTCCACACCCCTACTCAATTTGCCCAAGCAAAAGATTAACAGATCTCGGAGATGACAATGATTAATAAAAACTTAATAACATGATATACGGATTCATGGAACAAATCAACATATACCATGGGAACCAGTATGCATCAATTGATCTCATGAATGTTTTTTTCTCTATATTCATCAGTAAAGACGAAAAAGTTGACTTTGGTCTGGCAAGGCCAGCAATATATTGTCACTGTTCCACCCAAGACTAACTTTACTGTCCTGTGTCATAATCTAGACCATAGCATGTTTAAGAGCCTTTACATTGTATGGTGCAGCATGCAGGTACCATAGACTACAAGGAACAGGTAATATGGTGGGAATAAATGGTAGTTATTTCTGATCTCAGACCAAGAAATTTTAGCTTCTTCTGTTAAAGTTAAATATGTTCTCACTTTACAAAGAATTAGTAACTTCAAAGCTTTGGGCAAAGTTAAGAATACACAGAAGAATTGTACAAAAAAGATCTTCACGACCCAGATATTCACGATGGTGTGATCACTCACCTAGAGCCAGACATCCTGGAATGTGAAGTCAAGTGGGCCTTAGAAAGCATCACTATGAACAAAGCTGGTGGAGGTGATGGAATTCCAGTTGAGCTACTTCAAATCCTGAAAGAAGATGCTGTGAAAGTGATGTACTCAATATGCCAGCAAATGTGGAAAACTCATCAGTGGCCACAGGACTGGAAAAGGTCAGTTTTCATTCCAATCCCAAAGAAAGGCAATGCCAAAGAATGCTCAAACTACCGCACAAATGCATTTATCTCACATGCTAGTAAAGTAATGCTCAAAATTTTCCAAGCCAGGCTTCAGCAATACATGAACCGTGAACTTCCAGATGTTCAAGCTGATTTCAGAAAAGGCAGAGGAACCAGAGATCAAATTGCCAACATCTGCTGGATCATCAAAAAAGCAAGAGAGTTCCAGAAAAACATCTATTTCTGCCTTATTGACTATGCCAAAGCCTTTGACTGTCTGGATCACAATAAACTGTGGAAAATTCTGAAAGAGATGGGAATACCAGACCATCTGACCTGTCTCTTGAGAAACCTGTATGCAGGTCAGGAAGCAACAGTTAGAACTGGACATGGAACAACAGACTGGTTTCAAATAGGAAAAGGAGTACATCAAGGCTGTATATTGTCACCCTGCTTATTTAACTTATATGCAGAGTACATCATGAGAAATGCTGGGCTGGAAGAAACACAAGCTGGAATCAAGATTGCCGGGAGAAATATTAATAACCTCAGATATGCAGATGATACCACCTTTATGGCAGGAAGTGAAGAAGAACTAAAGAGCCTCTAGATGAAAGTGAAAGAGGAGAGTGAAAAAGTTGGCTTAAAGTTCAACATTCAGAAAACTAAGATCATGGCATCTGGTCCCATCACTTCATGGCAAATAGATAGGGAAACAGTGGAAACAGTGTCAGACTTTAGTTTTTTGGGCTCCAAAATCACTGCTGATGGTGATTGCAGCCATGAAATTAAAAGACGCTTACTCCTTGGAAGGAAGGTTATGGCCAACCTAGATAGCATATTTAAAAGCAGAGACATTACTTTGCCAACAAATGTCCATCTAGTCAAGGCTGTGGTTTTTCCAGTAGTCATGTATGGATGTTAGAGTTGGAAGGTGAAGAAAGCTGAGCGCCGAAGAATTGATGCTTTTGAACTGTGGTGTTGGAGAACACTCTTGAGAGTCCCTTGGCCTGCAAGAAGATCCAACCAGTCCATCCTAAAGGAGATCAGTCCTGGGTGTTCATTGGAAGGACTGATGTTGAATCTGAAACTTCAATACTTGGCCACCTCATGCAAAGAGTTGACTCATTGGAAAAGACTCTAATGCTGGGAAGGATTGGGGGCAGGAGGAGAAGGGGACGACAGAGGATGAGATGGTTGGATGGCATCACCAACTCAATGGACATGGGTTTGGGTAGGTTCCAGGAGTTGGTGATGGACAGGGAGGCCTGGCATGCTGCTATTCCTGGGGTCGCAAAGAGTCGGACACGACTGAGCAACTGAACTGAACACATTTAATGAGACATTTCCCTTATACAGAAAAATAAAGGTACTGATGATCCTTCCCTCAAGAGTAACTGGGAGAATTAAATGAGATAGTCAAGGTAAATATAGTGTCTTAAACATAGTAACTGCTGCTGCTGCTGCTGCTGCTGCTGCTGCTAAGTTGCTTCAGAAATGTCCAACTCTGCGATTCCACAGACAGCAGCCCACCAGGCTCCCCCGTCCTGCATTTTGCTCCTCTTACCAAAATGGGGCACAATGTGTAGTGGGTCTCTTTGGGTTTCAGAGTTAATATATACCTCAGTTAGCATGCTCCTCTATTTCATTTGCCAAGGAACCTAGAAGGCTTCCAGAACAAGATCCCAGAGCAGGAAATGTTTGGCAACAAGCCAAGAGAGCCAGACTGGCACCTCTGCCACTTATGTCATGAGACCGGGCAGATCCTCCAGTGTTTGCAGTGTGTGGCAGATAAGATGTTGTCAAGGAGTCTTTGTCAATCCTCTATATGAAGATCTTACCACACACTCAGGGAAATCACCTGCTTCCCAGGAACTTATACCAGAGGTCTAGGTGTCGTCTCCTCTGTCTAAATGAAATTTTGGGTAATCTCTTTATTTAAATATAGCTTTCATTAAGAAAAACAAAAACTATTCATAAATGTTAAGTGAAATTTTAAACACTGGTTCAAGGAAAAAAAACACACCTCAGCAGAACCTCAAAAATACTACTGGAGTTCCACCTATACCTATTCTACAAGGGTTACTGTTCTTATTTAAACATCATATTTTACATTTTCACAAATACAACTGTTCATCATGCACTCTTTTATATCTGACTCCTGGTTAACAATATTTCTTGAGATTTATCCGTACCATTGCATGTAGCAATGGTTCATGCATTCTCATTGCTGTTTATTATTCTATTTTGTGAACTGCCTACTAATCCTTAAACCCACCTGCTATGTTTTACAGATTAGTGTTGGCACAAACTTAAATGCAAAGACCTCAGACTCTAATGACTAAGTTTATTTGAGGAGATATGAGGAAATGTGAGGGAAGATGATAATTTTAGAAATCCCCTCTAGATCATCCTTAATACAAAACCATAATGATTTTTTTTACTGACATGGGGGAGGGATCATTACAACAGAAATTTCCACTGTCTATTGAATACATACCATTTAACACACCAGACTGAGAATTAACTTCAGCAAAAACTGGCCAGATACAATTACCTAGGAGTTTGTATCAGCCCTGACCAGTGGCTGAGATATTGAGTTTTACTAGCAGGAACTGAATCGTGGACCACTGATCAAGAAAGTGATGGGTAAGGAAAGGTGGGACTGAAGATGTGATCCCAACTTCTGGAAAGTGGAGAGCTAAGAAGCTGTTCATACAAATGGAGACATATCATCTATTACTTTATGCAACAGATTTCCACAGCTTCTATCAGAACCACTTTGGGTCCTGTCAGTTTGTCTCCTGTAATCTTAATGCCTATCATTTTACTTCTCAGCAATGAAGGCGACAGAGCTCTTAAAGCCTCAGTTTCCTCATCTTTAAACAAGGATAATATCTACATACACAGTTTTGTTGAGAGGATTAATAAATAAATATATACACAATGATTGGTGTTATGCCATTAAAGAAAGCCATTTGAATCTTTAGACACCTCTTCCAGCAGTCATTGTCCATTTAATATGCAAGTATTATGTTGACAAATATCAATGACAGAAAAAGTTGCTGCTGTTTTATTTGACGATTATTTTGTGCACAGACTTATGCATTGGTATTTCTGTTTCTGGCAAAAACTAGGAGAGACACTGAGACATCCTCTTTGCCATCGTCTGTGTCTTAAAGGACCTGCCCAGAGCCCCTCTTACTCTAAGTTACTGAGTATTTGGTCTGGCAGATGCATGGTACCCTGAGCATGGCAAGGTCACCACAGTCTTGGGTTTCCTGTGAAATTTCAAATGCTGAAGTCTATAAGGGATCTTACAGGACAGGAGATCCAACATGCCCCTGGGTTAGTGAGTATGGCATCCTTGACAGAGGTCTTTCACCTTCTATTTTAACACCATCGGTGACAGGAAGCACCATGCGTTAAAAGGCAGCCTGCTCTGTTGTTGGGCTGTCCTAAGGGTCACCTGTTTCCCTCTCGCATTAAACTTAATCATGTCTCCATTTGAGTTCCATCCAATTGTCCTGCTTCTGTCTTCTGGAATCCATCTGCATCCTCTTCCACATGACAGCTCTACAAAAATATAAAAAATGCCATTCCCTTCTGGAGATACATCACTTACCAAGAAGATGGTTTGAAAAGGATCTCCAGGGGAGTTACATAGTGTGTTTTGAACTTTTAGAGTAAATCCATGTCTGCGTTGAATTTTATATGTATATAAGGTAGGGTGTTCACCAACAAGGTCCACCAAAAACTTTGATTTATATGATTATAGTTTGACAAAGAAATAGTCCAAAATTTAAATTCATCAACATGTTGAATCCATACTGGTAGAAGGTCCAGATTTGTAACTCTAGAGGAGTTACATAGTATATTTTGAACTTTTAGAGTAAATTCATGTCTGTGTTGAATTTTATATGTATATAAAGCAGGGTGTTCACCAACAAGGTCCACCAAAAACTTTGATTTATATGATTATAGTTTGATAAAGAAATAGTCCAAAATTTAAATTCATCAACATGTTGACTCCATACTGCTAGAGGTTGATAATTTTGAAGAAAAGGGAAAAGAGTGCTTAAGAATAGGAGCTATGGAGTCAGACTGAGAGAAAATTTTTGCATTTTGCTACTCTGTAATACCTGTGTCACCCTGAGCAAATTTTCTGATCTCCCCGAGAGCTTCAGTTTCCTTATCTATGAATTGTTTTTTGAGAGGATTAAATGAGAAAATTATCATGACAATTTTAGTTCATAGTGTTAGTTTAAAAGTGTTAGTCGCTTAGCTCAGTCATGTCTGCCTCTGCGATCCCATGAACTGTAGCCTGCTAGGCTCCTCTGTCCATGGAATTCTCCAGGCAAGAATATTGGAGTGGGTTACCATTTCCTCCCCCAAGGGATCTTCCCCATCCAGTGATCTAACTCAGGTCTCCTGAATTGCAGGTGGATTCTTTACCCTCTGAGCCACTAGGGAAGCCCCAGTTCCTAGTAGACACTGAATCATTAAAAATAAATTACATGATAATAGAGACTTTGATTACTACATTCTGGAATGTTCATGTCTTCGTTTTAGCACAATAATCTGAAATTCATTTTCTCCTAAACTCAGTGACTTATCCAAAGCCACATAAGTAGCAAGCAACAGGGTTAGAAATCAAGTCTAAAGCCTCTGAATTTAAACTGTCATGTTTTTGTAACCAGGTCCAAGCTACCTCCATGTCACAGGACTACTAAATGGGCAGACAGTGTCTCCAGCAAAAACTGAGATCAATTCTTCCAATAGTCCCCACAGGACTATTTATGATTATCCAAGGATATGGATATATACTGTGTGTTATCCAAGGATAATATATGTATTCCAAGGATATTATCTTTGTTTATAATGTCTGGACCCCTCTTTAGAAAGGAATTTTAAAAAATCTTCAATTGTAGCAAACTATGTCTTTTATTGCCAAAAAAATAAAATAAAATTCAACCTCATTCAAAAGTCACTCAGAGCCCACTCTGATGAGTCAAGTGGGGTGATGAAGCTGGAGTTCACTTTCTGCCACATCGGCCATGTGCTAGTGAAGTTGAGCCCAGTTTCCTTGTGTGATTTATAACTGGGCTCCAAAAGCAGGCCCCAAACCTTTCCATCAAGTTTGGGGTTTTCCTCACTGGATTAAGGAGGTTTTTCTCACTTCCAAGAAAATTATGTCATGAAAGACAATGTTTATTTAAAGACATAAATTCCCATTTATCTTTTAAAAGTACAAGTCCATCCCATTAATTCACTTAAATACATTAATTTGTTGCAAGATGTGCTAAAGACATTATGCTAAATCCTAGTGCTACAAAGATAGCATGATTTCCCAGAAGAGATTTAAAATGCAGCTGATTATTAAGAGAAGGGAGGGACTTCCCTGGTGGTCCAGTGGTTACAAATTTGCCTGTCAGTGCAGGGGACACAGGTTTGATCCTTGGCCCAGGAAGATCCCACATGCCATGGAGCAATGAAGCCCCTGCACCACAACTACTGAGCCCACCCTCCAAAGCCTGCAAGCAGAAGCCCATGAGCTACAACTACTGAGCCCGTACCTCAGAGTCTGTACTGCATAACAAGAGAAGCCGTCACTATGAGAAGCCCGCACCCCACAACTAGATAGCAGCCCCTGCTCACCTCAACTAAAGTTCACACATAGTAACGAAGATCCAACACAACTAAAAATTAATTAAAAAACAAAAATACAAACTCCTGGACCTCATTCCCAGATTTTGACACAGGAGGTTAGAGAAGGGCTTGGGAGTTTGGTAAAGGAAAAGAAAGAGAAAGCCGAGCAAAAATGACATAGCAGAGATGAGTTTAGGATTGTTTAACATATAGACAGACCTCAAGGAGATAAGCAGGCATACAGTGAGGAGAAAGGGATTCTAGACAGGTGGGATAGAATGAACAAAAGTCCAGAGACATGGAGCAGAATGGAGCATTCAAGCACCTACAAGACTATAGCTATGGCTAAAGTGGGGAGCATTTATAGGTTTGTGCTGCAAAACAGACTTACAGGCAGGAGCAGTATCACAAAAGCTTGTATTTGAAATATAAAGAAGTTTAGCTTTAACCTTGGGAAAGTAAGTTGGAATATAAAAGCCCAGTTTCACCGGTTAAAAATAAAAAAATTACTCTGGCAGTAGCATGGAGGGACTGGAGACAAAACCAGTAAGGCTGGAGCAGAAATTCAGCGGAGATACCTGCTGATGTAGATGGAGGGGATGAGGATGAGGAGGAAGGGGTATGGGTTTTAGGTTAGATTGATGAGGATCAATGAACAGGACTTGCTAATCAAAGGGAGGTGGCAAACAAAGGAAAGAAGGGAGACAAAAGGCATTTTATTATAATTTGGCTCACTTAGGGCCCTTCCATTTATGCAAAGGCTTAACATTATCAGAGAGGGTATCTGGGCACCAAGGTCTGGAAGAGTTAGACACACACACAATTCTGCATAATGAATACATTTCATTATTTTTAGTCAATTGCAGGGCCATCACATAGAACATAAGTGATGCATGAGGCCAGAAATAATTTTAGACCTCTGTGTTTGACATTTATTTAAGGTTATTATCAAGAGATAATAGACTATGTGCTCCTTATAATAGAGTTGTATTTTTTTTTTGAAATTAAAGTAGCAAGTAGTGAAAAGCCTCATGCATGGCAATGATATTTAGCTTCTTCTTTGAGTTTCTTTCTGAGATATGGGGTCCAAGGTGGTTTTAAAAAGAGTCCTTGGAGACTGCTGTGAGTTTTCCATTGATTTCAAATACACAGAGGCTTCAGGTATGCTCTCGATGATGCCTATTGTTAACCAGTTTTAAAGGGGGAAGCATTTGCTGGGGGGGAAAAGTCATTGAGATGAATTTCAGGCCAAGCAAAAAACAGAAACCACCAAAGACCTATGCTTTGCCATTTTTACAACTACCTTACTGCAGATAGAAGAAGTAGGTAGGTAGACAAAAACTCCTATTGAAAAAAAAAAGAAGTTTTTCTTCTGGAATACTCAAGCTGCTCCCTCAAATCTCTTTAGTGAAAGATTATTCACAGAGAAAAGAGCCCAAGGCATACTGGGCAGTGACTGGGAGACTATCCGGTTAAAGTAGAAGGTAAAAGTATTAGGGCACTACCAGTGAGTGGAGAGGGAAGAAGGAGCATCTCAGATAAGTCATCTCCCTCCTACGTTCAAGGCTTGGCCTCATAGAAGGGCTCTAGGACTAAGGATCCAGAGACAGGACCCAAGCCACACGGCTTCCTTTAGAAAAAGTCAAGCTGGCAATTGGCTTCAGCCATCCTTGCCCTGAGTGAACTCATAATTTGGTGTTGTATCCTGTCCTAGTTCTCATTACAGCACAAGATCTTGAAGGACACATGAGTTCCATAACAGAGACAGAGCACAGTGTTTCCCTCAAATGGACATTGTGCTAAGATAAGTGGACATGACAGATGCTTCTATCTTTAGGAGAGACGTCATTCTCTACCTCTAGGAATCAAGTGGCTTCTCCATGTGCCATAACTTAGAAGAAGACACCACAATCTTGACACTTTCTAAAACACCTCTTAATCTGCTAAAATGACATCACTGAATGTAACTTTAGAGAATTAAAGGGACACTTACCCATTCATACCAGTCTGAGATATCTCAGAGAATGAGATTATCAAAGGGCATGAAAAGGAAGAAGTATTTTGGGGACCAGAGCACTTATACTTAGAGCAGACATGCACTGAGAAACAAATCTCAAGTAGAGGTAATTTATAGCATTCTGAGTTACATCTCAGGCAGCCTCCCCACTGGCTCACTGGTAAAAAAATCTGCTGCAATGCAGGAGGATGCAGGTTCAATCCCTGGTTGGGAAGATCCCCTGGAGGAGGAAATGGCAACCCACTCCAGTATTCTTGTCTGGGAAATCCCATGGACGGAGGAACCTGGTGGGCTACAGTCCATGGGGCTATAAAAGAGGACACAATTTAGCAACGAAACAACAACTTAATCCCTTTTTTAGTCCCTTTGTTGTCTCTTTTCCTTATTTCTTACTGAAACAGCAAGGTTCCAAGATTTAATTTAAAACCTACCCTGCTCCAGTCTCCCCTGAAAGTCACAGAGGGATAACACTGGACCATAATTTGGAGACAGTCTGAATAATAAAACAAAAGAGCCAGGTTTGATCATGAGACAGAAGTGTTTCTTCTTTATAGTAGGCACTCTTGAAATCCTAAAATAAAAGTCAAATCCAGGCACACAGGGTGTAGGAGTGTCATTACGTGGAATCTTTTGAGGGACAACAATTATCCAAATCCACGTGTTTTAAAAAGTGGAGATGGCTGCGGGCTGAGATGGCCACACTGATGTTACAGTAGTGGGAAATGTGGGTCTCTGCTCCTCTGTGATGTGGGACAAGGCTCAGATTGTTGGATTTCAGTCTCTCCAAGCAGGACCACACCATGGTTGCCCTGATGACTCAACAACTCTGTTATATGAAGGTCTGCTATGTGGCCCCACCCTGATTCTCTGAAACCACAGGATAAATATGCTTCATATTTCTGAAGCATTAATTTAATGCAATTATCAGAGGAAAATAAATAATCTTTTCTGAAATAGTAGCTAATATTTATTGAGCACTTAATAACTGCTTAGCACAGTCTTGAGTTTGGAGAAGGAAATGGCAACCCACTCCGGTATTCTTGCCTGGAGAATCCCATGGACAGAGGAGCCTGGCAGGCTACAGTCCATGGGGTCACAAAGAGTCGGACACGACTGAGTAACTAACACACTGTTGAGTGCTTTATATAGATTAACTAATTTATTTGCCCATACCAACAATAAGATTGAAACAACTGCCATCTTTGTTTTAAAAATGAGAAAACCGATATATAGAAAAGCTGAGTAACTAGCCCAAAGCTGTAATAGTACTAAGTGGTGGAGTCCAATTTTGGACTCAGTACATTGACACAAATAAGTTACAGTTTACGCAAAAAAAAAAAAAAATTACTCAGGCAAATTCAATGAAATGAGAAACTTTTTAAGCACATGACTTAGAGTGAAGTCCTTACTCATCTTTCAATAAGGATATTTTTGTAGAAAGAGATTAAAATATACCGGTTTGTATCTAACAACTCATGTACATACTGATAAGTTTGAGAGAAATGGTAGATGTAATCCCTACCCTCAAAGAGCTTGAGGAAGAAAATGCAGATGCAGGCAAAACAGTAGATGACAAACATACTTTTTTAAGACAGCTAGCTCCATATTTTCTTGACATTCAGGGCAAGATTCCTTGAGTGTTTAGAGATAAAGTAGATCATTGAGGAAGTCCAGATTTGGGTGGCAAGGTAAAAAGACTAAGGGAAGGTCAAGCTTAAAGTAGGAATGAGGATCTACACAGGAAACAGGGAGAAACGTCATGACAAGCGGAGAGGATCCACCTTATTTGGTTAGAGAAAAAAGTTGTTAGGCAAAGTGAAAAGCTCTGATAGAGATCTTCGACTGCCATTTAGCTGCTGCTTCCTTCACAAGTGTTTATTGAGTGTTTTCTATATCCAGACATTGACAATTCAGTCTAAATTTGATCCAAAGAGAAAGGGAGGACAAATATGCAGGTAGAAGCTATCATGGTGGCAGTGGTCTTCAGTAAGGTTGAGTAGAATGGGGAAAAAGGAAGAGAGGGGAAGGATGGGAGAGAACAGAACTTGTCAATATGCTGTTTTGCAATAATCCTATTAACACATAACAAGAGCCTAAACAAGGAAGACAGAAATGGTGAGAGATAGGAAGGTCACATTTGAGAAATGCCATGAAGAAAAAAAATCAATGTGCCTTACTAACAGATTGAACTAAGGGATAAATTGGCAACCTGGCTGAATAGTTTGGGAACATGGAAAATAGGATATCCATAGCCATAAAGGGAAGGCCTGAAGAAGCACTGGGCTAGAAGGAATATGTTGAAGTTTTCCAGTTGAGTTTTAGCTACAATTTGACCAAATACCTAGGTAAAGTTGTCCTATAGGAAACAGACCACTTAAAAGTAGACCTCAAATATGCTAATACATCTGTTAATAGAAACTCTAACATTCCTATCAACAGTAATAAAAAATAATTAGTTGAACTCTAAAAGTTGACGGAGACTGTCATTTAAAGATAGACAGCTGATCACACAAACTGAATTCAGCCATAACGAATACTAAATAAAGATAGAAAATCATGGAAAGCAATTGTAAAAGGACATAATGCAATGGTAAAGAGAACAGAAGTGAATACAATAGCAACAATATTTTAAAACTGGAAAGTAGTCAGTATTAACTGCCTTAGCTGGTTGGAGAATGCTAAATCCTAACCTGTGGAAGGGTGGGAATATACGGTTAAAGACAGGGTGGTTAATAGAAAATTTTATGAAGCAGTTAGGCTCCCAGTTCCTCCTTCCATTCCAAGCAACTTCTTGCTCACTGCAGAAGCCTAATGGTTTTTTCTCTGAATAGAATAAAATAGAATGTCGTAAAGAACCCACCTGCCAGTGCAGGAGACGCAGGAGATGTGGTTTTGATCCCTGGGTGGGGAAGATCTCCTGGAGGAAGAAATGGAACCCACTCCAGTATTCTTGCCTGGGAAATCCCACGGACAGAGGAGCTTGATGGGCTACAGTCTGTGGGGTCACAAAGAGTCAGACACAACTGAGTCATTGAGCATACACACTCTAAATTGGAGCCACGCTGAACACCACTGAGGACAGGGATAATGAAGGCTATGTGAACAGGGGGATTGATCAATCTTAAGATGGCCAACTAAATGTTTAGACCAAAATTCTGATGGAAAATAATATCCAATTAAAATTTAAAACCAGTCAACTCTCAAGTTTGAGGGTAGGAAAACGATGCCTGAGTCTAAAATACTCTGCTTCCCTTACATTCTTAATCAAGAAGTTCCTGAAGAATGTATTCAGCTGAAATAAAGGAAAAGAAAAGAAAAAAAAAACACTTGAGAACCCACATATTGTGTGAAGTTAAAAGAATGTTAAGGATGTAGTTACAGGCAGGTTCCCATAATACAGTTGGGCAGTGTGCTTAGAAAAAATAAATCCAAATTGAACAGACCAGAAAATTCTGGGAGTTTTTCTAGGAGATGGAACTGACAATACCTAACATGATTAGAAGAAACAGGACAGGAAAGGAATTTACACAACTGGGAGGCAGTATGGGATAAGTGAGAGCTAAACAGAGGAAATTTAATGAACAAGTTGTTTTGCCAGAAAAAAATGATAGTATAACACATAATTCAGCTATAAAGTAACAATATAAAAACTGTATTTGATCACATCTTAATTTGACCAAATAAGAAAGATAAAGGGACAAGAAATGAATGTATTTTATAGGAGGCTGAGTAGAAAACTGTGGCTATATCTTCATCTTGTATAATTGGAAGCCAAGCTTCCCTGGTGGCTCAGATTGCAAAGAATCCGCCTGCAATGCAGGAGACCTGGGTTTAATCCCTGGGTTGTGAAGATCCCCTGAAAGAGGGCATGACAACCCACTCCAGTATTCTTGCCTGGAGATTTTCCATGGACAGAGGGATCTGGAGGGCTGCAGTTCATGGGGCTGCAAAGAGTCAGACATGACTGAGTGACTTAGCACGGCACACACAGCACGCAATTACAAAAACTAAAAACAAACAAACAAACAAACAAACAAAACCCAAGGGTTCCCACTTAGAGATACAGGATAATTAATGACCTAGAAGGTCTGCAAATGGGTACCTATGACATAGTAGGCAGAATAACGCCCCTACCCCAAAAGATGCAAGAGATGCAATTCCTGGAACTATGAACATTACTTTAAATGGCAAAAGTAACTGCAGATATGAGAAAGCTTAAGGACCTTGAAATGGAGACTATCCTAGATTATCAGGGTGGGCCCAATCTGGTCATGAGTCCTTAAAAGTAGACAAGAAAAGCACAGATGGCAAGATAAGAAGGATCCTAAGTCCTGTGGCTTATTCTGAGATGTAGGCAGCTAGTTTGAGGATCAGGGTGCCAGGCAGCTGTGGGCTGACAGCCAGCAACCACCCTACACCTGCCTGGAACTGAATTCTGCGAATACCTGAATGAGCAAGACACCAGATTCTCCCCTAGAGCCCCCAGGAATGCATGCAACTCCAATGATATCTTCATTACATCCCGGTGAGAGCTATGTCAGACTTCGGACTTCCAGAACTGGGAGATGACAAATGTATGTTGTTTTAGGCCACCAAGTTTGTGATAATTTGTTGTGACAATAGAATACTCGCATACATGAGAAATGGGAAATATTTGTAGGGGAGTAGGGACTGTAGGTTTTCATTAGAAATTTTGAAGACATATTTGACACTTTAAATCATGCTCATGTATAATGTTAATAATTTTTTTTAATTACAAAGCAAACATACACTATCAGGAGCTATCAAACTCACTACAAGAAACTTGTAACTCAAATTTTTAAAATTTAGTGTAGGTTGAAGAAATGACAAGCATAAACAGAAAACTAGAATTATTTTTACTGGAAATAATTATAAATGGGTAGAAAATTATATTCAGTTATAATTACAGATTTGTGTTACTATTTTCTTTAACTTGTAATATTTATATTTATTTTACATACTGTATTTTATAAATATGTATGCTATTTCAGTTTGTGTTTTAGGAACAGTTGGAGGCAGGGGTTAGTGTGGCAGATTTAACATGGAAGAAGGTCAGTGTATGAAGATCTATTGACTCGGCAAAACTTTACTGACATTGGCAATGAGCTAGGAACTCCGCTAGTCACCGAAGATGCAGAGGAAATAAACAGATGTCAAAACAAATGAGAGAAGCCAGGAAGAGAGTGAACATTTGAGGACAAAATTTCATTTGTACCACTCACAGCCAGTGAAGCACAGCTAATTAATGACATCGCAAAGAACATTAGTATCTGCCTTGGTTTGGTAACTGGGAAGAAAGAGGTCGTCAGGGACACTGAATCCTTCAGTCCAACTGTTCATCCAACTGTGTACTCAGCAGGTGTGTCTAGAGACAGCTCCATGGACAGATTACTCATTAGTATCAGAAACTGGGAGGTGGGAGCCAGAAAAGGAGTAACTAAAAGCATTCCTTTTTTCCCTAAGGGGAGCTAGGAGTCAACACAAGACCTCAATGAACACAGAGGCCATGGCCCTTCTGTGTCCACTGGAGGGTCTGAACATCTACAGAGCTGGTATCACTATTTGCAGAGTGGTCACCCACAAAAATGAGAGCCAGGGCCCAGAGATCACACCCGAACACAGAGTGAAACTTGCTCTAATGAAATGCACAGTGCTTTGAAGAATTTGCTTTGCAATTTGAATAATTTTCGTGTTTTTTTAAAAGTATTTTTTGGTAATATTTCACGTAAAGGCAGATTAGTAATGAAAGGCACATGTTTCTCTTGGTTCTTTTATGTTGTCTTGTAAATGTTGGGTCTTCAGAAGTTGTATTATTTTTGTCTCTGCTTTGGAGGCCTGCTGTTTCCTTAATTGATGTGGTAGCATTTGACTGGCTTTATTCCCATCGTCACATAATCATTATTTTCCATATCTCAGTTGTTGCTCCATTTCATTAACTTTTTCAGAAAATTGCTCCCTATTTATCTATTTATAGGTTCGGAATGCGTGTAGTCTTTGTCCAAAACCAGTATGATTTCCTTTATCTTCTTGCTTTTGATCTTTAATTTTCCTTTGTTCAGAATCAATCATTTTTCCCCCTCGATACTTCCTTTGATATTCCCTTTTTCTAGCTGCTGCCACAGTAATTGGAATTTTCTTGAATGTGTACTTTATTTAAAGTCTTTTGGTTTTAGGTGGTCCATTTGGGGGCCAGCAGTAGTTCACAAGCCCACAGCCCCCTACCACGTGCCCCAGGCTCTCGGTCCCTCTAGTTTCACTTCTATCCCCTCCCTTCACCAATTTCCTAAAAGGTTCCCAGATCTCTTTCTTCCCATCAAGTAACTTTTCTTCCCTTTTCTTGAATTTTTCTATTTTCATTTGCCTATCATTTCCTTTTAACCATATCAGTCAGTTCAGTCATCTCTGACTCTTTGAGACCCCATGAACTGCATCACGCCAGGCTTGCCTATCCATCACCAACTCCCGGAGTTTACTCAAGCTCATGTCCATGGAGTCGGTGATGCTATCCAACCGTATCATCCTCTGTCGGCACCTTCTCCTCCTGCCTTCAATCTTTCCCAGCATTGGGGTCTTTTCTAGTAAGTCAGTTCTTTGCATCAGGTGGGCAAAATATTGGAGTTTCAGCTTTAGCATCAGTACTTCCAATGAATATTCAAGACTGACTTCCTTTAGGATGGACTGGTTGGATCTCCGTGCAGTCCAAGGGGCTCTCAAGAGTCTTCCCCAACACCACAGTTCAAAAGCATCAATTCTTTAGCGCCCAGCTTTCTTTATAGTCCAATTCTCACACCCATACATGACTAATGGAAAAATCATAGCTTTAACCATATAAATCACCACAATCTATAATCCTGATCCTTTCACCACGTGTCGATTTTATTCATTTTAAGTCATCTTGCACATTTTCATATTAATTCCTAGTACCATTATTTTATTTATGGATCTAAGCTTTTTAGGTTTTCTATTTATTTATTATTGACTAGTACAACGGAAAAATGGCCTTTTATAGCACCGTGTACTCATTGGTTTAATGTAATCATTATCTTGTAAGATCATTAAATCCATTTTAGCTGATTGATTCTTCTGGCATCTCTTATCCTCAGACGTAAGCTGAGAGGTAAGTATGTAGTGTTCAATATCTATCTGTGGAATGAATGAATGAACGGAAGCTCGTGTGCATCGGCTTGTGCGAGCAGTGCTGGATATCTCGCCATCTCATTCTGTGTTGCTTTCAGTGATGTACATTTAGATTCAGTCAAGCAAAGTAAGGCTGTGAATCTCCCGTTTCTCTGATTTCAAGATTTCACTAACTGTTTATGAAACCTTTTATCTAGTTAACTCAGCTGCTTGCTATTAAGATGTGTTATCTTCTTGGCTCAGAAATAAAGTCCCAGGGTAAAGAAATAAAGAGGCCTGGTATTCTCTGTTACTGAAGCCCTGCTTGATTGTCCCTGGCTTAAGCTTCCTGGGGCTAAATTATCCACAACTGATCTTGTTTTAACATTGTGAAATGTAAATTCTAAGGTATCAGGGGGTGCTTGCCTGGGCCAGAAAAGGTTGTGGTTCTGGGGATGGTAAGTGGAAGAAACAGGAAAAGCATTCTCCCATCCTGTTTACCATTGAAGATAACAACCTCCTACCCAGGCTCTAAGGGCCCCCGCATTCCTTACTAGCATTTCCAACACACCAGCAGCAGACAGATCCCTCTATTTTAAATAATTTGGGATCATCGGAGGCTGCTGGAGCTATACTAACCAGTGGCCTATAATCCTTTCCTATCTGAAGCAATATAGACATTCAGCTCTTCCTATTACCTGTGTCACTGGTGGTGGTGTCCCCAGACTTGATTCTAACCAACACCTGCATAACATGTACCCTCTCAGTTTTTTGTAATTGATATTTATGGTCTTCTCCCATTAGTTCATGAAATTTATTCAAGCTACCATGCTGCTACACCAATCCTCTCAGGTGCCATTACTGCCATGCCTTCCAAGACTGCCATGATGCCAAAACTGCTAATGATGCCAAGCCCACCATACATTAGTGTCCCTCATGCAGGGACACCACACTGCTGCCTCCTATCTTCAAGGAGGGCACAGTGATGTCCAGAGCAAAGCCATTAGTGCCCATCATTCCCAGAGTCATTGGCACCCTGCTTCATTCATAGGTGCGTGCTCACTTGCTGTAGCAGGTGCTGGGCATGGCCACCCCAAGTGAGGTGCGCCCACCCTGGATGCTACCACTGGCATGACTCCTTCTGTAAGCACTAAAGCCCTCAGGGTGCCCAGCCCAGGCTGTGTCTTCTGGAACTCTAACTGCATTCCAACTCATTCCCTCTCCCACACTGAAGTAAGAAAAGGGCCTCCATTTCCCCTTGGAGTTACACGTTACAACATGGGAACCAGAACAGGGCTTCCTCACCAACACAATCTCACAGTGATGTCAGTGGAATGTTTTGTTTTTGTTGTTGTTGTTGCTCCTTGTTGCTATATCCTCTACTTCCTAGGGTTCTCCTAAGAGTCCTGGAATTGTGGTTTATGGAGAGGGGCAAGCCAAGAGCTTGATAAGTCACACACTGGCAGGTGTCCCCACCTTGGTCCACAACTCTCTGTCCTTGGAACATCCTTTTGTGCTCAGTTCTCTTATCATGAATTGTGTTATTTTTCCTACAACTAGACCACTTTGTCCCTGACCCATGGGCTTGCCAGTCTTGGTCATATTGTTTGAATCCTAGAGTGAAACAGTCTTGAATTACTGAGACGTGGGGTATTAGCATATCTAATCCTCTCCATCTTTATTTCCCATAAACTCTCTTATTTACACACAGCTCTGCAGGTTATAGGTGTTTTTACACCAATCACCTCATTAGTTTCATTATAACCCTGTGAAGCACACAGCACAGGTATGATTATAACTGTTTCAGTCCTGAACCAAATGAGACCCACAGGTGCCCCTTGCCCAAGGCCATGTGATGAACAAATTACACAATCCACACTGAGCTCAGCTGTATTAGTTCTTCTGATTTCCTTATATGATACCAATCCTCAAAATCCCTGGGTTATGCTTAGTGATGAAGTTTGGATAAGGAAAATCTACTTTTAATTTTAAGTATAATCCATTAAAGACTTTGAAACATTAACAAAGTTTGGAAAGTATAAAATGTATTTGTAAACAAAGTCAGAAATTTATAGAGAGTATTTTCCTAAATAGAATTCCCTCATAGCTAATAATATGGCACAATTTGAGTTAACATGGGAGGGAAAAAACTAGTAAGACATTGATTAATTTAATTCCTGTGCAGACTTTTACCCATAGGGATGGCCCTGCTTGCTGGGCTTAAAGGAAGTGTTTCAACTCAATTCACCAAGCACAGATGCAAGCTGTCTCTTTTTTAGGCTCTGAGCTAAGGTACGAGGAGGGATAGCAAAGATGATTACAAGCTAGACCTTAATATCAAAGGGTTAACAGTTTGCCGGAGAAAATAAAACACAGACACAAATAACTAGGAGACAGGTTGAATGTGATAAGAAACAGATAAAAAGCCATAATAATATCTAGGGGTGTAAGAAATATGAGTGACAAAAGCCTTCTTTAAAATGTAAATAACCTTGCAGAGGAATAGGAACAAGAATCAAACCCTGTTTATAAATCATATCTATGGGGGATGTTAGATGACGTCCCACCCCATAAACATGGTCTTGTGATATCAGTGTAGTCGGTGGCTGGCCCTCTCTTCACCATCAGTGTTGGTAAGAGAGTGCATTGTGTTGTTCTGAGTCAAGGGCAGAATTTAAACTCTTTAGTATTGACCGCTGAAAATCAGGCCATTCGGCTGTGTGGGTGATCTGACTCAGCCCAGTCCCTTTTGTCACAATTGATGTTCTCTAGTTTCATTAACAGCATTAAATTTCCATGGGGCAGATTCCCTTTTCAACAAGGTGCGTACAACCCGCTAATGATGATCTCAAATGAGAAAGTCGTGTGCATCCATACAAATTGAGATCACACCTCCATCCCTGGAATATAGCTGTGATTACATTAAGGACACATTACAAGTCTGTCGCCTCTCATTTCATTTATTGTGCCTGTGAGCTGTGTTGGATCACTTTATCTCCTATTAAACTGCTAGCATTTCCTTTGGACTCAGATATGCCTTCTCTAGAACAAAACAGCAGCACACCCAACAGTTCCAATGAGGAAGTGAAAGGGAAAGCCACGGCCCCTTAAGCAAGTGTGTGGACAATGAATGTGCCTCTAAGAAGGACAAACATGCCTCTCTCAATTCCAAAATGCAGATTACGGACATTATGTGTAGGATGTGCCTTCCTTTTCTTTTACAAAGATTAAAGTTTGGATGGTTGATACCCACTGCATCGCACAATCACTTTACACGTGACATGCAGAGATGAGACAATGGTGACCAAGAGCACTCAGGGCTTTAGGGGTACTGGATTGGTGATTAAACAAAGGCTGCAGTAGCCATTCTCTGCACAACCATTTAAGGCTTTTTCTGAGGAAAATAACCTATTATATTTCTGTATCTGTTTACTTTAAATATTGAGCACTTTCTTTTTTCTAAATATTACCCCACTCTTTTCATATATATTTATTGTCACAACTCCTGAGTAGACAGGACTAATCTCATTGCTCTCACTTTATAGGAAAGAAATAAAGAACCAGACATGTTTTTAAAAGGAGAGAGGAGCCATGTAACACAGACACTTAACAGTGAACCTGTAGTCTAAGTTGCCACATGTGTAGTTCTGTTGTCTCTCTCTTGGTTCTATAAGCCTTGTGGACACTGACTACATAGGATGCTGATGACGGGGAAACCCAGATAGTGAGATGGGCTAGAAACCTCAGTCTGTATATGGGATTGCCCTTCATATGGCAGGAAAAGCATTGGCCTGGGAATTGGGAGTCTGAGTTCTACTCTGGGCTCTGCCCCTGACAACCATGATCACCTTGAGTAAGTGCTTTAATATCTCTGAGCAGTAATAGCCCAGTCTCTGCCTATCCCTTGGTAATTGCAAGATTCAAAGGGAAAAACTCATAGAATAAGCTTGGGAAGTAGAAATCGCACTATGAGTGCACATCTGTATGCTAGGAGGGATATTTAGAGCTGTCAGAAATACAAATACGGGTGGAACAGGGAATGTACAGGCTTAGAAAGGATTCCACTAATATATGCAACTTGAAGAGTGAATCAGTCCGTCACAGGTGGTGGTTTCTAAAACCTCTGTGTGTGCTGATGCCTGAGATAAGTAAGGGATAAAGTATTTCATCATCCAAATGCAGAAAGGCATAAACTGGAATGTCCTATGGAAACTGCGTATGAACTCCTACCATCAATAGGGTTCCAGATTTAATGGAGTCAGGCCAGGAAATGTGTTCTCTGTCAAGCTGTCCTGATGGTCAATGTGCTTTCTACGTAAGGCCCTACTTGCATCACATCTGCCATGGACAACCTCCAACCCTCTCTGCTTCCCTCTGCCCTCTGCTGCCTGCCTGCCAAAGTAGTCCATAGAGACTGAGAGCATCCTTAAGGTTTGGGTATTAATCCTTTTTGTGAAGAGAAGTCATCACAAGTGAAGTGAAGTCGCTCAGTCGTGTCTGACTCTCTGCGACCCTATGGACTGTAGCCTACCAGGCTCCTCTGTCCATGGGATTTTCCAGGCAAGAGTACTGGAGTGGGTTGCCATTTCCTTCTTCAGGGGATCTTCCTGACTCAGGGATCAAACCCAGGTCTCCTGCATTGTAGGCAGACACTTTACCGTCTGAGCCACGAGGGAAGTCCTAAAGTCATCACAGGGGGTTGACAAATGTTAAATCACCGGTCTACTGCCAAATCTTCCTGCATGATTATAGTCATTCCTTTAAAACAGTCATCTGTTGCATGGTTTAAACCTTAATTTCTGGATTTCAAAACGCTTTACTAATTGCTAAACTTTAAGTTCCATTCACTGTCAGCAAAGCCGCAGATATCCTGTGATTTCTACTTTCTGCACAACGATAACCTCCTTTTCTGAACCGGACTGCACCATCAGAGATGCCAAGAGGACTCACCAGTCTATCTCCCAAACTGATCCCAGGCTCAGGAGCATCTGGCTGTCAACTCTGCTGTCATCTCCTCCATGCCTGTGTGTGAGAGGCTCACAAGAAGCCCTAGAGGAAGGAAAAATATAGAACATTACATTTCACTCTTCTACTTGGCTCTTAAGATCATCATAAATTGCAATTGGTTAGTTACTGGGAAATAGAATCTAAAATATTTAAAGTAATTGATTTTTTTCCCTCTGTAAACAACTTCAGATACGCGAAGGGTTAGCATATTATCTCCACATTTCCCTTCACATACACTGGGGAGAGAAGGGAGGGATGTTTGGGAAGATGCAGCGATAATCTTTCCCAGCCGAAATACCTAATTACACTCAGGTCTGAAATCCCTAAGTTAGCGTATTTTGCCCATTCATTGCTCAATAAATATTAATTGGTGGAGATGGGTTATAATTTAGCATGTGTATAATATATAATTTACCTGTAACCTATAATTATCTTAAATGTTCAAATAGGGAATTGATTGGACTGAAAAGAAAATAACTTATTTAACTCTAAAAATGTTGTTATGATCTAACTCTTCATGAAATCACCCACCTCAGACATCATTTCACTTAGATAGGCTAACTACTCTCTGCCACGTTCCCTCACAAGGAAGACAGGGTGGAGTGGATTCTGAGCTCAGTATTATGTATGCTCTTAAATTCCCTGGTGTATTAGAAATATTCTGTGCTCTTTGCCCACCTCAGACTGGCCACCTTCCATGAGAACTGCCTCTTTCACACACAGGAACAAGGCCCAGTAGCCCATGTTTGTTTTATTTGACCTTTTCTTCTTGGCCATGAATGATTGGACCAGGAGTAGACTCTTTTTTTTTTCATGTAAAAATGATGTTTGCTATCACCATCTACCAATGGGGAGATGTTCTTTATTTACACCAGTAGAGAGAAGGGCAAGGGGAATATACATAGTTAGCTCTTAAGAGTGGACTCTTGAAGTAAGCCAAACGCATCAGATGATCTCTTCTAGGAATACGGAAGTGGAATTGAATTCAACCAGTGCTTTCTCCATGCGTAGCTGGAATTGAAAGGATAGAACTGGGAATTGCTGGGCAGCTATTTTCTGCTCAAAATATACAGAGAGAGAGAGAGAGAGAGAGAGAGAGAGAGAGAGAGAGAGAGAGAGAGAGAGAGAGAGAGAGAGAGAGAGAGAGAAAGCCAGTCTCAGAGAGATGAAGAAGGAAGAAGAGAAGATGAGCAGAGAGAAGATGAGCAGAGAGGCAGAGACAAAGGACAAAGAGGGAAGGAGTCCCTACTACAATGGTTCCTTGACAGCTTTCCACCCCTGCTTCCATGCCTTTGAAAGGCCCAGCTGCACTATGTCGCCAAGGTACACCAACATCCTGACAACAAATCCACCTTTATTCCACCCATCTCTTTCTTAAATTAGTTCTTACTGGTTTCTGTTGTTGCAATCAAATGAATCCCCTCCTAGACCCTCAAGAACACTCATTCAAGTCAAGGAAAGCAATTCCTCAGCCCTTCACCATGTTTTCCCCAAGGAGACTCTGTAGCTCTTAACCACTGTCTACCTTCCCAAGCTCAATTTGTCAATGAATAAGCATATATCACTGGGCTTCCCTGGGGGCTCAGATGGTAAATAGTCTACTTGCAATGCAGGAGGCCCAGGCTTGATCCCAGGGTTGGGAAGATCTCCTGGAGAAGGGAATGGCTGCCCACTTCAGTATTCTTGCCTAGGAAGTTCCATGGACAGAGGAGACTGGCAGGTTACAGTCCATGGGATCACAAAAAGTCGGACATGATTGAGTGACTAACCCTTTCACTTCACTTCATAAATCATTATGTCTAACTTTGCTAATTCCTGTTGGTAGAGATGAGTATAAAACATGGTCTCAATTCTCAGACAGTCAAAGGCTTCTCCAGACAAGAAAGCAAGAGAAACTGAGTGACAGCTGCCTCAGGAGTCGTAGCCTTGATTCGGCACCAGGAGGAGTGTTAAAAAGTGCAATCAACAGGAAAGAATATTCCTTTGCTAGCTCGCTTGCACACGTATACCTGCCCAGCCATTTGCATACACCTGGGTGCCTACGTACAAACATGAGCACAATGGAAAAGAAAAGGCAGTCAGAGCCCGACCAGTGCTCTCTGTGTGACATCCTCATTCCCCACATCTCTGGAATCTTTCTGAAGCCACAGGAAGCATTCTGCCCAACCATCCTCCTGTGAAGCTTGTAATCAGAATTGCCATTCAGATCCATCTTTCAGGGCTCCTTGCTTTGCAGTTCTATTATTGTTTCATGAAACTTTAAAACTTTCCACCCTTCCTTCATTGTAGTCAACTTTAAATAAATTCAGAGTGTCACTTGTTAAAATAAATGACATTTAAACAACCTCAGCATGGTAACTCATTCCTCATTATCATAGAGAGCTCTTCTGAAAGGTCTATAGTACATTATCTCTACGAAATGGATTTTACCTTCAATATTAACCTCATTGCTCAGAGAGGACAGGTGCTAAGCACTCTGGTGAGAGGTGGCATAGAAATGCATAGGTAGATTGATAGAAGCGAGCAAGTGACGATGAACTAAAACAAAAGCAGGGAAAAGGTTTAGGTTAAATATTAGGTAGCAAAGCCAAGCCGAGAGAGAGCTGCAGTGATTGAGCAAGCTGCCGTGGAAGACTGAAGAACGTTTTTATTATTTCAGCTACTCAGAGTGCACAAGACCTGTGCTTCTGGCAAAAAAAGAAGCCACCATGTGGGGTGTGCCAAGTAACTGCAGTGAATCTTAGACAAGTCCCAGGTAACTGGGAGTCTGATGTCCTTATTTTACAATTTGGGCAGCTGAGGCCCAAAGCAGGTATTTCTCTACTTCAGGGTACCCAGTGAGGAAGTGAAACAATGCAGACTAAAGCTGAGGTCAGTGAACTCATTGCCTGGGTCCTTCCTGTGAACCATGCAGTTCTCATAGCTCTTTTGCTTCTTCCTCCTTTAGAATGTGGAACCAACTGATCTGAATGCCTGTGCCCTGCCTGCCAACGTGTTTTCTGGGCATGCATATTCCCAGAATTAGCTACATCCAGTAGAAAAAAAAAAGTTTGTTCTTAACAACACAAGGAACCAAAAGGTACTTTGCTCCCTCAGTGACATCCAAAGACACAACCCATGAATGAGGGCACGGCCACTACATGAGCATGTCCATTCCCACCAGAGGTTGCTGATATTATCTGATGGAGAGTCTCACAAATATGGCTGCCTCCTCATTCACAAACTTTCCCTGAACCCAAGAAGTCAGCCTACAAGAATCTCATGAGAGGTCAAGTCTCCTAGACTCTGGTTATGGGCTGTGAGCTTGGTAAAGCTAAGCAAATCTTTACAGCATTTGTGCTATGAGCCAGACCTTGAACATGGGCTGTTAGGAGAAGACTGAGAGAGAAATTACCTAGGAATAGGTGGACAAAGAGGCAAGTTTTACATGTGTGAGGCAAAGTAAGAATACATGGCTGTACTCATGAGCTATTTAATCTACTAAAAAATGAAAGAAAGAAGTCAGTGTGGGCATGGGTCTGAAGGCAGCAGGAAGGAAGATTGGATATGAATAGGTATTACATCCATAACCTGAAAAATGAGTCGATATTTTTTAAGGAAAGTGAGAACACAGAAATGAGAGTCCAGGGACGAGAGTTATGATCTTAGCCTATAACTTCCTGTTTGACCTGGGACTCCCTCTCCCTCTCTAATTCCCTCATTTGCAAGATGATGACACCTGGACCCCCTTCTGGCTGGGACCCACTGCTATGTCTCTGCAGCCACTCCCCTGTGGTGTCCTGAAGCGAATTCCCTAAACATTGCCATCTGCTTCCTCAAAACTTCCCTGGGGGTCGCAGAGACTCGTGTGTCTTATAAAATCTCTCTCAGATTAAAAGCATTTTCATAAGGTCCAAAAACAGTCCAAAATATATCTTGAGAACTCATACTGGTAAGTGTTTAAAATAACTATTTACTGGCATTAATGAAAATATTTGAGGTGCTCTTACAAAGTTCTAGTTGTGAAATATCAATAAAATAATTGCCTAATTCCAAACAGCGTACTGTTCTAATTAATTCTGCATGAGACATTTTTCCAGCTTCAAAGATTGCTTTACTTGCATTGCATAACAAAATAATGGTATAATTAGGAATAAATTTGTCACTTTTATAAGTAATTCCTTTTTATTATGTGTTTGGAAGCAAAGCACAAGCATGATTAAAGCCCCCTTTAAAACGTTTTATTAATTATTATGATTGTTATGGATAATAAGCGTCCACAAGCTGCAGAATGTACCCCGGGCAAGATGCACAAAGCCACAAAACATGGCAAGAACACAACAGATGCCGGATTCAGGTTTCTTATCCTCTGTGGCTCAAGTCTCCCTGTCCTGTCCCTTGTGTGAGGTCAGGGAGCCCAGGAGGAAGAAGATTTCACTTTCAGTCTCCCATCTCTACTCAGGCACCCTCCCCACTGGGAAATCCAATAAGTAGACACTTTGTTCTCAACACCCTCCTGGCCTTTACTTACTTCCCCTCCAACACTCCCAATCTTATCAAAGCCCAGTGAGTCCTCAAAATTCATCTCTGAGAGTCTTCTGCCAGAAGCCTCTTCTGACTGCCACTCTGGACTGTGGGCCCCTCCTGAATTATGGATCCTGTTCTGTTCACTGAGTGTTGAGCAACCTGAGGGTAAGGACAGCTTCTTGTTTTTGCTTTTGTTTTTCTTACGTCCTCAACACAAAGCCAGTTGTAGTAGTCATTCAAGAACATTTGGATGGGTCAGTTAAAAACAGAATAAATGAATAATAAAAGCCTATTAATATGCATTGCTTAAATTCCCAGGGATTGGACTCGTCTAGTGAACACAGGTGCCAACAGCCCGATATCCAAACAGCTATCCTGACAAGTAGCTGGGGTAGCTACTACCTAGAGCTCTCTCCCTCCATAACAGCTAAATGGCCGGCATTTGGGAATCCACACTTTAACCCACAATGCACCTCATCAGCCTTTTCTCATCAGCTACTCAAGGTGAAGCCATGGATCCACAAATATTGTAGCCATAAGTGCTCTCAGAGGCCACTTTCTTCAAGTCTCTCATTTTATATGTAAGACTCACACAAGGGTGGGCTCCCTCAACATCATACTAGCTAGGTGACAGGGGGTTTCTGCTTGCAGACAGGAGCTCTTTACTATGCACTGCCGGCTTACCTCCTTCTCCTGGAGGCCAAAGAATTCATTGTACCCAGCCCCCAGGATATGTCAGAGACAGGCAGCAGAGGGGATGAGGGAGGAAGCCCATCTCTGCCACATCATCCTTCGCTGCACTCTTTTTTGTGTTTACAAATATTTCACAGGCATTACTAGGGTCAGAAGACTGTCAGGGATGTTGATCCACCTCACTTCCCAAGGTCATTCCTCTGCCTCCCCATCTGTTCTCCCAGTTCTCACAGCCCTCACCCTCACCCTCACTTGAAGCTCCAGCCAAAGGGCAGCCATCCTACAGAGGATAATCCCCACGGAAACCCCATAAAAATGAACACAAAGCAGAAACCATATGTCTTATGTTAGGTCCACAGCCTGGTTTCCTAAACTTGCTCTGTTTGACTTTCCTGAACCCAGCCCTCATTTCCACAAAATGTGCCTGTCCCAGGGCACATTTGCAACAGAGGTCAGCCGTGAAGAATTGCTCAGGCTAAGCTATGCGAAGAGAAAGGTATCCGAGGCTACATTGGAAAGTTCTTCCCCAAGACTCAGAATCACATCTAAAAGAAGTGTGATTCTCTCTGCCAGTCCACAAGTCAGCCTCTCACAGCAAACAGGAAAGTGGTCCATCACACAAAGGAGCAGAGTAGAACTGTCCTCCATATCCCGCCTGGTCTCACAAGACATCTTCAGGAGTCACGTGGAGGTACCCAGTTACAACACCAGTCAATAAATAGGCTCTATTTTAATCAGTTCTTTGCAATTCCTTCTCAAGCTCCCTTCTCTAAGGATTCCTGAAAATAACTGACCCAAAGGACCTAGTGCATTCTGAAAGAAAGCCACTAAGGGATTCTCTCTGGGTGACACCAAGCCTGGATGAGAAGTAGGGTTCTAGTGTGACGTATGTGGCTTAGAACCTACCAAGAACTCCCTGGACCGGGTGAAGCAGAGATGGGTCTAATCTATGCTTGAGGTGGAACAGAGAAGGGAACAGAGAAGAGCCTTCTTTGTTGGGCCAGTTGGATGGGGAAGGCCAGCTGCAGGATGCTGACATAGTCCTGGGATTGGCAGATGGGACACAAAGGTCCTGACTGAGTGGACATCCCAGAGAGGAGGATATGTGGAATGTGAGTTGGAACAGAACCTCACAAGAGAGGAGAATGCAGCTGTGGAGGAAGAAGCTACTGCTGGCCTCCATTAAAATCTCATCCCACCAACCACCACCTATTGTGTTCTACATTTTTTATTCTCGGTTGCTACCTTCAAGGTTTCCACACACACTTGACTATGTCTAGAGAGTGTTTAGACCAAATAAGCCTGAGCATCTCCCCAGCCTGGTGAAGTAAGAAAGGGAAAAGAAAAGGAGGCAAATCAACTGCGCTTTCTGTAGGTCAACAGTCCCTGAAACTAGAGAACCAGGGAACTCATTTCTCCTGAGAAGACCTCCTCAGAAGACAGTGCTCCTCGCTCTGCATGTTCCTGCAACCTCACTAGTTTCTGGTCCATTTCCTTTCAGTCTCCTCTTTCCCCCACCTTTTCCAGGCACCAGCCCTCACTCCTTGAGTCTCTCCATGTGTCGCCACATCCACCCTTTTTAGGATGCTCCCCAAGCTGATTAAGACAGGCCCGGTGGAGAGGAGAAAGTACAAGAACCACACACATCCTTCTCGGTCAATAGCCAGAGCCTGATCAGGTTCCGAGAACATTCACAAGGGCACAGAGGTCTTTCCTGTTTCATTTAGCACCTGACAAAGCACCTTCCTGAACAGAACTCATGCTTAACTTCATTCCTTCCCCGACCTCCTCTATGTGAAAGACTGTAAACCACCTAAAAGAAAATCACAGACTTTTCATTTCGGCACCCAAGTCTAATGTGAGGCTCTGCCTTTTACACACCAGGTGAAACTGAGTGCTCGCGAGGAATGACCGGTAGGTCAGGAGGGCTAGAGATCCCCATTGTCTGCCTGGTACCCAGCATCACCACTTCCAATTTCCAAACGCAACTCAAGTGCCACCACTCTGAGCACCTCACCTGGTTTCTCTAAGCCTGTCCTGATCACCCCATCTCAGCACCCATAATACATATGACATGAACCTTAGTAGTAATTCATTGTCTGCTGTATTTATTCTCTTCTGACCTGAGTGTGGACTATGAGCTCTGCAAGGAGTAGAGGGTGTGGCTTCTGTTTTTCCTGGATCCTTCCCAGAGCCAAGGAGATGAAACACTCTGTGCATTCATCCATCGATTCCTTTCTTCCACAAGCGTTTATCAAGCACCCACTCTAGGATAGGACTTATTCTAAGCACTAGACTTACAGAGATGAATGAAAAAGATAGGCCCTATCCTTGAGAACTCTTGGTCTAGTAAGAGAATCAGCCGTGTGAGCAAGGAACGACCATACAGTGCAGTCAACCATGCGACAAAAGTACAAGCAGAGGGAGTTCTCAGAGAGCACGGAGGACAGGACAGCCCGGGAGGGAGAGGCAGTGGGACTGTGTGCCCAAAGCTGCTCAATAAATATTTGTTGATTAATTAGGGAAAGAGTACACTTCTTCAGGGATTACAGGGACAAAATGTCCTCATTAGCTGATGATGAGAGAAACGCTTTCCTTACAGTCAGGAAGCTCATGGGAGTTGGCAAGAGATAATCTGTATATTAATGATAACAAAAGGAACAAACACTGGCAGAAGCAGAAAGCTCCTAGGCACCTGGAGCATCAGATAAGCCCATTACATTTCTGGGCCTGCAGCCCCCCGTCCTACGCACAGGACAATCTCCTGCCTGTCTTTCTCCCCAGAGAGATGTTTGGACTCAGAAAAAGCCAAGTTCTAATAATCCGGCCCCAGGAACCTCCATGGTCTCAGACCTGCAGTAGACAGGCCAACAGATGTACAGGTCTTTCTTCAAGATCCTGGCCTGGCAAGGGGTAGGAGTCTCTCTCCGTGGCCTGGGCTTTGCCCGCCCAGTTAATTGATTCTGCAGCAGATGCTGGCTCAGCACATTAAGGCGGCTCCAATTTTCCATGTTGATTTTACTTCTCCCTTAACTCTCGTAAGTTGTCTTTAACAGTGACCTTACCCTTATGGTTTATAAGGGAAGCAGCTGTGATTTTTCATCCTTTGAACTCTTGAGCCAAATGGCTTACCACCACCACCTACTTATCCTTTCCTCTGGACCAGAGGACTGGTGACATGGTGGTTGAATGACAAGCATTCACTGCAAGGCTGGTACTATGTTTATTCCTGTACCCCACTTCACAGCATCATGCGGCTCCTATGGCCTTAACCTGTCCATAAGTCGCTGTCGAGCTGTAAGAAAACAAAGCAAGTGAAGCTGCTTTGCTCATGTGGGAGAAGATATCTAATCACATAGTAATATATGGGGTACTTACACTTCTTTTCAGGAGATTCCTGTGACTTATAATGGGCTGTTGGTCTTGGTTAACTTCACAATTTTTATGACTACCCATCTTTTTCAGTGTCGACAATTGTAACCCAGGTCTCACAACTCTCCATATTAAATATGTAAAAGACAGAAATAGGTCCTATCGAGCAATCAGTGAGAACAAAGGACTGATAGGGATTTCCCTGACAGTCCAGCGGTTAAGACTTGATATTCCAATGCAGGTATTCAATCAGGAGTGAGGGTTCAGTCCCTGGTTGGGGAACTAAGATCCCACATGCCTCATGCCCCACCCCCCAAAAAAATTAAAGGAAAAAAACCCCATAAAAACAGAAACAATACTCTAACAAATTCAATAAAGACATCTAAAAAAATAAGATGTTAGTTTTTGGTTTTTTTTTTTAAGAAAAGACATATTTTTTCATCTTATATATTATCAAACAATAGCAATGGCTTTTACATTAAAACTTATGATATTAAAGCAATTAATTTCTTTATGGATCAGCAGTCTCTGTCCATGGTAAGAAAATGTTTAAATCATATTTAAAGCTGAAAATGTAGTCATATAGTGTCAATGACCCTTCAGTCTTTGGGTGTTCAAGGTTCAAAAGCAACATCCAGTTCTTGAAAGTTTATTTGTGGTTTGAACACTGGAACTCACTGTAATATTTCATTTGCCATTCTAAACTCCACCGTCTGGAGGTCCAAGTATCATATGGAAATGTGTTTTTTAGGGCAGCATTCTTTTTGGCACCAAGGACCAGTTTCGTGGAAGACCATTTTTCCATGGACTGGGACCTGGGGGTGGAAATGGTTTAGGGAAGATTCAAGTGCATTACATTTATTGTGCACTTTATTACTATTACTATCATATCAGTTCCACCTCAAATTATCAGACATTAGATCCTAGAGGTTGAGGAATCCCTGATTTAGTGTTTCAACTCAAAATCCCACCTGGATGGGAAACACAAAGGACTGGAAATGAATTCAAAGAACTTAGAACAGCAGGGAATGAAAGGTTGGAGCAGAGTACAGAGCTAGCTACAGAACGTTTATTATTCACCCATAGTCTCTGTTGGGTCCGACATTAAATCTTGAACAGAAAGTCTGGTTGTTGACTAAGATGCTGAATTTAAGAGGAAAGCTAAGTATAAACTAGAATGTTGAAAACATTAAGGAAAACAAACTTTACTGAAGGAGAGAATGAAAAACATTAACTAAAAGAAAAAGAATGATTCACCAAGTATAATCTTAGCCTTAAAAAAATGAGGGCTGGCTAGTCTCTCTGTTTTTGTGCCTGGTCTTCCAGCTATGGCCCAGACTAATGGGCATCCTGAGAGCCAGTAGCTAGGGCTGCTGCCAATGGGCTCTGAGACACAGTCACACTTCATCAGAGACACAGAGTTGGCCCTGGTTCTCTTGAGGAGAAGCAAATGGAGCAATCTCCAAGTGCATTTGGCCAAGAATAACAATTGAAGAAGAGTTTGATATAAAGAGAAGTCATACGATTTGTGTTTAGCAGATGATTACAATGTTAGAACTCAGTTCTACTCTGCCTTTGGAAAGACACTTAAGGGGGAAGGTGTATACTGCGGACCTGGGTAATGGAAACAAGTGCTTCCATTAAGCTTGGTTTCAAATGGCCTCACTAAGTTGTAATCATTAGAACAAGATAAAAAGTTTACATTTAACCAACCTCCCCCAACACTACCTAAGCCAGCGCTCTTTGAAATGTGTTTCTCCTGCTCCACCCATGAATGCCTCTGTACTCAGCTGAGTTCTCCATTGTCATGATGGAGTCAAAGGTCAGAAATGCAGGTCAAAATTGTGATGTCACAAAACAGCACAACTCTGCTGCAAACAGGCTTGACCTTGGCATATGGACTGTTGTTCTGGAAATATAGAATTTTGTTCTGGGAATATAGAATTTTGCTTACTGTTTGCCCAAAGGCTGTAATAAACTCTGGGGATGGGGAAAGTTATACTTAAGAAAGAGATCTTCATCCAAGTTCTTTAATATTAGCTAGCTTATTCTTGACTCTGTTAGGCCGATGCATTTGGCTTCATGTCGTGAAGCTGTCCATCTGTCAACAGACTAAAGTCAACTAGACTCAGAAATGCCAGAACTGAGCCTCAGTATTCAAAAAGATTCAGATCACAGACTCTGGGCAGCAGGAATAAGGGTGTCTAGGAATTCTTATCTCCCCAGATTTTTATTGCTGTATAGAGTGATAAGCTCAGCTGAGATGCTTTGGCCCCCACGGAGGGATATCTGACAATGTTTGGAGACATTTTTGGTTGTTACAACTGACAGGCTGCTACTGATATCTACTGGGCAGAGGCCAGGGATGCTGCTAAAGACTCTACAATGCACAAGACAGGTCCCTGCTATTGAAAATTATTCGGCCCCGAATGTCAAGGATTAAAGTTGAGAAACCTTGTCCTAGAATCAGTAGAGTCCTGAGGTTAAAGTGATTTTCTAGCTGTACCTGGGAGTCATGGCACGCCTCCTGGCACTCTTCTACCTCAAGTGGCAGGTATCCATACTCCTCAGGCCTCTCGCTCACTGACACATCATCCTCACGATAAGAACCATTATTCATCTTGTACTATGTGCTTAGTCTACATATTCATTCTATGCATGCAACACGTTACACAATATTCTCTGTGGGGCAGAAGGTTCTATTGTATGGGAGAACAGAGACCAGGGTTTGCCTTTAAAATAGCTAAGTTGCGCTTTGAACTTGGCACATAATTCAGCTGTGGCCCGCCTCTCTGAAGCCTTCAGATAATTTATGGACAGATTCCCTGGCAATACCCTCTCTGGCCTCTTTCTGATTAGTTCAAATGTCTTATCCTCAGAATTAAATGTGTTTCATCCATGAAACACTTTCTGTCGACTTGGCACAAATCATTGGTCCCTTGTGTGCTAAAAAGTTCCAGGTCCATAGCCGACCTTTGTGACATGTTTAATATCCCATCTTTGCAAGGAAGCCATCCCTACCTGCTCTAGTTCACACTTCTCTCTTTTTGTCTGGGAGCACTAGTGTGAAATGCCTTCATACTCTCTCCTTGTGTTAAGTGATCATTGACGATTATCTTTTCTCAGCAACAAACAGTCATTAAGGACACTGGATGTATATATGTACATATGTGTGTATATACACACACATACACCTAAAGGCTCAAATGGTAAAGAATCTGCCAAAATGTGGGCGATTAGGGTTCGATCCCTGGGTCAGGAAGATCCCCTGGAGAAGGAACTGGCAACCCACTCCAGTAATCTTGCCTGGAGAATCCCTTGGACACAGGCGCCTGGCGGGCTACAATCCATGGGTTGCAAAAAGTCAGCTACGACTGAGTGACTAACACACACACACACATACACACACACACACACACACAGAAAGAAAGAGAGAGTAAGACATTGCATCATTATTACTATTATTATTATCTCCAATGCTTATGCTTATTATGGGCCAGGAATTGTACTAAATATTTTACATGCACCACCTCATCTTTGCAGGGAACGTATGATTATTCCCATTTTTCAGGTGGGTAAACTAAGCTCAGAGAATTTATATAAATTACTCAGGATCATCAGCTTTAAAAAATTCCAGACCTTCAATATAAATTTAGATCTGTATGTATCTAATAACCTGTGCTCCTGACTAGTCCATTACACAGCCTCCCTCAAGGTGTTCACAGTCTAATAGACACAGAGTAGATTCATTTGGAGGAGTAAAGCCTCCACCAGCCAGGTCAGGCTAATGAGTTTGTTGGTGACTAAGCATTACCAGGCTCCAGGCGGGCATCCCACTGATGACTTTAATGTACCTTTTCTGAAACCAGCCTTCAGGACCCTGCAAATACGTGCTTAGTACTGCACAGTCTTATGAATAATAATGAAATCCAATCAGGAACAGAGGCCTTAGATTTTAATTGAGCTATCCTTTAAAGGACTGCTTTTCTCCATGTCAAGGTCATGTTCTCCTAGTTAAAGCAGTTATTTTATGTGTGTAGCAGAGATAATAGGCACTGGAGACACATCGAGGACAAGTGGCATACGGCATGAAAGAAAGGAGGAAATATACGAAAAGCAATCATTGAAGTATACACTATAGACCTTCCCATTGATAATTGGTTTAAATTATTAAAGCACATAAGAGGTTATTAACTAGAGAGAGTATAAATTACTTTTTTTTTTTTTTGCTGAGCATGACTTTTCAAAGTCTCCCAAACTTCCACTTCAAAAAAGCTTTAAATGTAAAGTCATTACCAAAAAATATATATATATATATATCTCTTTTAAAAATTATCTCCAGAGTGGATGGATGAGGAGAGAGCAGATGCTTCATGAATTTGAGATCACGTTACCTGCCATGAGAATATAAAATGGGAAACAGTATTTAAGTAATGCTAATGTTGCTCAGGGGGCAGCTGGCATTGGCTACATCCAGAGTCATGGCTGCAGGCCCCTGGGACCGATAACCTCCCTGAGGGATGGGGACAGGTAGCTGGAAACGTACCCTCAGAACTCCTGGGAGACTCTGGGAGGTAGGGCAAGGCTGCATCGGGATGGGCGAAGGCATCTACAATAGCCACCCCAGGGAGGGATCAGAGACCCGATCCCGTCACCTCCTCCAGTGTGTCGGAGCTGCGGACAGGAGGAGCTGAGCCCAGGAGCTTTTAGAAAGCGGCCCAGCCAGAGCAAAATGAGTGACATACATCTTCCTTCCCACGCTGGAGATGCTGATTTATATCCCTGTTCTCCAAGCCCTTCCGGACTTTTCTGCAAATAGGACTGATGAGGCTGCTCTTATCTAAGGCTGTTCCAATCTTCTGGGGCTCTGAATTAGCATTTATAGGATGTACTGTTCTGGCAAGAGACCCTATATCTAGTAAGGCCAATTATCTCCTCGGATTCTTAGTTCTATCTTTATTCATTAACTCCCGTTTCCTCTCTCAGAAATGAGCTCACTTGGGCTGCTTTCCTTTTCTTTGAATGACTTTTCCTCCTTGTGGCCTAAATCCAGGATCCTTTTGCTTGCACCCCCTCTGGGCCTCCTCCTTTGCCCTGTGGCCTCCTCATCTCCACCTTTTGCTAGGCAGTGGCGCCCTCGCTGAAAGAATGAAAATGAAGAGCAACATTGCTCTCCCCCGCCACCCAGCCCAAGGCCGGGCTCTGCTTTGTCTGGGCTGTCAGGATGACAGATATGCTACAATTACAGAGCCATCTCTTTAAAGATGGTCATGATGTATCAGTATGGGAGGTAAGAGGCTATGAAACAGACACAGGCACACACACATTGGAATGAACACTCCTACCTACCTTTCGAGGTACTTCTCTTCTTTTTATAACTGTTCCTCCCCCAAGACCAACCTTATTTTTATAGATGCCAACTCGCTTGTTCAGGATCAGACTCTAGCCAATAGGACCAATATGAGAACTTACCCAGAAGAAGAATTCTTTTTTAAACCAGAAACAGGAAAGTCTGTTTCACTCTGAAGTCAGAATTTGCCCCACCTGTAAGAAGCTGGACTGCAGAAAGTGATAATGATCTTAGCAGCCAGATAGGGATGGTGAGTCAGGGAGGTGAAGAACAGAAGTACTAATGGAATTTGAGACTTGGGTTCCAATTATTGTCCTGGCCTTCTTAAATTGGAATATTAACCTCTCCTTCTTTGACTACATGCCCTTACCAGATGTCCTTCCAGTAAACTTACTTCTAAGTTCAATTTAGCCCAAAGGACTCCTGATTAATACAGAAATATATTCTTCAGTGGTATACACCAATATAGCCACACTACTCCTCTCTGGATTTTTTTTCTTTTACTTATCTGTATTTATCCCACTTTATAATGAACCTGAAATATTTATATATTATTTTGATCATGATGTATTGGTCAGATGACTTAGTCAAGAGAACTACAAACATAACTGTGGAGGAAATCGCCAGATAGGAGGTGACCCCCACAACAGAGTCAGGGTCACACGCTTTCCCTGCAGATGTGCACCGAGTTCTGCCCGGTGCTATCAGACGGTGAGCGGACAAGAGGGAGACCATGTAGACATGGTGATCATGGAGCTCGTGGGTTGCTAAGGGATACAGATACAATATCAATAATCACCCAGTCTAGGTAAAGCTGTAACAACGATGAGTGCTATGAAGAGAAGCTGTTTGGAAATAAGGAGATATGACCAGGTTAGAAAAAGCATGGCTACTTCCTGGAGAAAAACGCCACATGAGAAAGATAAGCAAGAATTAATTGAGAATGAGAGAAGGAAGAGTGGTGACTACACGTCAAGGCTCCCTGTTAGAAGGGAATAGGGGCATCTGAGAAATAAAAGTGCTTGAAGTGGAGGGAACACTGTAGGGCAGCGTGTGTAAGAATCACAAAGAACCAGGAGGTACCACGGATCCAGTTATCACCTTAGGATTGGTGGACTGAGGGGAGCAACTGGCCACTGGAACTCAGAAAGACAGCACTGTGCACAGAATAGTCTACGATGAGACATCAGGCCTTACAAGAAATGCTGAAGAAACTCCATGAGGATCATGCATGGTGAGGAGGGGCCAAGGAAATGCCAACTCTCACCTTACTCTCCTTTCTTGCCCCTGATCTCTGACCTAGGCTCAACTCATCCAAAGTCAGACAGAACAAGGGCTCTTTGAAGTACATATACATCAATCTCCTACGGCACAAAGCAGAGAAAGATGAAGCATCTATCCATAGGCGAAACCAAAAATGATCCAGCTCATGGACATGCAAAACCATACAGAAAATATAATAGACATTTACTAAATATACAGTGTTTATGGACTGGTACCAGGTATCTTGGTGAACAATGAAGGAAGTACCAGCCTGTATTAGAACTACAGAAGCTCAGAAGAAAACAGGTAGAAGACTATGTGGGCACTGGAAATATTAAATAAAAATAAAGTCATAGCCCAAGAGAGTAACACAGGGTGTCACTTGGCAATGCGTGAGTAATTAGCAGGGATGTATGCAGGTAAAATGTGCTGCTGACCATTAGAAGTGAGGGACTCTATAGCCTGAAATGACCATGCAATACTTCCTAAAAGAAGGGCTGCGATTTGAGCCTTTCTGGGTAAAAAGATTCAGATGATAAAAAACCTAGGAATAGGTATAGCACTATAGGCTAGGAGATGAAAGTGTTAGTTGCTCAGTTTGTCCCCATAGGACTGTAGCCCCCCAGTCTCCTCTGTCCATGGAATTCTCCAGGCAAGAATATTGGAGCTAGTAGACATTTCCCTCTCCGGGGGATCTTCCTGACTCACGGATCGAACACGGGTCTCTTGCATTATAGGTGGACTCTACCATCTGAGCCACTGGGGAAGATATAGGCTAGGAGATGAGTGACTGCAAAATGGCAGAATAGAAGAAAAGCAAGTTATGTTTGAGAAATCTGACTATCTAACAAGACTATCAATTTGACTATCACAAAGACCATATAAACAGGTAGACAGCAACTGTTCCAGAAACGTTATCTTAGTCACTGACTTTTTTTTTCTTTCAAACTGAGTATCTAGCGTGTGTGTGTTGGGCACTGGTCTTAACGCTGAGGATGCAGCTGTGAACATGATGGACAAGGACCCTGTAAATTTAGAGATTATATTCTGGCGAGGCAAATGGAATATAAATAAATGACATATTAGGTAAACATCAGATACCCTGAGGTCTTATGGAGAGAATTCATATCAGCTTATGTACTAGAGAATAACTAAATAGTCACTGCAGGGGATGGTTAAGAAAAACTGCAGTAAGGAGTTCTTTGAGCTTGGCTGAGACTTAAATAACTAAAATTATTCCTGTTCCATACCATGATCAAGAGCATTTCGGGCAGAGAAAAAAATGACTTCCAAGGCCTGAACCAGACACTTGAGTAATGAAAGTGTTTGAGGAAACAAGTGAAGAGCAGAGTGGCTATGCTCTGTGGTTGTGATGGAGGTTACACCAGGTGCTGAGACCTCAGTGTGTCCACTAGCAAGAGACAATTTTTACATTTTCAGGAATTTTGTGAGCCCGCTGACATGACTTTGGTAGCCTGTTGTTGGCTGTGCTAGGAGTGGTTACCCCAGAGAAATTGGCAGACGGTATAAATCAAGGGTTCCTCCAGTTCCCAGCCCCCGCCCCCACTCAGAGAACCTGTTCTTAAACAGTTGCCAGCACACCACAGCGAGGATGCCAGAGGAAGCTGGAGAAGTAACCAGGGATTTGTCATCAAAGGCCTTATAAGCCAGGAGTTTCCATTTAATTCTAAGTGTGATGGGAAGCCATTAGAGGGTCTTAAGTAGGATGTGGACATAACCTGATTTACATTTTTAAAAGACAGTCTGGCTCTGTTGCAGAAAACTTTGAGTGGGTTTTAAAAAGGGGGGGAAACAGGAAACATCAGCAGGTGGCTACTGCATTAGTCTGGATGAGAAGTGACAAAGGCTTTGACTAGGGTGCAGCAGTAAAAATGAAGTGGGATGAGTTCCCCAACCAAGGATCAAACCATCAAAGTGCAAAGTCCTAACCTCTGGATTGCCAGGGAATTCCCTAGAACATAGAGTTTTCAACTCATAGATTTGATCTAGAAGTTGAGGAAAATGTAAGAATCAAGGATAATTTCTGATTTTTTTTTGCTTAAGAAAATAGGTATATGGTGGTGCCATAACTGAAAAGTAGAGAATTTATGTAACACGAGAGGTAGTGTGGGGAACTAAGAAAATGATACTCATCCTGTTAAGTTTGAGATTTCTATATGGCATCCATCTGTAAATGTCAAATAGAGAGGGAAATATTCATATGGGATTGTTGGGGCAAGGTAGAAACTGTAGATATAGTTTGAGAGTCATTGACACATATGAAGTATTTAAAACCAGAGTATGTGTTAGATCACCAAAGGAGGGGGATGCAAAGAGAGACAGAAGCAGGAGGTAAAAACAGGTAGAGCAAAGAGGAGGAGCCAGTCCTGAAGACTGAGTAGTGACACATCAGCCTGGAAGCAAACCAGGAGAGTCTATGCCAGGATCCGAAGAGAAAACATACTCCATGAAGTCAGAGTTTATTTTGTTGAGTGCTACTGGAGATCAAGTAAGATAAAAAGAGAGATGTCACTTGGATAGGTGACAAACGGATTCCTAATGCTTCTAATCATAGCAGTGTCAGTGAAGTAGGGAGGACTGAATGAAGTCTCCTTGGAATAAATTCAAGTAAGGATGTTCAGTGAAGAAGGAGAAATGATTATAAAGGGGGAGGGAGCAGATGACAGTAGCTGGAGAAGGCTGTGAGGTCAAAGGAGTTTTGTTTTTTTTCCCCGCATTTGACTTTTTAGGTAGGCATAATTAGAATGTGTTTATATATTAATGGGACTGAGCTCATAGAAAGGGAAATCTCAATGAATCAGGGAGGAGAGAAATACAGGAGCCAAGTCCTTGAAACAGTAAGAAAAAACAGGAACAAGAGTGCAAGAGGAGGGTTCAATTCAACAGACACCTATTAACTGCTCTTGATATAGCCTGTTTCAGTGTACAGATTTCTGTTATCACACCTGGAATATTTTCCAACATTTATTTCCCCTATTAGAGTCAAGGTGCTTAAGGACTGAATCCCTATTTTGTTCTGGTTTCAAGTCCCAGCCCAATTTCAGGCACCCAGTAAGACTTAATGCGTGTTTTGTTCAGGATGTGTTTGAATGAGATTAAAAGGTTTTAACCTAAACTATCAGCATTGGCAGTTATTTGAGCTTTTGATTTAATCATAGACAGCACTGAGGAGACAGCTGTAACTAGCAAAAAACAGACAACTTCAATTACAGAATTTTTTTCTTTCTTTAAGTTTGACTTAGATTGACAGAGAAAAAGGTTGAGGCCAGATGGATGTGGGAGTCGGGGAAGAGATTGCTTCTTCTACAAGTCACTGAAGAGAAAGACAGCTCTTTCACACAGAGTCCAGTTTATTTTAATTCTTGACAAAAACATGTACATGTAACCCCAATGTTCCCACACTGAGTGTAGAGTGTCAGCTTTTTGGTTTATCGTCTTAGTGTGTCTTCACTATAGTCGTAATCTCCTGGACCTCCTTGAAAGCACAGTCCAAGCTTCTTCCACTGCATGTGAGCCCCAGGCCAGGGAGACCAAGGCCAATTGTTCTTCCTAATCCCAGCCCTACCCCATCACCAACACATCAATTTCTGTCCTGCATTGTTTGCTCTCTCCTCAGAAATATTCTCCAAATTCTTCTCATCTTTCAACATTTAAGTCCCAAGAACTCTTAAGACTCCTTCTCCAAAAGAAAGATGCCTATCTGTTTGCTTAAATTTTGTAGCATTTAGTGAATCAATTATGCAGCAATTGTCAAATACCTGACTGAGTTGACTTTGCATGACTCTACATGCATGCATGCTTGGACGAATGTCTGTGTGTGAGACGGAGATTCCTGTCTGTCTAGGAGAGGTGGACCTGTCAGCAGATGACAGGTGTTCATCAAAAAAGAGCTGGGCCCTAGCATCTATTCTGCTCCTCCACCCTCAGCAACCTAGAGAACAAGGTCTAGGACTGAGTGCTCTTGGGAAATTCAGCTGTAAATTTGGATGGAACATTTATAATAGTCTGTTTCATGTAAGTACTGCAATCACCACATCCCCCTGGTGGCAGGTTACTGACTGTTAGTTTTTATTACAAAGACAATATATAAAAATGTACAAACTTCCAATTATAAAAGAAATAAGTGGGACTTCCTTGGTGGTCCAGTGGTTAAGAATCTACCTTGCAATGCAGGGGACTTAGGTTCAATCTCTAGTCAGTAAACTTAGATCCCACATGCAGCAGAGCAACGAAAGCCCTCGTGCCAGAACCAGAGAGCCCTCATATTGCAATTAATGGTCTGTGTGCTCTGGAGCCTCTGTGCTATAATTATTGAGCCCATGCGCCACAACTAGAGAGCCTGTGCACCACAACGAAAGATCCTGCATGATGCAACCAAGACCGAATGCAGCTAGATAAACAAATAAATACTTTTAAAAATCCTCTTTAAAATTTTTTGAAATAAAAGAAGTGATAAGAATGTAATGGATAGCATAGTGACTACAGTTAAAAGTGTATTGCATATTTGAAAGTTGCCTAGTCAATCTTGAAAGTTCTCATCAGAGAAAACAAACACGTAGAGTACTATATTTTCTATTTTTAAAAGTTTTAAAAATTATGTCTTAGTAAAGTTTCAACCAGTGTGATTTTGACATCGTACCCAGAAAACAAGCCTAGCTCGCCTAAAAGGAGACAGAACAATGGGGTTAAGTGGGAAGCTCACAAATGGCTTCAGAAGACCTGGAACATCCTTAAACCTGCCCAGAGCTATGTGATCTTAGGAGGGTCACCTCCCTTCTCCAGGCCCTGATTTCTAATGTGAAAAGATTTGGATAAATGATCCCTAAGGTTATTCCCACCCTGTCTGCCCGTGACTCTAAGGCTGTGAACGAGATCTGAGCTTTATCACCATGCTTTGATCAACACTGCAGACCACACTCTCTCCTGACATGCTGTGCTTCCTGGAATATAATTGAAATAATGTGGGTGTCATATCTCTTTTGATTCCCCAAACGTGAACCGAAGTCACCAACTCTCATTTAACCTTTCAACAAAGAGCTCTGTTTGTTTCAGCTGGGGGCAGTAGAAATAATTACAATATAATGTCTTAATACAAAGAGGAACAGCTAATATTCCAGCCACTAAATTAGAAAATATCCATGTGCCCATATGGCAGCCAGAAATCATTCTCCCATTAGCCACTAGCTTTCGGTTAGTAAAATGGAAATCAATTTACCAAACGCCATGGCCATGCTGGAAGCAGAGCTGCCCTAAAAGACCCTTCAGCGTTATGCTCCTTGTGGGGGTCCACGTAGGCCAGCAGCTGGCAGCACCCCGAATGACACGCTGTGATGGGCTCTGTTGTTAGCTGGGGTAGATGCCCTCTAGCAGTCCTCCCTGGCGCCTGCCTGGCAGCAGAACTGGCTGTCTCTTCCTATTTGTCTCCGTGTTCCTCTCGGCGTAATGTGGATATTTGTTTTACTAAAGGGCTTGCTTCACTCACTTGGTATTAGACTTAGGGATCAGACATGAAATAATTATTCAGCCTAGAGCAGCTTTTTTTCTGGTACTGCCATTTCTAAATGAGCAGCCAGTTCCTGCAGGGATCTGTGTTAAGGAGAAAAACCACTCACAGTCTGACTGGAGTTTTCTATAGATGGAGAGAGGCCTACTAAACCCTTTATCTGTTGTTACTTTGAAAATAAAAGGATTCTCCAGCTTTTCCCTGAATCGTGGGATCCCTGGCATCAAGCACATGGCTCTGTCACTGGTATCCATGCAACTCAGCTTATACCTCGCACCTCTAGGGTGGTGACTTTCACCTGAGACCCCCAAATTCACAGGCTCTGTCTTAGTCATATCTATGTACTGAATAAGTCAGGATCTTCACTTCAGGAAGGCCCAGTCCATTGCCTTTGGAAGAATTCAATGTCAGTGTGGTGTGCACAATTTCAGGCTCCTGTTCACTAATTGCTGCTTCTAAGGGTTGATCGCAAAGAGTCGGACACGAATGAGCGACTGAACTGAAGGGTTGATCAGAAGGATGAGAATTCAAATTTTGTCCACACAGAATTAAATTTGTACTATTTTGTTACTGTTGTTGTTGAGAATGCCATATAATTCATTTTCTGCCTATTTCCGAAAAGTTTCTGTGTGCTTGCCAGCCATGAGTCTCAGTATTGGACTTTAGTTCATTCAGTCCAAATGACTCATACAGAGTATTTAGTATCTGAAGATGTGGATAACCATGGATAAGCACTTTCAATCATTCCTCAAATATTTAATGAGCAATCATGTGCTGAGTTCTGTGGATAAATGGTATTTGCCTTCCCAGACATCATAGTCCAGCAAGAAAGACAGAAAATTGAACAGACACAATTACTGTAAAACATACCAGGTACTGTGAAAAGCTGGGTACAAAGGAAAATAATCAAGCCTGTGGCATATCTCTCATTACAACTGAGCAAGCCAACCCCAGGATGACTTTTTGCAACATCAAGCCATGCCTTATCTTCATGTTGACGTCTTCTCTTTTGGTGTTTCCAAGTGATGTCTTTCCATTTGCTCAAACATATTTTTAGTTTTCCTGTAGTTTTATAGATGGGCTTCCCTGGTGGCTCAGATGGTAAACAATCTGCCTGCAGTGCAGGAGACCTGGGTTCGATAACTGGGTGGGGAAGACCCCCTGGAGAGAAGAATGACAAACCATTCCAGTATTCTTACCTGGAGAATTCCATGGGTAGAAGAGACTGGCAGGCTCCAGTCCATGGGGTCATGAAGAGTCAGACACAGTTGAGTGACTAACACACACAATACTAAGTAAACATCCTTATTAATACCATTATACACACACACACACATCTACACACATGCACACACACACACACTATAAGACTGTCTCTGTTCAAAGGACTTAGCTAGTAAATGAAGCAGGAGACAAAATATCTACTTCTAAGGAACTTAAAATCTATGTATGAACAAAGTATACATAAAACACGAATATGGTATGAAGTCTAAGTAAACAGAGTCAAAGGGGTAGAACGCATTCTAAAACCTAGTATATCTAACTGCACATTGAACAAGTCAGAGAAGAGGAGGGCCATGAACCCAATCTGCTTTCATCATGTAAGTATCTCCTGTGCACCTTCCAGTGTCTCAGGCCTCAAGTATGTGAAGGATAAGAAACACGGGGCCTGCCCTCTAGGACCAAACTACTGCCCCAAGCAGACACAGAGAGAGGCATCATCGTCTACAGTGCCGCCTCCCTCGTCAGACTTTCCACGTTCTCGTCTCCGCTTTCCACTTACTAACAATATGACTTTGGGCAAGTTTCTCATCTGTAAAATGGAGACAATTAACAGTATTTACCTTGCAGGATTATCATTTTTTATTTAAATGAGACAATATGATTAAAACTCCTAGTATAATTATTGGCTTACATTGCATATCAATAAATGTTACTATACTTTTATTGAATGATACTGTTATTAACTACAGCTTTTTTTTTATCAAAATGAATTTAATTTAATAGAAGGTGTCTCATCATCTGCTTCTGGGGCAGGCCAGCTATAGTCACCTGCAAGACATGGAATCTAGCAGAACAGATAAAATCTTGCCAGTGAATATTGCTACTTAGAGACACTTAGCCTTGTAACTGAATCCGTATAATGACCAAGGAAGTAAATGTATCTTAGAAATAGATTTGATTGACTTAAATGCTTAGTTTTCTCTGTGTGTCAATGTGCAGTGCACAGCTTGAATTAAGACTGTCCTGAGTCTAATGGTACAGGAACAAGAATGGCAGGTAGTGTGCCGGATGGAAGGGGGCAGGAAGGTTCAACAGGGGAGGGATTTATATATATAATTATGGCTGATTCATGTTGCTGCATAGCAGAAACCAGCAAAACATTGCAAAGCAAATTTAAAAAATAAAATTAAAAAAAAAAGATTTATGAACAGATAAGGCTCAGCTCACCTCAACTCAACGCTATGAAGGTGGAGACACTGAAGCAGAGACTGGAATAAAACTGAAGTGGGGAGAGGTATGCAGCTGCAGAAGTTAAAGCAGGAGCTGGAATTTTAATAGGGTCTGTGTTTAGTCATGGCTAAACTAGGTGAGGAGGTGGAGAAAAGTCCTTAGGGAAATGTTTCCACGAGGGCCATTCCCTCCTCCCTTTCCCTTAAGGCAACTCTGAAAAGCAACAGCTGAAAAGTTTATTTTCTGTGAGGGTGTAAATCAGAGTCATATTTCTGTTTCCAGCAATAAGGAAACAAGATGAACCTGATGGACTCAAACAGGTAAAGTCTGACCACAAAATGACTCTGAGGCTTGTTGGAAAATCAATGTCTACGGGATCTGTTTCATTAGAGGGAAGACCTGGCAGATCACCTTTCTACATCAGTGCCCGGGCATGACCTGTGGCAGCCTTACTCTCAGTGGACGAGTTGTGGTCATCTGAGGCAGGACACCTCCAGAAAGGAGGCTGCTGTCCCCAGGGTTGGGCCACATCTATGTCCACATCAGAGAGCCTGTAAATGTCCAATCCAGGAATCAAATTGCCAGCTGTCTAGGCCTATGCCCTGACTGTTTTTGTGTTCTCTGGCAATACAGATAAGGAACAAACAGGTGACACCATCATTAGCTGCATTTTGACTTTCTGAAGAGAGAAATAAAACGCTACCCGTGATGGGGCAGAAACGGGCACAGAGACAGTGTGGTGTGGTTACAAGTGTCTGGAGTCAGTCTCTCTGTGTTCAAATCCTCAAGAAGTTGTTTCACCTCTCTAAGACTGAGTTCCATCTGCAAAATGGAGGTAATAATAGCAGCAATTCCACAGGGCTATTTGTGGGAAATAAACACTAATTTACAAAAAGCATTCAGAATAATAATTTATGAAAAGCATTCAGTATTGTTATTCTGACTGTGTTGTTAAGTGTGATGGCCTCACACTTAACAAAGGCTATCATTATTGTCAAGAATTGCTCATCTTTTTTCCCCAAGTGGATCTTGGGAGAATGAGAACTAGGTCCCTTTATGAAGGCCTTAATAATGACTTGCTTGTGGAAAGGAAAACAAGCTTTGTAGGAGACAGCTCCTTTATGAATTTCAGTGTCCTGGGTCTGTATTGCAGGTACATGCATGGAAACCAAGGAGATAAGCTATGTGTATCACCAATAAAAACCCCATGTCCCTAGGACCCCCCTCCTAACCCCTCAGGGCACTGCTGATGGAAGCAAAAGGAGGGTCAGTTAATTTGCTCATCAGCCATGTAGGAACCATCCTTCAGGCCTCTCTTGGTTACAGCAGTACCCATAGCACTTTTTGACAAGTCTGTGCCTAGCACCTGATCTGTAGGAAACTTAGCCTGGGGTCTCCGAAGAGGGAAGGATATATTCCTCTCATCAAAGCTCTGAGTTTCCTGCGGAAAAATGTCTCATCTACAAAAACAATTGGCAAGCCCATAAGGACCTGGTGGCTCAAACAGTAAAGAATCTGCCTGCAATGCAGGAGACTCAGGTTTGATCCTTGGGTTGGGAAGATCCTCTAGAGAAGGGAATGGCTACCCACTTCAGTATTCTTGCCTGGAGAATTCCATGGACAGAGGAGCCTGGTGGGCTACAGTCCATGGGTCACAAAAGTCAGATATGACTAAATGACTTAACACTTTCACTGAAGTCCTACTCAGTTGACCCTCTCTCAGGAATGTATAGAAACAAGAGCATAATATTTCCTACAAATAAAGATTCCTTCCTTCAGACATGGAGAAAATCTGAGGTTACTGAAGCCTTTGGTCTAAGATGGGGACCTCTGGCTTCCCAGCAAGCACCCAGGGGTCTATGTGGAGATCCATCATTTCCTTCTGCAGCATCTGCTTTCTTTTCCCAAACCTCAAGTAAGAATGGCTCAAATTCCTTCAATCCAATCAACTAGGATACCTGAAGGGGACTATGGCACTGCCGCTGCTGCTACTGCTGCTGCTGCTAAGTCGCTTCAGTCGTGTCTGACTCTGTGCGACCCCATAGACGGCAGCCCACCAGGCTCTCCCGTCCCTGGGATTCTCCAGGCAAGAACACTGGAGTGGGTTGCCATTTCCTTCTCCAATGCATGAAAATGAAAAGTGAAAGCGAACTCGCTCAGTCATGTCCGACTCTGCAACCCCATGGACTGCAGCCTACCAGGCTCCTCCGTCCATGGGATTTTCCAGGCAAGAGTACTGGAGTGGGGTGCCGTTGCCTTCTCCGACTATGGCACTGGCTCACCTTAAAAACCAATGGTGTCATTTCTGAACATTTTTAGTGTAATGAAAGTCCACTGCTTTGGAAGTCAGAAGACTAGAGTTTGGTGTGCCTGCTTCTGCTGCTAACTTGCTGTGTGACTTCTGGCACCTTCCTTCAAATCCGGGATAAATGAGTCATCTCTTGAGTGAGATGAAGATAAATAACACAGATGCTTCCAAGCACCATGGTGTTCTGGTCAAGGGAAGCTGTAATGATCTCCACTAAAGCAGAAAGCAATGAGACACATTAGCCCAGAGTCTGCAGTTTCCAAAACGGGGTCTAAGGTATTTCACAGTCAGAGCCCCTGGTGGACAAGTTAACTCTATGACAAATCTGTGATATTTGACAATTGAAGACAATTACTGATAAAATAAACTATACAGTTACTAAAATAAAAGAAAAAGGAGACCAGTAATATAGCCATATACTTTAAAAGCATTCCTTTTGTTATGAGAAAGGCCTCAAAATTTATTTTTTTCCATTGGCCTCTGCCATAAGGTAATAACTCAAATTATGGGAAAAAAAACTGAAAGAAGTTTTTATGACCAGCTGAACACTGGAAATATAAACTTCTGAAAATTTTAACTTTATGACCATTTCTGAATCTGCCCTAATAAAAAAAAGTTGCTTCCACCTCTCCCTATAATCACATATCTTGACGCTTTTTTCATTGACTAGTACATATGGATAGATTGTGATGTCACACTTACTAAAATTTCCAATGGCAAACTATGTCAAACCCCAAACAGAATGTCAAGCTATAAACAAACTGGTCTCAGCTTTACTAATACAGTACATGTGATACTGAACCGGGCTCCCCTGGCGGCTCAGATGGTAAAGAATCTGCCTGCAACGCGGGAGGCCTGGGTTTGATCTCTGGGTGGGGAAGATCCCCTGGAAAAGGGAACAGCTACCCACTCTAGTATTCTGACCTGGAGAATTTCATGGACAGAGGAGCCTGGTGGACTAGAGTCCATGAGGCTGCAAAGAGTTGGACATGACTGAGCAACTTTCACTTTCACTTTTGTGATACTGAATTACCAAATGTATGCAGAAAAGGGAAGCCTACACATGGAAATCTTCAAGTACATCCAGGAGGAATCATATATCACCATATCCTTCCTTGAATCACTCAGTGGATTTTGTGCATTACCATCAACTATATGCCATGTATTATTTTAAAGTAGGTCATTTGAATCTTTACAGTTATGTACCATCAGCACCTAAATTTAGATCTGGGCAATCTAGAGCCGTGTGACTGTGTGAAAATGGGTGATTATGAGACAGATTCATATTTTAAATTTTATTCTTTGCGCTCAACACTTCATTGGGAAGAGAGGAAATCTCAGTTCCCAAGCAAAGAATATATACTTGCTGAATGATGGATGGAATGCTGCCATCTCTTGGTAATCTAGCACGGAAGAAAACAGTTTCCAGAAAAGCGATTTTGCATTTTTATTGGCTAAAGGCAATGCAGTTAAGAAGCATAATTCTACTCTTCTGGTGTCAGAACAATCTATAATTGCTGTTATTATTTTTAGCATTTAATGCTTACAGTGCATATTGAAGCTATTCCCTGACAATAATACCATATTAAAAAGAATCCATCACATGGTTTCACTGGCTTAGCTTTCACGAAGGAAGGTCTAAATTAGATTGGCCTGCTTCTCCTCTTAAACCTTGGCTCTTTTTGGATCTGTGTTGAGTAATCCTCACTCCTAAAGGTCACAAGTTATGCATGACCCCTGTGAGTTCTGTGCATCATCTAAATAAACATTCTCTCTTCCAATACATGTAACATAGAGAGCCAGGAAAATGGCTGGCCCCTGAGACTGACTTCTGGTAGAATGAAAAAGCCAGGATTCAGGGAACAGTGGCTCTTTGTACTGGTTCTACAACTTTGGTCTAGCAAGTCACACCACCTCAGTTTTCTCATCTGTAATGTGGAGACAGTAATCTCTATTCTACCCACCTCATCATGTTACTATAAGGCTCAAAGAGAATTGCAGGTGTGAAAATGTTTTGCAAGGAGCAAAGCTTTGAACTTAGGTCAAGGCTGATTAGAGAGAGAGTGACATTGTTCATGTTCTTCAGAGGGTATTTACAATAAATCTAAATAACTTGTATTTGGCTTTGTTCATAGTTGGTTACTATTTTTCTCAGAGTTGAGCATCTGATGACACCAATAAAGCCAGATAAACAAGCCAGTAGACTTACTGCAGTGGTATTATCATAAGCTGTCGAGTTAGGCAAAGTTATCAAAGTGTCATATCAATTCATGGCCCAACAGTATAATTTTAGCCACCCAAAGGCATAACATATTCATAGTAGCCTGGAAGGTGGGACAAATCATCCTGTCTCACCATCATTTTATTATAGCTATAATACTCCTTCCACAGTAGGTGCCACTCTGTCAGAATGTTACCTGTTCACATTTTGTCTTTTCCCAAAGACATACTGGTTTGCTAATGTGTACCTAAGAAGGGCTTAACACTGTACTTGGGGCTGTATTTGTTCCATAAATACGTATTTGATTGTTAAGTTGAAGTGAATTAAGTAGTACTGGCCATTCACCATATTCTATGTCCCAAAGAATGGACAGAAATGAGTTAAAATAAATTCTAAGTACAGTGTACACACTAGAAAAAAAAAATGTACCCATTGTTGGAAGAGGTGCGATTTTTGAAAGAGGAAATAAATTGAGAGAATGTCATAAAGCAGTACATTGCTAATAGTTTTCCAAAGTCTGAAAATATTTTTGGTGAGAAGTAGAAAAAAAACCATGTTTATCTGGGAACAATAGGTGAGTTGAGGGGACAGAAAAGATCTGGTGCTTCATACAAGCCAACACAATGAGAAATTGTTGCTAGCATAGCCCTTGGAGCCTTGGACTGTATCAGCAAAAGAATGACGTTCAAGGCAAGTTTAATAGGTTCACCCTAATCTGTGTGTGTGTGTGTGTGTGTGTGTGTGTGTGTGTGTGTGTACACACACATCTAAAGTGTTATATTAAGTTATAATCTATTCATTTGAAGGATCGTGGAAAATCTTCCAGAGAATGGCAACTAACATAAAGAAGATTCTGGAAAAAATGACAGGTAGAAACAAAGAAGAAAATGATCAGGGTGCAGAGGAGAAAATAGAACCTTCAAAGGATATGTCAACTATATTCAGATATTAGAAAACTGTCCTGTGAAAGGTGTTGAGAGTTGCTGTGTAAGTCCAGAAGCTAAGAATTAATGTTGTTAGAAAGAAATTAAAAAGAAGGATCTTCTCAATCTAAAACAAAATAAAACAGACCCAGAACTTTCTATTGGGATTCTCAGTGGTGTGGTGAGCTGTCCAACATGGAGATGACCTTCTTGGCCCAGATATATTTCAGGACAAGATAGAGGAGGATGGGAGCCACTAGCAGGATTTTGACAGGAGATTCCTTCATGGGATAAAGGTCCTCCCTAAGCAAAATGATAAATTCTCACCATTTTAAATGAAATATACACTATGAATATAAGATTTTTCAATTATATACCATATATACCTTTTGAACACCATGTGGAAAATCTGCTATTAAAAGCTTTGGTTGTGAAAAAGAAATAGAGAACTCAGAATTATCAGCAACGGAAAAATGAAGCAAATTTGCCAATTTTGACAGAATTCCTAGACGGGAGTCCTGGGTAACCGCTGCAGGGTCAGCATTTATGCACCAGCTCTACGGTGTAACATTTAACTAGGTTCCACCTGTAATCTATACATAGGGAGGTCGCCTTACATATAATCACTAAATGCAGTCCTTCACCAAGGTGAGTTTGTCTTATATTTAGATAAAATGATTATAAGTGTTTGCTTTTGAGATTGTAACATCCTCTGTACCAGCTCTCCTGCCTAGTACATAATTAACCTGTCAACCCACCCTGCAGTAATAAGTGTGATAGGCAGGAAATATATTAGGAAGGAACTTTTGTGTGATGTGCTTTCAAGCCCTCTTTTATCCTTCAACTATCTTTCCTTTTAATTAGCACTTGGGTAACAGCATACCATAATGAATTACCATATTACTGTTATCAATAAAAATTATTTTGGGTCTAAAGTAGTCATTAAGATGAAATGTGTAAGACCTGTTCTGGATAGTTTGTAAGGAGGTAGCAGTTGGAAATCAAGTCTCTATTTTGTATATTCATTTGAAAAGATTCAGAAGATTCTAAGATCTGTAAATACACGTTTTCTAAATGTAAAGATGTGAATATATGGGAGATAAAGGAAAGAGAGTAAGTTTATGCATCTGGGGAGAACACAGTGCTCATATATTGAAGAAGATATTTTTGTTAAATATGGCATATTGAGCAAACACTTTTATCTCTGCCATCTCTCTAAAAAAACCCAACTAAAACAACAGTAAGGGGACTAACTGCACCCCAAGTACAAAATGAATGGGACACAAGATGAAAATAACCAAAGACTACAGGCCAAAAAGCAGAAGAATGAGAGAATCTAACCTGTCAGGTGTGGGCATATTTCAACTGGTAGCAGAGAAAACAGAGGAGTAACCCAATTTACCCTCCATAAAATGTCTCCTGTAAGCTTAATAATCACCAATATCAGCTATCTAGAGCTATGGAAATGAAGGTGAGGGCAAAGAAGAAAAAGACTAGGTAGAAGATCATTTAAGAAGCTACATAAGAGGTTGCCGTCTTCTCCTGGCTCAGCTGAGCAACTTCTCCTTAGAGGTGGGTGTCATCCTTGGATGGGGTAAAAGACCCGACACAGTTAAGAGTGGAGATTTGATAGGATACCCCTCTCCCACAAGCCTTAAATGTGTCTGCAGCCAGAAGCATATACCAGGCATAAAGTTCACAGTCCAAGAGAAAAAAACTTAAAAGTTCTCAGTGAAAAGTCTAACCAGTTCCATCCATAATAAAACCCACCAACATACACACCTGATTAGCATTCAATCAGGCTTTCTGCATTATCCTATTAAATGAGTATTTAGTAAAAGGTATCACATGAAATTCAAGGATAATGCCATGCAAGAGTCAAAGAATGAAACAAACAGTAACAATATCTTGGAGGAAACAGGAATCTTCCAGGAGAGGAAAATGTAGAAAACAAACAAAAAACCCACACCTGCTCTAGTAATACACTTAGTAAAATAAAAGAAAAAAAATGCATGCCTCAAATAGAATAGAGTGAAGATAAACAGAGAACAAAAAGTATCTGGAAACAAATATAAGAAGGCAAAAATGTTAAAGTGGAATAAAGGGATGGAACCATAAAGTTGTGCATAATTGTAATAATCTTTCAGAAAGTAGAAGAAAATAAATATTTTGTAACATGTAATGCCATAGAAGTTTTGCCTTTTAAGTACCCTTTCTCAGGAAAATGCTGGAAGAGGAATTACAAAGAAGTAAATCAAGAAATGAAAAGACATGGGATATAGGAATCAAAGCAGAAAAGGAAAACCCCAACTTGATAATGGAAGGAAATATCAGAGTAAAAATAGCACTGCAGTCCTAGAGACAAATTAGCTCAGACTGGAGCAGGCAACCAAGAGCAAAAAGAAAGTTTCTTTCAGAAGATGAAAGTAATTAAAAGTATGACTTTTTTCAACATATTGAGAAGAGATACAAAACAGATTAGAATTTAGGAATAAATCAGTGATCAGACATTGGGACACTACACATACAAAAAGTAAGGCATTCTTAATTCCTGGGAAACCAAGAAGTTTTGCAAGAAAGAAAAAGTAGTCACGGTGTAGCTGCTGCTGCTGCTAAGTCGCTTCAGTCGTGTCCGACTCTGTGCGACCCCATAGACGGCAGCCAACCAGGCTCCACCGTCCCTGGGATTCTCCAGGCAAGAATACTGGAGTGGGTTGCCATTTCCTTCTCCAGGGCATGAAAGGGAAAAGTGAAAGTGAAGTCGCTCAGCCGTGTCTTTTAGTGACTCTTAGTGACCCCATGGACTGCAGCCTACCAGGCTCCGCCGTCCATGGGATTTTCCAGGCAAGAGTACTGGAGTGGGGTGCCATTGCCTTCTCCGAGTCATGCTGTAGAACATGGCTTAAATGTAAATAACACGACAGTGATAATGAAGGGCTTCCCAGGTGGCACAGTGGTAAAGAATCTGCCTGTTAACGCAGGAAACACAGGTGATGCGGGTTCAATCCCTGGCTTAGGCAGATTCCCTGGAATAAGAAACGGCAACACACTCCAGTATTCTTTGCCTGGAAAATTCCACAGACAGATGAGCCTGGAGCCCTACAGTCCTTGGGTGGGACTCAACTCAACATGCACACACACACACATAGTGATAATTATGCAATGCCTTGAATCTGATCTAAATAAAATTATGTCATAATTATGGTGGTAGAATGGGAGGTGAGAAGGAAACATGTGGAAAGTGAGAAGCAAGAGAACCAAAAATCTAGTATTTATTCTTCCATAGTGAGAAGTCAACAGATAATGTTTTAAATGTGAAAATCAAGACATGCCAATGTAAGTGGATTATTAAGAAACATGAAGGTAGATACTAAAGGAAAACAAAATATTTGAAAATTGCCATTTTCTAGAGCAGCAATTGAATGGGGATGGTAAGACAATCATAGTTTTTCATAATTGGTAGAATGTGCATCTTTAAATGATGTGCTATGTGGGGGGAAAAAAAGCATTTCATATCTATAGTTCAGACTCATAGTTACAAGTTCTCTTTTTAGAAGCCTGAAGCTAGCCTCAGGGACAGAAGGACCTTGTTAGAAGATGCCAATGAAGATAACATCTTCTGTTGAGCTATTTTGAGACACAAAGCCTTCGGGAAAGACCAAAAGTAGCCAGAGGAAGTAGCAGAATTAAGAAGGAATGCTTAAATTCCACTCCTTATTTTTGCACAATGAAGTATGTTCTCATTTTCTATGCCCCACAAGAGAAAGGCATGGAAACACTTTCTACTTTCTTATATGACCTCAGATAAAATTAGGAGAAGGTATGGTGTATAGGAGGCTCAGCTACTTCTGAGGAAGCTTCTTCTTTCTGAAAGGATTGCCCTCAGGGCCTAGATGTCCTCTGCTTATCCAGGAGTATGCATTCCAGGCAGTGCAGAGGGAGGCCAATAGTTTGAGGATATGCTCAGTTCCAGATAGGAGATAGACCGGGTGATTACTGAACATAATAACTACATATTCTCCAATTTGCATTTATCAGTAAAAAAACTGACATTTTAACTCCATGTGTATCATTCCTATATCTTATTTTCAACTGGCTTCAAACTCAGGAGGAAAAATTAAGAACGTAGGTTTTATAAAATCACCCTCAAAACCCAACAGACATTATTGCCTTCTAGGATACTGAGAGCTCCATGACAAGCAAGGACACAGAGCACAAGCAACTGCACGGACGCTGTGAGGTGCGCCCAGTGCTCCTTTCAGAAGTGAAGCCTTAGTTCCCAGCCCCTGGAAGCACTGCTAACAAACAGCCTTCTGCATGAATTGCCTCACTAAAGAGAGTTGCCTTTCTGCTGCTGCTAAGTCGCTTCAGTTGTGTCTAACTCTGTGTGACCCATAGACGGCAGCCCACCAGGCTCCCACGGCAGCCCACCAGGCTCCCCCGGCCCTGGGATTCTCCAGGCAAGAACACTGGAGTGGGTTGCCATTTCCTTCTCCAAGAGTTGCCTTGACTAAAAGGCAAACCACAATGAGATAACACCTCACACCTGTCAGAATGACTGTTATCAAAAAGACAACAAGTAACAAATGTTGGCAAGGATGTGGAGAAAAGGTCACCCTTGTGCACTCTTGGTGGGAATGTAAGTTGGTATGTGTTGCCTGTGTGCATACACGTGCTTCAGTCACATCTGACTCTTTGTGACCCTTTAGACTGTAGCCTGCCAGGCTCTTCTGTCCATGGAATTGTCCAGGCAAGAATACTAGAGTGGGTTGCCATGCCTTCCTCCAGGGGATTTTCTCGACCCAGGGATCGAACTCACATTTCCCGTGGCTCCTGAATTGGCAGGTGGATTCTTTACTACTGAGCCACCGGGGAAGCCGGTAAATTGGTATAACCACTATGGAAAACAGTATGTGTGTGTGTGTGTAAAGCTGCTTCAGTCGTGTCCAACTCTTGGCGACCCTATGGACTCCGTGGACAGAGCTCCTCTGTCCATGGGACTGGGATGACTTTCCCTGCTCCGGGGGATCTTTCTGACCCAGGGATCAAACCTGCCTCCTGGGGCTCCTGCATTGTTGGTGGAATCTTTGCCACTGAGACTCCAGGGAAGCTTGAAAAACAGTATGGAGGTTCCTAAAAATAGAGCTACCACACAATTCAGCAATTCCACTTCTAGGCATTTACTTGAAGGAAACAAAAACACTTATTTGAAAAAATATATGCGTCCAATGTTTGTTGCACCATTGTTTACAATAGCCAACATATGGAAGCAACCTAAGCATCCATAGAGAAAGATGTGACGTACCTTGTCTTGCTATAGTTCACTATTAACTGAACCCAGGGTACACAAGGCGTGAGTAGGGAAGCTGGAAGAAGACTCAAGGAGTCGTAGGAACTGCAGACATGTTTCTTCTCTCCAGGCTGGCTCAGCAGCTGTAATGCAGCCATGCTGTATTCTTTGATGGCTGACCCAGAGGACACAGCCAAAATGCAGCCTCCATGGCTTTTCAGGTAGAGCTTACATATACTTACAGAGCAAGAGTGGCCTGTGGCCCAGCGGGTACATCCTGACACACATACGCAGTGCTATAAGTGATCTCAGCTGTTACACAACTATGTATTTACAAAATGTGGCAGGACAGCGAGAAACCAGGGGGTGAGAGAGCCTGATCACTGCCATTTTACCTGATTTGCTCTTTCCCTACATATCTATATACTTATATCTAGACAGAGGGATAGATAGAATATTACTCAGCCATTAAAGAGAATAATATCTAGCATTTGTGATAACATGGATGGACTTAGAGGGTATTATGTTAAATGAAATAAATCAAACAGTAAGATAAATGCAGTATGAACTCATTTGTAGAATCTAATAAACAGTAGAAATAAACCAACATAACAAAACAGGAACAGACTCATAGATACAGAGAACAAAAAGCTGGTTGCCATATGGGAGGGGATGGGGAAATGTGTGAAATAGATGAAGGGGACTGAGAGCTACAAACTTCCAGTTATAAAATCAGTAAGTCACAGTAATGTTAAATACAGCATAGCAAATACAGTCAATAATACTGTAATAACTTGATATGATGACAGATGGTAGCTAGACTTATGGTGATCATATTGTGATGCACAAAAATATGGAATCACTATGTTGTACACTTGAAACTAATTATAATATTGTAAGTCAATTATACTTCAGTTTAAAAGAACTAGATGGGAGATGACTTCAGAAAAACAAGAAACTATATCACAACATATCTTATCTCTGAGGCAAACTCTGCTTCCTAATCAATACTACCTAATTCTCCATAATAAACTTTCTAAAAACTTCTCTCCATGTCAGAGTCAGATCCCCAAGAATTTCAACTTTCAAAAGGGAGCAAAGTGTTACTATGTAGTTAAATCCTCATGGGGCCTTTGCAGATTATGACAGTTAACACTGAGTCTTTACTATGCATCAGTTATTCTCTTCAACATTCTACATGTATCAACTCTTTCCTGTGTGTGTATGTGTGGTGACAACACCATGGGTAAGCATCACCATCACATCCAGGATGAGGACAGTAAATTTCAGAGAGGTTAAGTAATTCACAAATAGCTGAGCTGACGCATTAATTTAACCTGTCTTTCACAACTATCCTCTTAAGTTCTTTGCCAGAGCTCTTTCTTAAAGAAAATGCCAATTTCTACTGCCCTGGCCATTTAAGGTTGGGAGAAGTTCCAGTAGTCATGTATGGATGTGAGAGTTGGACTATAAAGAAAGCTGAGCACCAAAGAATTGATGCTTTTGAACTGTGGTGTTGGAGAAGACTCTTGCGAGTCCCTTGGACAGCAAGGAGGATCCAACCCATCCATCCTAAAGGAAATCACTCCTGAATATTCATTGGAAGGACTGACGCTTAAGCTGAAACTCCAATACTTAGGCCACCTGATGTGCAGAACTCATTTGAAAAGACCCTGATGCTGGGAAAGATTGAAGGCAGGAGGAGAAGGGGACGACAGAGGATGAGATGGTTGGATGGCATCACCGACTCAATGGACATGAGTTTCAGTAAACTCCGGGAGTTGGTGATGGACAGGGAGGCCTGGCATGCTGTAGTCCATGGGGGTCACAAAGAGTCGGACATGACTGAGTGACTGAACCAAACTGAAGTTAATCAAAGAGGAGCCCTCTTTAGGTAAAATATTCTCTGCCCTACATGTCTTGCCTGAGAATGTAAATCATTTGAAACTTAGAAACAGAATCCCAAGTCTATCACTATCTTGTCTATGTGAACTAAGGATAGCTAACATTTTGAAATTTTTGTTTGTTCAACCATTAGCCTGTGACAGCTGGGTTGTTCTATGAATAAATTATAGAAGTATGACAGAAAACAAGGTAAATAGGGAAAAAAAGTATTCCCCTTTCTCCAAACTCTATAGTCCTTGCGTGTGTGTGTGTGTGTGTGTGTGGCTCTCACTGGCACTATTCTTCAAAACTAGCTTCTTTTGAAGGAATTTATGCTTTTCATCCTTACTCATGTTCCTCGTGAGCTCTCCATGGTACTGAATGCAGTTCTTTCCAAAGAAAATCAAGCAAAGATTATTGGAACTAAAAGCAAATTTAGAGCTGATCTGCTCACTGTCTGAAGTGATTCTGGCCTTTCAGTGACTCGTGAGATACAGAATATCTCAGATGCTTGATACAGAAAAGTTTATCTTTTATAGATCTGTTTAGTTCAGCCTAGTTTAGGTATTGATTGGAGTGGAGTAGGACACTCCATCTGCATTTATAGATGATACTCAATCAGTCTCTAACACTCCACCTCAATTATACCAATGATAATTTTGAAACATAGTGCAGCATTTTGACACAGATCCATCATACTCTCATCCACATCCCCAGTTGGGCAAACAGGTTCCTGCAAGGGATGTGACTAGACTCCAGTACAGCTGGATAAGCCATGCTTATTTTATGAGTCTGTCACTGTACAGAATAGTGATATCCTATACAAATAAGATGTGAGGCACATCTATGATTTTAGACATCTTAGTAGCCACTCTAAAATATACAAAGAAACAGGTGACATTAATTTTAAATAATGTATCGATACCATAGATATCCAAAATACTGCCATTTAACATGCAAGCTATTAAAAATAGTAATATGATATATATGTCATGTCCTTTTTTCATACTCAATCTTTGAAGTCTTGTATGTATTTTACACTTACATATATGCACATGTGGGCCAGTACATTTCAGTTGCTGAATGGCACATGTGGCTAGTGGCTACTGTTCTGGAAAATACAAGTATAGATTCCAGACTAAGAATATGACCAAGCAGTTTCTCAATAGAGATCTGCCAAGTACAGGAGGACCACTGCTTGTGCTAAACACACCAGTGTAATGCAAAATTTCCAGTAACTACACTGGTCCTGACTTCTTTTTTTCACCATCCAACCTTAAGTTCATCTTTGTCTCAAACCGACTGTGACTGTCTAACTTCATTAAAGTTCTTCAGTAACCCAGTCCTGTAACCTGCACCCTAAAATAACCTACTTCAAGAAGCTGAAATTGCACCCATGCTCCAAAGAGAAAATAATAAACCAGCCAACCATACAGAAGAGTGGGGCACATAGAACAGGGCTAAATATCCCATTTCAATCTTGGGTTTCACCTCTTAGAAGTTACCCGACTCTCAGAAGTTGCCTGAACCTGTTTACTACCTTAGAATAGCAATTTAGGTGGTGCCTCCTTCCCCACAACCTGCTGTGATTACTTACCCTCCTCTGCCACTTCTCAAATAACTGCCAAAACCTAAAAGGAAAACTCAGATGGCCTCCAGGCTTCAGAATTTCAGACAGGGAGAACAGCGAAAGTACGTCCCTTCAATCATTATTCTGTTTGCAGAAAATGAACAAAACTCTGGAGTAAACAAATTTTACAGGCTCCTTCTTTTCACACTTCCTGAATTTTAACAATTTCAGGTGTGTGCATGTGTATTTGGGTATCTTTGTCTAACTGTATGTTTGCATTTGATACTATATCCTTCTCCGTGGAGCTCAGAGATGAGCTGAATGTATGCATCTTGTATGCATGTCTTTGGAATTGCAGTAGTGTTTTGTGTTTTTTTTTTCCTGTCAGGTTTAACATAAAATATAGAAATGCAGATATACAGACTGATGACTTATTTTTCCAGTGTTATTAGGAAACTATCCATTTCATATAAATAACTTTTCCATATAATTTAAGTGTAATCTGATTTGTTCTAATTTAAGTGTAATCTGATTTGTTCTGTTTCATGACACTAAGGCATGTGATGTAAAGACTTTACAACAACCCTATAAGGCAGCCCCATTTCATAAATTAGGAAATTAAGATCAAGGAGGTGAAACAACTTTAAACATGGAACTACTACTTAGGCATTGTGTTACCATAGACTTAACCATTATATAGCTTTGCCTCTGTGCTAAAACTCTTACTGGCCACCATTTCTAATGATCTCTCCTAAGAAGCTTAACTTTATGAGCCATACTATCTTCTCTGTTCTGAAGTAGTTATACCTCCCCAAACTACAAAAGGGCATAGGATTTGTAAGAGCTTTTTTGCTTCTTAGATAACTGTTTAACTAATCTCAACTGCTTTGTTGAATGGGACCACTAGCAACATGACCTACGGACAAGAAAGGCATTTTGTTATGACTTTTTCAGAGTGAGAACTAGGGCTAACATTAGTGTGCTAATTCTCAGTGGTAAAGAATCTACCTGCCAATGCAGGAGACACATGTTCAATCCCTGGGTTGGTAAGATTCCCCGGAGAAGAAAATAGCAATCCATTACAGTATTCTTGCCTGAGAAATCCCATGGACAGAGGAGCCTTGTGGGCTACAGTCCATGGGAGCCAGTCCACGGGTTGTGAAACAGTTAGACATGACTTAGTGACTAAACAACAATAAAGCTAACTCTTAAATCACAGGTTAATCACCTTTCTTGTGATGTGAGCTAATTGAAGGCAAAAAAAAAAAAAGCTCAGTTCAAATAATTTAGCAAATATTTCCTGGATTATCATTACTCTCAAGACATTATGTAAATACTTATGACGACATATATATGTATGAGTGTTTATTCTTTTGAATACTTATATATTCCTTTGAATACAAAGATGATAAGAATTCTGCTACAGCATTTTGAGTCCTGCTAGAAAATTACAGGAGCTTTGCTTAGTCAGACATTCATATTCTTAACACATTCCCCTTATAACCAATAGTACAGCTCTGGGCCAGTGGCAAAGACTATAGTTATAGCTCATAAGGGCTATAGAAAATTTTGTATCTAAGGAAAACAACCTGAATTTGTACATAAACAAAATTATGATTTTGATTGTGTTCTTACCATGAATTCTATATGTACCTTAAGTATGTGAAAGTGAAAGTTGCTCAGTCATGTCTGACTCTTTCTGACCCCATGGATTATACAGTCCATGGAATTCTCCAGGCCAGAATACTGGAGTGGGTAGCTTTCCCCTTCCTCAGGGGATCTTCCCAACCCAGGGATCGAACCCAGGTCTCCCGCATTGCGGGCAGATTTTTTACCAGCTGAGCCACAAGGGAAGCCCAAGAATACTGGGGTGGGTAGCCTAATCCCTTCTCCAGTGCATCTTCCCAACCCAGGAATCAAACGGGGATCTGCTGCATTGCAGCTAGACTCTTTACCAACTGAGCTATCAGGGAAGCCTTTACCTTGAGCATATATTGTCATAAATAACCAGAGTCATCAGAGAAACCAAAGAAGAAAAGTGTTCTTTAGATTTAAAAGGATGCATATATTTAATCAATAAATAGTATTGATTAAGCTCTTGCACAAGGAATTGGGCACATGGTCTTCTTGTATAATAAGGAGTAAAAAAATAGAACTAAAGCTAGGGAGTGGGAACTGAGATACTTATTTCAAGTTTTTGATAACACCTGTGCTAGCCTCAATATCACTCATATGGTCAGTATCTCCTTGCTCTCAGTGATGGGAGCACAGCCCAGAGCTAAGCTTTGGAAGCAAAGCTAAGGGAGCAGTCACAGTCCTGAAAGCCCCACGGTCATGAGAGACAGGACACTCTGACCTCTGAAAATGGAGTCCACGTGACTTTGGCTTTGCATACTTGGATCACTGTCCTCTCACTCTCTTTAAATTTATCATGGAATATGTAAGAAGCTAAAAATAAATCCACATCCCCCAACAATATATATACACACAGAAGTAAACTGTGGTCACTGATCTGCTGATAAGACCACTTGCTTTTCTAAAGTTCATCCCAAATACATTTATTCCTACACAGCGTGGAATAAAGAGAGTCATAATTTATTTTAATATAGTTGGGTTTTTTTGTCTCTAATCACACACACACAAAATTTAGCCTATTTCCCTTCTGTTTGAATCTTCACTGGTCCTGGGATTCCCTGTGACCAATAAGCACCAGTAGAAGTGACACTGTATTTTCCATGGCCAGGTCTTAAAAAGACCTTCAGATTCCACTTTGTGTGGCTGGGATTCTACTCTTGGATCCCAGATGCCATGCTAGGTGGAGCTTAATTCACATAGAGAGGCCATGAGGAGGAGAAATAAGGAGCTCTGGCTGCCGGCTCAGCTGGGCTCTACCAGACAGTCAGCACCCACCACCAGCCATGACTGAGCATCTTGGACATTATAGTCTCATGCTCTCAGAAGACTGTAGTCCCACTGAATACTGTACAGAGCAGAAGAAGTGCCCAGCTGAAACTAGTCAGACTCAGAATTGTGGGAGATCAGAAATCACCACTGTTTGGGGCCATTAAGTTTGGGAACTGGTTTGCCATAGTGCAATCAATAACTCAGAACTCCCATCTCTATTCAACTTTTACCCTCCATCAGGACCCTTACTATTGTGGAAATCCACTCCCAAGCATCTAATACTAAAAAACACTCAATGAATACTAGCTGAATGTATGAGGGTGTGTGTGTGTGTGTGTGTGTGTGTGTGTGTGTGTGTGTGTGTGTGTGTAGAGTTCGCTTCACTGTACACCCTAAGAAAGTTGCTTTAGAAAAGCAACTGGGAACTGCATACCCTTAATGTTTTTACACCACTCAGGGGACAGCACAATTCTTTCTTGGCCATCACAATACCAACTGAGAAGAACTGCAGAAGGGTGACACAGCTGAGCACATTTTTATATGCTCTTGCTGCTGATGGCTCCCACTGGGGCCCTGCCAGCCCTCTCCAGGCTCCATACCAATATATGCAGCTGAGTTCCCTGTGCGTTTCCCATTGTCATGACTAGGAGAGAACATTTACTTTCCTCAAACTAGGTTGTCTCTTTGACCTAAACTCCAGAATTCAAATAGGAAAGACTGTGATAATGAGGCTGCACTGTCAAAAGACGAGAAAACATTTTCGAGGCTCAATGTACAGATCATTCCAATGATAATCAGAGATTAAGATAGTTCATTCATGTGGGTTTTTTTTCTATTCTATTTTTATAGGCTTTAGATCTTTCCTATAAATGTTAACACCACAGGCATCTTCTTTTTGATTTCACCACCCTCAAAGTACTAAAGACCCTAGCTAGGGGGTCTTTTAATGATCTGTTTAAACAATGCATCTCACATTTGGACAGTTCCTTTTAATTTTGAAAGTACTTTTTAAATACTGCCTCCTTTGTCTCCTCTTTTTTTATGAATAAAATTCTTGCTTTGGGTCTTTTAAGGTTCGCCTTCGAAGGAGAGTGAGAGCGTAGGGGCTACTGATCTAGCAGATGTGTGCCTGCTCCTCTCGGATGTTTCTCAGCCCATTGTCTTCTTCCAGGCATTTGTACAGGCAGGAAATATACAGATGCACTTTATTCCGGGATTTGTAGTAGCTAATCACTTTCCAACAATTATTTTGAAAAAGCAATGGCATCATGGATGCTTTACAATTATGCAAATCCACAAGAGGGGAAGTACTGCTTTACTTTCTTCAGCTGTGAAAGCATAAGGAGTTGCGTGTCAAGCAGGCCCAGGTGAGCGGCCTGATGAGACAGAATCAGCAGACTCCACAGGTTCTTGTTTCATTAGAGATGTTGGAAGTGAAGACTCCACTTCGATGTCTCTCCCATGCTGGAGAAATAGTTAGCCTTCTGTATCTGCAGTTTCACATCCTCAGTGAAGGCAGAATCCATGAATATGGAGGATGACTATCCTAAGTCATTCTGTATCAGGGACTTGAGGATAGGCCGATTTTGCTATCTGTGGGGGTCCCTGAAACCATGTGGATACTGAGAGAAGACTGTACTCCCACCATCACAGAATAAGTCCCTGGGAACCCACGTGCCTTACCTGACTGTATATGGGATTTTATTCCTTGCCCTCAACATCACTCTTCTCTAAGCCTTCCATGGATAATTTCTGGCCCCTCACAAGTCTGTCTTTTTTAACTGTAAAAGACCACTTTTCCACCTCAAACCTCCAGAGGATGGTTTTGATGAGTGAAACAGAGGGAGAATATGAAAGAAAAAATCACAAAGCAAAATTTTGGAGAAAAACTTCATCACATCATAATGTATTCTTTCCGAGGTAAAGCTCTGACTTTGTATACCAACTCCAACACTTGGCACTCTGGGCAAACCATCTAATTTCTCAAATATGCACTTATAAATTAGAGTAGGAGTGGTATTTAATGCATAAAAGTGTTATGACATAGCAGCAGGTTCAATCCCTGGGTCCAGAAGTTCCCCTGGAGAAGGAAATGACAACCCACTGCATTCTTCTTGCCTGGGAAATGCTATAGACAGAGGAACCTGGTGGGTTATAGTCCACGAAGTAGCAAAGAGTTGGGCACAAGTTAGTAATTAAACAACAACAACACGTCTAACGTGTAGAGCACATCAGTGCACAACTAACTGTTATTATTCATCTTACACTCCACAGGTACTGCTTAGCAAGGGGCATGGGCTGACTCTGTCAGCACTGACAAGATTAGGACACAGATTGGCCATGTGCGGGAAGCATGACATACATCCTGGAAACATTAAGTAGCTTGGGGCATAAACAAGAACACAGGGGAAGTGCACACTCAGTGGCAATGTATGTGGTCAGAGAAGATTTTTTAGAGGTGGCAGACTTTGAAGAAAGGGCAGAGTCTTGGTAAATGGTAGAGGGAAAGAGAAAATAAATTCATGAGCATAGAGTTGGGGGTGACCATGGCTGGATACAAAAGGTCACACAAAGATCTGGATGTGTGCAAGGTGAGAGAAACTGTATTGACCAACCTCTTATATTCTACCCCCCTATAAAATAAACCTCCTGTACTCTCTTCCAACTTCTTCAATACCAAACAAGGTATAATAAAACCTAGGGATCAATGATACAAAGAAGCAAGTATTTACAAGTAACAGGACACAAGAGAGCATACTAGAAAAGCATGCAGTGAGATGGGCTCAGTTCCACATGGAGCTAAATAACAGAGGAGGCAGTTAGCTGAGGGTGTTTCTACCTTTGGACATGAATGAGAAGAATACTCTTGTGATGTGTACAAATAAGCATGAGAACTGTACATCCTGACACTGGTGTTTGAACCCTATTCTTGTTAATTCCTGTCCCCTTCATTGTCTCTAATATACTTGATGACTGTTTTACATTAAATTTTGGATGGGAGAAGTAAGAATGGAATTAAAAATTAAGACAAAATCACAAGTTTCACAAATAGGAGACTAAAAAAGCTTGATGTATTAGAAATAAGTTCTCATTACGTTCAAAGGCCAAGCCAGTTTGGGAACAAAATAAGTGCTATCTATGCATTCCAAGAAGACTGCAATAGCCAACACCCCTAATACCTTGCATAGATGCATGCCAACTTAAATAAAGAACAGCAAAGATTTAGCAACCAAAAGCAAGGCAGTCTTAGCCAAAGCATTAAGCACATGATGCAACAATAGGGAATGAAGCATTTTAAGGCTAGGGAGAAAAGAATATTTTTGATGATGGAGGAATCAAATTAAACTTATTTTTAAGTCATTTTGGCTGGATGGTGTTTATCAAGAGACTATGGATGAGAGTGGATTGGGTGTTAGGGAAAAGCAAGGGCTCCTTGAAGCCAACAGACTCAAGACACATTTTCCTCAATACTATTTTGAACTTCATTCCCCCCATAAGCTTTCAAATTTCAATCACTACCCCACTGAGTCTGAGGAGAAATTGATAAAGAAAATAATATAGCAGACAATCACAAGTGAATTGAATTTGAGCACAATTGAGATGAACTGCAGTGCTTAAAAATAGAATCATTTCAAAAATGGGCTTAAGGGAGAGTGTTTTTCTCTTATGTGTTGCTTAAATGTTTGAGACGAGAAAGAAGGGAAGGAATTAGAAGGGCAGGGACGGGAGGGGGGCAAGCTGTGCCCTGACTTGGCTAAATATTTATTTAATTCCTCCCAGCTTTTTAAAAAATTTTGGATACTTCTTCAAACTACCTGAGCAGCATTAGAAAAGGAAATTGTTAAAATAAAATGATGTTGCCTATAATCACAAGTGAATTGAATTTTTCCACATGGGCTGTGGTGCGTAAAAGCCTTTTCTTTTTAAGACTACATATAAAATCGCTGAAGTTTTGAAGAGGCAAAAACAGAATCACAAACTCATAGACTCTTAGAACTGATAGGGAACTTAGAAATTATCTTACTCAGGTCCCAAATTGGGCTGTACCATTAGGATCCTCAAAAGAACTTAAAAATACTATTTCCTTTTCCCACTCAAGATCTACTGCATCAGACTCCCCGAGGCTGAAGCTCCAGAAGAGGTCGTTTAGAAGCTCTCTATGAAATCTTCAAAGAAGACAGGCTGCTGTCTACTGATTCAGTGCATCTCTCATGGTTTATAAAAGAGGAATCCAAATCTCAGAGCAGAGAATTCATACAGATATAAAGTGACAAAGCAAAAACTGAACCTACCATTCTTGAATCCTGATGCATTGCACTTCCCACTACTCCAAAAGGGGAGGAATGAAGGATTAGAAACGTCCCTAGAATAATCTGGATTACAAGAAAGATCCCTAGGAAAGTGTGAATGTCCTCAGCTGACATGATACAGAATTTCCAGATCACACACTGACAGGACCAGGTAAGAAGTGCTTGACCCTTTTCAAGGCTGAAAGCTGAAGACACCAGTATGATTTAGTTGGTAATTGTAATGCTGTGTCTCTGGCTTTGGCCTCTTGGAGTGTAGGTTCACTGGGCAATAATTACTCTTTAATTACTGGACAGTGTAATAACTAGACTATAGTCCTGAAAGGAGCTCAAGCCAGATGACAGGAAGATCCAGGTGCAAGGCCCTTACCCAGAAGGCTTATGCCAGGAAAAACCGAGTTCTGCAAAATAGCTAGAGAACAAACCAAATCAACATTTCCTGTAAGCAGCTTTTTCTAATTTAGGAAGCTGCTCATGCCAGTAACAGCATCTCAGAATTTGGAGGGACCTTAAAATTCATTCAGTACAAACTTTCATCCAGTTTGGAATCGAGTCCACAACACCCATGCTAGGTGGTGGGCTGGACTCTGCTAGGACATGTGTGGTGATGTGAAAAGCTGTCTCATTTTTAAGGTAACCTATTTTGTGATCTCATCTTTCATTGCTTTGAAAGAAGTTACACCTATTAATAAAAATTTTTCTATTCTGTGATTTCCAAACTTCCATGCTCCTTCATGATGAGGGTTCTTTAAAAAAAAAAAAAATCTGTTTTCTTGTACTAAATGAAGTGAAGTGAAGTCGCTTAGTCGTGTCCAGCTCTTCGTGACCCCATGGACTGTAGCCTATCGGGCTCCTCCGTCCATGGGATTTTCCAGGCAAAAGTACTGAAGTGGGTTGCCATTTCCTTCTCCAGGGATCTTCCCTACCCAGGGATCGAACCCGGGTCTCCCACGTTGTAGGCAGATGCTTTTACTGTCTGAGCCACCAGGGAAGCCAACAGCTCCTAAAATATTTGCAGAAAGCCATCAAATAACCCCCTTTTCTGTCATTCTCAAAACAAACAGAAGCATGTCTACTGATTTCAGCCATATTCTACTATGTTAGTCTGTTGTGTATATTACTAGCATATGATTTATTGTATCCCAGAAAAGTGTATGAGACCTCCTCACCCATCAGACTATGATCTCTTTGAGAAAGGACACCACAATGTATTTATGCATCCCTGTATCTCTAGTCTCCAACATAATGATATAGAACAGGTGTTTTAATGTTTTTGATAATTGAATCACACCTCATCCTACTTGTTACTTCTTTGGAATAAATACTCTAAATTTCTTGAAACTCAAGGCTTCTTGAGATAAGCACTGTTTTGTTCATCATTATACCATAATGCATACCACAGAGTACTAAATTAATATTGTTGAATTAAGTTGGTAGTGTGTTCAAGGCCCTTCATAAATCTTATTATTGGCTTCTTCTGGACACAATGCATTTTAAGGAATTATTTAAAAAATTAGTATCACCTCAAATGAGGTCTTGATGCACATTGGGATTATTGCTTCCCCTGAGCTGGGTGTCATGGAGCTCAGATTTACATGTGGATTTTCAAATAGTCTTTTTATGCCTTTGGTTCAGGTTGACCTTAAAGTTATTGAAATCTGAAAATCCTTTCTCATAAATATTAACAGTGATATTTGCCCAATATTGAAGAACAGTTACTAATTCTACCTAAAATATAAAGTAAATTTTAAGGTATATAAAAGGTAAAGCTATATTAACATCTAAACATTTAATACACCACAGTGGTTAACTGATGCTTCACTGGTGGCTCAGATAATCAATAATCTGCTGGAAATGCAACTACTCAGGTTCTAATCCTGGCTCTGTCACCTACTAGCTTTGTATCCTTGGATAAATTACATCCCTTTTTTGAGCATCAGTTTCCTTACCTATCAACTGGGCATAGTTATAATTCCATATTAAAGAGCAGAGACATTACCAACAAAAGTCCAAATAGTCAAAGTTATGGTTTTTCCAGTAGTCACGTATGGACATGAGAGTTGGACCAAAAAGAAAGCTGAGTGCCGAAGAATTGATGGTTTTGAACTGTGGTGTTGGAGAAGACTCTTGAGAGTCCCTTGGACTGCAAGGAAATCAAACCAATCAACCCTAAAGGAAATCAGTCCTGAATACTCATTGGAAGGACTGATGCCAAAGCTGAAGCTCCAATACTTTGGCGAGCTGATGCCAACCAAGAACTGATTCCTTGGAAAAGACGCTGATGCTGGGAAAGATTGAAGGCAGGAAGAGAAGGGGACGACAGAGGATGAGATGTCCATCACCGACTCGACTCAATGGACATGAGTTTGAGCAAGCTCTGGGAGCTGGTGATGGACAGGGAAGCCTGGCATGCTGCTGTCCATGGGATCGCAAAGAGTCAGACATGACTGAGCGACTAAACTGAACAGATGATCCTACTTTACAGCTTTCTTTTTAATTTGCAAAATATATATTTGACAAGGGCTTTAGCACAGAATATATAATATATATGAACCAATAATAAAAGTCAATGCAATAAAATGAGTGAAATACTTCTCCAGGCTCTCGCTAGGGGGAAATAATATACTGGTTAAAAGTGTTTTCTATGTCTGTGTGTCTATTTGTTTTGTAAATATTAATAAGTTCATTTTTGTTATTTTTTAGACTCCACGTATAAGTGATCATGACACATGCTTCTTTGTATTTGCCTGTTGGTCTCTATAATTTTGGGAACAGCAGTTTGCCCTGAACTCATTTCTCTTATGGATCTAAGAAGAGTTGTTGAATTTTCAGCTTGTTCTGTTTTTTTACTCGTCATTAGGATGAAGTGGCAAGCTCCAAGCTTCTGATATGCTGGACAGGGAACCAGAAGTTCCTTCACAGCCTTTTCATACATAGTACGTTGCATTTTTTGAGATAATGTATGTACAATAGCTTCTTCTATGTCTAGCAGATGTTAAATAAATGTTTATGATTTTACATGTTTGGGTCTATTATTCTAGTTTGGCAAGGTTATTTGAATGTTGTCTATTAAACTGCTTATTAAATTGACCTTCCTAACTTTGGGCCAAATGAAAATGTAATTAGCCTGCCTCCAGTGTTTTCACACATGGCATTGATTATAAAGACATTGAGATAGGAGCTCTGATCCAAGTTATCTCAGCCATATTCATTCACACTTTTTTCGGATACATTGATTTAATTGCTTGTATAAATGAATCTACAGCATACACCATAAAGCTTCATTCTCTTCCTCCCTACAAATTTAACCTCAGTGTATCAACTAATGTGCTGGCGTGACTGACATTGTGAGAGGCAATCTCTTGCTCTGCCACCAGAACATAGCCCATATCATGTGTTGATGTAGGGAGGCAACACTAGCTCTCTTGCAATCAGCAGAGAGAATGCCTATAAATTTAGATCAAAAGGGCCATCTGCTCACCATTTGCTGCTTTGTTGCACCAAGACAAGGCTCTGGGCGGGACACTGCACAGTATAGTAAACTTCATATTGCAGGATTAGGCTTCAAGGCTAGCAGCAGTGCCAATATTTTTACCCTAATTCCAGAATGTCTTGTGTCAATCTCTACATAACTTGAGTATAAGTATTGATGCTCTGTGAATGCTATGAGCAACATAAAGGCAAGCACTGCATATCCTATCAATACTCCTCTCACTCTATCTCCTTTAAGGGAAGAGCACTGGTGATAAGAGACCATCCACAGAGTCTTGGGAAATCAGCCATTGGAGTCTACTGATGTCTGCAGCCTCTCCCCCCTCACCTCACTATTGGATCCACTGACCCAGAATGTGAGTGAGAAACCGAAAACACAGAATCCTTACACCAAGTGAAAATGTGAGACATTGTTTAATGGATCATATTCTTAAGCTTCCTGCCAGATGATACATTTCTAAGAACCCAACACAATGAACACATGCCCACAATCACATGTCATTATTGATCATTGCTAGTATCCTCATCTGAAAAAAACAACAAAACTACTCACAGCTTCTAAACCCTAGAATTCTCTTTTCTAAGCCCTCCATGTTCCCATGTCTTCTGCCAATGTCTCTCCTGATATACATTCTGGAAAAGCCAGTTAGAAAATACATACTGAACATTTGGGCTGTGCCCACTTATGCACAAAGCTCTTGGTTAAAAAAAAAAAAGATTCAGTCCTGCCTTCAGGGAGCTCACTGTCATCAGGAAGGGGACACCAGGTCAAAGAGTGTTCCTCATTCTACACTGCATGCCTGAACTAAGGGCTGGACTGTGTATTATTAAAAAAAACCTTAAGTGCCACAGGGCTTTTGAGGAGAAACAGCAGAGTGCCTGAGGCATGACTGGGGAAACTGCATGGAAAGGGTGCCCTTGCAATTCATTGCAGAAAGATCAACAGGATTGTGTAGAGTTTCCAATTCTGATTTTCAATCATTTAACTGCACTGCAACCTACATACGTCCTGTTGCTTCTTTTCACTCAGAAAGAAAGAAATTAAATTCAAAGCCAAAAGTTAATCATGGACCCCAGGCCTGTGTCTGCAAGAGAGCTGCCTCTTCTTTCCCTGGAGTTTCCAGGGGGCACAGCCTGGTTAAGTCAGCAGGGAAACAGAGTGAACGCTAATTTTGTGTGCCGATTTTATAACAAGATCATTTCCTAAATTGCAGGCAAGATTCTACATACCAAGAAAGCATTTTTTTGGATACAGAATTACATATTTAATTTATGTTGAAGTTTAATTATGTTTGGAAACTCATTTATACCACACACACACACAATAGAATTATTTAAGGATAGGGACAAAGTTATTCCTCAGATATAAAGCCTGGATATCTTTAGCCACAAAAGAAAATAAGAATGAAATAAATGTTTAGATATACTTAAAAGGACTGGTCGATGTTAAACATTGAATGAATTTTCTAAAAAATATACTTAAACAACTCTATCTTCAAATACTTTATAGGATAAAAATAGTCTTAAGGCAAAGAACTAACCAACACTGCATCAGTGGCTATGACCAGAAAATGGCTAGGAGATAGAAGCTGAGGTCAGAGTATCAGCAATTATTCCATCAACTAACGCTTGTCAAAAGCTTCCCATGTGTCAGGTACCAGAATGAACATAAAGCTTTCTTAGAGACAAGGTACTGAAGTAAGGCAAAAACTATCAGGAGCAAGTTAAGTTTAGATCTTGAGAGCTCTGAGTTCAGGGATCAGTTCTAAGCAAGCAGAGAAGCTCATGAAGAGACAAGTCAAGTCAGGAATGACAGGAAATAGTCATACAGTGAACATTGTTAATTCACCTCAATGACCAAAGGAGGAAGGAAGGAAACTGCTCTGACTTCAGACCATTGCTTTACTGGAATTATCTTGATACTTCTAAATTAGACCATTTCCAACCCTTTCTTGTTTTAGGTATGTTACTTGGCAATGCTAATTTTTCTCATCTCTCTGTGACTCTTCAGTGTTTTTCACAAAGTAATAGTTTATTTAACAACAACAAATATATGTACACACACACAAATGTGTATGCACATATATATTTGTATTCTATATACATGTCTGTATATGTGTGTATATATATGTGTATATATATATGTGTATTATACATTATATATATATATATATGTATATGTCAGTTTAGTTCAGTTGCTCAGTCACGTCCGACTCTTTGCAACCCCATGGACTGCAGCACGCCAGACCTCCCTGTCCATCACCAACTCCTGGAGTTTACTCAAACTTATGTCCATTGAGTCAGTGATGCCATCCAACCATCTCATCCTCTGTCATCTCCTTCTCCTCCTGCCTTCAATCTTTCCCAGCATCAGGGTCTTTTCAAATTGGTCAGTTCTTCACATCAGGTGGCCAAAGTACTGGAGTTTCAGCTTCAGCATCAGTCCTTCCTATGAATATTCAGGACTGATTTCCTTTAGGATGGACTGGTTGGATCTCCTTGCTGTCCAAGGGACTCTCAAGAGTCTTCTCCAACACCACAGTTCAAAAGCATCAATTCTTCGGCACTCAGCTTTATTTTTATTTGTGTGTGTGTGTGTGTAATAAAGTTTTATTAAAGTATAAAGGAGACAGAGAAAGCTTCTGACATAGGCTTCAGAAGGGGGCAGAAAGAGTACCCCTTGCTAGTGTTAGCAGTGGAGTTATATACTCTAAGATAACAGGATTAGCCAGAAGGTTTAATCCAGAGACTGTCTTTATGGTCCAACTCTCACATCCATACATGACCACTGGAAAAACCAGAGCCTTGACTAGACAGACCTTTGTTGGTAAAGTACTGTCTCTGCTTTTTAATATGCTGTCTAGGTTGCTCAAAACTTTTCTCCCAAGGAGCAAGCATGTTTTAATTTCATGGTTGCAGTCACCATCTTCAGTGATTTTGGAGCCACAAAAAATAGAATCTGTCACTGTTTCCACTGTTTCCCCATCTATTTCCCATGAAGTGATGGGACCGGATGTCATGATCTTAGTTTTCTGAATGTTGAGTTTTAAGCCAACTTTTTCACTCTCCTCTTTCACTTCGTCAAGAGACTCTTCAGTTCTTCGCTTTCTGCCATAAGGATGGTGTCATCTGCATATCTGCTGCTGCTGCTGCTAAGTCGCTTCAGTCGTGTCCAACTCTGTGCAACCCCATGAGACGGCAGCCCACCAGACTCTGCCGTCCCTGGGATTCTCCAGGCAAGAATACTGGAGTGGGTTGCCATTTCCTTCTCCAGTGCATGAAAGGGAAAAGTCAAAGTGAAGTCGCTCAGTCGTGTCCGACTCTTAGCGACCCCATGGACTGTAGCCTACCAGGCTCCTCTGCCCATGAGATTTTCCAGGCAAGAGTACTGGAGTGGGATGCCATTGCCTTCTCCCTGCATATCTGAGGTTATTGATATTTCTCCCAGCAATCTTGATTCCAGCTTGTGCTTCATCCAGCCCAGCGTTTCTCATGATATACTCTGCATATAAGTTAAATAAGCAAGGTGACAATATACAGCCTTGACATACTCCTTTTCCTATTTGGAACCACTCTGTTGTTCCATGTCCAGTTCCGACTGTTGCTTCCTGACCTGCATACAGATTTCTCAAGAGGCAGGTCAGGTGGTCTGGTATTCCCATCTCTTTAAGAATTTTCCACAAAAAATTCATACACAAAAAAGAATTTCCACCTGGGATATATATATATCCTGGGTTAATAAATAAATATTTTGGTATGTTTTTAAATAAATTAGTAAGCTTATAAAAGTTATGTATGTAGATGAGAAAAAAGTCTAAAATTACTGAAAAATGAAATCAGTTTTATTTCTCTTTTTCAGTTATAACTATCTACAATTACCTAAGTAGATAAAAGTACTTACATTCTTATCTGTAATTATCTATAGCTTAAGAAATAAGAGACTTATAGTCATTTTCCTTTAAGACTGTCATGAATGGTTAAAAACCTCTAGCAAAGCCAAAGTAAGCACAGCCAAGGAGTGCCATTCCACACAGAGAAGTTGCTTCTGAGGCAGAGAGTGTGGAGCGGGGACGGGGAGCTAAGACTGCGCCGAGGAGGTGACTGACAGCACAGGAGAGAGAAGCCAGAGGAGCATGTCTGCTTGCTGTGGCTCAGAGCCTTCTTCACAGCCGGGTTTGGACAAGAAGATTGCAGGGATGGTGACCAAGTTCATCTCTAAGGAACTGAGCCCAGATGTCAGTAACTACTCCCTGACACAGGGTCCAGGTTACAGCAAAGCCCAGGGATCGGTCGGGGGGCTCACATTCCAGGTGTGGCCTCTGGAACCAACAGCCACGCCAGTGTCACAGTCTTTCTCAGCTGCCTTGAGTTGAGGGCTGTGTCCCCATTGCCTGCCTGGCACTGGGACACAGATGGCACTTGTCCACAAGGCCTGCCCGAGGAGCCAGGAGCAGCTCCCAAGGTCTGTGTTGGGAAAACTTAGTGAGTATTCTCCGACTTCCTGGCTGTCCAAGGGGAGAGAGGCCCAGGATTGCAATTTCACAAGCTTCCTTCTTTTTTTACATTGCAAAGGGAGCCCAAAACAATGAAATTAAATTTTGTTGATTCCCCTCAGAACAGCACATGAGTAGCAATTGTTAATGAAAAAGGCAAATAAATCTAATTCCATTATCTAATTTTCTAGCCAGCGACAATAATTTTCTTTTTCCCTGACATTGTTTGGATAACAAATACTCTAATGTAATATGACTTCCACACCCCCAAAACAAGTGAAAGGTAAAACAAAGAATACAGAATCAAGATGTAAACTGTGGAGAAATTGTGAGATGAAAATTTGTTGGGAAAAAACATTGGATGGTATATCCAGAAGCTCTAAGTAGAAATAAGCATTCCTGACAGGATCTCCTAGCTGGGATCTTCTTCAGTCACAATAATGGGGGTCTCCACACTGTACTGGTCTACTGGATGGATGGTTGGGTGAGGAGTCTCTTCTCCCTCTGAAAGAGCAGGCCAAGGATTTTCTGATAGACTCATGAAAATCTTGACTCTCACAAAAACATTCAGTGCTAAAAAGGTCACACGCAAGTTTGGGGAGGTGTGGGATAGTGTGGCAGGATGTTTTGTGATCCTAGTGAATCCTTCATGGGAACATTTCCACATCATCCCAAAATACACATAATTGAAACTGTTTATAAATATGCATCTTAGTCTCCTTGAAATGCCCATTTGCCTTTTACTAATGTACAAAATTATCACCCATCTCATTCAAGCAACCTTCAGGATGGACTGAAACCATGAGGCCCACACAGCTTTCTTTCCAAAACCTGTTCTTTAGCTCTGACCAAAAAACAACTGACAGAAAGAGTGTCTTTTTATTGAACGTAACAGTGCAGAAAGGAAGAAACGTGTAGCAAAAGACTATGAAGGCAGAAACTCAAAGCAAGTTCATATTAGCTTCCTTGATAAGTGACAGTGTGGACAGACATCCACACACATCCTCGTGCCCTGACATCTGACTGCACATTAATGTAACAACATGGCTGCCATTGGGAAATAGTGTCCATAGGATTAACCAGCAAGATCTTTATTATATTACTATGACATATCCTTGCTATCTAAATAGGGGTGCTGAGACTAATAGAATTTGGACCAAAGCCAAGAAAAATTCCAACAGAAAAACTATAGACCCATAAATTTTTAATTAATTTTTGGCTGGGGTAGTGTCGCAATTTATAGACTTCATCTGTGTAATTAGGAGGACAGAAAAGACAATATGACCTACTACACCAAGATGAAACAGGATGTAAGATGTCTTTTCATCTGAAGTGGGATGTAAGGTGCTTTATCTTCCATCTACCCCCATCAGCTAGTTCTGGACTTCCAAGGTCAAATCCCCAAACACTTCGGCATGTGGCTCTGAAATCATTCATGGCTTAAGTAGCAGAATGGGGGTTATTATTTTTAACATGATTATGATGAACAATAGTAATTATAATGTAGACATATTAGAAACTTTAAGTACAGGTATTGAAAAAAGAGGTGACGCATACCAGGAATATGTAGAAAGAAGACAGGTCTGGGAGACCTCAAGGCCAATCTCTCTTAGAACACTCAGAAAAGGAGTTGAATTTGTAGAGTTTTTGATCCAACTTGAGTCAACAATGTAACGTGACTGACAAAGAAACTTCTTTAGATGAGTTAGCATAAGTATAATATACAGATCTACAAAGGTGGTAGGCCAACCCTCTTATGTATCAAAATAATGTGTCTGATTCTGGAAACCAGGATTGGAAAAAAAACTGGATGACAGCATATCTTGTGGATTAAAACAGTTAAGGGTCTAGAATTGTATGATTTAGTGCACATACAAGCAGAGAGGACACTTAGCTGGGGGAAGAAGATTCAGACAGTTTATGGAAGTTACACTGAAATAATTGAAAGTTATCTGGCAGAGGAGGGGACAGGCATACTGTATGGCCCTCAGAGGCCAAAGAAAGTCCAGCTGATAGACATTATAGGATGTGAGTTCTCTCCTCCATAAAAAGGATCACTGTGACCCTCTGCCGAGGCCACCTACTCCCTCTCCCAGCAATGCTCAAGTAGAGACTGAGCATCCCCCCAGTAAGGATACAGTGTCAGATGTAATGAACGTAAAGCTTCCTCCAAGGAAGAAGTGATGCTCATACAATTCCCCCAATTCTCCATTTCTCACTCAAGGTCGTCAAAGAGGGCAGGTTTTCTTGCGTAACTTTCATTTTCTTTTCATTTTCCAAAACTGCTGTTCTCATCACAGGGGGCAACTTCACCGTCTTCTCACGCATTCTTGCTCCCTGAGGAATGTGTTCCAGTTTGGGTAATTACATTCTGCCAGCCTAAATTATCCCTGCAGTTTACATTGAGTAAGGCATTATTCTTTAATATCTATCCTAAATTGTTGCATAGTGTTTCTGTGTACCAGTAAATATTACATACATGCCAAGGTAATAGTCAGAACCTTGGAAACCACTCACCCTATTTATAGGAGAACAAGGAAAGATTAAAACACATTAAAATTTACTTCGATTATTCATTCGCCTGCATGTTTGGGCCTTTATGCTGGCAGTTAAGGGAAATAGGTTTCATATAACCTACACTTAATTTCCTGGCTTTTCTGAATTTTTTCAGCTCCAATTATTTTCCAATTTCTGCTACACCCAAAGAGCACCCCAAACAAGTTTGTGAGTGGTAGGAAAGAGTGATGGGTCCATAATACACAAGTGCAGTGAAGAAGCTGGGGTCTGGCCCAGATCACTTCATCATGTGGGTAATTTTTAAATACAGTTCTGCAAATTCTATCACAGTCACGGCTGCTCCAGTCACAGGCTATATCCCTTTTACATTTCTTCCCCTTTTGCCTGTCTGCCTCCTTATTAAGAGTATTTTTTCTAGTTACTTTCATTGTTGACCTTGGGAGCTTATCACAAATATGATTTCTCATTTGCTTGCTCTTGCACTCACTCTCAATCTTATACACACACATTCTCCCTCTGACCTCATTCTTTTAATGGTTTCAGTATCTCCAGAATCACCCACATATCATTTTTCCATGTATGTTTTGCATTAGGCAAGAGGCACATCTGGGCACACAGGAGCATGAATGTGTGGAGGTTGTGAGCATCCGTGAACAGTTGGCATATGTTGGTACTTACTAAGATATGTGATAGTTAATTGATTATGGGTTCTGGAAACCAGGGGCTGGGTGTGTTTACCCTTGTCTTTCAAGGGTTAACACAAGGTTTAAAATAAATGGATGTCCAGGAAATGCTGTTTGAACTGATATGAACTGAATGGAAGAAGTGTAGTCTAAAAGCGAGACTCTAAACTCCAATATCTCAAAGTCCTTTTAGGCATCTGCCACACGTCTATGACCTCTCTAATTTCCAAGTTCACCTTTCTTATTTCAAGACAGATCTTTGTTTCTCTCTTTCTCTCTTCATCAAAGCAGAGAAGCCTCCCTCATAAGAAGATTCTTTGTCTGTTTGAGTCTTTTTCCTTTGCCACTTATTGCCGGGTCAAGATGCTCTCTTATTTATTCATGTATTTATCCTTTCATTTGGCAAATATTTATGGGAATGCACTATGTTCTCAGAACTGTGCAATTTCCAGGAGTGCAGAGGTAAGAGCTGCACTCATGAAACATACAATGTAGACAACTAGTTAAATATTAACCAAATATTTATACAAAGAATGATTCAATTTCCATTCTAAGGATGACGAATCCAGAATGGGAAAATGGTATAACAGAACAAAATTCCCATAGTCGTTATTTGAGGCAAATGGGCATCTCTAAGCAATCTTGTATGTTTGGTTGGGAACTGCTGTATGAACCCCCTCCTGTCCCCCATCTATCACTTCCTAGACTGGAAAGCAAGCGGCAGAGAGGAGAGTGTCATGGTCTGGGGATCAGAAGACCTCAGTTGTTGCTTAGACTCTGCCATGGAGTCTGTGTTGGTCCCAGGAAAGTCTCTTCATTTCTCGGCTTCAGATTCTCTAAAAGTGAGGAGGGAAGGATGGCATCATGCCCACTGTGGTCCTTCAGGTGCTGACATTTCATGCTTCCCCAGGCAGCTGCCTTAACTTACAGTGAAGAACAGGCAGGTATGACTGGGCTGCTATTTGGGCCTGAAGTTGCTAACGAGGCAAGGAACACTACATACGTTTTACTTCATCTGAACTTTAGATAATTTTTGCTTTACAGTTTACTCTTTCCTCCAGACCATTTCCCTATCTATTCTAAACGGATTCACAAATGCTTGCAAGAATTTGGGGGCTTACATTGGCTGTTTTGCAATTCAGACAAGTGATTAGAATATTCCCAGCACATACACTTAATCAAAACAAGCCCAATTAAGCTCACTACTCCAGATTCCACCTCATTAGCTTTCTGTTCCTAAAATATAACAGATGTCATTGCTGCAGGCCCGGAGGCGCAGACACATTTTTCAGCTAAGCACTTACAATGCAACCTAAGTTAGAGGAAGATTTAATTATTACTTTCATTGTCGTGGCTTCCTGTGGAAGCTCATTTTTCACTTAATAGCAATCTCTTTCTACCTAGTTGCCCACTGCCACCAAAATAGCATGTCTTTCTCCTCAAATAGTGAGTTCATAAAGTGTTAACTCCCCGCCTCTCCATTTTTGCCTGGTAAATTGATTTTGGGGGTTCCTGAATTTATCTGACCCTGAACTCTTATTAAATGAATAGAAAGAGGAAGAAACAGGATGCAATGATTCCTTCTCCTTTCTTAGTAACCTTTGGGCTTGTGTATTGGCTACTCTGGCACCCATACTCAAAGAATGGCTCACAGCTCTATATTTTCCCAGTGTACTTTGCACAATGCTGCATTATAGCACTGAGTTTGCATTGCAATTCCTTTTATCTGTTTGTTTTCTCCTTCTCAAGGCCATCAGCTCTTCTAAGCCTGGGCCCAAACCTGTTTTGCCTCATATTCCCAGTTTCCTGGTGGCAGGATAGCTGGTTCTTATAAGAGGAATAATTAGTGATTATTTGTTCAATAAGCAGATAACTATAAATCTCAGTCTTATACAGTAGTCACTGATCCAATCAATTTTCTAATCAATGTCAGTGTTAGTTCACTAGGTTATAATTTTTAATAATGATATGTTCTTAATCATTGTGGAGATGAGATATTTCAAGATTCTAACATTCATGGAAGTAACAAGTATTCTGGCATATCATCCATATGAGCCACCTCCATGCCCACTCTCACATCCCACAAGAAGTATGTCACACTGAGCCTCATCATATTTAAGGTAAATTTAGTACCTTGCATGTTTCAGAATTGGGTTTTATCCATGGATACATCTCTTTCTCCTTTTCCCCTCACTTGTATTTCTAATTAAGTACTCACTCTCTAAAGAGGCCATACATAGTTTTCTTCCTAGAAACAGTAAATAATAAGAAAGACACTAACACAGCCATACACTGGAGATGTATCTCTTACTTTTCTTTAGATTTGCAGGTGACTGTGGGCTTAAAATTTATCACCTAGTGGGTGATAAATCAAATTCTTACCATACAAACAGACACACACACAGTGACATCATAAAAAATATTATTTGTGATTTTAAAAACTGACAAGAATTTGTACATCCAAAAGAGTCTCTTTATCTTCAGTAGAGTCTCCTTGAAGAGCAGAAAACCATTCCAGAAATGCTGACCTTGCTCAAAACTCTCCAAAGTCTCCTTTAGGAAATGTCTAAAAAACCAGGTATGAATCAACTCAGCCTGCGGTAACAAGACACTACAGATGGAGTGGCTTAAACCCTGTCCCAGTTCTGAAGCTTTTGTCAGTTCTGGAGTTCTGTAAGTTGAAGACCAAGGTGCCATTCAATTCAGTTCCTGATGAGGACCCACTTCCTGCCACCTTTTCAACGTGCTCTCACATGGCCCCTTTGTATGTGCAGAGACAGCCATTGAGATCTTAAGTGACACTTCTTAGAAAGGCACTGATCCCATTGGACCAGGACCCCACCTTTGGACTTTATTTAACCTTAATTACCTCCACAAAGGCCCCATCTCCAAATATAATCACACTGGGGGCTAGGGCTTCAACCCAGGGATTTTTGAGAACAAAATCTTTGGTCCATAATAAGCCAGTTTAAGAAAAATATTACAAAATTTCAACTGCATTGGTTAGAAATTAGAAACTTTGTGTTTCAAAAGGAGAAAACATTACTTATTCTCTTTAGTTACTCTTACTCATCTGAGTTATTCACCTTTCTTGGCTTCAAATAATCTTTGGCAGTTTCTAATATTGAAATTCATCAACATGTAAAAAGTTATACTATGGAAGAAATTAAACTATTACAGAGTCTGAAGACAATGTTCAAGGAGAAATTCAGTATTTATTTGGGATGATTGTTTTATGTTTGGAATTAGTGTAGAGAAGTCGAAGTTGACTACTATATTGTAGAGAGAACCATTTATTCAGGTTGAAAATGTGTGGCATGTTTATCAAGGCAACCAATGGCCTGTGTGTATAGTTGTACCTTCCAGTCATAATACATCTACAACAAACCTGTAATTAAATAGCATCATGTCATAAAACAGGCAGCAGAGCACAGTGAAGGCAAATACTAATGCCATTATTTTTAAATTTCTTGAAAGTAGGACAATATTTGTCTTGTTCATGATTTTACCTTCAGGGCCTAGAATAATGCTGAGCAAAGTGTAGGCACTTAATAAATTCTTATTGAATTGAATTGATAGGTAATTCTCTAAAAGGCCAACTAATTGGGTTCTGTTAAACCTGAAGTCTCTTTAATATAAAGCAAGCATTGTAAAACTAGATCCCTCAGGTCAAATCTGGCCTGTCACCTGTTTTGTAATGTCTGTGAGCTAAGAATAATTATTACATATTTAAAAGGTTGGGTAACAAGCAGAAGATGAATAAAATTCTGTCCCCATGTGAAAAATTACACATAAAATTCAAATTTTAGTGTGCTTTATTAAACATAGTGTCAACATAATGATTTTTATTAATAAATCTACATTTATGTTAGTTGCTCAGTCGTGTCTGACTCTTTGTGACCCCATGGACTGTAATCCTCTAGGCTCCTCTGTTCATGAAGTTTTCTAGGCAAGAATACTGCAGTGGGTTGCCATTTCTTTTTCTAGGGGATCTTCCCTACCTAACTCCGGTCTCCTGCATTTTGGGCAGATTCTTTACTGTCTGAGCCACAAGGAGAGATTTTATTCAATGAGATTATTGCCAGGCAGGGGGTGAGGAATGACTGAAACAGGGAAATGGGGGGATTTTGCAACAGAAAAAAAGACTATGACCGTGAGAACAGCAAACATCTCAAGGCAAAAGGGATTTTCTTTCCTAGAAAGGAATGAACAAGGTTAGAAAGAACTGAGTGTGCAGAAGTGGGTTACAAGTGTGGTGTGATCTGATAATAGTTGGAAAGGAAGACTATTTCATGCTGAGGCCAGCCCATTTTCTCAGAGCAGCCCTTAAGGAGGGGCTGTATGCTGGCTCAGGCAGAGGGCAGGCTGAAATTCAGAGGCCTAAGTGAAAGTGAGAATCTTAACCAAAGTTTCATTAACAAGTATTTTGTTCCCCTTCATCAGTGAGGACAAAACGGTTTAGCTAATTATTGGGTTGGCCAAAAAGTTCATTCAGGTTTTTCCACAACAGAGAGAAATCCAAATGAAATTCTTGGCCAACACAACATTTATGGGGCAAAATAAAGAGATATGGAGGGTTTGTGCCTGGTTTTGTCATATGTTAATATGCAGGCATCCCTGAGTCTTTTCTAAGTTACAGAGGGAGCTGGTTCTTTGCAGGAAGTCATTTTCTAGAAAACAGCTGGGAGGGGTGGGGTCTATAACCTTTCTGTTTTCCAAGGTCACAGGGCTCAGGTCACATTCACCATCCTCAAGAGCCATGCCTATCCATTTCTGTATTGTCTATGGTTGCTTCCTTGATGCAAGGGACAGTGAAGTAGTTGCACAGAGATCCATGATCCACAAAGTGAACTTATTACTATTGCCCTGTTACAGAACAAGTGTATTGACTCTTACAGAAAGAATTTGCCAGGGGGAGGGGGATGGAATTTTGATTGAATCGGTAATATGGAATGATGTAATTGACTAAAATTAATGTAGTTTACTAAACTCTTACTCAACCTCTCAGATTCCATTGAAGTCTGAAGGAAGACATAACCTTCTGCCTCCTGTTACAGGAAATAGCCTAGGCCAGGTGCCCAGGACCCCCCCACGACCCCCTCCTGGCACTCACTGCATTGTAAATGCATGTCTCCTCCCCAGGTACTTAATTCCTGGAAAGAAGAAGACTTTGCCTTCTTGGAATTCTTAACACCTAGAACAGAGCCTGGAAATCTGGAGAAGGAAGAAAACAACATGGAAACAAACAAACTTTGATATTCAAAGTCATTACTAACAATGTATTGCCAAATATGAGTCTGGCTCCAGGGAGAAGGTAAGAGCAATCTTTAATCACAACTTGCATATGCAAATAACAACTGTTCCAGTGCGTAGAAACACTTTGTTCTCTTTAGTAGGTTAAATATGCCTCTCCACAAATGTGTTAACATCCTTCCTTTGCTTAGCAAATCCTCTTTTCATGATCTGTTCAAAGGTAAACTTTATCCCCAGGTTGGATTATCATAACTTCCCTATCTATGTGCATGTATTAAGCTCATCTCTCCCATCTACACTTCAGGCCCCACATTCACCTCAAATATCAACTAACTTTTCTCTTTGCTTTCATAGTCTAACATCTTTAACAAGTCGTTCACATTGTCTCTCTGAAAACTTTATTCATGCTTTTAATGACTTTACTGATGCTGAGTCTCCTTTGGAGGCTTTTTCTTGGCCAGCTCTTAAATGCTGTTGTTTCTCCAAGCTTCCAGGTAGGTTCTCTTCTAATGCTATGCAGTCTTCTTTCTTTCTTATATGTTAGAGTATAGCCAATGAACAATGTTGTAATAGTTTCAGGTGGACAGCAAAGGGACTCAGCCATATATATACATATATCCATTCCCCCCTAAACTCCTCTTCCATCCATTCTTGAAGAACTATCTACAGGCTTATCACAGACAAATCAGCACTTCCATATTTTGCAGCATGTATGAGTCCAGGGACTATAATTATACATTGTCTACGAGAAAGACACCTTTACTAGAATGGCCCAAAGATACTTAAAACTTAACATCTCTACAACTTAAAAAAAAAAAAAGAAGAAAGGAACTAAAGCCCTTTCCCCAGCCCCTGAGTTCAACAGCTTGGATATGCTGTCTCAGAGAACACCACCATTGTCTACTATGGATTATCCAAAATGTCACTCATATAATTGGTCACCAAATCTACTGATTTTACTTCCTAAAATACAGTAAATTCCCTAATTACAAACGAGTTCCATTCTGATAGCACATCCGTTAGTCCAATTTGTTTATAAATCCAACAAAGTTAGCCTAGGTACCCAACTAACACAATAGGCAACATAGTACTGTACTGTAGTAGGTTTATAATACTTTTCACACAAATAATACATAAAAAACAAGCAAACACAAAAAATAAAGAAAACGTTTTTAATCTTAGAGTACAGTACCTTGAAAAGAACAGTAGGACAGTACAACAGCTGGCACTGAGTGGCCAGGCAAGAACAGTTACTAAGTGGAGGAGGAGGGGTGGTGGGAAATGGTAGAGCTGAAGGATTTCATGCACACTTGATGGTGTTTGTAGGGGACTTGCTGTAGTTTCCAAGTATCTCCATATCTCACAATTCTACCTGCCTCTATAGTGCTTCTCACAGCAATACTTTAACCTGGTTTTACCCCTATAACCATTTCTTAACAGATTCCCCAGCCCTCAGTAAATTCCACTGTAGAACATCCTTCCTTCATTCTAAAATGCAAATCTGATCAAGGTACATATTTGCTTAAAAATACTGTAGGATAAGTCCAAACTCCTTCAGATGATTTACAAGAACCTTTGTGATCTGGGACCTCCAGATTCATGTCTAGCTTTCCCCCTCTTTCTGTACCCCTCTCTCTTGTATTCTGTCACACACTCTAGCCTCCAGCCATACAAACGATTTTTTGTTTTTCTGAATACATCTTTCTCTAGCCTCCAATATTTTACACAGCATGCTTTATCTTTTCATGGTACCCTTTCCCCACTCAACCTTACCTTAACTTCCTTCCAATATCGATTTAGCATTCATGTCACAGCTTAGACAACGGTTTCTCTAAGAAATTTTCGGTATGGCTCCTGCCCTCCATCAGTAAGTGTTTTAGGCACCTCCCTCTCTCTTAAAACCTGTACTTCTCCTCCCACAGCCTATATCACGTGGTACTTTAATTGCTTACATCCTCATCTAAATCACACATAATTGGCTACCACTGTTGTTGTTCAGTCACTTAGTCGTGTCTAGCTCTGTGACTCCCTGGACTTCAGCCTACCAGGCTCCTCTGTCCTTGGGATTTCCTAGGCAAGAATACTGGAGTGGGTTGCCATTTCCTTCTTTAGGGGATCTTCCTGACCCAGAGATTGAACCCAGGTCTCTTGCTTGGCAGGTGAATTCTTTATCACTGAGCCACCTGGGAAACCCTACATAATTGGCACATTGGGTGAAATCAGAACACATGTTTATAATGGTTTGTCATGTATCCCTTAAGCCTATTATATCACCTGGCACATAACTGGTGACGTAATAGGTCCATAAATAAGTATAAAATAAACGGAAGAATGACATCTACTTGTCTGCACTTCAAAGGAAATTGGTCAAAGAAATCCCTTCTTTTTGTCTCATTCAAAATAACTGGTACTGATTGTTAAATAAATGATCGGTTTATAGGCCCAGATCTATTGAAATAACTTGAAAAAACTAAAAATCCAATGGGGCATGACTTACCCAGAAAGTCACTATTGTGTGGTTATTGTCATTGTTTTTGCTGTTTCCTAAATTAGTCTAGTTTCTTTGGCTGAATCTGGTAATTTGGGATGAGGGAGGTATTGAATGATAATGTTCATAACAAGATGTTCAAAATGCTAACTGAAGTGTAAGCTTCAAAATCATGGCTTTCTATGAGTTCTCGTTCCATGCAAGTAACTGCTTTCCTTTTCCTATATCTCTCCACTGTGTTTTTTGAAGCCCACCTTGAAATGTGTTAACTTTGTCTCTGCTTTGCTTTCCTCAGAACCCACATGCATGTCATATGCATTTCATCCCCCTCTAGCAAATCTCTAGAAAATTGGAACGGAACTTTTAAAAGGATACAAATCATTGTAGGTTTGGCATCTCCCACATCATCCATTTCAGTTGATTTGCTATTAGCATCTGTGATGAGGCTTGGAGGTGGCTGCCAAACCTTGAATGTCACTGAGATGAAATTTAGCTGGTGGGGCTGAAGCCAGGCTTATTACTGTTCAGTTTGTGAAGCATCATGATTGTCCTCTCTTGTCAGCGTGCCTCCGTTTGAGCACAAAAAGCATAGATTGCTTTGCAAAATCTATCTTAATTAATCATAAATAGTGCCTGATGGGAAGATTGCTGCTTTCATCTCAGTTAAATAAAACACAATCACTAAATCCTTTTCTTGCTCCAGGTTTTCACAGTATTGTGCAGGTTGCCTCCTTACATATTTGAGATGCTGGAGGTCTGATCACATCAGTGTGTTACTGATAGCCTCATTAGGCTGCACCATCAAGAGCTGTTCCCGGCCCCTTCTCCAGCAGCAGAGCCAAGTCCCTATGAGTTAAATGGGGACACTGGAATGGTGAAACAATTCTACTCCTTCCCATCAGCTAATTAAGAAGGAGAGGAAAGCATTGTGCTAAAGACTTCAGCGAGTTTGCCTTGCAGCTCTTCAAGGGTGACCTCGTAGCAAACGGTGAAAGAACTGAAGTCACTGTTGCGTGGTAAATGATCATCAGGAAAGTTCAAATGCTACTGAATGGGGTGGCTAAGTGTGTTAGAATGAGCTTGCTTTCTTCTCTGCCCCTTGGAACTCACAAAATTTCCTTTCTGTGCAAATACAGAAAGCAAATAATGAAGAATGTAACAGTCTACTTCAAAGGACAATATATAATCAGCCTCTTGCACCAGTCATATAAATGCCACCTATTGGGGCTTAAATATAGCAGTTTGCCATGGGCACCCGTGTCATATAATGGGCCTGTGTATGTGCATAGTAAGTAGTATAATTGCCAGCCTGTTTACAAGAGCTAAAAAGAAAAGCTAAATATTCAATTTCCTATCTTTTCTTGCAGCTTCAGGTAAGGTCCTCTGAAACAGTTCTGATCAATGAAATATACGGAGAAATCTGCTGAGACCTCCTCCTCTTCCATCCTCTTCCTGCCTGGAATGAGGACACGCAGGAGCACTTGGGACCAGAAAGACAAAAGCTACATGCTGAGGATGGCACGTTAGGGAGACAGAAAAAGTTTAATTTCTTGATGCATCTGGATTAGCCTTACAAACTCTGGATTTCCTAAGTCCAGACCTCTTAGTGCATAACATAAACTCCTGTGTGTTTAAGTTAAGATTCATCAGGGTCATGATTCAGATGGCAGAATCCAATCCTTTCTGATGGAGAACACAAATGACTCACGATTACTTTCTGCCTTTCTTCCAAAAGAGTACCATGTAAAAACAGATCAGACTTAATTCATCTTGTTTTGAAAAAATGCAATGGATGCTCTAGATTCAGGAATGAATGTCCTGAAGACTTTATCTAATTCTCAGATTCACAAATACCACTTGTATTAGTCAGAGTCTAGTCGGGAAAACCAAAACGACCCTATGTACTCATCAGAGGGAATTTAACATAGGAGGTTTAATATGCGGAAAGAAGAGGCGACACTGAGGTGACCTCGAGACAACAACAGCAGGGAGCAGCTACTATTCCTAAAGCTGGAGGGACGAAAGGGAAGAGGCAGGTATGAGCAGAACTTTAGAGTCCAGAGGAGGAGTCTCGAAGAGTTGGTGGTCAGATCTTGAAAAGGACAGGAAAAAGAAAGTGTCTTCTCAGCCCCTCTTTCTCCCTTCCACTCTCTTTCTACTGCTTCCTATTGGCCAAACCTAACAGGGAACAGCTGAAGAGAGTCTGATAAATGTAGTTACCAGTGTTCCAGCTGCAGCATCCCATCCCAGGACAGAGAGTAATGGGGTAGATTAGGAACTGTAACAATACAGCCAAAGAACTAGCACAGCAGAAAATGCAATAAAGAACAACTGAAGCCTTAAAGTGAGTCCAGAGTGGCAGTATTAACACAGAACAAAGGCTATTTTTGAAAGTATCAGACAATTCTTCCATAAAATCAAAATTCTACTTTTCCAGTTAAAAATGGCTAGTAATTTTTAAAAATTATAAATATTATTTTCCTCATTTTTTTCAAAATTAATGCATAGTCATCGTAGGAAGATTAGAAATAGTTAAACAAAAAATAGAAAATAAAAACTACCTTAAATTTTATCATTTATATTTCTGATATAAATATTGTCAGAAGTTCTACATTTTTAATAACAGATAATATTTATGACAACCCATTAAGCTTTTAAATGCTTTGCACACAGTCTATCTTTTAATCCTCAAAACAACCTTATGAGTTAGGTCCCTCAGCCATCAACCAACAGAAAGTAAAAGTAAAAAGAAAGTGAAAGTCACTCTGTCATGTCCAACTCTTTGCAACCCCGTGGACTATACAGTCCATGGAATTCTCCAGGCCAGAATACTGGAGTGGGTAGCCTTTCCCTTCTCCAGAGGATCTTCCCAATCCAGGGATCGAACCCAGGTCTCCCGCATTGTAGGTGGATTCTTTACTAGCTGAGCCACAAGGGAAGCCCCAGCCAACAGATAAATCACCAAAAAAATCAAGACTTGAATTGTGCACTGTGAAATAATAAGAAATGCATATACTGGTCTCTGCCCCTAATCAGTGACACAGAGTTTTCCTAGGAACTAACAAGGTTTTAACTCGTGTAAATAGGGGTGTTCGGAGAATCTTTCATTCCAACATTTAGTCTCTGACCCCAGTTTCTGACACAGGGCTCCTAAATCCTTGGAACTTCCTGCATGACAGCAGTATCTTTTCTACTAATGAGGAAACCCTTTCTGAGTTTCTGGATAAGGGTTGGGTCACCAGAAAGACTAGGTTTCCCAGGTGGTACAGTGATAAAGAATCCCCCTCATTGCAGGAGACTCAAGAGATGATGATTCAATCCCTGGGTCAGGAAGATCACCTGGAGAAGGAAATGGCAATCTACTTCAGTATTCTTGCCTGGAAAATTCCATGGATAGAGGAGCCTGGCAGGCTACAGTTTATAAGGTCACAAAAGAGTATGACACAATTGAGCAGCTGAACACCCACACAAGCCCCAGAAAGACCAAGCCATAATTAGAAGTCTGGAATTTTCAAGCACATCTCCCATTCTCCAGAGAGGGGAAAAGGGCTAGAAATGGAGTTAATGATCGATTATGCCTACGTGATGAAGCTTCCATAAGAATCCCACTAGTATAGTGATTGGGGAGTTTCTGGGTTGGCGATCATATGTATTGGGTTGGCCAAAAAGCTTGTTCAGGTTTTTACATGATGTTGAGGAAAAATCCAAACAAACTTTTGGGCCAACCCAACATGCCAGGAGGTTTGCACATCCCAACTCCACAGGGACAGAAGCTCCTGCTCTTGGGACCCTTCCACACCTCACTCTCTGCATCTCTTCATCTGAATATGATTTATATCCTTTATGATATAAGAAACTGCTAGACATAAGTACTTCCCTAAATTCTGTAAGCTCTTCTAGCAAATAATTAAAACCAAGGAAGAGATCACGGGAATCTCCAGTTTGTAGCCAAATTAGTTAGAAGTTGTAGGCACCTAGGGACCTACTTGTTGGGATTAGCATCTGGAGTAGGAGGCAGTCTTGTGGATCTGAGCCCTTAACCTATGGGGTCTGTGTTAACTCTGCTTATTGCGCATTAAGTTGAATTATAAGACACCCCAGCTAGTGTCACAGGTTTGCTTGGTGTGGAAAAAAAACTCACACAATTGATGTCAAAACTGTTGTGAGTGTGGCAGTAGAGTGAGAACACAGAAGTTATGGTGTCTTAAAGTCCAAAGAGATGAAGTGCCCTTCTTTAGCTGGTATTGCAGCTCACATTACAACAAAGCAGGCCTGTACTCCCTGAGAATGGCCTTCATCTAAAGGATAAACCTTGAGCTAGCACCAGACTTGATCCCAGTGGTTTTCCAAGGACAACAGTAGCATTTAATTAATTTCCTTTCCTTGGTCTTTTCCCATAAGCCACCCTCATCTCCTTTCTCTGCTTCTCCTGGTTACTAAGTTGATAGTCAAGTTCCTTCAAGAACTTTTGTCATTTCACTTCTCAGAAAGACTTGTCCTTCTCATCAAACAAATTGCCAGCTGGCCAGTATTTCCTGGCTTTCTCTTCCACTACATTTCATAAAAATTCTGACTTGCAGGTGGCACTCATTCTAGCCTCTTGGACTGATGTAACTATTATCTCCTTATTTCAATGCTTTTTTAAAATGTTAATAGAAATTCAGAAACAACTCTCTATGAACTGTTCATAGACAACTGTTCAATGTCTATGAACAAACTGCCACATTTACCAGAACCAAATGATCAGTTTCTATGACCTCGTCAATCTCTTTTTTCTCTAATTCAGAGAAATCTAATTTTCATTTCCATAAATAAATAGTTTGAATTGCTCTTTTGGAGTTAATATCTATATAATTATTTATATTCCCAAATTTTAACAAACACCGTGTGATTTTGAAGCATTACAAAATTACAGATCACACATTACAGATAGAAAAAAGTTGTGAAAATTAAATGAACAATATGTTTCTCTTTTTCTTCTTTATTTTGGCCATGCTGCACAGCATGTGAGATCTTAATTCCCCAACCAGGGATTGAACCCATGACCCTGCAGTGGGAGCATGGAGTCTTAACCACTGGACTACCAGGGAAGTCCCTGAATAATGTATTTCCAAGAGCATTCTGAATGATAGTGAATCAGGTACCCTTTGTGAATTTAAGGATTTTATCAAAGGAAGTACATTGTTTAATTTTATCAAAGGGAGGATATATCCATGATTATCTTACATTCATATAGTCACTGTAGGACAGAGGACCTGTGGATCCAATGTTGAGTGAACTTTTGCAAGGTCTTATGGGTAGCACTGAGCTGAAGGGAATAAAAATGAAAATGAGATACTAACGTATGCTGATGAGACTCAGATTACAAGCAGAGGCAATGTCTACCAGAGAAGTCAAACTTACATGTCAATAAACAGTAGAGAACACTGTTTTCAAAACACCAGGAAACATTTATGTCATCACGACACCTTATAATATGAAGTGAAGTCTATATCTACCTTTTGTGTTCTTGAATATTTTTGCTCAAGGTAACAGACACATGCAACATGTCTCCACTGGTAATTTTCCAAGATGAATTTGCTTGTCTAAATGTGGAATTATCAATGTGTCCTAACAATTCCTACTTAAATCCTGTATATCCCACTTGCCACTAAAGTGAAAGTGAAAGTCACTCAGTTGTGTCCAACTCTTTGCAGCCCCATGGACTGTAGCCGGCCAAGTTCCTCTCTCCATGGAATTTTCCAGGCAAGAATACTGGGGTAGATGTCTATTCTGTTCACCACTGGATCTTCCTGATCCAGGGACCAAACCCTCTTACTCTGTGTCTCCTGCATTAGCAGGTGAATTCTTTACCACTGAGCCCCCTGGTAAGCCCAAGATGAACATCCATGAGATTACTAAGAAAATACAAAAACAAATTCCATTAAATGAAGGTAATGGAAAAAAAGAGAAAAGATCTTTGAGGATTTAGGACAAGGGGTCATCATGATGACATTCTGCGAGTGAAAAGAATCCTTTCTTATCTCACAAGCTACTCCACCTTCTCAACAAACAAGACAATTTGTCACTAGAATTGTAATACAAATTAAATCATAAATTTAACAAGTGTTGGAGATTTGCCCAACACTGAATATGCAAAAGATAGATGGAAGAGGACTGTGAAAATAAATAAGAACATAAGGATGGAGGATATACTTCAGCAAACAAAAAGCTCAAACTAGGAAAGTCACCTCACGCTGTCAATATTAGAATTGGGACCATCAAGAAATCTGCCAGTGTGCAAATACAGGTCTTCATCAAGCTTGCCAAGCTGAATAAGTGATAGAATGATGGTCAGATGCGTATGAATCCATCTCCATCAACCATTTGGATGTCTATGAAAAGTGACTTCAAAGAGTGTCTAAGTGACATATGCCAATAAAAGATTACTAACTGGGTATAGGCATCAAGAATCAGGAGGGCAGATGCCAATTAAAATGCATCCTCAACTTGAAGACCAGGCAGGGATTATTATTTTGTTGTTGTTGCTGTTCTTCAGTTTGGATCTCAGCACAACTTTTATACTCCCCTGACGGCAGTGATCCAAGAAGGTGCATTACCACTTTTACTAGACATACTCCATCCTCTGAATGGTTTTGGCTCTGAATGCACCCTACTTAAAGCTAACACTCTATGTGGAAGGAGATGAGAAAGGGAAAGACAATGGACCAGGCAAGGTTTTGTTGGATTAGTGTGGATGTTATTAGAACCGGAAACAAAATCGTGTAAACTTAGGCTGTAAACTCTATCTGTCTTAAGTCTTGGAAATCAATCCAAATAATGCCATGTGGAAAGCATCAGTCAGTTGGTCGCTCAGTCATGTCCGACTCTGAGACCCCATGGACCGCAGCAGGCCAGGCCTCCTTATCCATCACTAACTCCCAGAGTTTACTCAAAACTCATGTCCATTGAGTCAGTGATGCCATCCAGCCATCTCATCCTCTGTCGTCCCTTTCTCCTCCTGCCTTCAATCTTTCCCAGCATCAGGGTTTTTTCAAATGAGTCAGTCCTTCACATCAGGTGGCCAAAGTATCGGAGTTTCAGCTTCAACATCAGTCCTTCCAATGAATATTCCGGACTGATTTCCTTTAGGATGGACTGGTTAGATCACCTTGCAGTCCAAGGGATTCTAAGAGTCTTTTCCAACACCACAGTTCAAAAGCATCAATTATTAGGCGCTCAGTTTTCTTTATAGTCCAACTCTGACATCCATACATGACTACTGAAAAAACCATGGCTTTGACTAGGCAGTCACTTGCTGGCAAAGTAATGTCTCTGCTTTTTAATATGCTGTCTATGTGTGTCATAGTTTTTCTTCCAAAGAGCAAGCATCTTTTAAGTTCATGGCTGCAGTCACCATTTTCAGTGATTTTGGAGCCCCAAAAAATGGATTTGAAATAGCTCAGCTGAAATTCCATCACCTCCACTAGCTTTGTTTGTAGTAATGTTTCCTAAGGCCCACTTGACTTCACACTCCAGGATGTCTGGCACTAGGTGAGTGATCACATCATCATGGTTATCTGGGCCATTAAGATCTTTCTCGTATAGTTCAGGGTATTCTTGCCATCTCTTCTTAATATCTTCTGCTTCTGTTAGGTCTATATCATATCTGTCCTTTATTGTGCCCATTTTTACATGACATGTTCCCTTAGTATCTCTAATTTTCTTGAAGAGATCTCTAGTCTTTCCCATTCTACTTCCTTCCTCTATTTCTTTGCATAAAAGCATATCATATATTAAGTTGAATTTAGCAAGGGTAGCAATATCTCCAATTAGGATCAAATCGGTCACCTGCTTTGAAAGTAATTAGTTCTTTAGCTGGGTTTACACAGAAGAATCCAAGGTGTGTAAGCACACTTAACTTATATTCTAGGTCAAAATATTGCTTTGGATCTAAATGTGACATTTCAATCAATCAGCAACAATTATTACCCATTTGCCTAAGAGCTGTGTTTAAAGATATATAAGGAAGATCTTGGGGATATCACAATCTAATTGAGAAAACAGGAAGACAATCACCGTTTTTTTAAAGGCAGTCCATTATAATTTAGTCCTTAACTATATACTAGACTGTGTACATTCTTTAAAATAGTTTGAGGAAGGTGACTGCAATGTTGGACTAGAGGAACCAGAAAAACCTGAGTTGCAGTGGAAAGAGCTGAATGAAGCCTTGATCAATAGGATTTGATTAAGTAGAAGGGGGAGAATATTTTAGGCAAGGGAAACCACACAAGCAGAGGCAAGGAGAGAGGAAGAGGGGGAAGATTTCTTTTTTTTTCCTTTTAACTGTAATGAATAAGCACTTCCTCGCCTCTTGACTTTCTGCATTGTTTCAACAGCTATCTGTGAACTAGTTAAATGATGAATAGGCCCAGAGGAAAAGGTGGAGCATACAAATGACTGATAGCAGATTTAAAAAAAGAGAGAAAATCATAAGGAGTTGTAACCATGAAAGAAAAATTAAATTGCTGGGACTATATAATGGATTCAAATTTTCAATCACAAACTGATATATGCAAAATCGTAACTTACTTTTTCTATAGTCAAATATAATTTCTATCATTAAGCTCCCATTTCTGCTCTGAAGCAGAAAACTGATACCAAGTTGCTTTCAGGTAAATTTCTTCCATTCAAGGCACTTCTCAGTCAATTCAGGTGGATAATGCAGCTGTATTCAGATTTTTAAAATCACTCTCAGATTTCATTCTCTCTCTCCTTTCCCCCAAATGAATTCAAACCTCTAGAAATATTAAACAACTGCCATTACAAAAGCAATAACGGAGAAAAAGAGAGAATCGCTATTCTATAGTCTCCTTATGGTTACACCATAAGCAGACCTTCTCTGAGATGTACCCTGTCTTGTAGGATCTTCAGACACATCCCCTTCATGCTGATACCCACTGAGGTAACCAGTCATCTGGCCAAAGATTTGGGTTGATGGTCTCTGTTACTGTTACTTTACAGAGGTGTCCTAACTCCTGCCTTAGTCTTCAATTTGTAGATCCAGTATGATTACCCGGGGTTGTGACTGCAAAAATGTTGCCTGCCGCATTAGTAAAGAAGGAGTGTTGCAGCCATCAAGCCACTACATGCCCGCAGAGGGTGAGCCCAGAGGGAAGTCTGGATAAAGAGAAACTGGATGCCCACCGCCAAGCCCTCAGCTACTGCATTCACCCCTAACTATGTGCCCCGAGGGTACTCAGGGTAGAGTAAAGCAGGACACTGGCCCTAGATAGTTAAGGTGAATATCAGAGCAATGATTTCAATGAGCCCAGACTCTTTGCATCTTCCCATACATAGAAAAGTGCTAAATTCTTTAACTTGATATATCCAGTTTTCTTTCATTGAAGCTCTAACTACCTGGTCTTTGTTGCAAAAACTCCTATAATATTCTGTCTCCTCCCTTACCTCTTCAGAGCAGTCCCTCAGCACCATCTGAGAGTCTGCATCTTGGGCTTAAGTCCTCAGTTTTGTCAGCCAAATAAAACATCATTCTCAACTTGTTGGTTGTACATTTCTGTTTCAGTTGACAGGGTCTTTCTGATTCATACCCTCACACTTTTCATTGATGTCAGTCCTCTTTTAGCCCTTCTACTCCTTTCCCATGGCTTTGGAAACTCAGCCTATTCAGCTAGCACATCCTGAAGCCCTGGAAGGCTTGGAGTTACCAGCAGACATTCACTTTGCTCCTAACAAACCATTGAGCCTCTCTTCTCTAGAATTCTTCATTATATTAGGAGATATATCAGCTACCATTTGCCCATCACCAGCTGAGTTGCACAGGTAAAGCTCTTCTAAACACTGATCCTGCACATATTTGTCCACCTATCATGCCAAAATACCCAAGGGAGTGGTACAAACAATGTCACAAACCCAATAAATGCCCTGTCCCCTTCTCTACTCCTTTCCCTGTGATAAAGGAATATTTCCTGTTTATCAGTAAACAAAGGATGTCACAGTCATCCAAAGGAGCCTTCCAATGTGAGCCGGTGAGCCCCAAGGAATCTCAGTATGTGAAAAGATACTGGTCCTGGACAGCTGAGGTGTACATCAAAGGAATGATTTCAGTGAGACTCTTGCATCATCCCATACATAGAAAACTGCTGAATTCTTTAACTTGGGATATCTGGTTTTCTTCATTTAACGATCATCTTTTGATGTTCTGACTACCTGTCTTTTGTTGCAAAATTCCTCCCCTTGCCTCCTTAGAGCAGCCTCTCAGAGCCATCTGAAATGTTGTCTCTTGGGCTGCAGTCCTTGTTTTGCCAATAGAACTTCACTTGCAACTCTCAGGGTGTGCAAAATTTTTTTCAACACGTGATTGGAGAATTTATAATTGACTTTATTCTAGAAGCTGGGTAGAAGGAAATGGGACCTACCACACCTATTCTCATTTCTAATTTTTGCTGCTTTATAGCATGCATCTTGCAAAGTTAAACACAAGAATTCTGGCATATTTATTATTCCTCCTCTTGATAGTTCAAAACTGAAAGGGTTTAGCTACTAACCTGGAAGAGTGAGAAAGAGGACAACATACAACAAAATTATAACTCACCAATCAGTTTACCACATGTAGGGTGTTTAATGTCAAAAAGTAAATAATAAAACTGAAATGTAATGGTCACTTAAGACTCAGGCAAGCTTTGAGTATGATCTCTACTACTCTGAGACAGGAGAAATAGAAATCTATTCTATTACTATTCTATTGATTTGCTTATTCATTTATCAGTTTAATAATATCCATCAGATATGTGTAAGTGGCAAGGTGCCTGGATACATCAGCAGGAAAGCTTCCTGCTCTGCTAAATGAACATTCATAATGGGTAAGATATGCAATAGACAAGTAAACAAATAATTACTAACAGTTGCAATTGCTGTTACAATTTAATGTAATGAGAATTTGGGGATTAAAAATTCTGGAGGTGGGGGATATTTTAGACTGGTGATTAGGATGATAAGACTTTTTTTCTCTCTTTAGTTTTTAATCTAGTCTGGACTTTCAAGCTAAATTTGCGTGAGAAGGCTGTCTGTTTACTGCTTTACTGAGCTAGAAATACAACTAATGAGAATAGGCTCCACAGGACTTCTTCCTCCTGAAATGGAGCTCGAAAATGCTTGAAAACAAGGAGTGCTCTGTTGTTGTGCTGCTTTTGTGAGAGTTTGATTGCTTTTGAATGCATATGAATGTCAATTCGAACCAGGCTAAATATGTCTTCTTGGAGACAGAGCATTTGGTCTTTCTTTCAAGTTCTTTTGTTTGCTTGAATCAGCTTTGTAGTTTAACAGATGTTTTTGGAGGAAATGGAGACATAAGCTTTTATAATGCCGAAAATTAAATGAGAAACAATACTCTTCCCTCCATTTTCCCCCAAAACATGCAACCCCGCAGAACTGGCAGCCCACCCATACTACAGAAAATTTTCACCGTTAGAGGGTACACCTTACTAAAATGAAAGATATTTTTTGCGTGTACCCAGAGTTCATAATATATGGTTCATTCTTCGGGGAGATACATAATTGAATGTGTAAGTGATTATCCCTTTAGCCTTGAGGAAGGATAGTGTTTCTTACATTCATAAAATCTTCTCCCTTTAATTAAAAATAAAGTAAAATTACCATAGGAATAGGAATGCCCAGATTTTCTGTGCCAACCCTACCCCTCCAAACTTCTGCTCTACCACATAAGCAAACTTGTCCCACCTCAAGGAACCCATACACATACACACATGCTCTCCATGCTTCTGACTCTTATTCTTATATGATGCTCTCTATTTAACTGTGATGCTCTCTTCTGACCCAGATCGAACAATTAAAATTACTGACATGCTTCTACATTACTTGTGCCTTTGCTTCTGCAACATGACTGCAAAGTTCTTAATGGAAGATAATAGAATACAAAAAAGCATCAGCTTTGGACTTCCCCAGTGGTTCAGTGGTAAAGAATCAGCTTGCAATGCAGGAGACCTGGGTTCCATCATCCCTGGGTTGGGAAGATCCCCCAGGGAAGGGAATGGCAACCCACTCCAGTATTCTTGCCTGGAGAATCCCACAACAGAGGAGCCTGGCAGGCTACAGACCATAGGGTTGCAAAGAATCGGACACAATTGAGCTACTAACACTTTGGAATCAAACAAACCTACCCTAATTTTAACTCTATAACTTTCTACATATGTGATTTTGGACCAGTTCATTAACTTCCCCCAGCCTTGGTACTCAGTTCTGTAAAATTTCCTTCCATCCATCTCTCAGAACGGCTCTGTCTGTAAGTTTCACTTTCAGACAGATAGATCTCTGGTTTTGTGTGTGAGATTGCTAAGGCAGCCCTGGATTCTATATTCCCACCACCTCAAGTCTATCAGAAAGGGCAGAATATCCTGCCAAGCAACAAAGACTCGGGGTAACTCATCATGCTTATGTCACACTTCTGCAGCTGAACATAGCACATAAGACAGAGAAACACCACGTGTTGACTGTGTTACTTCACATTCTCCACAATTAGATCCGGGAGTTCTGTGAATTCCACCAGAAGCACACAAGTACAGAGCACAGAGGAAACAAGGAGCAATATTTCCATATTTGGTGATGTGCAACCAAGTATTCTTTTTTAGTTTGTTTTTATTTTTTGGTAGATGGAATAGACAGAGAAAGTATAGAAGAGAAAAATGTGAAGAGAAGACAAACATCAGAGGATATTACAGGTAATAAAAATAAATATTACTTGATAAAAGTTTGATTTCATGTTAAACAATGTTTACTAGGTTGCAGTATTAAACACATTTTTATGGCAGGTTATATTCAAAGAATTTGAAAACAGTGTCCAAGTGGAAAATCCAAATATTGTCAAAGGAGATGTGGATGCTAACAAGCCAAAATCTATGAAAATTTTCTACAATAGGAAAGATTATAATAGTGGGGACTCAACTGATATGTACTGAGTACTTTTAGGACTCATCTTTTGATTGGCATGCCTCTTATCATTGAATAGAGTTTAATCACATTCCCTAGAAGGCAATAGTTTATTCTTCCATGGACTAGAATTTCTGAAGTAATTGTCAACATTCTTGATTGAAGTGTTAAATGGTGCAGCATCTTGAGTGCCCTGGGCTGAGGCTGGCATAAGTAGCCATTCCAAAGTCAAAACCAGGTGACTCTGGCAGGCAGGGCTGGGCTTTGGCAGAATTAGTTAAATAAACAGTGCATGTGTTAACACCACCTCTCTACCCAGGTTATACACGCTCCTTCTCCTGGTAATCTACCGTTCCCATTAACCCAAGCCAGGAACTGACCTCCAGGTTTAAACACCCCACTGATTTTCATAATAGATGTCTACAGAAAAAAAAAAAAAAACTCACTGGAAAGTAGCAGAATTTACTCAGGTGGAAGGGACAAGAAACGAGGGAAGAGAGCAAGGAAGGAAGGGAGGGAGGGAAGAATAAAGGAACAAACAAGGATGGAATGGCAGACCTTTTAAGTTTTTCTGGATCATACATACTTAGAAGAAGAAAATGACACTTGGAATAAAGACAGCTTTAAGGACACATCTAGAATTGTCACATTACATAAAGACCTATACACACAACGCAACTGAAAAGTCATATAAAGTCAACATTGACCAAAATCACCTTGCAAAATATAGAATAATATAGCCACAGTGAAATACAAACTCAGTGGCAGCATACATTTTGACTCTGTAGTCATTAGCAAGTATCAGATATATCACACATTCACAGTGTGTGTGAGTGTATTGTGCATGTGTGTGTGTGTGAAGGGTGCCAAAAAAACCACACAAATCTTGAGTATGGTGTAGGAAATGAAAAGCATCATTTAACTAGGTTATGAGCAATCACTCCTTCCTCACCCCCTCCTTTCAAAAGAGAATACAGTGATGTGAATCCTGGTATGATGAATAACTTTGTGGATAAGCTGAGGCAGATAGTCAATCTACCTATCTTCTTTAGTCATCTGTATCACAATCCTTTGCTTTTGAGTAGCATTTAATTAATTTTATCTCACTCAATCATATATAATTATAGACTGTCAGAGCTTAGTCATTCTAGAAAAGATCCTGCCAAGTCCATATATTTTATAAATAGAAAACTAAGGCCCTGAGAAGTTAAGCAAGATCGGTCTATATTTTTTAAAAAAAATTATGTTAGAGCCAGAACCAGAATTAGGTGCAATACAATGACTAACGTGTGTCAATTATGCCTTTTTTGTTGAGAAGGGCAGTGCAAGTGGCAATGTTCATAGAGTAATTTGATTTCTTTGAGTGGAAGACAGTGGGATATGACTCAAGATTGGTCTATTGGTCAGCTATGGTCCAGCAGCAGCATCAATAATCAAAAGGAACAAACAAGCTACAAAGCAATTATCAAGAAAACAATTTTGAACAAGTGTCTTGATCAATGTATTGAATCTCATAACAACTGACCAGACAATTATGAGTGTAGCTTTCATTAGGACTGAAACACCTATCAGTGATTCACTAGTTGTCCTCCAGTGAGGAAAGAAATGAACCTGAGGAAAGAAATGAACTCACCAGGCATCAAAATGACTTTCTTTATCTCTTAATTGCATTTGAGTTTTGAGGCTCAATAAATAAAATCATAATCCTCAAAGCATTAAATTTTAAACAAAGCCATGAAAATTGCACACTTCATTCAATTTAGAGAAAATTGCATCCATATAATGTGTTTATCTTTCATCATGAAACACATACCAGAAAGCTACCTTGTCTGATGTATGATTTCAAAATTTATGATCTTAAAATTTTGAGTACCTGGTCTGACATCCTAAATAAAGCATATGCAATAGTCAGGAAAGGAGCAAACTTCTAGTTATAAGATAAATAAGTCCTGGGGATACAATGTACAGCATGGTTACTACAGTTGACAATATTGTATTGTACACTTGAAAGATGCTAGGAGAGTTATCACAAGAAAAAGGAAAATCTGTAACTGTGTGGTGATGTATAACAATTAAATTTATTATAGTTGCAATTTTGCAGTACACACAGATATCAAATTGTTGTATGTGTATGCGGGCTATGTTGTTTCAGTCATGTCTGACTCTTTGTGATCCACTGCACTGTTGCCTGCCAGGCTCCTCTGTCCATGGGATTCTCCAGGCAAGAATACTGGAGTGGCTTGCTGTGCCCTCCTCCATGTGATCTTTCTGACCCAGGAATTGAACTCATATCTCCAGTGTCTCCTGCATTGCAGGCAGGTTCTTTATCCATGAGCCACCTGGAAAGTCCTAAACTGTTGTATACTTAAAACTAACACCATGACATATGTCAGTTAGATTTCAATAAAAACAAAAAGAGGCTTAACTCAGAATAATTGCAACTGGTCTTTTTCCGTCCTGGGAAATGAGAGCTGTTCACCAGGGAGAGCTAGAAAGAAACACATATATACCAACACCAAACATGTAGCAAGCAAATTCTGGAAACTTTATAAAAGTGATCTCAGCAATAAAAGAAGCAAAGGCTAACAGAAAGTTTCCTACGTAACAGCCAGATTAATTTGTTAAGAAACATTCATTGTACTGTGGAAAAGGAAGCAGGCATCAAAAATTCAAAGAATTGTCACTGAAAGTATTCTTTCTCTTCCAATTTTTTCTTCTTTTCAAGTTGGAAACCCAATAGTATTAAATATTTAGGCATGACATTTCTTCTAGACATACAAAAGACCACATTTCATGAACACAATGAAAAAGGATAATTCTTAGAATTATAAATAGATGGTCATTTTTTTGGTCTCTGTTGGTGGTGATAAAATTATTCAAGGCCCACTAACGTTTTGCTGAATCTCTCTCTTCATATCTGGGGAATCTTTCAAACACTAAATGTATATCTGAAGTCTCACAAAGCAGCAAGGTAAGCTTCCTCTGAAAAAAACTCCAGTTATCATTACCTCATCTTCAGTGAGGCCCTGGGAAGGAAACCTTAGAGGACTCACAGTGAAATGATCCCTTTTCATTGGTTGTTGATGAATTGAAAACTTTCAGCATAACCCAAACCCAGAGAGGTTTTTGCTTCTATTTCGGTTTGAGGACAGAGTCACACGTTCCAGGAGCTCCATCAGAAATCATGTGCCTTGTGCCCGCACATCTCACTCTGTTTAAACGAAGTGGTATGCATGAACTCTCCACAGGTATCCGCTAACCCTTGAGAACTCACCAAGTTTCTGTTAGGTTGCAGTTTCAGTCTACACATTTACCGGCAACACATACAGATAAGGCATGACCTTGACCCTCCTGGTGCTTAGAGTATAGCTTAAACTGTCGATGTGAAAGAGTTGATCATTCCAAGTTATCTACTGGACATACAAGTAGCTAATGTTATAAACTTTCAAAATAAGGAGACTCAGATACAAAAAGGAGGTGGTGGGGGCAGGAAAGGAAGGAGAGGAAATTTAAGTTGCCCCATTAAAGTTAGAAGATCTGTCTCACTCCTGTGGATTCCCTATGGGACTTGCCAAATATACCTGCTTGTAGCCTACACATCCAGAGCTATACCTTCCTTTAATACATATGCATATATATACATATATACCCTCAGGCTTATATTACAGCTTTATATTGAAAGTCATATATATGTATGTATATGTAAATGTATATATGTAAATTCATATGTATATATATATGTGAATACTAATTCAAATAAATCACTGACACAATGGACATGAGTTTGAGTAGGGTCCAGGAGTTGGTGATGGACAGGGAAGCCTGGCGTGCTTCAGTCCATGGGGTCGCAAAGAGTCGGACACAACTGAGCGACTGAACTGAACTGAACTGGACTGAATTCAAATAAAAATGCCAGAGTTCAGCTGCACTTCATTGATATTTCAGACCTTATCGATTCCTGAACACTTGGACAACCCAATTCATATAGTGCTCTAAACAAGTATTGTTTACCACAAAAAATATTTATTACTGAGCTCCTACATATATCAGACATAACAATGTATAAAACATTTCCTCTTTCTCGGTGACCTTACTCAAAGAGGAAACAGATAACTTCCCTGTGACGTACAGTGGTAGAATATGCAGGTAGTATTAGGAGAGCACAGAGGAGGGTCACTAAGTCCAGTGTAGTGAGAGGAGTAAGTTGGATGGATAAGATGGTGGGAAGGATAGGGGCTCTGGGGGGGAAAGAACAGCAAGAGCAAAGCACCACACTTTCTAAACAATTAAGCAAATCAGTGAAAGAGGAGAGTGAAAAAGTTGGCTTAAAGCTCAATGTTCAGAAAACTAAGATCATGACATCTGGTCCCATCACTTCATGGGAAATAGAAGGGGAAACAGTGGAAACAGTGTCAGACTTTATTTTTGGGGGCTCCAAAATCACTGCAGATGGTGATTGCAGCCATGAAATTAAAAGACGCTTACTCCTTGGAAGGTTATGGCCAACCTAGATAGCATATTTAAAAGCAGAGACATTACTTTGCCAACAAAAGTCCGTCTAGTCAAGGCTATGGTTTTTCCAGTGGTCATGTATGGATGTGAGAGTTGGACGGTGAAGAAAGCTGAGCGCCGTAGAATTGATGCTTTTGAACTGTGGTGTTGGAGAAGACTCTTGAGAGTCCCTTAGACTGCAAGGAGATCCAGTCAATCCATCCTAAAAGAGATCAATCCTGGGTGTTCATTGGAAGGACTGATGTTGAAGCTGAAACTCCAATACTTTGGCCACCTCATGTGAAGAGTTGACTCATTGGAAAAGACCCTAGTGCTGGGTAGGATTGGGGGCGGGAGGAGAAGGGGACGACAGAGGATGAGATGGTTGGATGGCATCACCGACTTGATGGACATGGGTTTGGGTAGACTCCGGGAGTTGGTGATGGACAGAGAGGCCTGGCGTGCTGCAGTTCATGGGGTCGCAAAGAGTCGGACACAACTGAGCGACTGAACTGAACAGAACTGAATGAATGAATGATGTGTGAATGAATGATGCATGAATGAATGAACAGAACTCTGAAGGAGAAGGATAATCCATGAAGGGAACATAATGTGAGAACAGGTACCACAGAGACAAATTTAGCAAGATTAGAAATCTAAGCTAGAGGAGCTTTGGGAGAAAAAGCAGAGAACTTGATTGAGGCGAATTGGGTAGAGTTCCAGCTCTCTGATTAAAAGCCTGTTTCTGAAATACTGCTGATTCTTCCTTCTTCCTTTTTATTCTTAACCTGGGAAAGGCTTAGTCAGCTGTATTCAACTCTCTGCGATCCCATGGACTATAGCCCACCAATCTCCCCATTCTTAACCTACATAGCCACTGTAATTTCAGGGCTGGGAGTCTGGAACTGACCAAGCTTGGCTCTGTAAGGCCAGGTCCATTAATCTACAGAGTGTTTAGAACTGTGGTTAAACAATGAGAAAATGTATAGCAGTCCTTGACCACAGAGATGTTATCAGCATCAGTATGCACATACATAAATGCACATACGTGAGGATCCTTCTTCCTCACATATACATACTAATTACTCTTTGGGCAGCTACAGGCTGAAGGATCATACTTTAGAGCAGAGACTACTAATGACAGAAGATCTAGAGAATTTTACCTCTTTCCTACATTTTATATGAAGCCAAGAGTGAAGAGACTTCAGATCTGTGTTGCAGCCATCAGGGAAATCCAAATAGACTCTAAATCCCATCAAGCTAGGATGTCAAAATGATGACACCTCCAGGGATAATGTGGATTGCAATTTGCGAGGGAACTACAATGCAGTTGACTGATCAACACTGCATAGTGGCCAGAGCGGGGGATTTGGAGTCTGACTACCAGGATATGGAGCCTCATTCAACTTTTTATCAGCTATGATTTTGAGGCATGTTGTATGACCGATCTGAGCTACTCTTTACTCATCTGATGAAGGTCACAAAATTGCCTTTTGAATGACAGATTCAAGAGGCTCTAAGCCCTCTTCTAGCAGACCAAATACTTCCTTCCCCTACTCTGGCTTCTCTTAAGTCACCCTGTCCTTGCCCAGTTTTCTCTCAGGCCACTCTTTATTTCTTTCTCTAGCTCAATTTTCTCAGTCCACTCTTTACATGTTTGTGTAATCTGGAGCTATAAGGGTCTTATCTCAATATCCCTGGGGAATTCCATTGTCTCTGATGTTTCTGTTACTGCTTATGAGAAAGCGCTTCCTACACCTTCATCTCCAAGCTTTGCCTCATGTAACTCCAGACTCCTGTATCTGACTCCCTACAGGACATCATCATAAACACAATTGACATAAAGCAGAATAGAGTTTATACTTGGTCCCACTCTTCTTCCAGGTGTCACTGGAGCAAGTGAGCAATTAGTGACAAAAGCTGAGTGATGCTGGGCTCACGTGTCACATTTGGTAAATACAGTGGATTGAAAGGCAGAAAAGGAATCATGATTCAAAAAAATCTGGGAAAGGAGATAAGAAAATCTGAGGATCAATGAGGACAATTACAACAATGAATGGGAGTACTTCAAATGCATGAAAATCCATCATATTTACTTTTCTAAACTCCCTGGTCATCTTTGAAAGATGCTTTGGAACCTAATGAAAACTGGTTAATAAAGGAAAGAATCAGGTATTTCTCCTCTTTTTCCCAAAAGAGATACACCTCAAAGGAAATAAGTTGTTAATGAAGTAAATTTTCTCTTTCCAGGCAATATTCTAGCTATTGAATGAAGAAAAAATGAAAGAATTAGAATATTACTATATCACATATAAGGTACCATAACAAAACAATAGACTAACATGTTGATTATCAATGGCTGCTAACATCACAAAAATAGACAGGTAGATAGGATGAAACCTCTAAAGAAAACAAACGGTTCTACTTTTGAAGTATTCCTATGTAAAGATCAAATTTGAATCTGATCAGCTCTTCAACTTACAGGAAATAAAAGGAACAGAGGCAATGCAAACAACAATTTCTGTGGTAAATGTTACAGGAAAATATAACCTGGTTTCTTAAACAAATAAATAGTAAAGGAGGAAAGAGATGTGGAAAGGAAACTTAAAAATAGATCTAAGGAATACAGCAACCGAAGTCAAAGTTTATTTTTTTATTTGGAGTCTGATTGCTCAAACTAAAAATTATAGAAGACAAATAGATGATGATAAAGTGAAGAAGGAGGATGGGGTGGTGGTGATGATGATAGATCAAGATTTGAGAAAATTTTAATATATGCTTACTGGAAATTTGCTGATTTAAGAAATTATTGATTATTTTATATGCATGAAAATGGTAGTGAGATTTTATAAAAGATTATCTTTTAGATAATCATACTGAAATATTTGGCATGTTTGGACTGCAAGGAGATCAAACCAGTCAATCCTAAAAGAAATCAGTTCTGAATATTCATTGGAAGGACTGATGCTGAAGCTGAAGCTCCAATACTTTGGCCATCTGAGCTGGCTCATTAGAAAAGACCCTGATGCCAGGAAAGACTGAAGACAGGTGGAGAAGGGAACAGCAGTGGATGAGATGGTTGGATGGCATCACTGACTCGGAAATGAGTTTGAGCAAGCTCCAGGAGTTGGTGATGGACAGGGAAGCCTGGCATGCTGCAGTCCATGGGGTCACAAAGAGTCAAACAAGACTAAGTGACTGAACTGAACTGAACTGAAACATTTACAAATGAAGTATGTCTGAGATTTATTTCAAAAGAATCAGAGATGAGGAGAAATGAATGAAGTATAGATGAATGGTTAACTGTTGAAGCTAGCAATGGATATACAGAGTTTTATTAAACTATTCTCCCCACATTTGTATATGCTTGCCATTTTCCATAAGGAGAATTTTTTAAAATATCTGAAAGTATTTGATTGAGTAAAGGTTCTGATGCATCTGTAGGCTTGTCATAAAATCACTCTTAGGTTAGAAATCAGATTTAGGATGTGACCAGCCCTGACATCAAAGGTGACTACAGTTAAGTTGGGAACATAGGAACACAGTATAATATGGATTTCATGGTTCACCAGGGTCATTAGAGAGAAAGAGATATTGCCAAAGAGTAATTGAGAGGTCTTTCACCCCTCAAGTTAACATACTTTATTAAACACTCTTATAAGAATCATCTCGGGTACTGATTAAAAATACAATTTCTAGAATCCAATCAAGAACCAATGGGGAAGGAGCTGAAACGTTACAGGTTTAACTAGTGCTCCAAATGTTCATCATCATAATTAAGGAATCGAATTGGTTTATTTCAAGCTGTGTGTATGCATGCTAAGTCACTTGAGTTGTGTCCAACTTTTTGTGACCCTATGGACTGTAGCCTGCCAGGCTCCTATGTCCAGGGGATTCTCCAGGCAACAATGCTGGGGTGGGTTGCCATGCCCTCCTCCAAGGGATATTCCCAACCCAGGGATCGAACCCAGGTCTCTATGTCTCCTGCATTGGCAGGTAGGTTCTTTACCACTTGCATCATCTGGGAAGGCCTAATTTCAAGGTATCATATGATATTCCAATGTAAGTGGTTAGAGGTTGGAGGCAGTTGGACTAGGATTTGATAAGCAAAGAGTAATACAGGTTTGGGAGTTATTTTCATAGATTTTCAAAAATAATTCGATAAAGGTGCTCACCAAAACCAGAGGATGATGTGACAGAACCTCCAATGGTTAAAGGGCACAACTGACAATTCTGGGAGCCAATCACTCATCACTCTTTTCCCTAATGTCCCAACTGATTGAAAACTGCACACAAAGACAAGTAACTCTAAAGCATCAGCTGTTTTGGTGGCAATGAGTGAAAGAAAGCAGTTTGGACCTGATGCCAAAATGCAGGTGCCTACTCTTTCCCTGGTAGGATTAAAGTTAAAGCCCTTCAGGTAAAGTATACCTGATAAATGTACCTGCTCATCTGAGCCTTAAAGAAGTTCCCTGGCCTAATCTTTCTACTGCTGAGGAGGTATGGATTAAGGTGATGGCCCTCCTATTTGATCAAGGAGTTAGACATCTAGAGAGAGAAACAGAAAGTGGGTCCTATTTCTTGTTTTTCTAGCATCATGAGTGTACTTGGTCACAGAATGCCCCCAATGGATATCAAGTTCTCCTCTGGGAAAGAGTGATTAATTTACAGCAAGAGACCAGAAATGTGCTACCCATTGGCCACAGCAGGACTTAAAGATTAACATTATTTATTACAGGCACTATTTGCGTAATCTCTCTATCCTTCATTAATGTTTGTTCGGATTCTAGAAAATGATGTAACAAGCTCTTAACATAACAGAGAGCAGAAATTAGTTTTCCAGGTTTATTTGGGTTACTTTCTAAGAGCAACAAAAGCGACATAAAGGTGATAATTTATTGGAAAAATATCATTAATTAAAATTTTTGTTTTCTATTTCTTGTTAATTAAGACAATACAAGTTATGCGCTCAAAGATGACCTGGCATATAATAAGCCCCTAATAAATGTCTGTTATTGTTGTTGCTGAATCAGACTTGTTATGGGATATAGAATTTGTGATGAATTGTTTTAGAGAAATCAGGTTACTTCATTAAACCTAAGAATTATAACATTTAATTAGAATTTTAAAATGCTAATTTGAAAATATATATTTTCACTCTTGAAAATATATAGACATAGGCATGGGTACTATATGGTTTTAAATATACTTTGTCTTACTAGCAATCAGTAGAAAGTGCTAAGGTTTGGAATTTAAAACAGAGTTTAAATCTGAGCTCTACCATTTACAATCTGTGTTGCCTTAAGCTCGTTACTTGACCTCTCTGAGATTCAATTCTTCATCTGATAGGTAACAGTTCCCTTGGCTATAAAAAAGGAATGGTAATATTACATTCTTCAAAGTGTTGTTGGAAGAATAAATGAAATCACATTAGTAAAGTGTTTCCCTTAAAATACAATGCTCATATAGTGTTTTAGAATTTTTAAATGCTCTTCAACACATAATCTTTTCATTTTAACTACTTATAATACTATAACTAAGGTAGGACAGACAACTTTATTTACATTTTACAACTATGAAGACCAATATTCAGTGAGTTATTGCTCTTGTTCAGTCACTAAGTTGTGTCTGACTCTTTGTGACCCCACGAACTGCAGCACGCCAGGCTTCCCTGTCCTTCACTATCTCTTAGAGTTTGCTCAAACTCATGTCCGCTGAATGGGTGATGCCATTCAACCATCTCATCCTCTGTGCCTTCCTTCTCCTGCCCTCAGTCTTTCCCAGAGACAGTATCTTTTGCAGTGAGTTGGCTCTTCACATCGGATGGCCAAAGTGTTGGAGCTTCAGTGTGTTACTTACTATATTAGTCTTCTACTACTGTGTAATGGTATTACCAGGAGCATAGCAGCTTGGAACAACTACTTGCTGTTTTTGTGGGTCATGTGTCTGAAATCCGCTTATCTGTGTTCCCTACTTAGGGTATCACCTGGCTGCAGTAAAGATGTCACCCAAATTTGCAGCCTCGTGAGATTCAACTGGGACAGAATCCACTTTCAAGTTCATTCAACTGTTGAAGGAATTCAATTCTTGTGCTTGTGGGACTGAGGGTTTTAGTTTCTTACTGCCTACTGCTTAGCAGACTCCCTCAGCTCCAAGAGGCCGTTCACAGTCCTTGCCACATATAGTTCCCCAGTATGGCTACTTGTTTCCTCAAAGTCAGCAAGGGAAAGAAATCCCTTAAGGTCGAGCACTATATATTATGCAATCTAATCATTTAATCTCTTACATTTCAACACTTTGCTGAATTTTATTGGCTAAAAGCAAGTCATGGAAATGTGCACACTTGAGAAAAAGGGATCATTTAGGGGTGTGGACATTTGGAGGTAGAGATTATAGCATCATCTTAAACAGTCTACCTGCCACACTTACCCAAAGTCATATTTTTAGGAGAAGAATCAGAATTATAACCCAATACTTCCAGTTCATATTTTATGCTACTTCCATTTATGAATTCATTAAAATTTCAGGAAATGTTTAACAAGTATCTACTATATCCAAGGAATTATTCCATGTAAATAGGGCTGTGATAATGAATATGACATGAAAACTTATCCTCAAAAACAGGGACTATAGAGTGTGCCAAAATAATTATTCCACAATGATAAGAATGTTGAGGAAAAAAATTAGTTATGACTGACATATTTAGGAAGGGAAAAACTAGAAAAGTAGTTACACTGAATGAAGAAAAATATTGAGTTTGTAGAAATGGAATAGGTGCTGAGAAAAACTATAACTTTCAAGAAAAAAGTTTCAAGTTTATTTTATAAGCAATGCATAATAGATTTTTTCTTTGCTTTTCAATATTTGTTTTTGAAGAAAAGTAATATGTTTAATGTGAGGCTTTGGTTATTCTGAAAATAACACTGCTGAAAATATACTAGAAGCAAGCCACAGTTAGCTTGGCCACAATTGTCACTTCCTGCTCAAAGACATTTTCTAAATATGAAAATAGAATTTTGTGAGTGTTGGCTGTTTCAAAACTCTGTGATGTGCTCCATAAAAAACTCCATGATAAACACTGGCAATGATACAACAGTTATTTCTCCTTACCCGTCTAAGAGCAAGAACATCTTAAGCTCTTATAATGTTAAGCCTTATCAGTGGAGGTATAGAATTGAAAGGCTTTAAGCTGGGGAAAGAAAAATGATTTAAGGGTTTAGATGAATTGCACAGACCCGTAAAATGGTATTAAATCAGTTTTGGAAAGATTTGAAGGGGACACAGCACCCTGAAAGTGTGTTATACTTTGGTATCATTAACCGATGATTGGACAACAGAGAAGAGGGAAATGTGAGATGAAATATCAGAATCACACAAGACACTTCAAGTCTTAAGAGGCATGTGAACCAGGATAAGTTGACGATTAAGCTGTTGTTCCTTATCATACTGATACTGATCACTGTAAGAAACCTTGCTTTCAAAGCAGAAATTCCAAAGCCAGCGACTGATAAAAGAACTCCAAAACAATATTTTGGAGTTTGCCTTGGACATTTATCTTGGATCAACTCAAGAACCCTGTGGCCGTGAATAATGAAGATCACGAGGGAAATCAGACTGGAGTCTTTGGAAAGCTAGACTATCAGTAAGGGAGGAGGCAAGGACAATATTCAACAAAGTGAATTAAGTAATTATTATTCTAACCTCTATGTCCATTGCCTTCATGTGACCTCTTGGTGGCTTAGGGTCCCCATCTATAGTGCTATTGGCATCCAATATGATTGTTTTCAATGCTTACATAATATATTTTTCAATCAGGAAACAGGAAAACATTTCAGCCAAAGAAAATGACTAGCTTGTTTTAAATCCTTTCTTTCTACACCTGCTAAAGATGGCAGTGGTGAAAATGGGTACAAAAGATAAGAGTTGATTCTTCTTGATGATCCTGTACTCCTGTCTGTTCTGTTCTAAATATTGGGTTGGCCAAAACTGCTCACTCAGTATTTTCCAAAAGCTGTTACAGAAAAACTCGAACAAACTTTTTGACCATCTCAATACTTTTTATGTCTTATTTTTTAACTTAGAAGAACCCTGTGAATCCATTTTCAGAGAGGAAACTGAGATCTAGAGGTTACACAACTTCTACATGTTCACAGAGCAAGTAAGGTTGGTGCCAGAACTGAGACTCAGCCACAGGGCCCAGGGACCCACACTCCTCTCCACCACATTCCAAAGGCAGCTGCCAACGATGCCACTAACCCCCCTTACTTGTTAGCAGTTGGAGAACAATGGGCCACAAGTTAAGATTCCTGAATAAAAAAAGATGTGAATCATTTTTGAGTAATTGAATTTCAGGTCCTGAAACTCTGACTTTGACCTACAAAAATGTTTGAGTCACCCAGTTCAGAGACTACAGCTCTGTGTTACCTCAGAATACAAGCCTCTGCACTTCTATTCTTGGCTGATTCTCAAAGCCAGATGCCTGAGTAGCAATAAATGCAGAAGATACAAAAAAAGATGCTATCACCCCTCCCTGCTGACACTTGAGGTATTTCATTTACGAGCAGTGATACATGCTCATTTAAAAGGAGGGAGCTGATAGTATTAGTTTTAGTTTTTACAATGCCATAAGAGGCAAATAAGTCAACATGTTTTGTTGTGGAAGAGAATGCTGTTCTGTTTAGTTGCTAAGTCATGTCCAACTCTCTGCGGCCCCATGGACTGTAGCCCACTAGGCTCCTCTGTCCATGGGATTTTTAAGGCAAGAATACTGGGGTGGGTTGTCATTTCCTTCTTCAGGGGATCTTCCTGACCCAGGGATCAAACTCAGGTCTCCTGTTTGGAAGACAAAGTCTTTACCACTGAGCCACCTGGGAAGCCTGGAGGAGAATTATCCAATGTTAATCAGTCCAAAAATGAATGCCTAACATTGCAGGCCCCCCTAGGATAACACATTATGTCCTGATCTTTTCCCTCTACTAGAGACTGACCTAGTCATTGATTAATCAAGGGCTCATTTTTCATAGATTCCCATTTAGTACCTGGAGCTAATATGACACTTTAATTAACTACAGAGCACCTAAAATCCTACTCCCTCAAGTGTACGTCTACTTTACAAGAGCTGGTGCCTGCTTGTGGAAGCCGATTCTCAATCTGGGATGGCTAGATCACATGAAAGGAAGCCAAAGTCAGGCTAGAAGTGAGTCAAAGCAGGTATCTGGAAGTCAACACACTTGCAGCCAGAGAAGGGTGTGGTCAAGGTAAGAGAACGCATGGAGACTTGCTGAGATGAAGAGAATACTGGCTAGAACAGACAAAAGATGCTGGGATACTTTAGGTCAGGAAAGAAAATCTCAAGGTATAGTGATGCTGTAGACCCACACTTCTCAAAATTTAATGTGCATAAGAATCACCTGGAGATTTAGCTAAGATGCATATTTGGTTCAGTAGGCTTCAATTCTGCATTTCTAACAACTTCCCAGGGATACCCAGGCTGCTGGTCTGTAGATGATGCTTTCAGTGACAAAGGTGTAGAACAAAGAGACAGATGTGTCTCTGTGGTACTAGGTAGGAGAAGTTGGGAGGCATGCCAGTTTCCTAGCAGAATGAAAAGGCCAAAGCTCAGCTAACTTTTCAAAGTGGAAAGTGAAAGTCGCTCAGTCATGTCTGACTCTTTGTGACCCAATGGACTATACAGTCCATTAAATTCTCCAGGCCAGAATACTGGAGTGGGTAGCCTTCCCCTTCTCCAGGCTATCTTCACAACCCAGGGATCAAACCCAGGTCTCCCACACTGTAGGCAGATTCTTTACCAGCTGAGCCACAAAGGAAGCCCCAAAATACTGGAGTGGGTAGCCTATCCCTTCTCCAAAGGATCTTCCCAACCCAGGAATTGAACCAGGGTCTCCTGCATTGCAGGTGGATTCTTTACCAACTGAGCTATAACTTTTGAGGGAAACACAATTACAGGACTTCATTATCAAAGCCAAAGTGTAATTCAGCTGGCTGTAGGTAGTCACCCAATCACTGGTGATTAAAGAAATTTTGTGCCAGACCTGGTTCTTGTGCAGTAGAGTATCAGTCCTTCACCCTCTATATAGAGAAGATGCTGGGGAGAACAGTAAGAGCAGGGACTCTAGAGTCACATAGTGTGCATTCAAGTGGAGTTTCCATTCTCTACTTTCCATTTTGCCTTGGTCAAAGTTTCCTTTTCTGTGAAACTTTCTTTCTTTAGTTATGAAGTGTCAGTTGCTCAGTTGTGTCTGACTCTTTTCAATCCCATGGACTGCAGCCCACCAGGCTCTTCTGTCCATGGAATTCTCCAGGCAAGAATACTGGTGTGGGTAGCCATTCACTTCTCCAGGAGATCTTTCCAAATCATCGATTGAACATGGGTCTCCTGCATTGCAGGCAGATTCTTTACCATCTGAGTTACCAGGGAAGCCCTTCTTTAGCTATAGATCTGGGGAAATAATGCATCTGCCATATTAATCAAGGAAGGCTAATCACTTGAAGAAACAAGTCCCAAAATTTAATGGCTTAACATAATAAAACTTTATTTTTTCTTCCATAACAGTATGATAACGGTATTTGGCAGGTGGTTTTTGTGGCTCTGTTCTCTAGATCTTCAAGGTTCTCTCATTTCAGCCAGTGGACAGGGAAAGGATATGGAGAAGCACACAGGAGGATTTTATGAGGCTGGTTGAGAAGCAGCATGTGTTAATTCTATCTGTGTTCTATAGACTAGAACTTAGACACTTGGTCCCACTTCACTTCTGGGGAGGCTGAAAAACATATCTTTGTGGTCAGGACAACAAGGTGATGAGTTTGGTGGATGTCTATCCTATGCTTTCTCAACTGAGGATTAAGTCTTAATGCCCTATGACACCCACGACATGTAATGAATTAATTTTTCTATGTGTGTAGCCTGGAGCCTGCTATGTACTCTCCTTGAAGAAGTTGACATTGAAACATGTATATTATCATATGTGAAACAGAACACCATTCCAAGTTCGATGCGTGAGACAAATGCTCAGGGCTGGGGCAATGGGATGACCCAGAGGGATGGGGAACACATGTAAACCCATGGCTGATTCATGTCAATGTATGGCAAAAACCACTACAGTACTGTAAAGTAATTAGCCCCCAACTAAAATAAATACATTTATTAAAAAAAAATCATCACTAAGATAATTTTCTGCAGTACTTGGCCAGTCTTTCCTAAACCTGCATATACTTGAAGGTGATCAGATCAAGTGAGATAACATATGTAAATATTCATAAGCTACATAGTGCTATATGAATGAAAGCTGCCACAGAAAAGAAAAATATGTGAATCAGGCTGGGGTGGGGGGAATTCAAAGCACCAATTGTCGGAGGGGTACCACTGCTCTGTGCAAGACTATTTCCTTTTTCTGCATTTCTTTTGTAATATTTTAAACTTCCTGGTTTATCTGATGACCTCTCAACCCTTCTAGAAGTCTCCTCCTAGAATCACATTCTCCATAAACCTTAAATGAACCTTTCCCTCTAGCCCAATGTGTTACTAATTCCACTATAAACCTTAGCCAGCATAATGCATTTCTCAATTAGCATATTGCATGTGTGCAGTTATTTATTTATACACTTTCCTCCCACTAGGAACAGAAGTCACTTGTATTCCTCCCTATTTGCTTGGCACATGTTGTATTAGGCATTTAATTCACATGTTCTGAAAAGCTTTAGATGTTCTGCCAGAGCAGCAGCCTGTGGTCTGCCTGGACTAACTAGAGGCTATGTACACATGCTCAGATCCTCTGAGTTTCCAGCACAGGGTCCTCAGGAGCTATATTGTATTTCTTATCCTGATAAGTTCATTTTTGTTGGTGCCATCCTTAAACTAGTCCTTAAACATCCTTAAACTAGACCTGGAGAAAAAAATAATCCATGGAATTTGGGTCCCTGTAATTGTCAGACATAGTGATGATGATTTCAGAGACTGGTCTAAGCTGGTGCAAATGATCCCTGGGGACTAAGAGAGTTTTCTTAATGCTCCCCAAACAATTATTCATAGACATCTACATCCAGCAATAATTTTGAGCACATGGTGGTTTGTATATGATGGAGGAGTACATTCTCCCATCACTCCTTCTTGTCTGAGGAAACAATTTTGTTTCCCAGGATGGTTTGGAGCTATGGTTTGCATCTCTAGAAGAGTTCTGTGGAAAAGATGAAGATAGAGGACTGCTTTCTCTATCACTCACTGCTGACTTAAAGAGATGAGCTATCTGTCTTGCAAACCACCTTTCTCAATTTAGTTACACCAGAGAATCAAATAAATGTGTGTTTTATCTACTTAATCTCATGAATTCTATGCAAGCCTAGCCCAGTGACTGACTGTGACAAGCCATCAGAAATCTCTTTTTAATTTTATATTTCCCCATTTCACAACTGCTTGATAAGTGATTTGTATCTGACAGCATTTAATCCATGTAAGAGTGATCACTGGCGATGAGGGCTTTGGAAGAATTGTCTGTATACTGTCCTTCTTCTTGTGTATCCCTTTACCTGCTTTTTAATCAGCAGATACACCGCACACTGACAGAGTCTTTCATTATGTGCTCTATTCAGGGCTTCAGTACTTTTTACTGCTGGTACATGATAAACAGTAAAGATGCGCCCCCTACTACAAAAACAGATTTATTAATAAATAGCTGACACTTTGTACTTTTGCAGAATATCAAAGCAATTAGTGACAACAGTAGAATGACTTTCAATACCTACAGAGCAAAATATCATATTGATTCAAGCTCAAAGCTTTCTCTAAATAACAGCTAAGGAATTGTCTACTGCATCTGGTCAATTCTTTTGAAGAACAGATGGTAAAAAAGAAAACACATCAGTAAAACCGCTTCAAATGGTTCAACTGGATATATTGGCCAATTTGCCAATATAGAGTAACTAGCAGACTAATGGCACAGAAAATTATTTTGGTTTCTTTTTTATCTTATGTTTACGTATAGGTGCGTGTACATTTGTATGTTATATACGCATTTTATTGACATGCTTGTATATATGTATTTTACTCACATATAAACCAATAATAAAGTTCACCATTTTTGGATTTCACATAAAATTGAGATATTCATTTGATTTAAAAATAAAGAAGGGTTCACTGTGGGGAAAAATGGAATATTCAGATCATGAAACCTTAGATTCACAAAGTCATGGGACTATGAAGCAGAAGAAATTTAAAGAGATGGACTAGTCTAGTTTTTTCCCTGGGGAAATAACGATGTTCTTCTTACCCCCAACTTGTCATGACTCAGGCAATATTACAGATGAAACGAAGCCAGGAAAGAGAACCTGATTATCTAGCAAATAAAAATTTGTGATGGATCAAGAAGTCTGCCATCCCCAGTTCTCAGTGCTTCCCTCCAGAGAGTTTGCTTCATTCATTCATTCGTTCAATGCCTACCAAGTTCTGAGCACTATTCTAAGTGCTGAGGAGGCAGCAGAGAATTAACACAGCCAACATTCCTGCCTTCCTGGCTCTTTTGCTGTACTCAAAAGAGACAGATCATAAATAAGAAAGGAAATGGTATTTTAAGACATGAGTAACGCTGTGGAAGAGAGCAGGGCAAGCCCATTAGAGCACACAGAGGGATGGGGGAAATAGACTGCTATGTTTTGAATATGATGGTCAGACAAAACCTCATTTTTTTTTCTTTTTTTAATTTGAGTGTAATTGCATTATAATGTTGTGTTAGTTTCTACTGTAGAACAAAGTGAATCAGCTATATGTACACACATATCCCCTTCCTCCTGAGCCTCCCTCTCACCCCTCGACCTGCCCCTCTAGGTCATCACAGAGCACCGAGCTGAGCTCCCTGTGTTATAGAGCAGCCTCTCACTAGCTGTCTATTTTACACATGGTAGTACATATATGTCAATCCTAATCTCCCAATTCATCCCACCTTCCCTTTCCTATCCTCCTCCCCTATGTCCACATGTGCATTCACTATGTCTGTGTCTCTATTCCTGTCCTGGAAATAGGTTCATCTGTACCATTGATAAAGTAATGAATAAGTAAGGACCTGAAGAATGAAAAGATGGAAGTCATGGGGCTCTCTGGAGAGCGACCCCAAGGTGGAAGCACACTTACTATGCTCACACGTGCAAACTGTCTGCTTATTTTTCAGATTTACCTATTACATTCTATTCCTTTTAACTTCTTCATCAAAACTGCATTTTCTTGTTTCTGTTGGAGACTAAGATAGCTCCACAAATCATCACCTGCTTCTGTCATGGTTCCGAAGCTTGGAGCTGTGCCATTTTTGAGTCACTGCCTCTGCTTCTATTCCAGCCTCTCTGCATAATTGTCAAACTCCCCCTCTTTTTTGCCCAGGTCATCTAAGGACACTCCACAGCTCCTGGCCTCAGGGGAGTCATACCAATTCTCTCCTGTCACATTCAACACCTGAGGCTTATTTGACCCAATTTTTTCTCTTGACTTTTAGTTCCACCTTATGTCTAATCATCCTTTGAGAGAACAATGAAGGGGAAGGACTGTAGAGGTGCAGGTTACAAAGTGGGTTTATACCTTGAGTAGAATTGCATATCAAACAGACCTCTATATCTGCCAGCTACGGATACCCACTCTGTGCTAGGTGTCCTGCTAGATGCTGGGGATTCTGAGATACCTCTGTCCTCAGAGTGTTCACAAGAGATTGCCATAAGCAATGACCATGTGTCTGCAGGCAACACTGTGGGGCTGCCCCACTACTCAGCTCCAGTTCAGTCCCTCCACATAAGAGTATTGTTGGGGAGGGTGTGTTTTGTATATGTGTCTGTGTTTTAATGTGGCCACCACTGTGCTAGGTGTTATATAGCAGAATAAAAAGTAAAAAATGCATGATTTCTCCTAAGGAGCTGACTGCTTAGCTGGTATGACAAATTATAAATATATACTTGGGAAGTTATACAACAATGCACCACAAAAACCACAGTTCAAAATCACAATAAGAGTACTATAAAGTGAAAATGACTGAGTCTTGTCTTCCAATCATCTCCTAAAATTATGGTAAATCAATAACATGTAAAGAGATGAGCAACATTATGGCTTGCACGAATTCCTATCAGTGATTCTTTGGTTGTTAAAAAATGAGTTCTATTTTTGGATGTATCCCTCTTTATAAATCTAGACTCTAACAATAAAGTCCTTAAAAGATAGGAATCTATTAGCCAACTTTCATTTCTACTAATAACCTTAGCATTCCACCTACATGTGTATATTTTATTTTTTAATCCTATAAACTCACTATTTTGTAAAAGTTGTGGAAAATGTCTTCTGTTGGACTCTTTGCCATTAAAAAAAAAAATCTATCTCAACATACTTTGCCTCTGACCAGCTTTCCTACCTGAGAATCTTACTCTGCCTTTTACGTTATTCATGTATAAGGAACAATGTCACTCTCCATCTTATTTCTGTTTCTTTCCTTCTCCTGCTCTGCTCAGCGCTGTTAGTATTCCTCACATGTCAACTGCTCCACCAAGGCTTCAGTCCTGTTAAGTTTGAGGTAAATATGTAGTATAATATATTCTGGTATTAACTTTTCTGGTTGAAAAGCTCTAATGAAAAGGAATACCTGTGCCAAAGCAGGAACATTAAAGTTAGAAATGGAGGAGCAGCTCTGCCTATATGGTGGGCCCAATTTTGCTTGAAAAGATAGGATTTGAATAGGTTACAGTTTCCAGGAGTCATCATTTATTTGCACACTAACTAGCAAATGTATTATTTATTTATCCTCATGACAAATTATTCTCTCTGATGTGATTTTGAACATCCTGGGCAACATTAAGTCTGAATTCTGATCAGCGAAAACCCAGGATTCTGGGTGCAGAGCCATTATTAGCTTGTCCCCAAAGCAGCAGATACGGTGTAGGATCTTCAGGGGACCACAGCTTTCTAATGATCTTTCCACGCAAATCCCAGTGGTTGGCCCTGGATGATAAGTCAGATCCTGGAGCAGATGGTAACAAGTTTCCTTTAGAATGTGGAAAAAATCCCAATTCCCTTGTTTATGATGCTACATGAAGAGACATGGCAGCTCCCAGAAGGAAGCAGTAGGGGCTCTGGACTTCTGTTTATGGGGAAGGATCATCCATTTAAAGCTCTGGTGCCTAAAAATCACTCAGTATTTATTAAGTGGGTAGGTTAGCATCCTTTTACTAACACCTTTAGGTACCTTTTTTAAAAAAAATCAGCTTTCCCTCATTTTACTTCACATTTCAAAATTTTAGCAAAGCTCAACACAAATTTGGAGTTCATACTGTGGCCCTCCAACCCTCTTGGCCCTGCGTCACTCCCATGTGGGCGTGAGGCCTGTTTATGTGTTATGAAATGTGTATCTCCATTCCAAGTGTTCCTGTGCACATCAGAGAGAGCATGTTTTCCTCAGTCCTAAGAAGCTGCCAAGTGCCTTTGATTTTTGAGGAGTGGAGGACAGCTCCCAATCTTGCAGGTCACGCATCCTTTGGGGGCACTGTCTGTCCTCTCCACTTTCCACAATTTTCTCTCTCAAAACACTTTAGCCTTGTGGGCCAGGGAGACCAATAGTTAACTAAATGGTGGATTTTTATGACTCAAAGGAGGAAGAAGGGGTGGAGGTATACTCTTCGCCTGCTTGTAAATATCTTCTATTAATCAGGCTGACAAATTTTAACTGAGAAGGTATTCTTTGCCATTTCCTGTACTAATAAGCTCCATGGGTATCATCAAAAAGTTTTGATCTGTTATAGAAATATGCATGTGAATGTGACAAGCTGGTCATTCATGCTGTTATTCCCGGGATTTAATGTACCTTTAAATTCTCACTTTTCAGCCACGTCATCATAATTATCACTCCTTCTTGTATCCTCTTGTATCTCCTAAACCGTGGTGCTTCAAATTTGATACAGCATGCCTACAGATGGCTGACAAATGTAACTTAAGATCTGTTTCTTTAGATTCTACTATTCATCCAAGAAACATGTATTAAGTACCTATTAGGCTTTGAGGGTAAAATGAACTCAGTACTAGTCTTTTGCTCCAGGTGTTCATAACTAGTGGTGGGACAAAAGAGATAAGCATGAAACAGGGCATAAATGTGAACACAGTGTAACAATAGAGGTGAGTCTCATCCAAGGTGTAAACGTGAACACAGTGTAACAATAGAGGTGAGTCTCATCTGAGGCCGGACAAGGTAGAACAGTGTGTGTGTGTTGGAGAAGCTGATGAGGCTGCATGGCAGATTTGGAAACTGAACTGTTCCTTGAAAAAATCTGCAGGACAGAAAGAGGCTGTAAGCTCTACTGCCTCAAACAGCATGAGGCCTTAATGTGGCAGTATTAATGAGATATATATTGATGGTATCCTCTCGTGATTTCTCACATCTCTCTCATTTAAAATAGGTTCTATATAATATGATATCACCATTCAGGATAGTTAAAATGACAGTTTTATCTTCTAAGCTGTAGCCCTTTCTCTTGGCATTTTTAAAGATATTATTGTTGGGCTAACAGGTGAGACCACTGAGCACACTTGATTTGGGAATACTGTGTGATCTCTAAGGGAGAAGCCTCTATTAATTTAACAAGTACAGCCTAGACTCTAAGCTTTACCCACGGCTGTGGAAAGTGCTATTAGATATATAAGAGAAGAAGACATAGGCCTGGTGGGATCTGAAGAAACACCAAACTAGGGCCCGTGATGTTGAGTTCAGCCTTGGGTCTTGCAGTGACTCATGTTATCACCTTGAACAGATCATTTGCTGCTAAGTCGCTTCAGTCGTGTCCAACTCTGTGTGACCCCATAGACGGCAGCCCACCAGGCTCCCCCATCCCTGGGATTCTCCAGGCAAGAACACTGGAGTGGGTTGCCATTTCCTTCTCCAAAGCATTAAAGTGAAAAGTGAAAGTGAAGACGCTCAGTCGTGTCCGACTTGTAGCGACCCCGTGGACTGCAGCCTACCAGGCCCTTCTGTCCATGGAATTGTCCAGGCAAGAGCATTTAAATCTCCTCAAACTCCATTTTCTCATCTATAAACTAGGGACTATTTTTTTTGGCCTACCTTCACAGTAAGATTATTGTAAACATACGAACTGTTACAGATATACAAAAAGTGTTGTAATTATTGAAGTGTTCCCAAATTTCTTTTCAGATTTCAAACCTACTTCCATGAGAGTGGAAAAAATTTTATTATCCTTATGGATAAACTTTTCAGTTGGAAGACACACACAAACACATATACATATATTATATGTGTATACATATATATTCAGTTTTATAGACATATAATTCACAACTTTATAGTATACATGTATATATTATATATGCATACATATATATATGAATGAAATGACTGGGAATCAATTCTAAGTTTAAATTTAATTAATATGGCAAAGCAATGACAGCTTCTGAAATTGCTAACAGATACGAAAGTATAAGAATGAAATGAGTGAGGAGAATGATGCCCAGAATCCTTCCTGGCAGACATACAAATCCATTCAGGCCTCAGGGGAAGTAAAGGGAGATGGCTTACTGCACCAAGCTGGAAAGACATCCTACTGGACCCCAAGTCACTGGACTGTGGTTAGTATCCCCAACATAGTGTCCTCATGCCCTTTCACAAGATAATCTGGGTAAAGAAGTCAGCAGCCTTCTAAGAGGCATCTGTTTCATGTGCTCAGGATGGCTATATTATTGGATGAACAGGGAGGAAAAAAGGTTTACTACAGAGTGATTTTATAAGGGCAGAGTCACCTCAGTTACAGACAAGATTTAACAATCTGAAGTGAATTCATTATAACACTATTCACTTAGAAACAAAAATGTCATTTCTCATGACCCAATAAATGAAGTGTAATTACTGAAAGCATATAAATGATAGAACTGAAAATGTTCTCCTCCTGATCATGCTTATGACAAGAAGCAATTTCACATATCTAAATCACCGATAACCAGGGAGAAACACCCTGAGACAGACCAAACACTTTGGACAGAATGTCGACAACAAAGATCATGCTACATACTCAGTCTTCTGAAAGATCTAGAGCTTTTTGACAACTGCTAAAACTCTAATGTGAGTTTCACGCTCTCAGGAAATATTTAACTCACTTTGAAATATATTTACAGCAATAGAAACCTGTGAATATTACTGAAAATGCCTAGGATGGCCCCTGGCCTTCTAAGCTGAGTTTGACCTGTTTAAACTTAACCAGTGGCTCCCTACCATTCTTTCCTTTTGGAGATTTCAATCCTCTGTAATGTAAAGATTATCAACAAACAATCCTCTGATTGCTTCTAATGAAAACATTTATAAAATTCTTCATACAACAGTCAAGTGAAGTCAAGTATGCCATTCTGTGCTTACCCAGGAACCACCAAGTCAGTCTTTCATCTCTTTCAGCTTTGGACTACTGAATGCTCAATTTTTAAGCATTATTAGAAAAAAGATCATTCTGTGAAGCACTTCTCCCAGAGAAAATCCTCCTAAATGACTTCTTATTCTTAAAATGATGCCAATTCCTTTCCTAAAAGTGTATGCACCATTCAATGATATATGATTAGAAATTATGAAGCCACTTTTCCAAAGGTGTTTCTTCATTTGCATCAGCAAAAAAAGAAGTACTTATAATTGTCCATGCAAATCAAGGACTTTCATATGCAAATACTTATATGTGAATGTCATTATGCTGCTCCAATATACGGATTGAAGTTTTAATCTATTATACAAATAAATGTGTAAATATGCATTTGTATTTTTAGTTAGAAAAAAAGAAGTGTCCATAACATGTAACTATTGATAGGAATAGAAAGGAAAGAGCCAGCAAAGGTCACCTGTTATATTCCAGGTGATGTTATTTTCACCAGCTAACATGTTACAAACAGAACTGTTTTTTTCTTCTCACCCTCAAGCCTGTTGCAGAAACTTGATCATGAATCCAGACTTCATATTTTATTATGATCAATTCACTCTGTGGAACACAGTCACCCTCACTTTGCATTTTGGTTATCAATGAGTCTACCCATCCTCCAGGCTTCTAGATGTGCCTGAACTCCATTGCTGTTTGAGTTGGAGTCCCAGTAGATGTCTCAACCTAACATAAATCAAACTGTGCAATTGATTCTAGGGAAGTGGTGTTACTTGTTCTACCTAACTAGAAGCCAAGTTCCAGTCCAACTGAAATGCATGGTACATAAATGTTTACCCAAAGCTGCCTCATCTGTCATTTATTTTTAAGAAATTGCAATTACCCCAGGGGGAAGAATTTGCAAAGGGACAATCTTTTGATCTAGAAATATAAGCCATGTGACCAACACAAAACTAAAGACTTGTGTACCACCATAATAAACTAACAGCTCTCACCTTGGGGAACCTTGTCCTCCACACAAAAAAAGCAGTACAAAGAGACAGATCTATTTACTGGAGAAGATGCTAGTGCTAACTGACAAGGTGGCTCATTTCAGTTTGACCCAGAGAGGATATTTCATTTTAGTTTTACTCAGAGAGGTAAATTATGCAGGGCTGTCAAACCAGGAACATTTCTCCTACTTTCCGCCATTCTCCCAACAGACAGTGCAAACTAATGACTGGAATAGATTTGCTTCATTTGACTACAGATCATATCCTATCCTATACGAAATCTGAAAAAGAGAAAGATTTACAAGTGACAACTAGTGATCCTCTTACTGGAAAATGTGATGATATAAGCTGTGACAATATTTTCAATCTGAGAGTGTAGCTCATGGTCTGGATAATTATATTTATCCAGCTTTCAGGGGCAAGAAGAAGCTGAGATGATGTGATCTAGATGAAAGATATTAAAATTACTAGAACATTTAAATGGTTTAATAGGGACAGCAAGACAGAATATTGAAGTAGCAGACATCATTAGAGCAAGTCACAGCGTAAGTGGAAAAAAAAGGCTAATTCTAGTTGCACAGAAAACTGACAGGTCCACAGGTTACATTACAGATTCTGGGGTTTCCCAGAACTGTTGGCAAAAAGTGAAAAGGAAGGACTGGTCAATGTGCAACTGCTTTTGTAGATGTTACTGAAACACTATCTTTATCTGCACATTGGTGTAGCCTGAAGTATGTGCATTGCAATAACAGCAATACTCCAAATTTCTATACAATCAGTAAAATTAAAACTTTCAAAGCACTTTCCTGAATAAAGTAACATTACTAATTTTACTGAAATCTGAAAGTAGTCGTTGGACATTCAGACCTGGTCCTACTTCAATCACATTTCACCCTGGGCAACAGGAAAAAAAGTTGTAATTGGTTATTGCTTGAAGAGACACAGGACTTTATGAAACTCTGTGAATGTAAACATTCATAAAAAATATTGGGGAAAAAACAGCAAAAATACCATTTAATAATTTTATTGAACAGAAAAGCTTTCATTGTTGCATCTTATCCTGAGGCAGCAGCACTGGTCTATTATCTCATAAATCTGAGTTGGAAGCCACAGAGCCTTGCGTGGGTGGGAAAGACAGGGTTAGAATAAAATCAAGATCAGATGGTAAAGGAAATGCATGTGTTTGTCCTTTCAAAGGGGCCTCCTGGAGAAACACAAACACAATGTTGAATCAGATATCATTCTGCATAGACATGTGCATTTTTCATCACAGTGAGAGACATTTGTTTTATGGTATCTTGGAGGTGATATAAACAAAATAGAAGACAATTTCTGGTTTCCCAAATAAGAGCTTCCCAGGTGGTTCAGTGGTAAAGAATCTGCCTGCCAAAGCAAGAGATGCAGGAGATGCGGGTTCGATCCAGGGTCGGGAAGATCCTCTAGAGGAGGAAATGACTCCAGTATTCTTGCCGAGAAAAGAGGAACCTGGTGGGCTACGGTCTGTAGTGTTGCAAAGAGTTGGACACTACTGAGTAGTGGAGCATGCACAGGCATAGTGTGATATGCTTGCTCTCCATGAAACTAGGTAAAGCTATCAACTCTGCTTTACTAACTTAAGATGGGAAAATAATATAACTACAAAAATACGGAGCAAAGCCTAATCTCCAGTGTCTATAGAACATCCCCCTCTTTTTACAGACAGCTATGGAGATATATAATTTATCATCCATTCTTGTCATTTAAGTAGATGCATTCAGATAACTTCCCAAGATTATTCTTAATGGAACTGTATGAGTGTCAGTCAAAAATATCACAAAATCCAATGTTAATCCCTCGTCTAATACAAGTTAAAAGGGAGTTTGATCTTGCATGCTGCCAACCAGCCCCCAGCCCTGCATTGTGCTCTCCCTCTGATTTCCATCATAGACAATTTTATCTCTCAGAAGAGTGTGAAGTATAATCACATTGTAATACAACAGGGGGCATGTGTACTTGTAAGCAAATACTTCTCTTTGGGAAAAATCTCTCTGAGTCTTATACCCTACTGGGACTGGCAGGCCCACCAGCTCCTGCCACTCAGCACAAATACATCTCAGCATCAAGCAGTTTTAATAGATACTGACACATGAAGCGCTTTGCCTTAATAGATCTATATTTATATCTAGCTTGTTTCATGTTCAATTTGCAAGGGAGCTTTATCTTGGTTGCTATCAAATATGCTACTTACCCTGCCATTTCCACCTGACAGCACCTGATGGTATAGATTTCTTTTCAGTGAAACCCACAGCTGCCTTTCTCACTCACACGAGCCTTCTGGGCCATCACATTATCATATCTATACTCATACTGTCTTCTGTTTTCTTCCTCTCATCTCCTGGCCAACCTTATTTATCTCCAATACTGAACTCAAAGGTTGCCTCCTCTGCCAACCCTTCCTTGATCTCAATACTCACTGTATAACTGACAACATAGTCTCTTAGAGAGGGCATTCCTGGCAGCTCAGTTTGCAAAGAATCTGCCTGCAATGAAGGAGATCCTGGTTTGATTCCTGGATCAGGAAGATCCACTAGAGAAGAGCTAGGCTACCCACTCAAGTATTCTTGGGCTTCCCTGGTACCTCAGCTGATAAAGAATCTGCCTACAATGTGGGAGACTTGGGTTTGATCCCTGGGTTGGGAAGATCCCCTGGAAAAGGGAACGGCTACCCACTCCAGTATACTGGTCTGAAGAATTCCATGGACTGTATAGTCCATGGAGTTGCAAAGAGTCGGACATGACTGAGCGACTTTCACTTTCTCTTAGAGAACTGCCTTGAACACATTTCAAACAAGGCACCTGTGATGCATTTGGCCTTTATTTATTTATTACCTTGTCTCTGATTAGTATTTAAGGCCTCTGAAGACAGTAATTGGGATGAATTTTTGTTTGTACTCTTAGCACAAAGTACTATGACTATATCTAAGTGCTCCATACATGCATTTCCATGGAATCTTTGCAGAAATGTTGTATCGTTTATTCTATTAGAATATATTTCTTTATTCTATTAGAATTTAGTTTTAAAGAGAATACATAAATTAAAATCTGTTCACACTGACAACCATTTTTCTGTATCTGGTCTACCTTGTCTATTTTCATGTGTGTGTGTGTGTGTGTGTGTGTGTGTGTTTGGTGGTGGTGGGGATGGTTTACTTCTGAGTCGTGTCCTACTCTTGAGACCCCATGGACTATAACCAGCCATACTCCTCTCTCCAGGATTTCCCAGGCAAGAATACTGGAGTGGGTTGACATTTCCTTCTCAGAGGATCTTCCCGACCCAGGGATCGAACCTAGGTCTAAATTTTCATGGGCTTCCCTGGTGCCTCAGCAGGAAAGAATCTGCCTTCAATACAGGAGACTTGGGTTAAATCTCTGGGTTGGGAAGATCCCATAGAAATCCCCTAGATTGCCTGGGAAATCCCATGGACAGAGGACCATAGCAGGCTACAGTCCATGTGGTCGCAAAAGAGTTGGACACAACTTAGTACTAAACAACAGTGACGCACAACACATATTCATAGCATTTGTTCTCAAAGTTTTTCAAAATTCTTAATTGGTTCCAAATAGCACAGTCAACTTAGCAGGGCAATATGGTGAACTCTGTAATCATAGATTTTGTCCCAATAATAAATATTACAAGCCCTGTAGTAAAAGTCACTCATCAGTTATCTAAAAAGTACAAGTTTGTGTCCTGTCACTTCACCAAGTGTCTGAGTATCATTGTGAACTAATTATGAATGAGCACATGGTCTCATTTCCCTTCCTCTTCCCTTTGTAAATTAAGTTAGCAAACACTTGAGAGCCTACTATGTTTCATACACCACTAAATTAGAGATACAAAAACCAGAGAATCAAAAACTAATAAAACAGAGTCCCTGTCCTAAAGGAGCTCATTTTTCAGAAAGTGAATTTCATCACAAAATTATTATGATATGTATGATGATTAGTCCCTGTTCTAAAGGAGTTCATTGTTTATAGACACAAATATTCATTATGGTATCTATGATGAGAGTTATGATGAAGATAAACACAGAAACCAAAGTGCGAGAAACAAGGAACTTCAGGTGTGCCTACCATCATAATCCCTTGTAGAGTTCTGAGACTACCTATGTGAACCTTTTCTTTGGCTATTAAATGTACCTTCCAATGATACCAAAAAATCCCTTATTTTCACTAAAATGGTAGTGTGCACGCTAAGTCTCTTCAGTCATGTCTGACTCTTCACGACACTATAGACTGTAGCCCACCAGGCCCCTTTGTATATGGGATTCTCCAGGCAAGAATATTGGAGTAGACTGTCATGCTCTCCTCCAGAGGAATCTTCTTGACCCAGGGACTGAACCCACATCTCTTATGCCTCCTGCATTAGCAAGTGGGTTCTTTACCACTAGTGTCACCTGCCTATCCAAATGATAAAATAATCTGTTCTATATTCTGTTGAGTATTACGGCATTTTCTCCACCTTATTTAAATCTATGAGGTTTCTTAGCCCATGTTATTTTAGTTAATCTAAATACTCATACATTATTTGCATTGATTGTCACATTGGATGGATAGTGAATAGATACTCTACTCAATTTAATTTTATTGTCTGGCTGGAACAGTTTAGCTCAAATGTTTGACAGTCAGCCACAACATGAATGACTATTTGTCCAGTATTTCTCTTAGGAAGTCTAGCAGTCGAGACACGATCAATATACTAGCGGCATCCAAATTTATAAAGCTGATGACTGTCTCAGTCAACTCTGGTGGTGAGTCTTGGGCCAGCTCCACCAGTTGGCTCTGCACGGGTAAGACTTGCATGTGGAGGGATCTTACATAAGAACACCTATCCTTGGAGAAAAAAATAAATGCAGCAGTCAATGGAAATGTGTATATGACCACCTGTAGTGTGTATGAATGTGTGTGCATAGATGGTTTTAAGTACAGAGAGAGATATTTGGAGTCTAACTAACACCAGAGGTTTGAAGAGTTTGGAAGGAGAGCAGAACCTGCCATATGGTGGTATAAATTAACCACTGACAGCGCTTGGATTTTATGTTCTCTCTAAAGCTTGAAATGTGGGAAGGAAAACTATGGTTAAATGGCTATGCAGACAATTTTAGCGACAGTTTCTAAAACTGGTAACTCAGCTTCTGTTCCATGCTTTCCTGCAAATCTTAAGCATTTTTGCTACAGAACAAAAAAAATCCATAAAACTTAAACTGTCATTATGGGTAAGCTAAACCCAAGTGTAGCCATTTTATTTCATCTATTTGACCTTTTATGAGGACAGGTATTTACTTCAATATTCTTTCTTGTCCAGAGACATAGCATAAGAATATTAAAGTGGTCTGGCTGGGTTTGAGTTCCTGAAAATAAGAGATTTGGGTATGCAGTAAACATCCTGAATTAGTAATCCTTCTCCAACCAACAACTAATACTGGGAGCTGAAGTCAAAATGGAAATGCTGCCTAAATCATTAACCACAATTCCCTTACTTTGAATAACAGCTGGAGTCTGTCCTAAGCAACATGAGGTCTATAGATGTGTCTAAAAACTGTCAGAAACTGGCATGTATATACAACTTGTTCCACTTTATCTCCAGGGACCCTAAGTCTTGTTAGTTAATCATTCTCAGTTGAAGACCAATTATCTCCAGATTATGTCTCTTGTATACTCTTACAAGAAACACACCAAAGCCATTACCTTACACTTGGGAATCTCTGAACTGCACAAGATAACACTCCTTTCCCTATTCATTCAGTTAATTCATTAATTCAATAAAGTTTAAGAGTTCGCTACAAGCCAGAAATTGTGTTAGGCACGAAGAAAACAAAAATCTATAAAACTCTACCGTGATGTAGTGAGGTCAACAAGTCTTCCCAGAAAGCATCTATGAAGATGTACAAAACTGTCAAAAAAAAAAAAATTTAGCACTCTGGAAATTGATCAAAAGCATAGAAAACAGAAATATTTATTTATGAAAACTATCAAACTACAATTGAGAACAATAGGAATTTGTGATGTTCTTCCCTAGGACTGATCCTATTCCTGGTTCCTCAGTGTGATAGTCAACCAGGGTGGAGCAGGCCATGAAAAACAGTAACCATATTGACACTGTAAGGGGTGTGGATAATCACTTGACTTGGATTGTTGCTGCTATGGGCACACAAACTAGCTGCTGGTATTAACAGAAATTTCTAGAAGATTAGGTGGTTATGTAAAGCTCGATAATTTCTCCACGTATCCTGAAAAGACCCAAGGCTGTGTGCGTGTACACTTGCATGAACAGAGGAGACATGAGAGAAACTATCATAAAATTAAAGCAGGAGAGAGTTGAAGTCAGTCTAAGCTATGAATGTAGTTGACACACAGACTCATCAGCAAAAAAAAAAAGAAAAAAAAAAAGGAAGACATTGGTTTGAGATATTTGAGCACAATCTCTTAAAATATCTCTGAAGACACAGTCCAACACTTTGCAATCTTAAAACTAAAAAATGGAAAAATAAAACTGATCAGAGGTGTCAATGACTATACATTTCAGGGGAGAAAGGTTTCACAGATTTTGTCCAAAGAAGTTATATTTATTAACATGAAAGTAAAAGTGTTAGTTGTTCAGCTGTGTCTGATTCTTTGTGACCCCATGGACTGTAGACTGTCAGCCTCTTCTGGACGTCTCCAGGCAAGAATACTGGAGTGGGTTGTCATTCCCGTCTCCAGAGGATCTTCCCAACCCAGGAATCAAACCCAGGTCCCCTGCATTGCAGGCAAATTCTTTACCATCTGAGCCACCAGAGAAGTCCATTTATTAACATAAAAGTAAATGAAAACAACAATCCCCAAGGAGAAGGCTAGATCAGAATCACTAGAGTCATGACAATATGGCATCTAAAATGTCTAGTATTAAACAAAGTATTATGTGCAAAGAAAAAGAAAACATGATCCACACTTAAGAACTAAAAGTAAAAGCAAAAAAACTTTTAATACATAATGTTTCTGAGTGTTCCCTGAAACTGAAGGTAGCAGAAAATGTTGTTCAAGTAACTGTGGTCAATTTGTTCAAATAACAGGAAGTCGTGTTTAAAGAATTAAAGAAAAATATTAACAAATCAATGTTTACAAATGGAGTATCTCAATCACAAAAAATAGAAATTATTAAAAAATTAAAATTCTAGAATTGAAACAATATCTCAAATTTAAAAATTTACTAAAGGAACATAAAACTATATTTGATATGGCGTAAGTAAGAATCCCTAAGCCTAAATACAGAACACTAGAAATTAATCTGAAGAACTGAGTACAAAAGGATGAAAAATGAGCAGTCTCAGAGATATATGGAATAACAGGAAGCAAACCAACAGATGTACAATGAGAGTCACAGAATAAGTACAAAGAGTAAAAGGGGTTAAACAAAACTGATCCAATAATTAAAAAAATATCCTAAATTTGATGAAAATTATTACTCTACAAATCTGAGAAGCTCAACAAAACTCAAGTAGGATAGACACGAGAGTCATACCAGACATGCCATATTCAAATGACTGAAAGACAAGGAAAAAGAGAAATCTTGAAAGCAGCAAAAGATAAACAACTCATCACATACAGATGAACATAAAGGACAAAGAGCTGACTTCTCCTCCAAAGCAGTAGAGTTCTGAAGACATTAAAATGACATATTCAAAGGGCTAAAAAGGAAAAAAAAATATAGACATACCTTAGCTATACTTCAAGTTTTGTTTGTCAATAAAGCAATAGAGTCACTATCACAAAAAAGGAAGTTACACAATTTTTTTTAGTTTTCTAGTGCACATAAAGGTTATGTCACTCTATACTATAGTGTATTAAGTATGTAATAGCATTATGTCCCAAAATGTACATACCTTAATTAAAAAATACTTTATTGCTAAAAATATTAACCATTATCTGAACCATCAGTAAGTCATCTTTTTTGGTAATGGAGTGTCTTACTTCCATATTAAAGGCTGTTAATTCGTTAGGGTAGTGGTTGCTGAAGGTTGAGATGGCTGTGGCAATTTCTTAAAATAAGACAAAATTGAAGTTTGCCACATCAGTTGGCTCTTCCTTTCACAAACTATTTCTCTATAGCATATAATACTGTTTGATTGCCTTTTATACACAGTAGAAATTCTTTCAAAATTGGATTCAGTCATCTCAAACCCTGCCACTGTTTCATCAACTAAGTTTACATAATATTCTACATCCTTTGTTATCATTTCAACAATCTTCACAGCATCTTCACTTGGAATAGAGTCCATCTACAGAAAATACTTTCTATACTCATCTATAAGAAGCAACTCCTTACTCATTCAAGTTTTATCAAGAGATTGCAGCAATCCAGTCACATTTTCAGGCTTCACTTCTAATTCTAGTTTTCTTGTTATTTCCACTATTTATGCAGTTGTTTTCTTCACTGAGTTTTGAAACCCTTAAAGTCACCGACAACAGCTGGAAACAACTTCTTCCATATTCTTGATAATGTTTATATTCTGACCTCTTCCCATGAGTAAAAAATGTTCTTAGCATCTAAAATGATGAATCTTTTCCAGAAAGTTTTCAATTTACTTAGCCCAGATTCATGAGAGGAACCACAATCTATGGCAGCTATAGATTTATAAAATGTATTTCCTTAATAATAAGACCTGAAAGTTGAAATTACTCCTTGATCCATGGGCTACAGAATAGATGTGTTAGCAAGCATGAAAAAACATTGATCTTTTACAACTCCATCAGAGCTCTTGGGTGACCAGGTGCAATGTCAATGAACAGTAACATTCCAAAAGGAACCTTCTTTTGTTGGCAATAGGTTTAAAAAGTGAGTTTAGGATATTCAGTAAACCATACTGTAAACAGATGTGCTGTCATCTAAGTTTTGTTGTTCCATTTATAGACCACAAGCAGAGTTAGATTTAGCATAATTCTTAAGGGCACTAGAAATTTCAGAATACTAAATGAGAACTGGTTTTGATTAAAGTCACCAGCTGCATTAGCCCCCAATAAGAGAGTCAGGGGCTGAAGCTTTGAAGTCAGGCATTGACTTCTCTCTAGATGCGACAGTCCTAGATGGTATCTTCTTCCACCATAAGGTTGTTTCATTTACAATGAAAACCTGCTGTTTAGTAGGGCCACTTTCATTCATTATCTTAGCTAGACCTTCTGGACGACTTGTTGCAGCCTCTACATCAGCACTTCATGCTTCACCTTACATTTTATGTCATCAAGACAGCTTCTTTCCTTAAACCTCATGAACCAACCTCTGCTAGTTTCAAACTTTTCTTCTGCAGGTTCCTCATCTCTTTCAGTGATCACAGAGCCAAAGACAGCTAGTGTCTTGCTCTGAATTGGGCTTTGGCTTAAGGGAATACTGTGGGTGGTTTGATCTTCTATCCAGACCATTAACATTTCCTCCACATCAGCAATAAGTCTTTTTTTTATCATTTGTGTATTCATTGGAGTAGTACTTTCAATTTCCCATAAGAATTTTTCCTCTTCACTCATACCTTCTCTGTTTGGCAAGAGAGGGCTACCTTTTGCCTATTTTGGCTTTTAGACATTCTTTCCTAAGTTTACTCATTTCAGGATTTTGACTTAAAGCTAGAGACATACACCTCTTCTTTTCATTTGAACACTTAAAGGCCACCATAAGGTTATTAAATGGCCTAATTTCAATAATGTTGTGCCTCAATGTAGAGGCCTGAGGAGAGGAAGCAAGACAGGGAAACAACTGTCTGGTCAGTGGAGCAGTCAGTAACAAACAATATTTACTGATTGTGTTCACCATCTTATGTTGGTATGGTTCGTAGCTCCCAAAACAATTATAAAAGCAACATCACAGATCACTATAACAAATGTAATAATAATGAAAACATGCGAAATACTGTGAGAATTACCAAAATAGAACACAGAGACATGAAGTGAGAAAATGTTGCGGGGAAAAAAGTGTCAATAGACGTTCTCAAAACAGGGTTGCCACAAACCTTAAATTTGTAAAAAGCACAGTCTCTTCAAAATGTTTTGAAGTAAAATCAATAAAATGAAGTAGGCCTGTATATCAAGCGCATGTTCTATATGCAGCAAAATTATCATTCAAATATAAAGCTGAAATACATATATTCACAGATGTACAATGACTGAGAGAAAATTCATTTCTAGCAGACTTAAAATCACCAAAAATACAAAAGGAAATCTTTCAAGCTGAAGGGAAGTGACACCAGAGTGTAGCTCAAATCCAAAAGAAGAAAGGAAGAGCACTGGAAATAGTAAATGTTTTGCTCTATAAATGTATATTTTATCATTTTTTTCTCTTAAAGTTTTCAAAGACAAAAGATTGAATAAGAGTAAAAAATAAAACTTTTTATGTTTATAATATATGATAATATATATTTCTGTTACATAACATATAGAAATGTTAGCACAAAAAAAAGGAACGAAAGGAGCTATATTGGCACAGACATTCTGTATTTTACTGCAATTAAGTTAGTATTGAGCTTTCCTGATGGCTCAGTGATAAAGAATCTGTCTGCATTGCAGGAGACCTGGGTTACATCCCTGGGTTTGGAAGATCCCCTGAAGAAAGGAGTGGCAACCCACTCCAGTATTCTTGCCTGGAGAATCCCATGGACAGAGGAGCCTGGTGGGCTAGTCCATGGGGTTGCAAAGAGTCAGACATGAGTGAGCAACTAACACTTTCACTTTCAAGTTAATCTTATTTTGAATAAGATTGAGATATGTTCAAAATACATATTGTAATTTTAAGAGCAATCGCTAAGTGAATAACTAATAATGTATACTAAGAAATCAACATCTTTCAGTGTCCTATCTTTTTGCCTTTTCATACTGTTCATGGGGTTCTCAAGGCAAGAATACTGAAGTGGTTTGCCATTCCCTTCTCCAGTGCACCACGTTTTGTCAGAACACTCCACCATGACCCATCCGTCTTGGGTGGCCCTACACGGCATGGCTCATAGTTTCATTGAGTTAGACAAGGCTGTGGTCCACGTGACCAGATTGGTTTGTTTCCTGTTATTGTGGTTTTCAGTTAGTCTGCTACAGCCCATGGGGTCACAAAGAGTCAGACACGACTGAGAAACTGAACTGAACTGAAGAAATCAACATAGGAATTAAAACAACAGTTGTAAAATACTGACTTTAAAAATATAGCAAACAATCCTGAGGAAAAAGAATAAAGCGGGAAACATAACCTTCCCAGACTTCAGACAGTAATACTAAGCTACAATAATCAAAATAGCATGGTATTGACACAAACATAGACATATGAATTAATGGCACACAATAAGACAGCCCAGAAATAAACCCATACACCTGAGATCAATTAATCTTCGACAAAGCAGTCAAGAATACACAATGGAGAAAAAAGAGCTTCTTCAGCAAGTGGTGTTGGGAAAGCTGGACAGCCCACAAGTCAACCAAAGAAATTAGAACTGTCCCTCACACAATATACAAAAATAAACTCAAAATGGCTTTAAGACTTACATGTAACATGTGACACCTAAAAAACTCCTAGAAGAGAACATAGGCAAAACATTCTCTGACATAAACCATACCAACGTTTTCTTAGGTCAGTCTCCCAAGAAAATAGAAATAAAAGCAAAAATACACACATGGGACCTAATCAAACTTACAAGCTTCTGCTCAACAGAAGAAACCATGAACAAAAGACAACCTATGGATTTGGAGAAAAGATTTGCAAATGATGCAACCGACAAAGGTTTAATTTTCAAAACACATACACAGCTCATACAGCTCAACTAAAAAACAAACAAACAACAGAATCACAAAATGAGAAGACCTAAACAGACATTTCTCCAAAGAAGACATGTTCCAACAGGCACATGTAAAGATGCTCAGCATTACTAATTATTAGAGAACTGCAAATCAAAACTACAATGAGGTACTACCTCACTCCAGTCAGAATGGCCATCACTAAAAAGTCTACAAATAATAAATGCTGGAGAAGGTATGGAGAAAAGGGAAACCCTCCTACACTATTGGTGGGAATGTAATTTGGTGCAGCCACTATGAAAAACACAGTATCAAAGTTTCTTCAAAATCTAAAAATAGGGGTACCGCACGATCCAGCAATTCCACTTCTGGGCATATATCTGGAGAAAATTTTAATTCAAAAAGATACATGCACCTCAGTGTTCATAACAGCACCACTTACAATGGCCAGGACACAGAAGCAATCTAAGCATCCATCAACTGATGAATCTATAAAGAAGGTGTGTCCCATATATACAATGGAATATTAGCCACAAAAAGAATGAAATAATGCCATTCCAACAACATGGGTGGACCTAGCGATTATTATACTAAGTGAAGTTAAGTCAGAGAAAGACAAATATCATACATTATCACTTAAATGTAGACTCTAAAATATGAAGCAAGGAATTTATTTACAAAACATAAAATAGACTCACAAACATAGGAAACAAACTTACAGTTACCAAAAGGGAAAGGATAAATTAGGAGTTTGGGGTTAACAGATATATTCTACTATATATAAAATAAAAAACAAGGTCCCACTGTGTAGCACAGGGAACTATATTCAAGATCATATAATAAATTATAATGGAAAAGAATTTTTAAAAAATAGTAAAGAAAAAAAGGGGAACAAAAAAGACAAATGATAAATATATAAACTCTAGAAATAAAACCAAATATATCATTATATTGAATGTAAAAAGTCTACACAACTCCACTCAAATATGGAATGTCAGACTGGATTAAATAGCAAACCCACTAACTGCTGTCTACAAGGGATACATGTTAGATTCAAAGACATAAATATACTGAAAATAAAATAATGGAAAAATAATAGAAAAATAACATATAAACAGTGATCATAAAAAAGCTGGAATGGCTATGTTCATATCACACAAAATTAACTTCAGACAGGAAATATCAAAAAGGTGGACATTTGATAACAGTAAAAACATCATCAGTGATTAAAATACATTAAAATTATAAATGCATATGTGTGTGTATTAGTCACTCAGTTATGTCCAACTCTTTGAGACTCCATGGATGTGTAGCCCATCAGGCTCCTCTGTCCATGGGGATTCTCTAGGCAAGAATACTGGAGTGGGTTGCCATGACCAAGATCTTCCCAACCCAGGGATCGAACCTGGGTCTCCTGCATTGCAGGAGAATTCTTTACCCACCTGAGCCACCAGGGAAGCCCAAGCACATAAATACTTAACAATAAAGCTCCAAAATACATGAAGTAAAACCTGGCAGAACTGAAAGAAGAAATAGAGAGTTTAATAATAATAGATAGATATTTCAACAGCCTATTCACAAAAACTGATAGAAAAACTACAAAGAAATCAGCATGGACAGAGATGACCAAAATGATGTTATCAAACAACTTGTTGTAACCAACATCAATAGGACGCCTCAACCAAACTTTGCAGAATGCACACTCTTTTCGAGCACACACAAAATGTTCTCCAGGACAGACCACTTGCTGAGCCATAAAGAATCCCTCAAGAGTTCAAATGACTGAAAGTATATGAAGTATAACCTCTGACCACTCGAAATTAAGTTGGCAACCCACAACAGAAGTAAACCTGCGACTACAACATGTGGACATTAAACAACACACTTTAAATTACTCATGTGTCAAAGGAGAAATCATAAAATAATCTGAATTTATTGAAATCATGAAAACATATTTATGTTTTCAGCTGAAGTCTCACAGGTTCTGAAATTTTAAATGCCTATATTAGAAAAGAAAAACTCTCAAATCATCACCTAAGCTTCCACCTTAGCAAATTATAAAAAGAAGGGCAAGTAAAGTCACAGCAAAAAGTAAGAAATAAAAAATATTGAACTAAGGAAGTAAGAAAGAAATACAACAGAGAAAATCATAAAACCAAAAGCTGATTTAAAAAAATAAAATTGATAAACTCTTAGGTAAACTGACAAGCAATTAAAACAAAAATAACAAATTACCAAAAACAGCAATGAAACAGAACATCATTATCTTCTCTACAGAAATTAAGAGGTTTATAAGGAAATATTAGCTTAAGTGAAAGCCAACAGATTAGACAAATCAGAATATAAGGACAAATTCCTAAAAAGATCCACATTACCAAATTCACTCAGAAAAAGAATATGAATAGACCTATAAAATGTAAGGAAATTGAAATAGTAATTTAAAACATTCTCACAGAAAAAATTTTAGGCATGGGTGATTTAACTGATGAATTATACCAAATGTTTAAAGAAGAAATAATACCATTCCTTCACAAGTTCTTCCATTAAAAGTAATGGAAGGAATACTTCTATAGTCATTATATAAGGCCAGTATTACCATGACAACATAAATTTACAAAGACATCAAGAAAAGAATACTAAAGATCAATAGCCATCATGAATACAGATGCATACATATCTTTAATAAAATATTAAATACTGAACTCAGCAGCAGTTAGTCAGGATTATACAACATGACCAAGTGCAATTCATACCAGGAATGAAAGGTTGGTCAAATATCTGAAAATCAATTACTGTAATGTACCACATTAATGAAAGAAAGGATGAAATCCACATGAGAATACCAATAAATTCAAAAACCTTGTGAAAAAAATTCAATACCCATTTATACTAGTTATTTCACTACAAACTAGAAATAGATGGTATCTTTCTTAAAACAAACAAAAAAGCTTAATATCTAACATCATACTTAATGGTGAAAGACTGAATCCTTTCCATCAAAGATGAGGAAAAATGCAAATAAACTCTGCTCTGTTCTCTTCATTTCTGTTGAACAATGTACTGGTGACTATACCCAACAACTTCAGTCAAGAGGAAGATGGGGAGGAGAAGGAGGAGAGGGAAAAGGGAGAACAAATTGAAGGAATTCAAATCAGAGGAAATAAAATGGTCTTTATTTGCAGATGATATAACCCATAGGCTAAAAGATCTTAAGGAATGTCATTCAATGTGCTAAGTCATTTCAGCCATGTCCAATTCTTTGTGGCCCCATGGACTGCAGTCTACCAAGCTACTTTGTGCATGGGATTCTCCAGGCAAGAATACTGGTGTGGGTTGCCACTCCCTTCTCCAGGGAATCTTCCGAACCCAGAGATCAAACTGACGTCTCTTAAGTCTCCTGGATTGGTAGGTAGGTGCTTTACCACTAGTGATGTCTCAGTTCACTTCACTCAATCAGTCGTGTCCCATTCCTTGTGACCCCATGGACTGCAGCACGCCAGAATTCCCTGTCCATCACCAACTCCCAGAGTTTACTCAAACTCATGTCCGTTGAGTCAGAATGCCATCCAACCATCTCATCCTCTGCCATCCCCTTCTCCTCCTGCCTTCAATCTTTCCCAGCATCAGGGTCTTTTCGAATGAGTCAGCACTTCACATGAGGTGGCCAAAGTATTGGAGTTTCAGCTTCAACATCAGTCCTTCCAATGAACATTCAGGACTGATTTCCTTTAGGATGGACTGGTTGGATCTCCTTGCAGTCCAAGGGACTCTCAAGAGTCTTCTCCAACACCACACTTCAAAAGCATTAATTCTTCGGTGCTCAGCTTTCTTTATAGTCCAACTCTCACATCCTTACATGACTACTGGAAAAACCATAGCCTTGACTAGACAGACCATTTTTGGCAAGCAATGTCTTTGCTTTCTAATAAGCTGTCTAGGTTGGTCATAACTTTTCTTCCAAGGAATAAGCGTCTTTTAATTTCATGGCTGCAGTCACCATCTGCAGTGATTTTGGAGCCCAAGAAAATACTCTGCCACTGTTTCCACTGTTTCTCCATCTATTTTCCATGAAGTGAAGGGACCAGATGCCATGATCTTTGTTTGCTGAATGTTGAGTTTTAAGCCAACTTTTTCACTCTCCTCTTTCACTTTCATCAAGAGGCTCTTTAGTTCTTCGCTTTCTCCCATAAGGGTGGTGTCACCTATCTGAGGTTACTGATATTTCTCCCAGAAATCTTGATTCCAGCTTGTGCTTCATCCAGCCCAGCATTTCTCATAATGTACTCTGCATATGAGCTAAATAAGCAGGGTGACAGTATACAGCCTTGACGTACTCCTTTTCCTATTTGGAACCAGTCTGCTGTTCCATGTCCAGTTCTAACTGTTGCTTCCTGACCTGCATTCAGATTTCTCAAGAGGCAGGTCAGGTGATCTGGTATTCCCATCTCTCTAAGAATTTTCCACAGTTTACTGTGATCCACATAGTCAAAGGCTTTGGCATAGTCAATAAAGCAGAGATAGATGTTTTTCTGGAACTCTCTTGCTTTTTTGATGAGCCAGCGGATATTGGCAATTTGATCTCTGGTTCCTCTACCTTTTCTAAAACCAGCTTGAACACCTGGAATTTCATAGTTCATATATTGTTGAAGCTTGGCTTGGAGAATTTTGATCATTACTTTACTAACATGTGAGATGAGTGTAATTGTGCGGTAGTTCAGGCACTCTTTGGCATTGCCTTTCTTAGGGATTGGAATGAAAACTGACATTTCCAGTCCTGTCACCACTGTTGAGTTTTCCAAATTTGCTGGCATATTGAGTGCAGCACTTTCGCAGCGTCAACTTTTAGGATTTGAAATAGCTCAACTGGAATTCCATCACCTCCACTAGCTTTGTTCATAGTGATGCTTCCTAAGGCCCACTTGACTTCACATTCCAGGATGTCTGGCTTTAGGTAAGTGATCACACCATCGTGATTATCTGGGTCATGAAGATCTTTTTTGTATAGTTCTTCTGTGTATTCTTGCCACCTCTTCTTACTATCTTCTGCTTCTGTTAGGTCCATTTATTTCTGTCCTTTATTGAGCCCATCTTTGCATGAAATGTTCCCTTGGTATGTCTGATTTTCTTGAAGAGATCTCTAGTCTTTCCCATTCTATTGTTTTCCTCTATTTCTTTGCAGTGATCACTGAGGAAGCCTTTCTTATCTCTCCTTGCTATTCTTTAAAGTGAAAATGAAAGTGAAGCTGCTCAGTTGTGTCTGACTCTTTGCAACCCTATGGACTGTAGCCTACCAGGCTTCTCCTTCCATGGGATTTTCCAGGCAAGAGTACTGGAGTGGGTTGCCATTTCCTTCTCCAGGAGATCTTCCCGACCCAGGGATCGAATCCAGGTCTTCTGCATTGCACGCAGACAATTTACCCTCTGAGCTACAAGGGAAGCCCTTGCTATTCTTTAGCACTCTGCATTCAAATGGGTATATCTTTCCTTTTCTCCTTTGCTTTTGGCTTCTATTCTTTTCACAGCTATTTGTAACGCCTCCTCAGACAGCCATTTTGCTTTTTTGCATTTCTTTTTCTTGGGGATCATCACTCAGGTATGACCATTCAGGTATGACCTAAATCAAATCCCTTATGATTATACAGTTGAAGTGAGAAATAGATTTAAGGGACTAGATCTGATAGACAGAGTGCCTGGGAACTATGGACAGAGGTTCGTGACATTGTACAGGAGACAGGGAACAAGAACATCCCCAAGAAAAAGAAATGCAAAAAAAAAAAGCAACACCTGGGGAAATCCAAATCAATAAATTTAGCAAGGTCATAAGATATAAAAGTAATACCTAAAATCAATTGAATTCTATATGCTAGCAGTGAGCAATCAAAAAACAAAATCATGAAAACAATTCTACGGCTTCCCTGATGGCCCAGTGGTAAAGAATTCACCTACCAATGCAAAAGACTAATCCAGGAAGTTCCCACGTGCCACAGAGCAACTGAACTGTGGATCACAACTATTAAGGATGTGTTCTAGAACCTGGGAACCACAACTACTGAACCCACATGTGGCAACTACTGAAGCAAGTGTGCCGTAGCGCCAGTGCTCCTCAACAAGAGAAGCCACTGCAATGAGAAGCCTACTCACAACTAGAGAGTAGCCACCACTCACCACAACTAGAGAAGAGCTCATGCAGCCGCAGACTCAACACAACCAAAAATAAATAATAAATAAATTAAAGAAAAAGAAAACAATTCTACACAGAATATCATCAAGAATAATAATATGCATTGGGAAAAAATATAACACAGGATGTATATGATTTTATGTGAATACCACAAAACATTGCTGAAACAAATTATAAGTAAGGACACATGCCATGTTTATGAACTTAAATACTTCTCTCCAATTTGAAGCAGCTTTCCCCCAAAACTAATGTATAAATTTAACAAAATCCTTGTCCAAACCCCTCCAAGATTCATTTATAGAAAACATCAAGCTAAATATAATGCAAAGACTTAGAATAGCCAAAACAATTATGGGAAAAAAAAAGCAAACTTTAAGGGCTTACACTGCTACCTTTCAAATTTTACTATAAAGCAACAGTAAAGAAGATAATGTGGTATCGGCATAAGAATAAGCACATAGATCAATGAAACTGAAAAGAGTCCAAAAGTGGATCTTTAAGTTTATGGTCAATTTTTTTGACAAAAACAATTCAATTATCTTTCAAATGAATGATACTAGTATAAATAGACAGCCACATGCTAAAGGGTGAATTTAGATGCTTAACAAAAATGCATTCAGTATCAGCCACTGACCTAAATGTATGAGCTAAAACTATTAAAATTCTCCAAAGAGAACATAAAATTTCAAGATTTAGCATCAGGCAAAGAGATATCAGATATAAAATCAAAGGCAAACAACATAAATATACATGTATGTATATTTAAATACATACATATATATACATACAAAGTAATAATAATTTATAATATGTAATATATTCATGATTACTTCATTATATAGCTAATACAATTCATTATTTTACTACATAAGTAAATATATAATAAATATGTTATAATATATAACTATATATAATAAATTATATTTCATTAAAATGAGAAACATTAACACTTCAAAAGATACCATTAACAAAAAGAAATGGCAAGAAAGACACAAACTGGGAGACTATATTTGGAAAATATACATCTGATAAAAGGCTTCCATCTGTAATATGAATTATGTCAGTATATAATTTAATAACAGCATAATATTGTATAACTGAAAAATAAGAAAAGTGATCTAAAATTGATAAAAATTTGTACTTTACATACCAGAGATCACAGGCAAAGGGCTAACAAGTAGATTAAAAGTTGCTACACATTCATTAGAAACTAAGTTAAATCTGAGATGGTAGGATGGCATCACTGACTCAATGGACATAAATTTGAACAAACTCTGGGAGATACTAAAGGACAGGGAAGTCTGGTGCGTTGCAGTGCATGGGGTTGCAAAGAGCTGGGCATGACTGAGTGACTGAACAAGTTAAATCTAAAATGAAATACCACTACATACCTATAAAAATGACTATAATAAAAAATTCTGACCATACTAAGTTTTAGAAAAGTTGTAGAGAAACTATGACCCTCACACATTGCTGGTAGAAACATAAACTAGTATAGCTGAGTTGGAAATCAGTTGGGAAATTTCTTAAAAAAATGAAACAAACTTATCACATGACCCAGAAATTCTACTCTTAATAATCTACCACAGCAAAATGAAAAGATGCCTAAAATGATTTTATACACAAATGTTCATAGAAGCATTTTTAGAATGGCCATAAAATGAACAATCCAAGTATCCATCAAATGTTAGATAATATAATGAAAAGTGGTATATAGCCATACAATAAACTATTTCGCAAATAAAGGGATGAAATACTGATATATATTGTGACACACATAAACCTTCAAAGCATTACACTAGATGAAAGAAGCCAGACACCAAAGACTACAAATGGTAGGGTTTCATTTATATGAAGTGTCTAAAAAAGGTAACTTTTTTTATAGAGACAGAAAGCAGATCAATGTATGCCTCTGACAGGGATACTCTTTGCAGTGGAGGACTGCAAATGAGCTCATGGGGGATTTTTAGAGTGATGAGATGCTATACAACTGGATCATAGTGACAGTTGCACAACTCCACAAATTCAACAAATATCACTGATTTGTAAACTTAAAAAAATTAACAAGAGGAGTGGTTTCTGTCCTCAAACTCCACCATTAACCCATTCTGATGAAGGCAGAATGATGTACCCAGATGCAATCTTTGACAAAGGCAAAGAGCTAATTTTTAAAAGAATATCACTAACACTGGAATTTAAATTCAATATTGAAAGTGACAAAGCAGCATGTGCAAATCCAGTCAACATTATTTGAAGCCATGCAAATAAGAGTTTTATAGATGCCTCTAAATATTTAAGTAGCATGCCACTTTTTTCTGAAAGGATACAAGGTCATAGAAGGTAGCTACACTTTGAAGCTTGGTTAGCTCACTTTAGCATCATTCTTTGAGAACCAAATGAATGGCAAGGACTATGGACATTCTAAGGATTCGAACATGACCAAATTCAGCCTCCTTTACAAGTCCTGTTCTACTTAACACTTCTTATGGGCCTTGGGCAAAATACCTGACCCATCTGAGTACCAGTTCCCCTTCCTGTAAAAAAGGAAATCAATGATAAAACATGTGAACTGTACAGAAGGCTCCTAGGAAATGTTTCAAGCTAACTACACTTCTAAACTAAGTGGTAAGTGGAGGAAGCATATGCTTGTGGTTTTAATAATTGTGGGGTATTCAGGGAGTTTCACCTAAATGCTGGCTTCATTACAGGGATTTAGAAAAAGTAACAGATGTTCTTTGAATAGAAACCTGCTGAGATAAGCCATCCAAAGTGTCCAACTAGGTAAATGAAATGAGTCATGATTGATATTATTTCTTACCTGTGGAGTTTCACTGGTGTTTTCCAAATTTGGAGGCTTGTTTCTGAAAAAAAAAAGCACAGCAGAATGTCAATGTGCTATTCTTCTCAAAGCCACAAAGCTGTCTGGGCTTCCTGGAAATTCTTGAGATCTAAAGCTCCCAGGCTGGGAATCAGAACATTAAGGAGGAACTTCAGTGACCTTGGAAGTGAGAGATCCTAGGAAAGGGAGAGAGACAGATGCCTGGCAATTCAGTCAAAGCACAGTGCAAAATCCTGAGACACTGGTGCTCGGTAAAACTTCAACTGAACAAATATTTGTGAAGCTTAAATTGTGCCTAAAGTTATTCCAGTTCTGAAGATACAGAGTCAAAAATAAGACCCTGTCCCTCCTCCCTTTAAGAAACTCACAGATATGTAAGAGAGATCAGTCCAGGTCAGGTCAGTAGCTCAGTCATGTCCAACTTTTTGAGGGCCCATGGAATGCAGCATGCAAAGCCTCCCTGTCCATCACCAACTCCCGGAGTTTACTCAAACTCATGTACATTGAGTTGGTGATGCCATCCAGCCATCTCATTCTCTGTTGTCCCCTTCTCCTCCTGCCTTCAATCTTTCCCAGCATCAGGGTCTTTTTAAATGAGTCAGCTCTTCACATCAGGTGGCCAAAGTATTGGAGTTTCAGCTTCAGCATCAGTCCTTCCAATGAATATTCAGGACTGATATCCTTTAGGATGGACTGGTTGGATCTCCTTGCAGTCTAAGGGACTCTCAAGAGTCTTCTCCAACACCACAGGTCAAAAGCATCAATTCTTCGGTGATCAGCTTTCTTTATAGTCCAACTCTCACATTCTTACATGACTACTGGAAAAACCATAGCTTTGACTAGACGGACCTTTGTTGGCAAAGTAATGTCTCTGCTTTCTAATACGCTGTCTAACTCGGTCATAACTTTTCTTTGAAGGAGCAAGAGTCTTTTAATTTCATGGTTGCAGTAACCATCTGAAGTGATTTTGGAGCCCCCCCAAAATAAAGTCTATCACAGTTTCCACTGTTTCCCCATCTATTTGCCATGAAGTGATGGGACAAGATGCCGTGATCTTAGCTTTCTGAATGTTGACCTTTAAGCCAACTTTTTCACTCTCCTCTTTCACTTTCTGCCATAGGGGTGGTGTCAATATCTGAGGTTATTGATATTTCTCCCGGCAATCTTGAGTTCTTTCACATTTGCATTTCTGCCATACAGGGTGGTGTCATCTGCATATCTGAGGTTATTGATTATTTCTCTCTTGAAAAATTTCCCACAGTCTTGATTCCACACAGTCCTACATAGTCAATAAAGCAGAAATAGTGTTTTTTCTGTATCAACAATCCAGTGGCAATTTGATCACCTCTGCCTTTTCTAAAACCAGCTGAACATCTAGAAGTTCACTCTGCCAAGAGAGCATTACTTGCCAAGAGAGAACCCACTGGTTATGGCAAACACCCTCTTCCAACAACACAAGAGAAGATTCTACACATGGACATCACCAGATGGTCAATACCAAAATCAGACTGATTATATTCTTTATAGGGAAAGATGGAGAAACCCTATACAATCAGCAAAAACAAAACCGGGAATTGACTGTGGCTCAGGTCATGAACTCCTTATTGCCAAATTCAGACTGAAATTGAAGAAAGTAGGGAAAACCACTAGACCACTCAGGTATGACCTAAATCAAATCCCTTATAATTATACAGGGAAAGTGAGAAATAGATTCAAGGGATTAGATCTGATAGACAGAGTACCTGATGAACTATGGACAGAGGTTTGTGACACTGTACAGGAGACAGGGATCAAGACCATCCCCAAGGAAAAAAAAAAATGCATAAAAGCAAAATGGCTGTCTGAGGAGGCACTGCAAATAGCTGTGAAAAGAAGAGAAGCCAAAAGCAAAGGAGAAAGGGAAAGATATACCCATCTGAATGCAGTGTTCCAAAGAATAGCAGGGAGAGACAAGAAAGCCTTCCTCAGTGATCACTGCAAAGAAATAGAGGAAAATAATAGAATGGGAAAGACGAGAGATCTCTCCAAGAAAATTAGAGATACCAAGGGAACATTTCATGCAAAGATGGGCACAATAAACGATAGAAATGGTATGGACCTAACAGAAGCAGAAGATATTAAGAAGAGGTGGCAAGAATACACAGAAGAACTGTACAAAAAGTATCTTCACAATCCAGATAATCACGATGGTATGATCACTCACCTAGAGCCAGACATCCTGGAATGCAAAGTCAAGGGGGCCTTAGGAAGCATCACTATGAACAAAGCTAGTGGAGGTGATGGAATTCCAGTTGAGCTATTTCAAATCCTAAAAGATGATGCTGTGTAAGTGCTCACTCAATATGCCAGCAAATTTGGAAAACTCATCAGGGGCCACAGGACTGGAAAAGGTAAGTTTTCATTCCAATCCCAAAGAAAGGCAGTTCCAAAGAATGTAGGAGAGATAGATGTTAACAAGTAACTATGTGTGTTAGAAATATAATAAAATACAAGGAAAGAATAAGCATTCTGTTTAGGCCACTCAACTTTACAAATCAAGCAATTGAAAAGGCTTTTTACCCATCAAGGAAAATTATCAAAATCTTGAAATATGACAAAAACTGAGAGTAAATTTAACAATTCAGTTTCCAGAAAAAAAAATTCTTCTTGTGCTATTAGTTAGGACTTTGGGGCTGAAAGTGCTAAAAATCCAAATCCAAATTATTTTAAACAAAATTGACAAGCATTGAGAAAATTAGAGGGTATCTCTGGGCTTGAGAGTAGCAGATGACTGCATAGTCTCAAATACCACCCAAAATTTCTTTCCATCTCCCCTTCTACTTTCTGTATGTCTGTTTCTTTCTCTCCTTTGGGCTTCTTTCATGCAACCAAAACTGGGACTACTGGTACCTCCAAAATTTATGTCTCATATTCTTTACAGAGAAAAGATCTGGCATTTGCACTTCCTAATTTGAATAAAAAAATCTAGAAAAGCATGATTCCAATGTGGGTGGAGTTATCATCTTTGTGGTTTGAAATATCACGTCATTAAAAATGTAGCCTTCACACCAGAACCTGATTGGGCTGGGGAAAAAGAATCTCTTAGAAGGAAGAAAGTACACTTTCCAGAAGAAGGGCCAGCTATGTACAATTAGAAAAAGTGACACCTTGCCACTGCATTATTTTGCTTTAAACTCTGATCTATCCTTTTTACATATTTTTTGAATCTTGCCCTCACCCCATGCCCCATTCAGTCCTACTGCAAGTCCTCACTATCTAGCTCTACCCATACTACATGAACCTGTTTTAAAAGTCAGGTTGTGGAACAAGATGCCTTTACACCTTCCAAATTCTGTGTACCTTGGGAGTGTTAGTTAAGAAAGAGATCACAAAGGACTGATTTGCCCCAGAGACAGAAACCAAGGAGCCCATCCTGGAGGAGCTAGTCAAACATGGAGGAAGTGGAGTACAACGACACACTCACTCATTAAAGAGGCATTTTAAGTGATCTAGAGAACACAAAACCCTCTCGACAGATATTAGGAGTAATCAACTTTCTTCGCCAAGTATAACCTCTGTGTGCTTCTGATAATATATTACATTTAATCATTTTTCCCTTTTACACATAATGGCACATTAACCACAAGTAAAGAATAGCAGTGATTACCTTCCCAACAAAATGTGGAGTAAAAACAATTTCTGCAATCCCAGTGCCTTGTTTATCTATAATAAGACAAGCGCATGTGGATGCATGTGTGTTGAGGAGGGGCAACAGGCAATGTCAATCAATTGTATTCATAAACACAGCTCAGAGGCAGACCCTGCATAATTTAGACTCTCCCCTGGCTTGCTGTTTCTGCAAGCAAGCATGCTTATGTTGCATTACCATTTTGATTGAATGAACAGGGTCAATAACGTCACTTTTTCTCATCCAAGGAAAGAAAATTATTCTGAATCCAATCATCAATCAATGGATGTAATCAGTCTGTTTAAAACACCTTGGATTCTCACGCAACTGACTATTCTTAGCAACACATTGTAAAAGACATAGTTAGGGCTGACTTGTTAATATTACTATGGCATGACTAACTTGTTCAAAGGCCACCTAGGATTCAATATGTGCTCTGCTATTAACAAGATTATGGCAAGGGATTCATCTGAGAAGTTATGGAGTCTGCACTCTGAGACCTCTAGTATCTGCATTCATTTGCATATAATTGTTTATCCATTACTTTGCTATACCATACAGCTACACTATTTTTCTATAATTTCTGGAGGTTAATGGCTTTTTCTCCCCCTCTAAATTCAAAGTCAACATAAACTGACACTAAAGTCAAGAAAATGTGCTTTTCAGAGTGCTGTAACAACAGTTGGCAGTCTGTACATTGTGAAAAATGTATTTGATCAAGGAACTTTTGCTAGCAGCATGCCAAGGGATCCATGCTGACTTCCTTGAGAAATAAAGAAATTAATCCTCATCTTCCATTTAGGGACAGAAAACAGACTGAGACATCTTGCACCATACAAATCTCTGACTTAGACTTCACTCAGCCTTTCGTGCAAGTAAATATAATTACTGAGCAAAAGAGAGGAACAAAAGAGCAGATTTTCAATCTCTCCCTGAATGGCCGGAATAATCAGCAGGCAGCTGGAGATGAGTGGATTTCAATTGCAGCTATCATGTTCCTGAATCCTGACTAGGCACAAATGTGGGGGAGATTGGGTCTGTGGGGCATGATTGAATGATGTGGCCAGGCAAGCTCACCCAACACTGTTTGGATGTCTGCTCCTGGAACAACCAATAGCTACTTCCTTCTCTTCCTTTCAACCACTGTATATGTGCTTTCTGTCTCTTAAATGTCACCAGAGTAATAGTATTTTTACAAATGTGTCAACTGAGCATCTCAATATTGGATAAAAATGCTACATATATTAAGTTATTTTTAAAGCATACTGTGCTATGTGTTGTGCTCAGTCGCTCAGTTGTGTCCCACTCTTTGCGATCCCATGGACTGGAGCCCACCAGGCTCCTCTGTCCATGGGATTCTCCAGGCAAGAATACTGGAATGGGTTGCCATGCCCTCCTCCAGGGGATCTTCCCAACACAGGGATTGAACCCAGGTCTCCTGCACGGCAGGTGGATTCTTTACCATCTGGGAAGCCCAGAATACTGGAGTGGGTATCCTATCCCTTCTCCAGGGGATCTTCCCAACCCAGGAATCCAACCGGGGTGTCCTGCATTGCAGGCAGATTCTCTACCAGCTGAGCTACCAGGGAAGCCCCAAAGCATACTAAGGCAGAGGTAAAGAAAGGCAAAACTCAGATGCCATAAATGTTGAAAGCCATTGGTGATCTAGCAATGGAGTCAGAACGGAGTCAGTCTGAGGACACCTAGTACACGAAGGCCTAAATTCAGCTTTCAATTGTGAAAAAATACAAATAACATAAAAACATGCCATTTTAACCAGTTTTAAGTGTAATATTTTCCATCACCCCAAACAGAAACTCTTTCAGCCATTAAGCAATCACTCCTCATTACCTTCTCCTCCAGTTTGTGTGTGTGTGTGTGTGTGTGTGTGTGTATGCTCAGTTGTGTCTGACTCTTTGGGACCCCAAGGACTGCAGTCCGCCAGGCTCCTCAGTCCATGGGATTTTTCATGCAAAGATACTGGAGTGGGTTGCCATTTCCTCTTCCAAGGGATCTTCCTGACCCAGGGATTGAACCCATGTCTCCTGTGTCTCCTGCATTGCAGGCGGATTCTTTACCTCTGAGTAACCTGTAATTTACTTTTTATTTCTATGAATTTGCCTATTCTAGATATTTTATGTACATGGATTCAAACAATATTTGTCCTTTTGTGACTGACTTATTAAACTTTCCATATTATTTTCAAGGTTCATCCACGCTGTGGCATGTGTCAGAACCTATTCCTTTTAAGCTAAATGATATTCCATATGTATGTGTGTACCACATTTTATTTATCCATGTATATGTTGATGGATACTTAGGTTGCTTCCACTGTTTAGCTATTGTGAATAATGTTTCAATGAATGCTGGTGTAAAAATACCTGTTTCAATCTCTGTTTTCAATTTTTTTCGATATACATCTATAAGAGACTCAGAGTTTTAATGACCCACATCAAACCAAGAGAAAGTAGGCATAGCCTGGAACCCCAATATCTGGAAGGAGCTTGGCTTAGGGAGTCCCTAGTAAATCTGAGGCCACCAAAGGACAATGTTCTCAGTAAGTGAAATGAGAACCAAAAAATTCCTCCTGCAGAAGGCTTGCTGCATAGATCTTGGTTGTGAATATATGAGACACAGAGGAAAAGAAAAAGTAAGTCAGAGAATTCCTAAACCAGATCCCTGGGTCATATGGACATGTGGCTGCAATTAACACTACCTATGTGGTCTGAAAAAAATCTTAAGCTTAATGATCTTCACTTCACTGGGCCACCAAGTAACTAGCAAAGACAAACGTTTTCTTTGTTAACCATAACTTTTCAAGAAACGTGGACTAATAAACAACAATCCTTAAATTCTAGGCAATCAGCAAATCCCAAACAGAACAAAGAACAAGAAATCAATATCAAATTAAATCAGGACCTATCTTAATGAAGCTGCAGAGCCTCAAATAGATAAAGGATAAAAATGAAAAATACATAGTTTACTTTTAGAAAAAGGACAGTTAAAGTGACAGTCAACTTTTAATCATCAAAAAATTGAAACCAGTTGCTGTGAGAAAGTAATCTTCAAGGCCGACTTATATAACCTTAAATAATATCTAAAAATACTGAGTGAAATAGATGCTTTCAAACAAAACCTGAGAGGTAACTTACAATAGACCTCCACTAATAGAACACCTAAAGGAGAAAACAAAGGAAGAAACACAACTATCTCAGAAGAAAAATCTAAGATGCAAGGAGGAATTGTGAAGAATGAATACCACATATTTTAGGCATACTCAAATGATCATTTTCTTTAGAAAACAACAAGAGAAAGTAAGATATAAGAGAAACAGCAAAAGCAGGACAAAGATCTGAAAATAACATGGCAGATATAAATCCACATATATGAAATTAATACTCAATGTTTATATGTAAGACACAAAATTCATTGAACTAGACTTGGAAAAGTCCACCTACATGTTGTTTTTAAGAGATATATTTAAATCCTTTGGATGAAAAGAATCTATAAGCCTCTGGCAAAATTCATCACAAAACAGAAGGAAAGAAGATATACAAATAACTAATACTAGAATTGAAATCACTGATGCTACAACAAGAGATTTTAAAAGGTAATCAGTTCAGTTCAGTTCGGTCGCTCAGTCATGTCTGACTCTTTGCGACCCCAGGAACCGAAGAACGCCAGGCCTCCCTGTCCATCACCAAATCCCTGAGTCCATCCAAACCCATGTCCATTGAGTCGGCGATGCCATCCAACCATCTCATCCTCTGTCGTACCCTTCTCCTCCTGCCCTCAATCTTTCCCAGCATCAGGGTCTTTTACAATGAGTCAGCTCTTCACATGAGGTGGCCAAAGTATTGGAGTTTCAGCTTCAACATTAGTCCTTCCAATGAACGTCCAGGATTGATCTCCTTTAGGATGGACTGGTTGGATCTCCTTACAGTCCAAGGGACTCTCAAGAGCCTTCTCCAACACCACAGTTCAAAAGCATCAATTCTTCGGCGCTCAGCTTTCTTCACCGTCCAACTCTCACATCCATACATGACCACTGGAAAAACCATAGCCTCCACTAGACAGACCTTTGTTGGCAAAGCAATGTCTCTGCTTTTTAATATGCTATCTAGTTTGATCATAACTTTCCTTCCAAGGAGTAGGCGTTTTTTAATTTCATGGCTGTAGTCACCATCTGCAGTGATTCTGGAGCCCAGAAAAATAAAGTCAGCCACTGTTTCCACTGTTTCCCCATCTATCTGCCATGAAGTGATGGGACCAGATGCCATGATCTTAGTTTTCTGAATGTTGAGCTTTAAGCCAACTTTTTCACTCTCCTCTTTCACTTTCATCAAGAGGCTCTTTAGTTCTTCTTCACTTTCTGCCATAAGGATGGTGTCATCTTCATATCTGAGGTTATTGATATTTCTCCCAGTAATCTTGATTCTAGCTTGTGATTCCTCCAGCCCAGCGTTTCTCAGGATGTACTCTGCATATAAGCTAAATAAGCAAAATAAGCTACCCCGGGCCGGAGGTCAGGGGCGGCAGCCAAGAGGAGCTACTCCGCGCGCCGGAGGTCAGGGGCCATGGCTGCGCTTCGTTGGAGCAGCCGTGAAGAGAGACCCCGCATCCAAGGTAAGAGAAACCCAGGTAAGACGGTGGGCACTGAGAGAGGGGATCAGGGGGCAGACAGGCTGAAACTACATTCACGGACCACTAGCCAATCTGATCACACAGACCACAGCCTTGTCTAACTCAGTGAAACTAAGCCATGCCATGTGGGGCCACTAGGACGGACGGGTCATGGTGGAGAAGTCTGACAGAATGTGGTCCACTGGAGACGGGAATGGGAAACCACTTGAGTATTCTTGCCTTGAGAACCCCATGAACAGTATGAAAAGGCAAAAAATAGGACACTGAAAGATGAACTCCCCAGGTCAGTAGGTGCCCAATATGCTACTGGAGATCAGTGGAGAAATAAAAGGTAATAGTCTTATTATTAAATATGTGTGCCAAAGAACTTGAAAATGTATGTTCAGTGAAGCTATTCTAAGGAAAATACAAATTATAAAATCTTGCTGAAAGAAGAATTTAAAATCTGAAAATGTTTTAAACATTAACAAAATTCAATCAAAATTTTCCCACAAAAATAAAACCATCAGGTCTCCATGGGTTTACAGAAAAGTTCTAATAAAATTTCAAAGAACAGATAAGAGAAAGAAAGATACTTTTAGGACTTTGCACATTTTTAAAGAGAACAAAAAATCTACTACCAAACTTTTTTTTTATGAGGGTAGTAAAACCTTGACATCAAAACCAGACAAGGACAATGAAAGAAAGAAATCTACAATCTAACCTTATTCACATAAATAGATGTAAATTTCTAAATATGTACAAAATTCAGCAATGAACTAAAAGATATAATATATCATGATCAAATTGGTGGTAGCCAGGAATATACTTTTTAAAAAACTATAAATGTCATTATTTCACAATCATATTAAAGCAATACATATAATCATCTCAATTGCAAAAAAAAAATTCAAAAAAATTAACACTCAGATTTCATTTAAAAGAAAAAAGCTCTTAGCAAAGTCTGATTAAAAGAAAACTGTCATATCCTGACTATCTTAAAAACTTTTGCATAGACATAATTCTTAACAGTGAAATATACTCACTATTGGCTTTTCTTTTCAACAGACTTTTTAAACTTTACAGTAATACAAATATAAACTGAAAGTATGAGGATTTGAAAAGGGAAAAAAAAATTATGCCATTATTGCAGATCATAGGGCCACCTATACAGAAAACCCAAAAGAATATATAGATAAATCATTAGTATTAATAAGAGGAAACATTAATTACTTATGTTTCTGGATGCACTTTTTAAAAACAGCAAGAAACAAAGAACTAAATTTTTAAAATATCCCCTTTTAAAATTGCAACAAAACTATAAAGTATATAAGAATAAATCCAACAGAAGATCATAAATCTTTTATGCAGAAATTTATATGGAATTTTCTGGCACTACAGTGGTTAGGACTCATTGATTTCACTGCTACGGGTCCAGGTTCCACCCCTGGTCTGGAAACTAAGATCTCACAAGTTGAGTGGTGGAAAAAAATAAAAATTTATAAAAAAATTTACAAAATTATAAAGGACCTATGTAAGTAAAGAGAAAATCAAGTATTCATGGATAGTAAGACTACACAGTGAGTGCAAAGATTCTGTCCAAACTGCTCTATAGCTCTGTTGCAATTCTAATCAAATGCCCCAAAGAGACCCAGAAACAAAATAGATAAACACGTATAAAGAGAGTAAATATATTAATATGAAAGAGCTGACATTGCCCTTGGATTTTTTTCAGTTAGTTTTGCTGGGAAAACTGTATTTCCATATTTTAAAAAAGAAAATTAATCCACTCTCTCAATCCCACCTTGATAAATTAGAAATGTAAATGCAAGTTGTTTACATTACAACAAAACTTTATAATATTAAGCAGAAAATCACTGAAAATATCTTCGTGACTTTAGAGTGGTGAGCATGTCTCAAATGATATACAGAAATGAACTAAGCCTAAGGCAAAACATAATAAAAAATAGTTTTGAATACATTAAAATTAGAAACTTAGAGAATGTGAATTAAATCCACACAAGATGTCATTTCACATCTTCCTCAGCACCTTCAAGTTCAATCTGGGCCACTTATCCCTTATTGCTTATTACTACAAGAGATTTCGTGGGTCACAGGATATGTGCACACTGGCACCTTCTACCCATACCTGACTTCAGGTTTGGAAAGTATGGCAAGATCCTCAATACTTCCTAATATTTTCTAACTTTGAAACAGTAGAAGGTGAGTCATCAACAGTGTCAGTCCTTAAAAGAAGGGAGTCCATTTTTTTCTTCCATTCCTACTTTACCCTGCATGTCATCCTTACATTCATTCCTCTTCAGTCCAATCCATCTCTCTTGGTAATCAGTGCATGCACAGTGTTTTCTCTTGTCCTGAAAAATTCACTATCAGGAATGAGTATGTTTTTAGACCTCTGTACCATATTGTCACCCTGCTTACTTAACGTATATGCAGAGTACATCATGAGAAACGCTGGGCTGGAAGAAACACAAGCTGGAATCAAGATTGCCGGGAAAAATATCAATAACCTCAGATATGCAGAGGACACCACCCTTATGGCAGAAAGTGAAGAAGAACTAAAGAGCCTCTTGATGAAAGTGAAAGAGGAGAGTGAAACAGTTGGTTTAAAGCTCAACGTTCAGAAAACTAAGATCATGGCATCTGGTCCCATCACTTCATGGGAAATAGAAGGGGAAACAGTGGAAACAGTGTAAGACTTTATTTTTCTGGGCTCCAAAATCACTGCAGATGGTGATTGCAGCCATGAAATTAAAAGACGCTTACTCGTTGGAAGGAAGGTTATGACCAACCTTCCTTAAAAGCAGAGACATTACTTTGCCAACAAAAGTCCATCTAGTCAAGGCTACGGTTTTTCCAGTAGTCATGTATGGATGTGAGAGTTGGACGGTGAAGAAAGCTGAGCACCAAAGAATTGATGCTTTTGAACTGTGGTGTTGGAGAAGACTCTTGAGAGTCCATTGGCCTGCAAGAAGATCCAACCAGTCCATCCTAAAGGAGATCAGTCCTGGGTGTTCATCGGAAGGACTGATGTTGAAGCTGAAACTCCAATACTTTGGCCACCTCATGCGAAGAGTTGACTCATTGGAAAAGACTCTAATGCTGGGAAGGATTGGGGGCGGGAGGAAAAGGGGACGACAGAGGATGAGATGGCTGGATGGCATCACCGACTCGATGGACATGGGTTTGGGTAAACTCTGGGAGTTGGTGATGGACAGGGAGGCCCGGGGTGCTGCAATTCATGGGGTCGCAAAGAGTCAGACACCACTGAGTGACTGAACTGAACCATGGTGTAATGGTGAGACTGAGTATTGGATCTTACTGGATGCACAAAGGCAGGTAGGAAGACAATGAACAAGATGTTAGACCTTTCCCAAAAAGCAACTTGCCCATAGCAGAGGGGAAGGTACCCAATTCTCTGCATGGGACACAACTTACTATTCTGAATCCAGGTACAAAGAGTGGAGAGACTGAAGAGGCTTTTTATCTACTACTTTAAGCAATGAGCATTTAGTTGAATTAGGGTTCCACCTCACAGCTTTGCATATCACAGAGTGAGAAAATTCTCCTATATTGCAACAACAGGTCAACTACCACTATGAGCTTTTGGTGTTTCCATAGGTAATTGATCTTTGCTGGTGCCTCCTTATGTATTTTATTGTAAAATCAAGAAAGACAGAGGCAGTGCATCAGAACCTATAGCCTACTCTGCATATTCACTCTTTAAAGCAAAACTGTCAACGCAAAGAGATGACTCCTGATCCAACCAGATTAATCCTAGTCCTAAAACTGGTCTTGGGGAAGAGTAAAGCATCAGGGCCACCTGCCAGCCTCCTCCTTTCTCATTACGCTCACTAACCACATGACATTAGTTACATGGCCTTGTCACAAGGCCACAGATGCCCCGATTCATGGTCTTCACACTCTAAAGAACTTTAAACGCTTGGCAGACATTGATAAACAGAGCACCCTGCTCTGTTTTCTTCATCAGATGAATACCAAAACCCTTGTCAAGGTGACAGAGCTATTAAGTGTCTATTCACACAGCAATCAGAAATTGGTGCATCAATCAGTAATCATAAAGTCAGGGGCATTTTCTCACAAAGTCAGAAATTCAGAGGGCTTTCATAAGCTAATCAGCAGGCATCAAATAGACAATCAATCTAATTAGCTGCTCACATTCGTATGGCAATCAAAGCAGCACAGGGCGCTTTATTAGCAATGATATTGAAAATTGTGATCTGTGCAGTATTCAGCTAGGAAATGAGTATCTTTTTTTTGTAAATAGGTAAGGAGGATACGGCTGGCTGTGTGTACCGTGTGCCAATTCAAAGATGCAGGCACCTGAAAGCAAACTAATGCCTACTTTTACTGTTCTGTTGGCCTAAATGTAAGGGAGGCGGGTAGGGTCATTTATCAATAAGTCTGACAACAGTGAATCAGTAAAGTGGGTGACATGACCCACCTCAGAGGAAAATCAAGACCGAGGGGAGTGAAGAGGATGTCAAAAATCACAGAAATTTACTGTTTGTTTTTGTTTTTTATGAAAGTGCCATTGTTTAGCTCTAAGTTCAATCCCTGTTTACCTTCAAAACCCACAATGTTTCTATCACGTATGCCTTCTCTGGATAAAACCGGCACCAAAGCACTCCATGGTGGGGACCTTGAGAATCACCCTTCTTCAAGGTAAGAGCACTCCTCTCCTTCCATTGTAAGCATCAGCCAGAGTGCCATTGGCCACACTGGTGGTAAAGGCCTTCTGAGATAGAGGCTGTGTCCTCTTCCCAATCCAGGATGACAAGTGTATATTACATATTTTTCCAGGCATTTTGAAGGTAATTATAGAGACCAGCTCATCTTATCTTTGCATAGCACTGACACATACACACACAAAAACCCAAATTTTAGAAAACTGAATGTTGTTCATGGCTAACTGTTGTGTTACAAATCTGCATATTTTAGAATTTGAGAATTGAACAGAGGGAGGAACACTGATACATCACATGCCAGAAGAGCCTTCTGAAAAAAGCTAGAGGCCAGGAGCTGGTTGCCTTCAAAGTGGTATATTTCTAAATTGCTTGTATTTCAAGAGAATGGATAGCCATTTTTTAGTGACGCTTAGAATATGCTTAAGAAAGCTGGTATAACATGGTCACATAACAGAAGTTTAAAAAAAAAATCTCCCATACATTTGCTCAGTATAGCACACTTTCAGTCTCAATAAATCTCCTTGGTAAACATATGTTCATGAGTGAGTAACAATAACAATATTCAGACACCAAGCCATAGCATATGCCCTGCCTACCCTATGTAAGATCCTTACAAGGGAAATCTCTTGTCCCACATGTCTTGAGGCATCTACTTCAGGCTGGGGATGAGGAATATCCACAGATCTAAACACCCTTGTACTTCAAGTCTCAGCTCTGCGGTCACTTCCTCTAAAGAGCCCCTGACCCCGTTTCATCTCTCCTGGTGGCCTATCTTCTTCTAACCTCATCCATACGTCCAATTCCTATCTTGTAGCTTCTACCTTCTAACCCCAAAGTACAACACTTTCTTACACATATTTATTTACACTTTTAAATCCCTCTATTAGACTGAAAATCTCCTTAGAGCAAACAAGGCTTTTGATTCAACTTTATAACCCCATTCACTAATATGTGTCTGATGAATAAATTAATTTTTTTTCAAATTAGTTTTGGTTTCTGTGAAAATTTGAGTTCTGTGAAAGGCAAGTCATTACAGGGATTTAGCAAGAACACCTAGTGCCCAGAAGGCTGTATGAGATATTAAAGCTCACGTCTCCATCTCCGAGGAGTTTCTGTGCCTATGTGTGATAGATCACTCGTGGAGTCACACTGCAGGAAGTTTAATATGAGGGCTGGAGAGAACAAGCATTCAAAGGATGAAAAATCTGGTTTATGATCAAAAAAACTCCTAAGGGGTGTTCAAGGGGCTTGTTATAAAGAAAGAAAAGTTTAAAAGGCAGGGAAATAAATGAGGACATAATATCTTAAGGGAGAGAGCAGAAACAGGTCTTTCTTTATACAAAGGAGAACACCAGAGTCTTAGAAAATGCATAGTAATTCCATTGAAGATATTTAAGCTTCTACATTCCAAGATAAAAATTTTCAGATGAAAAGTGCCATAAAGGAACTAGGAAATAAAATCCCTATGAGCAAAGTAATCTGTGAGTTTCATTTGTTTCCCCCCGCCCTTTTTGATGTCTTACGGCACAGAGCACTTGATTATACAAAGTCTGGGCTCCGCTGCACCTGACAATGGAATGAAGCAGTAGGAGTCTGGAGCTGGTGGGCACCGAAGCTGCAAACCCCAGTGGGCTCCCCCACTGGTAGGCACTGAAGGAGGTGCTGCAGGGTCTGTGTATGGCTTGTGCTTGGATGCTTGTCATTACAGTGCAGCCTTAGATGAGTGATAGTTCACTGCTGCTCTGTGCAGGAAACCTGGATGCTTTGCAGAGAATGCTGACGAGCAACTTTCTTGGAACACATTGCAAGAGATTTTCTGTCTGGGGTGCATGTTAGTTCGCTAGGGCCGCCATGACAAAATATCGCAGACTGAGTGCCTTAAACAACAGAAACTTGTTCTTTCACAGTTCTGGAAGATAGAAATCCATGATCAATATATTGGAAGGGTTGGTGTTTCCAAAGCCTTTCTTCTTGGCTTGCAGATGGCTGAATTCTGTATCCTCAGATAGCTTTTCCTCTTTGCACACGTGTCTCTGTGTCCAAATCTCTGCTTGTAAGGACACCAGTTTTATTAGACTATTGACTGCATTTTAACTTAAGGTTAAAGGTCCTCTTTAAAGGTCTTATCTTCAATACAGTCACATTCTGAGGTACTAGAGGTTAAGAACTCAACACTAAATTTTGGGAGATCACAATTCAACCTATAACAGGGAAGGGTAGCTGCCCCTCAACTGCCATCTGCAAAATGTATTCAGAAAGTACCTTCTGTATTCTTCTTAGAGTACCTTCTTTCAATGATCCAATAATAGAAAACAAAGGCTAATATTTTTAGACAGGGTACTATTGCCAGGAATGACTGCAAGCACCCTGAATGAGCTATTTCATAATTACAATAATCTTTTGAAGGGTGTATGGTTATTGGTCTCATTTTACTTGGGGGGTTCCAAAGTAGTTTTTTTTTTTTAATGTTGCCCACTTTTTAAAAAAGGTTTTGAGGTATAATTGATATAAACTGGTCCCTGGTTAGAGTATATAATTTGATAATTTTTGTGATATGTTCACACCTGTGAATTCATTATGCAGTGAAAAATTTCTTCCTGCCCTTTGTAATCCTCCCCCACTGCCCCTTCCCACAATCCAGACACCTCATCTCCAGGCAGCTAGGGTTCACTTTCTATCACTATAGTGTTGTTTACATTTCACAGCATTTTATAAGGAAGGAATTTTCAGTATGTACTCTTTTCTATCTGACTTCTTTCCCTCAATATAATTGCTTATAGAGTCATCTATATTGTTGGGTATATCAATAGTGTATTCCTTTTATTGCTGAGTCATTACAACCAGAATCACCATCTTCCCAATATAATACAACAGATTGGCCATGCTATTGTCTTAATGTTGAGAAACCATCTTTTATTGTGTTTAGAATTTCTTTTATGTTATCTTCAAGTTTTATCTCATTGTTCCTTAGAAATTCTAAACAGCTATTCTTATTTCCAATAATATCACCATAAATCAAAAAGTGTTAGATCTACACCTATTAGTAAACATAGTAACCAGGAACCAAGAGTACTTAATATTACTGGGAAAAAAGTGTGCTTTCAGTTTTCAAATACCATGCATGAGCTGTGGAGCTAAAGGATTTGGTGTAGGGTTTTTATATCTGTATGTTCTTATTAATGACATAAAATCCTCTTCCTCTTCCCCGACTCTGTTTAAAATCACTGTATTTTTCTTTTTCTGTCTGCAGTGTAATTTAACCTCCTACTTGAATACAGAACATAATTCAATTGAGAGATGTGTTTATACCACATGAAACATAATAAAGCATGATGAAGTATTTCTTAAATCGTTAGCAAATGAATGGCTGCAATATTCCCAGGGTGCTCTCTACTCTCCTGCAAACTCAAAGCAACTGTGGCTATTTATTAATATATGGATCCCCAATGCCTTTTTGAGACATTTAAAAGCTGGTTGATATGAGAGGGATCTAATGGAAAATTCACAGAGAAAGATGGAATGGAAGATGTGTCCTGAGACTGGGAGAGAATTTTCTGATGGAGAATAACAGAGGCACAAATTGTTATCTAATGCCATGATACAAGCTAAATAGCAGCCAGATATACTGAGAAGAAATGAGCCAGGAACCTCAGAGAGAGCCAATGTCATGGCCAAAGTCAGGGCCAAGATAATACCCAAGTCTCCAGACTCTAAAGTCTATGCTGCATGGAGAGTGGGACCAATAGAAAAATCAGCTGAAGCTGGGCATCTGCTCTCTTAATTGAGCTACAATTAGGAGCCAACCAGTCTTATTTCCTTGTTATAAAAAACTATTGTTCTGCCACATTAGCTCTCTCAGTACTTCAAGTATTGTATTCTTCCCTTAGAAACTTTTTTTTTTTAATCAAAATACATTTTTCTGTTATTTCATTTTTCAATGCAAAGTTTTTCATATTTCTAATAATGGTAAAATACTGTTTCAAAACTTCCATATAGGTGACTCTTTAAAAAAATCATCTTAATTGCAGAAAAGGACTGAAAAGATAGTAAGAAACTATAAGTCCAAAGTGCAGGGGAAATAGCAACCCTGAGTGGTAACCAAGAATTGCTGCTCTGGCCTCCACCCATCAACTACATGAATACCCTCCCATTTCACTAGCAAATTAAGGGTAAAGATAATTTTATAACCTCATATGGCACAGGAAAAAGTACTTGACAAAATTCAGCATCCATTCAAAAAAAAAAAAAAGTCTTTAAGCAAGCTAGGAAAGGAAGGGAACTTATAAATCTATTAAAGATAATGTTAATACACAAAAAACTTGCAGCAATATCAGAAACAAAACAAGGCTTTACTCTTTCCCACCTTGGACAAGAAGTCAGGAAACAAAAGACTAGAGGGTAAAAAAGGAAGAAACAAAATTATCATAATTCGCAGATGGTTTGATCTTGTTAAATTTCCTGAGTTTATCAAGTTTTCTATATATGAAATCAATATACAAAAATCATTTTTACTTCAATAAACCAATAATAATTAAAAGTAATTAAAACAGTATATATAGTATTACTAAAAATGTAAAACAGAAAGTAATAATTACATGCCAATGTGCAACATTCCTACAAATCAAATAATAAAGTTTTACTGATATGCCTTAATGAGAGTTAAATAAAGAAGATACATGTTGACATGCAGAAGACAGGAAGATTCCATATTTAAAGCTGTCAGTTCTTCCCAAATAAATCTAAAGACTCAATCTATTAACAATAATATCATTTAAAATCCAGGAAGTCTGTCCAAGTATATAACTTGACAAGTCAGTTGAATAATTTCTATGAAAATGAAAAGAAATAGCCAAGATCCACTTAAAGAAGAACAAAGTGGGAAGATTTGCTTTCCAGATATCATGTCATATTATAAAGCTTTGATAATGAGAAAAGGCAAAAAGACAAAAGGCAAAGAACAGAGAATCTAGAAGGGGATCTATCCACACATGAACACTTGATTTATACAGAGTGAAACTGCAGAGCTATAGGGCAGGGACAGATTTTCAATAAGTGTTTCTGAGATAACTGAATAATCTATAAGGAAAATAAAATAAAATTAGAATCTGCTTCATACCATATAGAAGATATTAACTTCAGGTAGATCATAAACCTAAATAAATGGAAAAGGAAAAGCAGTATAATTTCTTGTCAATAGAGAAGAATATCTTTATAAATTTGGGTATAAATTGATTTCTTAAATAAAACAAAAATATATTAACTATAAATAATGACAAGTACCAATACACGAAAATTAAAATGATCTGCTCCTTAAAAGATGCCATAAAAAGAAAGAAAACAAGCTGTAGGCTATATTTTTCACACATATAAACAAAGGACTGTTATTCAAAATATATAAAGATTTCCTACAAAGATAAGAAAAACAGGCAAGGGTTCTAAAAAGACATATTATTAAAGAGGAAAATTAAATGGCCAATAAAGATATGAAAGTGTGTTCAACCTTATTAATCATTAAAGAAATTAAAACTAAAATGTGGTACCACTTTACAGACAGCAGGTCAGCTAAAATGTAAACTGCTGATAATACCAAGTGTTGGTGATGATGGGAGCAAACGGAACTTGTACACAGCTGATGGGAATGTCAACCGTTTTAACCAGTTTGGAAAACAGACAGTATTTCTATGGCTAAGTCTGCACATCCCCTGAGATCCGCAATTCTATCCCTAAGTATATCACCAACAATCTTACATATATATGTTCACCAAAAAACAGACAACAATTTTACAGCAGAATTATCTGCCAGAACCAATAACCAGAATACAGAAAGATCATAGGGTTTTCATTAAAGAACACAAAATAGCAACAAAAATGAAAGGGTCAGAGGTACACATAACCAGCATGGATAAATCCCATAAACATAGCATTAAATGAAGGAATAAAGATCGAAAACAGCATGCACAGTACAATTGCATTTATATAAAACCGAAAAATAGACTATATTGTTTAGTGATACATGGTCAAGAAAATGTCATTCTTACTCTAAATGGGGTGGGAGGAGGAATACTGACTGTGAAGGGGCATGAGGGCTTGAGGGGAGCTGATCTTGTTCTATTTCTTGATGCACATAGTGCTCACAAGTGACTCTGTGACTTGTTTGTATAATATAAAACAACATTTTCTTTTTTTTTTCTTATATTGTATTGGCTTTGCCATACATTGACATGAACCCGCCATGGGTGTACATGTGTTCCCCTTCCAGAACCCTCCTCCCACCTCCCTCCCATCCCATCCCTCTGGGTCATCCCGGTGCACCAGCCCCGAGCTCCCTGTATCATGCATTGAAACTGGACTGGCGAAACAATATTTTCAAGTTTAAGAAATCCTTTTTAATTCCAATCAACAACTACTTTTGACACTTACATATTGAATTTAACTGCCACACAACTTGTTTTGGGCTATCTACTTTGAAAAATCTGAGTCCTCTGACGTTCAGCGTGATGTGTCTTATAAATCATGTTGGTATGATATTTATTTCTGAGTTCTTGGGTGGAACTGCTAATTAAACTTCATGTTTCATTCATTCATGCAATTAAATTCCACCAAATGGGATGCAAGTTTTTGTTTATATTACATGGAACATAGACTCTTTTGATCTGCCTTCTCTGGTGGTTTATCTTATTTTTTAGCTCAGGAAATATCTCTTTATCAATCTTTTGATTTGCTCCAATTGTTTTGACTTCTTCCTTAGAAGAAATGATCGTATTAATCTTAGGTCTGGGATCACTCCTTTCTCTTCCATCTTCTCTCATAGTATTATCCTTTATTTATAAATTTCCACCTAGTAGATCCATCTAATAGGGTCTCTCAAATATATACTCCACATTATTATATCTGTTTCCATAGTATCCGTTCTTTACTGCCTCTGTAGTGATTTTGTTTCTGCTATTTTCCTTCTAATTTTCTCATAATCATTCCTTGCTCTCTCACCTGTTTTTTCTTCAAACCTCCTTTCTCGTCATTTTCTGTCCATATGTTACCTCTTAACTGTTTTCAAATATAGGAGCACAAATGCCAGGTTTTGTTTCAATTGATTTAAATATTTTAAATGATTTTCTTTCTATATCTTCTAATTAACAATCTTTGTAAGAACTTCTTTTCAGTCTAAGGATGATCTTTCCTTCCTGGCTATGTAGTCCATTGTCATAGACTCCATGCAGGTTTTTTCTGTGCCCTCCTTGGGTGAGAAACTATCGTCCTAGGTTTAACATTCCCTAAAAATCATGATATGTGAAATTTCTCTCACTACTGAACTGCTGGATGTACAATTATATGAAAGTCTTACGTAAACATCTCAAGATTTTTCTTAATCCCACCGGTTTGGTATATTTATCAACATGTTGTTACGCTATATATTGATTCTATATGTAGTAAACTGAACTTCCCATGATGCACTGCCAGCAATGTTTTTCCTAACTCAATCCTGTAAATAGTGCTTTTCTTGAAGGTTCATGACTCCCAAAATACATCACACTTTCCCTTCTTCACATAATTCATAAAGTTGTATTTTAAAAATTTCAGTGTTTTACTAAATGTTAAAAGGAAACAATATATGTGTGGGTTGGAGATGAAGTTGGGATATAAAGAGAAAGTGGGAAGTGAGAAAGAATAACTTCTTACCTATCTCAACACACACATGCACACAGCTGTCATGCAGTGGAGAGAGATTTCCAGTCAGTAAAGAGCTTGTGCTTCTAATCAGGAGGACAGAGAATACAAGAAGGAGGGAGGGAATTGGAATGGGAAGATTTCTCATGAGCCTAGACAAAGAACCATTGATTACACTTTCCAATCCTAATAGTAGAAATTCCTTCTGGATTTGGCAATAGACTTACTGTCAATCTTAATTTCTCTTGTTGTGAGTTAGTAGCAATTCAGATAGAAACCAGAAGTCTCTTGCCTTAAATATTGTTTTTTGGGGTTTTTTTGTAAAAAAATATTTATTTATTTGGCTGTGCCAGGTCTTAATTGTGGCACATGGGATCTTTAGTTGCAGCATGTGAACTCTTAACTGTGGCATGTTAAGATCTAGTTAATATGTGGGATCTAGTTCCCAGACCAGGGGTTGAACCAAGGCCCCGTATTGGGAGCATGGAGTCTTAGCCACTGGACTACCAGGGAAGTACCTTAAATATTGTTTTTTTAATAAAACATTAATTTTCTTTCATTATGACATTCCAGGAACATGGCGGTCAACAAAGCAAGAGTTCTGCTTACAGGAAAATGAAGGTCTGATTATATATATTGTATAACATAACATATACTTGAACTCAAAGGAAAGAAAGGGGAATTTCTAAGTATCATAAAAAAGAGGAAACTTAAAGGAAGCATAGTCATCAAGAAATCAGAACAGTGGCCCAAGTTATACCACATGGTATAGTGGACTACTGGATGTAGGAATTATAGGGCTGGGCAGCTCAGCACATAATGGACTACTGGATGTAGGAGTTACAGGGCTGGGTTTTAGAGCCCACATAAGGAGAGGATAGGTGATATTTCACACGTGTGAAGTAGGATGCTAAATCTAAGAAACCTCAGTGATAATGAGAATAGAAGTACACCCACTAACCTGGACACCAAAGAGAAAATACATCGTGGGAATTGTGTGTGAAAATATAAAGGATGGAAAAAACACAGAAGCCAAGCAGTAATTTTACAATATTCATAATTAAAAGGTTAATTTTTGTTAAGCAACATAACCTATGTTAGGTAAATTTGTAAAGCCTACATTTTTTTCTATCAGTATGAAATTCATAGCTCAGACTGATAAGTGAATCAAAAAATTGGTTTAGACCTATAAAATCCCTAGATAACCTGGAAGTTAAAACAAAAACAAATAAACATAAAACCTTCATGGCAATATGTTTATAACCAAGGGTTTATGGGACCAGATACCCTGAGAATAAAACAATGCATACAAACAGAAGAGTCTAGCTAAACACATACACACACACACACACACACACACACAAGGAAATGATCACAAGGGAAATATTGATAAACAGACATACTCAATCCCAAAGAATTTTAGAGAGTAGAAAAACTAGACTCTAAAATAGTATGATCAAAGTAAACACAGAGACAAAAGGAAAAAAAGGTATAAGGGAAAACTGCATCTTATAGGACCTTATGGAAAAGAACTAGCAGCTTTGTAAGTAAAGGTTAAATATTACATCTAGGAATTAAACATACAAACATATACACAATGTTTTTCAGAGAAATAAACATTCAGTAAATAAGCAGAGCTGAAAACTCAATTAGGGAACTAGAAGTTCCCCACACTGATTAAAACATGAAAAATATTAAGTAAAGCTTAAGAAATACAGATAATAGAAGGAGACATCCAATTTATACTTAATGAATGCTCTACCAGGAGGTTAGACTGAACATTGAAAAGTCAGTATTTATTAATAAACTCCCAGGATTTTACAGAATTGGTGAAAGGTGGAAATCCACTGTACCCCAACACAGCATACGTTTTAAAAATCCACACATGTGGATTTTTAGACACACTGCCACAAAATTGCAAAACCACAAAAACAACAAGAGAATCTTAGGAACAACCAAAGAAAAAAGGCAGAATATTTACAAAAAATTCACTATTAGATCTTTCATTAGCAAAAACAGAGATCAAAAGAAAATGAATTCATATTATCAAAATATAGGAAAATAATTAATAATAATAAAGAATTACACTCCCAGATTATCATTCAAGAGAGAACATTAGAAGGAATTCCTTGATGGTCCAGTGGTTAGAACTCTGCACTCTTAGTGCTGAGGGCCCAGGTTCAATGCCTGATCAGGAACTAAGACCCTGCAAGCTGTGCAGAGCAGCCAGAATAGAAAGAGAGAACAGAAGAGACATTTCAGGCAGACTTACCAGTTCACAGAACTTACAGAAAGAAACAATAAAGGATGTACTTGAGTAAGAATGGAGTTGAAGTCAGAAGGACGAGTTTGATATATATATCCCCCCATACTTTCTTTTCCATTCACATACTAACATATCTACTGGCATCAAATAATATATGCAGAGTATCTAATGTGTAATAAGCATTCAACTAATGTGAGCTTTTAGGAGAACTACTTTTGAATTGTGTTTCTTAATCTTTAATTTCAGGACATATAAAAACACACAGGGGTTGCATATTGATCTTGGTGCTGGCCATATGGTTAAAGTCTCTTATTATTTCTAATAATTTACCTGAAAGATCCTGATAAACGTTTCTGAGTATGAAATGATATAACTTGAAAATTAAACTGTTTTGGTTACTAAAAGATGCAGTTGTCTAGGATGATTTCAAGATTTCTGAATTGATTCAATAAATAGCAACTATGTCAAAGGTGGAAATGAAAGGGTAATTCTGAAAGGAGCTGACATTACAGGACACATTTGCAAAATATTTCTTCTCTGTGTTTTAGTTTCCTCTTCTGAAATAGGGATATAATAATTTTGTCTACACAAGTATTTGCATTCTTTCTAGCCCTTTCATTGTCATCAGGGGACCTAAGATTTACATCTGTTGAGCATCACAAGTAGAGCACCAGTTCTTTATGAAACAGACTATTTGAGGTCAGTCATCTCAGAAGGACTCTGTATTTCAAGTGTCAACCATGAGACCCATGGTTTGAGTTCAGATTTAACCAGCAATTCTTAGAAATAGGTTAAAGCTCTCCTCATTTGTTTACTATGCTCCTTTGCAGGATGCGTTTATAACCACTGTTAGCAAGCAACCCACAGTTAGCAAGCAATACAGTTAGAAAGCAACACAGTTAGCCCTACATCATAGATAGCAAAATACCTTCAAGATAAGACCATTCCTAAGAAATCAATGTCATTTCTACCAGACTAACATTTCACCCCTACACTTGTTTTATTTCAAACATGCAGCCTCTAAATAACTACAGATGGGCAGGTATAGCTGACACAGCCCATTTCTCTTTCTTTTTCTTCTAGATCAACTCCCAATTCATGCCCTGTAGGACAGAAGGCTGGGAAGTGGTATAAAGTTCCAAAAGTATTCTACATTTCTTTATGAATTGAGATCTTTGTAATTAGTTAGTCATTCAGTCACGTCTGACTCTTTGCGACCTCAAGGACTATAGCCCACCAGGCTCCTCTGTCCATGGGATTTTCCAAACAAGAATACTGGAATGAATTGCCATTCCCTTCTCCAGGGAATCCTCCTGACCTAGGGATCGAACCCACATCTCCTGCTTGGCAGGCTGATTCTTTATTACTGCCCACTAGGGAAGCCTGAATTGAGATCTACAGGATGGCTAAATAAGGTCAGTTAACTGCTCCGCACATCTACAGTGGTCCCAGGCCTCACATTTCCTTGCATAAAATCCTGAGGCCTATACATGGTGATCCCCACTGTTTCCACTCACACTTCTGGCTGTCTTCATGGCCAGACCTTTTAAGAAATCATAACTCTTAGGCCAGGTATGAACACCATAGAGACCAATTTCTCCCATCTGTTTCCTACAGGATGAGAGCCCCAGCACAGGAGCTGGTCTTTGTGGCTTTTCTATTTTGCAACAGGAGACTATGAGAGGTTTCTGGCCTGTGTTTTTCAGTTTAGTGGTTTTAGCCACGGCAACCGAAAAGAGAAGAGGTTTGGGGAAAATAGGTGACATAAGTGAAATATTTAACTCTCTGTGCTAGAGACACTTCTAAATCATCACCTGGGACACCTGTCCCAGAGGAAGCCATGGGAGAGGAAGCAACTGACTAGTCAGAATCTGTCATGAAGGTCTTCTCTCCTGGATTCCCCCTCTCCAACCCTCTCACCAGGGTTTTTAGACATCCATCACTGTCTTTTATTATCTGAATTTCCTATAGTCCCTGAACTGGTACCATCAGTTCAGTTCAGTCGCTCAGTCATGTCCGACTCTTTGAGACCCCATGAACTGTAGCACGCCAGGCTTCCCTGTCCATCACCAACTCCCAGAGTTTACTCACACTTATGTCCATTGAGTCAGTGATGTCATCCAACCATCTCATCCTCTGTCGTCCCCTTCTCCTCCCACCTTCAATCTTTCCCAGCATCAGGGTCTTTTCTAATGAGTCAGTTCTTTGCATCAGATGGCCAAAGCACTGGAGTTTCAGCTTCAGCATCAGTCCTTCCAATGAACACTCAGGACTGATTTCCTTTAGGATGGACTGGCTGAACCTCCTTGCTGCCTAAAGGACTCTCAAGAGTCTTCTCCAACACCACAGCTCAAAAGCATCAATTCTTTGGTGCTCAGCTTTCTTTGTAGTCCAACTCTCACATCGATACATGACTATTGGAAAAACCATAGCCTTGACTAGATGGACCTTTGTTGGCAAAGTAATGTCTCTGATTTTTAATATGTCATCCAGGTTGGTCGTAGCTTTTCTTCCAAGGAGTAAGCGTCTTTTAATTTCATGGCTGCAGTCACCATCTGCAGTGATTTCGGAGCCCAAGAAAATAAAGTCTGTCACTGTTTCCCCATCTCTTTGCCATGAAGTGGTGGGACTGGATGCCATGATCTTAGTTTTCTGAATGTTGAGTTTAAGCCAACTTTTTCACTCTCCTCTTTCACTTTCATCAAGAAGCTCTTTAGTTCTTCTTCGCCTTCTGACATAAGAGTGGTATCATCTGCATATCTGATGTTATTGATATTTCTCCTGGCAATCTTGATTCCAGCTTGTGCTTCATCAAGCCCAGCATTTCTCATGATGTACTATCCATATAAATTAAATAAGCAGGGTGACCATGTACAGCCTTGATGTACTCATTTCCCTGTTTGGAACCAGTTATTGTTTCATGTCCAGTTCTAACTGTTGCTTCCTGACCTGCATACAGATTTCTCAATATTATACAGTGAAAGTGAGAAATAGATTCAAGGCATTAGATCCGATAAACAGAGTGCCTGATGAGCTATGGACGGAGGTTTGTGACATTGTACAGGAGACAGGAATCAAGACCATCCCCAAGAAAAAGAAATCCATAAAAGCAAAATGGCTGTCTGAGGAGGCCTTACAAATAGCTGTGAAAAGAAGAGAAGCCAAAAGCAAAGGAGAAAAGGAAAGATATACCCATCTGAATGCAGAGTTCCAAAGAATAGCAAGGAGAGATAAGAAAGCCTTCCTCAGTGATCAGTGCAATGAAATAGAGGAAAACAACAGTATGGGAAAGACTAGAGATCTCTTCAAGAAAATCAGACACACCAAGGGAACATTTCATGCAAAGATGGGCTCAATAAAGGATAGAAATGGTATGGACCTAACAGAAGCAGAAGATATTAAGAAGAGGTGGCAAGAATACACAGAAGAACTGTACAAAAAAGATCTTCATGACCCAGATAATCACAATGGTATGATCACTCACCTAGAGCCAGACATCCTGGAATGTGAAGTCAAGTGGGCCTTATGAACCATCACTTTGAACAAAGCTAGTGGAAGTGATGGAATTCCAGTTGAGCTATTTCAAATCCTAAAAGATTATGCTGTGAAGTTGCTACACTCAATATGCCAGCAAATTTGGAAAACTCAACAGTGGCCACAGAACTGGAAAATGTCAGTTTTCATTCCAATCCCTAAGAAAGGCAATGCCAAAGAATGTTCAAACTACTGCACAATTGCACTCATCTCACACACTAGTTAAGTAATGCTAAAAATTCTCTAAGCCAGGCTTCAACAGTACGTGAACAGTGAACTTCTGATGTTCAAGATGGTTTTTAGGAAAGGCAGAGGAACCAGAGATCAAATTGTCAACATCCGTTGGATTATCGAAAAAGCAAGAGAATTCCAGAAAAACATTTACTTCTGCCTTATTGACTATGCCAAAGTCTTTGACTGTGTGGATCACCACAAACTGTGGAAAATTCTTAAACAGATGGGAATACCAAATCAGCTGACCTGCCTCTTGAGGAATCTGTATGCAGGTCAGGAAGCAACAGTTAGAACTGGACATGGAACAACAGACTGGTTCCAAATAGGAAAAGGAGTATGTCAAGCCTGTATATTGTCACCCTGCTTATTTAACTTATATGATGTCTTACTTCAATACTATTCCAGGTAGGGTGTGGTCAAAACCATCTCAGCTTCCCTTTTTCCAAGTTGCCAAGTGGTTCTACTCATACTCCTCATTTACCTAATGATTTGCATCTCTGGAGAATCCCATGGACAGAGAAGCCTGGCGGGCTACAGTCTATGGGGTAGCAAAGAGTTGACTGAAGCTACTGAGCATGCATTGCATCTCTGGAAATCCCTTTCACCTCTGTTTTCATTCTCACAACAGGCATGCAAACCAAGTCACATTCTAATCTTAAAGAAGAGGACACTGAAACACAGAAATTTGGGTGGCCCATCCACACATCCTCTTCAAGTTAAATAGCAGGAGCACTAGACTCCCAATGCCCTTTTGCTCACTCAGTGATATTTTCACTGTAACACGCTGCCTTTCTGTTTACTGATTGATTTGGCTGACAAGCCCCAGATCCTGGAAGAGCGATAAGGACCAAAAAGCAAATTATTAAGAGTCATGCATCTGGCCCTGACTAAGCCCAGCAGAGCAGATGCTGATTTGCTGGAGATAGTAAGAGTGTCATTAAGGAAACAAGATTTCACATCTGGAGCCACCAGAGAATCATATATAACCACAAACAACATAATTGTTCATTGTGGGGTACCAGCTATAGGGGCTGACAATGAAAGACAGTGACAGAAGATGTCTAGAAATGCTTCAAGTTGATGTTAACAGATGGAAAACACACAGAAAGTCAGAGGTGACACAGGAGAGCAAGAGGACAACAAAATATGCAAAGGAAGTATTATCTTGTGACTAGAGATTCCTCTTCCCTGCTACTTCCCCCAGAGTGCTACCCTCAGGGCCTCCTATGGGGCTGCAGGAAAGAGCAGGAGATGGTCATCGCCCTCAAGGGGACACTACCACCAGGCAGCCCACCTGCCACACACCATTCTATGGTGGGCACTCAGCCAGGTGAAGCAGAGCCCAAGGATGTCGTGAGGGCGCTAGGAGTCATAGGATGAAAACATCCAGCCTTGAGGCCTGTTAGCCTGTGTTCTTCCCAACACACCTCACAGTTTAAAATAATTATTATCTCCTGCAAATATGTCACATAAATACTTCTACAGAAGCGATTTTGCAGTTGAAAATCATCTTCTCATCCGGCAGCTTTGTGTTAAAATAATTACTTAGAACAATCATGAACTGAGGTCTCAAAATATCCATCTAAGTATCTTTATCTCTCCTCAAGGATGTCTCTACATAGATATTTTGGAGAGGAGGATACCTCTCACCTGTCAACAGCCTGTTTAAACCTCCCGGCTCCTAATTATATGCTGAATGGCTCAAACATGGCTATGGCAGAGAAGCAAATCTGAAGAATTATAGAGCCTGAAATTGCAGGTAGGATTGACCCTCTCTCAGAGGTTTACTCCGCTTCCTTTGAGAGGTTATTACACCCCAGCTCTTCTCTGCTCCCTAGTGGTCATTTGTTCTCTTGTCTTCTCTTGCTCTTAACCCTTGGTTGGCCTTACGTGGGTCACCAGCCTGGATAAAAACACATGCTATCCTACAGGCCCTGCTGCTAAAATGCCCAGAAGATACAGACTAGCCTCTTTCCAGACCCCAGTTTGACATTGCACACTGCTTTGAAACTTCTCACCCTTCTAAGTTATCTGTTAAAATGGTAGGTTTTTATAAGGCACCTTGAACAGTGTTGTATAAGGCACTCTGCAGACGCTGCCACTGAAGTTAACTATTTGAGTTATCATTAAAAGGGATGCCTCTGAAACAAAAGTCATTTTCATCATCTCTTTTCTCCAGAGTAGCTTATCATCTGTGAGCTACATCTGCGTTAGAACCGGGGCTCTCTTGTAGCCAATGCCTCCTTCCTGTAGCAAAGTGACTCTGTGTTTAGCACAGCATCTGATGTGCATTCTTGGCCCATTGAGATTTTTACATACATATGCTGTCCCAGATTTATATAAGAAGCCTGAAACTATATTTAGATGGGAATTATTCTTCTAGACTCTGTTTTCTCTCGTTATTACTGACAGCAAGGTGCACTGTGATTTAGGGGGTTGGATGGCTTCCAAATCTTTTATACCAACCAATTTCTGGGATTCTTTAGGAAGCCATTGTTTCATTTTGTGTCTCTTAATCATTCCTTTCAGTCCCTTTCAGAGGGAAGCCCTAGGAACCAGGATGCCATGGAGCTGAAGAAGTACAGGGCAGGTTTCCAGTGAAGGATGGGAAATGGTGTGACAGAGCAGGCTTAGGTGCCGGGCAGTGAGGGTGGGAGAGAAATGACCTAGGACACTAAGTGAGGAGGAAAGCTCAGAATAACCAAGACCAAATATCGACCTCAAGGCTCTGCATGCACTGAGCCAGTGCTGACACCTAAGTCTGTGATTAGCAGCTTAAAATTTGTTTTCTTCCAGCTCCGCCTTCTCAAAGAGCTTCAGTTCTCAGGTTTATGTCTGACATTCAGAAGTGGTGCTGCTTCCAGAACACATTCTGGTTTAATGGCTACTCTGTGTGACCTCAGACATCCCACTCAACCTTCTCAACTAGATGCTTGATTAAGTGTTGCTGAGACCACTTGCATCAGATCGTTGCTAAAATACAGATCTCTGGGCCCTGCCACAGACCTACTAAACCAGAATCTTCAAAGGCAGCGCTCAAGGAATCTGCATTTGTTTTAAAACTCCCTAGGTAATTCTTAGAAACAATGAAATTGGCAAAAGGCCTGCCTAGCTTATAAGGATACTGCCACTAACAGCATCCAAATGATTTCAAAGCACAGGTTTCAGCTGAGACATCAGATGAAGCACCATTTTGCCATTTCACTAAAAGCCCTTCTTCCTAGGTGAACTTTGTCAGAACAACCTTGAAATGCCGACATGAAAAACGAAAATGCCATTAGGCCCCATTTAGTAGCTGCACAGTTACTGGGTAGTTTTATAGGTTTTTTTCAAGCCATTGGGTACAAATTATATTTTCTACTGTGTCAGCATTTTTCTAATTCAAGTTTCTACTAGTAATCTGTTTTGCTGTGAATACTGGGTAAACTTCATGCCCAGCAGCTAAAATTTTTGGATGCAACAACTCATTTACTGAATTCTCATATATTCATCAAGGAATGAAAGCATGATTTTGTAGAATTGAATTTTAGAGCTCTCATGCAACTGAAAATTATATGGACCAATTTCCTCATTTTAAATTAGAAACATTAACATGACTTTTCCCTTCCCTATCTCAGTCCCCAACTCATCACAGCTTTCCTAATTCTAAATATCCTTCAGCACCAATGCTACTTTCTTAGTCTTGCTAGATCTGCTCTTTCCCTCTCCTGTGCTGCCTCAGCACTTTGTCTCAACCTCTTTAAAGCATATAGCATGTCAGTCTGATACTAGTTTCATATATATATATATATATATATATATATATATATATATATATATATATATATATATTATAGTGAATCCTTGAAAACAGAAACCATATCTTGTTCATCCCTACAACTTATAGGCAGTTCAGGGTCCTCAGTAAGTGTTTGATAAATTTTAGTTGGAAAAACTTAGCACAGGGCATGCTAGGAGGTAACAGAAGAAATGATATTCTTATTACTACTATCAATTACATACATGTATTTAGTTCTTGCCATGCATGGTTCTAAGCCCTTTGTGGAGGCATCAACAGACCAAATAACTTATCCTCAGTTATATGATTGGAAAGGGAAAGAGCCATGACCTGAGCAAGGAAGTCTGAATCCAGAGAGTCTTCTCTTGTTACCGAGCTGCTCATATTGGCACAGGAAGGTTCTCCTTTCACAGCCATCTTTTCATGCTGTGCACACAATCATGGTGAAAGATGGGAAACTTGAGACCCCAAAGGCTCAGTGCCCCAGGAATCACAATCTGTTACAGGTTAGAGTGGCTGAACTTCACAATGTGGCCACAGAATCATGCAATGTCAAAAACAGGACCAGAATGGATGTAGTTTTAGCATCTTTATAGACTTCTTATGACATGAGCATATGAAGTTTGAGATATATGAAATCAGCCCATCAATAATTGCTAAATGTATAAAGAGTACAAAAGTACTCATTTTGATACCACTCCAGCAACTAATTTGGAAGAAAAAGGATATGAGAGGACCACATGGGAATGCCAAAGTCTTTCTGGGGATATGACAAAGCAAATGTGTATTGAGAGGACAGGCAACCAATGCAAAGGCAGGCATGTGTTCACATCTACATAAACCACTGGAGTTCTATGATTTAATCCCAGAACTGTTAGTTCCTTTCTAGTAAGGATCATAGTTGTATTTATTAGGTTTTCAGATCCCAGTGGCCTCTGCCCTATCTCTATCTGAGTTGTTATCCAATTTTATTGCTTCTTGTTCTCCAATATATTAAATCCATCTTACCACCAAGTAAATGGTGGTTGGTAAATTAATCCGATTGATCAGAAAGCTGTGTTCACCTGCTTTCTCTGTGACCCTCTAAGATGATAAAGTGTATTTACATCCACCTGCCAGCTTCCAGTACCCTCACCAGACAGATGCCATCATTTCAGGTTTCCTGACTCCAAGTCAACCCACTGCACTCCACCCAGTGCAGTAAATGTTAGCACTGTTCTTATCCAGTGCTTAGAGCAACACACACATGATCCCATAAATGCAACAGGCATCATTATCTAAACTCTCCCTTTTCATACTCCCTATTGTAGACCATGACAATATTTATGATGTTAACAACAGTATGTGCTATCAAACTGTATATCCATCTTTCTCACTAAAGTATGAGACCGTAGAAATCAGGAACAATATCTTGTTTTTCAAACTGGTCTTCCCCACAGAATGTCAAACACAGTACCTTGCTTATAGAATTTATTTAAAAAGGCATGCCTAATTTAACTGAACAGACAATATAGAATAAAGAAGCTTGATGTGAATACTCGGTATCTACATCAGTACAACCTCGGGTAGCCTTATGGTTTTTAAAGGGTTTTACTATAGATTTTTTTTAAAAGCCCATAGTCCTTCATTTCTCCTTATTCCCATGCCATTTGTGATGTACTTTAATGTGATCAATAACCAGATATGCAGATGACACCACGCTTATGGCAGAAAGTGAAGAAGAACTAAAGAGCCTCTTGATGAAAGTGAAAGAGGAGAGTGAAAAAGTTGGCTTAAAGCTCAACATTCAGAAAACTAAGATCATGGCTTCTGGTCCCATCACTTCATGGCAAATAGATGGGGAAACAATGGAAACAGTGACAGATTTTATTTTGGGGGGCTCCAAACTCACTGCAGATGGTGACTGCAGCCGTGAAATTAAAAGATACTTGCTCCTTGGAAAAAAAAGCTATGACCAACCTAGACAACATATTAAAAAGCAGAGACACTGTTTTGTCAACAAAAGTCCATCTAGTCAAGCTATGGTTTTTCCAGTAGTCATGTATGGATGTGAGATTTGGACCATAAAGAAAGCTGAGTGCTGAAGAATTGATGCTTTTAAATTGTGGTGTTCGAGAAGACTCTTGAGAGTCCCTTGGACTGCAAGGATATCCAATCCAGTCCATCCTAAAGGAAATCAGTCCTGAATATTCATAGGAAGGACTGATGCTGAAGCTGAAACTCCAATACTTTGGCCACCTGATGCGAAGAAATGACTCCTTAGAAAAGACCCTAATTCTGGGAAAGATTGAAGACATCAGGAGAAGGGGACGATAGAGGATGAGATGGTTGTATGGCATCACTGACTCGATGGACATAAGTTTGAGCAAGCTCTTGGTGTTGATGATGGACAGGGAGGCCTGGCGTGCTGCAGTCCATGGGGTTGCAAAGAGTCTGACACTACTGAGTGACTGAACTGAACTGATAATGTGATGCTGCAGTTCCTTTCATCAAGAAAGGGAGTTTATTTCCCCTCTGCTTGATTCTGGGCTAGCTGTGTATTATAATTGCTTTTACAACAGAATTTAGTGGAAATGATGTGCTGGTTCTGAACTGGCCCTCCCAAGGCCTTGCCTGTTCTGCTTGCTTTTTTGGAACCCTGGAAGAACCAAGAGGACAAGCCTGGCTTAGGCTGCCGTAGGACTGGAGACATGTGTCCTAGTCATCCTGCTGCACCTGCCAGCAGCCAACCAACTTCAGAAGTATTGCTGCCTGGCTGACCTGCAGCTGACCTGGAATATCTGAGAGGGCTAGGATGAAATAGAGCTCATCAGCTGAATCCACCAGAATTACAAACTAAGTAAATGGCTGCTACTTAAAACCGCTAAATTTGGAGTGAGCTGTTACACACTAGTGAGATAACTGATACAAGTTCTAAGTGTCGATATCCACTGATGTCAAAAGTAAACAAGAAAATACAGCTGAGTCCTCAGAGGCCCAAACTGCAGACTGGACCTTACCCTGGCTCTTTCTCAGCTCTGGTGTGGGGTGTCAGACAAATTACTCACTTTGGCTTCTGCTGCTGCTCTCCGGGTTTGCTCAAACTTGAGAGTTTTAATCTCATGTTAATAAATATGTGTCTGTTCAGGCAATTTGTTTGGGTATAATTATGCCAGTCTCCTAGGAAATTACTGCCACCTAAGTTATTACAGATTCACCTTGGAGACACTGCATCTGGCTGCTTCTTGTTCAGTCAAGTGCTCCCTTGCCAGAGACCAACACATAATGCTCTAAAGCTTTCTGTTTAAAATTCTCTGTCTTTTTGGCATGACTCTTGCCAGCAACACCCAGCATAAACACAGCTCTGGAGAATCAAAAGATGCTGATATTTCCAGAGGCACATTGCAGTAAGAGGCTCTCAAACTTAAAAAGATAATACTTGCTTGAATTCCAGTTTCTATTGTTCTTTTCTTCTTGTTGCCTTGAGAAAATGAGGTTATGTTTGTTTCTGTGGACTGGTTTGCATCATAGAAGGACTGACAGAATGTTCAATGTCCAGAAATTAGACATCTTGAATCCCCAGGGATTTTGTGGAATTCCTTCACTGGAAACTCTATTTCTACTGGGGCTTTTGAAGAGTAGTAATCTGTGACCATGATAAAGTGGATAACTCACAAACAAAGACCTTTGTGCCTTCAAGTGGTGGCATACCAAGGCCAGAGTACTGGTAGATAGCCACTCTAGATGCAAGCAATAAAAGGGAATATTTCAGGTACAGAATTTAAAAACAATAATAAAGTGAATGAAAAGTCAGTGTATTTCTGCTACTATCACAAGCTAGCACTTCTAAACAAAGTGAGTGGTAAGATACTGGTTTCCAGTGGGAGTCCACCGATCCAATGATGCACCCCACCTCCCAGTGTGTGTTCTTCTCTTCAAAGGAGCCCTTAAAGGAGGCTGCAGACCTAACCTCATGATTTGGCAAAATTAGACCATTTCAGGAACCTCCCTACATGAGCTGTCTTTAGTCATTCCTCTCAATTAACAGCCTCAATAGGAAGAAATATGTATTCTTTGAAGTTGGAAACAACTGAAGCCAGACTATTCTTTGCTACCCCAGCATGTAGCCAGCAGGCATTATGATGGTTCTTGGCTCTTTCAAGAGTAGAGAAGCAAAGATGGTGAAATTAACCACCCAAAGTTCCACATCCCAAACCCAAAACTATATGTGTAATGACACAAGGAATGCCAGCAGAAAGCCAGAAAATTCAAAAAGACAAGAGGAATTAAATAAGTAAACTGGATGTGAAAAGGTGCTTCCCTGGTAGCTCAGATGGTAAAGAATCCACCTGCAGTATGGGAGACCTGGGTTTGATCCTTGGGTTGGGAAGATTCCCTGGAGGAAGGCATGGCACCCCATTCCAGTATTCTTGCCTGGAGAATCCCCACAGACAGAGGAGCCTGGAGGGCTACAGTCTGTGGGGTCGCAAAGAGTCAGACACAACTGAGCAACTAAGAACACACAAGATATGAAAAAATACACAAGATTAGAAATTAATAATCCATCTGATGTTATTAACAGTAAAATGATGCAATAGAACTAAAATACAAAGACTAGGGGGAAAACTTGAACAGAGTATCACAGGTCTGTAGACAATACCAAATAGTCTAACATATGTATAATTCAAGCTCTTGAAGGAGAGAGAGCATAGATTAGTGGAAATAAATGAAGACAGACAGGCTAAAAACTTTCAAAAATTTTGGAATAATTTCAAGCCATAGATTAAAGAAGCTCATTGAAACTTAAGCAGGATAAATGAAAAGAAAGTCAGAACAATGTACACCATAGTCACACTTCTAAAACCAAAGACAAGGAAAAATTATTAAAAGCAGACAGTAAAAAAAAAAAAGATTATATACAAAGGAAAACTTGTATTAAAACAAATAACTAACTTGTCATCAAAAACAATGGAGGCCAGAAGTAAAGGAAAAAACATCTGTAAGAGGTTGAAAGAAAAATATCCTGTCAATCTAGAATTTTATACTTAAATAAAGAAGGCAAAATAATGACATTCTAAACAGGAAAAAAATGATATAACTTTCAATCTGATTTCAAAAGTTCTGTACTATTAGAATTAGTAGGAGAATTTTTTTCAGGCTGAAGGAAAATGATAATGGGTGGAAATACAGATGAGCAACAAGCATGATTAAATTTGAGCAAAATCTGTATATTAAATAAAAACATCATATCTCTTTTTTTCAGTTTGGCATTGCACTGCAGCTGTATAAGACTGACAATTGAGAAATAGGAGTGTATTATTTTTATTGGTTTTGGTTTTTCCAGTAGTCATATATGGATGTGAGATTTGGACTATAAAGAAAGCTGAGAACTGAAGAATTGATGCTTTTAAATTGTGGCACTGGAGAAGACTCTTGAGAGTCCCTTGGGCTGCAAGGAGATCCAGCCAGTCAATCCCAAAGGAAATCAGTCCTGAATATTCACTAGAAGGACTGAGGCTGAAACTGAAGCTCCAATACTTTGGCCACCTGATGCAAAGAGCTAACTAACTGGAAAAGACCCTGATGCTGGGAAAGATTGAAGGTGGGAGGAGAAGGGGATGACAGAGGATGAGATGGCTGATAAAATTTCAAAGTTAAAAATCAGATTAACAGAAAGAATAAAGTTGGCACCTGATTTCACAACTTACTACAAAACTACTTTCAAAACTTAAAACTACAGTAATCTAACTCTGGCATGGATGTCTCATAGACAGATTATGTCTATAAATGATATAGATCAATCAATCAATAAATAAAACAAAATATAGTCCAGAAAGAGGCACCCACATAAATGTTAGAGTAATTTATGTTCAAGGTATCAAGGTAATTAAACAAGAAAAGGATCATCTTTTCAATAAGTGATATCAGAGCAATTGGACAGGTATATAAAAAAAATTAGCTAAATCCTTTATCTCACATCATACATAAAAGTCCATTTGAAATGGGTCATAAACCTAAACTTAAAAACAAAATCTATGAAACCTTTAGAATGAAACATAGGAGAATTTTGCAAACTCAGTAAAAGGAAAAATTATTATATAGGATACCAAAAGTATAAATCTCAAAAGAAAATAATTGACAAACTGGATTTTACAAAAATAAAAACTATTGCTTTTTTAAAGGTAAGGAAAATTTAAAAGCAAGCCCCAGACAGACTAAAACATTATATGTAAAAATATTAGGTGTATCCAGAAAATTATTTCCATCATATATATATATATGTATATATAAACATTGCTATAAATCAGCAATAAAATATAAACAATGTGATAAAAATTTAGGTAAAATACTTGAACAAACATTTCTTAAATGAAAGATGGAAAAATGTCCAATAAACACAAGAAGCAGTATTAAACAACATTAACATCAAGGAAATGCAAATTTTAAAAATCACTGCACAAACACTGTAATGGCTAAAACAAAAATTTGTTAAACACTGAAAATAACAAATATTGGTGACATTTTGGAGCAACTGGAGATCCCCTACTAGTGAGAATATAAAATCATCCACCATCTTTAAAGAACTGTTTGACCTCCATCTGCAAAAGTTAAGCATACGTGGACCCTATGACGCAGTAATTGTATCTCCAGGTTTTTACCTAGAAGAAATAAAATACATGTCCATAGAAGACCTATAATAGCCTTATTCATAAATAGTCAAAAACTACAAACAGGTCAAAAATTCCTCAATAAGAATACTGATAAATTCTGGTATATGCCTACAATGGAATAGCAACAAAAAGTACAAACTAATACATCAACATGGATGAATTTCAAAAACATTAGTTAAGAGAGAGAAGTCAATCACAAAAGGTATATGCCTTATATGCTGATGAGATCAAAGAACAGGCAACACTAAAATGATGGAAATCAGGACACTGGGAGCTTCTGGATTAGAAAGGAGAAAAAGAGAGTTTTCCGAGGTAAAGATGATACTCTGTATCTTATTTTGGCTACTGGTTACATGGGTATCTACTTTTGCTTTATTGACTATGCCAAAGCCTTTGACTGTGTGGATCACAATAAACTGTGGAAAATTCTTAAAGAGATGGGAATACCAGACCACCTGACCTGCCTCTTGAGGAATCTGTATGCAGGTCAAGAAGCAAGTTAGAACTGGACATGGAAAAACAGACTGGTTCCAAATCAGGAATGGAATATGTCAAGGCTCTATATTGTCACCCTGCTTATTTAACTTATATGCAGAGTACATCATGAGAAATGCTGGACTGGAGGAAGCACAAGCTGAAATCAAGAATGCCAATACAAATATCAATAATCTCAGATATTCAGATGACACCACCCTTATGGCAGAAAGTGAAGAAGAACTAAAGAGCTTCTTGATGAAAGTGAAAGAGGAGAGTGAAAAAGTTGGCTTAAAACTCAACACTCAGAAGACAAAGATCATGGCATCTGGTCCCATCGCTTCATGGCACACAGATGGGGAAACAGTGACAGACTTTATCTTTTTGGGCTCCAAAATCACTGCAGATGGTGACTGCAGCCATCAAATTAAAAGATACTTGCTCTTGGAAGAAAAGTTATGACCAACCTGGACAGCACATTAAAAAGCAGAGACATTACTTTGCCAACAAATGTCTATCCAGTCAAGGCTATGGTTTTTCCAGTAGTCATGTATGGATGTGAGAGTTGGACTATAAAGAAAGCTGAGTGCTGAAGAATTGATGCTTTTGAAGTGTGGTGTTGGAGAAGACTCTTGAGAGTCCCTTGGACAGCAAGGAGATCCAACCAGTCCATTGTAAAAGAAATCAGTCCTGAATATTCACAGGAAGGACTGATGCTGAAGCTGAAACTCCAATATTTTGGACACCTGATGTGAAGCACTGACTCATCTGAAAAGACCCTGATGCTGGAAAAATTAAAGGCAGGAGGAGAAGGGGATGACAGAGGATGAGATGATTGGACGACATCACTGACTCAATGGACATGAGTCTGAGTAAACAAAGGGAGTTGGCGATGGATAGGGAAGCCTGGTATGCTGCAGTCCATGGGGTTGCAAAGAGTTGGACACAACTGAGCGACTGAACTGAACTCAACTGAACTACATGGGTATATATGAATGCCAAAATAATTCAGAGAGATAAGAAAACCTTCCTCAGCAATCAATGTAAAGAAATAGAGGAAAACAACAGATTGGGAAAGACTAGAGATCTCTTCAAGAAAATTAGAGATACCAAGGGAATATTTCATGCAACGATGGGCTCTATAAAGGACAGAAATGGTATGGACCTAACAGAAGCAGAAGAGATTAAGAAGAGGTGGCAAGAGTACACAGAAGAACTGTACAAAAAAGATCTTCATGTCCCAGATAATCATGATGGTGTGATCACTCACCTAGAGCCAGACATCCTGGAATGTGAAGTCAAGTGAGCCTTAGAAAGCATCACTATGAACAAAGCTAGTGGAGGTGATGGAATTCCAGTTGAGCTATTTCAAATCCTGAAAGATGATGCTGTGAAAGTGCTGCACTCAATATGCCAGCAAATCTGGAAAATGCAGCAGTGGCCACAGGACTGAAAAAGGTCAGTTTTCATCCCAATCCCAAAGAAAGGCAATGCGAAAGAATGCTCAAACTACTGCACAATTGCACTCATCTCACATGCTAGTAAAGTAATGCTCAAAATTCTCCAAGCCAGGCTTTAACAATACATGAACCGTGAACTTCCAGATGTTCAAGCTGGTTTTAGAAAAGGCAGAGGAACCAGAGATCAAATTGCCAACATCCGCTAGATCATCAAAAAAGCAAGAGAGTTCCAGAAAAACATCTATTTCTGCTCTATTGACTATGCCAAAGCCTTTGACTGTGTGGATCACAATAAACTGTGGGAAATTCTGAAAGAGATGGGAATACCAGATCATCTGACCTGTCTCTTGAGAAACCTGTATGCAGGTCAGGAAACAACAGTTAGAACTGGACATGGAACAAGAGACTGGTTCCAAATAGCAAAAGGAGTACGTCAAGGCTGTATATTGTCACCCTGCTTATTTAACTTATATGCAGACTACATCATGAGAAACGCTGGGCTGGAAGAAACACAAGCTGGAATCAAGATTGCTGGGAGAAATATCAATAACCTCAGATATGTGGATGACACCACCCTTATGGCAGAAAGTGAAGAAGAACTAAAGAGCCTCTTGATGAAAGTGAAAGAGGAGAGTGAAAAAGTTGGCTTAAAGCTCAACGTTCAGAAATCTAAGATCATGGCATCTGGTCCCATCACTTCATGGGAAATAGATGGGGAAACAGTGGAAACAGTGTCAGACTTTATTTTTGGGGGCTCCAAAATCACTGCAGATGGTGATTGCAGCCATGAAATTAAAAGACGCTTACTCCTTGGAAGGAAGGTTATGGCCAACCTAGATAGCATATTTAAAAGCAGAGACATTACTTTGCCAACAAAAGTCTGTCTAGTCAAGGCTATGGTTTTTCCAGTGGTCATGTATGGATGTGAGAGTTGGGCGGTGAAGAAAGCTTAGTGCCGCAGAATTGACGCTTTTGAACTGTGGTGTTGGAGAAGACTCTTAAGAGTCCTTGGACTGCAAAGGGATCCAATCAATCCATCCTAAAGGAGATCAGTCCTGGGTGTTCATTGGAAGGACTGATGTTGAAGCTGAAACTCCAATACTTTGGCACCTCATGTGAAGAGTTGATTCGTTGGAAAAGACCCTAATGCTGGGAAGGATTGGGGGCAGAAGGAGAAGGGAACGACAGAGGATGAGATGGTTGGATGGCATCACTGACTCGATGGACATGGGTTTGGGTAAACTCCGGTAGTTGGTGATGGACAGGGAGGCCTGGCCTGCTGCAATTCATGGGGACACAAAGAGTTGGACACGACTGAGCGACTGAACTGAACTGATTTTATTTTATGCAAATCATACCTCCAAAACTGAAAGAGAGAGAGAAAAGTAGGAGGAAGTAGAGGGAAGGCAGAGAGTGATGAAAGGAGAGATGGGGAGATGAAGGGAAGGAGGAAGAGCTGAATGGAGGGAAGAAGAAAGGATGGCAGAACAGTGAAAACAAATATGCTAATACTTGAACACAATTGTGCCAAATCAGTTAAGAATAGACTTTTCAAAATTCACATATTTTGAAAAGTATTGGATTTTATCAAGGAACAAACATTGTTACACATTTTTCTGGTTAACTCACCACTACATTTCCAAGAAAATTAGCAAACCAACTTTCACGTGTGGATAGAGCACAATCCATGGAAACTGTATTTTTAAAATATATATTGAGGTCTTAAAAATCAGATTGCTGGCTGAATTCTATGCCAAAATGATTGATTATTTCAAGGTCTGTGTTTCTACACAGCAAGGCCTGTGCCCTCTGTCTCAGGTACCCAGCAGACAACAGAGCTTCTCCCTAACCCCAGCAGGATGTAGAAAGTTTCCTCAAGAACGTGAATTCAAACGTCCTGTTAAGAAATTTCTGGAAACATCCTAGTCTACAAATTAAAATTTCAGCTTCAGCAGGCTCTCCTCTCTCATCCTTTCATCCCTTAAGAAAGAAACTCAACAGTGAGGACCCTGTGCTCTTGGAGAGGTTGTTTTTGAAAGTAAATACCAGATTTAATTACTTGGAGGTCATTTATGTTAGTCTCATCATTCATCCTTTGGCAGATAATATAGGAAATTAGGAGATTTGCTTGAAAAGAACACGTGGATTAGTATATGAAAGCAAGGTGAAGGTGCTCTTCATACTAACAGAAGTAGCCACTTATTTCTCTATGGCGTTTTTTTAATTTAAATTTCCAGGAAATGACCACTATCATTTAATCTGATAATTAGATCTGGAGATCCAAGCCCTTCAGTTATTTTTCTCTAAATTTGTTTATTCCTCTTTCAATTTCCCAGGAAGATGGAACAGAAAACTTTTTTTTGGTAATGGTCAAGTTAATATGACATTGCACTGATTTATTTATTTTTGGTCTTTTTGGAGAGACAGTGTCAATTAAGAGTCTTTTCCCTCCTTACTTCTTCCCTGGGATGACAGCCAAATTCCAGAAGATTTCTCCAGTGCTTCTTCAGTGCCCAGAAATCATCAGGGAGATGAACTCTCACCCGAGCCTACCCCATGAACTTGATTGGTGTTCCCTGAGATACAATTTGTCCCATCAGTCTTTGGCTACAGACTGTATCTAGTCTTCAGAGAAGGCATGCCCTCAAATATGCTTTCTGAGCCAGACTCTGCCTGCCTTTGCACTCACTGTCCACACTACCAGACTGTGGCTTTGTCCCTCTCCCAGTTGCTAAACCCCTAGGCCACCAGATCTCTCCCTCAGCTAACTTCTGCCCCTGCTCAGAAGTGAACATAACTGGTTTGGCTGTGTTGCTTTTCTCTTTCCTTTTTCTTTGAGGATCTTCTTCACTGTGTAAACCATGTACCTTGATGATGGTAAAGTGATATAGTGTAAAAATAGGATAGAGATTTAAAGTTGGGCTCTCAGAGATACAGTCACTGTGATTACAGGATTTAGTAAGTGAATATTATTGGCTGAAACCGGAAGCACCAAATGTGTAACCTTTCAAACTATTTATTCAGACATGTGTTAACTGGATGTGTACAATGTGACAGGCACTATTCTAGTAGCTGGGGCCACACGGCACATTGATAAGACAGACATAATCTCTGCCCTCTGGGAATTCGCCAGTTGGAAGGGGAGCCAAAGAGTGAACAGGCGATTTCAAGTTTTGCCTTGATTTGGCAAAGAGCACATGATACAGACCTAACTCTTGGGGGAAAGGGGAACACTCAGTATTGTTCTCTCCTCCTGGCTTTTTATTAATTAATCACAAAATATTTTTATACTCCATACAATGTGTTCAGAATTTCACTAGGCATTGAGATTCTTAGATTTGAAACTCAGAAGGCCAAACTTAGGCCGTAGAAACTGCTAAGTCACCTCAGTGGTGTCCAACTCTGTGTGACCCCATAGATGGCAGCCCACCAGGCTCTGCCATCCCTGGGATTCTCCAGGCAAGAACACTGGAGTGGGTTGCCATTTCCTTCTCCAATGCATGAAAGTGAAAAGTGAAAGCGAAGTCGCTCAGTCATGTCTGACTCTTCACGACCCCATGGACTGCAGCCTACCAGGCTCCTCCATCTATGGGATTTTCCAGGCAAGAGTACTGGAGTGGGGTGCCATTGCCTTCTCCAGGCCGTAGAAATGGTGATCCTAATTACAATATAAGTACCAACAGACTTTAATTCAGACATTTGCTAATTGTTATCCCTGCTGCTCAAAAACAAATATAAATGTGCTTTTCTCTCTGCTCAATTGCCCTCAGTTCCGCCTTTCCACTGAGATTTCTCAGCAGCATCTACCTATGACACTCACTCAATAAAGAGTTGACAGCAGTGAGAAGTTAGACTAAACTTCTAATCAGTTCGTAGCCAGGCACAGTCAGCCTTCTGGTTCAGACTTAACCAGTGCCCAGACAAGAGTGCGCTGCAGATCAAAATGCAGCAATTCCAAAGGCACAGTGACCCCCCACCCCTTTGAGATGGGTGTCTGCTTCCTTGGCATAGGGTCAAGGTCATTTTCCCAGAGTAAGACCAAGGCAACTCCTTTTCGGTGCTCACACTCTTCACAGCTGCTTGACATCCCATGGTGCCTGCTCCAGAGGTCAGGCTGCAACTTTCGATTCACACCATTTGATTAAAAAAACCAGAGATGTGTTGCCCTTGGAAATAGGCTGCAGTAAAAATAGATCAAAATAGTCAGTGTCTCCAGGAAAGCTTGGGTTATTGTCTCTTTATCCAATTTCTTTAAATTTGTGAAGGCAGGAAGAGCTCTGGGTCTCAGAAGAAATTGTACAGCTAAGAGTAAATTTAATAATATAAACTTTTCTTCTGCACAATCATAGTGACTCACAAAAATCTGAACGCACTAAACATTTAGGGTTGTGACATCCTGGGGAAAAGCAAGAAGTTGGATCTCATATTTATCTTTCCATAATTAGACTTTGCTCTAGCTGTCACAAGGAACAGCACAGTGCTCTGAGATACCACCAGCATTCAAATTGGGAGTTATGCTAAAGATGAAGGCAGATTCCACTTTCAAGCAAGCGGATCAGTTTGGAGCAATATCCCCAAAGAAGGCACGTCATTCAGAGTGTTGTTTAAACTCAATGGTTTCTTTGGAGTTACTTCCACCTCTCAGGCAAACCCATCAACTTGAAAGAGACACGGGCTGCACATTAAATATCTCCAAAGACCTTTTTGGAAAGAGAGATTAATGTGAGTGGTCATTAAAAGCTGTGTCAGGGCCTGGTAAACACGGGCTCCGTGCAGAGTTTACAGAGCAATCCATCAATCAGCAACTATCCTGGAGGGCCCGTTCCAAAGGCAGTGGGAGCCACAGAAGGTCCTTGACCAGATGACAGGCATATGGAAAAGGCTGTCTGTCTTACGGAGATGATGAGTTGGCAACGAGGGAAGCTGGAGGGGAAAGCCAGTTGGAGGACAGTGTGATGGGTAGGAGCGTTCTGAGGCTAATCCAGGCAGGTGACAGTGGATGTGGACTGTATGACTATCAGAGGCTTTGAAAAGCAGAAAGAACAACCCGATTAGTGTTCAATAAAATACAGGGACCTGAAAAGGTGAAGGTAGGTCTGGAATCCAGACCACCATGTCCTGGAAATAAAGGAGCCAGTGCAAGGACCAGTGGTAGAAACGTTAGAACTAGGCAAGGAGCTCCCAGGCAAGGAGCGGCGGAGAGAAGATGCAGACATTTAGGCAATGTCAGAGCAACCTGAAGAATGAGGAGTCTACAGGGGACTTTGAGAATGAGCTACAGCTGCCTCATTCTCAGAGGTACAGAGACCACACTGTGACTGCTCCACCCCACTCCTGCATTCCACACCCCTCGCCGACCACTAAACTGCTCTCCCCTTAGTAACCCCAGGTCTCAAGGCAGCTTCCGCAAGCCTTCTAATTTTTGGCTGCAGGCTCCTGCGTTGAATCTAAGGCAGGGCAGAGGAAGTCAGCTGTGCACAGAGCCATTCCTATCTGCATATCCCAGGCACTCCCAAGGGAGGACAAACACAAAGTGTTTTGGGAATGTAAACATGTTAACGGGACAGTCATCTATCAAGGCCACAAGAAGTACTGTGGATCCATGAAGGCGCAATTAGCAGCTGAGATGACTGCCCCAGCGGTGTAGCACAGAGACACAGGGACATAGGGACACACAGGAAATAAATCAGGGAGGCAAAGAGCAAACTTTAACCTTTCACTGTGGAGCTCTTTTCCTACAGAGTTAGGCAGAGCAGAATCAAAAGTGCACTTCATTTAATTTGGGGTTGCTGCTAGGATCCATCTTATGCTCTGAGCTGTATAACATTATCTGTCATTATGCTTATTCTTTCCATGTCAAGTCATTGCTGTTGCTTAATCTAACAAATGTTTATCAAGTGCTCTGTTACATAGGACTCTGCTGGGTGCTCAGTGGGGCCCGGTAAGGGTGGAGGATGGATGAAGGGAAGCGGGGAGGGCGGAGTAAAGGAGGAGGCAGGGTGCTAAGGAGGGAAGGTTGGTTCAAGGTTCCTGGCTGAGTTCTTAATGTCAGGATTTGAAAGAGTTCAATTCTCAAAGTTCATCACGGCAATCAAATGGACAATCGAGAAACAGGTGATGATTGGAGATGGGAGAACAAGCTAGATGAAGTTCCACTGGAATATAGTGCAGAATCAAGAAGACAGAATCAAGCAGACCCTCAGAGATGAGAGAGTGGGGATCACAGGTAACAAAGCCCTCTCATGCAGGAAAGGGGAATGAACCAGGGCAGACAATAACCCTGGGCCTTCCCGTCAGCTCATAAAGGACTTCAACAAAGCCTCCAGGGCCTCGGTCTCCCAAATGTCCAAGAAGTGGAGGTGAGCTGCACACTTCCTGTCACTCCAGGCTAGCCCTGTCTTTTATCACTCTGTTTTGCAAGAAAGCAGAGCTCCGTTCTTCCTGACACCATTCCTACTGACATTCATTCTCGGCTCCCAAAGGATACTTTTCATTTCATCTTTGCCATAAAGGTTTTTTTTTTTTTCTGATAAACACGAAAATGTGATGACTCTCCATCTACTCCAAGTCCTACCTGATCTTGTCCATAAGTGAAATCATAAATTAAATCCACCCTAGAACTCACCTCCACTGCCCTTCAAAAAGAGATTCATTGCTAGAGCGAGTGGGCTACAAGCATTCATCACTTCACAATGCAAACTTTCTCGGTGGTCCCTGGGGAAGGGGAAGCAGAGGAAGCACGGCAAGGGCTGATTCCTCAGGTGAAAGCCAGAGCATCTTAAGTCAGATATGACCTCCCCTGGCAATATGTCCTTTCTGAATTGGTTTGCACACATTAGGAGAGAGCACGTCTTCCTTATTTTACTTCATCATGAGCCTGACAACAGAAACCTGAGAACCAAAACAATACAACTGAGTGATCAAGAGCCCTCTATCAGTCTCTCGAGGTCCTTTGGTGGGGCTCAATCTTTCTCTAGTCCAGGGCCCCCCATCCTCCAGGATCTAATGTCTAATGATTTGAAGTGGAGCTGATACAATAATAATTGAAATACAGTGCACAGTAAAAGTGATGTGTTTGAATCATCCCGAAACCACCCCTCTACCCCAGTCCATGGAAAAACTGTCTTCCAGGAAACCAGTCCTTGGTGCCAAAAAGGTTGGGAACTGCTGCTCTCGGCTACCTTTAGGTACTTCTACCACTTAACCTCATCAGTCAAATGCAGTTACTTCTCTGTGAAATATTCCAAGGACAAAGACCATGTCCAAATCGCCTCTGTACAGCCAGGGCCTAGCACAGTATGTGGCACTGAGTAGGTACCCAATAAATACATGCATAGGCACCCAGTGAACAAGCAAATGAATAAACACAGCAAGAGGGTAATGTCCTAGTTTAATAGGTCACCAATGGCTACTTTAGAAATCCAACATGTGCTATTGGATTGTTCTCTGCCAAAGAGCTCATCTGTGTGCTTCACGATTATTTCTAAATGGTGTATGTGTGATAGTGAGCCTCGCAGCATGCCAGATTGTGGACCGTCAACTCAGTTAATTCACACAACAACCCTGTAGATAGACACTATCAATGTCTTCATTTTAGAGAGGAGGTAACAGACACTAGGGGAGGACTATAAACTGCTCACCGTTATTTCCTGAGCCTGATTTTGAAAATCCAGAGCCATCCAACTCCAGGTCTTGTGTTCTACACCACTATGATATACACCTCTCCAGAGGCAGTTTACAGAACAGGTCAATGTCCCAGAATGTGCTACCTCACAGAGGACTTTATGTGGATGAATCAGAGTCATCAATCAAAAGGTCACCAAGCCAGCATATTGTCCAAAGTCTTCCAATGACTTGCTAGGTGACCAGGATAAAATGCTTATTTTTTGAATCTCAGGCTCTTTGTTGGCAAATAACGGGTATTAAACTCTGAAATCTCTTCCCAGAATATATTATGACTCTAATAGGCTATGTGTTTTAACACAATTTTTTCCCTGCTATCAGCTTTTTCTCACCGTCCACATTTCCTGTCACCATTCCCTGCAAATGCAGACATGCTTTTCAGTTTCAAGAAAGAAGACAACAGTAAAAACTTTGCACCAAGTGGAGTATGAAAATGAACAGCAGAGGATTGTTAACTGAGTTTGACGTTGGAGGTGACATTGCTAATTTTCTACTGCCTCTTCTGTCTTTATGAAATGCACAGAATGACAGAATATCTGTCAAGGAGTGGCAGAATTCCCTGTCTTACCACAGATCTGTGCAAATTTAAAAGCTATGCAGAAGGTCAGTGAAAAAGAGGAAAAAGGAAGGGTAATGTATACTAGGTAATAAATGGAGCCAAAAAAGAAGTTTCAGTGAGTTTCTATGGCATAAAAGAAAGAAATCAGAAATATGAAATAAATATTCATTTAGAAAACAAGATGCCACCTGACCCTCTGGCTCATAGGATTTTGGAAAATAATAGTAAATCAGTGAATAACACTGGGATTTACTTATGCAATTCAGTTGATTGGCTACTATCACCAGTCTTTTCCTAGGTGCTGGGTGATTCTAGAAAGGATGTAGGAGAAGCATCAGCTGTATCCTGCCCTTTGGAAGCTCACAATCTCATTGGTTATAATATATTCTGGGAAGAGATTTCAGAGTTTAATACCTGTTATTTGCCAACAAAGAGCCTGAGATTCAAAAAATAAAACTGCATGAAGACATGAAATAAACAAAAATTTCATAAAGTACACAATGCAGTATTCCTGGACCCAGCACTGGACCCAACAAAAAGTAAGTATTCAAACAAGTGTTGAATGGCATTGACTTCAAATGGAAACTAGTGCAGTACCAGTCACCAGTGGGGAAGATTAGAGGATAAACTGGTCCTGAAGGATTTTGCAGAGATGATCAAGTCACCTGGGACTTTCAAGTGTGGTTAGGATTACAGATCAGATGATCTTTAACATATTTAGACAAATATCTCTTAGGATTTATGGCTTTTTTTAAAACCATAGTCAATAAAGTTTAGAAATGTCCACTTCTCACTTGACATCCAAATTGTACCTAACTTAGGACAGTTCAAGTGCAAAATACTGAGAGTATCATTCATCTATGAGAGTTGGGTGGCAAGATGCACAGGCAGATTTCCAAGTCATCTTTTAGTTAGAAAGCTTTTAATACAGATTCTTTGTAGATGCTCACTAAATAGTTGCTCCTGAATGAAGGAATGGGTGAATTATTCCTTTCAAAACAGCATACTACAGAGAGTTATACAGCAGCTGATAGACAAGGCGGGAGCCAGTATATATAGCTTCTTGGGATAACCCCTCCCACCTGTGACCTTCCACTGTAGCACAGGTCCAGCCAGAACTCCCTGTTCAGCAGTGACTCCCACCCCTTCTAAGTGATAGAGCCCCTTCTATGAAATACTCAGATCAACCCTCAACAGCAAGTCTGATTTTTTGAAATTTTCAGCAGGGTGAGATCATTAAGCCATTGACATTAACTGGGGAGTGGCCTCCTAAACATTCCCTTTATTCTATCTGCATCAGTTACTGTATTTGTGAAATGGGAATAACAGAGCTGTTGGAAGAAACAGTTATTAAAAGTGATTATGAAGAACTTTGCAATATAAAGTGCTTGTTAAAATTGAGAAGTATTCGATGTACCCTTCACAATTCCCCCCAGACTATGAAAACCCCATTTGTAGAAATATCATAAGCTTGCCTAGAGAGCAAGTATTTTGAAGCTTATGCTTCACCATTTAAATCTGACATCTTGCAAAGAAGCTCATTATTTCAGAAATATGAGCATTTTAAAGATGCTGCTGCAGTTCTCAATCACAAGTTTTCATTGCTTTTATTTAAAATAAGCCACCTTGAAATCTGTCTCCAAATCCACATCTTTGCATACAGGTCTTAACCAGCATTTATGTGTGTGCACGTGTGTATACATTTGAAATATGATGTCTAAGAGATGTCTCCTTTAATTATCCCTGTTAGAATGGTCCCTCTCTTTTAGAATTCCCATTTGGTTGAACAATAAGTGGGAGAATTCGTTTTCTCTTGTACACCTCATTGAAATGAGCTTTAGTGAGAAGTTAACTTAGCTAATTTGTTTGCTTTGCATAATTATTATAATCACCTACTAAGTACTACCAGTGAATAAGCACTAATATCCTACAAGAACATCACATGCACTTTTCATAAATTATTTTAGTCCAAGGAAAGTATTTTTGCTTTTTTCTCTATCACAGAGAAACAAAGAGATTGAGAGAAAGAGAAGTTCAGTTAAATCCCTGAGTATAAATAAACTCAAATTTCCCTGTGAGAATGTGATAGGGAGTAGAAGGGTTAGAGATGGCAACCCAAAGGAAACTGTAATTCAAAAAGATACATGCAGTCCAATGTTCATGCAGCTCTATTTGGAAGTAATGTAAGTGCCTATCAACAGATGAATGGGTAAAGATGTGGTGTGTACGTGTGTGTGTCTACACACACACAATGGAATATTACTCAGGCCTAAATTATGAAATAATGCCATTGTAGAACAGGGATAGACCTAGAGATTATCATACTAACTAAGCCAGACAGAGAAAGACAAATATCATATTATATTGCTTATATATGGAATATAAAACAAAGCTATGAATTTATTTATAAAATAGAGATTCATAGATATAGAAAACAAATTTACAGTTACTGAAGAGGAAAAGGAGGGAGGGATAAATTAGGAGAATGTGATTAACAGATACCCACTACTCTATATAAAATAGATAAACAACAAAGACCTACTATATAGCATGGGGAACTATACTGAATATTTTATAATAATCTGTAAGTGAATAATATATTCAGTTATATCTATATGCAACTTAATTACTGAGCTGTATATTTGAAACTACCAAGATACTGTAAATCAACTATACTTCAATTTAAAGAATGAATGAATGAATAAATAAATAAAAAGAGACTGAATATGGTAGAGAAGGCAGTGCTATCTAACAGTTAACAGTTCAGGCTCTGGAATCAAATTTCCTGGATATGCTGCTGCTGCTGCTGCTAAGTCGCTTCAGTTGTGTCCGACTCTGTGCGACCCCATAGACGGCAGCCCACTAGGCTCCGCCATCCCTGGGATTCTCCAGGCAAGAATACTGGAGTGGGTTGCCATTTCCTTCTCCAATGCATGAAAGTGAAAAGTGAAAGTGAAGTCGCTCAGTCATGTCCAACTCTTCGCGACCCCATGGACTGCAGCCTACGAGGCTCCTCCATCCATGGGATTCTCCAGGCAAGAGTACTGGAGTGGGGTGCCATTGCCTTCTGCTCCTGGATATGATACTTGGTTTTAAAACTTTTCAAGGAGGTTTAGGAATGTTACTTACTTTCCCTGATTCCCAGTTTAGTTCACACTCCAAATTTACACAGTGAGTATCAAAAGTGGTAATAGGTATGGAGTACCTATAAAAGTATTTCTTGACTCAAAAATGGTTAGCCACTATGAATGGCACATATTTGGAAGGACTCCTGGAAGCAGGCACAAAGACCCCTTCTCAGCAGGGAGCTACAAAAAGAGCATTAAGCCATGCCCAGCCACCTGTGCCAAACTCTGTCCATCTTCACACTCCCATGGAAGGCAGTAGGAGAGACCTCGTAGTCAGTAAACCTGGTTTTCGTTTCCAGCTCTGCTACACGCACTATGTACCTACTGCAGTCCAGACACCATGCCAGCTGCCTTACACTGAGATTTAATCCTGTAAATGTAAAAAAAGGAAAATAGTAACCCTTACCAAAAAGAGTTGTTGTAGGAAAATCAATGGCGAGAAGGCATGTGAAAGTACTTTGTACGCCAAGAAAAACCAGCATCTATAGACCCTGGGGTATTCATGCTAAATACAGATGGTTGTGTCTACTTTATTACATAATGGATCTACTTTCAGGCAATCCACATTTGCACTTGACAACAAAGTACAAGTTTTTACAATCAATGTTCCTAAGAGCATTCAGTACAAGCCATTTTCTCCAAGGACAGAGTGTACACAGGATGTGTGGACCCTTTCCCCCAACCAAGCCCCTGCCTGCTGCTTCCCTGTCTGACGTGAGGAAGCGAGACCTCAGGAGACCCTGTCCTTGCTTGTGCCAGCTCAACAGAAAGTGTCAGAATGACACATGAGCTGTGGTGGGGGGTGAACATGGAATGTAAAAAGAGCAAAGGCATGGGCATTTCAGAATATTCATATACAGGAGCACTCTTGTTTGCCATTCACTGATATTCAGTGTCCTCTCTAAAGTGGCTACCCCCGGCTGTCCCAGAGATGTGTGTTCAATACTATGGAGGAGGAAAGGGCCAGTCAACCATTCTATTCAAAAAGTAGTTATGAAGTGCTTTCCATGTGCAAGGGGCTATGCAAGACACCAGGATAGACCTACGAGCAAAACCAAAAGAGGTCTTGAATTTTACTCATTTATTTATTTAGCATAGATGGCCTGACTACCAACCATGTGTTGGACAATGTTCTAGGTGTTAAAGGCAATAGCAGTGAAGAGAACACAATCTCTGCTCCCAAGTTGGAGACTGTACTTTAGTGGGAGAAATGGGATTGCAGACTGATTGCATCATTATTTCATTACAATTACGCTACAAAAGAACAGCAGAGGATACCATGAGAGAATTTTACAGGAGATCTGTCCTGGAGTGAAAAGGCAGGGAAAGCTGCTTAGAGAAAATGAAGTTTCATCTGAGACCCGAAGTCTGAATAGTGGACAGCTGGGCAAAAAATGGTAGAGGAAGAAAACTTTCAGGAACTAAAAATACATGCAAAGTCCACCTGAATTTTCCAAGAACTGTAAGAAGGCCAGGGTTACCAAAGTGTGGAGAATGAAGGGTAGAGAGATGAGGTGTAAAGCTGGAATGATAATTATTCAGCTTACCTAAGGGATTTTGAAATTGATGCCATGGAAATGGGGAACATCTAAGGGTTTAATAAGGTAACTGATATAATAAAACTTGTGATTTAAAAGACTACTCCATATATACTATGGGGAATGGGTTGGTAGGGAAAATACCAGATGTGGGTGAGTACATGGAGAGTTATTACAATAGGCCCAGCTAGACACTGTTGGATATGACAAGACAGCGGCTGTCAATATGGGGACAGAGGAGAAGTAGGGATGTCTGAGAGATGTTTAAGTGTTAGATTTTCTTGGCTTATTTTCTGAACTGTTGCATTAAAAAGATAATGATGTCAAAGGAGACAACACATCTGGTTTGCACACCTGGGTGCATGGTGACATACCATTCACTGAAATAAGGAATTATGAAAGAGATTCAGTGATTGGAAATGACGAGTATACTGCATTTGGCAGATGTTTAGGTATTTCTGGACTTCCAGGAGGAGATGTCCAAGGGGAGACCTGGAGCTCAGAGGTGAAGAAAGCAGGAAATTGGGACTTGGGGTTATTTAGAGGTTGAATGTGCCCTCCCAAAGGTATGTTGAGTCCTAACCCCCAGTACCCCAGATCATGACAGTATTTGGAAGGGCATCATGGAAGACTTGACTAGAAGGTCATGCTGGAGTGGGTGGCCACCTAGTCCAATGTTGAGAGAGTCAATTCATAGGTAGGTTGATGAGAAGTCCAGGGTCCCTGAGGAAGAGAAAGGGATCTGGGGCTCTTCAAGGAAAAAAGTACAAACTTTTTTTTCTACATTGCTTTGTCTTAGTCAATATAACAATGTATCTTGCTCAAGGACATGTTTCTGCTTAAAAAGAAGGTTTTCTGACTAATCTTGTTATGAGCCACAGCAGTGGTCACAGGACTGGAAAAGGTCAGTTTTCATTCCAATGCCAAAGAAAGGCAATGCCAAACAATGCTCAAATTACCGCACAATTGCACTCATCTCACACGCTAACAAAGTAATGCTCAAATTCTCCAAGCCAGGCTTCAACAATACATGAACTGTGAACTTCAAGATGTTCAAGCTGAATTTATAAAAGGCAGAGGAGCCAGAGATCAAATTGTCAACATCCAATGGGTCATTGAAAAAGCAAGAGAGTTCCAGAAAAACATCTACTTTTGCTTTATTAACTATGCCAAAGCCTTTGACTGTGTGGATGACAACAAACTGAGGAAAATTCTTCAAGAGATGGGAATATCAGACCACCTGAGCTGCCACTTGAGAAACCTGTATGCAGGCCAGGAAGCAATAGTTAGAACTGGACATGGAACAACAGACTGGTTCCAAATTGGGAAAGGAGTACATCAAGGCTGTATATTGTCACCCTGCTTATTTAACTTATATGCAGAGTACATCATGAGAAACGCTGGGCTGGATGAAGCACAAGCTGGAATCAAGATTGCCAGGAGAAATGTCAATTACCTCAGATAGGCAGATACCACCACGCTTATGGCCGAAAGCAAAGAGGAACTGGAGAGCCTCTTGATGAAAGTGAAAGAGGAGAGTGAAAAAGTTGGCTAAAAGCTCAACATTCAGAAAACTAAGATCATGGCATCTGGTCCCATCACTTCATGGTAAATAGATGGGGAAACAATGGAAACAGTGACAGACTTTATTTTTTTGGGCTCCAAAATCACTGCAGATGGTGACTGCAGCCATGAAATTAAAAGACGCTTGCTCCTTGGAAGAAAAGTTATGACCAACCTAGACAGCTTATTAAAAAGCAGAGATATTACTTTGCCAACAAAGCCATGGCTTTCCCAGTAGTCATGTATGGATGTGAGAGTTGGACTATAAAGAAAGCTGAGCACTGAAGAATTGATGCTTTTCAACTGTGGTGTTGGAGAAGACTCTTTAGAGTCCCTTGGACTGCAAGGAGATCAAACCAGTCCCTCCTAGAGGAAATCAGTCCTGAATATTCATTGGAAGGACTGATGTTGAAGCTGAAACTCCAATATTTGGCCATCTGATGTGAAGAGCTGACTCATTTGAAAAGACCCTAATGCTGGGGAAGATTGAAGGTGGGAGAAGAAGGAGACAACAGAGGATGAGATAGTTGGATGGCATCACCGACTCAATGGACATGAGTTTGAGTAAGCTCCGTGAGTTGGTGATGGACAGGGAGGCCTGGTGTGCTTCAATCCATGGGGTCATACGGAGTTGGACACGACTGAGCGACTGAACTGAACTGAACTGAACTGGTAAGATCTTTCTATTTTCAGTTATAATCTTGTTAATTTAAGATGTATGTTGTGGGAGTGGGTCTGGTAAAAGTATATAAGGCCTTGATAACACTAGTGAGGGGGGCACTCTCTGACCCCCTTCTGATGTCTATGACAGAAGCTTTCTCTGTCCCTTTTTTACTTTAATAAAACTCTGCTACACAAAAGCTCTTGAGTAATAAAGCCTTGTCCCTGGTACCGAAACTAAATCTTCTTCTTCAGAGATCACGAATCCAACATCATTTGCCATAAGCTATCAATATGACCATGTCCTTATGAAAAGAGGAAAAAGAAAGACACACCTGGGGTGTGATGGTGGAGCAGACATGAAAGTGTTCCAGCTGCAAAAATGGAAATGCAGTCCTGAAAGGCCTAGGGTGCCATGACAAAGAGCTTGGCTTTTATTTTCTAGCCCAGTGCTCTTAAAATTTGAGTGCTGATTCAGGTTAGTCTACAAAAACAAAATACCACAGAGTGGGTGCTTAAATGACAGGAATTTATTCCTCATGGTTCTAGAGACTGGGGAGTCCGACAATAAGGTGTCAACTGCTGTGGTTCCCCAATGAGGGCTCTCTTGCCGGCTTGCAGATGACAGTCTTCTCACTGTGTTTTCACATGGTGGGGAGAGAGAGAGGTCTGAACAACCTTCCTCTTTTTATAAGAACACTAATCTCATTGTGGGGGCCTTACCTTCACAATCTCATCAAATCTACTTGTCCCCCAAAGGCCTGAGGGTTAGGACTTCATTCAACATATGAATTTGGAGGGAACACAAGCATGCAGTTCATAACCAGTGCATATACAAATCACCCAGGAATCTTGTTAAAACATACATTCTGATCCAGTAGGTCTAGGGTAAGACCCAAGAGTCTGCATTTAAGCTCCTAGGAGATGCCAAAGCTGCTGGTCCAAGGACCATTCTCTGAATAAAAAAATTCAGGACCATGGCAGTGAGGAGATTGGTACAAGCAGATTCAGGTGTCCTTTTTTTTCTTAAAAAAAAACAAAACTTCTCTAAGGAAAAAAATTTAAGCACACAGAAACCCAGAGAGGATAATATAATTGAAAAGCTCATAATTTAAATTTTACCATATTTACTTCATCTGTATTTTTGCTGTAATACTTTATAGACATCATGATATTTTAGCACTAAATACTCAGTATATATCTTCTAAAATAAGAACATTTCCTGCAGAACCACAGTATCATTGTCACCACTAACAAAATTAACAATAATTGCTAAATATTATCAAACAGCATATTTGGATTTGTGCTTTAGGAAGGTAATTCTGGCGACTGTGTGAAAAGTGTTATTTCCCCCCTATTCTTAATGAGAAGTATGGAAGAGTGTAAATACGAATGTGTAGGAAAGTGTGTATATGCACCCATCTATACATATGTTCATGTGTGCACAGATGTGTTATCTGTGCCAGCGAGCATTTGAGCTTGCACCTGCTTTAGCACACAGAGAAGGCCTCCTCACACCAGTGACTTGTCCACCTCCCCAGCTCTCAGGAGGCAGCTGCTCACTCAGTGGAGTCAGCTGCTCAGGATGAGCTGGCTGCTGCTCTTTGGCATGGCGGGGGGCTAAGTCATGTCTGGAATCCCCAGCAGTCCTCCGCCAGATGTCACAACTTCTGCGTGCCCAGCGCATCCTAACCTCAGCAGGAAAGGAAATATGACAAGGGATACAAATGTACCAAATACATGAGGATCTGAAAATCAAGGAAGCATCTGGAACCCAGCGAGTTCATGCTGAGCAGGCCATTTTCATGAGACTCAGGTGTTGGAGGGGGTTCTGCAGGTGAGTGACGTGGGTGAGACTGGTCTCAGGCCGCACTCCTTCCTCATAAGCTCTGTGAAAGCCTCAGGGTCCACAGACAGAAGACCTCTCAGTGAGGGGCTCTCTGTACCTCTATCCAGAGAGACCCCTTGAAGGGGGAGACTGGTGTACCTTTCTTCTTCCTGTGTCTCCCCCAGGCTGCTTAACAGAGTCACAGCCGATAGGACTGAGACACTGCAAAGAAGAGAAATTCACTGGAAATGATGAGCAGTTGAAAGTGAATAGATCGAGCACATCCAACAAGTACTGGCTCTCCCCACGAATGCCCAAAAGATAAACTGTATTCTCAGAAATTGTTAGAAGTGGCCACAGTTCCATAGAACCAATCCAGGAATGACTTACTGCTTTAATATATTAGAATGAGACTATTCCTGACCAGGTGGAAGCTATGTCTAAAAGCCAACCAGCAGCATGTTTTGGGCAGTGTTGTGGGGTGGGGGTGCCCTGACCTCTTGCTCCCTTCTCTTAACTGCTCACTACCAGCAAAACCAATTCCATGCAGCATTTAGTGTGTCCCCACACACACTGGCGAGGCAGAATGTGGAATTAAATACAGGCCTGCAAACCAAACAGATGCAGGTTGAAGCCTCAGCTCTGTCACCCAGGTGAGGGGCTTCAGCAAACCACATCTCCCTCCAAACCTCCTTTGGAACGACAGCGTTGATGGAAAAAGTAATTGAGCTAGAACTTATTTTTTGTTGATTGCATGTTCGTACTCAGTCTTGTCCCATTCTTTGTGGCTCTATGGTAGCCCCCCAGGCCCCTCTGACCATGGGATTATCTCTGTAAGAATACTGGAGTGGGTTGCCATTTCTTATCTCACTTATTCTTTGGGTTACAGCAATTACTATTTCTAACCGAACTAAAATTCATGAAGGACATTGCCTGAATCTAATACTCTTCTGTATATCCACAAAACAGTAATCAACTCAATAACAGTTTAACAAATGCTTGTTGGTGTATTGATATGTTCAAAAAAACCTTCAACAATTTATTAAAAGTTCACTAATTCATGAAACAAATGATGTTATGTGCTTACCATGTATTAATATAAACACACTGGAGAGGGAACCTAAGGGAAAGCCTGATGGGGAACTCCCACTCTCCAGCTCTTTCAACCAGAGCATTTCTTCCTTCATCTGTCTCATTATGGAGGTGGCATGTACATTGTGTTTGAAAAATAATGTTCCTGAGACATGAGCTCGGGGATGAGGAGAAGGTGGCATCTGGATGACCTGAGTACTGCCATTGCTTTGTGTAGTTCCAGGTCACCCCACAGTCACACAAGGCTTAGCTCCCAGCTGTTAGGTGGGTCACTAAGGTGTTCCAGTTTAGCCCTATGTTTAATGGGCTATGGTGCAGTAGTGAAGAGTCCCCCTGCCAGTGCAGGAGACACAAAAGACTCAGGTTCTATCCCTGGGTCAGGAAGATCCCCTGAAGTAGGAAATAGCAACCCACTCCAGTAACCTTAACCGGGAAATCCCATGGACAGAGGAGCCTGGAGGGCTACAGTCCATGGGATCGCAGAGTCAGACACGACTGAGAAACTGAGCATACACGCTTGAAATCTTGAGCACTTTTTAATCAGAATCCTGCCCCTGACCCAGAGAGCTGCCCTAGATTCAGCGAACTGTCACAGGTCCCATATTCCTCCCCTCCTAAGGGCTGTCTCTCTGAGCTCTGGGCAGCAAAGTGACTATAAGGCAAGGGTGTTAAGAGGCCAGCACCCCCACAGGAGGGCCTGTAGATAATGGTCCCAGGGAAGAGCAAAAAAGAGACAGGTGTGACCCCAGCACTTATTAATAACCACACAGCTCAGCTCTGTGCAATCTAGGCGATAGAAGGTACACAAAGGGGCCTGATGTGATCCTTCCACACAAAGCCTATCACCAGCTCCATGTGATTTGTTTCTCCCTTGCGGGCCATAGTTGTTTGTTTTTGGTTTTGTTTTTTTATAAACCTCTACTCCCCACTCACCTCCCTTCAGTGCCTGCCCCCAGGAGTTGGGAGGAAGGAGGTCACTTTAGCACATCTGCTTAGCTTTAATTTATTAATGAGAATCATGCAGGACACACTGGCATAGATGAGATTTTCTCCCAGAGCTACTATTGATCAGCTTATTTGGCACAAAATGTGGACATTATTAAAAGGGCTACAAGAGAAATAATTGCATGCAGGGGGGATTGCACATACTTTCAATTTAGCCATGACCTAATACAGAAACTGGCCTGTTTTATCATTATAATAGCCAACAATCTTGATTCCTTACTGAAACTGCATTTCAAATCTGCACACGTGGTTATACCTTTTTTAAGGTTTTACTCATACAAGTAGAAAAGAATCTCAAGATATTATAAAAAAAATTATGTATGTAACCCTTGACATTATCCATGGGAACACCTTGCTCTGATGCAGGCAGGGAGGATAAAATGGCAATGTACAGGGGAAGGCTGTTCTCTAAGAAACTCCAAGATGGATCACCTCCCATTAACAGTGCAATGCCCAAACCTGGGCGCTAAAATGTTTTAATCCCCTTCCATGGTGACAAAGATGGTAATCTGCCTTCAATGAGGGAGACCCAGGTTTGATCCCTGGGTCAGGAAGATCCCCTGGAGAAGGAAATGGCAATCCACTCCAGTATTCTTGCCTGGAGAATTTCATGGACAGAGGAGCCTGGCAGGGTACAGTCCATTGGGTTGCAAAGAGTGAGACACAACTGAGTGACTAACATGGAATAAAGATTGCTGGGTTAGCTTTTATATATAATTGCATTTGCTGCAATGTAACTGCTGAAGTCAGGGACTAGATGTGACAGAGTGCGTGATGAACTATGGATGGAGGTTCGTGACATTGTACAGGAGACAGGGATCAAGACCATCCCCATGGAAAAGAAATGCAAAAAAGCAAAACAGCTATCTGAGGAGGCCTTAGAGATAGCTGTGAAAAGAAGAGAAGTGAAAAGCAAAGCAGAAAAGGAAACATATTCCCATATGAATGCAGAGTTCCAAAGAATAGCAAGGAGAGATAAGAAAGTCTTCCTTAGCGATCAATGCAAAGAAAGAGAGGAAAACAACAGAATGGGAGAGACTAGAGATCTCTTCAAGAAAATTAGATATACCAAGGGAATTTTTCATGCAAAGATGGGCTCAATAAAGGACAGAAATGGTATGGACCTAACAGAAGCAGAAGATAGTAAGAAGAGGTGGCAAGAATGCACAGAAAAACTGTACAAAAAAGACCTTCATGATCCAGATAATCACAATGGTGTGATCACTCACCTAAAGCCAGACATCCTAGAATGTGAAGTCAAGTGGGCCTTAGAAAGCATCACTACGAACAAAGCTAGTGGAGGTGATGGAATTCCAGTTGAGCTATTTCAAATCCCGAAAGATGATGTTGTGAAAGTGCTGCACTCAATATGCCAGCAAATTTGGAAAACTCATCAGGGGCCACAGGACTGGAAAAGGTCAGTTTTCATTCCAATCCCAAAGAAAGGCAATGCCAAAGAGTGCTCGAACTACCGCACAACTGCACTCATCTCACACGCTAGTAAAGTAATGCTTAAAATTCTCCCAGCTAGGCTTTAGGAATACGTGAACCGTGAACTTCCAGATGTTCAAGCTGGTTTTAGAAAAGGCAGAGGAACCAGAGATCAAATTGCCAACATCCGCTAGATCATCAAAAAAGCAAGAGAGTTCCAGAAAAACATCTACTTCTGCTTTATTGACTATGCCAAAGCCTTTGACTGTGTGGATCACAATAAACTGTGGAAAATTCTGAAAGAGATGGGAATACCAGACCACCTGACCTGTCTCCTGAGAAACCTGTATGTAGGTCAGGAAGCAACAGTTAGAACTGGACATGGATCAACAGACTGGTTACAAATAGGAAAAGAAGTACGTCAAGGCTGTATATTGTCACCCTGCATATTTAACTAATATGCAGAGTACATCATGAGAAACGCTGGGCTGGAGGAAGCACAAGCTGGAATCAAGATTGCTGGGAGAAATATCAATAACCTCAGATATGCAGATGACACCATTCTTATGGCAGAAAGTGAAGAGGAACTAAAAAGCCTCTTGATGAAAGTGAAAGAGGAGAGTGAAAAAGTTGGCTAAAAGCTCAACGTTCAGAAAACTAAGATCATGGCATCTGGTCCCATCACTTCATGACAAATAGATGGGGAAATAGTGGCTGACTTTATTTTTCTGTGCTCCAAAATCACTGCAGATGGTGATTTCAGCCATGAAATTAAAAGACGCTTACTCCTTGGAAGGAAATCTATGACCAACCTAGATAGCATATTAAAAAGCAGAGATATTACTTTGCCAACAAAGGTCCATCTAGTCAAGGCTATGGTTTTTTCCAAGAGTCATGTATGGATATGAGAGTTGGACTGTGAAGAAAGGTGAGCGCCAAAGAATTGATGCTTTTGAACTGTGGTGTTGGAGAAGACTCTTGAGATTCCCTTGGACTGCAAGGAGATTCAACCAGTCCATCCTAAAGGAGATCAGTCCTGGGCGTTTATTGGAAAGACTGATGTTGAAGCTGAAACTCCAATACTTTGGCCACCTGATGAGAAGAGCTGACTCATTGGAAACAACCCTGATGCTGGGAAGGATTGGGGGCAGGAAGAGAAGGGAACAACAGAGGATGAGATGGCTGGATGGCATCACTGACTCGATGGGCATAAGTTTGGGTAAACTCTGGGAGTTGGTGATGGACAGGGAGGCCTGGAATGCTGCGGTTCATGGGGTCGCAAAGAGTTGGACACGACTGAGTGACTGAACTGAACTGAACTGCTAAAATCAGAGCAAGAACATTATGAGAAAGCAAGCAAAATATGGCCCAAAGAATGTATGTAGAAGCCATTTAGAATTTGGTAAGCATGTCATATTAGAATGGCTATTTTTGTGAAAACCTACTTGCCCCCAGATAAAGAGACTTTGACTTTATTTCCAAACCTCACTTGTAACTTTGGGTAAGACATTAACAGTATAAATAAATAGACACTTCTTAAGGCAGTGAATATATATATATATACATATATAAAATTAATGGGACCTCTAAAAGCCATCATTAATGTCAGAGACAGTACAAGAATATCCACTATTTCCATACTTATTATTAAACAAGAACAATTCAATGCAATTAGGACAGCAAGAGACAGCAATAAAGATACAGGGCTGAAAACAATAAATGTTTCTCTTATTTTGTGGATGACAGACAATTGTTATTTTTCAAAACTCAAGACTGCCCAAAAAGACATGTTCACAAATTTATATAACTAATATTTTAGAAAAGTTTTCTTATCGACAAAACAAGTATTAGAAGATATATGAAAGAAAAGATCCAATTCATGATGCTACTCTCCAAAGTGAAATAGCTTAAAATTAGCTTGGAGAAATTCATATAATCCATAATAAGCAAAATGTAAAACTACTGAGTAACATGAAATAAGATTTAATTGCATGTCATGTTATAACATGATAGAAAGAGTTGATATTGAAAAAAAAAGTAAATTTCCCTCAAAAGTTATATAGAGCTTTCACATGGTCCAAATTAGAATACTAACGGGATTTTTTATTTTTACTAATGTGAAAAATAACGCCAAAGATTTTCTGGAAGAATATATATAAAACATTATTGCAGATAATTCTGAGAAAGTATAGTAATAAAAGGATGATTAAAACAACCATGATTAAACAACCAACCATGATTAAAACATATTACAAAACTGTCAAGATTAAAACAGCTTGGTACTATTTTTCATTGGAGTTAATTTATGAGGAATTAGATTGAAGCAACTAGCTAATGCTTTGGAAAAAAAAGAAAAAGAAAAAAGCTTCATAGCCCATAATTTCTTATGTTAATCAATAAATACTCTAATACAATTCTAGAAGAAAGTATATATATTATCATACCCCTAGAGTCAAAAGTGGCACAATGGTAAAAAGAATGCCTACCAATGCAGGAAACACATGAGACATGGGTTCTATCCTCGGGTCAGGAAGATCCCCTGGAGTAGGAAATGGCTACCTGCTCCAGTATTTTTGCCTGGAAAATTCCATGACAGAGGAGCCTGGCAGGCTACAGGCCATGGGTTCACAAAGAATCAGACACGACTGAGTGACTGAGCATACAAACACAGTCAAAAAATATAAAAATAATTGCAAGTCATGGGAGAAAATATTGGCAAACATTAATACTTCTAAAAATGTATAATTCTCTATAGCAAAAAAAATAAAAGAGTCAAAAAAATTAACTGAACAATTTCATGTACACCATGAAGCTGAGAATTCCTTTAACATGTAAAGAGTTTCATAGCAACCTGTGAACATGGTAATGCAATAGAAAAATATGGAAAGTTATACATATTCATGGGCTTTCGTAGTGGTTCAGACAGTAAAGACTCTGCCTTTACTTTAATGCAGGAGACCATGGCTCGATACCTGGGTTGGGAAGATCCCCTAGAGAAGGAAATAGCACCCCACTCCAGTATTCTTGCCAAGAGAATTCCATGGACACAGGAGCCTGGAAGGCTACAGTCCATGGGTCTCAAAGAGACAGACAGAGCTGAGCAACTATCACTTTCACCACTTTTCAATTATACATATTCATAGGAAGAGAAAAGGAATGATACAAATGAACTTACAAAACAGAAAGAGACTCACAGACTTAGGGAACTTACGCTTTCCTGAGGGGAAGGATGGGGTGAAGGAATTGTTAGGGAGTTTGGGATGGATGTGCACACGGCTATATTTAAAATGGATAATCAGCAAGGACCTACTGTATAGCACATGGAACTCTGCTCAATGTTACGTGGCAGCCTGGTTGGGAGGGGAGTTTGGGGAAGAATGGGTACATGTATATGTATGGCTAAGCCCCTTTGCTGTCCACTTGAAATTATCACAACAATGTTAACTGTTATACAATAACAATTATTATACTCCAATATAAAACAGAAAGTTAAAAATATAAATACAAAAACAAACTCAAGTCCACTCACAATTGCAGCAATACATATCAAAACAAGACAGTATTTCTCACTGATTTGATAGAAGTGTATTATTTAAAATTACAACCAGTTCTGGCTAGGATATACAGACCTTTTCATATACAGTTTCTGTGTAAATTGTTTAATCTTTAAAAAAATTTTTTGAACATTTCAGCAACATGTATATCAATTTCAGAAGATGTGATATCTTCATTGTCTCAGAAATTTTACCTTCTGAGTTTTACTATAAATATATTTTAAAATAAAAATATCTCTAAGAAATCTAAATGCTGGTTAATTATGTTCTGTTTAAATTGTGTTACATGTATAACAGAAGGATATGTAGTAATAAAGAAGGAAATAACCATAAACGCTAAAATGGGAAAAGCTCCACCAAGATGTATTTAGCAAAAAGGGTGAGGTAAAGAGAGTGATTATATGACTTGTGCATGTGTGAATTTTGTAGGGGGAGTGGATGTGTCTCTGCATGTACAGATGTATGTGTAAAATTTTGTACAACTACACAAGAGGTTGTTACCCATAATCACCTTTGGGTAAGTTCAGTTCAGTTCAGTCGCTCAGTCGTGTCCTGAGACCCCATGAATCGCAGCACGCCAGGCCTCCCTGTCCATCACCAACTCCCGGAGTCTACCCAAACCCATGTCCATCGAGTCGGTGATGCCATCCAACCATCTCATCCTCTGTCGTCCCCTTCTCCTCCTGCCCCCAATCCTTCCCAGCATTAGGGTCTTTTCCAACGAGTCAACTCTTTGCATGAGGTGGCCAAAGTATTGGAGTTTCAGCTTCAAAATCAGTCCTTCCAATGAACACCCAGGACTGATATCCTTTAGGATGGACTGGTTGGATCTCCTTGCAGTCCAAGGGACTCTCACGAGTCTTCTCCAACACCACAGTTCAAAAGCATCAATTCTTCGGCGCTCAGCTTTCTTCACCATCCAACTCTCACATCCACACATGACCACTGGAAAAACCATAGCCTTGACTAGAGGAACTCAAACTAAGGAGGGGAGTCAGGCATTTATTTTTTATCTTGTACCATTCTATTTCTGTAATGTTACTTCCTTTTAAACAAAGTAAAGTAGGTGGCCCTAAAATTAGGGATCAATTTCCCCTCTTTTATGGAAATAGATTTGTTTTACTACTTTTATAAAGTTAAAACATAATATTCAAGTATTTATCAAAAATACATAGAAAAAGTTAATATAAAATAAATGCTGAGGGAATAAAATTCACATCTTAGTCTTTTAACACTTAGGCCCCTCTGCAAAGGTCAGAGCACAACTTGCTTAACCTGCTAAGTGCATGGAGCTATATTATTTGTCAATGGGGTCCTATCATACTTGCTGCTTAGTATGCTTTTTATATTTGATTTATCATAAGCCTATATCTATTTTCAATATGGAGTCATTTTATCACTTTTGGTGCCTACACAGGATTACAGTGTGATGGATATTCCTTAATTTATTCAGTTATGGAACCCACCCTGTTAGGATTCTCCAGAGAAACAGAACCAACAGATTACCATCTCCCCAAATACACATGATGCTCTTAGTCTATTCTGAAATGGGGAAATTCTATGAAGTCATGTCTATATTTGGTATTCTTTTCATGGTGTTTACCTGAAACACAACATTCTCTCACAGTTTTAAGCTCCAGGTGTTGTCCATGTCTTCAATCATACTTTCACTTTGTTTCTGTTCTCCTTATTCATACTCCTTGAGAAGAAGTCGGTCTACTTGCTTTCATCTGTGTCTTTTTCTTCTGAATTCCTGGAGACTTCCCCACATTTGCTCTTCTAATTCACCAGCTTGGACTGATACAATGTCCAATTCATTGTTCATTTGTTCCACTGAGGTTTTAATTTACAAGTCTGACTCTCATTTCCATACAGTCCCCCATGGTCCTCCTGACTTTTGCCTTCAACGTCATCATGCTTGTGGCAAACCTTTGATCTTGTGGAGAACATGCATTTTCTTGCAGTAATATATTTTGGCTGGAGGCTGTTGTTCTCATTTTCAGGAGTGACCTGTTTTTGTTTTGTTTCATTTTTAAACCTGTAGTATTTGCTGCCAGGCCTTGTTAATTTCCCCAGTTTTCTCCTCTTTACAAAGAGAGAATCTACCGTATCCATTACTAGCTTTTTGGCAAGTAGGAAGTGGGTTGCCTCCTGTTGGAAATTTGTGTTTACTACTCTAGAAAAATGAGAGGAAAATAATATATATAAGGTCATAATCTTCCAGGGCAGCTCGGGCAGGCTCCAGTGAGCAGCAGGGACAGAGCTGGGCCCGAGGAGCTCTGACTCCCTGTGAAGCGCAGCATCTCTGTATTGAGTGAGGCTGCCCCAGGCACGGATTCCAGCATTGCTAGGACTCTACAGCTTTTGGACATCAATGCTAGAGGCCAAACCTGGAGCCATTCCTTTGCCACTGACGCCAAATGGCCTGGAAGTCAGCAGACGTGAGAGGTGGTTGTGCAGCCTTGTCTTCTAGCTGTCACCCACCTCAGATAAAGTATGAGGCAGTTCCTGCTCCCAACACCTCTGCTTTCTTGCGTGATAAGCTCTCACTTCCAGAGAGGAGCCACGTGCTCATCCTCTAAACTTCTTTAGTAGGGCACCATGGTCACTCTAGTTAGCAGACATTCCTTGAAATCCCTGCCATGTAGTTGATACCTCTTCCTTGTTGTCACAGCTGGTGAAAGATTTTTCACAATTTGTATTGTCTATCAGTTATTTCAATAGGAGAACGGGTGATATGCGATCATGTCTTGAACATGAATGATTCCTTTCCATTAATTCTCAATTTTCTCATCTCTTTCATCGCCATCAGGAATAGAACTGCTATAATTATCTTCATTCCCTCCCTCTGCCCTTCATTTATTGGCATCACTTGAAAAATCTCTTGTCTCGGTGGAAGAATTGTCATTTTTTACCTTCAATGAAAATACCCTGGGGATTTTCCTCAAATAATTGATTAAACTGTAGTTAAAATAAGTTACCATTTTATTTCCTACTGTTTTGATGCACCTAAATTACCTCTTAGTTCAAATTTATCTTTACTACTTTAGTATCTTTTAGTAATTGCATCTACATTTGATGAAATGTGGAAGAAGCTTATATTTATTGGGTTGTAAATTATTACACAGTGTGCAACTTTGATTAGCAAAGTGAACCAGAGTGCTTTTATGGATTAATAAGGGGGAAAACGTATGGTATTACCCAAGAGAGATGAGATGAAAATTTTAGTTCACAAAAATAATGGAAACAAATGGCATGATTGTCATATATGTTCAACTGCAAAAAGAATTATTGCTAACATCTCTCTATCACCTAGCTCTTGAGACTACTTGAATGGTACTTTAGTATTTTTCTCCAAAAATATGCAATTTATAGTGAATAAACCACTGGTACCCTTTTTCCATTAGCTTCATGCAATGCATATTTATTCAAATATAGTTTATATGTATTTGGCTATGAATATAAATATATACATAAAAGAATATATAAAACTAACGTTCCTAAGCATGACTTAATATGATCTGGGCTTGGTGAGTTGGAAATGGAGTTAGGGATATTGCTATGAGTTCACCAGGACAATAACTGAGTTATAAGATAATTATTCCTCTTCAATGGCTCTCACCATGACAACTCAGTTCTGAAATTCAACTATTATTCAGCTCAAATTATTGTCAAAGTTTAAAGCCTGAATTTTATTGACCTCCTTCTGATGTCTATGACATCTAATCATCTGGGTATATGAAACCAGATTGTTAACAGCAAGAGCAGCTCAAAAGATTCTTTACTATACACACCTGGACAGTTCCTTTGTTAAACCCAAGGGATGATTCAGTCTCTGGGCTCTGTTATACATGCATTACCATCTTGGGGCAGAAATTGAACATGGCATTCCCATCTCCTTTACTATCAAGCTGCATATCTTTCATAGCCCAAACATCCCAGATTGTTTTACAGTCAAATATAGGTTATCTTATGACTCAAATTGCAAATCTCTGCTCAACTCTAGGCAATGGCAACCCACTCCAGTACTCTGTAGGCTGCAGTCCATGGGGTCGCTAAGAGTCAGACAGGACTGAGCGACTTCACTTTCACTTTTCACTTTCATGCATTGGAGAAGGAAATGGTAACCCACTCCAGTGTTCTTGCCTGGAGAATCCCAGGGACGGAGGAGCCTGGTGGGCTGTCATCTATGGGGTCGCACAGAGTCGGACACGACTGAAGCGATTTAGCAGCTGCAGCAGCTCAACTCTAACAAAAAAAAAAAGAAAAATGCAAAGAAAAAAAGAAGAAGAAGAAATATATAGAGTCATGGAATTTTAGTGCTAATGACTCTGAAAAATTCCCCTCTGGCTTAAGACTATGTGGGCAAGTATCCTCCCAGTTTAACCCACTGTCTAATTTTGACACATCTCTAGAATTAAAAGAAAGAAGCAATTAGAATTGTTTCCAAATGTCAAGCCCAAAGAAGCATTGTTACTCAATCCCAAATCTGATCCATAACAGTTAGATAGTATCTTAGTTTTCTGATGCTGTCATAACATACCACAAACTGGGTGGCTTCAACAAAAAAAAAAATTATTTTCTCACAGTTTTGGAGTCTAGAAGTTCAGGATCAAGGTATTTCTTCTCTCCTTGGTTCCCGGATGGTCTCCTCCTTGCTGTGTACTCTCATGGCTGTCCCCTCAGTCTGTGTGTTATCCCTGTCTTAATCTCTTCTTACAAAGACACCAGTCATATTGTATTACAGCCCACCCATACAAGCTCATTTTATCCTTATCACTACTTTAAAGGCACTGATTCCAAATACAGTCATATTCTGAGGTAGTGATAATCAGGACATGAATTTTGGCAGGACACAATTCATTTCATAACACCTAGAAAAGGAACCAGAAATAATTCTAGGGCATCTGTTTTATAACTACCACTACAAGTAAATACTATTGACTATACAAAAAATACACAGGCTGCATCTTTAGTACACTGCCACCTGGGAAGGGTTTTCACAAGTAAATACTATTAGTCATATAAAAAGTACATAGACTGCATCTTTAGTGAATTTAAGTCATAGACTGCATCTGTAGGTGAGCTCAGACCTACACATGAGAAGGATTAATAACCAGACAGCATTTAAATGAGTGGTGAGCACTATGGGATTACTTAGATTCTCCCAGGGTAAGATAATATCCTATCTCTGTCCATTGAAAACTCACTATCTAGAAAGGCAGAAGAGAGACATAGACCCCTCATTATAGCAAAGCCTTTCAATGATTTTCAATGTTTGAGGAAAATGCTATGGAAACTCAGAGATGGTAACTATCTCTTCTGAGTTATTAAGGGGATAAGGACAGGTTAGGAAAGTTTTGCTGAAGAGGTAATGAGAGTGACCATTAGCCAAGAGAAAGTCAGATCATGCTACTCCCCACTTAGGAAGTAGTAGAGGACAATGATTTGGGGCATATTGAGGGTGTGATCATGAGTAGAGTTGCTAGTGTTTAGGTTGTTGGGAAGGTAAGTCTACGTATCAGAAGAGTGCTTCCTGGCATTAAAAAGAAAAAAACATTTGACCATGGAAACACAAGAATAGGGCTGGATACAGGTGCAGTGGAAGCTATGGGCAAGAATGAAGCAAATGCTGAAAGGTATGGATAGCACTGAGACTGAAATCTTGGAAAACATGCATGTTTAGGAGTCAAGCAGAGGAAGAGAAGCCAGTGAAAGGGACTCATCACAGGGAAGAAGCAGAGACAGGGGTGCAGAGCCTGGCAGATGTAAAAGGAAGCTAAAGGCAAAGAGAGCAATCACATGAGAAACAGGTGGATGGTTGACTGTGAGCAACTGTAGTTGTTTGTTGTTTAGACGTCCAGTGCTTCGGGAAGATCAGAAAGTTCCAGACCACGTAGAGATAAGAGCTTTGGGAGCTCGGAGGTTTAGGTGATCATGCAAGCTGGGTTTCAAGGAACAACCAGGCTAGAGGCCAGACAAGAGAGGGTTAAGGAGCAAGTGGTCTCAGAAGACACGGAGGTAGCAGGGCCAAGTTAAGTAAAAACAGCAGCACTGAAAGGAAAAGTGTGAATGTCCAGTCAGTGGTGGAGCACAGCAAAACAAGAAGAGAGGAAGAAGAGGCAGGACCTGGTGATCTCCTTAGAGCGGGGTTCTGTGCAAGAAATGCTAATTATGCCACCTCTTTCAGTACCCTATTAATCATGAGAAATCCAAACTTCAGAGTGACATCCAAGTTTGAATAATTAATAAACAGACAAGTTGAGGCTCAGTTCTAAGCTGCACTTGCCAATATTTTGCTTCTGTCTGTATTAGTGGAATTTCTAGTATTGGGAAGAAATGGATAATTAAAGTATGGGGATCAGAACCTTCTCATCTCACAGAATAGCCATGGAGGGAGCTTAGAAACAGGAAATGTGACACGTGAAAGAAATTACTCTATCAAATTCAGTGTGTGAAGATTTGAGAGTGAAATTCTCCAGGAGTGTGAGGTTACAACCTCCTAAACAATGTGATACGTGGTACCCAAGACAGGCCCATCCTCAAAGCTGGAGAGGGGCCTCTGGGCTCCAGTGGTTGTACTCTGCTGGTCTCAGTCATCTGTTGGGGTTGCACACCCACTCAAGTAGAGAGGGCCTATTCTGGTAACTTCAGATAAAATCAAGCATCAGGAAGCCCTAGAATTCTGGAGAAAAGTTGCCTTAAACCTCACCTTGGCCAATCATAACATTTTACGCATAAATCACATGAAAACATCAATGAACAGCAGACTTATCTTAAGTCACCAAAATGTATTTTGGTCTAATTCAAACATATGTGTTGGTTTAATCACCATGTTATCACCTGCCCCCAGTTTTAACTTGGCAAGAAAGCATCATTAAACCTCCTGAAGGGTTGTTCTAATGAACAGTCTTTAGACTCTGGCTCTCAGGCTTTTGGCCTGTGGAGGTAGCAGGGCGGGGACTGATTTTTGATAGCCAAGCCTAATGTCTCATCCTGGTCCTCAGACCACGAGTGATTCAGAGTGATGGGCAGACAGCTCAACAGGGCACTGCAGGTGGAAGCAGGGTAAAGCAAGGGACACAACATTTGGCTGTAGAGTTTAAGCAATGAAGAGTGAGTTCTAAATATACACAAAAACAGAAATAAAAGTTCTAGTTCCTAAACTTGATTTTGATCATGGGATTCATTTCCAGGCCAGCTGCTGCATGAGCTGTTGACATGGCTTAGCAACAGGAAGTGGTCAGGCAGCACACAGCTCTCAGTCTTCTGCCCTGGGAAGGAGCACGCTTGTCTCTCTTTAGACATCTGACCCATAGCGAAGTGCAAATTCAGCAGGGCTAATCTGCTGAGACTGTAGAGAAGATGACCAAGCCACTCATGAGTATCTCTGCTGGTCACAGCAATGGGGAAACTGAGGCATACAGAGATCAGCTGTGTCACACCCTTCCTTATGAATCCCCACTGCCTCCTGTTGACTACAGGATAAAGTCAAAACCTCCTACAAGGGTTACAAGCTGTAGCTTTCTCAATTGTTTTCTCAACTTTCTTTTCTCACATTTCCTCTGTGTACCTTCCTCTCCCCCATCCTAAACGTATGACCAGTCCTGAACCTCAACTCAAAAGAACTTTCAATTTCCCTGGGCATGCACTCATGTTGACATGGTGACACAGCATCCCAGAATGTCCTCCAAAGACCAGGACTCCCCCACACCCACCCCCACCCCCGGCCCTTTCCTCTCTATTTCATATACACCCAACGCATCCTTCACAAACCAGCTCAAATGTCACCTTCCCTCGAAGCCTCCAAGGCAGTCGGTGCCCACCTCGTGTTTCCAAAGAACAGGGAATACACTTTCCCCCCCCTTTTTAAGCTCAGTTCTCAGCCCAGGGAAGGTAGGTTCCTGATCCACGTTTACTGTATGGATAAATGAGTAGTGAAAACTAACGTCCAGCGACCACCGACTATAGCGACACACTGTGCCAAGTACCGTGCCCGAGTTCTCTCCATCGCCACATGGATGCTCTATCTAGGTCACCCTGAGTGAGGAGGCAGTCCTGAGCCAGCAAACCCTCTCTGCTCTTCTGTTGTTGCTTTCCCAGGAGCGCTCAAGAATGAGGAAGATGGGGTCACATCACTGCCCGATCATGAGAGCTCACAAGATCTCCCTGAGGATCCAAGTGCATATATTAGATTGCCGGGACCTCCTCCAGTCCCCTCACTTCCCGAGGTGTGTCTTTTATCAGTGAAAATGTTTCCTGACACCACCAGAGCCAGCTACCCAGAGCTCCTGCCCCTCGCCCCGCCTTCCACAGAGGCCCTTTGTTGGTTCAGGCCTGGCGCCCCCTGCTGGCTGCAGCCTGACTCCTGCCCTCACAGGCGTGTGCATGGGAATTTCACATCCTGATGGTCCTCCAGACTCTGCCATGATCTTTAACCCCCAGTTGCCTGGGTCTCCTTGTCCTCCTCTTGCATTTGTCTCTGTTCAATTTGCCTCCTGCTTCCCCTACCAACTTAAGTCAAAAGTTCATGATTTCATTTATTGGGAGAATAAATAACCCAAATAGAGGCACACTTAAAACATTCTAAAATATCCAAATAAGATGCCCAGCAAACACAACACCTGATAGACATTATCTAGAACGTTCCCACCTTCCTGAAGGCTGAAGAAAACCAAAGCCTAGCCAGCGACTAGAGTGAGGTGGGAAAGTTCTAATCTTATCTAACTCATGACTCCAGGTGCCCCAAGGCTCACCAGTTACGCTGTATTCTTAAGCACATTCGAGAAATTCAAAGAGCCTCAAAATCGCTGTTCTGAAATATCCATCATCATTTTAAGCAGGAGATTAAGAGATTTCATGTTGTTAAAACATTTTAATGGAAGGAATGAATGACACTTTTTAAATCAGCAGGAAACTGCCTTGATTTCCATTTCCAACAGCCATGGGCTTGTGGAAGGATGCAGAGACAGGCAGCCAAGGTCCCTCAGAGCTGATTGACAACTGTGGCTGTATCTAAGGACAGCCAGGCACTGCAGGCAGACACAGGGTGCACGACCTCACTGATTTTTGTAATAGGTCACTCCCACCCAAGCTCATTGTTCTTTCTCATAAGAACATATTGGCCCAGGGGCAAGGTGGGGGGTGCTGCATCATGTTTCAATAAGCACCACCTGAATCCATATAAGCATATGATTCTATCTAAAACTCAATAATTCACTGAACTGGCATCCTTTTAGCATCTCTGCAGTCAATGCCTCTCAAAGACCAGCGCTACAATTGAACTAGAAAATTAGAGCTTTTAGCTGGACTCCCTGGAGGTGAATATGTAAAACAGAATAATAAATGATTGTCATTTCTGTTCAGAACATAGAATTAATCAAGGCAGTAGAGGGAGTCTGAAGTCCTGTGGGAAGGGCTACCATGGGTCACTGGTCACCATCATTTGCTGGCAAAGAGGTGAGCAATGGAAGAATCTGTCTCCTTTGTTACCTGGACTGTATGGTGTATCTGTGGTTGCATGTAACCTTTACAGAACCTACCAACAGGAAAATTATTTCCCAGTGCAGTTTTTCTTCCTGCTGAAAAATTCAAAAGCCCAGCCTCAGGCAATAGAAACACAATCAGGCCACAAACATGATGAACACACTTGTCACTCCTTCCGGGCAGGGAGGTGGGGGGTGTTCCAGGGCCCTCAGGGAGGAAGAATGGGCAAGGTGTAGGCTGTGAGAGCTTCCAGAAGCCTCTCTTTGACCAGATCAATTAGGTCCCCAAAAGAGCATCAGTCCTGACTCTTTCAGACAGAGAAAACTTAACAAGCAGCAACAACAGGAATGGTGATGCACTCTGAGAGCGAGTTGTATGTGTCTATGGGCGTGTCAGCTTAGGGACTTGGGGCCTCTGGTGCAAAAGCATTCATTGGGAGAATAAGTAACCCAAACACAGGCACATTTAAACTTTCTAAAATACCCAAATAAGATGCCCGGCACACACAACACCTGAAAGACATTATCTAGAACGTGTTTCCATCTTCCTGAAGGCTGAAGTAAAGCAAAGCCTAGCCAGCGACTAGAGTGAGGTGTGGTCCTTGGCACCTGCATGAGCTGGAAGAAGGGCAGATTCCAGCTGAAACCTACTGCATCAGAATGTTTAACAAGATCACTGGGTAATTCCTATACATAGTGAATGGTGGTTTAGCACTCATTTTGAGCAGTGTTTCCTGGTCTTTGAGAGACATTTTACAGCTCTCCTCATTTTGGGTTGGCCAAAAAGTTCATTTGGGCCTTTTTTGTAGGACCTTACAGCAAAACTCTAACGAACTTTTGGGCCAACCCAGTATTTTCCTAGATGAGTCCTTATTAAGGCAGGAAAAGGTGTGCTTTTGCACTACAAATAATGCGTATGTGTTGCGAAGAAGCGTCTGTTCTGGGCTTTCTGACTGGCCATGAACCCATATAAACACAGTACTGTGGCATATAGGTCAATGTTATAGGGAAGAGGTGACCCTACTCCCTAGTCCATCAAGAATAATGTCCTAGAAAAGGGACCTGACCGGTAACTGAGTATAAGAGGCAGAGGGGGAACTGTCTTTAGAGGGAGGCTCCTAGATGGGAATTTTCAGAGCATCTGATGGAAGGGGGTTGTGTCTGCAGGAAGGACCCTGCAGTGGTTGGTAGGTGGAAAGTTCTCCCAGGGGAGCAGCAGGAAGAAGGAAAAAAAAAAAAAACCTGTATTTCTACCCTTGGGTCTCTGCCTTTCTCCTGGTCTCAAACTCTTGTTCTGTACCCACCCCCAGCCCTGTCCCCACCCCTATCCCACTCTCACTTCCCAGGCCCCTCCCTCAGACTCTGAGCCTTCTCATAGACCAAAGCTCTCACCAGTTCCGCAGTTTCTGTCTGCTGTGCTACTGCCCCACCCAGGCTCTAAATCTCCCTTCCTTTCAAAGCCTATCACAACCTCCACCCCCTCTCCTGAGGGATAGCACTCCTAAATCAGGGAAAAGATACGGGGAAGGCCTATTTATTATTTATTTTTACTTTTACCTGGGTTTTTTTTTTCTTTTTTTTTTTTTTGGAATTTTTTATTTTGTATTGGGGTTGGGGTACGAGGGACTTCCTTCGTGGTTCAGCCAGTAAGGAGTCTGCCTGCAATGCAGGAGACCCAGGTTTGATCCCTGGGTTGGGAAGATCCTCTGGAGAAGGAAATGGCAACCCACTCCAGTATTCTCGCCTGGAAAATCCCATGGAGAGAGGAACCTGACAGGCTACATTTCATGGGATCACAAAGAGTCAGACACGACTGAGTGACTTCACTTCACTTCACAGCCGATTAACGACGTTGTGGTAGCTTCAGGTGAGCAGCTAAGGGACTCAGCATACATATATATGCATCCATTCTCCCCCAAACCCTCCCCTCCCATCAAGGCTGCCACGTAACATTGAGCAGAGTTCCATGTGCTATACAGTAGGTCCTGGTTGGTTATCCTATTTAAATATAGCAGTGTGTACATGTCCATCCCAGACTCTGACTATCGGGGAAGGCCTGTTTAAAATCAAAGAACACCCCTGACACTTCCCAAGTCTGCCCTCCCTTCCCCACCTCACCACCACCCCACCCTTCCCCGTCCTTAAGCTTGTAAGCGCTACCGAAGTTGAACTGAAGGAAGGACTGGGCATGGAAAGAAGGTGGAAGGGCCAGAGCTGGCTCTGCAGGCCCAGACCCCAAGTGAAGAGGGTCCCTGGGAAGAAGAGAGGGCCCCTGACCAGTAAGCCGACTTTCTCTGGGATTCACCCACAAGTGGCTTCTAGACTCTTTACTTAAATATTTGTGTTATTACATGCTCAGGCCTGGCAGGAACAAGGGCTGTAGGTTATCATTATAGACTTATATAAGCCAAATATGCTCCCACTCTTCTAAAGCCTTGCTGCTCTGAACAGCATTTGGGATCAGATACACTGGGATTTGAGTCCCAGCTTCACCCTTGATGAGCTTTGCGACTTCAAGCAAGTTGCTGAACTTCACCATGCCCTTAATTTCTCTTCTGTGAAATGGGGACTAATAATAATGATCTTATACAGTTACATTTTAATGAACAAAATAACAATATACATTCTCTAGCATATGGGAAAGTCAGGAAGATTATTTTATTCCATTAATTATATCAAAAGAATAACATCTCTTAACATATTTCCTGTATACTGGAAGTTGTTTCCTAACCTCAAATGGTTTTCAAGTAACTAAAGGCTAAAATTTGAACTTGAAAATTTATTGGTTGAATGGTAAGACATTAAGAATTTATTGGTTGAATGGTTGACAATGACTTCAGACTTTGGAGACAATGTTTTTATCAATACAAACTTTGATAACAGTAGAAACATCAGGAGAGTAAACTGGTTGAAGTGGAAGAAGAGATAGAAGCAGAAGCTTTTGTGACATTGTTTTTCATGAAATGCTTCCAGCACAATGAGAACCAAAGGCAATCCAACAGCATCATACATCTTCCTCTCTTTGCATGTCTATTATCAGAGCTAGGCATCTTTCTTATAAGGCAATAACTCATTAAAGCATTTGCTGATTTCAATTACTTAGTACTAAATGCAGTTTTTGGGTAATGCAAACATAACTTTTGAAATGCAAACATATGTTCATTTACTAGTAATCCTGAATGCATTCAAATGGTATCTATGTGCTTTTATTAGCACCTTTGGGAATCAAATTCTATTCTTAACATTTAGATAAATCATCTACCAGCTACAGTATTTATCAGTACTTAGACTTCAGTCATGATCAATACATAGGCTAGAATATTCACAAATGAATGTATGCCCTACAATAAATGATAAACAGTCAGATCTAAAAATAAACCATTATATTTGTGCATTCTCAAAATGAATAAAATGTGACAGCTGAAAAGTGTATTCTGAAAACCATATATCTCAAAAACAACTCAAGTTTCAAACATCATTCTTTACTGCATTCAGTCCAATATCAAGAAAAGCCATGCCAAGAGAGTCTAATTTTGGAGAGCTTCTACCTGAGGGGTAACAAGGCCAGTCTGAAAAGAGCTCAGATGCATTTTCCACTATAGTGTTCATTGTTGCCAATATGACAGCAACATGTTAGAATTTAAGAAGAGGAATTACACAGAAAGAGAACATGAGAGCAAATGCATCTAAGGGTTTCTTCAAGCCAACACTATGTCACCAGTAGCTGTTCTCTCCAGGGACACAGGAGACAGACAGATGTTCTGAACCTGGTTACTAAAAGGGAAGCAGTAACAATGGAGCTTGCTGTCTTAAACTCCTGTGTTCACACCTGCCTATCTCCTAGGGCTGAGTAACTGCTGAGGGAGGGACCCTTCCTCTTCTTAAGAACTCTGTGCTTTGTGTATGAAAATCAACATCTTCTAAAGGAGCTCTCATCTGTACTGTGTGTGCCTAGTGATGCCTTGGGCTGGAGTGCTCACTACTAGATGGGAGAAAAAGATACTGAAGAGTACCTCTGGGAGATTTTTGGCAACCCATTTAGAATCTGCCAACCACAAATATTCATTAAATACCTAGTGTCTAAAATGAAGCTCAGAGCTGTGGGGAGACAAAGTATTAGAGCTCACTCACTGCCCATGGGGCATGCATAAACCAGGAACTGATGGATTCTCCCTCTTTAAATTTGTATGATCAAAGAAAATTTCTAAGTATTTCTCCAAGTGGGCTGAGTAACTGTGTTCTTGTCCAAATGTGACAGAGACCATTCCATTAGCCACCTTGGCAACAAAAATACTGCTAATAGTCACCATTAATTAAGCCTCTGCCATCTTAGTTCCTTCCTGGAAGAGAACACCATGACATCATGCAAATGTAATTCTGCTACTTCTTCAGAAGTGGGCTTGCGGGGGAGCGGTGGTACATGAGATTTATGTTGGTTGGATTTTAGGCAACATGAACTGAATGGGAAAACCTGAAAGAAGCTCCTTATTTCCACCAAGGACAAGGCAAAAGGTCCAGACTGGCTTCAGCCAGCCCTGAGCAAAGCAGAGGCAATGTCACCAAAGGCTCTCCATCAGCAAGGCTTGGACACACTCTCTGAGCTCCCTGTCCTCTGACTGATCTGAAGGCTTCTGACCACTCCACATGATCACTCCATGTGATTATGTTCTGAAATCCATGTGCTATTGTTGGACCAGGAGGGGCTTCAAAGATTATCTGTGGTCAGCATCCTTCCAGGGACAGCTGATGATGAAGGCATCAGCAGTCACTATGAACTAAAGATTCATTTCATTCAGAATCCTACTGCCTTGTGTGCAGGTCTGAGCACGGGCTATCTCTGAGTAACAAGCACCTCTTGTTCTATGTTTGCAGGTTCACCATACGGATCACCTAGAGGACATGTGCTCGGCACTGAAAGGAGACTGCTTGGATGCACGGCCAGTGAGTGTAACATCCTAGAGGCCTGGCTGTGCTTCGGGGTCTTGGATTTAACAATCCTTTCTTCCAGTTCTCAGTCTGAAACTCACCTAATCCACCACTGATGTATTTGACTTGAAAACCTAGGGAATCAAGTTTTGCCTCTGTATTAAACTGCTCTAACATAGTCTCTGGTAGGATTTAGTAGACATGCAATACATTTAGGATGTCACATTCTATAACACTTAGATGGATCTGTGTTTTAAGTTTGAAAGAAACTTTCGAAAGCAATTAGTTTAACCTCTCATTTTACTTATGGGAAACGGAAGCCTAGAAACAGGAAATGACTTAGTGCCATAGGTGTCAGATCACCCAAAACCCTGAATCCCAGTATAGGGCCCTTTCCACTATCCAGTAACTAAGAAGCCAGTGATCCATAAAGACCTGGCAGAAACAATAATAATGGAAGGGTGCCATGAGGACAACAGTAGCTAGAAGCCACTCTGTTTCTAATATGAATGCTTTAATTTGAAAATTGGAGACTCACAGAGAGACCCATGCAACCACCCACTACATCCCTGGAGAAATTTGGCCTCTCCTTCTCTGCCATTTCCCAAATGTCATGTGAATGTCACTCCTTGGCAAACTCTTCCCCAAAATCCTAGGAATAAGAGAAAACTATGCAGTGTGGCTCAGCTACTTCGGAAGAAAGTAGCGATGTATTGATAACAGACAACCTCATATTTCTGGATCTACTGGTGTTAAAAACTATGTGATGGGGGAGGAAGACTACAACTATATGAGCAATGGGGACTGCTGAGCTGTTAACCAATTAAGCAGAAAAGTGACCAATTAGAATGAGTCTTTTCTGAGTCATCTCTCTCTCTCTTTTTTTTCCAAATAACTGCTTCTACCCAAGTTACTTGGGAAGTGTTATCCCACCCAGTATAGACCATGTTCAAGCAGGGAAAAAGTGTCATTTCAGAAGTTAGAGGCTACAGCAGGTGCTTGTGCTCTGACAGGCACCCTCCTACAGGATAAAAGGGCTAGGATACCGAGTAGGGGATGATGCGTGGAAGGGAACACACTGGGAGAGCTAGGAGCAAAGCAGGAGGGACCCAGGGCTCAGATACAAACTGATCCCAAATTCACCCAGACTAAACAGCTAACATCTGCTAATCAGTTCAGTGATGTGACATGTGCCTTGTTCCATGAAAAACAAAACCAAATCAAAAGACAGATTTTTTTTTTATTTTACAAATTTGCCAGATGTCAGGTTTTATGTGTATCCTATAATAACTCATTTAATCTCTATCTATTGAGCACCTGCTACATTCTAGGTCCTGCACTATTTAGTAGAAAATGAACTGATAAGTGAGACAAAATCTCTGCTTTCCCAGAGCTAGTAATCTAACTTGGAGACACACTTAACAGACAAGCCACTGCTATAAAGCACACTAGGTGCTATAACAAAGGAGAAAAGGACAGTGGTAAACAGGAAAGAGTAAGTGTACAGCTCCCTCTCAGAGCAATGAGCTTTGCAGAGGTGGAAGTGTTTCAATAATCTTGCAAAATGATTGTGTGTTGTGTGTGAGGGTTCAGGGGTTCTAGACAATGGGAAGTCTTAGTCCTGTCCGACTCTGTGACACCATGGACTATAGCCTGCCAGACTCCTCTGTCCATGGGGATTCTCCAGGCAAGAATACTGGAGTTGGTTGCCATTTCCTTCTCCAGACAATGGGAGGATAAGGGCAAAAGCAGACAGACACCATGTAATGGCTAAATTTAATGAGTCAATTAAGCCAGGCTGTAGACATCACATACTAGTCTAGATGTGGTGGTGAAAATAGTTTGCAAATGTGTTTAACATCACAATCAGCTGAGTTTACATAAGAGTGGGTACCTCTCATTCTGTAGGTGGGCCTCATTCAATCAACTGAAGGCTTTAAGGACAAAATCTGCAGTTTCTGGAGAGAAAGGAATTCAGCCTTAAAACTGTAACAGAAATCTTGCCTGAGTCTCCAACCTGCCCTATAGATCTCAGACTTGCCAGCACCCAGAATCACATGAGCATATTCCTTCAAATAAACCCATGAACATATATCCCATTGGTTTTATTTCTCTGGAGAACCCTGATGGACACACACAGATGCATGAGGTGCCTAGGCAAGAAGAGGAAAGCCACTGTGGCAGGTGTTCAGACAGTGGTGGGATATGGAGCCATAAGGGAAGCTGCCACAGTTATGAAGAGCATTGTATGCTAAATTCAGGAATTGGGATTTTATCCTAAAAGTGAACAGGGGCCATTGAAGGACTTTAGGCAAGAACCACCAAGTCTATTAGAAAAACTCTTTGGGACCCTTCAAATAGAGGATGGATGGGTTGGGGCGGAGTTAGTGGCTACAGAAGAATGGCCTTGTGGACACTACATCCTTGTCAGTCTGGGCCCGAGGATTTAGCCCCTACTATCACTAACTAGGTCTCTGTAGCCTCTTCACTGTGTTTCGCAGGGTGTGCTAGGTGAGGTATCTGAGAAAATCAGGCTGTGCTGGTCACCAGAATTTCAAGTCAACCACCCCTATAAAGGGCCTCAGTGAAAAACCCATGAACACAGATACTCTGCCCATCACCTGCTCCCAGACCCATCAGCATTGCAATTGTCACCACCCTGAGTGACACCCTTGGAAATTCATCACCATGTCACATTTGGCAGTTGAATCAACAGGGACCTTTTATTTATTTATGAGCTGAGCACTGGGAACCAGTGAAGCTCCATCCCCAGATCTATAGGGCTGTTGATTTAGAGAGAGAGGCATATTTATTCAAAACCATCCTCTGCTGCGTGAGACCTTTACATATTTGTAAGTAAATAGACGGGGATTATGCATGCTTCCTGTGCAGACCCCCATTCACTGGCTTCCCTAAAGGCTGTGGGCAGCTCCACCGGGGAGAAGGTTCCAGCCAGTCAGAAGAGCAGCATTCATCACCAGGTGATCTGTTTACTGCCTTTCCTGAAGGACTCTCAGCTGCACTGTAAAAGAATCTCTAATCTGACAGAAAAAAATGTGGCCACCTTCCTGCTTCTGCTCAGGAGACAAGTCCCTAGGAGGTAGCACCAGGGGTTGGGCAGGGAGGGAATTCAGTACCTACCCCTGAAACAGCATCGCAGAGGACCCCCCAGGCCTGACTTGACCATCAACCCAGCTTCCTCACTGCTGCGTGCTCCCAACCCAGAGGAGACCCCAAATCTAAAGTGTTTACTCTTGATTCCCCAAAACCTAACAGGATGTCTTTCTTCACTCTGGGGCTCTTAAAAGGGGTGGGGCCAAGTTAATGAGATTTGGGTGCCTGAAATACTATAAAGGATGCTTAAAATCAGATTCTGAAGCCTGAGAACATTCAAAGTGCTTTTGGCTTATGCTTTTCTTCACTTTATCTCTTTAGGGAGGGCTTTTATAGTTCTCTTAAGGATTAAGTAAACTAGTTAAAATCTGAACCATTTTTTCAGACAAATCAAAGCTGCTGGATTGTTTGAAAAAGTCTGCCTGACTGGTAGAGAAGGAGAAAGTGTGACAGGGTGACAGAGGTGCCCCCAAAGATTTGAGTGCCTGGTTTTACCACAGATGTTTACAGGCCCACCTCCATTAGCCCCTCTAATCACTAGGAAGAGAGGTGGGGAATCTAGAACACAAGGTGGGCTTTAAATAGGAGACATTTTTGTAGAGATCTAGTCTGTGGTTAACAATTTGAAGCTTTGCTCTTGTCCAGCAAACAGCAAAACCATGACTCATTAAAATGGAGTATAAGGTGGAGGTAGGCTGCCCAGAATCCTGCGTGACCCTGAGCAGACAGGAAAACAGCACTTAGGCCCAATATTTTTCAAAGAGAAGAGAAATGTAGGGCGGGATAGAGACCTGCAAACTCTGCCTTTTGCTCTTCAAAGTCCAAGATTTATAGCTCAAGTTTCAGTCCAAGCCTTACTGGTGGGAAAGTTATTGGCTGTTGGGTGTAGTTGTTCTGTTGTAATAACCTTTTCTACACTGTTAGTGTGAACTAAAAGCAGCACATGAGTGATGCTGGTGATGCTTGACAAGCGTGATGCAGGCTTCTGGTGCTTTGTCTTAGAGATGTCATCCTCTCCTCTGCTCTAACCTCCACTGCTCCACTATTGATCCTTTCCCAGGCACAATCTCTGCTTGGACCATGAGCCCAAAGAATACAAAAGCATAATTGATGCATATATCTGCTCTGCCTGGGAAGAAGAGGGACCCCATACACTTCCTTACCACTTGCGCCTCTGCTCAATAAGCTACTTATGTGGCACTTAGTTGTAAGTGTCTGTGGTCAGAGGCTGTCACATAAATTTAAGTGTACAGATGTCATAGTCTGCATTTTCACAGGGCCATTTTAAAAGCGCAAAAATCGGCAAAAGCAAAATATTTTAAATATGGGTCACAAATAATGCAAATATTAACGCACTTTTTGTAAATATAATTAACTTGAGGACCCTCTATAAAGTGCATGTGAGACAAAGACATTTGAGGAGTTTTTTTCTCTTATTTTTTTGTAACAGAAAGAAATGCAAGCTAATTATCATGAGGTTTCCACACTGTGACATTCCCAGAGAATAGTTAACATTACTTAAAGTTGCTTATGACCCCTACAAAGGCAAGGTCAAAAGAGTTGATTCAATAAGAAAAAAGTTTCAGAAAGAAGTTGTCATTCCATCTTAGGATTGTTGCTCTACCTAAAAATAAGTAAGAGATGGTGTGATTTAGAGGACAAAGCACTCTGAGCTGAGGCACTTTCATCATCACTAAACTGGATCCACTCAACTCCGGCCATTGGCTATAGTTTATTCATCCAATATTGAGGAAGTTGTGCCAGAATATTATTTGAAGAGCAGAGCATTAGGAAAAGAGATTTTTAAGAGGGAAAACTCTAAGGAATGAGCAGCAGTGGCTGGAGGAGACACCTGCATGAGGCCCATTTCTTGGCAGTTGTTGCTGAAAACTAAAAAGCTCTGACTTGACTTTAGTTGGTAGCAATGGGCATACTGTGAGCATTGCCCCAGAGCAACAAGGGTTAGAAGTCTGAATATGGCTAGAGATGGCCAAGACACAGAGAAGCTCTGGCCAGCAACAGCAGATGGGTCTTATCGCCTGCTTGGTAATCACTGCTACTGCTATGAGTTGCACTGGGAGGATAGCTAAAATGCAAGCAAAAGGGACAACTTGGTGGCTGTTTCACTGAATATTTGATAAGCATCTGTGGCATCTTCTAAGGAGGATATTGAGATAAATAAGTTACTGCCCTACCCTTGAGTTGGCCCCAATCTACAAAGGAAGGCAGACACACATGTAAGCAATTACACAGAGACAATAAAGTATGACAGTGTCTCCTGCATAGAACTTACGAGTGATGGAAAATCATCACTCTATGTGGAAAGAGCTTGAAGATAGATGACACTGGTATGGGTTGATGAGTCAGACTTTTGATTTTGTGTAAAGGAGAGAAACACAAAATATTGGAGCTCTGCATTTATATACAATTGCTCTGTCAGTATCTGCAGTGGTTTGATACAAGGAATGGGTATTTGACAGAGGCAGGACTGGTAGGAGGCTATGGTTAATACCGCAGACAAGGAAAAAGCAGTGGAAAGTATGGTGAGAGTCAAGAAGGGATAAATAGGTGGGTGCCAGAATCTTTAAGAAGAAGATAATTCTGCAAGAACTTGGCGAGTACTATAGCTGATCTTTAAGGAAAACTCTGATTACGTGTTTTCAGCACTGACTGGGGATATGCAAGGAGAGGTAACCAGTAGGAAATTGGATCAAGGGGATAAAACTCAGGAAGATGGCCTGTTTTGAAGATGAGGATTTTGGAGCCCTCAGTCTACAGGCATTGTTTGAAACTCTGGAAGATCAAACAACATGCCTTGCTCATGGCAAGTCCTAAAGCCCAGCAGTGGAACAGCAGCTCCAGGAGTTCAAGTCCCTGCTCTTCCTTCTCCCTGTAACATGCAAATTAAAACTCTGGGCCCCATGGGTAGACAGAACCATATTCCCCTCAAAGCTACCCACATCCTAGTCCCCAGAACCTGTGCTAGATTATGAGCAAAGGGTAATTAAGGTTGCTAATCAGCTGACCTTAAAATAGATTATCCTGAATTAGTTGGGTGAGCCTAGTATAATCCCAAGGATCTTTATACATGGAAGAAAGAAACAGATCAAGTCAGAACCAGAGAGATGTCACTGTAAAGACTTAGCCCAAACTCAGTGACTTTGAAGAGGGAGGAAGGGACCAGAAGCCAAGAAATGCAAGTGGCCTCTAGAAGCTAGAAAAGGGGAAAATAAAAAAAAAATTCTCCCCTGGAGCCTCCAGAAGAAACTCAACCCCACCAACATCATAGCTCAGTGAGATCCAGTCGGGACTGCTAACCTCTAGAACTCTCTTTCTCACCTTTTTTCCCTAGGCCTTACTGCCTTTCCACACCTCTTTCTTATCTTTTTTTAAAAAATTTTATTTGGGTATAGTTGATTTACAATGTCATGTTAGTTTCAGGTGTACAGCAAAGTGAATCAGTTATACATATACATACATCCACAGCCAGACATCCTGGAATGTGAAGTCAAGTGGGCCTTAGAAAGCATCACTATGAACAAAGCTAGTGGAGGTGATGGAATTCCAGTTGAGCTATTTCAAATCCTGAAAGATGATGCTATGAAAGTGCTGCACTCAATATGCCAGCAAATCTGGAAAATGCAGCAGTGGCCACAGGACTGGAAAAGGTCAGTTTTCATTCCAATCCCAAAGAAAGGCAATGCCAAAGAGTGCTCGAACTACCGCACAACTGCACTCATCTCACGTGCTAGTAAAGTAATGCTCAAAATTCTCCAAACCAGGCTTTAGCAATACGTGAGCTGTGAACTTCCAGATGTTCAAGCTGGTTTTAGAAAAGGCAGAGGAACAAGAAATCAAACTGCCAACATCTGCTGGATCATCGAAAAAGCAAGAGAGTTCCAAAAAAACATCTATTTCTGATTTATTGACTATGCTAAAGCCTTTGACTGTGTGGATCACAATAAACTGTGGAAAATTCTGAAACAGATGGGAATACCAGACCATCTGACCTGTCTCTTGAGAAACCTGTATGCAGGTCAGGAAGCAACAGTTAGAACTGGATGTGGATCAACAGACTGGTTCCAAATAGGAAAAGGAGTACGTCAAGGCCGTATATTGTCACCCTGATTATTTAACTTATATGCAGAGTACATCATGAGAAACGCTGGGCTGGAAGAAACACAAGCTGGAATCAAGATTGCTGGGAGAAATATCAATAACCTCAGATCTGCAGATGACACCACTCTTATGGCAGAAAGCGAAGAAGAACTAAAGAGCCTCTTGATGAAAGTGAGAGAGGAGAGTGAAAAAGTTGGCTTAAAGCTCAACATTCAGGAAACTAAGATTACGGCATCTGGTTCCATCACTTCATGGGAAATAGATGGGGAAACAGTGGAAACAGTGTCAGACTTTATTTTTGGGGGCTCCAAAATCACTGCAGATGGTGATTGCAGCCATGAAATTAAAAGACGGTTACTCCTTGGAAGGAAGGTTATGACCAACCTAGATAGCATACTTAAAAGCAGAGACATTACTTTGCCAACAAAGGTCCATCTAGTCAAGGTTATGGTTTTTCCAGTAGTCATGTATAGATGTGAGAGTTGGACGGTGAAGAAAGCTGAGCGCCGAAGAATTGATGCTTTTGAACTGTGGCGTTGGAGAATACTCTTGAGAGTCCCTTGGACTGTAAGAAGATCCAACCAGTCCATCCTAAAGGAGATCAGTCCTGTGTGTTCATTGGAAGGACTGATGTTGAAGCTGAAACTCCAATACTTTGGCCACCTCGTGCAATGAGTTGACTCATTGGAAAAGACCCTAATGCTGGGAAGGACTGGGGGCAGGAAGAGAAGGGGATGATAGAGGATGAGGTGGCTGGATGGCATCACTGACTCAATGAGCATGGGTTTGGGTAGACCCCGGGAGTTGGTGATGGACAGGGAGGCCTGGTGTGCTGCGGTTCATGGGGTCGCCAAAGTCGGACATGACTGAGTGACTGACTGACTCTTTCACATTCCCCCCACCATCAAGGCTGTTCTCATTCCCCTCCATCCCCTCCACCCCCACCTTCACTTCCAAGGCCCATCATAGACACCACCACCCACTGGACCCCTTCCTGAGCCTCAGGGGCTCTTCTACTTCTCCAGACCCCTCATGGACACTGCACTCTCCTCACTTGGAACTTTGTGTGACTGGCTGCTAATGCAATTTGCTGGCCAGGATTCTTTGCCCAATTGCACCAGTTCAGAATGCCCTAAAGGATTTCCTTTGCTTCTTCAACCCTGATCCTCTCTCAATCTTCATCTGCTTAGTCGTCAACCCCTCATCCCCAACACACACACACACACAAGGCAATGTATCTGCCAGGCCACACAGCATAAGACTAGCCACATCGATGTAAGTTTGTTATACATTTGATTGAAACATATGAAAGAGAAGTGGTAGTGGTAGTGAGTTCAGTTCAGTCACTCAATTGTGTCTGACTTTTTGTGACCTCATGGACTGCCACATCCCAGGCTTCCCTGTCCATTACCGACTCTCAGAGCTTGCTTAAACTTTCGCCCATCCAGTCGGTGATGCCATCCAAGCACCTCATCCTGTCATCCCCTTCTCCTCCCGCCTTCAATCTTTCCCAGCATCAAGATTTTTTCCAATGATTCAGTTCTTCACGTCGGGTGGCCAAAGTATTGGAGTTTCAGCTTCAGCATCAGTCCTTCTGATGAATATTCAGGCCTGATTTCCTTTAGGATGGACTGGTTGGATCTCCTTGCTGTCCAAGGGACTCTCAAGAGTCTTCTTCAACACCACAGTAGAAAAGCATCAATTCTCCGGTGCTCAGCTTTCTTTATGTTCCAACTCTCACATCCATACATGACTAGTGGAAAAACCTTAGGTTTGACTAGACAGTGGTAGTGCACTTAATCCCAAAACAAGGGGAAGGAGCTAGGGTTGCAGTATACATATTTCTGCGGTATGTGACAAAATTCTCCTGCTTCTAATGCCTGGACTCTTAAAGAAAGCTGCCGCTGCTCCTGTCCTACACAGAAATCTCTTTCAGGTTTTGCTGCAGAATGATCACATGAGCAGCAAACTCTAAAACTCATCCAGCACCAGAGCCAGAGCAGTTAACACATGGGGCTCTCGAGCCTGCCCCTCTCTACTTCTCAGCCACGGTCCTGGTCCTTCCAGCTAAACTGCCTCTCAATAATATGTGACATAAACTTTCAGGTCCCTGGTTCCCTGTTTAACAGCCAAACAAATAACGGTCTTAATTGTTCATAAAAGACCTAGAAGATTTTGGAAGGAAAAGCTAAGGAAATAGGAAGAGTCAAGCTGCTCTGGCTTTCCCTGTCAGGAAGAAGAGCCACACTGGCTCATCACAGGTGACCCCTGATTCTTCCTTTATCTTTCTTACCTTTTCATTTTGCTGGTTACAGCTGCAGGGGTCACAGAACAGAGAATACCACTCAGTGAGCTGTTATTGGCCTGAAACTGTCTTATTGCTTTGTGGAAAGAAATTGCAGGAGGAATTTTTAGATATTGACATCTGTTTGTCAGAGAAAGTACAGTCATTCATAGAGGGTTTCTGACAGGCCAGTTTTGCAGAGAGATTCACCCACCTGGAATCTTCACTTTCTTATTTTCAAACGTCTGGCTTTCACCCAGATTCACAAGAAGGGCCTGGAATTGACCATCTTCTCCTGTAGACCTGCCCTGCCCCAAATTTGGGGACACTATGGCCATTGGTTCTAGGTCTGTGTAATCACTCATTCTCTCATATATCTCATTTGTAAATGGGAACTTGGCTGATTTTATTATTCTGCATTATTAAGCATCATGTTTCCAGATGGTCCGCAGAGCAGGTCTGAGCTGGGAGTGTGTGTCATCGGGCCTCGGCTAATCTATCACTGGGGGCACATGTTCTGCAGGCGTTCACTTTCAATAACTGGTCTGTGTTTTTCCAAATGGATTTACATTTTTATGTGCGACTGATGACTTCTCTGGAGACACATACTATGAACGTCTGGCTCACTATTATTACATGTACAAGTCATAAAGCTATGTAATAAGACTCATAAAAACATGCAAATAGTCCTTTTCCAGGGAGAAAAGGAACATGATCAGCCCTAAAATCAGAAGCTTTGCAAAGCTGATTGCTCTGCTGGGAAATGACAGGAAGGAAGATGAAAATTCCTCTGGGATGTCCATTCTTAAATAGTAGATAGATAGATAGGCAGATGGATAGATAGATAGATTACATTAGATATATAGGCAGATAGACAGACAGACAAGACAGATAAAGCCCAATAACTCCAGAATTTTGCAAGGCTAGGAAGCCATCTTCAGCAGTCAGGAGAAAAGGGGGGAGGATCCTGTATTGTCCTGCTCCAGGCTGGAATGGCCCCTTGCCCCTCATCATGGAGCCCTCTGGGAACCCCACCATTCATACTCTCCACCTCAGGAATTCAATCTGGAGGCCCAGGCCTCCACTGACAATTCTTTCAGTCCTCCAGCCCACAGTGGCCCTGTTCCACTACAGCCTTCTGACTTATCACACTCAGCTCTTGATTTTATACTCAGCCTGTGTTCTTCTTGGGGAGGCCCCATGACTATTTCCTCAAACAGATTTCAAGCTCTTCAAGAACACACACTTCTTCCTCACTGCTCCCCGCCCCCCACCACCATCACACACCCTGCATCCTCCAGCGTTCATCCAAGAGTTGCTACCATCAGCAGACAGTAGGAGCGGCATGCTTTAGGTGTTCAGAGGATGTTCACAATGGAGTCTCTGCAGCACTTCATGCCACCTTCAATCCATTCTTCACACTGTAGATACGGTGAATTTTTAAATGCAAATCTGATCACATCACCCCCAAGTCTAATAGCTTCGCCTGACAAAGCTCTCCTAAGTCCCACTGAGCCTAGCTCCTGCTCCTCCCAGCTCACTTTTTAGATCTCTCTGTCGCAGCTCTCCCTGCTCCAAGCACAGAGCTGTTTCACTTCCCCACACACCAGGATTCCTCCTGCTTCATAAAAGTTAGTCAAGCTATTCCTTCTGTCCCTCTTTGAATAGTTAGCATCTACCAAGTGATCTACCCATCATTCCATTCTCAATTATCAAATACTCCTCTCTGGAGTTCTTCCCTGATCCTCTAAATCACTTTAAACTCTTCCATTCTGCATTTACAGAGCACCTGCTCTTTCTCCTTTGTAGTCTTTTTCACAGTTATTATTAATTTATATAGCTATTCAAGTAATCTCTATTGGCCTTTGGAAACTGTCTCATAATGACCGGGAGTCTAGCTCATTTAGCACAGGGGCCTAGAGCTTAGTATAGATTCTGAAATGCAATAAGATCTCTATGAACATTTTGAAAGTAAGAAAGAGAAAGGAGAAAGGACAGAAAGGGAAAGAGAGAAAGGAAGAAAGAAAACATGGGATACATTTGAAGGAAGGAAGGAAGAAATGGAGGGAGGGAGGGAAAAAGAAACACAGTATGTGATACATTTTAATTTGTCCCTTCATCTCTCCTCATCTGGCCCAGGCATCTTGAATCTTTTGTAAAATGTTGGCCATACCTACTTCAAAACAACATCACACCTGTACCGTCAGGGCCCACAATCACCCCAGGGATGTCCAGATCACTCTCAGCATCTGATCCTTGTATCTGCCTCAACCTCGTAACTGAGCAACAAGGAAGTTGGAAGAGATTAAGACAGTGGAGCAGCGCATGGGGCTGAGATGCTGCTGAGAGCTGGTCTTCTTGAAATTCCTGCTCCCTTGGCGGTGCTCTTCCCACACTTCCCCCGACTTCCTGCTCTCCCTCTGACCTCTCCAGCCTCCTGCATAGGCTCAGTGACTTCGGTCACCTTGTATATGGTAATGATCTATTCTTGAAGCTCTGTTTTCTCATTTTGCCCTCAGACCTACATGCACAGCCACCTCCTGCACAATGGTTCTCCCACAGATATCTCGGTTCATGTAGAAATTTTCATTTTCCACTCTCAAACAAGATAGACCAAAACCCTTCTCCTCCCCCTGGGCTTGCCATCTCAGGGAATGAAACCACTATGAGTTCTTTGTGATTCAAGCCAGCCAATTCTGTGTCATCTTTGACCACATCTCAATCCTTGCCACCAGTTCACCACTGAGTCCTGCTGATACACCTCCTAAGTGTCTCTCAAATCTGCTCCATCCCTGCCAGGCCCACTGCCATGATTCAGCTCCGCAGCAGCATCTTTCACCTGGACAACTGCCACAGCTTCCTATCTAGTCACCTGCCCTCATGTAATTAAGTACCAACCAATTTCCACATTGCAGCCAGAGTGGTATTCCTAAAATTAAAATCAGATCATGCCACTTCCCGGTCCAACCCATCACTGACTCTCCATGGCTCTCCATATTAAATCCAATAGCACCACAGATGCATAGAACAGTCTTATGGACTCGGAGGGAGAAGGTGAGGGTGGGACGTTCTGGGACAATAGCATTGAAACATGTACATTGTCATATGTGAAACAGAACACCATTCCATGTTCTGTGCATGGGACAAGTGCTCAGGGCTGGGGCATTGGGATGGCCCGGAGGGATGGGATGGGGGGGGGGGGTTCAGGATGGGGAACACATGTGGACCCATGGCTGATTCATGTCAATGTGTGGCAAAAACTACTACAATATTGTAAAGTAATTAGCCCCCAACTAAAATAAATAAATTTATTAAAAATAAATAAATAAATCCAATAGCACAACACGGCTTTCTCATTCCCCTTCACCCCATCAGATTCTGTGGTCCCGCACCCCAAACCACTTGCTTTCTCAGCATGACATTTGTCCTCTCTTAATTTTCCATACATTCCTCCCTTGGCCTGTTCATTCCTATTTGATCTTCAGATGTGAACACAGATAATCACTTTTTCTGCAACGATTTCCTGATTCTGCTTGGATTAGGGCAGTCATTCCTCCTCTGTGTTCTCAGAGCAACCAGCCACCTGCATTACCACCATGCCTACTCTGGGATTTCCCACTGTTATGATTTCTGCTTGTGATCCTGTGCTCTCATACCCTCCCCTTTTTGCTACTAATTATTGAGTCCATGTTGTTTTGGGACACCAAAGGCAAAAAAACTCTTTGCTCAAAAATCTACAAATTCATCAAGATAAAGAGGCCAAGTGGAACTGATGATAGGTAAAAGGGCAAATTAAAAAGTCATCTGTGAATTAATGCCTATTTAGATGTAGAAGATACGAGTATGGACTTGATCTCACATGGACAGAGGGGCAAATGATAAAACGTGGTAAGACTTTGAAATAGAGATAGATGTTAAGAGCAATGCTCAAGGCACATTATATGATCCTTGTGCTACCAGACTGTGGCCAGAGACTATGTCTGCTTGTTCACCACTGCAACCCAGTGAAACAGTTCTTGAAAGAATGGGCTACAGTTGTGAAAGTCACTCAGTCATGTCCGACTCTTTGCAACCCCATGGACTATGCAGACCATGGAATTCTCTAGGCCAGAATACTGGAGTGGGTAGCCTTTCCTTTCTCCAGGGGATCTTCCCAACCCAGAGATTGAACCCAGGTCTGCTGCATTACAGGCAGATTCTCTACTAGCTAAGCCACAAGGGAAGCCCAAGAATACTGGAGTGGGTAGCCTATCCCTTCTTCAGGGGATCTTCCCACCCTAGGAATCGAAGCAGGGTCTCCTGCATCGCAGGTGGATTCTTTACCAACTAAGCTATCAGGGGAGCCCAAAGCCACATATAATTGGCAAAAATCAAATTGTAAAATCCACTGAGTTTGAAATATCTTTTTTTCCTTAATACCTCATGGATTACATTTATCTTTGAAACAAGCAATTTCTGAATAAAGGATAAACAGACATAACTAAGGGATCTCTTGCAGATCCACCACATGTCTGGGTTGAACCCTAGGGGAGTTTAGACCTGAATAAGGAAGGGCTGCAACCCAGCGGATGAGCACCAAAGTGGAAGTCAGATAGCTCCTCCCTGCAGGACCTTCACAAGCCTAATTTCCTTTCTGCAACTTGGTTTCCTTTCCTGTAAATCTGGGATAGTCATACTTACCTTGTGAGGCTGACATGAAAGGTAAAGAAAATAACATTTTTGAAATAGCCTTTCTCATAACAGATGCTCATAAATATTAGTTTTATTATTTATTTTTATAAAATATGACTCCTTTCCTTAGCTAGCTCAGCAGTTGGCAGGAGAGATAAGCACATTCCTACATAAGCCAAAGCATAATGGGGGTGGGATCCAAGCCTCCCTGAAAGAGGAGTAGATGCTTTCACTGAAGGGGCTATCCTAAGACTAGGAAACCATGTGCAGAACTGCAATGGGTCCTGACCACCTGCCAGGTTCTCCTTTGCTCCTGTCCATCCCAGACTGGGTGGATGAGCTGCTCTCTGTCAGTGCTTCCTACCTGTTAGGCTGGAAGTGTAATATATGCCATAGGAAACCAGCGAAGACTTTCTAATATCTCTAGCTGTATTATATTAGTGAGTGTCCCTTGGAAATATGATTTTACCTATAGCAATATGGCCACTAAGATGTGAAATTATTAAATAAAATTTGGTCCCCTGACTCTTCAGGCGGTTTCTTTTGAAAAGTTTATTTCCTTGGCAATCTATTTTCTCCTCCTACATCCTTCTCTGACACATTTCCCGCTCAGCATCCCCTCCCAGGCCAGAGGCCTAGCCTTTAGAGGGCTAGGAAGCAGCGCCTCACTCCAGACAACATCTGCCTTATTTTCCATGTGAGTACGGCAGAAGGAACAGCTGGTGCAAAAGCCACAGCCTCACTCCAGCAGGACCAGCACTCTGTAAGCCCTCGCCCTCTCTGATCCTTTAAGATGATATGTGCATTCCTTCCTGGCCTCCACCTATGCAAGTCCATACCTTATCTTTGCCTAGACGATTTCAGTTCATCTTTTAAGACAGAATGTGTCCCCTGTTCTGAGAAACTGAGCAGTGTTATTCATTTTGGCCAGTCTTCACCAGCCTGTGGGTACAAACTAGTGTTAATCACAGTATTATCTAATATTTGGTTTCCTCATACTACCATCTCCATGATGTAGAAAACTGGTCTCCTGACAAACTCTCCCACCAAGACTTTCTGGATGTCCCCAGGCAATGTCTCACAGTGCTTTACATACGTTCCTGGATAAGTTTGCCTGCTACCCCCAACCCCCATGAGAATTCCATCTCCGTATCTATTTTAGGCCATGATTCCATCAAGCTCTGCTTCTTTTTCCCTGAAAACCAAGGTTTCCCCAGGGCCTGTCTCATGCATGTGGACCCGTGGCCTCTATCCTGCCCTAGACACACTCTGATATTACCAGGAATTGTTCACTCCTCTCCTCCCCCACACATCCCCACTGTTCTATTTGAACAAGGTTTCCAAAGTGTATTCACAGGATCAGAGCTCTGCAAAACAGGGAATGTTCTATATAGATTTTTTTCTTAATGCTGGATTCCATAATTAAATAAATCAAGGGATTCTAAATTGCTGTTTTTTCAATGTATGGTCCTCTTATAGCAGCAGTATCAGTATTACTTGATAGCTTTTTAAAAATGCATAAACTCAACCTCAACCCAGACCCAAATTTTAACAAAATCCCCCAGTGAATAATACACACATTAAAGTCTGAGAACTATTGCTCTAAATTAAAGAAAATTAAGCATATTTCTAACAAAAATTCCTCAGAGCCTTTAATGTGCTTATGTGTATCATAAACTAAAGAGTCACATAAAGTGTGCACACATAGTGTTTTGCAGTACACATTTTGAAAAATCGTGTATTGGAACTTCACTCTGCCCAAATGTACTCTAGTCTGGGACTGCTTGGGAGCCTAGGTCTTCTCTTTTACCCTGTTGGTTATATCCTGTTACTAGTGTGCTGATAAATGTTTAATAAACACTTCTCCACAGACAAAATTTTTTGTTTGCCAATCTCCATGGTGTAAACACTCTCACCATGGCCAATTTTAAGCTACCATTCAGCTTGAGGTATGTAGTCAGTTCTGATGACCTAGTAAGAGTTGGCTGGAGAACTCTACTGTTTAGGGAAATACTTGAGCTGTGTTTTCTGCATCTCAGTGATCCACACATGCTTCAGGTGAGCATTCAGTCCAACTGTTACTTCTGTCCTCTACTTATCCTTTAGTGATGGACACCAGACTATACTCAGAATTCTCCTTCCTACCATGACTAAGGTTTCCTTAGTAGGACCAACCTCATCGTGCATTTCCTTCTCTCAGAATGAGCCTTGCTTCTCCTCATCATCCTTCTCTCAGCCTCTCTCATGAGGTTCCTAACTCTTCTAACAGACAGATTTCGGTAGTACCAACCTCACCAACTTGACAGAAAGTGAAGTCGCTCAGTCATGTCTGACTCTTTGCGACCCCATGGACGGTAGCCTACCAGGCTCCTCCGTCCATGGGATTTTCCAGACAAGTGTACTGGAGTGGGTTGCCGTTTCCTTCTCCAGGGGATCTTCCCAACACAGGGATCGAACCCAGGTCTCCTGCCTTGTAGGCAGACTCTTTACCATCTGAGCCACCAGGGTGTGGACTGAAAATCTGACTCAGGCTGAGAATTGGAGCTATTAAAGAAAACAGAGGTGGTGCTTCCTCACTCCTGGTTACCTGAAGAGTGACTCAAGACTTTTTCCTAGCAGGTTGTGCTGGGGTCAAGCACAGCCATGGGACACACATGGTAAAAACAGATAAATCTGTTTCCTTTCTCATCACTTCCAGTTTGGAAAAGATTTCTGATTCTGGCCTGCTTGATGTTTTTTTTTTTCTGAAACATTTAGCATCTCCCTCTCTGTGGATGTCATAAGTTGCCTTCACTGCAAAGTTTGCATATAAAGCACTGTTCCAGGAGAGAGAACCAAGCAGATGGAGGAAAATTAAACAGGGAAAACCTTTGAAGGACTGGGATAGCTCCTAGGAGGCAAATGCTCTGTTTCCCAGCAGGGCTTCTTAAACTCAGTAAAGGCAGAGTGTTCCAAGGATCTGAGATCAAGCACAGAGTCTAGAGAATCCTGGCCTATCTAGGAGGGCCATAGAAAAGTCAGTTTCCTGCAGTGAGAGCACTCGATCTCAGCAGCTACCTCAACACCGGGACTCCTGGGTCACCTTCTGCATCTCCCAGAGGGCTCAGGCTTATAGACGGAGCACGGAGATAGGCCTGAGTTTCTCTGTCTACAGTTTACACATGAAGAACTTAGACCAGAGCCAGAAAATGATTAGATGGAGAGGGGCTAGGCATTCCTGGCCATAATATTGTGTCATTAAAGAGGAACGGAAGTGGTTTACCCTCCATCCTCTGAGCTTGGTTTATCTTCCACCCTCTAAGCCACACCCTCTCAACTTTGTGGGCCATAAGGAGTTTGCACCTAACAATGTTACAGCTGTCATTCAACACATACTTGCTGAGCACCTACTATGGGCCAGATACTCTGAGTTACACTGAGATAAGTAAGAGTCAGTCTCATCTCACAGAGAGCTGAGTGGGCATGGCCAGGTTCACACGCTAAGCCAGAGAGTGGGGATAAAAATATAGATTTCTGGATTCCCAGCCAACGGTTCTTCCTTCACAGATTACTCTTGGGAGCCACCCTTTGTATACCTGGTAATGCTTCTCAGTTCTCTTTGCATGCATCATTTTAGGTCTTCCATAGCTTCTCTTGTAACCCAAAGAGCTGTGAATCAACTAACTAAATTTACTTGCTGCTTCTAAACATTTTGGAACCAATACTGGAATTATATTACCACATTCTTTTTCACAAGAAGGGAAACCCTCATTCATTCATTCAGCAAATACATATTAAGTACCTACCATGTGTCCCAATTATCCTAGGTGCTTGAAAACAGTAGTGGGGAAGGAAAACAACTCTCTGCTTCTTGATGTTTATACTGTAGGAAGTATAGATAGAAACAAACAACACACTTAATTTGGGGATGGGAGGGAGGCTCTAGAAGAAGGATATATATGTATACATATAGCTGATTCACGCTGTTGTACAGCAGAAACTAACACAATGTTGTAAAACAGTTATACTCCAATTTTAAAAAGCAATGGTGTATAAATGTATCTATATAAAAATGCTCATAATAAAGGTAGGTTGTATTTAATGTCAGAAGGAGGTGAGTACCATGTTTCACTTTCGTCACCTGCCCATCCCATCCAGCAATCTGCTTTCAAAGGAACTTTTGTAAAATGTAAATCTCACCATGCTACTCCTCTGAGTAAAACCCTTCGGTTGTTCCCACCATGTTCAGGATAAAGGCCATGACTCTGGCTCCTGTTTAATCCTCCAGCTGGGTCCCTTTCACAGGTCCCTTTTTCCATCAAGCCTTCAGGCATGCTATGCCCATGACATATCAGGCTGCTTTCATGTTTCAAAGTGTCGAGATGAAGAATGGGTCACCCATTCCTCTGGGTCTGCCTCATGTACTTTCCCTCATAGATCCTTGGTAATACTTATAGAACGGTACCATTCTGACTCAACTCTTACTTCTGTATTAGCCCCTAAAAGGCATGGATGATACTTTGTTTATCTTTATATACCTATGATCTGTACATAGAACATGTCCAACATAGATTTCTTCATTGGGAGAACTAACAAATGAATAAGACTAATTGGATAGTCTGTGATTCCAGGCACACATATGGAAAGTCTCTAATTCCTGGCCAAGGACTAGCAGGCATCTCATTTCTTAGGGTCTGTGCATTATTCAACTCTAAACATGGCCTGCAGGCCAAATCTGATCTAACACGTGTTTTTGTAAGTTAAATTTGATTATAACACAGATCCTTTTATTTACCCTACCATTACCACAGTGGTGAAATTGCCACAGAGGTCATGTGGCCTGTGAACCAGAAATATTTACTACCTGAATCTTTATGTACAAAGTTTGTAGACTTCAAATCCAGGCTATGCCAAACAGAGTCTGTTTGATCAAATTTCTAAAATGGACACAACTAGCATAATTTCTCCTCAGGTTAGTCCAGAAACAAGTACAAAGCAGACCCATAATTATTGGTTTTTGGGCAAATAAATCACAGCAGAGACTGAAGGAGACCCATTAAAAGATCTGGTGCATCATGCTCCTCGTGTCTTGAGAAGGCACTTTTTTTCCCTTCTGTCAGAATTTATATGACTTTATTTAACATCAGAACTTGATGCCTTAAAGAATATTCTTTAAGGGAATTGTAGCAATGGGCATAAAAAAATACCCTGAACATTCTTCATTGCAGCCAACATGTATTTATTGAGCACCTACTACTTTACAATCATCAGCATAATGCTAATATCTCCCATACCAAGCTCAAAATTTTACACTCTTACAGGTCCAGTTAGCTGAGAAGAAGACCCTGAGAAGGAAGTGAGCACACAGGAAATGTATGAGGCTGTGCTCTTAGGACCTATATCAGTGGAGGAAGGGAAAGGAACAGATCTGAAGAAAGAGAAAAGCTGGACTGCAATGCAATCACAACAGAAGTCTCAGCTGGCTCCAATGGGAAATCCGAAGCCTTGAGGTTCTTTCAGAGAGTCTTGGTGGGGCATGCAATCCTATGTCTACTACAGATTCATTTCATATAAGTTCCAAGACTCTTCCAGGCTTCTTGGGGGCCTTTTTTCTTGGAGTAAACACATAAAAAGAGTTAACAGTGGGACAAATGAGAGCCTCTGTGGCTTCAGCTGGTCTCCAGGTGCTACTAATCACACCCCTCTTTTACTGGACATCCTAGATGCCCTGTACCCTCAGTCAGCACCTCTGCTATCTAGGTGGCATTACCTAGACCCTCCTCCCTAAGGAGTAGGAGCTTCAGGTCACCATGCCCTTCTTAGGACATGGCTGCTATATGGGGTTTGTACACATATATACATTTACAATTAAAATTGGGCAAAGGGGTGCCAAGAAGATCCAAATGCAAAACACATTTTCCCTGTCCCTTCCGTGTAGCAAGCCCTGCCTCCCCCTGATTCATTAAGTTCAAGTGTCTCTGTTGTTGTTGTTCAGTTGCTCAGTCATGTCCAACTCTTTGCAATCCCATGGACTGCAGGACGCCAGGCTTCCCTGTTCTTCACCATCTCCCAGAGCTCGCTCAAACTCATGTCCATTGAGTCAGTGATTCCATCCAACCATCTCATCCTCTGCCACCCCCTTCTCCCCCGGTCCCCCATCTTTCCAGCATCGGGGTCTTTTCAAATGAGTTAGCTCTTCACATCAGGTGGCCAAAGTATTGTAGCTTCAGCTTCAGCATCAGTCCTTCCAATGAATATTCAAGGTTGATTTCCTTTAGGATTGACTGGTTTGATCTCCTTGCAGTCAAGGGACTCTCAACAGTCTTCTCCAGCACCACAATTCGAAAGCATCAATTCTTCAGTGTTCAGCCTTCTTTATGGTCCAACTCTCACATCTGCACATGACTACTGAAAAAACCATAGCTTTGACTATAAGAACCTCTGATGGTAATTCCTTTCCTTGTCTCCTAATCTCCTGGCACAAAGAGCAAAAAGTGCCTGGGGAGCAGCTAATGCTCAACGTTCAATAAAATTCTTACTAGGTCCCTCAATGCAAGCTCATCTCCTTTGGGAATCAGAACTTCTAAACCTACAGAGCCCAGAGTTGTGGTAATAAGAAGCACTAATTCCCCAAAATAGCTTTGTGGAACTGATGTGAGGTGGGCCTTTCCTTCTCTTCCCTCCTGGAGACACATGTATTTTACCTACTAGAGAAACAACATTCATTTGCCATTCTGACATTATGAGAGTTTTACCCATGCTCTTTCTGAATGTTAAGTACCATGACCTGGCCTGTATGATTTGGGGATCTTATCATCCCATTGCCATCAGTGAACCTAATTCCCTAAATTTTCCAACTCTCAGAAATCATCTTCAAAGACAGCTAACACTGAGTTCTGGGAGATGATGGTGCCCTTCTTTCTAGTACATCTCTTATTGCTTTGAGAAATGGAGCATCCTCTGGGTCCTCCCAGTAAATATAACCAGCTGGTGAGTTTTCCAGCCTTACATGGTACATCGTATCCTAGCATGCTCATTTCTCTGAGACTTTTGATCCACCATCTGCCATACCACTTCTAGCATCCTTAACTTACTTGATTTAAGCCATCACTTCCTCCATGCTTCTAAGAGCCAACACATTAGCACCATCTCCTGGGGGCTTTGCCAGTTTTTTAAATCCTGTGTGTCTATACCAATATGTTCTCCCTCATCCAATTCCATCCTCCTAGATTCAGCACCTTCAGAATCCACTGCCTAACATATGAATGTTACTTTCTGGTTCCTATGGGTGTATATTCATCTTAGATTTGGTTATAATCTTCACAGTCCCTCTGAACTTCTACACTTTTTCCAGGCTGGAGGAAACATTAGATGAAGTCTGCCTCCAAGTGGGGGATCAGCAACCTTTGGGAGACAGAGACCTTTGCAGCCAAGGGTAATGCTGGAAACAGCTAACAGCTGGGGGCCGTCAAATTACAGAACTCCTAACCATGGGAAGAATAAGCTCTTTAATAGCAAAGGGGACTAGTTCTGAGTGACACAACCCAGTATCCACTGTGAGCACTTTCCCAACACTCTCTTATATGCCTGATGAAGGTAAGACCTGCCTCCAGGAGGTTAATTCCTGGCATCAAGAGCTCTAACGGGTAGAAAACTTATAAAACTTCTCTAAGGGGAAATTTCGCATCAGAGTAGTATGACAAAAAGAGACTTTCAGCTCCATTCTTGTGTCAAGATGAAGAAGCTATGCTTGGAAGTCAGCTGACTTGCCCAAATCTCATAGATGGTTTGTGATTGAGACTAGACTCTGGATTGATCCTTGACCCTGCTTCAGAGATCTCCACCCAGAAGCTCTGATCTTCAGTTTGTCCTAGAACCCCCAAGCAATTTCAGAAGTGATGTATAAACCTTGAGATGAAGACTCCAAGGCTCCCAAATCTCCATCCAGTAAACTACTTAACCCAGAGTGAGGAGGGATTAAATCACCCATCAGCATGCTTCTCACCAACGGCACAAGGACTGCATGTAAGTCTGACAGCCCAACCAAGTGTGTCAAAGCCCATCCCTGGTATGCAAAGTGCTGGCTGATTGTCCTGCAGTGGGGAAGCTTTCCAGTAAAAGCAGGAAGGAACTTCACCCTATCCAATCTCCTCATTTGACAGGGGCAAATAACTTGTCCTAAATCACACTGAGAGCTGAGGACAAAATAAGGACTGGAACTTTCCTCCAGGAATTAACCATAATTACTGGAGGAGTACATTTAACTTCTATAATGAGGTAGAGGTAGTAGGAACCAAAGAAACCAAAGAGTAAAGATGACATACTAAAGCACAGCTGCGGACAGAACCTAAATCTGTTTCCTGCCAGCTAAGAGCCCCTCTGCAGGGCAGAGTAACAGTTGCTGCTGGTGTCCTACAAGATGGAAGGAGGAAGAGAACAGAGTATATTCACTGTTTTCCACTGACCCTATTCCAAGGGTGTGTGCGTCCACCAAAAGCCTGGCTCCCACCAGCCATTCTCGACAAAGTCCAGACTTCTTCACTCCGTGTTTCCCAAAGACAGAAGGTTCAGGGTGACCCTGGGTACTTAATCCAAATTCTAAAGTATAATAATCCAAACTTTATCATCACTATACTTTAGAAACAAAAGTATGACATGCTTGTAGGAAGCCTCAGTACACAAATGGAGCTTAATCAGGGGTGGGTCCCCAGAATGGAGGAAGGTCTGAAACCAAAATTTTGATGAGAAACTTTGGGAAGTGAAGACCTGGGTCTGGGCCAGGTCAAGGGAGCTGCTTTCAATTCTCTGAAGAGTAGCCGTGGAAATCAGTCTCCAAAGAGCCAGAGCTGGAGTTACAGGGAGGTAACTCTCAGCTCTTCCTAGCATGTAGTGTCCTGATACTGAGAGCTGTTTGGCAATGCTAAACAGTGTCCTTAGAAGTAAGTAGTGAGTTTGTCAGCAAACTACATGTCAATAACACTATCAGTGTTCAGGAGGTGGAGGCTAAAAGTGCTGCCAACAAGAGATTCCTCAAGGCTGGCGGCTTGGTGGAGAAGCAGAGGGCAGACAGGTGGCCCCTATAAATAATACAAGATTATTTAGACTCCAGCTATTATCAACAGAATATTCTCCTCTCTCTCTCTGACCTGTGACTGGCATCCACCTGGGTAGCAATGAGCTGACACTCCATCATCTGTTCCCCTGCTAATAAACCCCAGGAATTACTACTCTGGCTCCATCACAACGTTGTGGTGGTCCCCTTGCCTCCATACAACCCAGAAAGTGCCCCTCCCAAGTCACCAACATTTCTCTGATTTTGGATGTGTTCATTTGTCAATTTAACATGAGCTTAAATGACCACTGTGTTCCCTCTTCTCTCTCACAATATACTGTGACTTGAGCAAAACAAAACAGAGGATTCAGATGTCATATTTCAAGAGAATGATGTGTCTAGGCTTCTGCTGACAGTGCCTCATTTTAAGCCCTAGATGTTTATGAACAAAAGAGCTGATCACTTGGGGATATTCCAGAACCTAATGCCCCGCTGTTAGGCAGTCTTTGAGAAAAAAAAAACAGTTTTCTTAGATTTATAACCAAAATCCCAGAACCCAAGGTAACTCCCCAGTCCCAAAGCATTCACCCACAGGACCTAAAAAAGGTATGTGCCCCGGGTTCTGCTTCTCTGCCTAACAGCGCTTGGCCTTGAGCTCCCCACGTGACCCCTCGAGGGGGCCACTATGTATGTACTATGTAGTCCCTCCAGGAACTGTAAGCAATAAACTCCTCTACTTCATTTTCTCTTGTGGTCTGTTGTTAAATTGTGGCTCAGCCTCCAGTTCTTTGTGCTCTACTTAACAGATGTTAATTTACCAGAGTCATAACCCTTGGGCCAGGAGCTGGAAGTGGATGCTGCTAGAACCCAGACACCCACAGCTCAGGGTTCCTGGGCCCAGAAGACAAGAAGTACCTGCCACTCAGCCCCACACTCAGTCTCAGTCTGGTAGTCTTATAGAAATACGGCTGCTTCTCAAGAGTCATAAAACACTATGTGAAAGATCCTAAGAAGCTGAGAGCAGTTCCCTCATTTGACAAATAAGGACACTGCCTGGAGCGGTGTGACATCTGGCCAGCACTCCTAAGGGAGTAACTGGCAGAACACGACTGGATTCCATTCTGTTTGACCTGAGGTCGACGTGTGTTTAATCCGTCATACCATCTCTCTAAGTGCTGCTTTGGGTTAAGCTGACAGTCTAGACAGCATCCTAAGGAAAAGCCAGAATTACATGTATCTGTCACCACGGTGCCTCCCCTTCTGTGACCCTCTCCCACAAAATAGGACCAGGAGGGTCTGCAATGGCTTCCAGCAACTTCCATGTTCCTGGCAGCGCTGCCCTGGCCAGCGCTTCCATGGAGGACTGGTCATTATCCCTCTCCAGTTTTCATCCAAACATATTTCTTGAAGGGAATGGACCAACACCAGGTGATTCTAATAATTCTCACTAAGAAGGGTGTTTTTCTGAGCTTGAGCTTCCCCAAAGCTTGTTAATGCCAAAGCATCTCTGAGAGTAAAGGCAGGGCTGCTTTTGAACAAGGACACTTGCCCTGTGCTGCTGCTGCTGCTAAGTCACGTCAGTCGTGTCCGACTCTGTGCGACCCCATAGATGGCAGCCCAACAGGCTCCCCGTCCCTGGGATTCTCCAGGCAAGAACATTGGAGTGGGTTGCCATTTCCTTCTCCAAGGCGTGAAAGTGAAAAGTGAAAGTGAAGTTGCTCAGTTGTGTCCGACTCTTAGTGACCCCATGGACTGCAGCCTACCAGGCTCCTCCATCCATAGGATTTTCCAGGCAAGAGTACTGGAGTGGGGTGCCATTGCCTTTACCCATGCCAATTCCCACACTATCCCCAGTGGCCGCACTCCAGGGTGTGACCCTTCTAGATTCCCCTTCCGCTGTGCAGAGTATCTCTGCCAAGATAAGTGCCACCAAAAGGAAACATGACTAGGAAAGGGGCCCTTGGAGCAGACTTCCACCATCACTAGCCCTGCCAGGGTGGAGCCAGGAGCCAAAGAGAAGGAATAATCATTATCGACTCTCCCTCCCATGAGGCAACTGCACAGCAGTCATGTCTAGGAAAGAAAAAAATGTCAGTGCTGCCCATGGGAGGGTGTAATGACCAAAATTATGGCCTATCAGATGAGGCAGCCCCTGCCCCAGGGGGGAGGCCGCTGTGGCAAATGCGGCTCACAGAGCAGGTGGGAAAGAGAAATGTGCTCAGGGTGGGCTGGGGGTGCAGGGACGTGGGCTTCAGACCCCTGCTTTCACACTCCAAGCCTGTTCCCCCAGGCCTCCAAGGCCTCCTGGGTGCGGATATCAGAGCATCCTGGGCTGGGCGGGGAAGGGGCAGAAGCAGGCACACACACAAGATATTCTTCAAACAAGGCCAGGTAGCTAGTAGCTAACCTCTTAACCAGAATCGTGAAAGACCTCTCTCCCTTTTTTCTTTTAAACAGACTTTTAATTAGGCAGCATTCTTATAAAGGAGGGAATCCCTGTGGTCTGAAGTGATGAAGCGGTCGGTGCCCATGGTGAACATAACACTCACTGGGGTAAGACAGGGCTGAGTCCCGGACCCAATTTTATTACTGAGCAGACTCGGGCAGGGTATCTTCCTCTCCATGCCTCATTTTCCTCTTACTGTGACCTCATAGAAAGGCTGTGAGGACTGGGCATTCACTCATTCAAAAATGACTCATTGAGCACTCATTCTACAGTGGCACATACTCTAACAAGTAAGCATAAGTAATAGTTGTAGTAGGAATAATAGTAGCTGTTATTGCGGTTGTAGAAATTATAGACGAGTAGTAGGAGTGAGCATTTAGTAAGTGTCAGACACAGTTACAAAAACTTGACATTGTTAACTCATTTCAGACCCCTAACAAGAAGGTTAAAGGCAGGCCACTTTTCATAGGTGAATAAATTCACACGATAACTAACTTATCCAACAGCAATAACCAGTGTCTTCAAATAACTTATATTCTATGGGAATGGGAGATATTACAAAATTACACCTGTTAAAATTTAGAAAATAGCAGGAAAGAGACCAATTTAGATCAAGAGGTCATGAATAACACTGAAGCTAGGGCTGAGAGATGAGAAGGAACCAACGATGAGAGAAGCATGGATTAAAGGAAAGAAACACCTAATACACTGTCTAAAGCATGGCAGTTGCTTAATAAATGCTTCTTCCCTTCTTATTAACTACCTATTAAAGAAACTTGACACTAATAGCCACTAAAATGTTTATAATCGTGGTGAAGATGACCATGTTCCTAAGACTGAAAAAAGTAATGAAAATCAGGGTAGGCTTGACCTCTGAGCCAGAGAACCTACATGAACAGGTAAGATTAAAAGTGGTTGCAACCCTAGGAAAACTAGAGAATATTCTGTCCCTACCCAAAGGAAAGGACCCCCAAAAAGCCTGATCTGGAACAATGACAGAAGAACATGTAGAATGTGATGGCATCCACCAACCACGAGACATCTGAGAATAATAAACCAATCAACTTGGCAAACGACACTCCTTTAAGAAATTTAGACATTTGTTCCACAAACAGTTAGGGATCTTAACTCTTTATCACATAGATGGATGGTAGATGGATGGATGGGTGGATGAATGGGCTATTTCTATGACATCTCTCAGTGACTTATTCCAATCATCGCCTTCCTATTAAGGAACAGCCAATTCATCCCCACAGTAGCTGGGCTTAGAGTTTAATAAATACATTTCCTAGCACTCAAGACAGGGGACCTATTAGGCTAGTAATGGAAGCTGCACTTTCAGACCAGCTATTTGTGGCAAAATGACTGCTCAATACGTTTTGAGGCTCCTTGATAATCCATCTAGCACATCTTCTATATTCTGTGGAGGCCCCGGGAAATACTCCAGGAGACAAGGAAAAAGCTAAGATGGTTACAAGTTATATCAAGGGTGGATCCACTTCTATAGATTCTATATCTTGGGGTGATGTCTAAGAATTTATTTGAACTAAGTTATTTATTGCTAAATCATGGAACCAATGTAAATTAATAAGATTCTTCTTCATAATGAAGGTCTGTAGAAAGTGGGTGACAATATATCCCCTTCTCCTCCTGTCCCCAATCCTTCTCAGCATCAGGGACTTTAGAACACTGCTAATAAAAGTAATGAAACTATTAAAGAATATAAAAACTGTAATGCATAAGAATGATGGTGACAGACCTAGAAATCTGGGGACTATAAAGGAGAAGATTTAGAGTGAAATGGGATGGTTGTCTTAATATATTAAAATTTGTTCTTTGCCGAAAGTGAGCAGCCCAAGGAATGAGGAGTGGAAATAGAAGGAATAAAACTTCAGCTTTAAAAGAAATAAAGGACTCATGTAGGCTTCCTTTCCCAAAAGAGTTTGGGCAAAAGATAGTCAAGAAAATTTTAGGAGTGGTGCAGAAAATCATGGAGATGGGTAAAGACCGAACTACTAACTAGACCCTCAACATGCCACTGTGAGTTCAGTGTTGGAATCTAAGTGGAGTCAAGCAATGTGGGCCCTCATGCTAAGGAGAGGGTGAATGATCAGACAAGGAAATCGCCAAGGCAAGTAGAGACAAGAGGTACTGGCCCAAGGGAGAATGAGGGATGGAGGGGGGCACAGCCCAAAGCCACAGTCTAGGTGAGCAAAGAGGATACCTGAGCTGGGTAAACAGTGGTGGTAGCAGCTCATGTGGAGTGTCAGAGACCAAGTAGGGTGCAAAGTAGAGTGGGAGATAATTAAGGCAGTTTGGCATCTGTTGTCAGAGCCTCACTCTGTCAAACAGAGTGAGGAAAGCTTCTGCACAGCCTGGCGAGGGGTGTGGAAGCCTGGTTGAGTGAGGAAAGTGTTTTCAAGGGCAGAGGGGCAGCGATGGCAATTTGGAATGGAATGTAGGAGCACAGTAAGAAGGGCACTAGTTCAGGGGAATGGCAATGGTAGGAGCCTGAGTAGAGGTGTTGAAACCCCAGGGTGGCAGGAGGAACTTCTGCAGTGGGATCTGGGGATGGGAGAGTGGTGCTAGCCATGGTATATTGGTTGCATTATTGCCAGGTCTGGAAACAACTGAACTAGATCAGGGCTTATCAAACTTGAGTGTGTATACAAGACATCAGGGGACCTTGTAGAATTCAGATTCAAATTCAGTTGTTTTGGAGTGGCATCAGAGACTTTGCATTTCTAACAAGCTCCCAAGTGATGCCAGTGCTGCTGGACCACAGACTGAACTTCAAGTGAAGAATAAGGTGATCTATGAAAACATATTCCACCTGGAAATCGATGTTAACAGGATTCTTCATCCAGCTCTCAAAGAATCCGTGGGAGTAGAATTCATCAATGTGGATGTACTTTCATGAGCAGCCTGTGAGATAAACTGGCAATGACTTTGTATTTGTGGATGATCTTGCATGATCTAATAAAAAAAGAGTCTTGCCCCTTGGAGAACACTGTTGTCAGGTTCTGGATATGTTTCAGAGTGGAACAATAAGAATCTTTACTTTTTGGCCAATATGACCAAAATCTAGGCAATGGTACTTCATTGCATGATCTAATAAAAGAAGAATCTTGCCCCTCAGAGAACACTGTGTCAGGTTCTGGACATCTTTCAGAATGGAACACTAAGAATCTTTACTTTTCGGCCAATATGACCAAAATCTAGGCAATGGTACTTCACAAGAAGTCTAAAGATGCATTGAAAAAATAGGAAAAGTTCTCTGGACAATGTCCCACTATCTCTTGATCATCATTTGCTTGCAGTTGAAACTGACTTTAAATTTTTTAAGCTTTTCTTTTTCTCATTGCAAAGAAAGACCAAGGAGTCCACGTCAAAGGTGATTATCTTAGTTACTTGATGAATATTCAGTTCTTCTTTATATCTGTATCAAATCCTAACAAACCAATATCTTATCATCTTTTTGTCGAATAGTAAGCATTTTATTAAGTGCCAGCATGTGCCTAGCTATGGACTAGGCATATTACTTGGGTTTCATTTTTTTAATATTTTTACTAAAAAGTAGGCAATTAATGTCATGATATTCTTGTGTATCATGCCAGGTTCACATTTTTATGCTTTTTCTACATATAGATGTGTCCATAAAATAATATAATGTTTAAGTATGTTTTAAAAATGTACTTAAATGCTATCACAGTGTACCTACACTTTTGCAACTGTTCCCACCCAAAGTTAAGGTTCTGAGTTCTCTAAAGACAGACAGGCAGAGAGACAGATAGAGTATTTCATTTTACGAAAATTCTACATTTGATTTCCAGACCATTACTTTGCCTTTGGTTTTTCATTACTCAAGCTATGTCATAATAAGCATCTACTTCACATGTGCAAGAGTATCTCTGGGTATGTAACCAGAAGCCAAACTGTGAGTTCATAAGGTAAGCGAATTGTCAAATGTACTAGAAAACATCAAAAGCCCCTCCAAAGTGGTTTTACCATTCACACTCTCCCTGGCAGTATAGGGGAGTCTTCATACGCCTATACACATGCCGACACTTTGAATTTTCACCTTTTAAAAAAATTTTGGCTGATTGGATGATAAAAAGTTATCACATTGGCCAAAAAGTTCATATGGAAAAACCCAAATGAACTTTTTTGCAACACAATATTTTTTTAAATTTATATTTATCTGATTGCTAGCAAGATTATTTTTCCCGATTTAGGCTTCCTCTTTTATGCACTGTCCGCTTTCATCCTTTGCCCATATTTATTAGGTTGTTTGTCTTTTAGTGACTTGTAGAATTGTTTCTTTGTTTTTTTGTTTGTTTACTGGGGCTTCTCTGGTGGCTCAGACAGTAAAGAATCTGCCTGCAATACAGGAGACCTGGGTTCAATCCCTGGGTCAGGAAGATCCCCTGGAGAAGGGAATGGCTACCCACTCTAGTATTTTTGCATAGGAAATCCCATGGACAGAGAAGCCTGGTGGACTACAGTCCATGGGGTTGCCAAGACTCAGACACGACTGAGTGACAACACTTTCCAGATTGTTAGTTACATGTGTGGCAAATAGCTTCTCCTAACCCGTCATTTCACATTTAGGTGGTTCATGGCATGTGGTAATGTAGGAATTTATCAATTTTAAGTTAAATATATCAATATTTCCCTGTGTAACTTGTGTATGTGAGAATTTGCTTAAGAAATCCCTTCCTTCCCCTGAGGTCACTGAGATGTTCATATAAAGTCGTCTTTTACACAATTAGTCTTTATTCTACTTGAAATTTATTTTGTTTATAAGCAATAGAAATTCAATTTATTTTTATTTCCATATGGAAAGCTAATTTTCCCAATTCCAGATCATCCTTTCCCCCTGATTTTTGAGGACTCCTGTGTCAGCCACCAAACTCCTCTGTAAGCTTCACTCAGTTTCTGCACTCTCCATTTGGTTCTAGTCATTTATTTGCTGTTCCCTCTGCAGTGCTACTGCTTTAATTAATGCAGGTGTACAAAATGTTTAACATTTGGTAGTGCAAATCCCATTAACAACTTCTTTTATCAGCAGATTGATAAACAGTTTACACATAACTTTTGAATTTTTTTAACTTTCGTTACCTATGCATGGTTCATTTTAATGAATGTTCTTTATGTCTTGAAAATACTGCATATTTTCTAGGTCTATTATATCTATGAAGTCAAGCTTGATATTCATGCTATTTTAATCTTCCAAATCTGTTCTAAATTTTTATTTTCTTTCTATGGTTGAAAGCTATGGTGATAAGTACCTGTAACTGTTGTCTGTTTGCTTCTCAGTGATATTCCTTTCTAATAATGAAGTGCTCCTCTCCATCGTTATTTATGATTTCCATCTGCAATCCTTTTTTCTCAAGAATAACTTTGCTTTTCTTTACTTTTTAAGTATTCTGCTCTTGTTATGTCAAATCAATAAAGTTTTCTTTTAAAACTTTTTAAATCCTACTGCTTGGAAGTTATTTTCTGTACTTTAACTCAAGTTTCTACACTCTTTGAAAACTCATCAAAATATCATTCACTATTGTCACTTCTTCTAGTTAACAAGTATGTATTAAACCAGCACATAACCAATGTAAATGTCTCAGGACTGTCCCCACTCCAACTCACCACCACCTCTCTCTTTACTGCTTTACCACAGAACAGATGCATTCTCTTCTATTTCTGCCCCCAACTGAAGATCCACATGTTAAGAACCCAGGACCACAGGTATCTTGCTTTCTTACCCACGACAGCAGTGTGACAGATGCGAGGCAGGAAATCCAGGTAAAAGCACGTATTTGGTACATCCAGTCTCTCCATGATGTGAATATATGCAAAGTCTAGACTAGGACGGAAATACTAGAAGGTACAATTCATGACTGCCTATCTAATCAACATTCTCACATTCAGATTTATGATTAATAAGGTTATCACTTTAATCTCCATCTCTGATTCTTTCACCTGTCTCCTTAACTGGTTCTAAACTCAGACAAAGGAAAAAAGTATGATAAAATATTAAGCTTGACCTCTGGCTTGAGCAAAGTAACAAAGATAGCAAAGTTCTGTCTGTTCACTGGGATCTCCATAACACAGGAAACATTTCCTAAGGAGGACACTGGAACTTAGATCCACTTTGGGTGAGAATGAAACCAAAAAGAGAAGTTAAAGGGAACAGAACAGAGATAAGGATGACATCAAAAGGCAGGTTCACTTTGTCCCTGGCACTGGATTTTGATGCTGAGAAACCCAGCTCTCCAGGAGTCAAAGGTTCTCAGCTAAGTAATTGCTTGATGTTGAGTTCGAATTAAGTTCTTTCTGCTTTGTGGGTGGGGAGGAGAGTTGATGATATTTTCCTGGAGCTGTTCCTGCCTCACCATGAGAGCACAACAGCAGTGGTTCCTGCCCCACTGACTGGAATGGAAAACACATTTTGGTCCCCATAGCAGGGAAACCCCAGGAGCTCTGCTGTACTGTCAGTAATACTGTGGTCTTTCCAGCCAAGATAGTGGAAATAAAGGCAAGATAACCCAGCATTCTTGGAACCCTGGGTCCAAGATAACCCAGGACCATGCCTACCAGCTTCCAGCCTCCAGACAGCTTGACTCTGGCCTCAGCTCTGCAGCAACTCTCATAATTCCCCACTCACTTGACAGGCACTGATGAAGGAGGGGGTACGGTCGAGCCTCACGGAGAGCTAACATTCGAGAAGGGCATGGGGTAGCAAGGAAACTGGTTAGGCATAGGATGGCTAAAAGGCACAATGGACATTCAGGGATCACTGAGGTGGCATTCCTGTCCAGAGTAGACATTTTGAAGATGGAAGACCTGGATGATCAGCTTGACAATATATTAAGAAGCCCCCTGTTTCTGTGTTGAGAATAACACGTTACTATTTATTACATTACAGTCAATTGCATAATCCTCCTAGCTCCTGCCATTCTGTGTTGTTTAATTTTGAACAAATTGTGTCCACTGCAAAAAGCCTTAGGTAAAGAGAAAGTTTGTTTTCAAGGGACATAGTCAAATATTTTTAAACTGCAGAAAGCATCTGCATAGTTTCCATCTGTAGCTGTGCAGGCTCATTCTCAGTATTTGTAAAGAACTTATGAATGATACATGTCTTCCAAAGGGAGCCTCAGCCTAGACCAGAGGAGCTCTAGGCATGGGGTGTGTGTTGGGGGTGGGGGTGGGGCAACTGAGCAAAAGCCCACATGTGAGATGAGCCAATTTTATGCAAAATGGCTGTGTGGAGACTCCCATCAGCTCCCTTGCAAATGGACAAGTCATAAACCTGCCTAATGACTTGGAAACTCAAAATTGCCCCTTTCATTTTAAAGAATTTTTAATGTTGTCCTCTCCAACGGGCACCATTAACAAAGAAACCCTCCACTCCTCCACATGGTTTCCATGGTAGGCCAATGTGTTTTCAGTGAGACTAGAGGGGAAAAGAACTCTCAGTGGGGGAAAGATGTGTGTGGAGAGAGAAGCACTTGCTAATTTTTCCAACCCACCCAATCCACTGAGGCGGAGAGACAGCAGGGTGTGCAAACCACAGAGAAAGTAGAATTTATCTCAGCTGTGATTGCATCTTCCAACCATTTTAATCTCTCTCTTTTTTTTTTTTTTGGACACTGTATAATAATACTTTCTTCAAGGAATGTTCTTTAATCTTATAATTTGAAAACAAATTCTATTTCAGCTGTCCTTCTGGTAGGTGACCTTTAATGGTTTTGCTATAGGTAAAACTCTGTCATTATGTTATGCCTCCCTGCTCAGCATTCTGGATATCAAATTGCTCAGATGCTGTAGTTTTTGTCAGTGATAATATTGCCCTTTCAAAATTTCTCTGTAAGCAGCCTGAAAGGATTCGTTCGGAGCGGTGGTTTCATTAATTTATTTAAATGCATTTCTCAAACAAAGCAGGTTAGTTGTTTTGAAAATGTCAGGGTCCAGGAGCAGATTTGAAAATATTCTGCAAAATACAAGCATCTGGGCTTTCCAAGAAGAAGAAAGCAAGCACTTGTGAAGGAAGCCAAGGGCCGAGTGGCTGCATGCTGTTCTCAAAGGCCCCAGCTCAAGGAGATCAGCAGCCCCCACTCCAGTTTCTGTGTGAGAAATCATGCTTACGAAGTGGTTTTCGCTGTGGAAGATAATTAGCACTAATCTTTCAAATATGAACAGCCCCTCCCTTAAAAGGATTGTTTGGAGGCAGACTATTCTAGCTTAGCAAAGCGACTGGGCCCACGGAATAGGCACCGGGATAATGTGACTCCTATGTGCTCAGCTAGGTGAACCAGGAGGCCTAGGGAGCATCAGGTTGGAGAAAACAAGAGTTCTGGGCCAGGCAGGGGAAAATGAAATAACATGTGTTGAAAACCTGCATGAAATGTGAACAGGCAGTTCCAAAGTATTGGTTGGTATATGTCATTTAAGGAAGAGTAAAATATATCGTCTTCAAACATAGGTCTTATCACTGGATTTTAAATCACCCAGATGTTTTAGCTTTTTTCACTCCCTGGCTGAAAAAGCAATGACTCCCCATTGTCTACTGAATAATATCTAATCTTCTTAGCATGACATTCAAGACCCACCGCAAGCTGGCATCGGCTTGTCTTGTAGAAATTGTAATTCTTTACCACTGCCTCCTCCACACCACACACCCTTTACACACTCCAGTGAAACTGCATACCCTCCATTTCCTAATCATTTCCGGCATTTTACCCACCTCCATCCTTCCATGACAGCTGCAGACCCTCTCGCTCCTCAGGCATCATGTCAACTCTGACTGATTCCTCAAAGCCTGGCACAAGTGCATTTTAGAAAATGCACTCCAAGCTGCAAGAAAGGCCTTTGCCTTCTGGATGTTCATGACACTTTGGAAAATGCCCTTATCACAATGGACTGACTTCACGGTGCTCTACATACACACTGCACTTCCCTCCTTCATTCTTCCACCCAGAGGTGGTCCTCCCTGAAGGCAGAAGCAGATCTCACCCATCCTCACCCATCCAGTGGTCCTTAACTCTGCTTGACACTTCAGTCACCTAGGAAGCTTTGTAGAAGCACCACCACTGGGTTCCTACCCCAGAGACTCTGGTGCAATGTTCTGAATTTGAGGTCTAGGCATGGTACTTTTTTCCCATCTTAAGCCTTTTGAAGTATACAGTTCAGACATGTCAAGTATATTTGCACTGTTCTACAACCAGTCTCCAGAATACATTTACCTTATAAAGCCTGAACTCTATATTCACTAAATAGCAACTCCCCATCCTCCCCCTCCCCCATCCCTACCAACCCCCATTCTACTTTCTGTGAATTTGATTCCTCTGAAAGTGAAAGCTGCTCAGTCATGTTCAACTCTTTGTGACCCCCATTGACTGGAGCCCACCAGGCTCCTCTGTCCATGGAATTTTCCAGGCAAGAATACTGGAGTGGGTTGCCATTTCCTACTCCAGGGATCAAATCTCAGTCTCCTGCATCATAGGCAGATTCTTTACCATCCGAGCCACCACAAAAGTCCTTGTAGTTTGTATCCACAAGATCCTTTCAATTCTTTTATATATACCCAGAAGTGGGATAGCTAGGTCATATGGTAATTCTATGTTTAATTATTTAAGAAACCATCATACTGTTTCTTATAGTGGCTTCACCATGTTACATTCTTCAAAAGGGCACAGTTTCCGATTTCTCCACATCCTCACTAACACTTATTTTCTGGATTTTTGTTTTGTTTAGAGTAACCATCGCACTCCACATGAGATGATATCTCAGTTTGTTTTTGATTTGCATTTCTCTAACTAGTGATGTTAAGCATTTTTTCATACGTTTGTTGTCCATTTGTGTATCATATTTAGAGAAATATCTATTTAAGTCTTTCCTTCATATTTTAATCAGGTTATTTGAGATTTTAGTTGTTGAGGTTATTGAGCTGTAGAATTTCTTTATATATTCTGATATTAGCCCCTTATCAGCTACACGATTTGTGAATATTATCTCTAGTTCTACAGTTTGCCTTTTCAATTTGTTGAATGTGTCCTTTGATGCACAGACATTTTTAAATTTGATGTTGTTCCATTTGTCTAATTTTGCTTTTGGTGCCTGTGCTTTTGGCATTACACACCCAAGAAACTATTTTGAAATCCAAAGTCATGAAGCTTTCCCTCTGTATCTTTTAGGAATTTTAAAGTTTTAAGTCTTATGTTTTTGAGTTAATTTTGTATATGATGTAAGGTAGGGTCAAATTTCATTCTTTTGCATATGGATATCCAGTTTTTCCAATACCATTTGTTGAAGAAGCTGTCCTTTTTTCCTTTGAGTGGGCTTAGCACCCTTGCTATAGATCATTTCACCATACAGACAAGGGGTTTACTTTTGGGTTCTCTATTCTAGTGGTCTGTGTGCAGAGTACATCATGAGAAACGCTGGGCTGGAAGAAACACAAGCTGGAATCAAGATTGCTGGGAGAAATATCAATAACCTCAGATATGCGGATGACACCACCCTTATGGCAGAAAGTGAAGAAGAACTAAAGAGCTTCTTGATGAAGGTGAAAGAGGAGAGTGAAAAAGTTGGCTTAAAGCTCAACGTTCGGAAAACTAAGATCATGGCATCTAGTCCCATCACTTCATGGGAAATAGATGGGGAAACAGTGGAAACAGTGCTGACTTTATTTTTGGGGGCTCCAAAATCACTGCAGATGGTGATTGCAGCCATGAAATTAAAAGACGCTTATTCCTTGGAAGGAAGGTTATGGCCAACCTAGATAGCATATTTAAAAGCAGAGACATTACTTTGCCAACGAAAGTCCGTCTAGTCAAGACTATGGTTTTTCCAGTGGTCATGTATGGATGTGAGAGTTGGACGGTGAAGAGGCTGAGCATCGTAGAATTGATGCTTTTGAACTGTGGTGTTGGAGAAGACTCTTGAGAGTCCCTTGGACTGCAAGGAGATCCAATCAATCCATCCTAAAAGAGATCAATCCTGGGTGTTCATTGGAAGGACTGATGTTGAAGCTGAAACTCCAATACTTTGGCCGCCTCATGCGAAGAGTTGACTCATTGGAAAAGACCCTAATGCTGGGTAGGATTGGGGGCGGGAGAAGAAGGGGACAACAGAGGATGAGATGGTTGGATGGCATCACCGACTCGATGGACATGGGTTTGGGTAGACTCCGGGAGTTGGTGATGGACAGAGAGGCCTGGCGTGCTGCAATTCATGGGGTCGCAAAGAGTCGGACACGACAGAGCAACTGAACTGAACTGAACTGTGTGTCTATCTTTAGGCCAGTAACCACACTGTTTTTATTAATACAACTTTATGATATATTTTAAAATCAGAAAATATTAAACCTCCAATTTTGTTCTTTTTCAAGATTGGATTGGCTATTCTGGGTCCTTGAGATTCCATAAGAATTTTAGGGTAGATTTTCTTTATTAAAGCAAAAATAGGAGTTTTGATAAAGATGGCATTAAAACTGTAGATTGCTTTGACTTCCACATGCTGTCAGAGCAATCTACAGATTCTATTTTATTAGAAGTTCCTTAGGAGTTTCCAACACATAATCTAGGTTAAAAACTACCATTTCCCCTCTACAGTGGTTAACAAAAAGTCTTGCAAATAGTCATTAAATGAGAATTTGTTTTAAATTATTAATCCATTATTTAGCACACATTTGGTAACTATTTTGTTCTCTGGAGCAATGTGACAGTAACTTTGATTTAAAAGACAGTGAGAGAGGGAAAAAAAGGACCAGGAAATGGGGCCATGATCAAAAGCAACCAGACACTGTAAAATAGTGAACCATGAAAGCAAACCACATCTGTAACTATGCCTCCTTCCCAGAAGAACATCCTTCACTCAAAGAATAAAGCATGTGCCTCAAGTGAAATGAGGAAAGGGGAAGTTATAAGCGAGAGACGTGAGCCGAGACCCCATGTCTAGAGCCACAGCCAGCTCGTGCTGTACTCTCGATGGGACTCCTGTGAACTAGAAATCAGTGAAAGTGTCTTATCCTTAGGAATTCAAATAAAATTGGTTTGATCTAATATACTTAGACATTGCAAAATGATTACCACCATAGTGTTAGCTAATACCTCTATTATGTCATATAATTGCCATTTCTTTTTTGTGGTGAGAACATTTAAGATCTACTCTCTTAGCAACTTTTAAGTGTATATTACAGTATGATTAACTATAATCACCATGGTGCACATTAGATGCCCAGAAATTATTCCTGTTATAACTGGAAGTTTGTACCCTTTGACCAGCACCTCCCCATTACTCGCTACTACCACCCCCAAGCCCTGTAACTACTGTTCAACTCTGTGTTTCTGTTAGAAACTGAACTTCTTACATTCCACATGTAAGTGATATCACACTGTATCTGTCTTCCTCTGTCTGACCTATTTCACTTAGCATAATGCCCTCAAAATCCATCCAAAATCCATGTTGTCACAAATGGCATGGTTTTCTTCTTTCTCATGCCTGGTTAATATTTCTATTCTTTACATCATGGGAACCCACAATTCTTCCCAGTTTCCCCACAGATAGAAGTCTCTTCAAGATCGCTAGCCTCCTACTTTAACCACCGGAAGGGATACACAGCTTATCCACAGTTCTGGTTTAAAAGCGAGTTCTCTCTCTCTCCCTGTTGCCCTTTTTCCTTGTTCTCTATGCTTTCCTGCCTCTTGCAGTGATGGGGATACTGGTGCTGGCCTTCCTTCAAGGAAGCCAGCATCGATAAAGCAAAAGGTATGGGAGTGGTTGGTGGAGAAGGTATTGCCTATAACTTCCCAGAGGAAGAAAAATGTCTCCAAATACGATATCTGTGAAAAGCATGCAAACCTATTATAAGTTATGAAATATTCTTTTACACTTTAAAAATTATACATTTTTCATCAAGATAAAAAGTAAAAAGCTAGTACTAATGCACTCAAATGTCCTGCCCTTCTGCCTTTGTTAACTGGGCAGAATCCCGGTCTGAGGAAGCCCACCCAGTTCACATCCACCTGGGAACACAATTCCTTCTGAGCCACCCTGACTGAGGGGAGCTTACATTTCACAGCTGTAAATGGATGAGCTCTCCAGGCAGGATCAGAACAATGACACTCAGCAATTTGATTGTCTTAAAAGAAATCCTCTTGAAAAATGATAGCAGGCTCTCCTCTAGACGGACTATTAAACCTTGGCTTAGAGATGAAAAAGAGACAAAGATTGTGTCCTTTGTTGGAAGTGCCCCACATGGGTCTTCAGCCCTCGGTTTTCCTTCTGAAGAGAGTACTCGTAGTGAGGGAATTTCAGGAGCCTGGAGGAGATAATGTTCCCTGGATAGGAGGCCATCAGTCACTCCAGCCTCCAGAGTCTCAGCCCCTAACTTGAGAATCATGGCCCTGACAGTCTACTACATCATGGCTGCTGTTGTTCTGGCCCCCGTCTCCATGACCAGGGAGGAAAGAGGATGGAGTGGATGCAGGAGAGTGTGATACAAAGGCCTAGAGGAGGACAGTGAAAGGGGGAGGGGAGGGAAGAGAGAAAAAAGAGAGTGAAAAGGGAAGGGAAAAGGAAGAAGAGGCAAGGAAGCAGAAAGGGACCTATCACAGCAGGTATTGCCTCCAGCAACTTCAGCCTGATCTTTGCAGGGTTTGGGATTGCTGTAGGCTGGAAGAATCCCACAGTGAGCAGAGCCAGAAAGTGGGAACATTAACACAAATTTTTTCTTTCTTAAGATATTGATAGTTTTCATATATTTTACTCTAGGCTAAACAAGCAAAATCAATCAGTTAACTCCTGAAAAACACCCCTGCACTTTCACTCACATGGGCCAATCTGCTCCCCTTACCTATTTACAGATCCTGTCCATCCTCTGCCTACAGCTCAGATTTGACCTTCACGTCACAGACTTTACTAACCACCCACTGTTAACAAGCAGTGATACCACTCCCCTCATTTTCTGAATTTCTGGAGTAGTTATAAGCTGTAAAATTCATTCAGCAGTGAATCATGTGCTACACAAGGCATCTGTGTCATTGTTTTTTCAGAGCATTGTTAAATATAGGACAAACATGTGGCCAGGTTTAGCCCATACTGGCTTATGCAGGTTCATTCAGATTAACTATAACACCCGTTTACTCTTAAAACCACCCCTTGGTGGGAAGATAAATAATATGGTAAGCCCATTGAAATGTTAAATTCAATCTCATTCCAGACTCTAATGAGAATCCAAAAGCTCCTCAGGGCTCCCTGGCATCCTCCACACCAGCCTGGCTCCTCACACACAGTACCCAATAATATTTTCATTGTGAGCATGCATTGCCCTTTTCATTTCAAAAGATGGAAAATGAACAAGCCCTACAAACTTGGGAACACATTGAATGTAAGGAAAGAGGTTTTAATTTAACTTAGACCCTTGCTGTTTTCATTGTGTAAGACCTAAAACCCATCACATTCCAGAGCCAAAGATGAATGTTATTCTCAGATTTGCATCTGATTTCTAAAGATCGCAATGAAGGAGAAAGTGCCAGTTCAAACATAGACATGCTGGTCTTCCCCTCCTGGTGCCTGAAGACTGCTTGCCCTCTACCAGCTCAGGCTGCCTAGGCCTGCAGGTCACCCTGGGTTACTCTGAAATATATTTATTCAATTTCATTCTTACAGGCATATAAGTGGTACTGTCAAATAAAGTGAGAATTTAAATGATAAACATTCGGAAGAACAACAGCCCAGAAAATGAAATCTCTTCTTTCTTATTGAAACATTATGTTCTCCAAGTGAATCTGAAAGTCTCCTCTTTCTCCTCTCTCTTCACTTCCCTCTAGTGGGGAGAAGCTGAGAGATGACTGTTATCATCTATTTGTTCATCTACCCATCTATCAATATTTATTAAGCATGTGTTCTGTGGTCGGTGCCAGACATGATGAGTAAAATGAACACAATCCCTGCCCTTATGTAGTTTATAGTCTGATGTGCAAAAAAGGCATCAAATAATTGTGTAATCAACGTCTGGTGTTAAGCACAAAGGATTATTTCAGCAATCTTGTCAGAAATCCTTAACCTACTCTAGACAATCAGAATGATGTCAAGAGATGGAGAAGGCAATGGCACCCCACTCCAGTCTTCTTGCCTGGAAAATCCCATGGACGGAGGAGCCTGGAGGGTTGCAGTCCATGGGGTCACGAAGAGTCGGACACGACTGAGTGACTTCACTTTCACTTTTCACTTTCATGCATTGGAGAAGGAAATGGCAACCCACTCCAGTGTTCTTGCTTGGAGAATCCCAGGGACAGGGGAGCCTGGTGGGCTGCCGTCTATGGGGTCGCAGAGAGTCAGACACAACTGAGGTGACTTAGCAGCAAACAAGAGATACTTAGACTGAGACCTAAATGATGAACAGGAAGTTGATAGGCAAGAAAACAAGAAGAAAGCTGAAGATGGAGGTTGCAACTGACTCATAAGCCTTGAATGAGATTGAACGTTGTGACTTTGAGAAGTGAAAAGTATTCCAGCATTTCTGAACACGAGGATGAGTTCTCAGAGAGGGAGAAGGTTCCTTTAGGCTTGGTCCACGGCTCTAGGGTTTGGTTGCTTACTCTTCCGTTTGATCATTCACCCTAAATCTGTTGCTAAGGCCAAAACCTAACCAGACAGTTGTACTCTGCTTAATCGCTTAGTCATATCCGACTCTTTGCAACCCCATGGACTGTAGCCCACCAGGTTCCTCTGTCCATGGGGATTCTCCAGGCAAGAATACCAGAGTGGATTGCCGTGCCCTTCTCCAGGAGACCTTCTCATCCCAGTGATCGAACCCAAGTCTCCTGCATTGTAGGCTGATTCTTTATCATCTGAGCCACCAGAGAAGTCCAAGAATACCAGAGTGGGTAGCCTATCCCTTCTCCAAGGGATCTCTCTGATCCCAAAATTGAACCAGGATCTCCTGCAGTTCTTTACCACCAGACAGTTGAGTAAACATCAAAGTCATGGCCAGGCCTTAAGGACATTCAGTCTGACTCATATCATAAAAAGGAATGAAAACTGGACTTGGTAGAACTCAGGGTCCTGGCCACAGCATTACTTGAAAAGACAAACATACATATCTAACAACCATAACTTCTAAGTCAGCTCCACTTCTAAGCATTCCTTATTCCTCCCCGTTCTATGCTCTGCTTTAGGAATAACCAATTCAACAGCTATCGATTTTCTTGCCAACCTGAATGCCAACCTGAATTAAATGCCAACCTGAATGTGACTGTAGGTTGCTATGCTAATGCTAACAAAATAAAGGGGAAAGAGACACAGTCTGTCCTTAAGAAACTTAAAATGGGTGAGGGACATCCTGGGAGTAGAGATCTGACATGGCAGAAAAAGGAATATGGACTTTGGAGTCACAGAGCCTTGGGTTGAAACGCTGACTCCACCACTTATGAATTTTGTGACCTTATACAATTTTATTAACCTCCCTGAGCCCCAATGTATTAATTTGAAAAATGAAGACAATATTCACCTGCTTCCTAGAATGGTTGGGAAGATTGAATGAGGTAATATTTTCAATTACTCTGTGTGTGTGTGTGTGTGTGTGCATGCGCACGTGTGTGTGCAGGTGCACACAGGGAAATGAGAAGACAGATAGAGTAAAAAGATAAACAGAAACTGTTCCTTACTCTTAAATTTACAGACAGAGATATACACACATAAATGAGCACTATGATCACAATATAAAATGAAAATTTAACAATCTAGAAAGAGATGATGACTTTCTGAACTAAAGTGCAGGCAGAGAGGATGCGGAAGAAGACACAGATTCACAAGTTATCTTATAGAAATTCAAGTTGCATAAATTAGAAGGTGTAATACTAAAATAAAAGTTTTGTTTTCTACAGACAATTTGAAAAAATCTGAATTTCCTGAACTAAAAATGCATTAAGATATGATTTTTTTCAAAGTTATCAGGCCAAATGTATCTAAGTTTTATTTACACGTTAACCATAAGGCAGTGACACTTTAGCTGGTAAACAGAAATACCTACCTTTCTATAGTTTCAGTTTTTACTTAACGCAAGTTTTCAGCTATGCGTGGACCGAGGAACCACATCCTTTCCAGTAAGTGTCAGCTACATTGGGGGTGGGGTAGGAGAAATCACTAAAACTTAAATGAATAAAGGGTAAATAAATGATATGCAGAAGAATAAAATGTAGACTTTTAGATTCCTAGCTTATGTGGCTTGGTACCTGATAAACCATTTAATAAGATCTCTTTGGCTTGCTTCAGAAAGAAGTAAGTCATCCATGAGAAGTGTGCAAAGAGATGTTGAAGAGTTCTATTTCAGAGATAATAATTAGATTCATGTGCCTTGTCGGATATTAGATGAGAAGAACGCTAAGGATCCCTCAAATCAAGAGATTTCAAGATGAGGGTCTCCCTATACTTCTGCTCAATTCCCACAGTCCTCAGTGTGAGGCTCTTTCCTTCAGAACTGACTCCACTAACTCTTCTCCTGTTTTATTGTTGAACTTGTGATACATTCCAGGGCTGCCTCCTGCGTGGACTGTGATTTCCTAGGGTTTGTGGTGGCAACAGTAGTATTAAGCAGCAGCAGTAGCAACAATGGCTCTGACGGTATAGTGATGGTAGGAGTAGGGGTTCTCTGAAGTACAGGGCTCTAGTAAGTCTTCTTCCAGAATCCCCTTCCCTATAATACGTGGCCTTGGAAACATCAAAGAACTGTAGCTCCTGCAAAACTCGGTAGTGATAAAACTCAACTCTCAAAAGCTCAGGTAACAGTAGAGATTATCACAGAGAATATAGCTGGACCTCGGGAATTCTGCCCATTTCTGCAGCCACACCACCATTCCAGCTTCTCTTTTATCTTTAAGACCAGACTGACTCTGACTACCTCAGGGCTGAGGTGCCTACTTTTATTCTTAATTCCAACAAAACCAATGCAGAAAAAGAACACCAACACGGAGATAGGTATTTTAATACTCACATACACGCTCTCTGCTATGAGTATTATGATGATGACCAACCCCAAAGAAAGCCCAGGTGGGTGGAATACCTGTAATATTTACTAGAAACATGTCCTGGACACCCTCTGTGGTGTAATATTTATGGAAGAAGGTATTACTTAGAAGTTTTAGAATTACAAGGGACAAAACCCAACTCTCAATAGCTTAGGTAACAGTTAAGATTAATTCATCAAATAATGTTGGGTTATTGCAAGGAATTCATGCCCAGCACTATGACTGGAAATCAGAAATAAATGGAATAAGGCATCACTTAGAATTCCCTCTCCAGCTCATATTCTCAATTTTCTTTGCACATTCACGACACGCTTCTCTTTTATTTTTCTTTCTTCCTGTCTTTTTCTTTCCTTATCTTTAGCCAGACAAAATTCTGATTCTTAGGTCCTCATGGAAGGAAGCATGGCCACTCACATCCCCTGAGCTATCAATATTACTGCTACAGGACAGAGAAAGTACCTGACCCCACTCTCCAGGTCCCAAGCCCAAAGTCTGGACCAGTGTCTGAGGAGAAGAATCACTCTACTATCACAGTGACTCTTACAGACATATTAAGGATGAGCGGGGGCAAAGCAACTTACTAGAAAAGAGAGACTGAAGGACAGCCCCACGGGTGTCTTCTGTAAGTAGCCACTATGCCAATTAATGTACCTGGCAGACCCCCTCCATGAGATAGAGTTTGTCAAAGGGTTGTGTCTTAAGTAGCATGGCAGCTGCAGGCACCAGGCCTTGTTGAACATGTAAACAGCATGTATACAGTTGGTATTCTATAACAATAGCTGATATTTATTACACATTTAATATCTGCCAAGAGAACACATCTCTATTAAGATCATAATGGAATTGTCTCTGTTTCAGAGATGAGAAAACTCAGTTTTGGAGAAAGACAGTGAACCTGCTCAAGTTAAACAGCTAGGAAATTTTAGTTTCAGAGTTTGAATGTGATTCTGTCTAAACTTAGACCCAGAACTCTTGCCACTAAGATGTTCTTTCACTCTCTCTTTCATGTAGCATGTGCTAAGCCCGACGCCAAGTAGGAAAATTCCAAATGCACACCCCAGGTGGTTAAAAGAAAAAATATACATAGAATCACCAGCCTTGAAGATGCAGTGTTTTCACTTTGATGCCCCTCATCCACTAAAAAAAGAGAGCTGACACTTCACTCAGCGTTTTAACCTCAAATGACTCCACTTGGCATTCCAGGTCAGATGTGGAGCTGTTCTGCACCCTTAAGAAGAATTCAACATCATGTATCTCTCTTCTTTTGGCTTTCCATTGTCAATTGCAAATTGACACTTGCCCTGGGCACTTGCCATCTACCTCTACAAGAATTAAATCATGTGATGCTGCAGCTGCTGACCTTCAATGCCTCCTGCAGTGAGTTCAGGGTGGAGAGCAAATACGAGGCACCCTGTGCTCTGGGAAAAACTGGCAGGACAGGCCTTCAGATAGTCAGATATTTTCAGGAGTTGATTTTGTGAGCCCAATTCTTACATCTCCTCATATCTAGAAAAGCACTAAAATTCTTCATGGTGATGACTGTTCCTCATGACAGGCAAAAGCTTCATAAAATTAGCAGAAACATCCTGGAAAAATATGTGCTTGACTGCACGTATTCTTCCTTCACCAAAATTACATATATACTGGCCTTCCCCTTGCCCTTTGGAGAAGTTTCTCAGAGTTATCTGAGTGCTGTCTCTAGGGCTGCAGTCCTCATTTTTCCCTAAATAAAACTTAACTCACAACTCTCACGTTGTATATTTTTTTTAAGTCAACACCAGGAAGGTCTTCCAAGTTCCTAAAGACCCAAGAGATAATTCTATGATGCAAACTTTCACTTACAGACAAAGGTTCAATAGCTGCCAATTCCTATGTGATGCCATTCTTGACTCAGGAAGCATATGCTGGGTTTGGGATTCTAAGCATGTTGCATGACTGAACCCACATTTTGTTGCTATTCTATTTTATAGGTGAGAAAAATGAACGCTGGGATATTTCATTTGGCCTGTCTAAACCCAGAATCACAGACCTCTCAGCTAAATAACTATACAAGAGATAGATATTTAAAAAAAAAAAAAAAAACCTCAGTGCTGAAAGATTTCAGAGGAAGGACGCATCCCTGCCTGCTGGCTCCTCCTTGTACCACAGACCCCTGTCCTTTCTCCTATGCAGGTGGCTATCAGACTGCCCTAAAGTTGCCCATTTTATGTGTGGCTCCTGCACTAGACTGTTCTCTTTGCTATAGTACTTCCAGCATCTAGCATAGCATCAGACAGATATTAACTCAAGAGGCGCTCACCATGGAAGTAAAGGAGACACGTAGAGAAGAGAGAGAAGAAAAGGGAAGGAATAAATGAGGGCGGGAAGAAGAAAGACAGGAAGAGAGGGAAGTCTGGGGGTGGATACAGATTGTAAATCTTAAAGGCAGGCAAGTTTTTGGAACAAGTCATCTATAAACTTAGAGAAGATCTATTAACACCTGGAGATCATTAATTCTGACAAGATGACACCCAGAGTGGTCACTAGACTCCATTAATCCTCGAAGAGAGAAGCGCAAAACCCTTCCCTAAAGTCTCACGAGGCAGAGTGCTGGATGTTGCCCTCTGTAACAGAGGATACCCTCAACCAACACTGTGTAGGCAGACATGGCTGACTGAAGAGAATGGTCATTTATCTCTCATTCTCAGCTCGGCAAGGAGGTTCTCCTAGGTATGCCAATTAAATTTCCATTTCTCATGTATCAATACGTTCAACTACTGTCTTAGAAGAAACCTGAGCCTACAAAGCAGGCACTCTGACCCTCACCAAGGAAATAGTGTTGTGTATCTTCAGGCCATGGGGCTTCAGCAGCGTAAATTGAAAAAGTAAACCCAATTTGAGGGATATGTAAATGACAAACTGAAAAAAGAATTAATATTTAGCTTTGTAAAGAACACAGCTCTCCGCCTCATTATGAAAGCTGTTTTCACTGTAACCAGAGGAAAAATGAATTGTTAGAAGCTCCCCAAAATGTGCAGCTGAGAATGCCTTTATATTAATGAGGAAAGTGATGTTGATTAATGGGCAGCCGGAAAGCAAGAAAGAAGCTTTCCTCCCTTCCATCTTCCTGCCAGTCAGGTAACAGGTAGCCTACCAAGGTCCCCAGGCACAGCGAGACCACAGTCCCCTGGGTCTGCTGCTGGCTGGGGCACCGCATAGTCATATCATGCTTCTTTCAATTATACTGACAAACATGTCTAGGCTTAAACAAATTGGCCCCTGTGAATTAGACTGCATTATTATAGAAATCCACATCTTTCAAGCCTCCCTGACCTAATTGATCAGGATCCTTCTACAGCAGCCTACAGCTAGTCGGGAAAAAGATTTTCTGAAAATTTAGCTAAATGACTATATTGATTTTTACCCTTAATATTTTCCTATATTCATCACATTTTTTACATTTTCTTAGTACCCTGCATGTTTCCATGGCTTTCTGGCCAGCTTTATGTAGTAACTGCTTTAACACAGTCCAGCAAAGGAACACGATCCCTGTTTTACAGGTCAGAGTCCACAAAGATGTGAAAATACCTTAACCAAAGAGTGAGACGTGAGGTATTTTAACTCATATACTAGCAGGACTTCTCCTTAATGGTGGCTTTGAAGATAGCTTTTACTTGGAGCAAGAGTTTCTATCAGACTTTGCTACCTTCTGGTTCATACAGGCCACAAACCATCCAGAAGTGAGAAGCCCACCTTCTTTCCTAACAAATCACAAGGAAAACAGCCTCCTCTGCCTGTATATACACTGCATTCGTTCTGTACAAAAACAACGCTTTCTGTGAACAGAGGCCAGCTCTGTATGCTGCCTACTATTGCCACCTGTGCTCAATTTCAGGCAGACTTTCAAACATCAATGTCTTCCATACCTCCTGAGACATCAGTACACACAATGAAGGAGTGACCTAAACAAGCAGACAAGCTTTGGTGGCATGTGAAATCATACCCTTTGGTCAAGAGTTCAGCCTTATGAAGAGCAGGCTTAATGAGGTCTGAAGCTTATACAATTTTGAGGGCCATTCCTACAACATGACAGCCAGCTACAACTCACTTCTGCAAAGAAGGGACTATCAACTACAGAACTCCAACCCACTGTGATCTCAAGGCAATTTCCCCTTAGCCAGATCCCAAAACTGTCTGCAGCTTCTCCACCAACAGCAAAACAATAGGACGTGTTTGCAGAAGCTGGAGAGAAATAGTGTTTTTTAAATTGATAATGGTTAAAATATCTCCATTTTGAAAAAAGATGACCTAAAGCACCTGGACTCTTTATGACATGCAAAGCCAAAACTCTGACTCTATCATGTCTGGCCTGAACAGACCTTTGTTACATTAGACCACCATCCTTAGTGCAAAGCTGATCTATGTCCCTGACTTGAATTTCATGCCACTTCCCCAGGAGCCAGAAGGTTCACTTGTACCTCTCACAACCACACTTGCTTGGAAAGAGACAATTTGAAAGTGCATGTCCAGTATCTACATGATTTAGCTCCAACCTTGAATCTTTCAGGACTTCCCTGGTGACTCAGATAGTAAAGTGTCTGCCTACAATGTGGGAGACCCGGGTTTGATCCCTGGGTTGGGAAGATCCCCTGGAGAAGGAAATGGCAACCCACTCCAGTACTCTTGCCTGGAAAATCCCATGGACGGAGGATCGTGGTAGGCTACAGTCCATGGGGTCGCAAAGAGTTGGACACAACTGAGCAAATTCACTTTCACTTGAATCTTTACTTGGTACCTGATGATCTGATTGTGTGAATACTAGAGTTACAGTTGTCTATAATAAGTAAAACATAACAAGTCATTCCCAATGTGAACAAATATATGAATGTATCCTGGAACAGTAAGGCATACTGTTCAAGCACAATGGAATCATCCTTTCAGGAAGCAGAAGCATTTCAGGATTCTCAACCTTCTCCACAGTCACTACTGCGCATTTGGTAGTTCTCTTAAAGGCAGAAGATTTAAAAAGCTGGGCATCTACTGATAGGCTTCCCTTTAATTTCTGTCTTTAGTTAACTCACTGGTTCTCACCAGGTATACAAGGAATACCACATAGGATTATACATGTAAAACCTTGAATATTTTAATTGACAGGTAGTATAAAAGATTTTTGTGTGTGGTTTTAACTAGTATCCATGACTTTTACCTTACTCATCGATTTTGGAGCCTAACCCACACAGATATGACTTCACACAATTTTTGTTCATTAAACCAAGAAAGTAAATAATTTTCTTTGTAAAGAATAATTATATGACAGACACTTTTCATTCTATAACCTCAGGGCGAGGAGGAGCAGAGTGAAAACAGTGTGCAGCATCCTGATAAACCTCCCCAGACACAAAAGGAAATTGCATCTCTAATCTCAAAATCTGATTAAATAGGAAATAGAGAGGGGGTGGTGAGAAAGCTTCACATACTCTTGGGTAACTTTTGAAGGGAGCACTTCTGAGCTCTATATCACAGGGTTTTTAATTTGTATTCCATATTTCTCCCATAAATAAGAACCTATACATTACATGTGGTTATAAACATTGGAAAGACTTGAGTTTTTATTTTTTAATAACTGTGTTAATCAGATAGGAATAAAAGCAAGAAATTTCAAGCTGGCCAGCTAGGAAGGATGAGGTGGAGACCCTAAAAATCAATGTGTTTACCCAGCTGGCTGGTTACATCCCATTAAGGCAACTTCAAGAGACCCCGCCTCACCTTTTGTTCTCTCCTACTCCTAGCAGGCTCTAAATTCAGGTTTCCTTTCATTTCATTATAAATTTTGCATTTATTCATGGGTTGTCCAGATATATTTTTTTAACTCTCATCTGGGGTTTGTTCTATTGATCTTTTAATGACTGGTTTTCAACTTAATTACATCCATCATGCCAATAAAAAACCTACTATGTACCAGATATTATTCTATGTATTGGACAGACAGTTGTGAGCAAACATCTCCGTGACTTATAAGACTGATACTTTTATAGGTAGAAATGGTCAAGAATCAATAGTCTCACGTGGTTAAGCCTACATTGGGAAGATAGAAAATAAATGTGCTTGGTAAGAACTTTGGTAATATATTAGAACCTACTCTGAATTTTTAGCCCTCAACAACTAGCGTCTATTTGATTGCTGTCTCAGCCTTGAAAACTGAAGCTTGAGGTCCCCAGAAGTCAACAGAGGGCCTCAGGGGAAAAAGCTGTATTCAGTGATTTCCCTGCCCTCTACATCACACTTTCATGGGGTTTTTGGCCTGTGATGAATCCTAACATTCATACTGGCTCAATGACGACAGGTTATCATTCTTTAGTCAAGAGTGTTAGTTATTTCTAATTGGAGGTTTGACAGAAGACCAGTTTATTTCATAGCATCTGAAATAAAGTAAGGTCACTGGTGAGAACTGGGAGCATTTTCATTAACCTATTACCTTCAGCATAATCATAGCCCATAAGCTGGAATTTGCTCGGTTCTGATGCTCATGGCTTTTAGTGGGGTTTTCCTTCCAACAGTGCTTCTACGGCCCACTGATGGGTGAACATCTATGAACCTTCTGAGATTTACTGCACCCATATTCTTCCTGAGAGAAACTGTGTCTGGTTCCAGGAGGCCTCCTGTTAAAGGAGGAAAATATGTCTTCAGAGAACTGACAGATTCTTAGAGCCTCATGCAGGCTCTAAGTGGGGAAAAGCCCTGAAGCTGGGGAGAAGTGATTCTGCCATTTATCAACTGTATAACCTTTGATACATTATTATCTACCTAAACCTACCTCAGTTTCTTGCAGAGAAAATGAGGCTCTACCCTTCAGATTGTGAAATGAGAGTACATGAAAGTGCAACAAAATTGCTTTGTAAACTACAACATACTGAGGGTGATTTTCAAAATGAGGAAACAAAATTTTGAAAAATAACACCTGATTCATCCCAGAAATTAAAGGCAGAGTCCCCAGATGACTAGACAGAGAATTTTAGGCAGCTGGGGATCAGTACACTTCAGCATGAATTCATGAAGAACAGCGCAGAACCTATATTTATACACTGCCAGTGTTTTAGGGTCTACAAAGCATGGCAAAGTGGGAGCATGCCAAATGGAAAGAACACTGGTTTCCTCATAAAACATCTGGAGTTCACATCCCGGCTCCATTACCTACTAACACTGGAAGCCTCAACAAGTTAAAGGGCTTGTCAGAACCTTTGTTCCTCAGGTGCATATGGATCAAACACTCAAATTTATTAAGTGTCTACTGTAGAGCAGTAAATGCCACTGTATACATCAACACAGGTAACACTCATACCAACATTATGAGACGTATTTTTGTTTTCATCTCAAAAATGAAGAAAATGACTTGTCCAAGAAAAATATATAAACATAAGTAGCAAAACTATGGTTTTCAATATTGTCTCAGGTATTTCCAGTACACTATTGTTACCTCCTCTGTAATCCATCAGGACTGTATAACTAGCAGGGTAATTTTAAAAAGAGTAAACAGAAATCACCCTCCTGGAAATATACCGTGTTCATGGATTGGAAGAATTAATATAGTGAAAATGAGTATACTACCCAAAGCAATCTATAGATTCAATGCAATCCCTATCAAGCTACCAATGATATTTTTCACAGAACTAGAACAAATCATTTCACAATTTGTATGGAAGTATAAGAAGCCTCGAATAGCCAAAGCAATCTTGAGAAAGAAGAATGGAACTGGAGGAATCAACCTGCCTGACTTCAAGCTCTACTACAAAGCCACAGTCATCAAGACAGTGTGGTACTGGCACAAGGATAGAAATATAGATCAATGGAACAAAATAGAAAGCCCAGAGATAAACCCACGCACCTATGGGCACCTTATCTTCGACAAAGGAGGCAAGAGTATACAATAGAGAAAAGACAATCTCTTTAACAAGTGGTGCTGGGAAAACTGGTCAACCACTTGTAAAAGAATGAAACTAGAACACTTCCTAACACCATACACAAAAATAAACTCAAAATGGATTAAAGATCTAAATGTAAGACCAGAAACTATAAAACTCCTAGAGGAAAACATAGGCAAAACACTCTCCGACATAAATCACAGCAGGATCCTCCATGACCCACCCCCCAGAATATTGGAAATAAAAGCAAAAATAAACAAATGGGACCTAATTAAAATTAAAAGCTTTTGCACAACAAAGGAAACTAGGAGCAAGGTGAAAAGACAGCCTTCAGAATGGGAGAAAATAATAGCAAACGAAGCAACAGACAAACAATTAATCTCAAAAATATACAAGCAACTCCTGCAGCTGAATTCCAGAAAAATAAACGACCCAATCAAAAAATGGGCCAAAGAACTAAACAGACATTTCTCCAAAGAAGACATACAGATGGCTAACAAACACTTGAAAAGATGCTCAACATCACTCATTATTAGAGAAATGCAAATCAAAACCACAATGAGGTACCATTACACACCAGTCAGAATGGCTGCTATCCAAAAGTCTACAAGCAATAAATGCTGGAGAGGGTGTGGAGAAAAGGGAACCCTCTTACACTGTTGGTGGGAATGCAAACTAGTACAGCCACTATGGAGAACAGTGTGTAGATTCCTTAAAAAACTGGGAATAGAACTGCCATATGACCCAGCAATCCCACTGCGAGGCATACACACCGAGGAAACCAGAATTGAAAGAGATGCGTGTACCCCAATGTTCATCGCAGCACTGTTTACAATAGCCAGGACATGGAAGCAACCTAGATGTCCATCGGCAGACGAATGGATAAGGAAGCTGTGGTACATATACACAATGGAATATTACTCAGCCATTAAAAAAAAACACATTTGAATCGGTTCTATTGAGATGGATGAAACTGGAGCCCATTATACAGAGTGAAGTGAGCCAGAAAGAAAAGCACCAATACAGTATACTAATGCATGTATATGGAATTTGAAAGATGGTAATGGTAACCCTATATGTGATACAGAATAAGAGACACAGATGCATAGAACAGTCCTGTGGACTCTGAGGGAGAAGGTGAGGGTGGGACGTTCTGGGACAATAACATTGAAACATGTATATTCTCATATGTGAAGCGGAACACCATTCCATGTTTTATGCATGGGACGGATGCTCAGGGATGGAGCGTTGGGATGACACAGAGGGATGGGAAGGGGAGGGAGGTGGGAGGAGGGCTCGGGAGGGGGAGCACATGTGAACCCATGGCTGATTCATGTCAATGTATGGCAAAAACTACTACAATATTGTAAAGTAATTAGCCCCCAACTAAAATAAATAAATAAATTAAAAAAAAAGAAATCACCCTCCTGGAGCAGGTGGAAATACACAAGTTGCATGTAAGTGCTATCCAGATACTTAGAAGACTAAGCCCCAGGCTGTGAAGGTACAGAATAACGACCTGAAGTCATCCTAGATGTGGAATTTATTTCTTACCCCAGCACACAAAGTATCTTGGGTTATTGCTACATTCAACTCACTAGGTTCAAACAGTGTGATACGAACAATGTAATGAACCAACATAACCTGCCTGAGAAGTAGATTAGGACACATGGCTGGAGAGTCGAGGTAGTACCATGAAGGTGTATTGTCGGTACCATCAGATGCCGAACAACTTGTAATGATCTTTAGTAACTGGTATGGAGAAAAGGGCATTTGCCAGACCCAGGCGCCAAGGAATGTACTGATTTGTTCTAGGAATGAAACCACATCTGGAATAGCAGCTGCAACTGGAGTCACTACCCAAAGGAGTTCATGATAATCCACTGCCACCCTCCAAGATCCGCCTGTCTTCTGCACAAGCCAAAGAAACAAACTGAATGAACACTGGAGAGGAAATATTAATACAATGTTTGCATCTTTCAGGTTTTTAATAATGTCACTATTTCTGAAATCTCTCCAGAAATACACTGTGCTCTCAATCAGCAAGAAATACATGGTGATGTTTCTCTCTTATCGAGAGCCTACAGGTCCTAGAATAAAGGACATTAAAAATAAAAATGCCCTTAAAACATTAAATAAGAATAAGAATGGCTCCTCTTATTGATTCCCATGGTGATCCACAAGAGAAGGTGTTGCTTTACCATCACTTTGACCTCTTCTGGTTTATAAGATCTAGTTCCCAAGGAAGCATGCTTCCAGCAGGAGGCACAACAATACTTTACTGAAAGTGGTAGCTGAGACAGCCACCAACCAATCTGAGCTCCTCCTGGTAGTAAGTTAACAGGTAAAGAAGGCGACTTATTGTACTGACTGGGATAAGGATGCTTTCAAGAGGATATAGTAGCAATTGCTACTCCATACTGGAGATAAGGAAGAGTTCATCTGGAATTTATGAGAGTCCCTGGGGCTTCTCTTGGTACTCCAGGTCCTACAATTAAAGTCAATGGAAATTGTCCACAACCTTATACAGTCAGAAATAATAGTGCCCTAAAACTTTCATGAATAAATGTTTGGGTCACCCTATTTGACCAGGAACCAAAACCAGCAGAATTTTTTTTTAGTAGAGGCAAAGGAAATACGAAATAAAGAACATGTAGGGGGAGAAAAAGTAGTTAAAAGTGCCAGGAACAACCACATGAGCAATTGCAGAAACAAGAACTATAATAGATTTTAGTACTTCTTCCTTATTTTAATACAAATATGTTTCAGTACATATTAACTAGTTTTTTCTCTTCATGTCTCCAGTTCCCTTATTATCTAACAGAAGATAAAATAATGGTAATTAAGTTTACCTCAGTATCTAAATTACAAGATACCAAAGGAAGCATGTGATTCCACAAGAAGATGAATACACAACAGGCAAAAATGAATTAAAAGAATTTGTATCTACTTTTGAGGACTTTCCTGATGGATCAGTGGTAAAAAATCCACCTACCAATACAGAAGACACAGGTTCGATCTCTGGGTTGGAAAGATCCCCTGGAGGAGGGCATGGCAATCCACTCTAGTATTCTTGCCTGTGAAATCCCATGGACAGAGAAGCCTGGCAGGCTGTAGGCCATGGGGTTACAAAAGAGTCAGACACCATGACTAAACAATTATCTACTTTTGAAGGTGGTGGTCTGTTTTCAGTTGTACAAGGGATTGCTGCATTATGTTAGGCTGAAACATGGTTTTTGTACTGTATTCATTTGGAAGATAAGTGGTGTTAAAAGATGACTATACAGACAGCACACAGAGAGGGTGTGTCAACTAAGCTGAAACTATATTTCCCAGATTCCCTTTCCTGCATAGTTTCAGATTAGTGTGGACTAAAGGAGAAATTTGCACAAGACCTGGAAGGCGAAATGAAGCAGCAGATAGAAGGTCAGTGCTGGGCAGCTGTGGCAGCCCATGTGCATTTTGCTGATCTGCTGGATCACGGGCTGGCATGGAGCAGCAGCCAGGCTCCCAGAAACTCCAGATCCCACATATCTTCCTTTAGGCACTGACTCTTAGGCCAGGTGTGTGCTTATCTCTGTGAGGAAGGAGCCAGTTTCTCCTTGTAAGTCACCTGAATCATCAAATATAAAGTCCTAGAGGTAACGAGGGGTGGATGTGGGCTTCAACACATCCTCATGGGTTCTATTTTGTCCTTGCTCTCCTCTATTTCATGTCCATCTTTTCTTTTTAAAAAAAAATATTTATTTATTTGATGGGATCTTTCATTGAGGTGTTCAGACTTCTCTCTAGTGTGGTGTTCAGGCTCCAAAACATGCAGGTTCAGCAGTTGTGGTGCGTGGGCTTAGCTGCTACACTGCATTTAGGCTCTTAGTTTCCTGATCAGCAATCGAACCTGTGTGTCCTGCATTGGAAGGTGGATTATTAATCATTAAACCACTAGGGAAGTCCCTCACATCCATCTTTTCTTACCAACTGACATGCTTAATCGCTCAGTTGTGTCTGACTCTTTACAACCCCATGGATTATAGCCTGCCAGGATCCTCTGTCCATGGGATTCTCCGGGCAAGAATACTGGAGTGAGTTGTCATTCCATTCTCCAAAGGGATCTTCCCTATCCAAGGATCAAACCCAGGTCTCCTGCATTACAAGTGTATTCTTTACAGTCTGAGCCACCATGGAAGCCCCTTTGAACTGACTATCCTGCTATTTCAGACCCTACCAATACACACAGATGTAAAGACACACTGTTCAATCAGCTCCCATAACTGCATAGTTCAAACCTCAACAACAAAGCACTTATTGTATAATTTTATACTATATAAACCACTCCTAGTGGTTCTGCTTCTCTGATCCACCTTAACTGATGGATACAAAGACAGAAGCGGCAGAGCTAGAGCTCATACTTAACTCATTTTTAACTGATTCAGAGTGCCTTGCACTAAATTGTTGCCTCCACCGTAATAATGGAGGACCATATACCCGAAGGGTGTTGGTGGTTTAAAATAGCATATTGGCCACTACTCTCCTTCCTGGGAAAACGGAGACATACAGGCTGCTCAAAGAGCTTTGAGAAATTAAGATGATTGAATGTTTGGCCCAGAAGTTGCAGATTCAGTGAACTGATATCAGCCTGCATGGAAGGTCTCTAGGAGTAGGCCCTATCCAAGCGGCTTCCTTCAACTTTGGCCCATTCAGCAGTTTTAGCTGCAAATTGCATAATAAAGATAGGAGGTATGTTGATCACATTTTCAGATGACACATGGTTGGGCCAGCTAGCAAATATGCTGAGAGATAGATTCAAGAACCCAAAAGTTTTGACAGGATGAATAATGAGTCACAGCTAACAAGATGAAATTCAACAGGATGGATATCAAGCTTTACCCTCCACAGGGTGTAAAGACACCCTCCCTACACTGGAGACTGGTGCCAGGGTATCCCTTTAGCACCTTCTCTACACTAGAGACTGGTGCCAGGGAATCACTTGAGCTCAGTGTGGGCAGAAGCACATGATACTGATGATGGGTGGACTTCAAGGGAATGCCTCTGGGTTCAAAACTGTCTCTGGGTTTGTCATCTTGACAAAAAGAGACTTAGAGAAACTCTTAATAGCAGCCTTTGTGAAAACCCATTGAGCTCATTACCAATCAACACCATGATTACATTAGAGAATTCAGTTGTATAATAGTCAGTCTTCATTATTCAAGGTGTGGTATACTCCAGTACACATTGAAGGTTATCACAGAACTTTGCTTTGCTCAAAACCACACAGCTGAAGTTCAGGGTGCAACCCTGAAGGACATACTTAATTATAGTTCAGTTCAGTCGTTCAGTCATGTCCCATTCTTTGTGACCCCATGGACTGCAGCATGCCAGGCCTCCCTGCCCATCACCATCTCCCGGAGTTTACTCAAACTCATGCCCATTGAGTCAGTGATGCCATCCAACCATCTCATCCTCTGTCAACCCCTTCTTCTTCCACCTTCAATCTTTCCCAGCACCAGGGTCTTTTCAAATGAGTCAGCTCTGCACATCAGGTGGCCAAAGTATTGGAGTTTCAGCTTCAACATCAGTCCTTCCAATGAATACTCAGGACTGATTTCCTTTAGGATGAACTGGTTGGATCTCCCTGCAGTCCAAGGGAGTCTCAACAGTCTTCTCCAACACCACAGTTCAAAAGCATCAATTCTTCAGCGCTCAGCTTTCTTCACCGTCCAACTCTCACATCCATACATGACTACTGGAAAAACCATAGCCTTGACTAGATGGATCTTTGTTGGCAAAGAAATGTCTCTGCTTTTTAATACACTGCCTAGGTTGGTCATAACTTTCCTTCCAAGGAGTAAGTGTCTTTTAATTTCATGGCTGCCGTCACCATCTGCAGTGATTTTGGAGCCCCAAAAAATAAAGTCTCTCACTGTTTCCCCATCCATTTCCCATGAAGTGATGGGACCAGATGCCATGATCTTAGTTTTCTGAATGTTGAGCTTTTAGCCAACTATTTCACTCTCCTCTTTCACTTTCATCAAGAGGCTCTTTAGTTCTTCTTCACTTTCTGCCATAAGGGTGATGTCATCTGCATATCTGAGGTTATTGATATTTCTCCCAGCAGTCTTGATTCCAGCTTGTGCTTCATCCAGCCCAGTTTTTCTCATGATGTACTTTGCATAGAAGTTAAATAAGCAGGGTGACAATATACAGCCTTGACGTACTCCTTTTCCTATTTGGAACCAGTCTGTTGTTCCAAGTCCAGTTCTAACTGTTGCTTCCTGACCTGCATACAGATTTCTCAAGAGGCAGGTCAGGTGGTCTGGCATTCCTATCTCTTTCAGAATTTTCCACAGTTTATTGTGATCCACACAGTCAAAGGCTTTGGCATAGTCAATAAAGCAGAAATAGATGTTTTTCTAGAACTTTCTTGCTTTTTCAATGATCCAGCGGATGTTGGCAATTTGATCTCTGGTTCCTCTGCCTTTTCTAAAACCAGCTTGAACACCTGTAAGTTCACGGTTCATGTATTGTTGAAGCCTGGCTTGGAGAATTTTGAGCATTACTTTGCTAGCGTGTGAGATGAGTGCAATTGTGCAGTAGTTGGAATATTCTTTGACACTGCCTTTCTTAGGAATTGGAATGAAAACTGACCTTTTCCAGTTCTATGGCCCCTGATGAGCTTTCCAAATTTGCTGGCATATTGAGTGTAGCACTTTCACAGAATTATCTTTTAGGATTTGAAATAGCTCAACTGGGATTCCATCACCTCCACTAGCTTTGTTCATAGTGATGCTTCCTAAGGCCACTTGACTTCACATTCCAGGATGTCTGGCTCTAGGTGAGTGATCACACCATCGTGATTATCTGGGTCGTGAAGACCTTTTTTGTACAGTTCTTCTGTGTATTCTTGCCACCTCTTCTTAATATTTTCTGCTTCTGTTAGGTCCATACCATTACAGACTAGCATTTGACTAACATGGGGAGGATATATAATTACATTATATGAAGAACATAGCCAAAATAGTGATCATGAGAGTTGATTCCAAATAAGTTGAGTTTTCACATAAGAAAAACATAAAATTTTATTTGTGCTTCTAGAATACAGATGGGCAGACACTACAAAAAGGAACACCTTTATCTCTAAAATAAATAAGCATAGAGTATAGCGGTCAGGTTGGGCTCTGGAGTCATACTACTTAGGTTAGAGCTTATGAGTCACTCTCCAGCCATGTGTCTTGGGCAGGTTATTCATTTTCTCTGGTCTTAGCTTTCTCATGTAGAAAATGGGAAATAAAAGTACATCCCCCTCATCCATGTGTTGTGGAGATTAAATTGAACAGAACAAATAGTATCTATCTCACCTGGTTGTTGTGACTGCGAAACAAAGCAACACATACTTGTAAAGCATTTAAAAGAAGTCACTTGGTCAGAGTTAAATAATACTTACTATCTTTTTATTATAAGGAAGCCTGTTCTGATGCTCAGAGGTATTCCCAAACTGAACACCCTGCAATAAGTAGGTAGCATCTCGTGTCTGAGTGTGTTTAAACTAAGATATGTTGTCTTTTGATCAGGGATATCTTAGAGTGGTCTGCAAGTGGTGAGGTGACTGCTGCCATGAATTCAGAAGACTGAACAACAACAACAGTCTCAGACTGGTGTTTCACACAGCTCAATTAACATGTGAATCACCTCTGTATTTTACTATTTTATTTATTGTTTGGCTATTCATACAGCATGCCAAGATCTTAGTTGTCCTACTGGGGATCAAACCTGTACCCTCTGCAGTGGAAGCATGGAGTCTTAACCACTGGGCCACTAGGAAAGTATCAATATGTTGTCTTTTTCATTAGGGATAACTTGCTCATTGTTGTTCAGTCGTTAAACTGTGTCCAACTCTTTGTGACCCTATGGACTGCAGCACGCCAGGTTTCCCTGTCCTTCACTATCTCCCAGAGTTTGCTCAAACTCATGCCCATTGAGTCGGTGATGCCATCCAACCATCTCATCCTCTGTCGCCCCCTTCTCCTCCTGCCCTCAATCTTTCCCAGCATCAGGGTCTTTTCCAGTGAGTCAGTTCTTCACATCAACTGGCCAAAGTATTGGAGCTTCAGCTTCAGCAGCAGTCCTTCCAATGAATATTCAGGGTAGATTTCCTTTAGGATTGACTGGTTTGATCTCTTTTTGTCCAAGGGAATCTCAAGAGTCTTCTCCAGCACCACAAATGGGATATCTTAAAGTGGTGTTTCTCACACCTCAATGTACATGTAAATCATCTGTGCATCTTACTGAAGTGTATATTCTCACTCATCAGGTCTGTCATGGGGCCTGAGAGTCTGCATCTCTAACAAGTTTCCAGGTAGTATTGGGAGACTGCTGGTTTAGTTACCACATTCTGAGAAGCAAGACTGTAGAACACTTCTTCCACTAGGTGGGAAGAAAAGAATAAAGTCCCTTCCATTCTAAAATATCCATATTTTATAACATTCTAAATATAAGAGTATTCAGTACCTTGAAGCTACAGTGTAACTGAGTAATCTAGCACAAGTGCCCTAATCTTGTGCCTTGTTTTGATACATTCTACAAGCACTTTTAAGGAATGAGTACTTTTTACAGCAAAATCCAAAGTCCTCAGATGGAAGCTGATCTACTTCTGCAGAGGGTTTCATCTCCTAATTGGCTAAACATCTGCTCCAGCTCTAAGCACAGATTTATCTTTATCAAATACTGATTGGTCTCTGGCTCCTGCCGGCTGCTATGTCCTGGTGTGATGGAGAACAAAGCAGGGCAGCTGTGAAATGTCAGGAAGCCTCGGAAGGAAGGCAAAGAAGGGCCAGGGAAGCAGAAAAGAAAGAGACTCACAAGTTACTGGCAGGAAAAACAGCAAACTCTGCTAGCTTCAAGGTGGAATGGAACCAGATCTGGAGATGGGAAGATCTAAGACAGGAAGAACTAAGATGCCGAGATCTTAGTTCCCCAACTAGGGATAGAACCTATACCCCCTTCAGTGGAAACAAAGAATCTTAACCACACTTATATTCATTCAACCCTGAATACTCATTGGAAGGTCTGATGCTGAAGCTGAAGCTCCGATACTTTGGCCACCTGATGCAAAGAACTGACTCATTGGAAAAGACCCTGATGCTGGGAAATATTGAGGACAGAAGAAGGGGGCAATGGAGGATAAGCTGGTTGGATGGCATTACCGACTCTATGGACATAAGTTTGAGCAAACTCTGGGAGATAGTGAAGGACAGGGGAGCCTGGCGTGCTGGATAGGAAGATCCTTAGAGATTGTCTGATTCACTCTCTGCAGTTTTCAGATAGTGAAACAAAATTCACATAAGAGGTTATGACCTTCTATAAGTAACATATGGATGTGGCTTCAGAACCAGAAGCCAGACCATGCAGCTTCTGGTCTGGAGCTTACCCCTCTGGCCCATGACTGCCTGCCATCTCCTCCTGAGGAATCCTGACCTAGTGATGCTGCTTTATCTCTCCATGGATCCTCTTCATGCTTCAATTGCCCTTCAGAGTAAGCAGGGCTGAGAGAGATTCTGGGGAGACTGTTAGAGAACAGAGAACTCCTGGTTTATTCAGGTTAATTTCTGAAGATGAAAATGTTCCAAAAGATCTGAGAAGTATTTACATATCATCCCCACTGCTCTCTGTCTCTGCTGTATGAATAAATTAGACAGCAAATATAACACAGCATCTGTGAGAGGCTATGCCTTTCCGGAAGTAACACATGGAGGGAGCATCAGAATTAGGAAGCTGGCCAACCAGCTGGCCTTGACACCTTTTCAAGAGCCAAGAGGCCAGAGTTCGATCCTAGTTCTCAATATTTCTCCCCTGAAGGCCACTGGGTTCAAGCCTTACCTCCTCTTCCATTCATGAACTGTCCTCATTGCAATAAAAGTAGAAATTTAAAGGGTGCATACCCCCTTTAGGGAAGATCAGGTCAGAAAAAGGGCAATAAATGACTCAGGAGCTTTAGTCAGGGAAGCAGGGAACCTGGAAAGTCACAAGAATTATTCCAGACCTGGAAACCCTAGCTTCTCCCAAATCCCATATCTTCATACTGGCTGAGAACTTTAGACATTCTTGGAAGAGGAATAAAAGTCATTAATTCATACTAACATGAACTGACTAGCATCAAGGCTTCTCCCAAGAGGCTGGGTTATAGAGGGGTTTCCACGAATGCCTCCTGTCCTACATGGGGAAGGGTGTCTACAATCCCCTGAGAGTCTTAGAAGGTGCTTTATCCACGCTTGATCTTCTACATTCTGTGCAGCAGTTTAGGAAAGAAATGTCATCTCCACCCTCTCCAATGAGGTCTTAATCACCTCTTTATCAGTTTGCTGAAATCAAATGTTACAGAATTGGGAATCCCCTGGTGGCCCAGTGGTTAACACTTGGTGTTCTCACTCTTGAGGTCCAGGATTCGATCCCTGGTTGGGGAAAACAAAATCCCACAAATTCCCAAAGCTTCTCAGCATGTCCAAAATAATAATAATCAATTCAGAATTAAGGGCTTCCCAGGTAGCATAGTGGTAAAGAATCCACCTGCCAATGCAGGAGATGCAAGAGGCACAAGTTCGATCACTAGTTGGAAAGATCACTGGAGAAGGAAATGGCAACCCACTCCAGTATTCTCCCCAGGAGAATCTCATGGACAGAGGAGCTGGGTGAGCTATAGTACATGGGGTGGCAAAGAATCAGACTCCAGACATGACTGAGCATGCACATGCGTGCACACACACATACACACACAACAGAATTAATGATGCATCACTTAAACAAGAGATGATGCATTATTTTTTTATAGAAATACATTTGTCAACAACAGAAATACCAGGCACAATTATGAAAGGAGGGCCCCAACCAGTGGTATTCTTGAGAGACCCCCAGGATCAGGCATTTATTTGCAGTGTTACACAGCATTGATGATCCAGCCTCTAGAGTACACCAAAATCAGGAATGCAGAGGCTGATACTCAATGGTAAGGCAACCTATGGTTCTATTTAGTTGTTTGGGTAATTTTTCACTATTTCTATAGAACTGAAGGGCTTCCACTCATGTATAAATCCCCCTAGGTCTGTGATACCTGTGGGTGGACAGTGAAGACAACAAGCAGCAGCAACAGTCTGGGCATCCTACTGTCCCAGTGATCATCACTGAGGAGGCATCTGAAAAGCAGGAAGAATCTAGGGGAACCACACAGTGCTTTTCTCGGCCTTTCACCAAGATGACTCCCCAACATAACTTTACATCGATAATCATTTCCATGTTTAAACCAATGCATAGAAGAGGCGATAGAGCAAACCTTTCACCCTACATGTTTTCAACGCCAAATGTGTGAAGCACTGGAAACAGAAAGTGTTGACTATACCAACAAAACCTAATAAATTCCATCGCCAATCTACAGTTCTGTGTTTGTCAGCCCATCTTTGGCTTTACTGTCCACAATAGTAGGCAATAAATAACAGAGCCAGTGTCACAAGTTCCCACAGAGAAGAGAGAGAGCCACATATTTGAGTTAAAAAAGTACAGGTTTCAAAACCCTAACTACCCTTAGTATTTAGGATTCCCTCATGGGCATTTTTCAAGGAAGCTTTGGTAACTTCCTTCTTTTCACTGGACAGGCCAAGTCCTAGAGAGTGACAACAGGAAGGAAGATTGTATAGAGTGATCTACGTGAAATGGTCACTATCATTTTGCTTGTAGCTGCAAAGTGAGGACTAAGAGCCCTCTTATCCATATTTGCTTGCCATTTTCTGAGTTTGCTTTAATGGATATGACATTTCATTAATTCTGATTCATTGTATACTCAAGCCAAAACACATGCAGTTTAGTTCCATTTACTGACAGAAAATAGAAGC